>CP129450.1:22627500-24090000 GCA_030445155.1 Quercus variabilis | reverse complement strand
AGACAGGATGATAACAGGAAACAAAAGATAAAGGGAAAGAATACTGATTTTAGAACTTGTACTCTGATACCAAATGATGCGAACCTCAATTGACACGCTTTGAGACCCAACAAAAATATTGGAATACTTGCCCAAGAAAGCTAAAAATTCAGTTTTTTTGATAGAAACCTTGACCCAACATTTATAATCGAAACGCGAACCAAAGGTATAAGTAATAGACCTTGACCCAATGATTATAATGAATCACGAACCAAAGGTATAAAATTTGAACGCTACAAGGAAGAATCCCTGATAAGTTCACATATCTTGAAGAACCAAAAGAAGAGCAAAGCCTCGCCTTTTCTGATTTTTATTCACTAATTTCTCTATTACAATGAGTGCATGCTATTTATATGACATGACTGGAAATAGAAAATATAAAAAAAAAAAAAAAAAGCGTACTAAATAATAAAACCCTAAATAAAAGTTGATTTGGTCTGAAATTAGCAGATCAAAAATAGGAAAAATAGCTAAAAACGTTCTAAATAATAAAGCCTAAAATTAAGGTAGATCTGGTACAAAATTAGATGCTCCAGACTAGGAAAAATATCTATTAACTGATATGGAGCTGGAAAATCAATCAACCATTAATCCACACCATAAATCATGCCCAATTAAGCCAGATCAGTCCTCAATAGCTTGAATTAAATTTATTACGCCTTCATCTTCCTTTGGGCCAAGCTTGAAATGTCCTCCGTTAGAATCAGCCCAAATCTCTTGAACAAGCCCATTAAGTGCTTCTTTGATCTTCTTGGATCTTGTTTTAGTAATAGGTCCAACTGGAACATGCAATGGATCCTTAAATGCTTATTGATTCTCATCATTTTGTTTAATTCATATAAAAAAATTATATTAAAAAAAATAATATGTTTAAATTTAATTAAAATATCTAAAAAATGGGAACCTAAATTTTACCCTCGCATTTTATTGTTTTGCTATTTTGTTATGTTCATAGGGATAACGCGCTAATTAATTATTATATGGTAATTTTGTAACGAGATATTTTCACGGGCAAAAGGGAAAGGTAAATGTACCCTTGTTTTTTCTCAGCCAAAAAATAAAAGAAAAATAAAGAAAAATAAAAAAGGTACCCTCGTTTTGGTCCAGAAGAAAACATCTAATGATGGTAGCTGGTCGGTCCCTCCCGTTGATCCGCAGATGCATTTTGAGAGTAGGGACCAGCTATGTAGGTGGTGTCTGGTGAAGTGTCAGACTCGACCAGGCCATTAATATTTTTTTTTTTTTTTGAGAAAGATTAATATTTTTATTTGGTCGTGACATATTTATCGACATTAATAAAAACACCCATCAGAAAAAATAAATAAATCAATCAATCAATCAAAGCAGCTCTTTCTTTTTTCTTTATTTATTTTTTCCCGAAATAGTAACATTACAATGACATGAAAACTAGTTAGCAAAAAAAACATCATGCGCCAATGGGGAGTTGGGTGAGTTGGTTAGAACTTTCGTTCCCGACTTGTTAGGCTTGGGTTCAAGTCCTGCCAATGGCTCCCATTTTTGTTTACCAAAGAAAATAAAAATCATGCTTTTAAAAAAATAATTAAATAATTAAATTTATCATATTCTAATAATTTAAATTTTTGGGACAATTAATAATTTAATATGATATCAAAGTATGAGATCCTAGATTTGATTGATGTCTCTTTTACTCTTCTCTCATTTAAATCTTAGGCCATATATAAAACGGAGTAAATTAAATTTACCATATACCAACAATGAGTAATTTAATACTCTTGCAGGGTGACAGCCACTCTCTGTAAAAGCTCAAGGAAAAAACTCTGCCAAATATTTAAATTTAAATGCCCAACCCCACTAACTAAAACATGGACCGCTCTTCTAGTTCACATTCATTGTTTACATTCTTAAATGATAATAATGGAAAAAATAATTTGTCCTCTTGAATTTTTGGATTTAATTAATATCAATTAGAGCACTCACAGCAATGAAGCTAAATAGCTATATAGCTATTTTAACTTTACCAAAATACAAAAATCCACACTACAGCAGTAGAGTTAAAGATAAAATTTTTACCTTCATTGCTATAGTGTCCAGCTATGTATGGCTGTACATTATAGCAATGAAGGTAAAAAAAAAAAAAAAATCTCAGCCGAATTAAAATAATACATGTTTTTTTTTTCTTTTTCTTTTATTCTCCCAACCATGCCTCTCAGACTTACTCTCAACTCACCCTTTCAAGCTCTCACCTTTCTGTCTCACCTTCTCTCAAAATTCTCTCAAACTCTCACCTCTCTATCTCACCGTTGTTGGCCCGACTCGATCCTTAACGTCACTGCCCACCGAAGCTTGATGTCACCGACCCACTAGCCGACCCACTTCGTCAAACTCCCAAGCCGCCAATCAACCTCAAACCCACACAGCCAATCTGTCTGAGTTTGATCTAGGTTTTTGGTTGGGTTGATCATTGTGACTTTTGTCAATTGTGGATGATCCAGTGGGCTTTTGGTTGGGTTGATCATAGTGGGTTTTTTTTTATTATTATTTTTGATTGGTTGTCGGTGGTGGATCATGGTGGTTCTAGGTTTTGATGGTGCTGTGGGTGATGTGAACTAGTGGGTGATCATGGCACGCCGCCGATCCATCTGAGTTTGATCTAGGTTTTTGGTTGGGTTAATCATTGTGGCTTTTGTCAACTGTGGATGTTCTAGTGGGCTTTTGGTTGGGTTAATCATAGTGGGTTTTTTTATTTTTGAAAGGTTGTCGATGGTGGATCATGGTGGTTCTAGGTTTTGATGGTGCTGTGGGTGATGTGAACTAGTGAATGATCATGGTGGTTCTGATGGTTTCTATGGGTTGTGGATGATCATCGTTGTGCTGTGGGTTACAGAAATGAATTTTTATTGGGTTTGATATATTATTTTACTATAGTGGATATATTATTTTATTGTGATGTTTATATTATTTTATTGTGTTGAAAACTAAAATAGATCCACTGCTGTAACATGTTTTGTAAAATGAGTAGATAAAATAGATAAAGTAACTTTTTGCAGTACCAAATAGCTAAATTTTTAACTTCACTGCTATGAATGCTCTTACGGGTCTATCACTAGAGTTTACAATTAAAAAAAAAAAAAAAATACAAGATAGTAATTCTACTCTAATCTAATCTAAGTGTATATGTGTGTGAAGTTCTTTCTTGGAGACTTAAAACCTGGCCTTTACCCCCTACACTCGACGAGCACTTATACTTATAGAGTGACCATTACACCAAAAATATGCAGTAGTCTAGAGTTTACCATTCAAACTTAAAAGAAATTGAGATTTTCTACTATTAAAACAGAATGACCATAATCTCATATTCTTAACTTTAGAAAACTGATTGGAAAGAATCTATGTCATTGGAAAAGTATTTATTTTATACGAGAATTTTATGAAATCAGGGATGGAGTCAGGAATTTTTGTTTGAGGGGGCCAAGTTACACCACTAATATATTTATCAAGACAACCCCCCACACACACATACATACACACGCTTTTTTTATTATACACACACACACATATATATATATACACACTTTTTTATTTGATAAGTTATATACACACACACCTAACAATAAAAAGAGCTAAGTGTTTTCAATCAAAATTATGTTTGATGATGATCTTTCATAAAATTAATAAAATTCATTTTTACAATTTTCATGGTGAAATTTTTAAAAAGTTTCATTTTCTATACAAATTATCGAATTTTATACTAATGTAAGTAAAAAATCATTCAATTGAACTAATGAAATTTTCAAAAACATGAATGATACAAAATTTGGAGGAACAAATTAGGCTCCAAACATATTTGTAGCTATATTGTTTTAACCTATTATGTGGCAACTAAAGAGACATTTTATGTGTAGTTTTAGCAACAAAATTTTTTTAATGAGTTAATAACTTGTTAATCGTCACATAACGGGTTGAAAAAGATAAATTCAAACATGTTTGGTGCCAAACTTTATCAAATATTTAACAGATATAAGAGAACATTTTACAATAAGAAATAGAATTGAAAAAAATAAAGTTAAGTCTCTATAACTATTATACCAATTTTTTTTAAGAATATTATTGGACTAATTCAAATACTTGGGGAGGTTAACTCTTATTTTTTAAACTAAAATTTGAAAATATTAAAATAATTATATATATATATATATATATATATAAATTTTTCAAAATTTTAGGGGGGCCATGACCCCTCACCATTCAACATAGCTCCGCCCTTGTATGAAATTGTCCCATAAAATATTTTTGCATGGGCTTAACATCGAAAATGGTCAAGGGCATTTTAAAATTTATGGATAGAACTATAAGATCGAAATTATTTTTATCTTCTAAATTTGAAAGAACGAGTGAAAAAAAAAAAAAAGATAAAAAGAAAAAAATGTGGGATATCGGCGAACTACTGTCACCCATTTCCCTTTGGGTGCTTAACAGTTAGCAATAACAATACATGGATCTTATTATAATGATTAAACCACTTGTAAGGAACATTTGGAAATTGAAACAGTATGCAATGCAAAGCCATTTTCCAGTTATGACCCTCCAAGCTACCAAGAATCTCACTTTTACTGGTGACAACCCTTAAATTAAAACCCAACACAAAACTGAAAACAAGAACACTCCAAACAGATAAAGCAAAATGTCCAAACACAGCCTCTTTCCTCTGACATCGCTCTACCTGGTACTCCTTTTCCTCCACACCCATCTCCCAATCTCTAATGAGATCTCAATTTTGGGCCTGGATTCACTGAAAAACAGTGAAATGGATGTAATGGCGAAAAGGGCTTGCACCCAAAATATTGGGGAATGCTTTACAGAGCCAGAAATGGATTCAGGGATCAGTAGGAGAGTTCTAGTGATGCAGAAGAAGTATATAAGCTATGAGACACTGAGGAGGGACATGACTCCATGTCAAACACCAGGGTCTTCATACTACAACTGCCATGCTGGAACTGCAAATCCTTACAATAGAGGTTGTGAGGTCATTACTGGATGTGCAAGAGGTATCATCAAAACTTGATGATGTATTAGCATTGAGAAATGCAACAACTTTCTTTCCTTTTAATGTGCCTTTTCTTTTGTGGGTATGAAGCATGATTGTACTTTTAAGATATTTACTTCGATATGCTAGATAAATGTATGATTAGCTTGATTTTAGAGGGGAGATCTTGTGTTATCTATCAGGAAAATGTCCATGTAGATTTAATGCTTATTAGGGGAGTTTTTACAAAGCAAAACTTCAGTCATAAATATGATTTAGAATTTGAACAATCCATGATTATAAATTTGACCTAGAGTTCTTGGATTGTTTCTGATTATTTCCTCCCTTTTGAGAGATTGAAATCTGTACAGTTGGAAGCTAAACTTTCAAAAAGCTAGTTTTGTGCTTAGCTAATGTTTCTATAATTTCTTTCTAGGAAGATATATATATATATATATAGAGAGAGAGAGAGAGAGAGAGAGAGTAGGAGTGATAGGATACCATAAATTTTAAGTGTGCAAGCCTTACAAACTAATGTGCCACAAATCACAAAAATGTAAATAAGACATTTTGTTATTATTTTGTTAAAGTGGCTTCAATTATATTTATTATCACCTAAATTTGTAAAGATTTTGTAGCAAAAATGGTATTTAGCATTCTATAGTGATCCCGGAGGATTGCATCCTCATACAAAAGGGAAGGTTAGACTGATACAGCTGGCCTGTCCTTTATTGAGCTGAATGTACTTTTATCACCTCTGGTCCTCAACCCATGCCACCACTTGCCATCCCATCCTATTCATCTTCCACCATGCCAGGCCCATGGGCAGAGGAGAACCAGCCTTCAACAGTTGGTTAACTTGGTTCATGGGGGAATCCAGCGCTTACCTCCTTGTAACTTGTAAGCTACTGCTAGCACATGATGCAAAGTCAAAGGAGCTTCGTTATATAGCATTTCTTGATGGAAGGGATAACATCTCATTTTCCACGTAATATAATATAGAATAACCTCATTACCATCTAAAGTGGTGGGAGCATGGGCTGTACTGCACTGATGCTATACGCTTCACTCTGTTCTCCACTGTCTTCTGATTCAATAAGAATTACTTACTACCGTGAGTAAGAAATGCCATTTTCTTTGGACAAATGCTCAATCCTGTCGCAAAAATCTGAGGCTTTAACTTCTCACATTAGCTTCCATGACAATTGCTAGGCACTTATACCAAATTCTTTAGAAGGGTTCAATATTTTCCTCAAACTTGATCACAGATTTCAGATTCTAATTAAGCATTCTTCTTCCTATCTTGCCGCTTATTTTTCAGCAGAGGGAATTGGTCGAAGTAGTAGGAGTTCAACTTAGGGAATAAGTATAAAAGATCTCCTAACTAATTTACACATTTTCTTTACCTACTCCAGATGTCACAATATACTCGGATTTCATAGAATAAATTGCAATGCATGTTTCTTGGATGAGCAAGTAACAGCATCACCTCTCATGGTAAAAAAAAAAAAAAAAAAATATCGATCTACTTGTGGATTTATAGTATGATTTCATTTTAGCCCAATCACCATTTGAATAACATTCTAATACAGGTTAAAGCTCATCTTAACATAATCCATAGTGCATGGTACCCTAAGGATATCTCAAAAATATCTATATTTCTCTCCAATGGTATTTACTAGGATTAGATTTTGTAAAGTTGTGATTTACAATTATATTTTATGTTGGCTTTATTTTATGACAAAAGATGTTGTAATTGCATTAAATTATTTCCTTATATTTTGTGGGATTTTATTGTATTGGGTTTAGTATTAAATTTGTGAAGAATCAAGCCTGCAATGAAGATCAGTACAGTTTTGCGACTGTCTCGCCCGTAAAAAGGCCGTGTGTGAAGCACATGATTAGAAGTTGAAGAGTCATGCCAGCCTGTCATTTCGTGAGTACTTCGCGAGAAAAGTCATCTCGCGAAATACCCACGAAACTCTTTGCTTGAAGGATTTTAAGTGTGACTCTTATACCCTTTACCCATACTATATATATCCTCATTACCTACAAAAGGTAAATGAGGCTATTTAGAGAAAAACCCTAGAGAGGTTTTCACAACACACCCACCTTTTAAAGAGAGAGCTACTCGTCATTTAGTGAGAAATCATTGTAGTCTCTTCTCATTCCCCTCTCCCATTGTTATACCTTGAGAGAAAATTTGTACTCAAACATAACTCACACATATTCAGAGTACTTGTAACCGCTTATGATTGATAATAGTAGATTCTTAGGAATTGTGACCTGAAATTCATCCGGTAGGGTTTTGCCTTAATAGTTTTTCCTATTTGTAAACAAATCACCTGTATCAAATTTATTTTTCGTTGCATTTAGATAATTTGGTGATTTGTTTGTACTACCATGTTATTGCATGTAATTGAACCTAATTAATTAACTTGAGTAATTAATTAATTAATTTGCAACAAGTCAATTCATTTTAACCTAACAAATGGTATCAGAATGGGTATACTCTGATTAGGTTTTAATATTTGCTGTGTGATCCATTGACCCTTGTTGTCATGGCCACAAGCGGCATGAAAAGATTTTTTTATTTCAAATACAACTTGCTTTTCTAATCTCTATATGATTGAGTGTTTCAGAAAATGTAAGTCTAAAAGTTAATTGAAAGCTATTTTGATGATTGTTGAAAAGGTCTTAGTGTGACAATGAAGAGACTAGACTATCTCAAAATGAAAATGTGTAAAGGAGTTCATTTGAGAAAGGTGAAAATTAAATGTTTTGCTTATAAATGGCAGCTGAGAGAGAAAACCATTCCTATTGATTTGTCAAGTAAGCGTGAAGTGTGCTTTATGATGAAGTCAGCGTTTAAAGTAATGGATACATGTTTGTGGTACCTTGAAAATGGATGCTCGAGACACATGACTGGAGATTGTTCTCTCTTTTAGGTTTTCAAGTCTAAGAAATGTGGAAATGTCACTTTCGGTGATGGAAGCAGATTACAAATAAAAGAGAAGGGAACCATCTCTTTACCTAGACTGCTAGACATCACAAATGTATTGTATGTAAAAAGTCTGAGAGTGAACTTGTTGAGCATAAGTCAGATTTGTGATCAAGACTTCATGCTGCTATTCTCAAAAGGGAAATGTCTCGTTTTGAATAAGTCTGAAAAGAAACTCATAAGCGGAGTTCGAACTTTGGATAACTGCTATGAATTGGTACCTGATGCTGACATTATGTGCAATAGTGTTCATTTGCCAAATAAAGACTTATGTCACCAAAGGATGGGATGTGCGAGCTACAAACATCTGTCAATTATATCTAAGTTAGAATTAGTGTTGGGAATACCAAAACTCAGCAAGGTTAGCAATGTTGTGTATGGACCATGTCAATTTGAGAAACAGACGAAAGCAAAACATACAGGCACTTAGACATCAGCTATATCCAGACCTTTGGAGCTACTACATCTAGATCTCATGAGTCCAACTAGAACCAAATCTATTGGAGGAAAGAGATACATTATGGTTGTAGTAGATGATTTCACCAGATACACATGTTTATTCTTCTCAAATCCAAGTCAGATGCTCTTAAGCACATTGAAGCTTTGTGTACAAGACTGCAAAATGGGAAGAACATGAAGATTGATTGAATTCGTAATGATTATGGTAAAGAGTTCGAGAACTCATACATGGAATCTTTATGAACTAGATATGGTATATCTTAAGAATTCTTTGCTCCTATTACTCCTCAGCAAAATGGTGTGGTAGAAAGAAAGAAAAGAGTCATTTAGGAAATGGCTAGAGCTATGTTACACAATAAAGATGTGGCTAGAAATTTATGGGGAGAAGTAGTCAACACTGCATGTCATACGGTTAACAAAGTATATTTCAGACTTGGTACAAAGAAGACTCCTTATGAATTGTGGAAGGGAAGAAAGCAATATAAAGTATTTTAGAATTTTTGGAAGTATATGTTTCATTATTAAGGATAGAGAAAATATGGGAAAGTTGGACTCCCGAAGCGATGAAGGAATATTTCTAGAATACTCCACTACAAGCAAAGCTTATCTGGTGTACAACAAAAAGAACCAAGAAGGTGATGGAAACTGTTAATGTTGTTATTGATGAAGTTTCAGATTTTGATTTCGAGAAAAGTAGTGAGGAAATACCTAGGGCAATTCTTCCTCTAGAGCCTAAAGTTGTTCAAGAGGAAGTTGATTAAAAGCCCGTTTCTCAAAGTACTCCAAGTACTTCAAGTGTTGTAGAAGTCTTTGTATATATTCCTACATCACCTGAGCCTGAATCTCATGAAGAGAAAGGACCTTCCTCAAGGACTAAGCTGAATTACCCTTCTAAAGTTATTGTGGAAAATATGAACAAACTGACACTAAGAAAGCGTACAGTTGATAAACTCACTGTTGACTTGTTAAGCAAAAGTATTGGTTCTTCCTTATATAAAAGCATGATAGGTAGTCTCCTTTACCTTACTATTAGTAGACCTGACATTAGTTACAGTGTAGGAGTGTGTGCTAGATATCAGGCAAACCCTAAAGAGTCTTATATGATTACTTTAAAAAGAATCATAAAATATGTCAAAGCCTCTACTGATTTCGGAGTGTGGTATAACAAGGACATAAACGATGTCTTAGCTGGGTATTCTGATGCGGATTGAGCTGGGAATGCTGATGATAGAAAAAGTACATCAGGGGTTGCTTTTATATGGGTAATAATCTTGTCTCTCGGATAAGTAAGAAGTAGAATTTCATCTCCTTATCCACTGTTGAGGCAGAATATATCGCTGCTAGTAGCTGTTGCACCCAACTTCTACGGATGCAACCTTCCTGATTATGGTATTTGTCAAGAACATCTTACCATTTATTGTGACAATATCAATGTCATTAACATCTCTATAAATCCTGTTCAACATTCTCGAATAAAGTATATAGAGATACTACACCACTTCATTTGAGAACTTGTTGAACATGGCACATTCACTCTTAAGTTCATCCACACTGATGATTAGAAAGCCAACTTGTTCACTAAGCCTCTTAATAGCAAACGTTTGTTGTTTCAGTTTTGTTTTATATAAAAATAAAAAATTTTAAAAATTTTTTTAAAAATATAAAAAAATATAAAAACAGTATGTTTATATATGTTGGTACTTGTGTACTTTTAGTGGCCATTAAAATAAAATTTCTAAATTTTGTATCTTTTGTAACTTAGATAAGCATCTCTATGCATAACTAAGCAAGTGAGCTTTATAACTTATGTCTGTGATGAGAACAATTAAGTGATCTTTCACTTTTTATACTCTAATCACTTTTTTTGATAGAAATGACTTAAAAATCCTAAGAGAAAAGTATAAATAACAATCTTACCACTAAATCCCGTCAATCATATATAACATCTGTATGCTTTGGCACAGAAAAATTGTGATATTTTGTCTTACGTAATTGGGTATTTCTTTTCTTTCTATATATGCTCATGTATGGAATGTTCAAAAAGAAAAATATGCAAAGAACATGAAAAGCAAAAAGATCAAAATGCTTTTAATAATAGTTGTAAGTATGTTTCTAAGAGATATGAGAGTTATATGATATACCTTAAATGTGATAATCCCCATTAAATAGTTATGATTGTGTGTGAAGTGTATTAGATCACCTCTGATGATGCATAAAAAATCTTCAGTGAGTTGATCATCCACACACGTCAATGGGTGTACTTGAAGAACAAAAGAGAAGAACCAATCAAAGGGCACCAGTGGGGTACCGGCTAAAGACCTTCCGAAGGTTAAGTCAGAAGAGAGCCCCAACAATGTTTGAGAGTTTAAGCTTTAGAGAAATTGAGCATACCTTATTTTCTAAGGGCCTTTGGGTTTTTATAGTAGTGTAGAACCGACCTCCGTTTCTTGTGTAACAAGATGTTTCCTTATGGAGAAGATCATCAGTAATGGGCAGATATTATGAGATCCTCCTTATGTTAGGATTCTATTCGTATTGGGACTCTATAGGATAGGGTTAATTGTGAGACGCAAGTTGTTTCGATTTAGGATTCCATGGAGATCACTAAAACTAGGTGGATGCCACGTGGCCTTTAGATCCGTCCATTATCAACCCACTGATCTAGCACCATCAAGTTTATTTAAATGGATCCGTCATCCCTAATTTTACCATCTTTAGTTGCCCCCTCACTCCACAGGTCCGTGATCTGATGATGCACAAAAAATCGTCAGTAAGTTGGTCGTCCATACACGTCAATGGGTGCACCTGAAGAACAAAAGAGAAGAACCAATCAAAGGGCACCGGTGGGTTATTGGCCAAAGACCCTCCGAAGGTTAAGTCAGAAGAGAACTCCAACAATGCTTGAGAGTTTAACCTTTAGAGAAATTGAGCGTATCTTATTTTTTGAGGGCCTTTGGGTTTTTATAGTAGTGTAGAACCGATCTCCGTTTCTTGTGTAGCAAGATGTTTCCTTATGGAGAAGATCATCATTAATGGGCGGATATTATGAGATCCTCCTTATGTTAGGATTCTATTCGTATTGGGACTCTATAGGATGGGGTTAATCGTGAGACGCAAGTTGTTTCCAGTTAGGATTCCTTGGAGATCACTAAAACTAGGTGGATGCCACGTGGCCTTTAGATCCGTCCATTATCAGCCCACATGGGTCTGTGATCTGATGATGCATTAAAAATCGTCAGTGAGATGATCGTCCACACACGTCAATGGGTGCACCTGAAGAACAAAAGAGAAGAACCAATCAAAGGGCACTGGTGGGGTACTGGCCAAAGACCCTCCGAAAGTTAAGTCAAAAGAGAGCTCCAACAATGCTTGAGAGTTTAAGCTTTAGAGAAATTGAGCGTACCTTATTTTTTGAGGGCCTTTGGGTTTCTATAGTAGTGTAGAACCGACCACCGTTTCTTGTGTAGCAAGATGTTTCCTTACGGAGAAGATCATCATTAATGGGCAGATATTATGAGATCCTCCTTATTTTAGGATTCTATTCGTATTGGGACTCTATAGGATAGGGTTAATTGTGAGACGCAAGTTGTTTCCATTTAGAATTCCTTGGAGATCACTAAAACTAGGTGGATGCCACGTGGCCTTTAGATCCGTCCATTATCAACCCACTGATCTAGCATCGTCAAGTTTATTTAAATGGATCCGTCATCCCTAATTTTACCATCTTCAGTTGCCCCCTCACTCTATGGGTCCATGATCTGATGATGCACAAAAAATCGTCAGTGAGTTGATCGTCCACACACGTCAATGGTGCACCTGAAGAACAAAGAGAAGAACCAATCAAAGGGCACCGATAGGGTACCGGCCAAAGACCCTCCGAAGGTTAAGTCAGAAGAGAGCCCCAACAATGCTTGAGAGTTTAAGCTTTAGAGAAATTGAGCGTACCTTATTTTCTAAGGGCCTTTCAATTTTTATAGTAGTGTAGAACCGACCTCCGTTTCTTATGTAGCGAGATGTTTTCTTATGGAGAAGATCATCATTAATGGGCGGATATTATGAGATCCTCCTTATGTTAGGATTCTATTCATATTGGGACTCTATAGGATAGGGTTAATCGTGAGACGCAAGTTGTTTCTATTTAGGATTCCTTGGAGATCACTAAAACCAGGTGGATGCCATGTGGCCTTTAGATCCATCCATTATCAGCCCACTGATCTAGCACCGTTAAGTTTATTTAAATGGGTCCGTCATCCCTAATATTACCATCTTCAGTTGCCCTCTCACTCCATGGGTCTGTGATCTGATGATGCACAAAAAATCGTTAGTGAGTTGATCGTCCACACACGTTAATGGGTGCACTTGAAGAACGAAAGAGAAGAACCAATCAAAGGGCATCAGTGGGGTACCAGCCAAAGACCCTCTAAAAGTTAAGTCAGAAGAGAGCTCCAACAATGCTTGAGAGTTTAAGCTTTAGAGAAATTGAGCATACCTTATTTTCTGAGGGCCTTTGAGTTTTTATAGTAGTGTAGAATCGACCTCCGTTTCTTGTATAGCTTGATGTTTCCTTATGGAGAAGATCATCATTAATGGGCGGATATTATGAGATCCTCCTTATGTTAGGATTCTATTCGTATTGGGACTCTATAGGATGGGGTTAATCGTGAGATGCAAGTTGTTTCTATTTAGGATTCCTTGGAGATCACTAAAACCAGGTGGATGCCACGTGGCCTTTAAATCCGTCCATTATCAGGCCACTGATCTAGCACCGTCAAGTTTATTTAAATGGATCTGTCATCCCTAATTTTACCATTTTCAGTTGCCCCCTCACTCCATGGGTCCGTGATCTGATGATGCACAAAAAATCGTCAGTGAGTTGATTGTCCACAAACGTCAATGGGTACACTTGAAGAACAAAAGAGAAGAACCAATCATAGGGCACCAGCGGAGTATCGGCTAAAGACCCTCTGAAGTTTAAGTCAGAAGAGAGCTCCAATAATGCTTGAGAGTTTAAGCTTTAGAGAAATTGAGCGTACTTTATTTTCTGAGGGCCTTTGCTTTTTTATCGTAGTGTAGAACCGACCTCCGTTTCTTGTGTAGCAAGATGTTTCCTTATGGAGAAGATCATCATTAATGGGCGGATATTATGAGATCCTCCTTATGTACGGATTTTATTCGTATTGGGACTCTGTAGGATAGGGTTAATCGTGAGACGCAAGTTGTTCCCATTTAGGATTCCTTGGAGATCACTAAAACCAGGTGGATGCCACGTGGCCTTTAGATCTGTCTATTATCAGCCCACTGATCTAGCACCGTCAAGTTTATTTAAATGGACCAGTCATCCCTAATTTTACCATCTTCAGTTGCCCCCTCACTCTATGGGTCCGTGATCTGATGATGCACAAAAAATCGGCAGTGAGTTGATCGTCCACGCACGTCAATGGGTACACCTGAAGAACAAAAGAGAAGAACCAATCAAAGAGCACCGATGGGGTATCGGCCAAAGACCCTCCGAAGGTTAAGTCATCCCTAATTTTATCATCTTCAGTTGCCCCTTCACTCCCTGGGTCTGTGATCTGATGATGCACAAAAAATCATCAGTGGGTTGATTGTCCACACACATCAATGGGTACACTTGAAGAACAAAAGAGAAGAACCAATCAAAGGGCACTGGCGAGGTACCGGCCAAAGACCCTCCGAAGGTTAAGTTAGAAGAGAGCTCCAACAATGCTTGTGAGTTTAAGCTTTAGAGAAATTGAGCGTACCTTATTTTCTAAGGGCGTTTGAGTTTTTATAGTAGTGTAGAACCGACCTCCGTTTCTTGTGTTGCAAGATGTTTCCTTATGGTGAAGAACATTATTAATGGGAGGATATTATGAGATCCTCCTTATGTACGGATTCTATTCGTATTGGGACTCTATAGGATAGGGTTAATCGTGAGACGCAAGTTGTTTCCATTTAGGATTCCTTGGAGATCACTAAAACCAGGTGGATGCCACGTAGCCTTTAGATCCGTCCATTATCAGCCCACTGATCTGGCACTGTCAAGTTTATTTAAATGGATTTGTCATCCCTAATTTTACCATTTTCAACCTCATATCTTTAATCTTCATAATAAGAGAAACTTGTGCTCTCTTGCTATGTTTTCACACATGACACGCACACTCTTTGCTACTTTTGATAAATGTGCAGGTATAGTGTGTCTTGGCAATCACAAGGAATATATGTGTTACTATATGCTCACTAAACTGTCTTAACTTATTTTTGAAATATAAAATTGGTTAGACTTGTTTTTTTTTTTTTTTTTTTTTTTTGCGTGTGTGTGTGTGTGTGTGTGTGTTGTATCTATGGATGCTTTGCTTATATGTTGAGAGATGTTTTGAGAGATTAACATGTTGAGTGGATCTTTGTTTAGGTAGCTTGCTTGTTGCATTCATCTTTATGTGTTTTTCCTCATTCGAAAAACCTCTTTTCTTCAAGCTCGATAGAACCTCGACACATGCTTTTCTATCAAGTCTCTTTGCTTTGCTCTCGATAGATTCTCAATAGCAGGCCGATCGATCGAGATTTTCTTCTAACCTCTCTGTCTATTGGATAGATCCTCAGCACATTCTGATCCATTGAGATTTTTGGGTTTCTTCTCTATAACACATTGACAGCTTCTCGATCCATTGAGATATTTTCCTTGAGCTTCTGTCTCCTCAACACTTTCTTGATAGATCTTCGATCCATCAAGCTCATGTTTTTGCCGTCGATAGCACTTCGACAGCACCTCAACAGATTCGCTTCTGTCGAGATTTAGTGTTCTATAGATTCTCGACAGAATCTTCATCCATTGCGCTGCATTTTTCTATATATAGTTGAAGCGTGATCTGGTTTTCATTTTCTCATTTCTCTCTCGATAGAAAACTCTCTCTCTTGACCCAAAACTCTTTCCCATTCTCAAATCTCCTCACCCACGTGTTCTTCGGCCTAAATCAAGCTCCAAACACTTGGTAAGTGTTCTCATCTTCTCTCTTTTCATGCATTCATACATTTTAGACCTAGGTTTTGGGTTTTTCAAAATTTTTGGGGTTTTTGTGTTTTTCATGAAATTTTTTGGGTTGGGCTTTGTGAAATTGTTGTTATATGGTCATGCATTGCATCTTCTATACACTAAAACAATGTTTCATGCATTTGTTTTATGTGTGCTTGATTAAACTTATGAGTGCTGTTAGGTTTGGATTGAGTTTTTCCCATGATATTTTTAATTTTTGCACGTCACATGTTCATGCATTCTTCATGCATACGTTCTTTCCTTTTCTTTTCTATTTTGAACCTGTGTTGTGTTTCCTTATGTTCTCTTCTCTCTCTCTCTCTCTCTCTCTCTCTCTCTCTTTCTCTTGGATAGAACCTCTCTATGGCACCTAAATAGAGAAAATCTACTTCGACTTGGAACCCTCTTTGTAGTTTCGAGTCATCCTCTTTTGATCCTCATGTTCCATCTTTTATCCAGTTCCGTGATAAGAAGGCCAAGATGAACTTCTCTGAGAACTTTTAGAACCATGGAGTTTATCTAAAATGCCAGGTCATTCTGTCGGATTTCTCCGACACTACTTTACCTGAAGTTATTCGGGCTCGGGGATGGGAGTCATTCTATAGGAAACCCAAGAGGTGTCCGGTCATGTTCATTCAGGAGTTTTACTCAAATATGCACGCCATCGATATCTCTATGCCTTAGTTTACTACGACATTCAGAGGAACACGTATCGTAGTTACCCCGGATCTTATATCTAAGGTACTACATGTATCTAAGGTAGCACATCCTGACTACCCTAGTTGTGAGCGTTTCAGGACAATGTTTAGAGACGAGTTTATCTCTCACTTTTATGAGAAACCTTTTTTTTTTTTGGGTGGTTTTCTAAACAAACCCTTGCCTGGGCTTCACTAAAAGCCCTCGCTTTTTGAACATGGTGACCTTCACTCTCACTCCATGATCTCATAATTACTCCATCATTGAGCCTCGTGCTTGTTTTCTTCTTTCCTTGATGGAAGATCTTTCCATTGAATTTTCCTCACTTCATCACATCTATCATAGATGTGTATCAGGACATTACTACACGTGATTAGCTCACCTTCCCTTCGGCTATATCGCGTATCCTCACATACTTTCACATTCTCATTCCTCTCTATCCTTTTTTTCACCATCATGGGTGCCATCGGCACCGATTCTGTTCGGCAGAGTAAGGCTTAGCTCTAATCGAAGCGGCCACGAATAGAGACTACCGATCTTGTAGCTTTCGTTGTTCCACCCTCTTCCTCAGCTCCTTCTACCTCCACAGCTTTAGCAAATGGAGGCTGACTTTGGTGGTTGTCTTGACAATCTCATCGATGAGATGTGTTAGATGAACACCCGAGTCAGTCGCATTACCCACAGACAGGCTCGCATGGCAGGTCTTGCTCCTTCTCCCTCTCCTTCTCCAGAGATCTCGCCTGATGATGATGATAAGGATGATGAGAATGGTGCTACCTCTTCCAGTGATGATGAGATGACGACCTCTCAGTGACTTACCCTTTGTCATTTGTGATAAAAAGAGGAAGTAGTTTTGGGTTTAAGAGTAGTCTTGTTTTTAAATGGAAAGTTAGTATAGGACATTTTTGATAGAGGGTGTATATAGTTTTAGGGGATGTAGTGAGGTTTATATGTACTTTTCTTTCTTTTTAGTTACATTAGCCTCTTGTACATTGATCATTATGACATACATTGTACTTTATTTTCTTATATATGATAATGATGTATGTTCTTTTTCTTCACTTACCTCTACATGTGTTATTTTTTTTCTCACTATTTATACACATGTTTCTTTATGTACACAATCCTTATTTCTGTTTCACACATGATGCCTTGATGAATTTTGTTTAAGTGTTTCAAAAAGATAGGTTGCGAAAGTCTTTCATGCCATGGACTCTTCTTACAAAATTTTTCAAGAATTTATAGTAGGAATAGGTTTATTTTGTAACACAATAAATGGTTATAAGTTTAGTGATTTAAGACTTCTCTCATGATTATTTGTTTGTTGTGGTTTTGTCACGGATTGCCAAAGGGGGAGATTGTTAGGGACATTTTATGTAATTAGCTAATCCTTTGACAAAATGCATTTTACTTGTAATTAGGTAGATCTAGGATGAGTTTAAGACTTCAAAAAACATGTTATTCAAGTCAAGTGTTAATGCCATAAAGATCTGACCAAGAAATAAGTGAAGAAGAGCTATTTATCAAAGCTCGACAGATACCTCGACAGAAACAATATCTATCGAGATTTAAGAATGAAACTCAACAGAAGCTCGATAGAAGCTGAATCTATCGAGATATACAAAATCAGAATTTTCAGATCAATTATAGATCAGTATTTCGGGATAGGCTTGGTAAGATTCCTTATACTTGTAACCACTTGTGATTGATAATAGTGGATTCTTGGGAGTGGTGACTTGAAATTCACTTGTTGGGGTTTTACCTCGGTGGTTTTCCTCATTCGTAAATAAATCACCTGTGTCAAATTTATTTTCCGCTGTTTTTAGATAATTTGGTGATTTGTTTGTGCTGTCATACTATTGCATGTAATTGAACCTAATTAATTAATTTGGGTAATTAATTAATTAATTTGCAATGGGTCAATTCATTTTAACCCAACATTGATAAAACCTTAATTTTCGGAGGTTGGCAGTAAAAAACATGATTTTGGCATTGGCTTTTATGGCTTTGCATGCATGGGGGGCTTTATGGTTTGGCTTTTCAATGAGTGTGGTCCCAATCTATACTTTCCTAAGGCATTCGGGCAAAGTATCAAATTTTCACGGTGAAAATCTGGTGACATGTCACCTTACTTTCTCCGCGGAAATTAGGTATCATTTTGCCTTAGGTGACATGAACTGTGACAATTACATTGGAAGGGGTAAGCAGGTATATATATACATACATCATGCACAATGCAAGCACACAGCAGAAAAGTAAATGCCTACATCCTTAAAGCATGGCCCAAAATATAGTTGTAGGAAAGTAAACAATGGTCGTCATACTCTAGAGATGAGGACAAATAGTACATGGCATGATATACCTAATACAATCCATCAAAGAGAGAAAGGAGGGATGAAGGAAGGGGGTTTAAAATAGTACATAACCAAGGGAGAGGCTAGACCCCTAAATCTACTAAATATAGCCGTTTGGCTTATATTGACATGTTTGCATCCTCGCTCTCTTTGCTTGTGCCTGGGAGACCGTGCCCTAGCTGCATGCGTCCTTACTCCATATGTGTACATGTAAAGACAAAAACAAGAAACCAGTAGACAAGTAATGGAAAGAAAGAGATGCGTAAATAATGCGCAAAGTGTACAAAGCAAACAAGCAAGATAGACATGGCAAGCATAGCATGTGGTGGGAGACATGACAAACAAAGATAAGCAGACAAAGAAGAAAGCAAGCGAACAAGAAAGCAAACAAGTAAAAAAGTAAACAAGCAAAATGGCCATCAAAAGGTGGTGTCCACAGGGGACAAATGTAGGTTTGGATCGGGTGTCCATATCTTCATTGTGTTGAAGTATGGATGACTCACTAGCAAGCAAGACTTATGCATGAACATGTAAGCAAGTATGTAAAGATGCATAGAAAGCCAACGGGTGGCACAAACAAGCATGACAAGCATATCATCACACGGAGTAGAAAAGGGAAGGGTATGCACGAAGTAACCCAGCATCTATAGACGTATCCTAAGTGGTTACACCCAAACAAGGCCTCATAGGCATCGGATGTAACCAAACAAGATCAAGCCCGCAGAAGGCATCAAGCATGACATAGCCTAGGACAAGAGAGGCTAACACAAGCATAAAGTATAGAAGTAAGCAAGTAGACATGCAAATAGGATGATCCAAACCCTTTGATGTGGGCCTTGGTGTATGGATGATGACAAAGACCATAAGGTCTAGATCAAGTCCGAGCCAATAGGCCAAAACACAAGAAGATGCGATAAAAGGAACAAAATAGCTATAATAGCACATGACATGACAAACAAAGCCTAGGCCTAAACACATAAACCTGGCAATAAGCACGCAAGCATATTGATCTAACATGGGAAATAGCATGTTGTACATAGAGAAGATGACCTAAGCACGAAAGCATGTGAAAACATAGATGTAGACATATAGTCATAGAAACATGCATGTAAACATGTAGATCTAAGCAAGGCATGGCTAAAAATGTGATATAAGGCATGTAAGCATGTAAATCTAAACAACAATGCAAGGAAAAGACAGATCTAAGCATGAAAACATGGCATATGGCATGAAAACATGTAGATCTAAAAATATAAGCATGTAAGGATGTAAATCTAAGCATGTGAAAAAGAATCCAATCACATAAACATGTGAAGACAAGGATCTAAGCATATAGACATGTAAACATAGGCAAAAACACGTGGGTCTAGACATGTGAGCATGACATAAAGCATAAAAGCAAGCATAAGGACCCATAAATCTAGGCACAAGCATGGAAATAGGCATATAGACTAACAAAGAACATGTAAATCAAGCCATAAACATGGAAAGCATGGAAACTTGTAGATCTAGACACAAGCACCACATAAAAAAGGTAGATCCAAGCATAAAACATGGCATAAGGCATAAAAAGTAAGGAGATTCAAGCTAGAAGCACAAATAAAGTAAAAAAAACATGCTAAAGAAAGCAATAAATTATGTTATTCAAGCCAAAAAGAAAAAAAAAAAGGATAAAAAGCTTAATGAAGCTTTATAGGAAAAAGGGTACGGATTGTAGTCAAAAAGCTACAACCATACCCTTATAGCTCAAATCTAAAGTATAGAACCAAGGAGAGGAAGATGGAGGGTATGAACATTACCTTGTATTTTTAGAGTAGAGAGAAGAATCAAGAAACTTTGATGTGTTTTTGTGTTTTTTAGGAGAGAAATATGGTGAATAAAGAGAGAAAAAAATGTCCAGAAAGATGCCCAAACAACTCCCAAAACGTCTCTTCTTCAATCTATGCTACTAGTAGCCTTTTATAGGCCCTGGCACGCTTTTCAGGGCTCGGCCGGCAACCCTTATTGGTGCGCCAGCTCGAGCCCGGTTGATGTCTGCAATTTCATCCACATGCACCTTTTTCAGTTTTGACTTTGGACATGAATTTGGAGGTCTTCCTAGACTCGGATTGAGGCAATCTTGGTGACCGAACGGATTGCGCCACATCATTATATATGTTCTCGTGACCCCATGGAGAGAAAATGATATTTTTGAGTTTTTCAAGGCCTGGTATGCAAATCAAGGGCAGACAAAATACAGTATTAACAGGTATGTGTTGGGGGGGTACGGTAGGAGGCTGAAGCAACCGAAGCCTCTCTTACGGCCATATTTGGAGAAAAAAAAAAGGAGAGGAAAAAAAAAAAAAAGAAAGAAGGAGAAGAAGATAGAGAAAAAGAAAAAAGGGAAGGGAGAGCATGAGTGAGAAAAAATAAAAATAATGATGAAAGATGATATAAGGTGCCTCGATGGGTTGAAAATCGAAAGAAAACCCTGCAAAATTAGAGGGACTCCACTAGGTTGAGAACCTAGATAAAAGTTATGGATTATACCTGAAGAAGAAGAGGACTTCTCGCAAAGAAGCTTGCTTCCTTCCTATGAAAGGCATCCAAACCATTGAGGGTTTCTGCCAAGATCAAGCCCATTTAGTTACCTCTCTTTAGCTCACAAGCCACCATGCGCATTCGGAGGTCCACACAATGACTTTTGAACCAAGAAATACCTTGCAAGGGCACATAAGCAAAATGCACGAAGAAAGTATGAATGTGACCCCTCACCCACAAGAAGGCCCGAACCAGAAAAGTACTCAAAAATCAACCTAAGGCTGAGTTCGCTGAAGACACACCACCTATTTGCCGTAGTAGAAGGGACACCCAACACAACTTGCAACAAGGAGGGAAGATCCCCACCCATGGTAAGGAAGATGAGATCGTCAATCTTTGGTTTACCGATGATGGCACCAAATTCTTCGATAGTGGGGCATAGTTCTATTCCATTGAAGCGAAAATATGCCGAGTAAGGACCCAATAATTGGCAATAGCATGAAGAAGAGGCTCATCCACCCTAATTTGATTGTATGGAAAGACATAAGAAAGGCCATAGGGGGTGATGGAATCCTTGAAATCTAGACCAAGCCACCTAATCCAAGCTGAGACATCAAGTGGAGAGTTTTATACCATTAGGGGAGCTCAAAAAGGGGCTCCCTAGGTTGAAAATACGTTGGTGAGGGTTTTGGATTCAAACGACTACTTTTATACTTAATTAGGGTGGTTAGGGTTTCCTTTGATTTGCAGCCCATGTATGCAAGGTCAACCCTGTGTACGCAAAGTCAGGTGCATACACAAGCCCATCCCCACGTATGCACGACTATGTTGAAACTTTTTCACCAGTAGCCATGCTTAAATCTATCAGAATTCTCTTATCCATTGCTGCTCGTTATAATTATGAGATTTGGAAAATGGATGTCAAGACTGCATTTCTTAATGGTAATCTTGAAGAAGAAATCTATATGATGCAAGAACTAAGAGCATATGGTATGCAAGTTGAAAAGGTCCATTTATACACTTAAGTAAGCATCTAGGTCATGGAACATTAGACTTGATTAAACTATCAAATCATTTGGTTTTGAATAAAATCTTGATGAACCATGTGTGTACAAAAGACATAGAGATAAAGTATTAATATTCCAAGTGCTTTATGTTGATGATATTCTACTTATTGGAAATGATGTAGGGGTAATGTCACCGGTAAAGATTGGTTGTCAAGCCAATTTGATATGAAGGACTTAGGTGAAGCTAACTTTATTATAGGGATCAAGCTTTGGCAAGATCGCAAAAATAAGATGTTAGGTTTATCACAAGCTGGGTATATAAATAAGGTTCTAGAATGGTTTAGCATGCAAAAATCCAAGAAATGATTACTTCCATTTAGATATGGAGTTCCTCTGTTTGATGACTAAAGGCCTATGACTCTTGAGGAAGAAAATATTATGAGACAAGTTCCTTATGCTTCGGCAGTGGGAAGTCTTATGTATGCCATGCTATGTACTAGACCGGATATCTATTATTCAGTTGGCATGATCAACTAATATCAATCAAATCTAGGACTTAAACATTAACAGGCTGTAAAGCATATTCTCAAGTATCTACGAAAAACGAGAGATTATGTGCTTGTTTACCATAGTGAGGATTTGATTTCCATTGGTTATACAGATTCAGATTTAGTTAGATCTGATTTCAGAAAGTCCACTCCAGGTTGTGTGTTCAGCTTGTGAGGTGGAGCCATAAGTTGGAGGAGTGTTAAGCAATCATGTATTGCCGACTCCACCATGGAAGCTGAAAATGTTGCTGCTTGTAACACAGCAAAGGAAGCTGTTTGGCTTAAGAAATTCCTTTATGATCTTGGTTTTGTGAGTATGGAGCAAGTTCATATCACATTGTTTTGCGACAATAGTGGAGTGGTTGCACAATCCAAGGATACTAGGAATCACAAGAAAGGAAAGTATATAGAAAGAAAGTACCACATTATTCGAGACATTGTTGCTCGAGGAGGTGTAGTAGTAGCAAAGATTGATAGTGCAAATAATCTAGCAGATCTCTTTACCAGAGCCTTGCCCCAAAGGACTTTTGAGTCACATTTGGAGGGAATGCGAGTTAGATTGGTGCACAATAGTCTTTAAGGCAAGTAAGAGATTGTTAGGATTAGTACCTTTAAATCCTATTGTATGATGCTATGTATGACATTATATATGATTTAATGTTATGATTAATAAAATTGTTTTATTATTATATAAAATAATGGTAACATGAATATTTGGACATTATCATATAGTCCATGAGATGCGTAGTATGTGATTTATGTGATTTAGTCACAGAAGATATAGATCACATTATATGTTTATGACATTAGATTTCATTAATATATGATGAATAACTTAAATGATTAAACCAGGTACTTAAGGATTAAGATGTAATAATCTTCAAAGTGGTAGTCTACATTCATGACGTTGTATTACTACGAATATTTTATGAAGGAGTTACATGTATAATAAAGTTTTGGGATATAATTTATTAATAAGGTTTAGAGTGCAATTATATTTATATAGTGATATTAAATATAATTAATGGTAATTTTGGACTTGTCAAGAATTGACAGAAAAGCCCAAAGGCCCATTAAAGCTAGAGTCTTATTTATTCTCTTTTGGTCCTACTCCAAGCCACACACTAAAACCCAATTGGAAAAACCTAATAGACCAGCCCAATTAGATAATTAGTTAGATACAAAAGGAGAAACATACAGAATTTTATATATGATAAATCATTGTGAAATGGTGTGTATCTGTGAGTAGAAGCCACTCGATTATTCTCCCTTGAAAATTGATTGAGAGACCACACTTTTTTGGTGTAAAATGGAATTGGAGTAAAGATTAAACGTGTTCCCAAGTACTTATAATCTTTTGTTTTGAATTTCATCACATTAAGTGTTAAGATTAGTGCCTTTAAATCCTATTGTATGATGCTATGTATTATATTATATATGACATGATGTATAACTTAATATTGTAATTAATAAAGTTGTTTTATTATTATTTGTAAAAGCTCGAAAATGTGTTGAAAACACAAGAGCTATTTAGACCCCCAATTAAAAATACGGTTTGATAGATTTTACACAACTTTAATACAAAGTGCGAAATAGTGTAAAAGCGAGCGGATGAACAAGTAAGCTACTTTAATCCATAAACTAAGCAACACAGCAGTATAATGGAATTAAACAAGAGTAGGGAAGAAGGATGCAAACACAGAAAACACCGAGACGTGTTTTCGAAGAGGAAACCGAAGACCTCGACGAAAAACCTCTTTGCCGCCCTCCAAGTGGAAATCGATCCACTAGACAATCAGTTGGGATACATGAGTAAGCAAGAGACCCTCCAAGCCTAATCTATCTGATGTACCTAAGCCCTCCAAGCTTCTACTCCAACAAGGCTTCTCGGAATCGTGTCTTGTCTAGCACCCCGGATCCCCTAACAAGCTCCATGTTGAATCTGCCATTCCAAGCTTCTTCCAATGCTTCCCAACAGCACCAAAATGTCACACAACACTCTCAAAGGGTGTGGTAAGTGTTTGGGCTATCAACCTCTCAATGGTGTGGAAATGGAGAGGGAAGGATTGAGGAGATACCACAAGCAATTGTATAGAGAAAGGTGGGGATGACAATCTCTAATTCCAAATGTGTTTGGCTAGGGTTTTCTCTCTGAAGCATTCCCCAACATTTGTGGGTAATGAGGGTTTATATAGGATAGGTGCAAAATGTGTGAGTCAGTCAGTACAGGCTGGCAGAACAGCATGTCTCGCGGGTGTCTCGCGGGAAGGCCTTACCCGCGAGATACTCGCGAGAGACAGCTGTCTCCACCTGGCCTAACTCTTCGCATTTCAGCATGTGCAAGGCACATACTTCACTTCGCGGGAAGCTAAGTCGCGACATACTCGCGAGAATCCTTCAGCCTCCAAATTGCTTGAGTCTTCACACACTCTCTATCACACAACCCTTACATCAATTCTCACAATACATACAAGATATAAACGATTGATAATAATTACAATCAAATTTGGCACGGAATAAAAGCCAACAAAATACATAGTTGTAAATAGCAACTTTACAATCTCCTCCTTTGGCTATTCCATGACAAAATCCTAAAACAGACTCTAGACTTAAACGTGAGTTTGAGAACAAGGGCAAAACTCACTCACACCTAATTCTAGATTCTGATAAGCTCTTGAAACATATGAACAAGTAACTCCTGAAACACAACAACAAACTAATATCATTGTATGCAGAAAACTTGAAAAGCATATGGAGCAATAAAAGCATGGTCCAGCAAAATAAAATAGAAACACTAGATCATGGCAAGATCAAACAAGTAATCACTATACACAAGCAATTACTATGTTCATTCACACAAGGAATGAACATTCGGATATGCAAGATGATAAACTCATTTGAAGAGTATCATTTGCAAATCCAACACTCAATCAATGCAAAATACTTGAAGTATTTGCATCTAGGAACAATCCTACCCGGGCACAAGAGTGATGTACTGAAGTAAAATGTGTGACATTGAACTTCAATAACACAATCATAAAGGCTGCATAAACAATGTACTGAATACGCATGGCACATACCATAGAAGCCTACAAACATGCAAAGTATGCTACAAAGCATAGAGAATATCATAAAAGAAACATCTGAAATAATACTTAAATAAAGCATAGTATCAAAGTTTTAAACGCAAAACAAGTAAACATAAGACAACAAAACATAGGAACTGTTGACTACTTCTCCCCCTATCTCCATACTCCCCCTATTGACATTATCTCCCCCTTTTTGTCATGGAATAGCTAGTCATCCTCTTCTAGCTTCCGTTGAATTTCGTCCATCTGAGTTTGGAGAGATGTGAACTGTGAATCAAGACGTCGGTGGTGAGTGTACATGATAGTCGCCAGTCCGGACATCTTTGTACTCATCTCTTGAAGAGCAGTGAAGATATTGTTGAACTGTTCATCAGTGGTATGAGTTGCAAAACTCGAGGAACCCGATGATGCATGACTTTCTTGCTTGGTGTTCCTCTTGGCGTGGCTCATACTCGCATGGAGAGAACGAATGTTGATTGGACTTGGCCTTGGATATGGACATTCATCCTCCAATGGACGGATACCTTTGAGCTTCAAAATCTTTGAAATAAGGCGAGAGAAAGGAAGACAATTCCTTGAAGCAGTTCAGTCAACTGTTTTTGCCAAAATGTGAAAGATATGAGAGCACACATCAATCTCTACATCCGTGATCAGATCATTCAAAAACAAACCTCGACCAAGATTCATATATCTGGTGCTGGACAAAGGATAGAGATTGCTACACATGATCATTGAGAGAAGTCGTAGCTCGGAAGTGAGGGATGCCACATTGATTGACTTCTTATTGGAGGAGAATTCCAAATCGGCTCCTAAAGACTGTTTGAGATACTCTTCATCTGGGTTCAGCTCATCATATACCGGCGATGTGGGGAGTATTGGCCGGTTAATGTGTAGAATTTCCGCCAAGTACATTGGTGTGATAGAAAAGCTCTTTCCTCGAACCCAACATTTAATCTCTTCGCCGACGACACTAGCATTGGCATAGAATTCCTTAACCATGTTCTCGTATGTATCCTCAAAAGTTGACAGCAGATAGTTCCAATCTTTTGTGGCAAACCAAATGGGTATTTGTGTGTCCTTGAGGGATGGCTGGTCAACTCCCCTTTCAACTATCAAAGGAGCACCTTGAAAGTGATTCTTGAAGGATTCAAAAGCAGCATAAGACTTAAACAAGTGAGGATCAAAAGTTCCTGTCGAGCAACGAGTTCGCTTTGGTCTAGGTGAATCAGCATCAACATCAATGATCGGCTCTTTCCCTTTGTTGCGGCCTCCTTTCACAGCTGAAGTCTTGAATGGAGACATCTGTGCAACATAGCACACAAAACAAACAGGAGACAAGTGCACAACATACAGACCACAGAACACAGAACTTGATTAGATTCAAGTTAGGTCAAAACAGAAGTAACACTGCTGAATGCATAGTCACAATGCATGGACCTAAGCAAATGTGCATGTGTTTGTATATGTGAGCAAGTGTTAATGTGTGAGTGGCATGTGCCAAGTGCATGAGACACATTATCAATGACCAAATTGAGTGCAAGAAGGTCAAACATGTGAGAGCCCATGGATTGAAATCACTTGATTCCGAATTGGCACAAAAATGTCACTCGGACATTTTGACAAACACCTAGCATGCACAACTGCAAATAAGACATGAACAATGCATGAACATGGAAAAATCTACCCTCAATACAAGATAAAATGCCACAAGGGGCCAATACAGAGACAAAAACAGCAAATGTGACACAGCTCAAGCAAAAGATTTGACAAAAATTCACCCAATTTTGAACAAATAGCCAAATTTTCGAAAAACCCCAAATTTTTGAAACCCTAACGAAAATTCTGCATAAAATAGGACAAAACTTGAAGGGGAATGCTTTAGAAGATATACCTTGAAGTTGATAATGCAGAAAGGATGCTTGAAAATGATGGGTTTTTGAAAAAATGACCTTGGGTTGAAAAAAAGGGTTCGACAAAGGTTGAGCGAAGGAAGTTTTTGTGTTTTGAAACACTATCACATTAGCAATATAAAAACAGAAAACACGCGTTTTTTGCGGGTTAGGGAGTGGCGAAACAGTCGCGAGAAGAGTCACTGAAGCACAAAAATTTCGCGAGAAGCATTAGGTCGCGAGACAGTCGTGGTAACTTCTGTCTGAATTCTGAAAAATCCAATTTATAGCCAAACAGCATTTCGCAAGAAACTGTTGGTCGTGAGACACTCGCAAAACAGTCGCGAAAGTTTCTGTGTGACAGGAAGAAAGAAATATTTCCCTCAACTCCTTTACGCGGGAAGCTCTAAGTCACGAGCTTCTCGCGAAACAACCCCTGAACCAGTTTTTGAAGAAACACAAAAGTATGCATTTTTAATCAAAAGCAAAAAAATGAAAGTATAAAATCACTTTCAAAAACAAATAAAACACTCAAAAATCTTTTTGGGTTTGATCAACAAAGATTGAGCATGTGAAAACACATTTAATTAAGTACAATCACACAAATGAATATGATATTCATTGAACATAGATTTGTGTGTTGTGTGTGGATATCAAAAATGAGATAGTCCTTAGTCCAATGTGAAGCTTCAATGATCAATTCAATCAAAACATACACAACTAGCACTAAATTATGTGACCTATCTCAATTATAAAAACATGCATATATGACCTCCCACACGTACTTGATAACAATTCATTGAAGCTTTTCATTTGGCTCCATATTCAACATATCATTTGCAACTTTTGAGCAAAGAAAATCTCATTTAGAGAAAGATGCCTGAAATTTTTGATATTTCATTCGATGAGTTAGCCTTTGGCTTTTTGGGCATCATACATTTTATTTTGGTCGCTTTCCCTTTTTCCTAATCAAATACCAGTTTGTGCGACAGGCTTTTGCAGCTTTATATCTCTTTTCATTTAGAGATTTACATTTAGAGAGCTCTTTTAAGCAAAAAAAATAAAAGTGAGAAGATATATAGGCATAAGTCTATGCATGTCTCAAGATCAACAAAATCATTCACTAATCATTCATGACAAGGTTGAAGATCTATTTACAACAGTCACATGGATTTCAGAATTTCTTCCACAATGATATGAGTGCATGAGGGACAAGCTAAGCTCATTAAATGCACAAAGCCATAAGTACAAAGGTACAAGGCAAAACATGCTTTGAGACAAAACTCAACAAAGTGATCAAACTTTTTAGATTTTCTATTTTTTATGTGTTTTTTGAAATTTTTGAACACACCCAAAACAGAGCAAGAAAAGAACGATCAACAAAAGTAGCAGGTGCAAATCAAAACAGATAAAATAAAAACTATTAGACATTAAACATGTGGAACCAAAACAATAAGTATGCAACACAGAGTAGTATAGGTTCACACAAGAGATAGAGTTCAAGGAATGATACCGACACCGATGGTCTTACGCAAAGATTCAAACTTTGAGCCATCTAGAGGTTTAGTAAATATGTCTACCTTCTGATTCTCAGTGTTGATGAACTTTAAGTACACGGTCCTTTCCTCCACCAAATCTTGAATGAAATGATACCGAATTTCGATATGTTTTGACTTCGGATGTTGAACTGGATTCTTGGACAAATTTATGGCACTTGTATTATCACAATATACACACATCGTGTCTTGAGTGATTCCATAATCATGAAGAAGCTTCTTCATCCATAGTAATTGAGCACAGCAACTTGCAGCAGCAATGTATTCAGCTTCGGCTGTTGATAAAGATACTGAATTCTGCTTTTTGCTCATCCATGACACCAAATTATTTCCAAGATAAAAGTATCCACCGGAAGTACTTTTTCTATCATCAATGCAACCGGCCCAATCATCATCAGAATATCTGGCTAAGCATTCATTTGAATCTCTTGAGTACCAAATCCCATAGTCAGAAGTGCCATTTATGTAGCGGATAATTCTTTTGACAGCTGTTAAATGTGACTCTTTGGGGGCTGCCTGAAATCGAGCACACACGCCTACACTGAAGGCAATGTCTGGTCTGCTAGCAGTGAGGTATAAGAGACTGCCTATCATGCTTTGATAAAGCGTTGGATCCACTTCTATACCTGCTGCATCCCGACTCAGCTTTGATGAGGAGCTCATTGGAGTAGAAGTATGTTTCTTAGAGTCTAGACCAAATCTTTTAACAAGATTTTTGGCATATTTCTCTTGAGATATGAATATCCCATCTTTCCGTTGTTTCACTTGAAGCCCAAGGAAATAGTTCAGCTCTCCCACCATACTCATCTCAAACTCCCTTTTCATTTCTTCGGAGAATTCATGAGCCAAATGGTCAATTGTGGATCCGAAAACAATATCATCCACATATACCTGAGTAACTAGGAGAGACTTCTCATCTCTCTTTACAAATAGGGTTCAATCAGCTTGGCCTCTTTTGAATCCGCGATCCAACAAGTATGTTGTGAGACGTTCATACCATGCTCTTGGTGCTTGCTTCAAACCATACAGTGCTTTCTTCAACCTTAGCACATGATCCGGAAAAAGAGGATCTTGAAATCCTTTTGGTTGCTCAACAAATACTTCTTCATTTAGAAAACCATTCAGAAATGCACTTTTCACATCCATTTGGTACAGTTTAAAATCCATAACACATGCAATGGACAGTAGAATTCGAATTGACTCTAACCTGCTACTGGTGCAAATGAATCATCAAAATCTATGCCTTCCACTTGAGTATATCCTTGAGCTACAAATCTAGACTTGTTTCGAATTACCTCACCGTCTTCATCAGTTTTGTTCTTGAAGATCCACTTGGTGCCAATGACATGGGTATCTTTGGGTCTTGGAACTAACTCCCATACATCATTTCTGACAAACTGATGTAACTCCTGATGCATAGACTCGATCCAATTTTCGTCTCTAAGGGCTTCCTCTACCTTCTTGGGTTCGAATTGAGCAAGATAACAATTGTACGTCACATGATTCGCACTGTATTTTGGTCCTTTTCTTAGCCGAAGTCTCTCATTTACGTCACCAATGATATTACTTGGTGGATGATTGAGGGTTACCCTTGATGATGGTCTCTTGGAGGTGGAAGATTCTTCATCTCGAGAGATTGGAGGTTGAACTTCCGGAGGGGTGAGAGGGCTAGAGGGCCCTTGCATCAATCTGGTCTCCCTTCTTGGTATAGGGGGTGTAGACTCTTTTTCTGGTGATTCTTTCTCGATCTCATCATCTTGAGACATGTTGTCCTCAACCTCCCCCTTCTTCAGGTTCGATCCTTCACCGTCATCCCTTTCCCTTTCAGATATGGTATCATCAATGACCACATTTATTAACTCCATTACCGTCTTGGTGCGTTTATTGAACACCCTATATGCTCGGCTATTTAATGAATAGCCTAGAAATATCCCTTCATCACTTTTAGCATCAAATTTTCCGGGATTCTCTCTATCGTTAAGAATATAACATTTGCTCCCAAATATTCAGAAATATTTCACCTTCAGCTTCTTTTCTCTCCAAATTTCATACGATGTCTTCTTCGTTCCTACTCGGAAGTAAATCCTATTCCCAATGTGACATAACGTGCTCACAGCTTCAGCCCAAAACTTCTGTGGAAGATTTTTGTTGAGTAACATTACTCGAGCCATTTCTTGAATTACCCGGTTCTTCCTTTCAACTACTCCATTTTGTTGTGAAGTTTTTGGGGCTGAGAATTCCTTCTTGATACCATGTTCATTGCAAAATGCTTCAAACTTTGTATTTTCAAACTCTTTCCCATGATCACTCCTGATTTTAATAATAGGTACTCCATTTTCATTCATTAATCTCTTGCACAATTTTTCCATCTTATCACATGCTTCCGTTTTCTCTCTAAGGAAGTCCACCCAAGAATACCTTGAGAAATCGTCAACTATCACCATGATGTACCGCTTTCCACCCATGCTCTCTGTTCTTGTAGGACTCATCAAATCCACATGCAGTAATTCTAACGGATGAGAAGTTGCAACCACATTCACTTTAGGATGGCTTGACTTCGTTTGTTTTCCCAATTGACATGGACCATAAACATTCTTCTCAATCTTCCCAAACTTAGGTAAACCAACCACAGCCTTAAGCTTCGAGACTTTCGCCACTTGTTTGTAATTTGCATGTCCAAGCCGTTAATGCCACAACTCCAAGAGGTTTACCCGAGCACTTCGACATGCTATGCTGGGTTTTGGAATGATCCCATAGCAGTTATCAGTGGTCCTTAGTCCCTTTAGAACTTGAACACCTTCTTCATTCAAGATTATACAGCCTTTCTTTGAAAATTGGACCAAGAAATCTTCATCACAAATCTGAGTGATACTTAACAAGTTCACTTTTAATCCCTTAATGTACAGCACATCAGTCATCAAAGGTAGACCCGAAATATCCACCGTTCCCTTTCCAAGAACTTGTGAATGACTACCATCCCCAAAAGTCACAAATCCATCTTCCTTCTCTTTAAGAGTTTTGAACAAAGATTTTTCTCCAGTCATATGCCTAGAACACCCGCTGTCAAGGTACCACAAACATGAGTTAAACACTTTCAATGCGGTATGAACAAAAAAACATGCATGAGATAGACATTCTTGACCATCAAAACAAGAATCATTTTTCCTTATTTCATTCAAGGATGAGTGAAGTTTCCCTTTTGAACGACCAAGTTTATCACTTAACTGTCTATTTCTTCTCTCATATTCATAGTTTAAAGACTTTGACTCACATAGGCTGTTATGTATATCATAGTTCCTATGAACAAATGATTTCAGCATATGACTAAAAATTCTAGCATGTTTCTTAGATTTAAATAACTCTAAGATTGCATTACTGAAACAATATTCAAATATGCTCATTGAGTCATTTTCACAAACACTTTTCTGATCCTTCATGGTAGTTTTATCAAGAACACTTTACAAAACTCACCAAGGGGTCTAGGATCACACTTAGATATTAAAACCACAGCAAGTGTACCTGCTCTGATACCAATTGAAAATTCGAAAATGTGTTGAAAATATAAGAGCTATTTAGACCCCCAATTAAAATTACGGCTCGATAGATTTTACCCAACTTTAATACAAAGTGCGGAATAGTGTAAAAGCAAGCGGATGAACAAGTAAGCTACTCTAATCCATAAACTAAGTAACACAGCAGTATAATGGAATTAAACAAGAGTAGGGAAGAAGGATGCAAACACAGAAAACACCGAGACGTGTTTTCGAAGAGGAAACTGAAGACCTTGGCGAAAAACCTCTCCATCGCCCTCTAAGCGGAAATCGATCCACTAGACAATCAATTGGGATACATGAGTAAGCAAGAGACCCTCCAAGCCTAATCTACCCGATGTACCTAAGCCCTCCAAGCTCTTACTCCAACAAGGCTTCTCGGAACCGTGTCTTGTCTAGCACCCTGGATCCCGCAACAAGCTCCATGTTGCATCTGCCATTCCAGGCTTCTTCCAATGCTTTCCAGCAGCACCAAAACATCACACAACACTCTCAAAAGGTGTGATAAGTGTTTGGGCTATCAACCTCTCAATGGTGTGGAAATGGAGAGGGAAGGGTTGAGGAGATACCACAAGCAATTGTATAGAGAAAGGTGGGGATGACAATCTCGATACTCGCGAGAGATAGCTGTCTTCACCTGGCCTGACTCTTCGCATTCCAGCATGTGCAAGACACATGCTTCACTTCGTGGGAAGCTAAGTCGCGACATACCCGCGAGAATCCTTCAGCCTCCAAATTGCTTGAGTCTTCACACAACCCTTACATCAATTCCCACAATACATACATGGTATAAACGATTGATAATAATTACAATCAAATTTGGCACGGAATAAAAACCAACAAAATACATAGTTGTAAATAGCAACTTTACAATTTGAAGTAATGGTAACATGAATATTTGGGTATTATCATATAGTCCATGAGATGCATAGTATGTGATTTCACATAAATCACAAGTTCTTTGTAAACTCAGAATTTAGTCCGTAGTCAGTGATGAAATTTGGCACTTCATCTGCGAAGCCTATAACATATTAATTCAGATGATTTATCTTAATCATGGAAGTGGTGACTTCTAGTTGATATGTTGATATATTTTAAGAGTTAAAACATATTGAACTAGATCACTGTTAGATTTATTATTCTCCTAACAACTATCAATGAATAATAAATCTCATAACTTATATTTACATGAACTCTTAATCTTAAGAGCATAATGGACTCAATCATGAAGTGTATGTTGTTTTGATATATCAGGAGTGAGATTTAAAGTAACGGTCAAAACCTCAGTATGTTGAACAGCCACATTTAGTGTTGATGGAACATATATTCTTAAGATAGAATTTATAATCTCTTAATGGAGATACAAAATATTCACTTGAGATAAGTTTGATGGATTTGTTATTTAGAGAATTAGGTCTAACTACTTTGATAAGAAATTACTAAAGTATATATTTATGAAATTGGATTTTATAAATATATGATAAATAACTTAGAATGATTAAACCGGGTACTTAAGGATTAAGATGTAGTAATCTACATAGTGACAGTCGTCATTTATAATGTTGTATTACTACGAATATTTTATGAAGGGGTTGTATGTACAATAAAGTCTTGAGATATAATTTATTAATAAGGCTTAGATTACAATTATATTTATATAGTGATATTAAATATAATTAATGGTAACTTTGGACTTGTCAAGAGTTAACAGAAAAGTCCAAGGCCCATTGGAGTTAGTGTCTTATTTTTTCCCTTTTAGTCCCACTCCAAGCTACATATTAAAACCCAATTGGAAAAACTCAAAAGGCCAGCCCAATTAGATAATCAATTATAAGAAGAGAAACATACAAAATTTTGTAAGTGCATAAAACGGTTTGTGTGTGAGTGTTGGGTACTCTCTCATTCTCTCTAATACATACACATATAACTGATTGAGAGACTACACATCTTGGGCGTTAATGGAATTGGAGTGAAGATTTAAAGTGTTCCCGAGAACTTCTGGTCTTTGGTTTTAAAATTCACCGCACCAAGGTACACTCTCTTATTCTATATTTTGAAATTTACATAGTGTATGTTATCAATTGTGAACGAAGTAAATCCGTTAGTTTTCCACTGCGTACATTTACTTTTCCAACAATTGGTATCAGAGCGGTTTTCAATTCCAATCTGTATAACATGTTTTGTGAGTTTTAGAATTAGAGATAATAGTTTCATAATGCTAGAAGATTATACATGTATTTAATTTTATGCATGGTTGTTGAAACTATGATTTGATAAAAAATGATATTGATGTTATGATGTTGTTTAAATTTGAATTTAAGTATGTTAAATTGAAGTTTAAGGCTATAGCATCAATGGAATTTAGTTTTGATATCGATCTCTGTCTATCATGTTCATATGATGGTTGTTAGTTTATGAAAAGTCGTTAAAAACTGCATTAGAAAAATTCTGGAAATTTAAAATTCATGAAGCTCGATCGATTAAGAAGCTATCGAGCATCGATCGAGCCTGGCAATTCATAAGGTCGTTTGATCAAGAAGCTATCGAGAATCGATCGAGCAAACAAGAGATATCTCTATTGATCGACAAGTTATCGATTAGCTGTCGAGATAATAAGATTGTTTCTCAATCGATCGACCAGTTGTCGAGAAGTTGTTGAGCTTGGAAATTTTTTAATTTTTCTAGGTGTGTGATTAGTTTACATATGATTTACTATATAAAAACCTTTAATTTAAAATATCTAGTGGGAGAAAGATACAAAGGTTAGATCTCACAACTTCTATTGTTGGTTCATAGTAGTGTGAAATATATACTGTCTTTACTTCGAGCTTAGGATTCCATGCGGAGAGTATTTATTTCATGGTCCTACAAAATTGAATTTCTTGGTTTATAGTAATTTGATCAAACACCTTGTCTTAGTTTCTAACTTTGCATTCCATGCAGAGGGTGTTTTGTATCATGGTACTACAAAATAAGCCGGTTAAGGGGATGAAATATGGCTATACATGATTCTAGATAACGGTATACACTAGACTAAATATTATAGTATCTTCTATGCTGAGTTCTTACTATTACTATTTAGAGGCCAAATGTATAACGGTATATTATTAGTGTATGATAAGATTTATCATGATAGTACTAAAAATGAGAAGAGTTCTCAATCAATCATAGTATTTAATATTCACTCTATGCTGAGGGATATTGAATATGGGATTGAGTTGTCGTTGCATATATTATACTATGGTTTTATTAAGGTTTCATACTATATGTTTATATGCTAAATTGATAATGTCTAATTTACTTATTATATTCATGTTTATTGTTTTCAGATTTGAACATGACATCATTTAGCCCACTTGTTACTATTCTTAATCAAAACAAACTAATTGGATCCAATTATGTTGACTAGAAAAGAAATTTGGATATTGTTCTTACAGTTGAAGAGCACAAATATGTGTTTACTCAACCATGTCCTAGCTTTTCTTCATTAGATGCTCCTCTTGAGTAAAAACAACAATATGATCGTTGGCCGAAATCTAATGAAATGGCCAAGTGCGACATCCTAGCATCTATCTCAAATGTCCTAGCATCCTAGCATCTATCTAAGTCTGAAAGAGATATTTGGTGAACAAAGCCGTTTTGCAATGCAAGAAACCATGAGACAAATTTATAATACCAAAATGGCTAAAGGCGGTTCAGTTAGGGAGCATTGTCTTACAATGATTTCTAATCTAAATACATTGGAGGTTTTAGGTGCCAATATTGATGGAGAATCCTAAGTGGATATGATACTTCAGTCACTGCCAAAATCATTGAAAGAAATCATACTCAATTATAATATGAACAAAAAAATTTATACATTGCCTGAATTAATGAATGAGTTAGTAGCGGCAAAAGGCATTCTTGGTACTTCTAGTGTTGATGCTAACATGGCTGAAACTTTTACTTCTCAACCTAAGTCGAAAGACAAGGGTAAGAAGAAGAAGAAAAAGGACTTCATCAAGTAAAAGGGTAAACAAATTGCCTTAAGAGTTGCTGATAAAAGAAAGAAGATCAAAGGAAAGTATTTCCATTGTGGTGAAAAAGGACATTGGAAGAGGAATTGTCCAAAATTCAAGACTGCCAATTATAAGGGTATGAATAATTCATTCATCCTTGAAATATGTTTGGTACAAAATCTCACAGATTCCTGGTGTGTGGATTCAGGTTGTACTAATCATATTTGCAATTCTTTGCAGGGGTTCCAAGAGACCAGAAAACTTAATGAAGGAGAATTATTTCTTACTTTGGCTTATAGGAGCAGAATTCCAGTTGTAGCTGTTGGTGTTTTTAATTTGTGTTTTGAGTCTAGAGTTTTAATATTAGAAAGCTGTCTATATGTACCTAATGTTTGTAGGAATTTGATTTCTGCAACTTATTTAGGTAAACATGGATATTGTGTTATCCTTAAGGACAATCTTGTAATAAAGAAGGGTAAAGTGTTTATTTGTTCTGACAATATTGTTGATGGTCTTTATATTTTAACTCCTGATAAGCATGAATTATATAATTCTGAATTAGATAATGACTCTCATGTAAAATCATTAAAGAGAGTTTCTTTCTACTAGTGATGCATATCTTTGGCACTTGCGTTTAGGTCATATTAATTCAAATAAGATTCAAAGACTAATCAAAGATGGTCTCTTACAGCCCATGGACTTTGATGAATTTCTAGTTTGTGAATCTTGTTTGGAAGGCAAAATGACCAAACAACTTTTTAATGCAAAAGGTGGAAGAGCCCAAGATTTGCTAGAACTAATACATTCAGATGTATGTGATCCTATGTCAATCTAGGCAAGAGGTGGCTATAAGTATTTCATTACTTTTATTAATGATTACTCTAAATTTGGTTATATGTACCTAATGAAACGAAAGTCTGAAACCTTTGAAAAGTTCAAAGAATTTAGGGCTAAAGTTGAGAATCAATTAGGCAAACGCATAAATGCCATTCAATTTGATCGTGATGGCAAATACCTTCTTGGGGATTTCAAGGATTACTTAATTGAAAATGGAATTATATCCCAATTGACTGCACCTGGAATTCCACAACAAAATGATGTAGCATAAAGAAGGAATAGGACTTTTTTAGATATGGTTAGATCCATGATGAGTTATTCAACTCTACTAATTTCTTTTTGGGGATATGTCTTAAATACTGCAATGTATCTTCTGAATTTAGTACCTTCAAAGTCTGTTCCTAAAACACCTGTTAAGTTATGGAATGGGCGTAAGCCTAGTATGAGACATCTTCATATTTAGGGTTGTCCAGCACATGTGTTAAAAAGAAAGTCTGACAAGTTATAGCCTAAAATAGAAGTGGTTTACTTTGTAGGGTATCCAAAAGGAACTATTGGAGGTTTATTCTATAGTCATAAAGATAATAAAGTGTTTGTTAGCACAAATGCTAAATTCTTGAAAAATGACTGTATGAATAATTATACTCCTAGAAGTAGAGTTGTTTTGGCAGAAATGAATGAACCTGTAAATAAACAACCAATGGATGAAACTAGGGATGATGTGGATGTATTAGATACACCATAAGATACTACTCATGAGATGTCTAGTACACAGGTGTTTCATCGTAGTGAGAGAATTGTTCGGCCTCCTATAAGATTGATAGGTTTGGGAGAAACTTATGAAGCTATCTTAGAAGAGGCTAAATCGGATCCCTACACTTATAAAGAAGCAATGAATGATATAGATACACATCATTGGGTTAAATCTATGAAATTTGAATTAGATTCCATGTATTCCAATCAAGTTTGGGATCTTGTAGAGGCGCCTAATAGCATTAAACTTGTTGGTTGCAAATGAGTTTACAAGAGGAAGAGAGGGATAGATGGAAATATTGAAACCTTTAAAGTAAGGCTAGTGACAAAAGGGTATACACAAAAAGAAGGTATTGATTATAAAGAAACCTTTTCACCAGTAGTAATGCTTAAATCTATCAAAATTCTCTTATCCATTACTACTTATTATGATTATGAGATTTGACAAATGGATATCTAGATTGCATTTCTCAATGACAATCTTGAAGATGAAATATATGTGATGCAACTGGAAAGTTTCATAGCAAAGAACCAAGAGCATATGGTATGTAAGTTGATAAGGTCCATTTATGGACTTAAGCAAGCATCTAGGTCATGGAACATCAGATTTGATCAAGCAATCAAGACATTTGATTTTGAACAAATCTAGATGAACCATGTGTGTACAAAAGACATTAAGATAAAGTAGTAATGTTCCTAGTACTTTATGTTGATGATATTCTACTGTTGGAAATGATGTAGGGGTAATGTCATCAGTAAAGGTTTGTTTGTCAAGCCAATTTGATATGAAGGACTTGGGTGAGGCTAACTTTATTCTAGGGATCAAGTTTTAGCGAGATCACAAGAATAAGATATTTGGCTTATCACAAGCTGGATATATAGATAAGGTTCTAGAACGATTTAGCATGCAAAACTCCAAGAAAGGTTTACTTCTTTTTAGACATGGAGTTCCTCAATCTGATGACCAAAGGCCTAAAACTTAAAAGGAAGTAGATATGATGAGACAAGTTCCTTATGCTTCTGCAATAGGAAGTCTCATGTATGCAATACTTTGTACTAGACCAAATATTTGTTATTCAATTGGCATGGTCAGCCGATATCAATCAAATCTAGGACCAAAACATTGGCAAGCAGTAAAGCATATTCTCAAGTATCTACAGAGAATGAGAGATTATATGTTTGTTTATCGTAGTGAGGATTTAATTCCCATTGGCTATACAGATTCAAACTTTCAATCAGATCTAGATTTCAGAAAGTCTACATCATGATGTGTTTTTATATTGGGAGGTGGAGCCATAACTTGGAGGAGTGTCAAGCAATCTTGTATTGCGGACTCCACCATAGAAGTAGAATATGTTGCTGCTTGTGAAACAGCAAAAGAAGCTGTATGACTCAAGAAATTCCTTTCTAACCTTGGTGTAATGAGAATGGAACAAGTTCCCATCACATTGTTTTGTGACAATAGTGGTGCAATTACACAATCAAAAGTTTCAAGGAATCATAAGAAAGGAATGCACATTGAGAGGAAATACCACATCATTCGAGACATCATTGCACGTGAAGATGTAGTGGTTGTAAAGATTGAAAGTGCAAATAATCTAGCAAATCCCTTTACCAAAGTCTTGCCTCAAAGGACCTTGAGTCACATTTGGAGGGAATGAGAGTTAGATTAGTGCACAATAGTCTTTAGGGCAAGTAGGAGATTGTTAGGATTAATGCTCTTAAATCCTGTTGTATGATACTATGTATTATATTATGTATGACATGATGTATGACTTATTATTGTAATTAATAAAGTTGTTTTATTATTATCTGAAATAATGGTAACATGAATATTTGGACATTATCATATAGTCCATGAGATGCATAATATGTGATTTATATGAAAAATCACAGAAGATACAAATCACAAGTTTTTTGTAAACTCAGAATTTAGTTCATAGTCGGTGATGAAATTAGGGACTTCTAGTTGATATGTTAATATATTTTAAGAGTTAAGACATATTGAACTAGACCGCTGTGAGATTTATTATTCTCCTAATGACTGTCAATGAATAATTGTTCGCGTAAAATAATCTGCAAGTGCACAGAGTCGTAACAAGTAGTAAAATGTTTTTTTAGAAAACGAATGTCGAACCTACAGGGATTAACTATATTATTGAATACCGAAATTCACTAAATAAATTACTATTTGGAAAATTGAAAATAAATGGAACTTTCTACTATCTGAATTAAATTAAACTATTTAATAAAAATAAATCTATGAATAATAAAATAAAATTTTTTTTAACAAAGCGTAAAAATCTAAAAATGTAAAAATATGATAAGAATGGATCTAGAGCAGTTGATTTCACCTAACAAATCCCACACAATTTATTCTTCCTAATTATTAAATTCTAATAATCTCCCGTTGATGATTAAAATTTCTTAACTACTCAATATCTTCTCTCGAATAATATCAAAAATATCTTCAGCTAACAATTCCATATCTCTATGTGAATTTAATTAACTGGAGACTCATTACATACTTTGAATTTTCTGAAAAATCACACTAATTGTGGTAAAGTATCTCTACTTTCGCTCAACTAATGGTGTTTAATTCTAGAACTAAAATAACAAATAACCTCTCGGTCTCATTGTAATTGAATTGATCAAACAATAATTCATAAAGAAAAATAGTAAGTATTAAGAATAAGAATTAAACACTCAATCATAGAAATATTAAAAATAAAATAACTCAGAATATAAATTGTGTGTTCATTGTTAGACTACATCAACACTTTAGAAAATAAAATTTAGTTCATAATAAAATTGAAAAGAAAAAAAATAAAACTTATGTTTTTCATCTGAATTAGTTGATCAACATGAAACTCTCGCCTTTGTCCTCAGATCCTCCTCCTTGGAAAGAGCTTTGAATTTGCCCTAAAGAGCCTTTAAATAAGTCAAGGAATCCTATTACAAGTTGAATTCTCGTTTGGAGAAAATCCCAAATTTTTAGGCTTCACTTAACCGACGGTTTTGGCCCATTTAACGTCAGAATTCGGGCTCTTGGTAAACTACAAAGTTGTATCTCTTTAAGTCAACTTTCCAGCCTAACTTGAATTATCTGAATTGAACATCTGAGCCGAACGTTAGGCCAAAAATACTAACTGATGTGCGGGCTGAAATCCTAATCCGAATTGGACTTAAATTTAATTGGGTCTTCAAGTCAACCGATTTACATCCATAAGATGTGGATTAATCTGAAATCTTCTCAATCCTTCAAAGCACAAATGAATAGATAAATATAAATAAAAATCAAATCAAATCAAAAGAAATAAAGGAAAACTAATAATTTAATAAATAAGAGGATAATAAAAATCATGTAAAAATTACACTTATCAATAATAAATCTCACGAATTATATTTACATGAACTCTTAATCCTAAGAGAATAATGGACCTGATCATGAAATGTAGGTTGCTTTGATATATTAGGAGTGAGATCTAAAGTAACGATCAAAACCCCAATATGTTGGGCAGCCACATTTAGTGTTGATGAAACATATATTCTCAATATAGAATTCATAATCTCTTAACGGAGATACAAAATATTCGCTTGAGTTAAGTTTAATGGATTTGTTATTTAGAAAAATAGGCCTAACCACTTTGGTAAGAAATTACTAAAGTATATATTTATAAAATTGGATTTCATAAATATATGATGAATAACTTAAAAGAATTAAACCGGGTACTCAAGGATTAAGATGTAGTAATCTATAAAGTGGCAGTCGTTATTCATGACTTTTTATTACTATGAATATTTTATGAAGGGGTTGCATATACAATAAAGTCTTGAGATATAATTTATTAATAAGATCTAGAGTACAATTATATTTATATAGTGGTATTAAATATAATTAATGGTAACTTTGGACTTGTTAAGAGTTGACAGAAAAGCCTAAGGCCCATTGGAACTAGTGTCTTATTTGTTCCTTTTTGATCCCACTCCAAGCCACATATTAAAACCTAATTTGAAATGCCCAAAAGGCCAGTCCAATTAGATAATCAGTTATGGGGAGAGAAACTTACAGAATTTTGTAAGTGTATGAAACGGTTTGTGTGTGAGTGTTGGACACTCTCTCATTCTCTCTAGTACATACACATATAACTAATTGAGAGACCACACATCTTAGACGTTAGTAGAATTGGAGTGAAGATTGAAAGTGTTCCCAAGAACTTCTGGTCTTTGGTTTTGAAATTCTCCGCACTAAGGTACACTCTCTTGTTCTATATTCTAAAACTTACATAGTGCGTGTTATCAACTGTGAATGAAGTAGATCCATTATTTTTCTACTGCGTACATTTACTTTTCCAACACCAAGGTATGCTCTCTTGTTCTTAAATTCTGACATTTACATAGTACAAATGAAGTAGATCCTTGATTGTTGCTTTTGCTGTGTGTTTTGTATGAGATGCAAAACTAGACTTTCCAACAGTTGCCTCTTCCGTGGTTGGTAGCTAGGAGTCACCTCTGAATCCTCCTCATTACCATCGTCTTCATCATCATCATTGCCATTGCCCAGGTGGGCTGCTCCTCTAGTATTGTATAAGCTCCTTGAATAGTTGGTCACCTCTAGCTTGAGATTCCTAACCAACCATATGAACTCCTTATGCTCTTGGATGGTGGGCTGCAATTCAAAGAAAGAAGGGTTAGTGACCAAATCAGAAAAAGAGAAATGACAAAAAGAGAAAGAACAAAGGGAAGGAAGAACTCACCACCCAAGTGTTGGGAGGAAAAGGATAGCCTATGACATTAGGATTATAGGGCACAGCACACTTTTGAGCAAAGCCATCAGGGCCATAAGTATAGACCATTTAAGGGAAATGTGGAAGGTTAATGAGCTCACTTGTAGTAGGCTCCTCCTGCTACAATTTTCCACCATTAGAAGTCATAACAAACAAGGTAAAGGAAAAGAAGAGAAGAAGAAGAGGTTGACCATATACATGTGCAGTAATTGAAGGCATGAGGTGAGTGATGTTGAATTCCTCATAGTCTAATCCCTCAAAGAGCCGCCCGGCGTAGGGAACGCCACTCCCCCATGAATTGTACTCAGGATCGATCATAGAGTGTGGAGTAAGCATGAACTTAAGAGGATCCATCGAAATCTGTGGGTTATCCCTACCTACTAGTTGACACCGCACCCTTTTTGACAAGTAAAGTGCCCTCAAGCCTACTCCTTTAAAGGGCTGGGTAATCTTTGAAGGAATGATAGTGGCAAGTTCCAAGTCTGGAGAAGTAAGAAGGGGCTGTCTGGTCCATGGAGTCCAGTTTACCTATAATGATGCATGGTTAAAAAAGGGATATCCTAAGGGAAATGCATGAAGAAGCATGAAAAACTAGAACTCTTAAACTTACCTCATCCGAAGTTAACCTAGAAAGGTGGGCCCTCAATTAAGGGAACACCCTCAGACTTAGATCGGTGCCCGGGGTTATAAAGCCATACCTAACAATCCACCACTGCAAAAAGATGCACAAGCCACAGGTTAGATGCAAGATGACAGTTTGCAAGATAATACAATCTGCATGACTATAAGCTACAAATGAAAATTCAAGAAATGGAAAGAAAACTAACCTCAAGGAGCTTCCAAGGCCCCACAAGTTGCCGCAAGGTACCCCGGCTGAGAGTGTCGAGGGTGGAGTAAAGATAGGTGAAACATGCTTGCCCCTAGCTGGCCCTCCGTGCATCTCCAAAGTCTTGAAAGAGGGTTAACTACTTTAAGGACACCGTTTGCCCACCATTGGTGAAGAGGTAAGCTCCCAACATACGTAAAAGGAAGGCCCTAGCCATATGAACATGCTCCTCCGTAGTCCTCTGTGGGAGAAGCATGTAATCTGACACCAAGTCGAAGTAGCAGATGGTTTCAATGGAATACTTCCTCCCCAACCTATCGAGACCTAGCTGGATGCCCGACACGCCATCCAAGCTGATGATGGCCCCTTCGAAGCTAAGGTGAGTCATGTGGTAAAAGTCGTAAGAAGTCACCGTCATCTCCCGCTTAGCAATATGAAAGGTGTGAATAGTATCTCACCACCGCTTAATGAGGTATTGCACCAAGGTAGCACTTGTGGACCTTTTCGGAAGAAGGCCAATGATGGATAAAGGCCCTGGTTTTAGGGACGACAAGGTTGTACCATTCCACCACCTTGTTAGTGCTTCCCTTACCAGCATAAGGGGGGGAGAACTGCAAAAGAAGAAGATAACATTAGATTCTTGATTCAAACAGAAATGATGAAAAGTGATGTTATTTATGTAAGAATAAAGATAAAAAGAAGGATTCTGTGAGGTTCAGATGCAAAAATGACAAAAAGAGGTGTTAGGATTGCATATACAAGCAAAACAGTTGAAATAGAAGTGAAAAGGGGCAGAGTAAGGCCTCTGTTAGGCGTCTCACATACGCGGGTCAAAGCCCATGGGTTGGGCCTGAGCTGTACATCGAAACAAAATGTTTTGTCTTTTATTCTTTTGATTCTGTTAGCAAAGCTCAAAAGAGAGGCATTTGTAGACACCGCATTTTGTACCCCTTACAACTTGGGCCTCCGTTCCCCAATTATGCTCAAACTTTAAGGCTCAAGGCCAATTTAGAGCCCAATCAAATATCAAATTGACTTGAGGAGTGTTAAAATAAAAAATATAACCTTTTAAATAAGCAAAAATTAATTTTTGGAAATAAAATGACCAAAGTGGCCCTCGGCCCACGTACGTGGGCAGTGGCCTGTGTATGTGGGCTAAAGCATGTGTACATAGGCACACTCTTGTGTACGCAGCTAGGGTTTCAAATACATAAAAAAGACAAGTTTTCTACAATAATGGCTAAGATTTGGAATAAATCCCACATCGTTTGGGAGCTGTTCCAAAACCCATTTTTTCCATTATATAAAACCTTACATGGTACATTTTCAAGACACACAGAAATCTCATGGGAAAAACCTAAGATTCACTAGAAAATAGTGAATCAAAAGGGAGTTTTTCACAAAACACTCTCAAGTCAATTTTATTTGATTGAGACGTTTCCTGGCCCCAATCCTTTTAGTTTGACGTAGCTAACCACTTTCTTATTAGTTTGTGAATAAACTTGACTGAAGGGAACGGTCAAAATCAAGCTTGGAAGGCTTTTGTGTGAGGTATCAAGTCTAGAATTTTCTTTTTTCCTTTCTTTTATATTCTGCCTTTAAATCTCCTTGTTCTCTTTGTTTGTTTGTTAGAATATGTTTTAATATGTTTTTCTAAATTAGGTTTATGTTTTTGAATGCTTAAAATGTTGGAAAAATATGTGTTTGTATTGCATACGAAACATACGTAACAGAAAAATAATGGATCTACTTCATTCGCAATCGATAACATGTACTATGTAAATTTTAGAATATAAGAACAAGAAAGTGTACCTTGGGGTGGTGAAATTCAAAACCAAAGATTAGAAATACTTGGGAACACTTTTAATCTTCACTCCAATTCCACTTGTGCCCAAGAAGTGTGGTCTCTCAATCAGTTTATATGTATGTGTGTTCAAGAGAGAATAAGGGAGTGTCCTACACTCACATGCAAACCATTACATTTTAATACAAAATTTTTTATATCTCTCTCCTTATAACTAATTATCTAATTGGGTTGGCCTTTTGGGCCACTCCAATTGGGTTTTAGTATGTGGCTTAGAGTGAGACCAAAAATGAATAAATAAGACATTAGCTCCAATGGGCATTGGACTTTTTTGTCAATTCTTGACAAGTCCAAAGTTACCATTAATTATATTTAATACCACTATATAAATATAATTCCACTCTAGACCTTATTAATAAATTATATTCCAAGACTGTATTATACATACAACCACTTTATAAAATATTCATAGTAATACAAAGTCATGAATGTAGATTGCTACTTTGAAGATTACTATATCTTAATCGTTGAGTACCTGGTTTAATCTTTTAAGTTATTCATTATATATTTATGAAATTCAATTTCATAAATATATACTTTAGTAATTCCTTACTAAAGTGGTTAGGCCTAACACTGTGAATAACCAAACCCATTAAACTTATCTCAAGAGAATATTTTATATCTCCGTTAAGCGATTATAAATTTCATCTTGAGAATATATGTTCCATCAACACTAAATGTGATTGCCCAACATACTAAGGTTTTGATCATGACTTTAGATCTCACTCTTGATATATCAAAACAACCTACATTTTTTTATTAGATCCACTATTCTGTCAGGATCAAAACTTTATGTAAATAGAGGTTTGAGATTTATTATTCATTTGACAGTTGCTTGGAGAATAATAAATCTCACAGGGGTCTAGTTCAATATGCCTTAACTCTTAAAACATACCAACATACCAACTAGAAGTCTCCACTTCTATGATCAACACAAATCATCTTAATTGATATGTTATAGTCTTCGCAGATGAAATGCCAAATTTCATCATCGACTACAAACTAAAATTTTGAGTTTACAAAGAATTTATTATATATATCCTCTATGACTAAATCACATAAATCACATACTATGCATTTCATGGACTAATTGATAATGTCCAAATATTCATGTTATCATTATTTTAGATAATAATAAAATAACTTTACTAATTACAACATTAAGTCATACATAATGTCATACATAGTATCATACTGTCACACCTCGAACCCAACTATAAAGATAGACACGTGACAACCGCCACACGCTTATAAAGTAAGCACCCTACAAATGTGCAAGGCCTTCTTAGCAACTACAATTTATCCTCAAAAATTAAAACAAATAAACCCAAAATAGCTCAACAATTTCTTTATGAATAGATCTCCAATAATTTAATAGGAAGAAAATCCAAACCTCATGTACATAATGCCAATTGACCAATAAATACAAAACCATTAGAAGACCATCCAATCCTAAAATCACTAAACTTCTTTTCCTGCTCACAGCACAATATCAAAACTCCCAAAACTTGCTATTCTTCACAATCTGAAATTGGAAGGGAAAAAGGGGTGAGCTCACAACTCAATAAGTAACCAAAATTCTAATAAGTTCTATCAAGCAATAGATCTGTAAAAGATAAGATGTAATATGTGTTTTCAAAAGTTATAATATGCTATAGGTTTTCAAAAATAACTAAAGAAGTTTCGTAGTCTTAAAATAATAAGTTTCAAATAGATCATATACTTTAATCTTACAAATATATCATAGATGGTTTAAAAAGTAGTTAGTTTTCCATATATCAAACTTATAACTTACAATAAGTTCAAAAAATACATAAGTAGTTTTAATGACCAAAAATAGTTCAAATACTCAAACATAATTCAAAATCAAATATGTAAATTTAAGGACTCAAAATAGTTCAAATATTCAAACATAATTCATATTCTTAACAGTCTTATGACTATGGTCACGCTATATCCCCGTGACTGGGTATCAGAGTACTAATGAATAACCCCCACTAGCTGGGTATTAGAATACCAATAAATAACCTCTATTGGCTGGGTATCAGAGTACCAATAAATAATCTCCATTGGTTTAGGTATCAAAGTACCAATGAATGACCTTCATTGGCTAGGTATCAGAGTACCAATGAATAACCTCCATTAGTTTGGGTATCAGAGTACCAATGAATAACCCCCATTAGCTGGGTATCAGAATAAATTCATAGTCTAATTGTTCATAAACATATATATGAAACATAGTTTCTAACAAAAATATATCTTATTCAAATACATATATACAATCATATATTCAATATTCAAATCTATTTGTGATATTTCTATAATTCTTTACTTTAAATCAATATAGCTAAAGTAACAATTAAATAAAATAAATCATATATTCAATGCTCATGTATATTTGTGAAAATTCTTTATTCATTACTTTTAATCAGTATAACTAAAAACAATTAAATAAAATACATTATATATTCAATAATCAGATATATTTGTGATGATTCTTTACTTGAAATCAATAATACAATAGAAATAAAATTGTCAAATTGTAACAACCGTAAATAATTTTCAGTAGTTAAAATACGCAAAATAAAACCAATTAGGATAAGGTTACTTACCTCCAAAAGCCATACCAAAAGGAACTTCTTCCTGACACTTCTTCTAAAATCCTTAGATATCAACTCAATTGTGCAGTCAAACATTCTCTACTGGAGTAATTTGGATAGTCTCCACTCTCAAAATATCTCTCCATATACGTTGATATAATAAGCTTATATAGCTAGGGTTTCAACCTTATTTTCTAAAAACCCCTTAGAAATATTAATTATAAAATTGACCCCATAAACAAATTTACTTAAATAACATTCCTTTTAATATTTTTATTTTTTTTTCTGAGTATTACAAACTCCCCTACTTATAAGAATTCAGTCCTCTGAATTCATCACAAGCTAAACGAATTATCACGCTTCCACTGCGCTACTCTAAAGCCACAATTATATCGATCTATACAAATTTATCACTCATCACCATAGTTCAAAACTATTTAACATCATATGCGTAGACTTTTCCTTCCCAAGATTTGTAAGATAAAAATTCCCAAAGCAAATGGAGCCATGATATTTCCGCTGCATAATAGAATACCACTATAAAATCTCTTACTCAATTACCCATAGTTTAAGAACAACCATATTATGAAAATTATAAGATTCTTTTAAGATATACATATCTCTAGTCTAAATAGCTCTCTAAGTTCCTTTCAATATGAATAAAAGTTCCAAGGCCCAATTGTATAGATTAACCCCAATAATGGATTTCCCATCAATTATTAATTTCAACAAAATTCCAAGGCCTAAGTAGTCTCCAAAAATTACAACAAGGGAAATCCACAATTTGAGATTCACCATAGACCATTGAATGCTAGCATCCGTTTAATTCCATACCTCAAAATTAAGTAGTGCATCTAAGGTTCCAATCCTTCCTAAGTTCAAAACTAATTTGCAGCATATGTGTGTATCACTATATCTTTTCTTCCTCAATTTTTGTAAGAAAAAGAAATTCCAAAATCTCCATAAATAATCAATTGAGCATTGATATAAGCTTTTCATAGAACCTCTATCTTAATCATAAATTATCTTCTCAATTAAGCAACATTTATTCACCTTCAATCTCCCAATGATACTTGGGCTGGAACTCATACCTCTAAGTATACATCGGCTAGAAAGGAATAGTCCATGAAGTAACTCAACCCCCCCCCCCTTTTTTTTCTACCTTGCAAATAATATTGTCCCAACAACCTAGAACTTAGAGTACAATGCAACTTTATAATTATTAACCATTTATCAATATAAAACAAATGTGCCACAACTGACTATAATTCAAATTGTAATAGTCTTTTAAAATAAACTCTCTTGTCATCCCAAAACCTTCAATATCCAATCAAAATTATGGTTCACTTGTCCAATTTAATACTACGACGTTCTTGTGTTGTATCTACCTTATTTTTAATTGAGCCAATCCATTAACTCTTATCAGTTAAAATTCAAAGAATTACATTTCTGGCATCAAAACTTATTCCCCAGGATATTAAACAATCCTCCAAGTCCATAGAAAGAAAATTAGGACCTCAAATTTCTAAGTAATAGAACATGTCTCAAAAACATTTAGGGACTACCTCACACATAAATAAAGCTATGGTAATCCATGTAGGTCAACCCTAACAAGAACAATGATCCAAAGAAAGTCTGTCCTCAACATTAAAATTCAAGGAAATCCACTGATATATTACTGAATTCTTTAAACAGCCTCAGAATTTATATAATAACATATAATATAAAGTGAACTACAATAACCACAAATTGATTTTCATTCACACTACAAACTTTCCATAAATTTCCTTACTCCATATAAACTAAAATGAAGGAATCATAGCTCTAAGATCAAACCTTTACCCCTAAATAAAGTTCTAAAATTTCCAATTCCCTAAAATCACTCCAAATTCTGAATAGGGCATATAGTAAACTATCATTCATCAATTAAACCTATGAAATTCTCCTACTGATCAAACTAACCATAGGTAGGTCGACTATATTAGGCAAAACTATCAAATGAGTTTTCAAAAGATCAGTCACAAAACAGCAGGAAGATTTCCTTTGTTTGTTATTTTCTCACTCTCTTTTCCTTTTAACAAGAAGAAGAAGTTTTAATAACCAATCTGATCAATTACAAAATTTTCAAGAATAAAATACACCCACTTAATACTTGTACAAGAATATAGAAGTATATCAATTAAAATCCTCCTTTTCGTTTAATAAGTCATGTACGCATAAACCCAAGAGACATAAATATAAAATCCCAATGAATATGACCTAACAAATTCATCATATGATGGAACCTCACCCACACTTCTCATCAAATCATCAAAAGAACACTATCAATGGCATAATAACCTTTATAAACAATAACGAGAATTGTAATGCCTAGGGCGCAAATTTCATTCTAAATCAAAACCTATCATAAATCTATAAGATCATAACCTAAGTTCTGATACTATTAAAATTGTCACGCCCCGAACCCAACTATAAAGATTGGCACGTGACAACCGCCGCACGCTTATAAAGGAAGCACCCTACAAATGTGCAAGGCCTTCTTAGCAACTAAAATTTATCCTCAAAAATTAAAACAAACAAACCCAAAAATACCTCAACAATTTCTTTATGAATAGATCTCCAATAATTTAATAGGAATAAAATCCAAACCTCATGTACATAATGCCAATTGGCCAATAAATACAAGACTATTAGAAGACCATCCAATTCCAAAATCACTAAGCTTCTTTTCCTGCTCACAACACAACATCAAAACAACCAAAACTTGCTATTCTTTACAATCTGAAATTGGAGGAGAAAAAGGGGTGAGCTCATAATTCAATAGGTAACCAAAATCCTAATAAGTTTTATCAAGTAATAGATCTGTAAAGGATAAGATGTAATATGTGTTTTCAAAAGTTATAATATGCTATGGGTTTTCAAAAATAACTAAAGAACTTCCATAGTCTTAAAATAATAAGTTTCAAATAGATCATATACTTTAATCTTACAAATATATCATAGATGGTTTAAAAAGTAGTCAGTTTTCCATATATCAAACTTATAACTTACAATAAGTTCAAAAAATACATAAGTAGTTTTAATGACCAAAAATAGTTCAAATACTCAAACATAATTCAAAATCAAATATGTAAATTTAAGGACTCAAAATAGTTCAAATATTCAAACATAATTCATATTCTTAACAATCTTATGACTATGATCACGCTATATCCCCGTGACTGGATATTAGAGTACCAATGAATAACTCCCATTGGCTGGATATCAGAGTACCAATGAATAGAGTATCAGAGTACCAATGAATAACCCCCATTGGTTTGAGTATCAGAATATCAATGAATAACCCTCATTAGCTGGGTATCAGAGTACCAATGAATAACCCCCATTGGTTTGGGTATCAAAGTACCAATGAATGACCCATATTGGCAGGGTATCAGAGTACCAATAAATAACCCCTATAGGTTTGGGTGTATCAAAGTACCAATGAATAACCCCCATTGGCTGGATATCAGAATAAATTCATAGTCAGATTGTTCATAATCATATATATGAAACATAGTTTCTAACAAAAATATATCTTATTCAAATACATATATACAATCATATATTCAATATTCAAATCTATTTGTGATATTTCTATAATTGTTTACTTAAATCAATATAGCTAAAATAACAATTAAATTAAATAAATCTTATATTCAATGCTCATGTATATTTGTGAAAATTCTTTATTCTTTACTTTGAATCAGTATAACTAAAAACAATGAAATAAAATACATCATATATTCAATAATCAGATATATTTTTGATAATTCTTTACTTGAAATCAGTAATACAATAGAAATAAAATTGTAAAATTGTAACAACCATAAATAATTTTCAATAGTTAAAATACGCAAAATAAAACCAATCAGGATAAGGTTACTTACCTCCAACAGCCATACCAAAAGGAACTTCTTCCTAACACTTCTTCTAAAATTCTTAGATATCACCTCAATTGTGCAGTCAAACCTTCTTTGCTGGAATAATTTGGATACTCTCTACTCTTAAAATATCTCTCCATATACGTTGATATAATAAGCTTATATAGCTAGGGTTTCAACCTTATTTTCTAAAAACGCCTTAGAAATATTAATTATAAAATTGACCCCATAAACAAATTTACTTAAATAACCTTCCTTTTAATCTTTTTATTTATTTTTTGGGTATTACACATACAATTAGATTTAAGGACACTAATCCTAACATAAAATGCACATTAGGTTGTAAGAATTTCTGTTTTAAAGTTCTACTATGTTTATGTGTTTTTAGGTTTTTTGGGCAAAAGGCTGCAACGCATAATCTTGCCTACGCACTCAAGCTTGTTTATGCACACACAAGCTGGTTCTTAAGTGTGCAAGTCACTGCCTAGAAACCCTAACTTTTATTTGTTTGTTTTGCTTCTGTTTTCACATGTTGTTTTGTTTAGTTTCTTTTCTAAGTTTTTACACTTCCAAAGTTTCTGTTTTACATGTTTTTTTTGTTTATTTGCAATCATATGTTTAGATTAGGGTCTCTTAGTTTTAATGTCATTTGTTCATATGTCCATGCATTAATGCCATAGGTGCTAAGTTGCTGCAAGGTAAGCAAAGGTAAGTCATGCATTGATATGAACAAGCATCTTTTGTGATGAACATGTTTGTATGATGTTTGATCTTGAATATGAAAGTTTATATGATCTTATGACTACCATGTTTAGGTGGCTGCCTTGTTTTAAGATGTATGATAGGGTTTCACATGCTAGGGTTTCTCATATGTGTTTGGGTTTGGCTTTCTTTTGTTTAAAGGTAGATATGTATGTGTTTAGGGATGAATGATGCCATGTTGTATGCTTATATGTATGCTAATGTGTGTGTGAGTATAGATACAAGTGTCGAACATGTTTTTAATAAGGTTAAGATGTAAGAGACAATGATGGGAGGCCAACGTTAGGGTTAGGCAATCTTGGGTGCCTAACACCTTCCTAAAAGCATATCTAAATTCTGAACTCATAAATCTGGTAGTAAGATCAAAATTTCCTTCCTTAAGAGGATGCTATATATATGGTTCTAGACCATTGCAAAAACTAGGTGGCGACTCCAAAACCCCCTTGTTCATCTTCTCATTGATCCTCTTTTCATGTTCTATGATGGGGGAAGTTTGATCAGTCTTGTCTCCTTCTTGACCATTCTTCATATTTTGGAATTGTTTTACCATGAGATTCATATCCTCCCTCAATTGGATTTGGCTAGCTACCATTGTTTTTAGCAGTTCTTGGGTACTCATCTGTTCTTTAACATTTTGGTGTTCATCTCATTCTGCCATAGTGACAAAGTCTTTTGATCTTTTGTCGCTTAGGCTATCTTGTGAATCAAACACTGGGTTGTAGTGCTGGAGCTGTTGGGTGCCTTCTATGTGCACCAGATTCAGTACTGTTATGGGCCTAGAACTAGAACTTGCTTGGCTATCATTCTTTGGTTCTCTTTGAAGCCTTCCCTTTGATCCTAACCAAATTTTCCCCTAAGAAAAGGAAGGTTGGCTCAATCAAGGCTATGGTCCCATCTATTTCAATCCAATTGATCAAAATATACACACATAGGATGCAATGCATTATTTACTTGGACCCGCCTAAGGACAGGTTCTAAGTCATTACATTGTAGGGTGGGCTTGTTGTTTCAATGTTTCCTATAACTAGTACATTACACCTCCCAACTTGTATCGTAATGAACGCTGCGTTGGTCCAAACAGTATGGTTCGTTCTTTATAGTCATCAAGAAAGGATCAAGTGACTTTGGGCTATGAGTTGGTGAGTTCACCATTAGGTACCCGAATCTAAGGACAACCGGTAATCCATGGTTACTACTACTAGATTGTTGAAATGGATTCATGCATAATTGTTGTTTCATGACATGCACAATGACAATTAAGAAAAGCTATAATCAAACAACATGGCATCTCATACAATATTTCATACAATATCATACAAACATAAAAAATAGTATACAAGCAAAGAATATCATACAAGCACAAGGGTACTTAATTAATCATTCTAAGTCTAATATGAAGCTTAGCCCTCGATATTCCCAGCGGAGTTGACACAACGGGAAGTTGCCACGTAGTTTTTGCAATGGCCTAGGAACCATGAATGTAGCATCTTCTTGAAGATTGACCTTTTTGATCTTACTACCAGAGTATGGGTTCGTTGTTTAGGTACGGTCTTAAGAAGGTGTTACACACCCTAAACCACCTAACCCTATGGTTGGCTTCCTCTCGTTGTGTCTTTTGTCTTAATCCTATTAAAGGCACATTCAATATTGTATCTATACTTACACACATACTAGCATACATCTAAACATACAACATGGCATCAATCATCCCAAAACCTTGTCATTCATCTATCATGGCACATCATAATACATCTATCAAGGCATCTCACAATACACCCTAACTTACATCTATTGTTAGGATTAGTGCCCTTAAATCCTATTATATGATGCTATGTATGATATTAAGTTTGATATTGTGTATGACATTATGTATGACTTAATATTATGTCTAATGAATTTGTTTTATTATTATCTGAAACAATGGTAACATGAATATTAGGACATGAATATTAGGACATTATCATTTAGTCTATGAGATGCATAGTATGTGATTTATGTGAAAAGTTACAGAAAATATAAATCACAGGTTCTTTGTAAACTCAAAATTATAGTTCGTAGTCGGTGATGAAATTGGGCATTTCATCTGCGAAGACTATATCATATCAACCATGATGATTTGTCTTGATCATGGAAGTGGAGACTTCTGGTTGATGTGTTAATATGTTTTAAGAATTAAGACATATTGAACTGGACCGTTGTGAGATTTATTATTTTCCTAAAGACTGTCATATGAATAATAAATCTCACGACTTGTATTTGCATGAACTCTTAATCCTGAGAGAATAATGAACCTGATCATAAGGTGTAGGTTGCTTTGATATATCAAGAGTGAGATCTATAGTTATGGTCAAAACCTCAGTATGTTGGGCAGCCACATTTAGTGTTGATGGAACATGTATTCTCAAGATGGAATTCATAGTCTCTTAACGAAAATATAAAGTATTCCCTTGAGATAAATTTAATGAGTTAGTTATTCAAAGAGTTAGGCCTAACCACTTTAGTAAGATTAAAGTATATATTTATGGAATTGGATTTCATAAATATATAATGAATAACATTAAAGGATTAAACCGGGTACTCAAGGATTAAGATGTAGTAATTTACAAAGTGGCAGTCTACATTAATGACTTTGTATTATTACGAATATTTTATAAAGGGGTTATATGTATAATAAAGTCATGAGATATAATTATAGATAAGACCTAGAGTCATGAGATATAATTATAGATAAGACCTAGAGTGCAACTATATTTATATAATGGTATTAAATATAGTTAATGGTAACTTTGGACTTGTCAAGAGTTGATAGAAAAGCCCAAGGCCCATTGGAGCTAGTGTTTTATTGGTCCCTTTTGGTCCCATTCCAAGCCACACACTTAAGCCCAATTGGTAAGGCCCAAAAGGCCAGCCTAATTAGATAAATTGGTTAGATACAAAGGGAAAAACGTTCAGATTTTCATGTGCAAGAAACATCATTATGAAATGGTGTGCATGTGAGTTTTTGTCACTCACTAGTCATCCCTTTGTTACCAATTGAGAGACCACACATCTTGGGCGTTAGTGGAATTGGAGTGAAGATTAAAAGTACTCCTAAGTGCTTCAATCTTCGGTTTTGAAATTCACCGCTTCAAGGTACACTCTCTTGTTTCTCTAATTCTGAAATTTCCTTTGTGCATGTTATCAATATCGAATGAAGTAGATCCATTTTAAACTTATTTTTCCACTGCGTTCATCTCTAATTTCCAACATCTATCATGGTATCTCATATTAACCCAGCATTCATCTAGCATCATCTCATCATATCATATCCAAGGCATAAAATAGGTAAACATTGAATCAAGGCAGAACATAGGCAGCAAATAATCGTGGCATCATCAAGGGATCATTGGAGAATATTTAGAACGCAAACATACTTATTCAAACCACCATATCATGTTTGTCAACCCTAAACAAGATTAGGTCGCAAACAAATGTATGTACATATGAATTCATGACTTATCTCACTTGCCTTATTGCATCCCAGCGTCTATGGCATTAATGCATGAACATGTGAATGCATGTTCATGACATCAAAACAAAGTAACCAATGATAAACCCTAATTTAATCATGCGAAAAGCAAACAAACAACAAACAGTAAAGCAAAGACTGATATCTAAAAAAAAAGGGGGATTAAAATAGAGGCATAACATGTGAAATAAACAAAGAAAAAAAAGCAGAAATCAGAATTAGGGTTTCTAAATAGTGGCCTGAGTGCGCATGCAGAAGTCTGCACGAGCAAGTCAAACGCATGCATAGCCATAATTTGACCTGCATGTGCATGCATGATGCATACATGCGTAGGCTTACTTAGAAACCCTAGCCCAGAAATGCATCAAGCATAGAAATTAGAGCAAATTTCAAAACAATAATTCTAACAACCTAACATGCTTAGAAATACAAAGGCTGTCTAAAACTAAGCTATACAAACATATTAAAACATAAAACAAGCAAAGAAACAAGATTAACAACAATATTAAAATAGAAAAGAGAGAAAAGAGTTTAGAACTCAATACCTCAAAACAGAAGCTTCAAGCTTTATTTTTTACCATTCCCCTTAGTTAAATCTATTCACAATCAATAAAATAGTGATTAGTTTTCTTAAACTCGAAGATCAAGGCCAAAAAATGCCATAATCAAAAGAAAATTGAGTTGAGGATGTTTTGTGAAAAACTCTCTTTGATTCACTATTTCTAGTGTGTCTTAGTGTTTTCCCTTAAGATTTCCGTATGTTTTGAAAAAGTACCATGTATGACTATTTATATTGTGAAAATGGGGGTTTGGAATAGCTCCCAGACGATGTGGGATTCGTTCCAAATTTCAGTCTTTAATGCAAAAAACTTGTCTTTCATAGTTTCTAGAACCCTACATGCGTGCGTAGGCTCAGGCCTATATGTGCTTGCATCATGGCTGCATGCGCAGATTGATTCCTGCGTGCACATGCTGAGGATTTCTTTGGGCTTTAATTTCATAAATATAGATTTATTTACTCATTAAAAGTTATATTTTTTATTTTAACATTTCTTAAGTCAATTTAACATCTGATTGAGCCCTAAACCAATCTTGGGTCTTAGAATTTCAGCATCATTAGGGAACGAGAGCCCGAACTGTAAGGGGTACAAAATGTGGTGTCTACATCATTGTGAGAGACCGAATCTTTTTAGGTGCTGTCAAATCAAAGGAGAAAGTATCGGCACCTCTCCTTTGGGGTTATGTGTAGTTGTCACTTAATTTTTTATTCAAAAAATAATAAAAAATATAATATACAATTTACATATCTGCGATTACTCAAGTTTCATTAATTGAATATACAAATACAATTTGGTAGAATATCATTACAAGGCTTGGTCCTAAATAAAATTAATGTAAAAAAATAAAATACAAAGCTTTGGTCCTAGATACAATCTACAAAAACAAAATAAAGTACTAGGTTTGGATTGGGCTGAGCCCACGATGTATTTTAGTTTGCATGTCACATGTTCATGCATTTTCATGCGTACAGGCCTTCAAGTTTTCATATTCTTATATATATATATTGTCTTGTTGGTGCTTTTCTAATTGTCTCTCTCGCTCCTTCTCTCTTTCTCTCTTTCTTGCGTTAGTCTACACTATAGCACCTAAACGCGAATCCACTCCATCCCAGAACCCTCTTCATTCGGGGGCATCTACTTCTTCTTTTGACTCCACACCTTCTCACGTCCGGTTCCATGATGATAAAGCCTGAACGGACTTTTCGAAGAACTTCTCTAGATGAGGCGTTCATTTGGAACACCAAGTCATCCTATCAGATTTTTCCAATACTGACCTACCCACTATCATCTACAGTACGGGTTAGGAGTCACTGTGTGGCGTCTCAGTCATATGCCCTTCCATGATCATACAGGAGTTTTACTCCAATATGCACGAATTTGATACTTCTGTGCCTCATTTCTTCTCTCGCGTTCGAGGTACACGCATCGTAGTTACTCCGGAGATTGTCTCCGAGGTACTACACATTCCTAAGGTAGCACATCCTAACTACCCTGGCTGTGATTGTTTGAGGATTGTGTCCAAAGACGAACTCTCACCTCTCTTCTGTGAGACACCTTCTTCTTGGGGTGACCATCAAAACACCTCTTGCTCAGCCTTTGCAAAAGGTCCGAGATTCCTTAACATGGTAATGACATTCATTCTTCATCCTTTGTCTCACTATAACACTATTATAGAGCCTCATGCTCAATTTTTGCTATCACTCTTAGAGGATATCTCGATCGACATCCCTTCTCACTTCATTCTATCCTTTATAGTTGTCTATAGGGATACGGCAACCTGTGATAAGCTCATTTTTCCTTTGGCTATCACGCGGCTTCTTCGCCACTTTTTTTTCTCCTTTCCTGAGTCTCCTCATTTTTCGGTTATGTGTGTTGTAGATGCAACTACCGTCAGACGAAGCGAGGTACAACTCAGACTGAGGCGGCCCCAGATAGAGACGGCAACTCCTCTAGCTTCTACCGCTCCATCCAACCCCGCTCCTTCGTCTTCTACTAGTAGAGTGACACTTGAGGCCATCATGGCACAACTTGTGTGCATGGATGCTCGCCTTGACACTCTCAGTGATGAGTTGTATCAAGTGAACACCTGTACTGGTCGTTTCGCACGACGACAGGCTATCATGGGTGGTTTCACTATTGCTTCTTCTCCATCTCCACTAGCTTTTAAGGATGAGAGTGACAATGGCTCTGGCAATGATGATGCTACTAGGATGAAGGTGCTACCTCGCCTAGTGATGATGAGATGTCTACTTGATGTATTTGCCCTTTGTCACTAGTGACAAAAAGGGAGAGTAGTTTTGAGATGAGAGTAGTCATACTACCAACCTAAGATTCTAATGTTCAGGGGCTAGGTTACATAATGAGAATGTTTTAGGCACCCATTCAGCCCGAACAGAGTCCTTTAAACATTTTTTGATCACTTAAGCACCTTTAAACAATGATATGTTTTGACGCCTTGCGGCTACTTGACCACCCATCGCGGTGGTGCTTATGCGCCTTTCTCTCTTGTGGTGCAAGAGTTTGTTATGGTATGGGGGTGCGTCATACCTCGGGTGTGTAACTGGAATCTGAGTTGATTTTTAAGAAAATTACCAAGGATAAGTGAAGTCACTACCAATCATTGGGTTTTTTCTAGGGTGGGATTGGTCACCTGTTAGTAGACAGCCATTTGTTTTGTTAAAATCATAATTTAAGGACATTGGCAGTTGAAAACAAGCTATTGGCATTAGCTTTCAAGGCTTTAAATGTTTTGGGCTTTGAGCTTTGGTTTTGGAATGGGTGTGGTCTCGATTAATGCTTTCCAAGTGTGTTTGGAATCACTTCCAAATTTCAACAGTGAAAATTCGGCAGCATTTCACGTTTAGTGTGCTATGGTGCACTAGTAAGGTTTCGCATTTGTGTATATGACGCGTATCAACATACTTGCACTATGATGAGCCGAGGCCTTTCCAAGTGTTAAGCATGTTGATGCAGGTCACATACACGGGGAAACCAATGTCATTTGGTGACATAGATCAAGACAATCACACAACAATGATTATGCACATAATATAGCATGAATATGTGCCTACGGCAATCGACTTGAGCACATACCCACACTACAAGGTCAAGAGCTCTTATGACTAAAGAGGGTCACTCACGTAGCCATGAGAGTCCATTATACAAAATGCACAATCACCCACACACATGCAGGCATATATATACATACATCATGCACAATGCTATCACACAGAGCAAGAAAGTAAACAGACATTGTCAACATTCCAAGGCTATGGCCCAGCAAGGTACAGGAAATGTAAAATAGACATTGCCATACCCAAGGAACGCAACCCAAGCAAGGAGCAGGAAAAGTAAATGGGCATAAGGAGAGGGAGGGGGGGATCCTAATACATGCTCTAGAGAAGAGGCTTAGAAAGAGAGAGAGAGAGAGAGAGAGAACTGCTCTAGAAGGGCTAGGCCCCCTAATCTACTGAACAACCCCTTAGTGGGCTTGCATCTTCTTGCTTGCATTCTTGCCTTTTTTCCTTGCTCCTAGGAGGTCGTACCCATGCTTTAAGTGACTTCGCTCTAGGTGTGTACATGCAAAGACAAAAGAAACAAGCCAGCAAATAAACAAACAAAAAAATGGAAGGAAAAAGCATGCTAAAGACAAGTTAGGAAAAGATGCCAAACTGTGGTAAACAAACATATGAAGCATATGAAAGGGCGAACAAGCATGTTATCAAACAAAAGGAGGGTATCCTAGGAGGACAAATGTAGGTTTGGATCAAGTGTCCATAATTCCATTGGATTGGAGTAAGGACAACACACAGACCCCTGCATGAACATGTAGGCAAGCGTAAAAAGATACAAAAAAGCAATGAAAGCCAAATGGGTGGCACAGCACGAAGCAGAGAAAGGTGTGTATCAAGCACACTAACACCACGGGGGTGTATCTCACAAGTGGTTACACCCAATCAATCCCTAGGAGGGATGGATGCAACCATACAAGCAAAAGCCCATGGACGGCACAAAGCATGGCAAAGCCTAGATCTAGAGAGGCTAACATGGAGATAAAGCATAGAAACAAGCAAGCAAACATAGACATGTAAAGGAAATTGTCCAAACCCTTTAATATGGGCCTAGGTGTATGGATATAGGCCTAGACCACAAGATCTAGATCCTTGAGAGGGTCAAAACACAAGAAAGAGAGATATCAAGGGAAAAAAAAGGCTATAGAAGCCTATGGCATAGCAATCAACATAGATCTAAGCACACAAGCATGGCATGGAGCAAAAAAGCATCTAAATCTAAGCATAAACATGGCAAGGAGCACAAAAGCATGTAGATCTAAGCATATACATGACAAGGAACTTAAAAACATGTGGATCTAAGCACAAACATTAAATTTAAACATATCCTAGCCCAAGAAGGCTAGGCCAACAACATCAAAGCAATAGATCATGGCATAAGCAAGGAAACATGATAGAAAAACTATAAACACATGCTAGGAAAAGCAATAAAAGCATAATATTACGCAAGGTGAAGCTAGGAAAAGAGATAAAACCTTAAATCCAAGGTATGGAACCAAGGAGAGGAAGATTGAGTGCAAGAACACTACCTTGAAATTGTCGTGAAAAGAGAAGGATCAAAGGTGTTTGATGGTGTTTGGATGTGTTTGGGAGAGAAATTAGAGAGATGAGAGAGAGAATCTGCCCAAAATATTTTTTTTTTTTGGTTGCAAAAGTGACCTTTCAGCTTCCGACGCGCCATGTAGGGCCACCGGCCACCCTACTGACATCAACAGTTTTAGATTTTTCTTGTTCTAGCTTTTACGCATATTTGCAGGTCTTCCCATGTTGGAAAAACACATGTTTGTATTGCATACAAAACATATGCAGTGAAAAATTAATAGATCTACTTCATTCGCAATTAATAACATGTGCCCAAGAAGTGTGGTCTCTCAATTCCACTTGGTGCGGTGAAATTCAAAATCAAAGATTAGAAGTTCTTGGGAACACTTTTAATATTCACTCCAATTCCACTTGTGCCCAAGAAGTGTGGTCTCTCAATCAGTTTATATGTGTGTGTTCAAAAGAGAATAAGAAAGTGACTTACACTCACATACAAACCATTTCAATCTCTTACAAAAATCTGTTAAAAAATTCTGTATGTTTCTCTCCTTATAACTGATTATTTAATTGGGCTAGCCTTTTAGGCCATTCTAATTGGGTTTTAGAATGTGGCTTGGAGTAGGACCAAAAGGGAAATAATAAGACACTAGCTCCAATGGGTTTTGGGCTTTTCCGTCAACTCTTAACAAGCCCAAAATTACCATTAATTATATTTAATTCCACTATATAAATATAATTGCACTCTAGGCCTTATTAATAAATTATATCCCAAGACTTTATTATTCATCACCGACTAGAACTAAAATTCTGAGTTTATAAAGAACTTGTGACTTATATCTTCTATGACTAAATCACATAAATCACATACTATGCATCTCATGGACAATATGATAATGTCCAAATATTCACGTTACCATTATTTTAGATAATAATAAAACAACTTTATTAATCACAAATAATACCATACATAGCATCATACAATAGGATTTAAAGGGCACATATCCTAACATCCCAAACTTATATTCAGCTTGTTCTTATTCCAGCTTCTGGATATCTCAACCCTTTTAACTCCGATTTCAACCCATGAATAGTCTTGGAAAGGGAATTTGATCATCTTTGCAATGGTGCTAGTCTTAACCCATTCTGATGATCGGGTTAAAATTAGGGTTTTTGGTGACCCCAAGAGTCAACCTTGGGTCAAATTTGGTCAAACTTGGTCAAAGTTGACGAAAATTAACGAGTAGCTCGGGTTTGATGTAGAAACATGCAAAATGTTATTTTGGGATGATTTTCGACCAACTTTGACTTTCGGTTAACCTAGGGTTGACTAGGGGCATTTTGGTCAATTCGACCTGAAATGCTGCTTCAATGCTCGAACGGGTTGCGTCACGTCAATCTAGATGTTTTCGTGGCCCCATAGAGAAAAGATAATATTTTTGGAATTTTTGTGGTCCAACACACAAATCGAGGGCGGACAAAATACAATGTTTACAACTACCCCTTCTTTATTTGATATCTCGAATGCAATGAGAGGTGTCGAATAAAGAACATGATTCCGCATTTTGTTGCCCTAATATTGCATGCGAAAACTGTGCTGTTCATGGGTCGAGACCAGCCTTACCTAGCAAGATTGAGTTGTTGCAACGGGTTTGGAAAACTTTCTAGCTCGGTCCTTGATGCTGGGCAAAAGACTCTTTTTTTTTTTTTTGGGTCAAAGGTCAATTGGTCAACATTAACCGAGTTAACAATGATCGGTGATCTTTGTAGGTGCGCCGGGCTGCCCAGGCCATACAAGGCCTATAATGTTGGAAAAAGTATATGTTTGTATCACATACAAAACATACACGCCAAAAAATAACAAATCTACTTCATTTGTAATTGATAACATGTACTATGTAAGTTTCAGAATTTAAGAACAAGAAAGTATACCTTGTTGCGGTGAAATTCAAAAACAAAAGATTAACAATACTTGGGAACACTTTTAATCTTCACTCCAATTCCACTTAATGCCCAAGAAGTGTGGTCTCTCAATTAGTTTCTAAGGGGAGAATAAAAAGTATCTTACACTCACATACACACTATTTCATTCCTTATATGATCTTAATGAAAAACCCTTATGAAGTTCGGTATGTTTCTCTCCTTATATATAACTGGTTATCTAACCTTTTGGGCCACTCCAATTAGGCTTTAGTAAATGGCTTGGAGTGGGACCAAAAGGGAACAAATAAGACTCTAGCTCCAAAGGGCCTTGGACTTTTCTATCAACTCTTAACAAGTTCAAAGTTGCCATTAATTATATTCGATACCACTATATGAATATAATTGTACTCTAGGCCTTATTAATAAATTATATCTCAAGACTTTATTATACATGCAACCCTTTCATTAAAATATTCTTAGTAATACAAAGTCATGAATGTTGACTGCCACTTTAAAGAATACTACATCTTAATCCTTGAGTACTTAGTTTAATCCTTTAAGTTATTCATCATATATTTATGAAATCTAATTTCATAAATATATACTTTAGTAACTCCTTACTAAAGTGGTTGGGCCCAACACTCTAAATAACCAAACCCATTAAACTTATCTCAAGAGAATATTTTATATCTTTGTTAAGAGATTATGAATTCCATCTTGGGAATATGTGTTCCATCAACATTAAATGCGGCTGCAACATATTAAGATTTTGATCGTGACTTTAGATCTCACTCTTGATATATAAAAGCAACCTACACCTTATGATCAGGTTCATTATTCTCTTAGGATTTAGAGTTGATGTAAATAGAAGTCGTGAGATTTATTATTCATTTGACAGCGTTAGGAGAATAATAGATCTCACAGCAGTCCAGTTCAATATGTCTTAACTCTTGAAACATATCAACGTATCAAGTAGAAGTCTCCATTTCCATGATCAAGACAAATCATCTTAATTGATATGTTATAGTCTTCGCAGATGAAATGCCCAATTTCATCACCGACTACGAACTAAAATTCTGAGTTTACAAAGAACTTGTGATTTATATCTTCTGTGACTAAATCACATAAATCACATATTATGCATCTCATGGACTAAGATAATGTCCCATTTGTTCATTTATATATAGTCTCATATAATTAAAGAATTTAATTATTTATGACATGCCAATGAATTGGATTTTCGGGCATAAACCCCAACATATAAATGGACCCCAAAGCTCAATTTTGACCATTCTGACTTCATTTCTCTAAATTCTCACTTCTAAAAATTTCTCTTGAGTAAGTCACGGTTGAGTGGGTCTAGTTTTCAGTTTCAGTTCATAGCTTCAGTCTTCAGTTCTGTACTTGAGGTCAGTGTCCGTTTTCTCTTTCTTTTTATTTTCTACAAATATGTTGGTAGCAAAGCAAGTAGGAAAGCTTGCTAGTATTTATTTTATATTTTTGGTATTTTTGCATATTTTATCTTTTGTTTTTATCTGTTATGCCATGGTGATGTTGGAAAATATATTTGTTCACATGTTTTAGTTGCATAGTTGAGCTCGCATATGTTGGATGCTATGAAAACATATGAAAATCTATGGAAACTAAGTAGACATGAAAAACTATGCATGATAAACAGGAATTTTGAGAGATTGAAAACATGATGACAATGCAAATTTGAAACATGAGTAGTTTTAAAAATGTAGGATTGGACATCCATCGCTGGTTTTTGAATCCTGCTGAGATTAGATAGCCACTACCGAATTCGAACCTCGAAATGATGGATAGGATTAGACGACCATTGCCAAATTTTAATCCTACTTAGATTAGATGACCACTACTAAATTTGAACCTCAAACTGATAGATAGGATTAGACGACCATTGCTGAATTTGAATCCTGCTGAGATTAGGCGACCACTGCCAAATCTTAACCTCAAAATGATGGATAGGATTGGACAACCACTGCCAAATTTGAATCTTACCGATATTACCACTACCGAATTTGAACCTCAAAATGATGGATAGGATTAGAGGACCACTGCCGAATTTGAATCTTGCTAAGATTAGATGACCACTGTTGAATTTGAACCTCGAAATGATGGATAGGATTAGACAACCATTGCCGATTTTGAATCCTTCTAAGATTAGATGATCACTATCGAATTCGAATCCTACTGAGATTATCACTGCCATATTTGAACCTCAAAATGATGGATAGGATTAGACAACCACTGCTAAATTTGAACCTCGAAATGATAGATAGGATTAGACAACCACTACCAAATTTGAACCTCAAAATGATGGATAGGATTAGACAACCACTGCTGAATTTGAACCTCGAAATGATGGATAGGATTAGACAACCACTGCCGAATTTGAATCCTGCTAAGATTAGAAGACCACTACTGAATTTGAACCTTGAAATGAAAGATAGGATTGGACGACCACTGCCGAATTTGAATCCTGCTATGATAAGACGACCACTGCCAAATATGAACCTTGAAATGATAGATAGGATTAGATGACCACTACCTAATTTGAATCCTGCTGAGATTAGACAACCACTGCCATATTTGAACCTTGAAATGGTGAATAGGATTAGATGACCGTTGCTAAATTTGAATCCCATTGAGATTAGACAACCACTGCTAAATTTAAATCCCAAGAGAGAGGTATTTTGAAAATTTTGACACTTTTGAGAAAACATGAGACAGGATTAAACGGTCACAACTAAATTTAAATCCCAAGAGAGAGGTATTTTGAAAATTTTTAAAATTTTGAGGCAAAAGAGATAGGATTAAATGGTCATTGCCGAATTTGAATCCCAAGAGAGTGGTATTTTGAAAATTTTGATACTTCTGAGAAAACAAGACATTTTGGTATGAACATGCATGATATGTGTTAGGCAATAAGGTTAGACATACTTGCCTATTTATTCACATTGCCATATGTTTTGGGCTTACTAATCAATCTTGAATTTGCATCCACAGGTTATGTTTCCACAAGCGAGATCCGACGGGGATTGTGGGAAGGTTCTCGTTGTTGCTCCATCTCGTCTAGTAGTGATGATGATAATGTTTTGGCTACATATAGGCTGTGCGATACCCTGCGCCCTTTGGAGGCATACAAATAGCGCATCGCACTAGAAGTCGATGTTCAGTTGAGACAGCCAATGCCTTGTTTCTGTCCCACACTAGTTCAGGAGGCGGTTCTTCACAATTCCCTCGAACTAAGGAGGGAGAAGGCCTGGGGGTAAAGAGCTATATGATGAGCTCATGTTTGACATAGATGATGAGTTGGAGGCTGATGACAAGGCCAAGCTAGATCCAAACGCTCCAAGGTGCCTAGTCGTAGACCGAGGTTTCCATCTTGTTTTGCTAGGGCCGAGGCCTATACTAGAAAGATTAATGATAGCATAGACAATACTCATCATTAGCATGGTCTGAAGAGGCATCCTTTCACTTAGATTCGAAAGGCTCAGGTTGTTAGGATTAGTGCCCTTAAATCCTATTGTATGATGCTATGTATGATATTAAGTTTGACATTATGTATGACTTAATATTGTGTTTAATGAATTTGTTTTATTATTATCTGAAATAATGGTAACATGAATATTAAGACATTATCATTTAGTCCATGAGATGCATAGTATGTGATTTATGTGAAGATTCACAGAAGATATAAATCACAAGTTCTTTGTAAACTCAGAATTATAGTTCGTAGTCGGTGATGAAATTGGGCATTTCATCTGCGAAGACTATAACATATCAACTACGATGATTTGTCTTGATCATGGAAGTGGAGACTTCTAGTTGATGTGTTGATATGTTTTAAGAGTTAAGACATATTGAACTGGACCGCTGTGAGATTTATTATTCTCCTAAAGACTGTTAAATGAATAATAAATCTCACGATTTGTATTTGCATGAACTCTTAATCCTGAGAGAATAATGGACCTGATCATAAGGTGTAGATTGCTTTGATATATCAGGAGTGAGATCTAAAGTAACGGTCAAAATCTCAGTATATTGGGCAGCCACATTTAGTGTTGATGGAACATTCATTCTCAAGATGGAATTCATAGTCTCTTAACGGAGATATAAAGTATTCCCTTGAAATAAGTTTAATGAGTTTGTTATTCAGAGAGTTAGGCCTAACCACTTTAGTAAGACTAAAGTATATATTTATGGAATTGGATTTCATAAATATATAATGAATAACATTAAAGGATTAAACCGGGTACTCAAGGATTAAGATGTAGTAATTTACAAAGTGACAGTCTACATTAATGACTTTCTATTACTATGAATATTTTATGAAGGGGTTACATGTATAATAAAGTCATGGGATATAATTATAGATAAGACCTAGAGTGCAACTATATTTATATAGTGGTATTAAATATAGTAAATGGTAACTTTGGACTTGTCAAGAGTTGATAGAAAAGCCCAAGGCCCATTGGAGCTAGTGTTTTATTGGTCCCTTTTGGTCCCACTCCAAGCCACACACTTAAGCCCAATTGGTAAGGCCCAAAAGGCCAGCCCAATTAGATAAATTGGTTAGATACGAAGGGAAAAACATTCAGATTTTCATGTGCAAGAAACATCATTGTGAAATGGTGTGCATGTGAGTTTTTGTCACTCACTAGTCATCCCTTTGTTACCAATTGAGAGACCACACATCTTGGGCATTAGTGGAATTGGAGTGAAGATTAAAAGTATTCCCAAGTGCTTCAATCTTTGTTTTGAAATTCACCGCTTCAAGGTACGATCTCTTGTTCTCAAATTCTGAAATTTACTTAGTACGTGTTATCAATATTGAATGAAGTAGATCCATTTAAAACTTATTTTCCACTGCATTTATCTTTATTTCCATCAAATGGTATCAGAGCGGTCTTCAATTTCGTATTGTATAACATGTTTTGTGAGTTTTAGAATTAGAGATGATAGTTTAATATTATTAGAAGATTATGTTTCTTAATTTTCTGCATGTTATTGAAACTATGATTTGATGAAAACTAAAATTGATGTTATGATGTTGTTTAAATTTGAATTTAAGTATGTTAAATTGATTTTTAAGACTTTAGCATCAATGAATTTCAGTTTTGACATCATTCTCTGTCCATCATGTTCGTTTGAAAGTTGTTTGTTCATGAAAACACAAAGAAAACTGCCTTAGAAAATTTCTAGAAATTTGAGTTTCGCGATTTTCGATCGATCAAAAATCACTTTCGATTGATCGAATGAGACAGTGATCAGACTTTTCAAATAGATTGATTTTCGATTGCTGGTCGATCGATCGAATCTGTTTTTCGATCGATCGAAAGTTAATTGAGTATCAATCGAACAAGTCAGAAGGTCAAGTTCGAATATTTTAATTTTTTCGATCAATTGAGGGGCACATTCGATCGATCGAAAGAAATAAAATTAGAAATTTTTCTAAGTGTTTTCACATGTAAAAGTACTAAGACTATGTGTAATTAGATTATGCATACTTTATAATTAAAAACCTTTTATATAAAACATCTAGTGGGAGAGAGATACAAGGGTTGCATCTCACGGCGTCTATTATCGGTTTAAACTAGTGTGATTAAGCACCTCGCCTTGGCATATATGCCTTGCTCCCTTCGGAGGGTGTTTGATTCATGGTACTACAAGTTAAACTTCTTAAAGATAGATGAAATGTGTTTTATCATTGAGAACGACCACGCTTCCGTGGAGTTACTTAGTGATTCATATTGATTCTAGGCAATGGTATACACTAGACTAAGTGTAATGTTAACCTCCCTTCGAAGCTATGTCATTATTACTTAGAGGCTGAAAGGAAAACGACAAATTATTTTTGTTTGGTAAGAGTTACCATGATAGCATTAATAATGAGAATGTTTCTCGCCTAATCATAGTGATTGGTATGACCTCGCTTCCAAGAAATAGTAATTACGGGATTGGGTTGTCGTTGCATATATTATACTATGGTTTTATTAAGGTTCCATACTATATGTTTATATGCTAAATAGATAATGTCCAATTTATTGATTATATTCATGTTTATTGTTTTCAGATTTAGAACATGGCATCATTTAGCCCACTTGTAACTATTCTTAATCAAAACAAACTGACTGGATCCAACTATGTTGACTAGAAAAGAAATTTGAACATTGTTCTTACTGCTGAAGAGCATAAGTATGTTCTTACTAAACCATGTTCTAGCTTTCCTTCATTAGATGCTCCTTCTGAGGAAAAACAACGATATGATCGTTGGCAGAAATCTAATGAGATGGCCAAGTGCTACATCCTAGCATCTATCTCAAATGTTCTACAGCATCAAATGCAGGATGTAGAACTAGTTTCAGACATCCTGCGAAGTCTGAAGGAGATGTTTGGTGAGCAAGGCCGTTCTGCAAGGCAAGAGACCATGAGGCAAATTTATAATATCAGAATGGCTGAAGGTACTTCAGTGAGGGAGCATTGTCTAACAATGATCTCTAATCTGAATACATTGGAAGTTTTAGGTGCCGATATTGATGGAGAATCCCAAGTGGATATGATACTCCAGTCACTACCAGAATCATTCAAGGAATTCAAACTTAACTATAATATGAACAAAAGATTTATACTTTGTCTGAATTAATGAATGAATTGGTAGCGGCAGAAGGCATTCTTGGCACTTCCAATGTTGAAGCCAATGTTGGTGAAACTTCTACTTCTCAACCTAAGCCGAAAGGCAAAGGTAAGAAGAAGAAGAAGAAGAAGAAGAAGGACTTCGCCAAGCAAGAGGGTAAACAAATTGCCTTAGGGGTTGCTAAAAAAGGAAAGAAGATCAAAGAAAAGTGTTTCCATTGTGGTGAGAAATGGCATTGGAAGAGAAATTGTCCAATATTCAAGGCTGCCAAGAACAAAGGTATGATTAATACATTCCTTCTTGAAATATGTTTGGTACAGAATCCCATGGATTCCTGGTGTGTGGATTCAGGTTGTACTAATCATATCTGCAATTCCTTGCAGGGGTTCCGGGAGACTAGAAAGCTTAAAGAAGTGTAGTTGTTTCTTACTTTGGCTGATGGGAGCAAGATTCGAGTTGAAGCTGTTGGTGTTTGTAATTTATGTTTTGAATCTAAAGTTTTAATATTAGAAGACTATTTGTATGTACCTAATGTTCGTAGAAATTTAATTTCTGCTACTTACTTAGGTAAACATGGATATTGTGTTATCCTGAAAGACAATGTTGTAATAAAGAAGGATAAAGTGTTTATCTGTTCTGGCAATATTATGGATGGTCTTTATATTTTAACTCCTGATAAGCATGAATTATATAATTCTGAATTAGATAATAACTCTCATGTAAAATCATTAAAGAGAAAGTTTCCTTCTACTAGTGATGCATATCTTTGGCATTTGCGTTTCGGTCATATTAATTCAAATAGGATTCAAAGACTGATCAAAGATGGACTCTTAGAACCCATGGACTTTGATGAATTTCCAGTTTGTGAATCTTGTTTGGAAGATAAAATGACCAAACGATCTTTTAAAGCAAAAGGTAGAAGAGCTCAAGATTTGCTAGAGCTAGTGCATTCTGATGTATGTGGTCCTATGTCAATCCAAGAAAAAGGAGGTTATAAGTATTTCATCACTTTTACCGATGATTACTCAAGATATGGTTATGTCTACCTAATGAGACGGAAGTCCGAAGCCTTTGAAAAGTTCAAAGAGTTTAGGGCTGAAGTAGAGAATCAATTGGGTAAACGCATAAAAGCCATTCGATCTGATCGTGGTGGTGAATACCTTCTTGGGGTTTTCAAGGATTACTTAACTCAAAATGGGATTGTATCCCAATTGGCTGTACCTGGAACTCCTCAACAGAATGGTGTAGCAGAAAGAAGGAATAGGACTCTTTTAAAAATGGTTCGGTCCATGATGAGTTACTCAACTTTACCGATTTCTTTTTGGGGTTATGCCTTAAATACAGCAATACATCTTTTGAATTTAGTCCTATCAAAATCTGTTCTCAAAACACCCATGGAATTGTGGAGTGGACGTAAGCCTAGTATGAAATATCTCCACATTTGGGGTTGTCCTGCACATGTGTTAAAAGGGAAGCCTGATAAATTGTAACCAAAATCAGAAGTGTGTTTGCTTGTAGGTTATCCAAAAGAAACTAGGGGTTATTTATTCTATAGTCGTAAAGATAACAAAGTTTTTGTTAGTACAAATGCTAAATTCTTGGAAAATGACTATATGAATAATTTTACTCCTAGAAGTAGAGTTGTGTTGTTTGAAATAAATGAACCTGTAAATGAACAACCAATAGATGAAACTAGGGATGATGTGGCTGTATTAGATACACCACAAGATACTACTCATGACATGTCTAGTACTCAGGTGCCTCGTCGTAGTGGGAGAATTGTTCGGCCTCCTATAAGATTCATAGGTTTAGGAGAAACTTATGAAGCTATCTCTGAAGAGGCTGAATCGGATCCCTATACCTATGAAGAGGCAATGAATGATATAGATGCACATCATTGGGTCCAAGCTATGAAATCTGAATTAGATTCCATGTATTCCAATCAAGTTTGGGATCTTGTAGAGGCGCCTAACGGCATTAAACCTGTTGGTTGCAAATGGGTTTACAAGAGGAAGAGAGGGATAGATGGAAAGGTTGAAACCTTTAAAGCAAAGCTAGTGGCGAAAGGATATACACAAAAAGAAGGTATTGATTATGATGAAACCTTTTCTCCAGTAGCAATGCTTAAATCTATCAGAATTCTCTTATCCATTGTTGCTCATTATGATTATGAGATTTGGCAAATGGATGTCAAGACTGCATTTCTTAATGGCAATCTTGAAGAGGAAATCTATATGATGCAACCAAAAGGTTTCATAGCTAAGAACCAAGAGCATATGGTATGCAAGTTGCAAAGGTCCATTTATGGACTTAAGCAAGCATCTAGGTCATGGAACATCAGATTTGATCAAGCAATCAAGACATTTGGTTTTGAACAAAATCTTGATGAACCATGTGTGTACAAAAGACATCAAGATAAAGTAGTAATGTTCCTAGTGCTTTATGTTGATGATATTCTACTCATTGGAAATGATGTAGGAGTAATGTCATCGGTAAAGGTTTGGTTGTCAAGCCAATTTGATATGAAGGACTTGGGTGAGGCTAACTTTATTCTAGGGATCAAGTTTTGGCGAGATCGCAAGAATAAAATGTTAGGCTTATCACAAGCTGGATATATAGATAAGGTTCTAGAACGGTTTAACATGCAAAACTCCAAGAAAGGATTGCTTCCTTTCAGACATGGAGTTCCTCTGTCTGATGACCAAAGGCCTAAGACTCAAGAGGAAGAAAACATGATGAGACAAGTTCCTTATGCTTCTGCAGTGGGAAGTCTTATGTATGCCATGCTTTGTATTAGACCAGATATCTGTTATTCAGTTGGCATGGTCAGTCGATATCAATCAAATCTAGGACCAAAACATTGGCAAGCCGTAAAGCATATTCTCAAGTATCTACGGAGAACGAGAGATTATATGCTTGTTTACCGAAGTGAGGATTTGATACCTATTGGCTATACAGATTCAGATTTTCAATCTAATCTAGATTTCAGAAAATTCCCTTCAGGATGTGTTTTCACCTTGGGAGGTGAAGCCATTAGTTGGCGGAGTATTAAGCAATCTTGTATTGCAGACTCCACCATGTAGGCAGAATATGTTGCTACTTGTGAAGCAGCAAAGGAAGCTGTATGGCTCAAAAAGTTCCTTTCTGACCTTGGTGTAATAAGAATGGAGCAAGTTCCAATCATATTGTTTTGTGACAACAGTGGAGCAGTTGCACAATCTAAAGATCCAAGGAATCATAAGAAAGGAAAGCACATTGAGAGGAAGTATCATATCATTCGAGATATTGTTGCTCGTGGAGATGTGGTGGTAGCAAAGATTGAAAGTGCAAATAATCTAGCAGATCCATTTACTAAAGCTTTGCCTCAAAGGACTTTCGAGTCACATTTGGAGAGAATGGGAGTTAGATTAGTGCACAATAGTCTTTAGGGCAAGTGGGAGATTGTTAGGATTAGTGCCCTTAAATCCTATTGTATGATACTATGTATGATATTAAGTTTGACATTATGTATGACTTAATATTGTGTTTAATGAATTTGTTTTATTATTATCTGAAATAATGGTAACATGAATATTAAGACATTATCATTTAGTCCATGAGATGCATAGTATGTGATTTATGTGAAGATTCACAGAAGATATAAATCACAAGTTCTTTGTAAACTCAGAATTATAGTTCGTAGTCGGTGATGAAATTGGGCATTTCATCTGCGAAGACTATAACATATCAACTACGATGATTTGTTTTGATCATGGAAGTGGAGACTTCTAGTTGATGTGTTGATATGTTTTAAGAGTTAAGATATATTGAACTGGACCGCTGTGAGATTTATTATCCTCCTAAAGACTATTAAATGAATAATAAATCTCACGACTTGTATTTGCATGAACTCTTAATCCTGAGAGAATAATGGACCTGATCATAAGGTGTAGATTGCTTTGATATATCAGGAGTGAGATCTAAAGTAACGGTCAAAACCTCAGTATATTGGGCAGCCACATTTAGTGTTGATGGAACATTTATTCTCAAGATGGAATTCATAGTCTCTTAACGGAGATATAAAGTATTCCCTTGAGATAAGTTTAATGAGTTTGTTATTTAGAGAATTAGGCCTAACCACTTTAGTAAGACTAAAGTATATATTTATGGAATTGGATTTCATAAATATATAATGAATAACATTAAAGAATTAAACCGGGTACTCAAGGATTAAGATGTAGTAATTTACAAAGTGGCAATTTACATTAATGACTTTCTATTACTACGAATATTTTATGAAGGGGTTACATGTATAATAAAGTCATGGGATATAATTATAGATAAGACCTAGAGTGCAACTATATTTATATAGTGGTATTAAATATAGTTAATGGTAACTTTGGACTTGTCAAGAGTTGATAGAAAAGCCCAAGGCCCATTGGAGCTAGTGTTTTATTGGTCCCTTTTGGTCCCACTCTAAGCCACACACTTAAGCCCAATTGGTAAGGCCCAAAAGGCCAGCCCAATTAGATAAATTGGTTAGATACAAAGGGAAAAACGTTCAGATTTTCATGTGCAAGAAACATCATTGCGAAATGGTGTGCATGTGAGTTTTTGTCACTCACTAGTCATCCTTTTGTTACCAATTGAGAGACCACACATCTTGGGCGTTACTGGAATTGGAGTGAAGATTAAAAATATTTCCAAGTGCTTCAATCTTTGTTTTGAAATCACCACTTCAAGGTACGATCTCTTGTTCTCAAATTCTGAAATTTACTTAGTACGTGTTATCAATATCGAATGAAGTAGATCCGTTTAAAACTTATTTTCCGCTGCATTTTTCTTTATTTCCATCACAGGTATGTTCCTTTTTCTCTTTCACTTGTCAAATCTAGATCTGTAGATATGCACGGTCGAGGAGCCTAGTCTTCATTCCTTCTCTGCCTGTTCGACCCTGGGACGAATGCACGCTACTGTAGGTTTTTGATTGAGCAGGGCTATAAGGATTTCTTAAGGATTCCTCCCTAAGCATAAAATAATAAAGACTTTGGTGTAGCAGCCATTTTGGGCCTTAGATTCGATGGGTATTTGATCCCGATCGAGTTTGTGGATTTTAACGTTGCAAGTGAGCCCCTGTGCATTTGCTATCCCTTTACGAGGGTGACGAGATGGTATTTTTGACCTACTGACGAGCCTCAGATTCATATGGAGTGGCTGAGGGTGAGCATACCCTAGAGGGCAGAGCTGAATGACATTGCTCTTAGGCAGTTCTTCTTTTACTTCATCAGTAGTGGCTTGTTTGGCAACAATCGGTCAGTGCTGACTTGTTGTCATCCATGAGAGTTGTGTCAAATATAGGGGTATATGATTAGGGGTCCCTTTCTTATGGATTTTTCATTGCTTTTCGAAGGCAGGCTTCGTGACAGGGCTTCAGGAGCCTCGAGGTATGTTGGTAGATTTTGACATGGTGGGTATATGAGTATATCCCGACCATTCATCCACAGTATTTCAACCTTTCTTTAGAGATATATCCTAGGACATATGCCTCGTCCCTCTGCATGATCACTAGAGTTGTTTTGACATAGCCGTCCACTGTCGGCACTATGTTGGATTGTGTCACCTAGGGCGAGATACTCAACAACCCCTATAATTAGCAGTTGTTGGCTAGGCATGAGGCCACCACTACTATGGCTGAGTCGCATATGTGGTGCTGGTTCTGGGCTTTATTGATCTGAGAGTTCTTCTTAACTAAGAGGACCTACCAACATGTGATGCCAGTCTTTAGAGTACTCAAGGACCCACCTCGAGAGCTTTCATGTTCCACGATGATTATGGACAACCCTGACTATGTGACATGCTCCTTTAAGGGTTTTATCGTGGAGGATACTGATTATGTCACTTGATTTCTATAGTCCTCGGTTGGACCCATCATGGATTATTGCCCTGTGAGTGGTGGCAGAGTGCATGGTTGCATAACACATACTTGTCAAGCTTTAGGGGCCCACGTCTACATGTAGATACCCTACAGGCTAGGGTAAGAGATCTTGAGGATGTAGCCACCACTAGAAAGGGCTGTGTGCAAAAGGATATTGCCAAGTCCCTAGCTTGAGAGAGGTAAGCCCATGCTGTTCCCACAAAGAGAGAGAGAGAGGGGTTAGCTCCAGGTTGAGATATGCCTATTTCGTGAGTACATCGGTGTTTTGATTGGCGAGATGAGGGGGCATAGGATGCCTGTACCTCATGCACCTCATATTCCTAGCAGAGATCCTTCTATTCATCGATATGAGTCAGAGGATATGCCTACTCCTCCCAGACCGGGTGGTATTTAGGGATACACCCCTTTAGATGATTGGGGACGAGGCCCTATACCAGATCAGGCACTATTTCAAGTTCTGGGATATGCCCTAAGTTCTTCCACGGATCGGGCCGGTCCTTCTACAGATCCCATTGCGGGTGATGATGTCAATGACGGCAGCGCTAGGCGCTTTGCTAATGATGCCATTAGAGACAATGACTCTATGTATGTTGTATTATTATGATGATGTAGCCCCTACGTGGGCATGTTTGTTTTCAATTTTCTTGTATTTTGTAGACATTGGTCCTTGGTGGGCCAGACATGTATATATTAGATTGCCTCTTGGTAGGCCTAGACTGTATTTTTTATATTGCCTCTTGGTAGGCTTTAGACATGTATGTATTATATTTCCCCATAGTGGGCCCTGATCTATGATCTCCGTAGTCTCCAGATGTATGTATGGACATTGCCTCTTGGTAGGCCTTACATGTATGATTCTGGATAACACCTATTGGTAGGACCTCATGTATGATTTGGCATTGCCTCTTGGTAGGCCTTACATGTAGAATTTTGGATATCGCCTATTGGTAGGCTCGAATGTATGCTTGGACATTGCCTCTTGGTAGGCTTTACATGTATTATTCTGGATATTGCCTGTTGGTAGACTCGAATGTATGATTGTACATTGCCTCTTGGTAGGCCTTACATGTATAATTCTGGACATTGCCTATTGGTAGGCTCAAATGTATGATTGGACACTGCCTCTTGGTAGGCCTTACATGTGATTTCGCCTGTTGGTAGGCCACAAATGTATGATTGGATATTGCCTGTTGGTATGCTCGAATGTATGATTGGACATTGCCTCTTGGTAGGCCTTACAAGTATGCTTCTAGATTTCTCTTGTTGGTAGGCCCCAAATGTATGATTGGACATTGCCACTTGGTAGGCCTCACATGTATGCTTCTAGATTTCAGCTGTTAGTAGGCCCAAATGTATATTTGCCCATAGCACCTTAGCATTTAGGAGCTGGTTGCACCACTGTTGTCACTTTGCATCACACCATATTTTCACGAGTTTACCAATAAAATATGATGTTGATTAAGCCACAGAGGGATACTAAAAAAAAAAAAGGAGAGATTGCATGAAATAAAACTGTCCTAATGTCAGTTTTATGCAGCTCTTTGTTAGGATTAATGCCCTTAAATCCTATTGTATGATGTTATGTATGACATTATGTATGACTTAATGTTGTGATGAATAAAGTTGTTTTATTATTATCTAAAATAATGGTAACATGAATATTCGGACATTATCATTTAATCCATGAGATGCATAGTATGTGATTTATGTGATTTAGTCACAGAAGATATAAGTCACAAGTTCTTTGTAAACTTAGAATTTTAGTTCATAGTCGGTGATGAAATTGGGCATTTCATCTGCGAAGATTATAACATATCAACTAAGATGATTTGTCTTGATCATGGAAGTGGAGACTTCTAGTTGATGTGTTAATATGTTTTAAGAGTTAAGACATATTGAACTGGACCGCTGTGAGATTTATTATTCTCCTAACGACTGTCAATTGAATAATAAATCTCACGACTTATATTTGCATGAACTCTTAATCCTGAGAGAATAATGGACCTAATCATGAAGTGTAGGTTGCTTTGATATATCAGGAGTGAGATCTAAAGTAACGGTCAAAACCTCAGTATGTTGGGCAGCCACATTGCGTGTTGATGGAACATATATTCTCAAGATGGAATTCATAGTCTCTTAACAGAGATTTAAAATATTCCCTTGAGATAAGTTTAATGAGTTTAGTTATTCAGAGAGTTAGGCCTAACCACTTTGGTAAGAAATTACTAAAGTATATATTTATGAAATTGGATTTCATAAATATATAATGAATAACTTAAAAAGATTAAACCGGGTACTCAAGGATTAAGACGTAGTAATCTTCAAAGTGGCAGTTTATTTTTATGACTTTGAATTACTACGAATATTTTAAGAAGGGGTTGCATGTATAATAAAGTTTTGGGATATAATTTATTAATAAGGCCTAGAGTGCAATTATATTTATATAGTGGTATTAAATATAATTAATGGTAATTTTGGACTTGTCAAGAGTTGACAGAAAAGCCCAAGGCCCATTGGAGCTAGTGTATTATTGGTCCTTTTGGTCCCACTCCAAGCCACACATTAAAGCCCAATTGGAAAGGCCCAATAGGCCGGCCCAATTAGATAATCAATTATATATAAAGGGAGAGACATACAGATTTTTTATTAGAGATTAGAGAAAAAGTGAGACACCATTGTGAAGTGGTGTGTATGTGCGAGTGAAACCACTCAGTTATTCTCCCTTGGAAATTGATTGAGAGACCACACTTCTTGGGCGTAAAGTGGAATTGGAGTGAAGATTAAAAGCGTTCCCAAGGACTTATAATCTTTTGTTTTGAATTTCACCGCACCAAGGTACGCAAATTCTGAAATTTACATAATGCAAGTTATCAATCATGAATGAAATAGATTTTTGTTTGTTGCTTCCGCTATGTGTTTTGTATGAGATACAAAACCAAATATAACCAACACTCTTAACATGAGAGGAAAGGTTTCTGGTGGGATGGACTCATTCTTTAGCATATCAATTAGCAGAGAAATAGATAGAACTACGTAAAATAATCTGCCCCAGTGTAGGGTTTTGCGTGGTTCCAAATTGATCGACTAACTCGAATCAGGATTAGAATTGGACAATATGGATTTCTTGACAACCCTAATGATGATCACAAACTTCCCTAATGGGATTTTGGACTCATTGTGTGGCGAAATGCACTAATTGTCTCGATTATCAACTGAATCAACTAATGCTTTAAGAAAAGTTCCCTTGAGGAATTGATCATTGCGATCTTCATACCATGTTGGATGGACTGCTATTAATGATTGGGAATGTCCTTGGCATTGTCCCATTATAGGTCTTGACGAGGGCTAAACTAACCCCTGAATTGGGTGAACCAAGTTTTGAAAATGAGGTTCAAGACATTCCGGGATTCCGGATGAGACACGCAATGATAAACTATCCCAGTGTAGGCTTTTGTGTGATCTAGGTTGTGTGAAAAAAAAAAAAAAAAAAAAAACTTTTAAAGGACAAGTTTGCTACTGAACCTGCCGCACACCACTATTAGTGCAAAAACCAAAGGAATCTTCGTTCCAGAGTTGTCCAAAACCCTTCAATTCAGGATCTTAGTTCTTCCCCTCTTGATAAGTAGTTTGTTCCTAAAGCTCCATTTCCTCAAAGTTTAATCAGTCCTCAGAAAAGTGCATAATTTGGAAATATTTTAGAGGTTTTTAAGCAAGTGCAAATAAACATTCCATTTCTTGATGTAATCAGCAAGTTCTTGCTTATGCCAAGTTTCTAAAAGATCTTGTGACAATGAAAAGAAAGTAAAATGTCCCTAAAAAGACATTTTTGACAGAGCAAGTCAATTCAATCATTCAAAATAAATATCCAGTGAAATGTAAAGACCCTAGATCTCCTACAATTTCATGCAAGATTGGGGATCATCTCATTGAGCGAGCTTTTTGCTAGATTTGCGGGCAAGTGTGAACTTAATGCCATATTCAGTTTATTTACAGCTAGGTTTGAGGGAGATAAAACTCACAACCATGATACTCCAGTTAACTGACAGGTCTGTGAAAATTCTAGAGGTATTGTTGAGGATGTGTTGATTAAGGTGGATGCACTCTATTTTCCTATTGATTTTGCTGTGTTAGACACTAAGCTTGTGTTAGGACATATGTGTTTCACTTGTTAAGCACATATGTCATTCTTTTATGTAATTGGCTAATCCTTTTGACAAAACACACTTTGCTTATAATTTGGTAGATCTAGGTGTTCTTAACACTTCAAGAAACTGTGTTTCAAGATCAAATGTTGAAGTCATCAAGTCTGTCCAAGAAACAAGCTGAGAAGTGCAAGTTTACTAAATCTCGACAGCTAGCATGGGTCGAAGTTTAAGAAGTTGTTTAGCCCGTGTGCTCGACACCTGCTCGACACCACTCATCTATCGAGGTTTAAGAAAGAAATAGAAATTCTGATCTATTTTCTTGGGATCCATGAATGTGTCTTTGGGCCTTTTTTTTTTAACCCTAGACATATAAAATTATTTTTTAAGGGTCGTCAAAGAATACACAAGTTGCACAAGCTTTGAGAAAAGTTTGCTCAAGGAAATTGTGACCGGAGACAAAGGTTTGCCCTAGTTCATCATTCTTGAAGAAGTTGCTGTGTATGTGCACCAAAGGGTTTTGTAACCAAGCATCTTCTTGATCTTCATCGTATGGATGAACTGAAGAACTTTACAGCTAACAATCTTCTCTAGTTGGTGATTGAAGTAGTGTACTGGGATTCGCGCATTGGTTAGTCGCGTACTTGGGAGCCGTCCATCAAAACGCACTTTACTTGTAATTGGGTAGATCTAGGTGTTCTTAATACTTCAAGAAACTGTATTTCAAGATCAAGTGTTGAAGTCATCAAGTCTGTCCAAGAAACAAGCTAAGAAGTGCAAGTTTACTAAATCTCGGCAACTAGCATGTGTTGAAGTTTAAGAAGCTGTTTAGCCCATGTGCTTGACACCTCCCATCTGTCGAGGTTTAAGAAAGAAACAGAAATTCTGATCTATTTTCTTGGGATCTGTAAATGTGTCTTTGGGCCTTCTATTCTCCTAACCTTAGACATATAAAAGGATTGTTTTAAGGGCCGTCAAAGAATACACAAGTTGCACAAGCTTTGAGAAAGGTTTGCTCAAACAAATTGTGATCGAAGACAAAGTTTTGCCCTAGTTCATCATTCTTGAAGAAGTTGTTGTGTATGTGCACCAAAGGGTTTTATGACCAAGCATCTTCTTGATCTTCATCGTATGGATGAACTGAAAACTTTACAGCCAACAATCTTCTTTAGTTGGTGATTGAAGTCGCGTACTGGGATTCGTGCATTGGTTAGTCGCGTACTTGGGAGCCGTGCATCAAAACACACTTTACTTGTAATTGGGTAGATCTAGGTGTTCTTAATACTTCAAGAAACTGTGTTTTAAGATCAAGTATTGAACTCATCAAGTCTGTCCAAGAAACAAGCTAAGAAGTGCAAGTTTACTAAATCTCGACAGCTAGCATGTGTCGAAGTTTAAGAAGCTGTTTAGCCCGTGTGCTCGACACTTGGTCGACAGCTGCTCGACACCTCCCATTTGTGAAGGTTTAAGAAAGAAACAGAAATTCTGATCTATTTTCTTGGGATCCGTGAATGTGTCTTTGGGGCTTCTTTTCTCATAACCCTAGACATTAAAAAATGATTGTTTTAAGGGCCGTCAAAGAATACACAGGTTACACAAGCTTTGAGAAAAGTTTGCTCAAGCAAATTGTGACTAGAGACAGAGTTTGCCATAGTTCATCATTCTTGAAAAAGTTGCTGTGTACATGCACCAAAGGGTTTTGTGACCAAGTGTCTTCTTGATCTTCTACGTGTGGATGAACTGAAGAACTTTCCAGCCAATAATCTTCTCTAGTTAGTCGCGTACTTGGGAGCCGTGTATCAAAAGGAGAAATTGTCACTACAAAACAAGTCCAATTGGGTATTGGGGTAAGCGTTAAACTGTAGGTTAGTATAAGGTACTGGGATTCCTTTACTTGTAACCGTTTGTTGTGATAATAGTGGAATTTCTAGAGTAATGACTTCAAAATCACCCGGTGGGGTTTTTGCTGAGTAGGTTTTCCCCATTCGTAAACAAATCACCGTGTCAATTTAATTTCCCCTGCATAATTAGTTTAGTTGGTGATTTGTTTGTACTTCCACACGCTTTACATGTTAATTAACTTAATTAATTCACTTGGCTAATTAATTGGTTAATTTATCACAAGGGGTCAATACGCCTTTGGCCTATCAGCCTACGCTAAATGCTAGTACACAAATCGATGTCATTTTAGGTCGCCCTTTCTTAGCCACATCCAATGCTTTGATCAATTGTCGAAGTGGTGTGATGAAGATTTATTTTGGGAATATGACTGTTAAGCTTAATATCTTTGACATAAGTAAGCAAGTACTAGACAATGAGGATATATGCGAAGTTAACATGATTAAAGGCCTAGTCCATGATACTTTCATACAATCAAGTTGTGAGGATCCCCTAAAGGCTTGCTTAACACTTTTTTATTGCAATTTGGATATTGAAAAATCAATTGAGGAGGTTAATGCATTTTTGGATTCTATTCCTCTCTTAAGTACTGATAGCTGGCAACCAAAAGTAGTCCATCTTCCATTTTCTCCATCCCCACTCCCATCTACTATAGAACCACCAAAGTTGGATGACATTTGGGAACATCAATAAGTAAGTATACTTCAAGAGCATAAGGAAGCTATAAGTTGGACAATTGCTAATTTAGTGTATTAGTATAGAATTCACTTGGAAGAGATTGCTAAAGCCTCCCAACATGTTTTTGACCCAAGTTACAATCTTATTGGACTAGTCCATTCATAATATGCATTATTTATCTCCAAGGTATTGTTGAGGTTTGGATGGTCCTGTTTATCAGGATTGGTCTCTAGTTGCGTTAAATCTTTTTGCAAAAAAAAAAAAAAAAAAATTCTTTTTTATTTTCTTCTTTTAGATTAATCTTTGTGTTTATTTTCTTGTTTAGCTTTATATTCTTTTGTTCTAGCTAATGTTTAATAGAAACTAAAATTTATAACAATCAGCTTGATCAAGGTATGTCTCCTCATTCTCCTTACCTTACTCGTTTCTACTTGATTCTCATGCTGCATCTTAATATTTTGCTCTCTTTTCATTCAAGACATATACTTGAGAGTATCATTTTTATTTTTTAACATTGAGGACAATGTTTGGTTTAGGTTTGGGGGGATGGACATGGATTTCTATCTTTCTTTTTTGTTTTGTTTAGTTGTGCTAAAAAAATCTTTTGCCTAGCTTGAGGTTTATGTTATGAGTTCATTATCAACTCTTGCCTAAAGAATTTCATTGCCATCATGCTTAATTCATTGCACATGCACATAGCCACTTAGACACAACTTGTTGTAGAAGGATAAAAGTTATTAGAAAATCTTGAAGATAATAATGTGGAGACTATAACCCCTATGAGTTTTTGAGCCAATCATTATTTTTGGAGCGTTATTTTATTTTATTTTATTTTTCTAATATTAAAGTTCATTTGGAAGTGCATAACATGTTTCCCTTGTTGTAGTCTCATTGTTCTTTCTTTTGAAGTCATTGATGTTGAATGAACTATACTAGTCTTTGAGAGATGAGATTAGGCCATTTTTGTCTACTTTGAGCTATATATGTGTTTTTCTTTTTCTTTCTTGATACATTATCGCTAGTCACTCTATTGAGCCTTTTAATTAGCCTTTCTTTCTTAAAGCCCTTATCCATAGTGTTTCAAGATAGAATTTGATCAATTTGCTTCAATGTGGTGGTTTGTGCAAGAATTCAAAGAAGAAAAAAAAATTCAAAGAAAAAAAAATAGAAAAGTATCGAAAAGAAGAAAAAAAAAAATTCTCATCAAATTTTGAGAAGTGCAATGTAAGGAAGGAATATTGCTTTGAAGAAGAAGAGTTGGAAAAAATAATGTTGAATGGAAATTCCAAAAAGAGTTGACATTCTGACTAATCTTGAAAACACTCATTATATTTATCTTCACCCATTTTTATTTCATTCCTTGTACTTTTACCCTACATTACATTCTAATAAAGTCCTTATTTGATCTTGAAGATTGTATAGTTCAGATATTGATATGACTGAAAAAAAAAAAAAAAAAAAAAAAAAAAAAAAAAGTGTGGTATAAATATTTTTGGCATCTTTTCAAGAGACTACTTCTTCTTTTTTGATTAAACGTTTTTCATGTGATTTATATGTGAAGTATTTGATTTTGCTTACATTACTCCACTTACATATACTGTTGAGAGTGTTACACTCTATTTCAAAGTGATTTCATTTGTTGAGTGATAACACTCGAACGATTTAAGTTGAAACATACTTTCAAATAGAGATTCGAGTCAAGTTTTATTCTAAAACTAAGACTGTGTTTATGTTGGCTACCACTTTTCACTCACATTGAGTTTTGATGGCATGTGAAATTTCTTTAGCATTTGTAGTGTTTTTGAACTTGAACTAATCCTCTTTGCAAAGTGATGGAAATTTAGACCCCTTAAACACACAGATTGCGTAGCCTAGATTAATTAGCCAAGTTGTTACTTAATCAAATTATGCAATTCTAGGTTAAAGCAATCAAATAATCATATCAAGATATAAAGCAGCGGAATAATAAATAGCACAAGATATGATCACCCAGGAAACCACTCGGCAAAAACCTGGGGAGGATTTGACCCACCGATCCTCAAGGCATAACAGAATTCACTATGAAAGAATTGAAGTTCTTACAGAAGGACTACAAGCTCCCCGCTCGATTTCCTAATGCTACCCACCAGTAAAACTTCCTGACACGACCACGCGCAGGCTCCAAATCTACGGACTACTTCTTTCTTGAATTCTTCAATCAGCTACAAGCTCCCCGCTTGCTTTTCTTTTAAGTTCCAATGGTTGCAACAATAATGATCTTCAAGATGTTGAAATCATCTCTACCTTGAAAACCCTAAGTTTTGTGTAAAGGAAGTCTCCTCAAAGATCTCACACGAGATTCACACAAAACAGCAATATATGAGCAACAAAGCAATATGGACAACCTTCAAAAACATGGCTAGGGTTTAGTTTATATACCTAGGGTAAAAACACAAAACCCTAAACGTTTAATGAAGTAGGGCTGAGTTGGAAAATCTGCAGAAAATTCAACCTATGCGATTTTCGATCGATCGAGTCTATTCTTCGATCGATCGAGCCAGGCCGAAAGTCCCAAGTACTTCTGCAGCCACTCGATTCCAACTTTACAATATTAAACCAACTTTGAGCAAGCCTAAACAAGACTAAATACATTGTTTTGATCATGGTTTGCCAACATTACAAATTAGAGTTCTAAATACATAAAATCCTAAGACCTTAGAACCTAACAAACTCCCCCTTTGGCAATCCGTGACAAAACCCTAATTAACAGCTCAAAGTTTTACAAATAAAAAGCCCTTTACAAAGGTAATGCTCATAAAATCAAATTCAGCCTAACTACTATCCATCAGTTGCAAGTGTAGACAGCAGCTTAGTTGAATCAACCTGTATATTCCTGAAATACTCAACAAACGCATAAACGCATGTATGACAGAAAAGAGTAAAAACAACAGGTATAACATTCTTGTAAGATTCACACAACACAAAATAAAGACATATAAGAATGATCAAGTCATAAATATAAATCAATACGCAGTGAATCATAAATCAACAAGAATCAATAAAAAAAATAAATGTATATCAATCAATGTTACTCCCCCTAACATGAATATCCCCAAAAATGATATACATAGTGAAGCACCTAGATACAATCTAAAACAATATCTCCCCCTAACTGCAAAAGTCTCCCCCTCACTACAAAAACCCCTACAAGTCAAAACTCCACTCCTCCTTTTTGTGACGGAATGCCAAAGAGCAATCATGAGTCGCCATCAAAAGGAGGTGGTGAGGGAGAATGAAGATGCGCTAAATCAACTCGGAGAGCACGAATCTCATCCAGCAAGTCCACCAAAATCTGACCATGAGCCTGCTGAACAGTCATGACAGTCTCCAAAGTACGACGAACATCGAAGTCGGCCGAAGGAGGTGGAGGAACATCAGCAGCAGCAGTATCAGCACCAACTGGATCAGGAATATCCTTACCAGCAAGACCTGCAGAAGAAGAAGGAGGAGGAGGTACGCTACTAGAGGGCTCAGACCTAGGGTGTTTAGAACCAGCTCGAAGATGAGCGGCCCTCTGTCTAAGAAAAGACGCACCGATAGGAGCAATCACATGAACAGGCTCAGAGGAAGGAAAGCCACTAAGATCAAGATGGAGCAAAATCCTATGAATGAAAATAGGATGAACAAGGGCATGTGAAGAAGATGAACTCCTATAAACTTCGTTCAAAGAACAAAGAAAAAGATGGGGAAAACTGATAAGAGCATCAGTAACAAAAGCGTACAAAAATACACACCTCTCAAGAGGAATGGTGTGCACATGAGAAATAGGCCAGATGGAATGACAGGTTATCCTAAAGAAAAGATAATGCAACCCGGAGAGCTCAGCAGAAGTGATCCTAGGATCAGAACCCCACTGGACAGAAGTACCAGTGATGTAAGACAAAACATCGCTCAGCTCGGGAGACTCATCATAAGGATAGACAAGATCCCTAACCAACGGTACCCCTAGAGCAGCAGCCACTACCTGAGGAGTAATGGTGTACCTAACACCTCGTATCCAACTCTTTACCAAAGTGTTGGAATCATAGATGTGGATAAAGATGTTCGAATAGAACTCTCTAATCAAGGCAGACAGTGGAGGAGGATCAAAAATGTCTAACAAAGGTAACCAGCCCCGACGCTCAAAGTTTTCCCTAATGGCAGGATCTAGCTCATCTAACACAACAGAACGCTCAGCCCAAATCTTCCTCTTAAGGTTAAGCTTCTCAAAAAGATCTTGGTTTTTCACACTTGGAAACCTCTCACGGTCAAAGGAGGGAGGGGATGGAGAGGAAGAGGGAAGGGGCCTATGGGCTCTAGTTTTCCTAGGCATGATGCTAAGGAAAGGACAGAGACACAAAGAGAAAACCAAAAGAAAATAGAAGAAAAACAAAACCAAAGGCAGACTGCAAGTTAGCACAAAAAAAATAGAATTAAAATCTATATGATGCATGAGCAGATACAATGCCATGATGCATGTACTAATGCAGTGAGCAATTAAGTTTAATTGAGATTAAATTGACAAAATTGGCTTGAGCAGGGAATTTTCTTAACAAAAACCCCAAAAATTTAACATCAACTGGAAAATTTTAAAACAAAATGATGAATTGAGCATTATAAAACACAACACATAGATTATGCAACAAGCCAATTTCATCAAATTCTACTCAATTTAACAAAATCCTCAATTCAGATCAATTAGAAACCCTAGAATTTTCAATTTTTCACCAAACTCAAAATTGATCAAATTAACCACCAAGGATCATGTTTATGATGTGTCCCCACAAAAACCCAATGATCAATTGCATAAAACATGGCTTGAATCAAATGAAAATCCCAAAATAGCAAAGTGCGAAAATCGCCCCTTAAATGCATGAATTTATGCATGAAATGATGAAAAATAAATCAAAAAAGAAGGGTAAAAATGTCTTACCGGCTTGAGGAGAGAGAGATTTTGCAAAAACAACGGATGAGAATGACAAAAATCTTGATGTGGAGCCTTGCCAACTCGGAGAGAGAGAAAAAAGTTTGAAAGGTTTTGAATAGTAACTTTGAAAAAGTCAGAAAAGAACCTTTTAAAAACCTTTTTCACGATATTCGATCGATCGAAAAATACATTCGATCGATCGAATGAAACAGTCATTTTAGAACAAACGAGAGCATTTTTTCGATCGATCGAAATGGGCAGAGGCTCACTAAATTTTGAGAAAAAAATCCAGTTTTGAAAGACACAAACCAAAATTTTTAAACAACTCCTCAAAGCATTAAATTGTAAAAACAACATGCATGAGTATGAGGAGGAACAAACAACATCAATGGATTTCAGGAATGCTTTCATCCTTACTTTCCAATAAGCATAGTTGTTCCTATCAAAGTGAGAAGGAACAAACAAAGAGTGTCCATGCTCCATGACAACTGGGGTCAAGGATCAGCTCAGAGATAGAAATCTCAATCAAAAAGAGCAACCATGCTCTGATACCACTTGATAGAAATTTAGACCCCTTAAACACACAGATTGCATAGCCTAGATTAATTAGCCAAGTTGTTACTTAGTCAAATTATGCAATTCTAGGTTAAAGCAATCAAATAATCATATTAAGATATAAAGCAGCGAAATAATAAATAACACAAGATATGATCACCCAGGAAACCATTCGGTAAAAACCTGGGGAGGATTTGACCCACCGATCCTCAAGGCATAACAGAATTCACTATGAAAGAATTGAAGTTCTTACAGAAGGACTACAAGCTCCCCGCTCGACTTCCTAATGCTACCCATCAGTAAAACTTCCTGACACGACCACGCGCAGGCTCCGAATCCACGGACTACTTCTTTCTTGAATTCTTCAATCAGCTACAAGCTCCCCGCTTGCTTTTCTTTTAAGTTCCAATGGTTGCAACAATAATGATCTTCAAGATATTGAAATCATCTCTACCTTGAAAACCCTAAGTTTTGTGTAAAGGAAGTCTCCTCAAAGATCTCACACGAGATTCACACAAAACAGCAATGTATGAGCAACAAAGCAATATGGACAACCTTCAAAAACATGGCTAGGGTTTAGTTTATATACCTTGGGTAAAAACACAAAACCCTAAACGTTTAATGAAGTAGGGCTGAGTTGGAAAATCTGCAGAAAATTCAACCTGTGCGATTTTCGATCGATTGAGTCTATTCTTCGATCGATCGAGCCAGGCTAAAAGTCCCAAGTACTTCTGTAGCCACTCGATTCCAACTTTACAATATTAAACCAACTTTGAGCAAGCCTAAACAAGACTAAATACATTGTTTTGATCATGGTTTGCCAACATTACAAATTAGAGTTCTAAATACATAAAATCCTAAGACCTTAGAACCTAACACAAAGAATAATGAAATTTTTTTTTTTAATTTTCTTTGTTTTGTTCTCAAAATTTTGTGGGTATATTCACTGTAAACCCTCACAAGACTACAATTCATCCACTAGTGTAAGCTAGGGATTTAAAGGCTTGTTGCATATGCTAAATGCAATTGAAAATTCCAGCAAAAATGGATTAGTTAGGATTTCTTTTCTTTTTTTTTGGTTTTACTCTTGATCTGTTTTGCTCGAAGACTAGCAAAATGTAGGTTTGGGGGTATTTGACGTGTATTAATAATAGCTTAATTTTGCATATTTATATCATTATTAGAAAGTATTATCATACTTATTTTGAGTTAATTCATGAATTTTATATTTTGTTTTGGAATAATACTGAATGATCAATTTTGTGCTTAATTGAATTTTATTGCATGAATTTGTCTTTTGTAGGAAAATAGAAAATAAGTTGATTTGTGCAAAGAAGAAAACTAGTGGACTTTACTTTTACAAGGGCCATGATGAAGTTAAAGAAGTTCAACCCAATTAAATTTAAGTCCAATTGGAGTAAGGAATCAAAGGAAATTTGCACCAAATCCAAGTCAATTCGGATTAGGATTCCAGCCTGCGCATCAGTTAGTATTTTTGACATAACCTTTGGCTCAGACATCCAATCGCAATGATTCAAGTTGGGTTGGAAATTTAACTTAAAGGGCTACAACTTTATAGCTTACCAAAATTCTTAATTATGAGGTTAAATGGGCCAATATTGTCGGTTAATTGGAGCCTAAAAATCTGAGATTTTCTCCAAACGGAAATTCAACTTGTAATAGGATTCCTTGACCTATTTAAAAGCTTTTTAGGGCAAAATTCAGAGAGGCTAGTGCTAGGGCTAGGATGCAAAAAAGAAAATTGGAGCAAGAGGCAATGCTGTATGTGGCTTCTTCTGTGGCTTTTCTCTAGCATTGTGACTAATTCTTTCTCTACTTTATTTGTCTAGTTTAATATTTAGTATTTTGTTTTTATTTTTCTTTCAATTACTATGAGTAGCCAAATTTATAATAAAGGTTGTTGATAAAACCTTGTTAAGGATTATCAGTATTGTTTATGTGATTTGATTTTTCTCACAATATGTTTTTTTCATGATTTAAGATTTGTCTTAATCAATTGAATGCTTGGCTTATTATTTCTTGATTTTAAAATTGGATATCTCTTGTGATTTATTTGACAATGAATACAATTGTTGATTTGATTTTATACCTAGGAAGCAATAAAGACCATGCTTTAGATTTTCAAACATAAGTTTTAATGATAATATTTTCCATGATAGCAAGATTGATTTCTTGATTATCATGCAGTGGTTGGGAAAAATTAATGATCATAAATAAATGCTGATATGAATTAACAAAACTGATTCCAAAACCTTAATTCCTTTCTCTAGATTGTTTACATCTCTTTACTACTTTATATTATATCTTTGCTTAGTCTAATTAGTTGCTTAGTATATTTAATTGGAAAGAACCAATTTTTATTAAACAAGATTAAGGTTTAATTTGGTTAAGATTTGATTAATTTTCTTACGTTCATTCAAGTCCCTGTGGGTTCAACTTTGTTCTTGTCAAATTATACTTCGGTACGGTTTGTACACATGCGAGTACTTTAAAATTTCACAACATCCTTCGACTTAGTGATCTTTCTATCATCACTTGTAATTATGGGCTCCAGGATATTGACACAATCATCATAGATTGCACTTTTTTCTTTTGGCAAGAATGCAGGTTGACTATTGACTATCCTACTTGTCCAAGGGACGATCAGAAGTGGTACACTGTTAAGTTTAGAGAGTAGAGGACCAGTAGGGACCCATGCTTCATTGTTAATCTATATGTTCAAGATCATCTTGTTCCCTGCCTTCTGGCTAACATATTAAGGGATTATACACTGGAGTTTGAGGTCAGAGTTGAGAGCACTCTTGGAGACCTAATAGAGTACCTGACAAAGTCTATCACGGACAAGGATTGCTGTAGGGAGCTTCTTGATGCCACAATGGAGGATTATGATGAGATAGGGAGAGCTTATGAGGCTGAGCTTGCCACCCTTAGAGTAGAGATTAAGTAGGGGAGTCCAGCACCTTTAGCCATGGAGGCAGAGTGTATTCACCTGAGATCCCAAGTCACTAGCTTGGAGAGTGAGCTAGTAGATTCTACTTAGAGAGTTGCTGTCTTGGACCAAACAAGAGATAAGGAGTGGACCATAGTGGAGGCCAGTCATGTTGAGGTGAGCAACAAAGCTGATGATTTAGCCTTGAAGTTATTGGAGGCTAGGTCCTTCATCCCTTCCACTTTGAGCATGGAGTATAGGTCGGCTAATGAGCATAGTGAGCCATAGTTAGCTTTTCGTCGCCTTCAGGTTAAGGTAACCACTAAGGAAAAGGCATTAAGAGAAGCTACTGCAGAGGTTGGCACCTTACAGGCTTTGCTTGATACAGAGAGGCAAAGCTGCACCTCAAGTCCCAATATGGAGAGGGAGTTGGTTCACCTTCAACATTCACGTGGCCAAATTAGGGAGATTGCCAAATATCTAGGCTTTGATGCAGCAGGGTTGCTTCATACCCATTCCTTAGATGACCCAATTCTTCTCACCGAATTAAGGAGGCTATACAGGGTGGTATCAAACCATTTAGGCCACATTTGACTTGCTGGAGTCTTTTTTGTCTCTTTTCATTTTTGCATATGAGATATGTAGTTAGTATTCCACCATGTATGAAAAAGTTCATCATAAATTGCTAGGAAATTGTGTACAGCCTTCCACTTTTGAGTTTTTAAAGCATAGTTTAGTTTGTAAGGCATGCTTAAAAATGGAAAACAGGTGGAAACAGAGATGTTTTTGTCATATTGATTATCAAGAGATATTTATGTTTATGATATTTGTGTCTTGGATGCATAATGATGAATGCATAAAAGGGTAAAAAAGGAACAAAACAGGCATGTTTAATGAATATGTGCACAAATGCTTTGAAAATGAAAGATCATACAAATAAAATTGTAAATGTAAGTCTATGCATATCAATATCTCAGGTTCCAAAGGATACATCCTATTCTAGATAGATCTTTTCCTTTCCCATTAGGGTACATCTTCCATTGGCATGGGCTAGAAGATATTTGAATAAAACCACAACAGGCCACGCGTGTTGCAAACATAGAGCAACCCAAGAGGGTGCACGCTTTCTTCCATTGATCTTGATCATAAACCCAAACGAATTCAACTAACTAATTTTTCTTTTAAAATGTGACCAAGCTAGGGTGGCTACCTATGTACCTCCACTAGGAAGGATCAGGTCATCACATAGTTCTGATTGCCTTAATATTTTCCTAGACCACCCTTTTAGGTTCTCAATCTAGTAGGCTCTCTCACGCTCTTTCTTTTGCTCTCCTTTTGCTTAAATCGCCCGTTCAGGTTTGCAATCTACCTTTTTATATAATTTTTTTTGTATTTTTTTGTTTGTTTGTTTGTTTGTTTGTTTACATAGGAATGTAGAAAAAGAGGTTGCACTTGGAAGCTCCCTCATGCAAAGTACTGTATGACAGCATCAAAATTGGTGGGCATATTGAAGTCGTGCCCATCCATGTTGGCTAGAATCAAGGCTCCTTTAGAGAAGGCCTTCTTCACCACATATGGGCCCTCGTAGGTCAGGGTAAACTTTCTTCTGCGATTAGGCAAGGCCTGGTTGCACTTTTTCAAGACTAGGTCGCCTTCTTCAAAGACTTTGGGTCTAACTTTCTTGTTGAATGCTTGCTCGACGAGACTTTGGTACAACTATCCATGGCACATCACGGTTATGTGCTTCTCGTTTATCATGTTCAAATGCTTATATCTGTAATGGGCCCATTTAGCTTTTGATAGCTCTGTCTATGATAAGATTCTGAAAGATGGGATCTCTACCTCTGTAGGGAGAATGGCTTCCATGTCGTAGACGAAGGAATACGAGGTTGCACCCGTGGAAGTATGAACAGAAGTGTGATAGGCACACAAGGCAAATGGCAAGAACTCATGCCAATCTCTATAGGTGTCTGTCATCTTCACCAAGATCTTCTTTATGTTCTTGTTGGCGGCTTCTACTACACCATTCATTTGAGGACGGTAGGGAACTGAATTTCAGTGTTTGATCTTGAACTGTTGGCAAAGTTGCTCGATCATTTTCCCTTTCAGATTCTTTCTGTATCTATAATGAGTTCTCCTGGTACGCTATAGCAGCAAATGATGTCCTGTTTCAAGAATCGGACCACCACAGTTTAGGTGACACTTTTGTAGGAAGCAGCTTCCACCCACTTACTGAAGTAATCGATGGCCACCAAGATATATTGATGCCCATTGGAGGCTTTCAAAATCATGGGTCCAACGACGTCCATTCACCAGGCTGAAAAAGGCTATGACATTGCTAGAGAGTGCAATTGTTAGGGAGCAACATTCTTCATATTTTGATAGACTCGGCAACGGTGGCATGTCATGACGTGCTTGATGCAATCACTTTCCATGGTGAGCCAATAGCAGCCGGCTCTCATGATTTTTCGACCAACAAGGGTCCACTAGCATGGGCTCCAAGCAAGCCTTCATGCATCTCTTCCATCAAATGGCTAGCCTCAGGGGCATCTATGCATTGAAACAAAGTTGTATTGTGGTTCCTCTTATACAAGACTTCCCCACTCAAAAAGAATTGGCACGCCATGTGCTTGATAAATTTCCTCTCATTGTCTGTGGCTTTGGACTGGTATTCATGTAGCACGATTGTCGCATATAATCTCCTTCTACCAACTTAACCATGCTAGCCAAGGTGGCTAAAGCATTTGCAAACTGATTGCGTGCTCAGGGCAAAAAACAAAGGTAATGTTTCAAAACTTTAAGATTAAATGACTGACACATTTTTGATACGGAATCAACTTGGTGCCTCAGGCTTGCCACTTTCCCTATATTTGATAGATGATCAACAGAGAATCTCCAAAGATGCTTAGATCATACACGCCGAACTCCAACTATGCATGCATCATACTCTGTGACGTTGTTGGTGTAATCAAAATTTAGCTTGACTGAAATGGGGATTGTTTGGCCCTTCAATGATACTAGAACTACTCCCACTCCATTTCTAGTGCTATTGGTAGCTCCATCAAAATTAAACTTCCAATGTTATGGTTCTACATTGCTTGGTCCTAGCTCTATTGCCAAAACATCCTCATCTAGGAAGAGGGATTCTGATAAATCTAGATCATCCAACAGCTGGTCTACTAGGTAATTGGCTACAGCTTGACCCTTGATGGCCTTTGATGTCATAAATACGATATCAAACTCAGATAGCAAAATCTGCCAATGGGAGATCTTCCCTATGAAGGTAGGCTTTTCAAAGATGTACTTGATGGGGTCCATGCGGGAAATCAACCACGTGGTGAAGTAGAGCTTGTACTGTTGCGACTTACTTGAGGCCCATACTAGGGCGCAACATATCTTCTCATTGGCGATGTGTATTTGACCTCACAGTTGGTGAACTTCTTACTTAGGTAGTAAATCGACTTCTCTTTTTTATCGGGTTTATTTAGCTGGCCTAACATAAACCTTATGAATGCCTCTTGCATTGCTAGATAGAGAATCAACGAATGTCTTGGTGTCGAGGGAACCAGAATAGGAAGGTTCAACAAATATTGCTTAATCTTGTCAAAAGCCACTTGACATTCATCTATCCATTTTATCGTCGTATCCTTCTTCAAGAGCATGAACAAGGGGTCACACGTGGTGGTCAACTACGCTATGTAGCGAGCTATGTAATTGATCCTTCCTAAGAAGTTTTGAACTTGTTTCTCGGTTTTTAATGCAAGAATGTCCTTGATGGCCTGGACTTTTGTTGGGTCCACTTCAATTCCTCTTTGGCTGACTATGATGTCAAGCAATTTCCCTAAACTGGCTTGGTAGACGCACTTGTTAGGTTTAAGCCTCAACCTGTACTTGACAAGGTGCTTAAATAGCTTAAATCTATTAAATGATCTCCAGGAGTGCATGACTTGGCGATCATATCGTCCACATAGATTTCGATCTCCTTATGCATTATATCATGGAATAGATCGCTAGTAGGTCACCCCAGAATTCTTCAAGCCGAACGGCATGACATTGTAGGAATAAGTTCCCCAATGTGTGGTGAACTCTGTTTAGGATTTATCTTCTTTAGCGATCTTGATCTAATTATAACCTGAAAACTTGTCCATAAAGGAGAAAATGTTGGTCACGGTGTTATCAATTAGGGTATCGATATGTGGCAAGGGAAAATTATGCTTCAAGCTAGCTCAATTCAAATCTCTATAATTGACGCACATGTGTACTTTCCCATCTTGCTTTGGCACGGGAACAATGTTGGCAACCTAATCAGAGTAGACTATGGCAGTAAGAATAGTGGCTTTCAACTGCTTTCTACTTCTTCTTTGATTTTCAGGATAATCTCTGACTTCATCCTTTAAAAGGCTTGCCACACTGGGGGCATTCTAATTTAACCAAAATCATATGGACGACGATCTCAGTGTCCAGTCCTGGCATATCTTGATAAGACCAAGCAAAGATTTCCTTGAATTCCTTCAGCAGAGCCATGAGCTCATCTTTCATGTCTTTGGGAAAGTCTACCCCGATCTTGACGGTTTTTTCTATCTCGCCTTTATCGGCTAGGTTTATCACCTCTGTCTTTTCTATATTGGGCTTGGACCCTTCGCTCTCTTTGTAAAGGGCCTCTAGGATGTCTCAAGGTAAGTTCGGGACCTCTTCCATTCCTTCAACATTATGATCCAACTCTATTGTCTCATTCACATCGTCCACACCCTCTTTATGGCAAAGGGACAATGTACCCACTTGGGAAACAGAGCAGATCCTATAAAGCGGAACATATACAAAGAAACATAAGATAATTTGCACACACATATTCATAGGAAAGCAAGTAAAGAGAGATGCATGAATTTCCTGAATGATACACTAAATATTCCATTAATGGATTATGGGTAGGGGGAAAATAAAGTTCATGCCTGATAATGATAAAAGGGAAATGCTTTTTTTTTTTTTTTAGGGAAAACAAACTAGGGTAATTAGTAGGGAATACAAATAAAGCAGGAAATAATATAAGCATGCAAAACAAACTAGATCTGCTATTCCAACCCTTACGGGTGATCAAGAGGTCCAATCACTTGATGATGGAAATACTCTTTACTCAACCGGTGAAACCACAAAGCAAAGCTTGATGGTCCAAAGGCTTGCCGCCTTGCCTGGCATCCTTGGTCGAATTCGAATTATCTTTGGGAAATATGATAGCATTCATGGAGAACTTTTCGGGACAAAGCCGAATAATGAAAGCCAAATGAAGCTCTTCATCTTCCAATTCCTTGAAAGGTTATGGCATAATGACCTAGGCCGGAGCTAGAAAATGGTTCTAATATGGGGAATAGACATCCCTAAAGTGTCACTGTTCCTCTTCTTGCCTTTGGAAGCTTGAAAGAGTTCTTCATGAGTGGGTTTGTACCCTAAACCGAATCTTCCTTCATTACCTGAGAGTTCAACAAGAGTAGGGCTCCCACAGCCTACGACTCCGAGGCTTTGGCCTAAATTGTAGCCAAACTTGAACATTTCCTTCATGGTCATGAAAACTATTGCAGGCCAGCTAGACTCGTGCTCTAAGGCATTGTGAATCACGGAAACTAGTTCCAAGCTATGGAAAGATGCTTCAGGAAAAGCGTTGGCATAAATGTAGGGGATGGACGTCTCCTGGAAGATAGTCATGGCTTCGTTAGCCATAATGGTGATCAACTGATTATCAAAGATGAACTTGAGTCTTCGATGAAGGGTAGATGCAACTGCATGTACTGCATGTAACCAAGGCCTCCCTAAAAGCATGTTGCATGGAGAATCAACTTTAATCACATAGAAGTTGACCATGAACGATATTGAGCCAATCTCATTATCTCAATTTCACCTTTCACTTCACTACGCGTGTCGTCAAAGGCTTTAATGATCATAGTGCTAGGCTTAATAAGCGACATATCCACCTTCAGGCGCTCAAGAATGGACATTAGGCAAACATTCAAGGCTGATCCATTGTCGATTAGCACCCTTGCAGCAATCATGTCTTCACACTTGACTACAATATGCATAGCCATGATATGATCTTTACCTTCTGGAGGCAACTCATCATCGAAAAAGGAGACTTGGTCGGTGGCCAACACCAATGATACCATACTCTCGAAAAAGGAATCTGTAATATCGATAGTAACATACATTTCCTTCAACAACATCAATAGAGCTTCACAATGGACCTCAAAAGATAGCAACAAGACTAAAATAGAAATCTTAGCTAGAGATTTGTTCTATTGCTAAATCACAGTATAATCGGCCTTTTGGATGGTTTTCAAGAATTCCTCAGCTTCTTTAATGGTGACCTTATTCCTGACTGGTTTGGCTGTGCTCTTGCCAATCTCTTTCCTTCTTTTTTCTAGTTCCTCATAAGTATAACATTAACCACTAATAATGAGTCCGGCTAGGCTTGAAGAGATATTAGAGTAAGCCTTTTGCTTTCCAGTTCGAGTGGAAATCAAAGTCACATTGTATTTCCATGGGACACGATGGCCATCCTTGTAAAGGAAGGGCTTCAGCATGCGAATGGCCACACCTTCTTGATTCTATAGATTTGGAACTAGGGAGAGCATCTTTGGACTGATGATGACTAGGTTGGGTAGAGTAGCTTCTAAAGTTTTTAGGCCAAAAGCCCTAAAGATTCCTTGGATAGATCTTGGCAAGACTAGAGGATCGAAACCTTGAGTGACAGGGACGATAGGGATTCCCTTTTGGATAAATACTAGAGATGGCTTTGCAACTGTAGGCAATGCCAAGACTAGAAGGGTAAAGCCTTCAATGGCTAGCATGGCTTGTCTTCTATTCAGAGTTGGTGCTCCTAAATCCACAAGTGATTTTGTAATCTCTTCGATAACAACTGAAGTCAAAGGAGCTGGAGGAATTGCTCCTTCACGTGACTTCTCTTTCAATCCATATGATACCATGGTTGGCTAGACTAAACTTGTGCTTAGAGAAGTCTATAATCGAATAAGGCATATCGGTCCCTACTGTCACAGAATGAGTTAACTCCCTAATAAAAACCTGGAGCTCCTATGTTCTCAAAAACAATGTGACTTTCCTAGGCTAGGGCCCGCAACATGGTTTTCTAAGGGAATGAAGGGGATGAGAAATCTAGGATCCTCTCCTCCACTATAGAGATAGCGTTCACATTCCCTTTCTAATGGGGAGGCAAGGGATTAGTGATGACGTTTGGCCTGGCCGTGTTGTTGAACTATACTAACATGTTGTCGATGAGGTCTTCAATTCGATGCCTCAACTGTGTAAACTCTTCTAAGGTATGCCCCCCAGCTCCAAAATGATGTTCATATTTCTTGGATGAGTCAAAACCAGGCAGAGGAGGACCGTCTCTGGGTTTCAAAAATATCGGAGTCACTAGATTCTTCTCCAATAGATAAGCATAAAGTTCTACCATAGGCATTGGTAATGGAGAGAATTTCTGAGGTTCCCCTCTAGGTTAATCTGGCCTTCCCCTTTGGTCAAATGCTCAGTAAGGTGCCTTGGATGGCTGAACCTGTTGTTGATAAGGTCGGGCATTTGGGGCTGTATAAGCAAAAGTAACACCCCTTGGCCCTTCAAGCGCTTTATCAATCATATGAACATCGGCTTCCTTCCCTTTGTGGCCAGTCACTTTCTTCACCTATTGTTCTATCATAGAATTCAGAGCCTCAAGATCGACTATTTTCTTGCTCCTAATACCCTCATCAATATGCTCCCTAATAGGAATCAGGCTTGTGAAATTGGTGACTTTGGCACTAATCATCTTCTCATAGTAAAGAGGCTTGAGGTTATCAATGAACCATTTCATCATTTCATCTTCCATCATAGGAGGAAGCACTTGGGTGCCTAGCTAGCACCACCTTTGGGCATACTCACAAAAAGATTCCTCACTCTTCCTTTCTAGTCCTTTGAAGAACTGTGCGGTCAGGAGCTATCTTAGTATTGAACCAACAATATTCCAGGAATGCGTTGGCTATCTCTCTCTAGCTGGAGGTCTTTTCCAAAATCACATACCATGTGGCTGTAGGGCTAATCAAGCTATCAGGGAAAATTTGGCAAAACAAAGGATGATTGTCTCTAAAGGGTGCTATCTTCCTATAGAACATGCGTAGATGGGCATAAGGATCTCCAGTGCCATCATGCTTGACCAACTAGCGTGCCTTAAACTTGGGAGGCATCCTAGGGGAAACTGGTTAGACTGTCTAGATCGACCCTTCCTTAAGTGCCAAAGCCCTCTATTATATTGATATTCTCAGTCAGGGTCTCCACTTGACTTTTGACCTGACCATAACTAGATGTAGACAATGTATTTTGTACCCCTTACGACTCGGGCCCTCCTTCCCCAATGATGCTAAATTCTAAGACCCAAGGTTGGTTTAGGGCCCAATTAGAAGTTAAATTGACTTAAGAAGTGTTAAAATGAAAAATATATCTTTTAATGAGCAAATAAATCAAAATTTGAAAAATAAAACCAAAGGAAACCATCGTTATGCATACTCATGAATCAACCTGTGCACGCAGCTTTTTGCATGCATACAGGCCTAATCTTGTGCATGCATAGCGATTTCCAGAAAACTATACAAGGCAAGTTTTCTGCATTTATGTTGAGGTTTGGAACAATCCCACATCCTTTAAGGATTGTTCCAAACCCCTTTTTTCACACTATAAGTAGCCTTACATGGTATATTTTCAAAACACATAGAAATCCCATAGGAAAACACTAAGAGGTTGTTTGGATTGGATGACTTTTGAGTGATATCACTCAATTTTCTGTTCCATCATCCAAATCATGTGGGTCCCACGGATGATGGTTTGTTTGGATGAGATTTGAATGATGGTTTTCATTACTCGGTGATTCAAAAAATGGATTACAGTGATGGAAAATGAAAACAGCTGAAACCTGTTTTCAAAACTCAAAAACCATCACTCAGTGGCATGTCCATAAATAAGTGAAGATTATGGGCCCTAAAAGCCAATGCATTGTCACATTCGAAACAGGCTGAGTTATTACCGTTGGAGCTCCTCTATTTCATTTCAGTTCTCTGGAAAAAAAAAATTTGCTGAAAATTTTCCCTCTTCTCACTTCCCTATCTCAACCTCTTCTCATTTTCACTTCCCTCTTCATCCCCAACGAGTTAGCTCCACCATCGAACCCAACAACCCCAAATCAACCAAACACAAACCCAGCAACCCCAAACCCAGCCAACTCCATTAGCACAACCAATCCAATCACAACCACCCACCACACACTACCACAACCATAACTAGCCCACCACAACTCAAATTAAAATAAAATAAAATAATTATCACCACCACAAACCCACCTCAACAATGGTTATCCATAACACCCATCACGGGCCACAACCAACACAACACAAGCCACAAGCCACAAGCCACAACTAGCCACAAACCACACGCCGATCTGACCCATGAAACCCAACAAACTGATCTGACCCATAAAACCTAGCAAACCGATCTATACCTATAACCCACACACTAACACACTGATCTAAAAAAAAAATGAAATGAAAAGAAAGAAAGAAAATTAAAAGGAGAAGAGTACAGGGGAGATCGACAGCGAGTTGAGGAAGAGATGGCTGGAGTTGGACAGTCTTAACGAGGTGAGGGAGCTTCTGAAATTTTTTTGGGTTTAGGTTTGGGTTTTGGGAGAGGCACTCTGTTGAAGGGGTGAAGGGGAAATGAGAAGTGAAGGAAATGGGGAATGGGTTCCGCGGGTAGGCTAACAAAAGAGTTTGACTTGGTGATCAGGTATGGGTCCCACAAAAAGGTTGAAATATTTGAGTTATGTGAAGTGAAAACAGTGTCCAAACGGTGGGCAGTGAAAATTTGGATATTTTAAGTGATGAGTAATGGGTAACGAAAACTGAGTGATAAAAATTGATTATTCGCACACAAGCTTACGTACAAAAACTGGACATGCAGGCTTGATTATGCGCAAGCAAGCTTGTTCTTGCACACACAAGCCGCTGCCCAGAAACCCTAATTTTTGTTTCACTTGTTTTGCTTCTACTTTCATATGCCTATTTTGTTTTCCATCTTATCCTTTTTTTTTATGCTCTTAACGTCTATGTTTCACATGTTTAATTGCTTGGTTTGTCTCACATGTTAAAATTAGGGTTTATCTTGTGTTTTATGGCTTTAATGCAACAATCATGCATTCACATGCTCATGCATAATGCCATACATGCTGAGTTGCTACAAGGTAAGTAAAGGTAAGTCATGCATTGGGAATGTTCATGCATTGTGATATGATCTTGCTTAGGTTTCATGTTTATGTTCGTGATCTTGATGCCTTGGATGATGACATGCTTTGGTTGGCTCTGTTTCTCCTTTTGAACTTTAATGCTCACATGTTTCTGCCTTGGTTTGATGTTACATGTTGCTGCCTTGAGTACAAGGGTGGAGGCAAGGGGGGCAGTTGCCCCCCCTGACCTCCCAAAAAAAAAAAAATCCTATATACTTTTGCAATTTACAATACCTGCCATTTTGACCTCAAACATTCCATACTTAGAGAATAAATAACACTATTTAGTCTTTTTCCATATATAGGTTCCATAAGAAATAACACAATCATTCCATATGTTTATTTGTCTTTTTAAACAAAACAATGTTTTTTGGGTCCCACTTAAAAACCATATTCCCTTTTTTTTTTTTTTTCCTGCCGCATGTTCTTAAGCAACTGCAATTTTTTTTCCCTTGGTGACTTTTTCACACAATTATTTCCTTTGAATTATGGTATCCACATCATCATAATAATAAAAAATAATATTTAAGACTTTTTATATCAAACTAAAACCCTAGCCTCCTAATTGTTTTCTCTTCTATCTTAACTTTTTCACAATTTCAAACACTTTATTTTTGCCATAGACCAAAATTTTAACTTCTTAGGTCTTACCACTTAAAAAAATAGAGAAAGAAATGTTGAATTTTACATAACTTTTTAAGAGTATTTAAGGCCAAGAAAGTACAACTTCGCAGGTATATTTCTATGTCCTTAACACTTTTACATTGATTTATTTTAAGGAATCAAATCACATGTTTAACTTCTATGTCTTTAAATTAATCTCTTAATTCGATTGTTATTAACTATGAAGTGATTTTATTTATTTTAATTATATAAAATGTGTACTTGTAAGCAATTGAGATTATGACAAAGCCTAATCAAAATAATGATTTTCAAATCAAATTCTAAACAAAATTGTATCGAGGTATATTTTGAAAATCTTCCAATTGAGTAAATTAAACGAGGTATGCAAATATAAAATAAAGTCTATATTATATTTGATCTTGTATGACAATTACATTAGTATATAATTGTTTATATATTTTGTTATTTATATTGATTAATAATGTAAAGTTGTGATTTACAACTATGTGTTTTGTTGGCTTTTATTCCGTGCCAAATTTGATTGTAATTAATATCAATTGTTTATACCCTGTATGTGTTGTGGGAATTGATGTAAGGGGTGTGTGATAGAGAGTGTGTGAAGACTCAAGCAAAATTGGAAGCGGAAGAAATCTCGCGGGTATGTCGCGACTAAGCTTCCCGCGAAGTGAGGCATGTGCCCTGCACATGCTGGAATACGAAGAGTCAGTCCAGGTGGAGACAGCTGTCTCTCGCGAGTATCTCGCGGGTAAGGCCTTCCCGCGAGACACCCGCGAGACATGCTGTTCTACCAGCCTGTACTGAATGACTCACACATTTTGCACCTATCCTATATAAACCCTCATTACCCACAAATGTTGAGGAATGCTTCAGAGAGAAAAACCTAGCCAAACACATTTGCAATTAGAGATTGTCATCCCCACCTTTCTCTATACACTTGCTTGTGGTATCTCCTCAACCCTTCCCTCTCCATTTTCCATACCATTGAGAGGTTGATAGCCCAAACACTTACCACACCTTTTGAGAGTATTGAATGACGTTTTGGTGCTGCTGGGAAGCATTGGAAGAAGCCTGGAATGGCAGATGCAACATGGAGCTTGTTGCGGGATCCGGAGAGCTAGACAAGACACGGTTCCGAGAAGCCTTGTTGGAGTAGGAGCTTGGAGGGCTTAGGTACATCGGGTAGATTAGGCTTGGAAGGTCTCTTGCTTACTCATGTATCCCAACTGATTGTCTAGTGGATCGATTTCCGCTTGGAGGGCGGTGGAGAGGTTTTTCGCCGAGTTCTTCTGTTTCCTCTTCGGGAACACGTCTTGGTGTTTTCTGTGTTTGCATCCTTCTTCCCTACTCTTTTATATTCCATTATACTGCTGTGTTGCTTAGTTTATGGATTAGAGTTGCTTACTTGTTCATCCGCTCGCATTTACACTATTCCGCACTTTGTATTAAGTTTGTGTAAAATCTATCGAGCCGTAATTTTAATTGGGGGTCTAAATAGCTCTTGTGTTTTCAACACATTTTCGAGCTTTCAATTGGTATCAGAGCGGGTACACTTGCTTGGTTTAAATACCTTAGTGTGATCCTTGACCCTATTTGAGATGGACCGATCTCAATCGCTCAATGTTCCACCATTTTTTGATGGGAACAATTACGCATTCTGGAAAGTCAGAATGAGAGCATTTTTATGTTCTATAGAAGATACCGTTTGGGATGCGGTAGAGCTCAGCTGGACTAAGCCGGAAGCTCCTAAGGCTGATTGGGATAAGGCGGCTCTTGCAGCAGCCAATGCTAATAGTAAAGCTTTAAACGCTATATTTTGTGCGGTGTCTCCTGATGAATTCCACAGGATCTTTCACATGACAGTAGCCAAAGAAGCTTGGGAGATTTTGGAGACCACTTATGAGGGTACAAAGAAAGTTAAGGACACAAAGCTTCAGATGCTTACCACCAAATTTGAAGAGCTCAAGATGGGTGATGATGAACCGTTTGATTCATTCTATGGGAAGCTCAATGAAATTGTGATTGCTAAACTCAATCTTGGGGAGAAGATTGAAGATGCTAAAGTGGTGAGAAAAGTATTGAGGTCCTTGCCTGAAAGCTTTAGAGCAAAAGTTACAGCCATAGAGGAAAGCAAGGATTTGGATGAGATTAAAATTCAAGAATTAGTTGGGTCTCTCCAAACATATCAGATGGGATTGCCTTCCCATAAGATGAGTAAATCACTTGCTCTTAAAACCATCGCCGAAAGGATGGGTGATTCCTCCGAAGAAGATGGGGTGGAGAAGGAAGTAGCATTTCTTGCGAAAAATTTCCGAAAATTTCTGAAGATGAAGAACAGTGGGAAACCATTCAACAAAGGAAAATTTTCATCTTCAAGAGGTGATAGGAAAGAGTTTACAAGAAAAGAAGGGAGGGAGTCTCAACCTTCTTCAGAAATTATATGCTATGAATGCAATGGCCATGGACATCTAAAGAAGGAGTGTCCAAATTTTCTGAGGGGAAAAGGCAAGGCTTATGCCACGACATTTAGTGACTCAGATTCTTCTGATTCTGACTTGGAAGAGAGCTGTGACGGAAAGGGAAATTACTCCGCATTCATGACCATTGCTCATGTGGAGTCATCGGATGATTTGGGTGCACTTGTGAAGGAGCTTGGTGAGCATTCTGATTCAGAGTCTATTGGGATTGTGGAAGAATCAGATGCTGAAGAAGAAGAAGAGAGTACAGCTAATCTTCAAGAAAATTACTCCTTATTACTTGAAAAGTTGGGAGAGTATACCAAAGTAGCCAAGGCGGCTGTAAGGAAAATGAAGAAAGCTGAGGAAGATTACAGAAGTCTCTTGATCAAATATAAAGAGGCTAAGTGTGAGATTGAGACACTAAATGGCGAGTTGTCTGAAGCCTATACGAAGGTGAGGTTTCTTGAGTAAGAGATAGTGCAAGCTCATGCCAAGATAGAGAGAGTCTCCTCCCAGAAGTTAGATGATGTTATCTCATCTCAAAAACCTTCTTCAGACAAGTCCAGGTTAGGATATACCGGAGGAAGCAGCTCATCAGCCAAAGCTACCAAAGAAGTGAAATTTGTGAAGGCCATAGAGCCTATTGTGGAAGGGTCAAGTCTTGAAAATGTTAAGGCTGAGAAGAAGAATGTGAGTGAGCAACGGATAGTGAATAAGACCCGAAATCAATCCATGAGTAGACATGAAACCAGAGGAAGATCTCTCCCAAGATCACAACGGGGTCCTAGAACGGACTATGTGTGTCATTACTGCGGAATGCAAGGACATACCAGACCCAATTGTCAAAAACTGAGATCAGACAACAATTCAAGCGCACCTCGATCACGAGGAAGAAGAAATGACATGAGGTCTTGGGGTGGTGAACAACCGAGAAGTCAAAATCGTGATCCTGGCATGATGGATGTGATGAAAATGATTGGTGCCTTCACCACCTGCTTGGAGAGTTTCACCAGAAGGTTTGAGAGTCCAAATTCTCGTACCTAATCCATTAAGGATATCACCCCAAACGCATGTGACGTGTGGGTGAAAAGGGGTACTCATGCATAAGCATTATAACATGTCCATGCATAAATTCTTTCAATATATAGGGACATTTGCTGTTGCATCTTTTCATGCATTGCTCTATTTTTTTCTGCTGTTATTTTGTCCGGTTGTATTGTACCGGTTGTCTTTGTTTATTTTCTTTTCTTGGTCTGCTTTGGGTGTGTTCAAAAATTTCAAAAACACATAAAAAAAAAATAGAAAATCCAAAAAGTTTGATCGCTTTGTTGTGTTATGTCTCAAAACATGTTTTGCCTTGTACCTTTGTACTTATGGCTTTGTGCATTCAACGAGCTTAGCTTGTCCCTCATGCACTCATATCATTGTGGAAGAAATTCTGAAATCTATGTGACTGTTGTAAATAGATCTTCAACCTTGTCATGAATGATTAGTGAATGGTTTTGTTGATCTTGAGACATGCATAGACTCATACCTATATATCTTCCCACTTTTATTTTCTTTACTTAAAAGAGCTCTCTAATTGTAAATCTCCAAATGAAAAGAGATATAGAGCTGCAAAAGCCTGTCGCACAAACTAATATTCGACTAGGAAAAAGGGAAAGCGACCAAAATAAAATGTATGATGCCCAAAAAGCCAAAGGCTAACTCATCAATTGAAATATCAAAAATTTCAGGCATCTTTCTCTAAAATGAGATTCTCTTTGCTCAAAAGTTGCAAATGATATGTTAAATATGGAGCCAAATGAAAAGTTTCATTGAATTGTTATCAAGTACATGTGGGAGGTCATATATGCATGTTTCTATTATTGAGATAGGTCACATAATCTAGTGCTAGTTGTATATGCCTTGATTGAATTGATCATTGAAGCTTCACATTGGACTAAGGACTATCTCATTTTTGATATCCACACACAACACACAAGTCTATGTTCATTGAATGTCTTATTCATTTGTGTGATTGTACTTGATTAAATGTGTTTTCACATGCTCAATCTTTGTTGATCAATCCCAAAAAGATTTTTGAGTGTTTTATTTGTTTTTGAAAGTGATTTTATACTTTCTTGTCATTGGTTTTAATTAAAATGCATGTTTTTGTATTTCTTCAAAAAATGGCTCAGGGGCAGTTTCACGAGAAGCTCGCGACTTAGAGCTTCCCGCGAAAATGGGTTGAGGGAAATTCTTCTTTTAACATGTCACACAGAAACTTTCGCGACTGTCTCGCGACCAACAGCTTCTCGCGAAATGCTGTTTGGCTAAAATTGGAGTTTTTCCAATTTCAGACAGAAGATACCGCGACTGTCTCGCGATTGTTTCGCGACCTAATGCTTCTCGCGAAAATTTTGTGCTTCAGTGGCACCTCTCGCGACTGTCTCGCGACTGTCTCGCCCCTCTCTAACCCGCGAAAAACGCGTGTTTTCAGTTTTTATATAGCTGATGTGACAGTTTTTCAAACATATCAAACTTTCCTCGCTCAACCTCTCTCAAACTTTTTCAACCCAAAAACACTATTCCATTCATTTCCCTTCAATCCAAGCACTTTTTCTGCATTTTCTTCTTCAAGGTATGTTTATTAACCATTTCTTTATAAGTTTTTACTTAGATTATGCAGAATTTTTTGTTAGGGTTTTCAAAATTGGGGATTTTTGAAACTTTGGGTTGGTTTTCAAAATTGGGCGTATTTATTTATAATTTCTTGATTGGGCTGTGTCCCATTTGTTGTTTCTGCACTTGTGTTGGCCCCTTGTGGCATTTTATCATGTATTGAGGGTAGATTTTCATATGTTCATGCATTATTCATGTATTTCTTACTTTTGTGCACGCTAAGTGTTTGTCAAAATGTCCAAGTGACATTTTTGTGACAAAATGGAATCAAGTGATTTCAATCCATGGTGTTTCAATTGTTTGATCTTATTCTACTCTATTTTGGTCTTTGTATGTGTGTTTCACTCACTTTGCTTATGTTGCACACTCTTGGCACACACCTAGGCACACTTAGGCACCCTCATGCATCTCATGCCGCATACACTCATCAGCACATGCACATAGACACACACACTTGCACTGTCTCTTAATTTGTTGCATTGTTGTTATGCCTTATTAGTTGGAACCATTTTAGCATAATGTTTAGTGTGTTTCATGCTTTGTTTTCAGTTTGTTCTAAGTCTGTTTTGGAACTAACTTGAATATAATGAAGTTTGTCCTCTGATTTGTGTTGGTGCATATTTTTTCTCTTCTTTTCTTTGCTAAATTGTGCAGATGTCACCCACCAAGCATGCTGCTAAGAAGAAATCGTCTTCAAAGCGAGCCCGAACTGATTCTGATCATTTCCGGTCTATAGAAGCTGATATGAAATACAATGACTGCTACAAGGACAAGACAATCATCATGGAACGGGTAGTCCAGTTAGAAACGCTTGAGGACACTTTCATTCCTGAAGTGTTCAAAGATAGAACTTGGACCAAGTTGCTGAACCCAACTGGAGTGGTCTATTCAGAGATTATCAAAGAGTTATTCTCCAATGCCACTGTCAATGGAGAATGTATTGAGTGCTGGGTACGTCACAAGGAGTTTGTGATTACAAGAGAGAGCATTCAAGATTTTCTGGAAACTCGTCCTCCATCTCAGCCAATCACTATTGCTTATGAGGACAGAATGGGTTCTACTCACGAAATGATTAAACTTCTTGGTGGTGAACCGAAGAAATCATCCATGAACACCATCAAGTTCTCTCCAGAAATGAGGACCCTAAGCTATGTGATGATTCACAATCTTTATCCGGTCACCAATCTCACCACTCTCTCTGCTCCAAGAACAAGATTTCTGTATGATCTCTTCACGCATAAGGAGATTGACATTTGTGGCCATATCATGCATGTCTTGAAGAAGAGCATCACCAAGCAGAATTCATGGACTGTGATGCCGTTTCCCTCTTTGATCATGGGACTGATTGCCAAGGCAAAGCTCAAGCTGCCCAGTGGCCTCACGGTTGTTCAGAGGGACTATCCCATTGGTGGTCATACACTGACTAGAAGCACTGCACACATCAAGGGATCAAAGACTGGTGTGCATACCATACCACCACCACGACAAGTTCAGCAGGAGGAAGGTGAAGATACAGAGGAAGAGATTGACAGGTTCACCTTGGTTCCTGAGCCCGCTGCACAGCCATCATCTTCGGCTCCTCCACAAGGCTTAAGCAAACTGGATCAGCTGCTTGCTAAGATGGATCAGATGTCTACGGTGCTTGACTCCCATGTGCAGTACACCGCGGACCAATTTGCATACCTTCAAGGACAGATCACCGCGCTCTCTTCTCAAGTGCAAGACTTATCTATGGAGCTCGGCTCGGATTCAGAATCAGAGCAGTTCTGACCCTTTGGCCATTCCGGTAAAAAGGGGGAGAAAATTCTAAGGGGGAGCTAGAGAAGAGCTTACACAGCGTTAGGGGGAGCATAGTCTAGCAACTTAGTATCATTGGTTATTGGTTTTAAAGACGGTTTTTATTAAGTATTTTTAGTGGTTATAACTATTTTACTGCTTTGCTTTTGGTTTAAGTCTTTGATACTACACTTTATTTAAGTATTATTTCAGATGTTTCTTTTATTGACACTCTCTATGCTTTGTAGTATACTTTGCATGTACCCATGTTGCTTTTGTAAGCTTTAAGGGTTGTTTTGTTTCATTGCATGCTTTGTAGGCTTTTATGGTTTGTGCCATGTATTTGCAATTCTTTGCTTATGCAGCCTCTATGCTTATGTTGTTGAAGTTTAATGTCATACATTTACTTCACTACATCACTCTTGTGCCCGTGTAGGATTGTTCCTAGATGCATATTCGTTCTATGCATTGGTTGAGTGATGAACACTCTTGTGCCCTAGTAGGATTGTTCCTAGATGCAAATACTTCGAGTATTTTGCATTGGTTGAGTGTTGGATTTGCAAATGGTACTCTTTAATTGAGCTTATCATCTTGCATATCCGGATGTTCATTCCGTGTGTGAATGAGCATAGTAATTGCTTGTGTATAGTGATTACTTGTTTAATCTTGCCATGATCTAGTGTTATCTATTTCATCTTGCTTGATCATGCTATTATTGCTCCATATGTTTTTTCAAGTTTTCTGCATACAATAATAATACTTTGTTGTTGTGTTTCAGGAGTTACTTGTTCATATGTTTCAAGAGCTTATCAGAATCTAGAATTAGGTGTGAGTGAGTTTTGCCTATGTTCCCAAACTCTCGTTTAAGTCTAGAGTCTGTTTTAGGGTTTTGTCACGGAATAGCCAAAGGGGGAGATTGTAAAGTTGTGATTTACAACTATGTATTTTGTTGGCTTTTATTCCGTGCCAAATTTGATTGTAATTAATATCAATTGTTTATACCCTGTATGTGTTGTGGGAATTGATGTAAGGGGTGTGTGATAGAGAGTGTGTGAAGACTCAAGCAAAATTGGAAGTTGAAGAAATCTCGCGGGTATGTCGCGACTAAGCTTCCCGCGAAGTGAGGCATGTGCCCTGCACATGCTGGAATACAAAGAGTCAGTCCAGGTGGAGACAGCTATCTCTCGCGAGTATCTCGCGGGTAAGGCCTTCCCGCGAGACACCCGCGAGACATACTGTTCTGCCAGCCTGTACTGAATGACTCACACATTTTGCACCTATCCTATATAAACCCTCATTACTCACAAATGTTAAGGAATGCTTCAGAGAGAAAACCCTAGCCAAACACATTTGCAATTAGAGATTGTCATCCCCACCTTTCTCTATACACTTGCTTGTGGTATCTCCTCAACCCTTCCCTCTCCATTTTCCATACCATTGAGAGGTTGATAGCCCAAACACTTACCATACCTTTTAAGAGTGTTGAGTGACGTTTTGGTACTGCTGGGAAGCATTGGAAGAAGCCTGGAATGGCAGATGCAATATGGAGCTTGTTGCGGGATCCGGAGAGCTAGACAAGACACGGTTCCGAGAAGCCTTGTTGGAGTAGGAGTTTGGAGGGCTTAGGTACATCGGGTAGATTAGGCTTGGAGGGTCTCTTGCTTACTCATGTATCCTAACTGATTGTCTAGTGGATCGATTTCCGCTTAGAGGGCGGCAGAGAGGTTTTTCGCCTAGTTCTTCGGTTTCCTCTTTGAGAACACGTCTTGGTGTTTTCTGTGTTTGCATCCTTCTTCCCTACTCTTTTATATTCCATTATACTGCTGTGTTGCTTAGTTTATGGATTAGAGTTGCTTACTTGTTCATCCGCTCGCATTTACACTATTCCGCACTTTGTATTAAGTTTGTGTAAAATCTATCGAGCCGTAATTTTAATTGGGGGTCTAAATAGCTCTTGTGTTTTCAACACATTTTCGAGCTTTCAAATAATATTTAGATTAATTTTACTTTCAATCTAGTCTTTCAATTTTGCCCCCTTTGAACTAAAATCCTGGCTGATGCCATGCTAAATGAATGTTAGGATGATGTGATGAGATGTATGTAAGGGTATGCTATGATGTAATATGATGAAGCATGTTTAGATGTATGATTAGGGTTTGTGATATGATGCTATGCTAGATGTATGATAGGGATGCCATGTAAGATGTATGGTAGGCTTTCTTTGTAAGCATGATAGGTGTATGGTTAGAGATGTGTGATGCCATGTTGATTGTTAGATGTATGCTTAGTGTGTGTTTGAGTTAGATGCAAGTATTGAGTACGCCTTTAATAGGGTTAAGACATAAGACACAATGATGGGAAGCCAACCTTAGGATTGGGCGGTTTTGGGTACCTAATACCTTCCCAAGACCGTACCTTAACTCCGAACCCATATCTCTAATTGTAAGATCAAAAGGTCCTTCCTTGAAAGGATGCTATATATATGGTTCCTAGACCATTACAAAAATTAGGTGGCAACTCAATTCGACCCTTGTGTCTACATTGGCAACTCCACTTGGGATTGTGAGTTTAATTCCTATGTGTCTTATGTCTTAACCTTAATAAAGGCTCATTCAATACTTGTTTGCACACACTTCACACAGTTCATTTATCCCTTAACCTTAATTGGTGATGAGTGGGAAGATGGAAGCCTCCATTCAAGCTCAAGTCTTTCAAAGTTCAACCCATCAACTCATAATGTGTGCCATTGCCTATAATGGGCTTTAAGTATGTTAACGGTTTGCCACCAATCTACAAAGGTCCACTTAGGCCCTCGGTTGGAATCATGGCCCTGCTAGTTGTGAGAGACCTACTTATCTATTCCTTTAGTCTTAGGGAGCCTACCCACAGTTAGAGAGATCCTAGACCCTATCAAAGAGGATACCCTTTATATATCTCTTGTTTGTTCAACCATATCTTGCGATCACTTATTTCTAAAGGACTAATAAAAGATGTAAAAATGGAAGGATGACCCTAAAGTTATGGCATACCTTAAGATAAATGGGACAAAAGAAAGGAAGCTCTCACATGTAAGAGGCTTATCCCTAAATCCAAAGGTATGTCTTAACTTGAAAGGTTCATAAGACCATAGCCTAATTGCTATCATAAGCCCAAATTAAAAAAGCCCTTTTGAAAAAGAGAACTTTGGGTCTAAGGTAACAAGTATGCACTTGGACTTAACATCCAAGATCCTACAAAGTCAATATGGATTTCCCTAATCTTGAGCCTCTTTGTTGTATGCCTAGGCCTAAAATGATGAGAACTTCATGGACCTTAAGAGCCTAAGAATCTCTTTCTTGTCAAATCTAAGTTTTATTTGAAATTAGAGTATTTTTTAGGTGGATATTTTGGCTAGTAGTGAAACTATTTAATTATTCAAGAGTTTTAATGATGCAAACGAAGAAAAGTTTGGATTTATTTTCAGTAATTTAGACACTATTACTACATTTTTTTTTTAATGTTTAGTAATATAATCTTATCTATGCCTTTTGTTGCGTTGAGTGGAGATAGAATCTGTAGAATTTTAGGCTTGGTGGGACAAGTTTCTGCACAGTCAGAATAGTAATAATTTGATGAGTTGATGTCTGACAAGTTTTAAATAAATAAATAATGGCTGTTCTGTAAGGTACATGGCCTAGCTTGTACTTGAAGTTGTCAACATCTCAAAAGATGATAATGGTGGTAGGTGGAAGAAAAAAAAAAAAAAAAACATGTACCTGAAGAGTAGTCTACATGTTGCTCTTCTTTTACAAGTGACTTTTACCTTTATGTATTCTATAGGTCTTATCCTAGGTATTATTATTGGTAGAAAGTAAAGAATAAATATATGGTGAATATGTGCAATTTTACGTTGAAATAATAGTGAAAAATTATGGGATATTTTAATAGTCTCTCTTCTGGCCGGGAACTGTTATAAGTTTTTCTTGAATTATTTGATTATTGATTATAGTGCTTGAAAATTGTTTTAGGTGATATCTAAGGATTTTAGAGTAAGGATTAAGAAGAAATTCTTTTGTCGTGTGCTAGTTGAGGTAAGTAATCTTATCCTAATTTGCTTTTATTTTGCTTATATTAATGTATTTTTAACTATTGAAAATTGTTTATAATTGTTAGAATTTTTATTTTTATAGTATCACTGATTTCAAGTAAAAGATTATTACAAATATATTTTAATACTGAGTATATGATTTTTATATAGATGCTTGAATAAGATGTATTTTTTTGTTAGAAAATATGATTTCATATATATGATTATGGACAATCTGACTATGAATTAATTCTGATACCCAGCCAATGGGGGTTATTCATTGGTACTCTGATGCCCACTCACGGGGATATAGCGTGATCATAGTCAAAAAATTGTTAAGAATATGAATTACATTTGAATATTTGAACTATTTTGAGTCCTTAAAACTATATATTTGATTTTGGAAATGTTTGAGTATTTGAGAAAGATCAAATCAACATGATTATCAAGAATTTTCTTCTTGTAACACTCATCTCACTTAAATTTAATTTAATTGCTTTTAGGTTGGAGTTAATGAATTGTTTAATTTATTTTTTGGAAGTGATATTATTCTATATTATGACATTCTACAAAAAAAAAAAAAAAAAAAAAAAAAAAGGGTAACGTGAATAGTTATTTTGTGGACTGTTCATATTTAACTTTTAGTCTCCTTGTCAGTTAAGGAATAGGATAAGAGATTAAAACCTATTTGGATTAGGAGTTTAAGTGTTATTGGAATTCTTTAGAGTCCTAGCCTATGTAAACAACCTTAATATGAGTTTAAGTGGGAATTTAAGTCTTGAAAGCTTATTAAAGTTTCAGTAGGTTTTACTTTCCAACCAATGTAGGAAACAATTTTAACGTGTAAAGCTGAAAAGTAAGCTAGGGCTTCTTGTGTGAAAGACAGAGAGAGAAACTGAAAAAAAAATAATTAATTAATTAAATCAATGGTTAACTTATAAAAGATTAAGAGTAGAGAATTAGGGTTGCTCAAAATTGAAGGGATAGAAGACCGTGGCACTACTAGGGGCAGTCAGCAAATTTGTTGTATTGAGGTAAGCATCTATTTTATGCAAGCCTTATTGATATCATTGGACACATATTTGATTAAGGAACCTTCGTCTCTAGGCTGCTTAAAAATATTAGAATTATAATAACAGTTGCTTAGGAATAGAAGTTATTATGGAAGTGTATTTTAGACCTTCATTATTTTATTTGATTGTGAAACAAATTCTCATAAATGTACGTGGAGTAGCATCACTTCCTATATAGGTTAATCACTTGTAGATGTCCTAGGGTGGTGTTTAGATGATCTATGTGCACTTAGATATCACAGATTTTAGCTTGTAGGTATCACAAATTTTAGCTTTTAGGGGATTTGTTATTTGGGATTTATGCAGCTTAATTACTAGTGGTGTTGACTTATTGAACCTAGTAATCTATAACATGGTTTCGAGTTCCTAAATTTTTGTCAATACATGCTATAGAATTCTAAGTCCTACAGTTAGAGATTTTATGGATGCTATATATTTATTTTGGGTTAATATGATCTACAAGCATGTGATTATTTGGAAGCCAACTTGTATTGGGAGAATTAAATAACATAGAGTTTTACATATCCGGCCCATTAGAATTGCTTACTAGATATTGATTTTGGAGTACTTGATAAAGCAATTGAGTACTAGATTAGCTATTGTTTTAGAATAAGTGGTGAGATACGAATTTTAAGAGTGAAATTTTTATATTGTTGCTGCCTTAGTGTGTATCCATTCTTATTGAGTCGTCTTGTGCTTATTTAGGTTCTAGTTGATATTGTTTCAAACAGTTGAGGTGAAGCTTGGTTTAACAACTAGAGGTAAGTGAACTTCAGATCATGACGTCTCTCAGGACGTGTATATTTATATTTATATATATATATATATATATAAATTGCAAAACTGAAGTTTCCAAAAACTTATACCATTGTCAATGCTTTATACACGTGAATTTTATTATTTCTTGTATATTGCTTTGAAACTGTATAAGTTAAGAATGACTGAAAATTATATTTTTGAGAAAGTATTTGTTATATGATATGTGATTGGTGTTGACAATATTATAATAAAGTAAGAATGTTTTCAAACGGTCAGCTAGACAATCTACAACCTTTGCCAACACATGGGTAAGTGTTGGTCTTCGACTGAATTAGTGTTATGTGGTGTGGTGCAGTGTTATCGTTTACTCTTTGGAGCCAGTGTTATCGTTTGCTCTTTGGAGCCAATGTTGCCTCTATGTTAGTGTTATTATTCCCTATGGGAATCACCCACCGAGTGTTTAGAAGTTTATGTCTTTATCTAGCTAATGTTTAATGTTTTCCATATTAAACTATTGTCTTATTGTTATTGATCTTTATAAGTGGAAAAATTGTTTATTTCTATAATATATTATTTCTACCTATTTAGTGTATTTTGGCCAACTAAAGTGGTTATTATTCTATTTAATGATTAAAGCATTATAGTTAAATGTTTTATTCTTAACAGTTTTATAGAATATATTGTATTACTGTTAAAGCTATTTGTAAATGTTTTGTAAAGGCTATAGTTTGTCAATGATACTAATGTTTTGTTTTGAAGGACATCCTCATGTTATGTAGTCTCTTATTGGGCTTCTAGCTCACCCCCCCCCCCCCCTTTTTTTTTTACCCTTTCAGATTAGAGCAGTGGTATGTCTTTTGGTGGTAGTTCAATGGAGCCTTAGATTGACGACTTCTTTTGGAACTATGTTAGTTGGTGAACTGTTTTAATATTTTCTTGGATAGTGAGTTTGACATTTGTGGAACTATTTGAGATTTTATTTGGAGACTTTATTATTAAGGTCTTTGTTTTTATGGATTTCATGGGAAAGATTTTTGATGGTTTGAAGTTTATTTGTGGATATTTAATTATGCTCTATTCCATTATATTATTGTTGATTATTTATAAGACATGTTATGCATCTAAATCCTTGGTATGGGTTTAGGGTGTTACACTTCCAGCATATAGGCTCTTGTCATCACCTATTAGTTCTTTTGGAGAATTGTGTGATTGTGAAACTAGGATAGAGGTTGCCATCAACAATGGAAAATTGGAGAAGGGTGAGAGCAAACCTCCAATCAAGAAGGCATATGGAGGAGGAGCAACCACCTCTAAAGCCCCCAATCCCGTGAATGTAAGTGCCATGATACCTCAACAAACCTTAGCTTACCTAAACTTCACAAAGAAGGCCCGCCTTGAATTTTTCGACCTAGGAATGACCCTTGCCCAAGCATACTAGAAGTTATCTTCCAAAGGATTCCTCAAGCCTCTAGGTCCCACACCTATTCCTAATCCCATACCTCCTACTTGGAACGTCAATGATTATTGTCACTTTCATCATAAATTCAGCCATAAAACTGACAATTGCTTCTGCCTCAAACACTAGAGACAAGACCACATAGATAATGGAACCCTCCCAAATCCCAACATCATCACTAAGCCTAGTATTAGGAAGAACCCTTTGCTCGATTATCATAGAGTTCTTCCTCCATATCAGAATTGGGTGCAAATTGATGAGGTTGAATAGGATTGCTCAAAGTTGATAGAGATCATGGAAGTTAATACCGTAGAAGTCCAAGGAATATGGGATGAAGAAGATAAGGTTTTGAAGAGTGCGGTGGCTGTGTGGGGGACACTCCCCAAAGGAATGGCCGAGATAAAGAAAGGAGTCATAAAGGGCAATGTGGCCAATATTACTAGGAATGGGAAACACTACAAACCATCCTTTTTAGAGAATGATCATCCTGGTAAGGACATAGGGAAGGGTCCGAGCCCACGGATCCTAAAGACAAAGAGAAAGAAGGTCGAGTTTTGACTCAATTGAAGAAGACTCAAGCTCATGTATTGGTATGGGGCTTGCTTATGACTTCTCATAAGCATCGTAGTAATCTCTTGAATGCTTTGAATGGGAAAAAAGTGCCTATAAAAACTACACCACAAGAAGTCCTGTCTCATAGGAGTTGAGGCCCATCTCATCCTCTTCTTGCCTTTTCTAATGAAGAACTTCCTCCCAAAGGAGCCACTTACACTAGACCACTTCAAATCACCGCCGAATGCATGGGTGCCAATGTCCTTATGGTGTTGATTGGTAATGGATCCTGACAAAATGATATTTCTCCTTGTTAGTACCTTTGGACTATGTGTGTGCTCTTGTTTAAGAGAAAAAAACCAAGTAGATGATGACACCAATTTGAGGCCTACCAAGGACCCTCCGATGATTAAATTAGCTTAAACTCTTTAGAAATCAATAATCTGTAGTAATTTGTGTGTGATGTTAAGAATGAATCACTTACTTGTCTCTCCTAGCTTTATATAGCCTTTGTGTGAGTCAATATCCAATCTGTTGGCCCCACCTTATGTTGCACCTGAGCCGAAGGAATAATGGCTCAGTAATGACCACTTAATCCTAGCCATTTAAGGTTTGTAACGGCCACTAAATGTATAGAAATGTACAGCGGTAATGGCTCTACATCCGTTCATCATTTGGTCATTAAATGCTGAATTTATGTCTTGGATTAATGTGCATACACTCGTCCATACCTAACTCGTCTCTTGCTTGGACAATTTGTAGAATGGATGACCATTTTATCGCTACTTGTCAATTGTCCCTTTTGTTCCTTTTGCTCATCATTGGTTTGGACGAGCAAAGGAACACAAAAGTTTTTTACGGTCTAACTACCTTCATTTCTTGAGATTCTCACTCAATCATCATAAATGTGACGCGACTTCCCCGCCAAGTATTTGACACGTGTTTCTTTCCCATTCGTCACGCATGTGGAAATTTCATAGAATTTCCCGCGCCTTGATTTTTGTTTCTTCCTTTTTAAGAAACCGTTTTCTTCTTTTTCTTCCTTCTTCAACCTTTGTCTCTGAAGTCTAAAGCTCTCAAAAAATCCGAACTTTATCCTAGTGAGCTTTCTTTACTCTGAATCTCCATTAATGGTTGATTTTGTTTCTCTTAGGCAACAAACTCCCTCCATTTCTTTTTTCTTTGCTAGACTAGGAGTTTTTCTTGAGCACTCTGGTGGGAAACGTCCCCAAGTAGGTTTGTTCTTACCCCGTAGTTGTGCTGCATTTAGACTTGTCTTAGTTACCCTCTATCCTTTAATTTGACTCTCTTTGATTAAATATCATTTAGAGATGGCTATCGTAGAGGAGGGAGATTCTGAAGCTAGGTCTAGTGAGATTTTGACGCCTTCGAGAACTACAACAAATGAGCTATCTACACACATTATCCAGTACTCTACTTCTAGATATGGGTCTGGAAGGTTGAATTCAACAATAAAATCTGCAAACACCTAGGCTTTGATCAGTATTCTCTACCTGTATTCAATATCAAACTGGCTCAGTTCAACCTCCCACTGGACCATGCGTCCTACTACATCAGGTTTGCTCATGGCTTTTCAGATTGGCTGATTTGTCATTACCATGATGGTGTGAGCTTGGAAATATGGATGGAGCTTTCTCGAAGCGACGATCAAAGAAAAGGCCATCTTCTCTATTTATGGGTACTTCATTTCGACGCATTGAAAAGCTTGGCTTGTGTAGTAAACAGGTCGTTGCACCCTGGACTCTTCACAAATCAAGGTTGAGTTGATAGCCATTTGTAATATAGCCAGATACAAAAACATATATTCTCCTTCTATAGACAAGCTCAAGAATGGGAGCTTGGCCAAATACTCCTTAAGGTTCCAGATGGCTACTTCACACTAGTCTATCCATCAAAAGGCCTACTTAAGAGTTTTAAAGAAAGGGAGACACTTATCAGTGGCCTTGGAGATGAACCTATTCAATGCTGTGATTCGTCCTGTCAACCTTTGCACCTCCTTGATTGTCCTTGGAGAAATCATGTCAAGTATAGCTTTAACCTTTTTTGGATTCACCTCAATTCCTCGTTGAGATACCATGAAACTGAGGAATTTTCCAAATGATACTTTAAAAACACACTTGGCAGGGTTGAGCTTCATTTTGTACCTTCTCAAAGTATCAAACATCTCCTAGAGGTCATCAAGGTAAGTTTTTGTAGCAATATAGGCCCTAGATTGGCTAACTACTATAGGAAGTTTATCCAAGGGTATTCAAAGAAAGCTGCTTCTCTCACTGATTTGCTGAAAAAGGACAAGAAATGGGTGTGGATAGATGCATGTCAAGAAGCTTTTGACAAGCTGAAAGTTGCTATATCGAGTGAGCCTGTGCTATGTCTACCAGATTTTGAGTTGCCCTTTTAAGTCCATATTGATGCTTTTGACAAAGCAATTGGTGGTGTGCTGGTACAAGAGAAACATCTTGTTGCCTATGAGAGCAGGAAGTTGAATGAAGCAGAGCAGAACTATTCAGCTCATGAAAAAGAGATGATTGCAATGGTATATTGTTTGCTAGCGTGGTGTGTGTGTTGGTTAAAACTGGTTTTTTATCTCATACAAAACACATAGCGGAAGCAATAAACAAAGATCTATTTCATTCATGATTGATAACTTGCATTATGTAAATTTCAGAATTTGCGTACCTTGGTGTGGTGAAATTCAAAACAAAAGATTATAAGTCCTTGGGAACACTTTCAATCTTCACTCCAATTCTACTTTACGCCCAAGAAGTGTGGTCTCTCAATCAATTTCTAAGGGAGAATAATTGAGTAGTTTCACTCGCACATACACACCACTTCACAATGGTGTCTCACTTTTTCTCTAATAAAAAATTCTATATGTCTCTCCCTTTATATATAACTGATTATCTAATTGGGCCGGCCTATTGGGCCTTTCCAATTGGGCTTTAATGTGTGGCTTGGAGTGAGACCAAAAGGACCAATAAAACACTAGCTCCAATGAGCCTTGGGCTTTTCTGTCAACTCTTGACAAGTCTAAAGTTACCATTAATTATATTTAATACCACCATATAAATATAATTGCACTCTAGGCCTTATTAAAAAATTATATCCCAAAACTTTATTATACATGCAACTCCTTCATAAAATATTCGTAGTAATTCAAAGTCATAAATATAAACTGTCACTTTGAAGATTACTACGTCTTAATCCTTGAGTACCCGGTTTAATCCTTTTAAGTTATTCATTATATATTTATGAAATCTAATTTCATAAATATATACTTTAGTAATTTCTTACCAAAGTGGTTAGGCCTAACTCTCTGAATAACTAAACCCGTTAAACTTATCTCAAGGGAATATTTTAAATCTCTGTTAAGAGACTATAAATTCCATCTTAAGAATATATGTTCCATCAACACGAAATGTGGCTGCCCAACATACTGAGGTTTTGACCGTTACTTTAGATCTCACTCCTAATATATCAAAGCAGCCTACACTTCATGATTAGGTCCATTATTCTCTCAAGATTAAGAGTTCATGCAAATATAAGTCGTAAGATTTATTACTCCATTGACAGTCATTAGGAGAATAATAAATCTCACAGCGGTCCAGTTCAATATGTCTTAACTCTTAAAACATATTAACACATCAACTAGAAGTCTCCACTTCCATGATCAAGACAAATCATCTTAGTTGATATGTTATAGTCTTCGCAGATGAAATGCCCAATTTCATCACCAACTATGAACTAAAATTCTGAGTTTACAAAAAACTTGTAACTTATATCTTCTGTGACTAAATCACATAAATCACATACTATGCATCTCATGGACTAAATGATAATGTCCGAATATTCATGTTACCATTATTTTAGGTAATAATAAAACAACTTTATTAATCACAACATTAAGTCATACATAATGTCATACATAGCATCATACAATAGGATTTAAGGGCATTAATCCTAACAGTGTGTATCTGCTTGGGCTTAAGTTTGTGGTAAGAACAGACAATGCGAGTAATACCTTCTTTAACACATAAAAGGAGCTGTCACCCGTGCAAGCTAGGTGGCAGGAGTTGCTGCAAGAGTACGATTTTGTATGGGAGCACAAACCAGGCAAGCACAATAAAGTAGCAAATGCACTTAGCTACAAATAAATGCAAGAGTATGTGGTTGCCTTGACTAGAGTGGAGTCAGATTTTGTGGATAGGATCAGGAAAAGTGCTAAGCTTGATGCTACCTATCAAAAGCTAGTGCTGGATGTGATTGCAAGCCTTGTGAGGCGTTATTGGCTTGAGGATGAGTTGCTGTATGCCAAGGGTGGCAAGCTATTTGTTCCAAGTGGGAAGATCCATAGGGAGTTACTAAAGGAAACTCATGATCCATAATGGGTAGGACATCTAGGTAAGAATAGAATATATGCATTACTATCCCGTTCTTACTACTAGCCTAAAATGGAATTGGATATTGAGTTGTATGTAAAGACTTGTCTAGTTTGCCAACAAGACAAGGGCTTAACTCAAAAGGAAGCATGTTTGTTGCAGCCTCTTCCTATACCAGAAAGTCCATAGGTTTCAGTTTCAATGGATTTCATTATTGGTTTGCCAAAAGTTAAGGGGATGGGTTCAATATTCGTAGTGGTTGATTGATTCTCAAAGTATGTTGTTTTTATGGCTGCACCAAGTACATGTACAGCAGAAGTAGCTGCTAATTTGTTCTACAAGAATGTGGTAAAATACTTTAGGTTGCCTGAAGATATTGTAAGTGATCGAGACTCTCGATTTACTAGTCGATTTTGGACTGTTCTGTTTGGTTTGATGGGTTCAAAGTTGAAGTTTTCTACTGCTAATCACACACAAATAGATGGACAAACAGAAAGAATCAATGTTGTGTTGGAGGAATATATGAGGCATTATGTGACTGCCAGCCAGAAGAATTGGCTAGACTTGTTGGATTCTGCGCAGTTTGCCTACAATCTACATAAGTCTTCATCAATTAGGATGAGTCCATTCGAGTTGGCAGTAGGGCAGCAGCCTCTCACACCTCATAAGATTGCTAAGTAGTGTTCAGAGGGCAGGTTTCCTATGTCATACAGATTTGCCATCAACAAGCAAGAGCTGATGCAGGAGGCACAAGACAACTTGTTGAAAGCACAAAGAAGAATGAAGAAGTATGCTGATAAAGGGAGAAGGCCTCTTAAGTTCCAGGTTGGGGATAAGGTGCTATTGAAACTGACACCGCAGATTTGGAGGAAGTTCAGAAGTGAGGCAATTCACAAAGGTTTGATTCCTAAATATGATGGTCCATTCGAGATTGTAAAGAGAGTTGGTGCTGTGGCTTACAAATTGAAGCTGCCAGAAAGATTTCAGATTTAACCAACAATTCATGTAAGCTTCTTAAAGCCTTATCATGGGGATACAGAAGATCCTGCAAGGAATGAGGCAAGGCGTGCCCCGCCTACTGTCATGGTTCAGTTTGATCGAGAAGTGGACAAAATTCTTGACAAGAAGGTGATAGGTTATCGAAAGGGAGGAAATATGATAACTTACTACTTAATGAGGTGGAAAGGGGCGGCTGAATCAGAGGCAAATTGCGGGAAGGCATCTACATTATGGCTGTTTGAGAAAGAGGTGAAGGAATTTGAGGATACCCTTAAAAGCATCCATGAAGGTTAGTAGTTCAAGGCCAGCTGTTGAATCAATGAGCTAGTCGATTCTAGGAGGAGGAAAACTATCTTTGGGGCATGCATTATTTAAGTCTATGAAGTTCACACACATTGTCCACTTTCCATTGGACTTTTTTACCATGACAACGTTGGCAAGCCATTCAGGGTAGTAGAGCTCTCAAATAAATCCCGTAGTCAAGAGCTTTTCTACCTCTTCCATAACTAGTTTGTTTCATTCTGGGGCAAATAGTCATCTCTTCTGTTGGACGGGCTTTTTCATTAGGTCGACATTGAGACAATGCTCTATCACATCTCCATCAATCCCAGGCATATTTTCATGGCTCCATGCAAAGACATTTGGTACTTTTTCAAGAACTTCACTAGTTTGTCCTTTAAGGATAGTGGGAGCTCCTTCCCTACCTTGGTAGTTTTAAAAGGATCTCCTTCCACCAACTCTATATTCTCTACCACTTCCATGAGCTTGGGCGACTCTTCCTCTACCATCCAGGTGTGATTTTCTTTGGACGCCAGCACCACCGGGTAACATTACCTATCTAAAAGCTAGTCCCTACAAATTTCTCAATCACATAGGGGGTTGGAAATTTCACTTTTAGGCAGTTTGTAGAAGTTACGTCCTTGAGGCAAATCAAGGTTGGTTGTCCTAGAATCACATTGTAAGATGAAGTACAGTCAACAATGAAAAAGTACCTCCCTTGTTACCTGTGCTAGGTAAGTCTCTGTTGTAATTAATAGGGAAATGATACCATTTGGAAATACGCGATCCCCACTAAAACTAACTAGAGGAGACCCGAAAGGTTTGAGGCATTTTGGATCCAACTTCATCTATTGGAACGTTGTCATGTAACTACAACCTTCTCTTAGGAAGGGCATGGCTTCACCCTATTGGGGCTATTCCCACTTCCCTACACCAAAAGATGAGGAAGGGAGGAATTGTTGTAGTGCTCGATGATGGTGAGATCCTAGCACAGGTTTGTGGACTTGAGGAAGGAGAAGGTAAACTCCAAATGAATGGCTTTGAATTTGTGAACATGGCTGATTATGGATTGAAGGATAAAAGGTATACTTCAGATTTGGTGTCATATTATAGCCATAAGGTGATTGCAATGATAAAGAACATGAGGTATATGCCTGATATGGATCTTGAAAAAGAAGGAAGAGGGGTGGTTGAATTCCCCAATTTCAAGGCTCAACTGACCAATGATGGTTTGAGATTCTTTGAAGGCTGTGACAAAATTAGGAAGAAACCTAGCACCCTTAATTGAAACTTTATAAAGGAAGGAGGAGACTTTCCTTATTGTGGCTTTCCCAAACTTTGGGTAGGTAAGGATGGAAAGGTGTATCCGGGTTAGGAGATATTCTTCAATGAAAAGCTCACCTTCAAGGAGAAGCCTACAGTGGTGATCAAGGAAGTTCAAGAAGAAGTTGACTAGGTGGATTACATGGATGTTGAAGCAATGGAGACAATGCTGAAGATGAAGGGGGACGTGTTTACCATCACCGAGGAGCCAAGTAATCCTTCTGCCTTCATCATGCCTATTATGGGGCAACTTAATAATTGGACTTGGGTTAGGTTTCCTTAAAATGTGAGAAAGAAAATGTGTAATGCAAGTCACAATGTACTTTTCAACATTTTTAATAAGATGAATTCTGATTTGGCTTATTTTGATGTGTCCCATAATATTGAAATTCTGCACTTAAATGATTCAAATGAATTTGAAAATGAAATTAATAAACAATTGGAAATGAAAATTGAACCTATGGAACCAAATTATGAAACGCTTAATTTGGGCGATGATGAGAATTCACGTTTAATTAAAATCGTCTCAACCCTAAATAAAAAAGAAAGAAAAGATCTCAAAGAATTGCTCACCGAATTTCAAGAGGCGTTTGCATGGTCCTAAGAAGATATGCCTAACATTGATCTCGAGATAGCCCAACATCACATTGACACTAATCCTCATATGGTACACCCGTCAAGAAAAAGTTAAGATGTATGAGAATCGAATGGCTTCTAAAGATCAAAGAAGAGGTCACCAAGCAATTAAAGATAGGGTTCATCAAACCCGTACACCAAGCAGAGTGGATAGCCAATGTTGTGCCTATACCCAAGAAAGATGGGAAATTGAGAATATGTGTGAATTTTAGGGACTTGAACAAAACTTGCCCTAAGGATGACTTCCCTCTTCCTTACATAGATGTCTTAATGGATAACACAGTCGGTAGTGCCTTGATGTCCTTCATGGATGGTTTCTCGGGATACAACTGTTAGGATATGTGCCCTCTAAATCCTATTGTATGATGCATGTATGACATTATGTATGATATTATGTTGTGATTAATAAAGTTGTTTTATTATTATCTAAAATAATGGTAATATGAATATTTGGACATTATCATATAGTCCATGAGATGTATAGTATGTGATTTATGTGATTTAGTCACAGAAAATATAAATCATAAGTTCTTTGTAAAATCAAAATTTGAGTTCTTAGTCGGTGATGAAATTAGGCATTTCAGAACATATCAACTAAGATGATTTGTCTTGATCATGGAAGTGGAGACTTCTAGTTGATATGTTGATATGTTTTAAGTGTTAAGACATACTGAACTAGACCACTGTGACATTCATTATTTTACTAACGACTGTCAAATGAAGAATAAATCTCACGACTTTTATTTACATGAACTCTCTATCCTAAGAGAATAATAAACCTGATTATAAAGTGTAGGTTGCTTTTATATATCAAGAGTGAGATCTAAAATCATGATCAAAACCTTAGTATGTTGGGCAACCACATTTAATGTTGAAGGAACATATATTCTTAAGATAGAATTCATAATCTCTTAACGAAGATATAAAATATTCCCTTGAGATAAGTTTGATGAGTTTGGTTATTCAGAGTGTTAGGCCTAACCACTTTAGTAAGAAGTTACTAAAGTATATATTTATGAAATTGGCTTTCATAAATATATGATGAATAGCTTAAAGGATTAAATCGGATACTCAAGGATTAAGATGTAGTAATCTTCAAAGTGACAGTCAACATTTATGACTTTGTATTACTACGAATATTTTAATGAAGGAGTTGAATGTATAATAAAGTCTTGTGATATAATTTATTAGTAAGGCCTAAAGTGAAATTATATTTATATAGTGGTATTAAATATAATTCATTGTAATTTTGGACTTGTCAAGAGTTGATAGAAAGGCCCAAAACCCATTTGAGCTAGTGTCTTATTTGTCCATTTTGGTCCCACACCAAGCCACAAACTAAAGCCCAATTGGAATGGCCCAAAAGGCTAGCCCAATTAGATAATCAGTTATATATAAGGAGAGAAACATATAGAATTTTGTAATGTATGGTAATGTATGAAATTAGTTTGTATGTGAGTGTAAGCCACTCTCTTATTCTCCCTTGAACACATACGTATAAATTGATTGAGAGACCACACTTTATGAGCATAAGTGGAATTGGAGTGAAGATTAAAAGTGTTCCCAAGTACTTCTAATCTTTGGTTTTAAATTTCACCATACCAAGGTACGCTCTCTTGTTCCTAAATTCTGAAACTTACATTGTACATGTTATCAATTGCGAATGAAGTAGATCTGTTAATATTCCGCTGCGTATGTTTTGTATGTGATACAAACTATGTTTTTCCTACAACAACAAAATCAAGATGGCTCCTAAGGATATGACCAAGACTACTTTTACCACAAAATAGGGAATCTATTGCTACACCGTAATGCCATTTGGGCTCAAGAATATAGGTGTGACCTACCAAAGGATGGTCACAGCCTTGTTACATGATATGATGCATAATGAGGTAGAACTGTATGCCGATGATATGATTGCGAAGTCCAAAGGGAGAGAGGGCCACATCGTTAACTTGAGGAAGTTTTTCGAAAGAATTAAGAAGTATAGGCTGAGATTGAACCCACAAAATGCACCTTTGGAGTAACCGTAAGAAAATTGTTAGAATTTTTGGTAAGTGATAGAGGGATTGAAGTTAAACCATCAAAGATCAAAGCCATATTAGAAATGCCTCCACCCAAAAGTGAGAAGGAGATAAGGGGATTTTTGGGCTGATTCATTGCCAAACTCAGTTCCACTTATGAACCCATCTTCAATCTCCTAAGGAAGAATGAACCTCATGGATGGAATGATGAATGTCATAAAGCTTTTGAGCTCATTAAGGAGTATCTTCTCCATCAACCTATCTTGATACCCTCGATGCATGTGAAACCACTACTCCTCTATCTCTCTATCATAGAGGATGCGGTTAGAAGTGTGCTTGCAGAAGAAGATGATGATAAGAATGAGAGAGCTATGTACTGGGCAAGAGGTTCCATGATTATGAAACCAGATACATACCCATAGAAAAATCATGCTTTGCTCTTGTGTTGGCTGTATAGAATGGATCCATTAAAATACTTGTTTAAAAAGCCCGCTTTGAGTGGAAGACTATCAAGGTTGTTGATCTTCCTAGCAGAATTTGATTTGAAGTATGTAGTGAGGAAAACCATCAAAGGGAGTATCATATCAGATTTTTATGCCGAGAACCCCATGGAGGGAGAGGATGGTAGGAAAGACTTTCCAGATGAGGATATTTTCGATATTGAGCTAGGGGCATGGAAGATGTATTTCGATGGAGCCGTGAACTAATATGGAAATGGGATAGGAGTACTCTTGATCACTCTTGAAGGATCTCACATACCCTTAGTAGTTAAGTTGAACTTCGGGGCAACCAATAACATGGTAGAATATGAGGCTTGTTTCACCAAAATAGAATCTCTTTGAGAATTGGGGGTGAAAGAAGCCAAGAGTTTTGGAGATTCGACATTGGTTATAGCTCAAGCACAAAGGTTGTGGAAAGTGAAGGAGGAGCATTTAAAACCTTATCAACAGTATCTAGAGGATTTGACCAAGACTTTTGACAGAATTGAATACATGATCATCATTAGAACTCAAAATCAGTTTGTAGATGCCTTAGCTACTTTAGCTTCCATGATTGAAGTACCCAAAGGGAGTATGGACATGACCCTAAGAGATTGAACAAAGTTATAGGATGATACACAAAGAGAAGGCCAAAGCTTCAGTCTTGGTTATAAAGGAGGAAGGAGTTTCTTGGTATTATGACATCATGAAATTTTTTGAATTGGGAGTATATCTAGATGGTGCCAACAAAAGAAACTGTCATTAGATTAGGATGATGGAGATGCAATACATCTTATGTGGAGGTCAACTCTATAGGAGATCCTATGATGGTATACACCTTCATTGTCTAAAGAAAGAAGAAGCCGAGAAAGTTATGGAAGAGATTCATCAAGGGATTTGTGGTCCTTATATGAATGGGAAAATGTTAGCCAAGATCTTAAGGATAGGGTACTATTAGAACACGAAGGAGATTGATTGTGTAGACTTTGTGAAGAGTTTCCACGATTGCTAGACACATGAAAAAGTTGAATCACATGCCACCTAATGAGCTACACATCATGACTTCTCCAAGGCCTTTCTCAATCTAAGGCATAGATGTGATTGGTAGGATAGCCCTTAAGGCCTTGAATGGACACAAATACATCCTAGTGGCGATTAACTACTTCACCAAATAGGTGGAAGCGGCCTCTTACTCCGTGTTAAAAGCAAAGCGTGTGGCTTGATTCATAGAGAATAACATCAGTCGGTATGGGGTACCCCAAGAGATCATCTCTGATAATGGTTTTCACTTTAAGGGAGAGGTTAAAACATTCATGGAACTGTACAACGTTGATCATCACAAGTCTTCACCATATCGACCACAAACCAATGGGGCTATGGAAGCAGCCAATAAGAACATCAAGAACATTAGTGAGATACAAAGATTGGGTCGAGATATTCGTGCATCAACTGGGGCAACTCCCTACTCCTTGGTCTACGGTAGTGAAGCGGTACTTCCCATTGAGGTGGTGATACAATCTTTGGGGGTACTAGCAGAAACCAAGGTCCTAGAGGAAGATTGGGTGAAACAAAGATATGAGTAATTGGCTTTGATAGATGAGAAGAGAGCTAGGGCACAATACCATGCATAAGGATACCAAAAGAGGATTGCTAGAGCGTTTAACAAAAATGTGAGACCTAGAAACCTTAAAGAAGGGGACTTGGTTTTAAAAGTGCTTAGTGATGAAATTTTTGATCTGAGAGGAAAGGTGAAGCCAAGATGGTCTAGTCCTTTTATTATCAAGAAGATCATGTCAGGAGGTGCTACTAGAATTATAGACTTGGATGGGGAAGAGATGCTTCACCCGATTAACATGTATAGACTCCGTAGATACCACATTTGGTAAGGGGAAAAAAAAAAAGCCTGCAAGGTTGAAAACCCGAAAGGGCAGCCTAGGCAAAAGTAAAGGCAAAAGAATCCCGCTAGGTTGAAAACCCGAAAGGGCAATCTAGGCAAAAGATAGGGACAGAGACCATGGGCATTGCAAAAATTCCTCAAAGGATGCCATGGGCAAAAATTACATCGCATGGAAAAAAGAAAAGAAAAAGAAAAAATGATGACAATAAATGGGTGGCTCTCTCGTTGCTCAAATTAAAAAATGATAAATTGTTTCTATAGGGGATGTGGGACATTCCAATCCTTTATTAAATTCATAAAAAAGTACATGAGAATCATAAAATGCAGAAAAGTAAAATTTGGGGCGCCATATCAAGGTGCTCAGTCGGTCTTTCTTTTTTTAATGGATTGGACTTTTTATTAGCTTTCTCAGCTATGTGAACTGTTAGGATTAATGCCCTTAAATCCTATTGTATGATGCTATGTATGACATTATGTATGACTTAATGTTGTGATTAATAAAGTTGTTTTATTATTATCTGAAATAATGGTAACAAGAATATTTGGATATTATCATATAGTCCATGAGATGCATAGTATGTGATTTAGTCACAGAAGATATAAGTCACAAGTTCTTTGTAAACTCAGAATTTTAGTTCGTAGTCGGTGATGAAATTGGGCATTTCATCTGCGAAGACTATAACATATCAACTAAGATGATTTGTCTTGATCATGGAAGTGGAGACTTCTAGTTGATGTGTTAATATGTTTTAAAAATTAAGACATATTGTACTGGACCGCTGTGAGATTTATTATTCTCCTAACGACTGTCAATTGAATAATAAATCTCACAATTTATATTTGCATGAACTCTTAATCCTGAGAGAATAATGGACCTAATCATGAAGTGTAGATTGCTTTGATATATCAGGAGTGAGATCTAAAGTAACGGTCAAAACCTCAGTATGTTGGGCAGCCACATTTCATGTTGATGGAACATATATTCTCAAGATGGAATTCATAGTCTCTTAACAGAGATTTAAAATATTCCCTTGAGATAAGTTTAATGGGTTTAGTTATTTAGAGAGTTAGGCCTAACCACTTTGGTAAGAAATTACTAAAGTATATATTTATGAAATTGGATTTCATAAATATATAATGAATAACTTAAAAGGATTAAACTGGGTACTCAAGGATTAAGACGTAGTAATCTTCAAAGTGACAGTCTATATTTATGACTTTGAATTACTACGAATATTTTATGAAGGGGTTGCATGTATAATAAAGTTTTGGGATATAATTTATTAATAAGGCCTAGAGTGCAATTATATTTATATAGTGGTATTAAATATAATTAATGGTAACTTTGGACTTGTCAAGAGTTGACAGAAAAGTCCAAGGCCCATTGGAGCTAGTGTCTTATTGGTCCTTTTGGTCCCACTCCAAGCCACATATTAAAGCCCAATTGGAAAGGCCTAATAGGCCGACCCAATTAGATAATCAGTTATATATAAAGGGAGAGACATACAGAATTTTTAAGAAAAAAAAGTGAGACACGATTGTGAAGTGGTGTGTATGTGCGAGTGAAACCACTCAATTATTCTCCCTTGGAAATTGATTGAGAGACCACACTTCTTGGGCGTAAAGTGGAATTGGAGTGAAGATTAAAAGTGTTCCCAAGTACTTATAATCTTTTTTTTTGAATTTCTCCACACCAAGGTACGCTATCTTGTTCTTAAATTCTAGAATTTATATAGTGCAAGTTATCAATCATGAATGAAATAGATCTTTGTTTGTTGCTTCCGCTATGTGTTTTGTATGAGATACAAAACCAATTTTAACCAACAATTGGTATCAGAGCCTGGTTTTCATATCATGATTGTATAGCATGTGATTGGATTTTAGAATAAAAGAAAAACGGTTTCTTGATGTTCAACATTGTTTCAAGTATAGTTATTGAAAGTTATTGAGATAACCGTTCATGATGATGACAATCGTATTGCATTTTTTCGTTCGAAGTGGCCACACAATTAAGATACGGATCCATTCAAAGAAAGTAGTTATTGTCCAAGAGAAATTCTTTCTAAAGAATTTCGTTGCCAAGGATAACCGTTCATGATGATAACCATTGTATTGCATTGGTTTGTTCGAAATGGACATCTTGGCTAAATATTTACTTATTGGATGGTGCCGTGTCTTAGTAATTGTCAATGGTAGTTATTGAAATGAAGGGTAGTTATTCTAATGCTCTGGCCGATATATCCAAACCATCTTGAAGTTTATGTTTTGGATATAGTTATTCAAATAACTATCATTTGCATGTATCTATTCATTGCACAACTTGGATTCTTCATTGCATGGCTTGGATGTTAATGCACCGGTTGGATTTGGATGTATATATTGGCTTGATTTGTTGCATGATTTCGTGGACCCATGTGGCAAATTCCATCTACCATTAACATGCTTTCATTTATATATTGCATCAAATGTCGTGTCATGCTATTATATGTATCAAGAATTCGCATGCATTAAGGATTCAAGTTCTTCATTTCATATTGAATCCGTATATTATATATAATGTAATAATCATATATTACATGTAATAATCCATATATTATATTATATATAATGCAATATGGGTTTATAGTGTAATATGGGTTTATTTTACATTATATATATTTATATTTATATTAATGATAAGATTAAAGTATTCATTTAATGAAATTTATTCCTAATGAGATTAGGATTATTTTTTCAAGGGTTTCTAGCATTAATATGGTTCTTGATCATAAAAACCTTTAATTAAAAATATCTAGTGGGAGAGAGATACAAGGGTTGGATCTCACGGCCTCCATTATCGGTTCATAGTAGTGTAGGTAAGCACCTCGTCTTGGCATATATGCCTTTTGATCCCAAAGGAGGGTGTTTACTTCAAGTACTACAAGATTGAACTAACCTATTTAAAGTAGTGTGGACAAGTACCTCGTCTTGGCGTATATGCCTCGCGATCCCAAAGGAGGGTGTTTTGTTCCATGGTACTACAAGTTTAAACATTATAAGGGAGATGAAATGTGGCTACACATGATTCTAGATAATGGTGTACACTAGACTAAGTGTAATGTTAACCTCCCAAAGGAGCTATGTCATTATTACTTAGAGGCTAAAGCTAATATGGCATATTATTAGTGTATGATAAGAGTTATCATGATAGCACTAATAATGAGAATACTTCTCAATCAATTAATGTGTTTATAATAAACTTGCTACCAAGGAATTATAGACATGGATTGGTTTGTCGTTGCATATATTATTTTATGGTTTTATAAGGTTCCATATTATATGATTATATGCTAAATTGATAATGTCTAGTATACTTATTATATTCATGTTTGTTATTTTCAGATTTAAAATCATGACATCATTTAGCCCACTTGTTGCTATTCTTAATCAAAACAAACTAACTGGATCCAACTACGTTGACTGGAAAAGAAACTTGGACATTGTTCTTACTGCTGAAGAGCACAAATATGTGCTTACTCAACCATGTCCTAGATTTCCATCATTAGATGCTCCTCTTGAGGAAAAACAGCGATATGATCGTTGGCAGAAATCTAATGAGATGGCTAAGTGCTATATCCTAGCATCTATTTCAAATGTTCTACAACATCAAATGCAGGATGTAGAACTAGCTTCGGACATTATGCTCAATCTGAAGGAGATGTTTGGTGAGCAAGGCCGTTCTGCTAGGCAAGAAACTATGAGGCAGATTTATAATACCAAAATGGCTGAAGGTACTTCAGTGAGGGAGCATTGTCTTAGGATGATCTCTAATCTGAATACATTGGAAGTTTTAGGTGCCGATATTGATGGAGAATCCCAAGTGGATATGATACTTCAGTCACTACCAGAATCATTCAAAGAATTCAGACTTAACTATAATATGAACAAAAAGATTTATACACTGTCTGAATTGATGAATGAGTTGGTAGTGGCGGAAGGCATCCTTGGTACTTCTAGTGTTGAAGCCAATGTTGGTGAAGCTTCTACTTCTCAACCTAAGTTGAAAGGCAAGGGTAAGAAGAAGAAGAAGAAGAACTTCACTAAGAAAGATGGTAAACAAGTTGCCTTAGGAGTTGCCAACAAAGGAAAGAAAACCAAAGGAAAGTGTTTCCATTGTGGTGAGAAAGGACATTGGAAGAGGAATTGTCCAATATTTAAGGCTACCAAGAATAGAGGTATGAAAAGTACATTCCTTCTTGAAACATGTTTGGTACAGAATCCCACAGATTCCTGGTGTGTGGATTCAGGTTGTACTAATCATATCTGCAAATCCTTGTAGGGGTTTCAGGAGACCAGAAAGCTGAATGAAGGGGAAATGTTTCTTACCTTGGCTGATGGGAGCAGGATTCCAGTTGTAGCTATTGGAGTGTTTAATTTATGTTTTGAATCTAGAGTTTTAGTATTGGAAGACTGTTTGTATGTACCTAATGTTCGTAGAAATTTAATTTCTGCAACTTATTTAGGTAAACATGGATATTTTGTTATCCTAAAAGACAATGTTGTAATAAAGAAGGATAAAGTGTTTATCTGTTCTGGCAATATTGTGGATGGTCTTTATATTTTAACTCCTGATAAGCATGAATTATATAATTCTGAATTAGATCATAACTCTCATGTAAAATCATTAAAGAGAAAGTTTCCTTCTACTAATGAAGCATATCTTTGGCACTTGCGTTTGGGTCATATTAATCCAAATAGAATTCAAAGACTGATCAAAGATGGTCTTTTAGAGCCATTGGACTTTGATGAATTTCCAGTTTGTGAATCTTGTTTGGAAGGCAAAATGACCAAACGACCTTTTAATGCAAAAGGTAGAAGAGCCCAAGAGTTGCTTGAATTAGTTCATACAGATGTATGTGGTCCTATGTCAACCCAAGCAAAAGGAGGTTATGAGTACTTCATCACTTTTACCGATGATTACTCAAGATATGGTTATGTGTACCTAATGAGACGGAAGTCCGAAGCCTTTGAAAAGTTCAAAGAGTTTAGGGCGGAAGTTGAGAATCAATTAGGTAAACGCATAAAAGCTATTCAATCTGATCGTGGTGGCGAATACCTTCTTGGGGATTTCAAGGATTACTTAACTCAAAATGGGATTATATCCCAATTGACTGCACCTGGAACTCCCCAACAGAATGGTGTAGCAGAAAGAAGGAATAGGACTCTTTTGGAAATGGTTAGGTCCATGATGAGTTACTCAACTTTACCAGTTTCTTTTTGGGGATATGCACTAAAAACTACAATGCATATTTTGAATTTAGTTCCATCAAAATCTGTTCCCAACACACCTAAGGAATTGTGGAGTGGGCGTAAGCCTAGTATGAAATATCTCCACATTTGGGGATGTCCAGCACATGTGTTGAAAAGGAAGTCTGATAAGTTGGAATCTAAAACCGAAGTATGCATGTTTTTAGGGTATTCAAAAGAAACAAAGGGTTATTTATTCTATAATCATAAAGATAACAAAGTGTTTGTTAGCACACATGCCAAATTTTTAGAAGATGATTATATGAATAATTTTGATCCTAGAAATAAAGTTGTTTTGCCTGAAATGAATGAACCTTTAGTTGAACAACCAATAGATGAAACTAGGGATGATGTGGTTGTATTGGATACACCACAAGATACTACTTATGAGATGTCTAGTACACAGGTGCCTCGTCGTAGTGGGAGAATTGTTCGGCCTCCCATAAGATTCATAGGTTTGGGAGAAACTTATGAAACTATCTCAGAAGAGGCTGAATCGGATCCCTACACTTATGAAAAGGCAATGAATGATATAGATGCACATCATTGGATCAAAGCTATGAAACCATGTATTCTAATCAAGTTTGGGATCTTGTAAAGGCGCCTAATGGCATTAAACCTGTTGGTTGCAAATGGGTTTACAAGAGGAAGAGAGGGGTAGATGGAAAGGTTGAAACTTTTAAAGCAAGACTAATGGCGAAAGGGTATACACAAAAAGAAGGTATTGACTATGATGAAACTTTTTCGCCAGTAGCTATGCTTAAATCTATCAGAATTCTCTTATCCATTGCTGCTCATTATGATTATGAGATTTGGCAAATGGATGTCAAGACTGCATTTCTTAATGGCAATCTTGAAGAAGAAATCTATATGATGCAACCAGAAGGTTTCATAGCAAAGAACCAAGAGCATATGATATGCAAGTTAAAAAGGTCCATTTATGGACTTAAACTAGCATCTAGGTCATGGAACATCATATTTGATCAAGCAATCAAGTCATTTGGTTTTGAACAAAATCTTGATGAACCATGTGTATACAAAAGGCATCGAGATAAAGTACTAATGTTCCTAGTGCTTTATGTTGATGACATTCTACTCATTGGAAATGATGTAGGGGTAATGTCATCAGTAAAGGTTTGGTTGTCAAACCAATTTGATATGAAGGACTTGGGTGAGGCTAACTTTATTCTAGGGATCAAGCTTTGGCGAGATTGTAAGAATAAGATGTTAGGCTTATCACAAGCTAGATATATAGATAAGGTTCTAGAACGATTTAGCATGCAAAACTCCAAAAAGAGATTACTTCCTTTCAGACATAGCGTTCCTCTGTCTGATGACCAAAGGCCTAAGACTCAAAAGGAAAAAGATATGATGAGACAAGTTCCTTATGCTTCTACAGTAGGAAGTCTCATGTATGTCATGCTTTGTACTAGACCAGATATTTGTTATTCAGTAGGCATGGTCAGCCGATATCAATCAAATCCAGGACCAAAACATTGGCAAGCTGTAAAGCATATTCTCAAGTATCTACGGAGAACGAGAGATTATATGCTTGTTTATCGGTGTGAGGATTTGATACTCATTGGCTATACAGATTCAGATTTTCAGTCGGATCTAGATTTCAGAAAGTCCACATCAGGATGTGTATTCACCTTGGGAGGTGGAGCCATAACATGGAGGAGTGTCAAACAATCTTGTATTGCGGACTCCACCATGGAAGCAGAATATGTTGCTGCTTGTGAAGCAGCAAAAGAAGCTGTATGACTCAAGAAATTCCTTTCTGACCTTGGTGTAATGAGAATGGAACAAGTTCCCATCACATTGTTTTGCGACAGTAGTGGTGCAGTTGCACAATCAAAAGATCCAAGGAACCACAAGAAAGGGAAGCACATCGAGAGAAAGTATCACATCATTAGAGATATTATTGCTCGTGGAGATGTGGTGGTGGCAAAGATTGAAAGTGCAAATAATCTAGTAGATCCCTTTACCAAAGCTTTGCCTCAAAGGACCTTCGAGTCACAATTGGAGCGAATGGGAGTTAGATTAGTGCACAATAGTCTTTAGGGCAAGTGGGAGATTGTTAGGATTAATGCCCTTAAATCCAATTATATGATGCTATGTATGACATTATGTATGACTTAATGTTGTGATTAATAAAGTTGTTTTATTATTATCTGAAATAATGGTAACAAGAATATTTGGACATTATCATATAGTCCATGAGATGCATAGTATGTGATTTATGTGATTTAGTCACAGAAGATATAAGTCACAAGTTCTTTGTAAACTCAGAATTTTAGTTCGTAGTCGGTGATGAAATTGGGCATTTCATCTGCGAAGACTATAACATATCAACTAAAATGATTTGTCTTGATCATGGAAGTGGAGACTTCTAGTTGATGTGTTAATATGTTTTAAGAATTAAGACATATTGTACTGGACCACTGTGAAATTTATTATTCTCCTAATGACTGTCAATTGAATAATAAATCTCACAACTTATATTTGCATGAACTCTTAATCCTGAGAGAATAATGGACCTAATCATGAAGTGTAGGTTGCTTTGATATATCAGGAGTGAGATCTAAAGTAACGATCAAAACCTCAGTATGTTGGGCAGCCACATTTCATGTTGATGGAACATATATTCTCAAGATGGAATTCATAGTCTCTTAACAGAGATTTAAAATATTCCCTTGAGATAAATTTAATGGGTTTAGTTACTAACACAGTGCTTGTCCCAATTTCATCTTCTGGTTCATTTTGGACTCTTTTTTGGGCATTTTCTAGGCCAGGAATTGTACTTCGACGTTTTTTAAACTTGCATTCCTAATAAAATCCATTTTAACTTGATAATTAAGTCCTTTAAAAAATAATTATCTGAAATATAATTACTCTAAAATCCTAATTATCAACAATTCCCATATTATCAGATTTTCCATTTTATTCCTATGCAACCAAACTTATTATTAATCAAAATCAACAACCAATCACATAAATTATTTAATTAATTTTAATTATTGACCAATCAAAATTAATTTCAATTAATCACACGTGGTCAGTATCACCCAATTGAATGCATGCAGACCATGAAAACTTGATCTTGTGATATCTTTCAATCCGACGGTCCGATTTGGGAACCGGGCTTAGCGTATCATCACAATCGTTAGAATCTCAAGTTCATTTTTATGATATGGGATGAATGATTTAGTGCATGAAATGCAATTATGATCTTTTAGGTATTTAAAATAATCATTTCAAACATCTTCCAAGATTAAATTTTGGGTGCAAAATTGAGTGTCTACATAGATGACATAAGAATAAATACAGTTTGCAAGAGCAAGAAGTACATATTTATCAAGCTTCATAAGAAAAGGAAGAGGGTTTAACCTCAAGGAGCTTCTAAGGCCCCACCAGCTGGTGCAGAGTCCCCCGACTAAGTGTGTCTAAGGATGAGTATAGGTAGGTAAGACAAGCCTGGCCCCAGTTCGCCTTTTGAGCATGCCCAAAGTCACGAAAGAGATCCAACCACCTCAAGGACACCATCTACCCTTTATTAGCGAAGAGATAAGCCCCCAGTATATACAGTAGGAATACCTTAGCCATCTGGGCATAATCTTCAGGCGTTACCTGAGGAAGAGGCTTGTAGTCTGCCTCAAGATGAAAGCAGAGGACTGTCTCACTCATGTACCTTTGCCCCAGTAGGTCTATGCTTAGTTGAGTGCCTGACTCACCCTCTAAATCAATGAGGGGCCCAACGCACCACAAACCAGTCATTCAGTGGAAGTTGTAAGGAGTCACTATCATCTCTTGATCAGCAATGTGAAAGGTGTGATAGTGCCCCACCACCATTCAGCCAACGTCTGCATTGGGTTGTTGCTAGCGGAACTCTTCGAAAGCAGGCTTATAATAGGCTTGAAGTTAGCTGCGCATATTAAGGCCTTTGTGTCATCTACCAAGGCCCTACACCAAGAAGAAATATGGCTAGTGCTATGCCTACCCGTGAAAGGGGCAAGATCTACAAAAAGATGGAAAAGAGAGCATGAGAATCACAGTTAAAAAATAAGGTTTTTGAGTGCCTGCATGCACACACAAGACCCATGTATGCATACACAGGGTCTCGCATACGTACGTATGCTAGGGCGTCACCTTACTTTTGCAGCAGAAATTAGGCATCGCTTTGCCTTAGGTGACATGGACTGTGATGATCACACTGAAAGGGGGGAGTAGGTATATATACATACATCATGCACAATGCAAGCACACAGAGTAGGAAAGTAAATGCCTACATCACTAGAGCATGGCCCAAAATATAAGTGCAGGAAAGTAAACAGGGATCGCCATACTCTAGAGATGAGGATGAATGGTACAAGGTATGATATACCTAATACAAACTATCTAAAAGAGAAAGGGAGGAGGAAGGAAGGGGTTTAAAAGAGTACATAACCAAAGGGAAAGGCTAAACTCCTAAACCTACTGAACACAGCCACTTGGCTTATCTACATGCTTGCGTCTGCATTCGTTTTACTTGTTCCTAGAAGATTGTGCCCTAGCTCCATGTGTTCTCTCTTCATGTGTGTACATGCAAAGGTAAAGACAAAAAACCAACAGACAAGCAATGGAAGGAAAAGATGCAAAGAGTATATAAAAAGGCATAAAACAGATGAGCATGATAGACATGGCAAGCATAACAGGAAAGCAAGCAAAAAAGCAAGAAAATGAACAAAAGGTGGTGTCCACAAGGGACAAATGTAGGTTTGGATCGAATGTCCATAACTTCATTGTGTTGAAGCATGGACGACACACTAGCAAGCAAGACTCATGCTTGGACATGTAAGCAAGCGTGTAAAGATGCATATAAAGCCAATGGGTGACACAAACAAGCATGGCAAGCATAACATCGCACGGAGCAAAAAATGGGAAAGGTATGCACAAAGCAACTGGCATCATGGCGATGTGTCCCAAGTGGTTGCATCCAAACAGGGCCTCATGGGCATCGGATGTAACCACACGCCCGTTAAGGGCATTAAGAATGGTAAAGCCTAGAACAAGAGAGGCTATCACAAGCATAAAGCATAGAAGCAAGCAAACAGCATAGAAGCAAGCAAACATTGACATACAAATAAGATGATCCAAACCCTTTTATGTGGGCCAAGGTGCATGGACAATGAAAAAGACCATAGGGTCTAGATCGGGTCTGAACCGATAGGCCAAAATACAAGAAAGAAAGATAAAGTGACAAATGGGCTACAATAGCACGTGGCATGACAAACATAGCCTAGGTCTAGGCACACAAACATGGCATGGAATGGACAAGTACACGGAGAACAACATGAAACGTGTAGAGCATAGACCCAAGCACACAAACACATGAAAACATAGATCTAGGCATAGGCATGGCAACACGTATGTGAACATGTGAAAGCTTAGCACATAGACATGGTAGAACATGGATCTAAGCATATAGACATATACAGATGTAGATCTAAGAACGAAACATGGCGAAAATTGCATAAATACATAGATCCAAGCAAGGTATAACCAACAACATCAAACGGGCATGTGAGCTTGTAACCCTAACGTCAACAAAGAGCAAAAAGAGGAACAAAATAAAGGAAAGCATGGCATAAAACTCTAAGCATGTAGACCTAAACATACGAGCATGTAGAAACATAGATCTAAGCACAACAACATGGCACAAGACATAACAACCTAGAGATCTAAGCTAGCAGCACAAATAAAACAACAACCATGCTAAGGCAAGCAATAAAACATGTTATTCAAGCAAAAATAGCAAGATAAATGTCAGAAAAAGATTTAGAAGATTAGGGGTGTCGATGATAGCTAGAAAAGCTACATCCACACCCCTAAACCCCAAATCCAAAGCGTAGAACGAAGGAAAGGAAGATTAGGTATAAGAACAATACCTTGTGGTGTTGGTGAAGAGAGAAGAATCAAGAGGCTTTGGTGTGTGTTTTCTTTTTTGGCGTTTTGTGTGTTTTTCAGTGTTTGGAAAGGAGAAAAATGTGTAGAGAAGCTGGGTAGAGAGCAGAAAATTAGAAAAAAAAAATGTGGTCTTTCTAGTCTAAGGAATAATTGGGGCTATCTATAGCCCCGACACGCATTACGAGGGCCACCCCTAAAAATGTGTTTATCTAGCCACCCCTAAAAATATCTTGACTTCTTGTTTCCAAAAAGGTATGGATCTTGAAAATCCAATGCTCGGATCAAAAGTTATGGCTCTCGGAAGTTTATGGTGCATCGATCAATGCATCATCCCGGTTTTCATGATATCTCGGCCGTTCTAACTCTGATTTTGACCCATGAACAATCTTTGGAATGAGAATTTAATAATCTTCGCAATGGCATTGGTTTTAACCCGTTCTGATAGTCGAATCAAAATTAAGGTTTTTGGGCCCAACCAAGATCGACTTCGGGTCAAACTTAGTTGAACTTGGTCAAAGTTGTTAAAAATCTCTAAGAAGCTCAGGTTTGGTGTAAAACTGAAAAACATTGTTTTGTAAGAGTTTGGACCTCGTTTAGCCCTCGGTCAGACCTAAGGCTAACCAAGGGCATTTTGGTTATTTTAGTTGAAAAAGGCACTTCAGGTGCTCCAATGCCCAAACGGGTTACGTCAGGTCATTCTGGATGCTCTCGTGGACCCATGGAGAGAAAATGATATACTTGGATTTTTCGGGGTCCGGCACACAAATCGAAGGCGGATAAAATACGTTATCAACAATGCAAAACTAGAGACTAAAGATGTGAACTAAAGTTGAAAGCCAGATCCACTAGACCACAACTTACTCCAGAGAACTTTTTAAAAGTGAGAATTCAGAGAAATAGAAGCGAAATGGTCAAAATGAGGCCTTGGGGCCCCTATATAGGGCCTTATACGGCTTAGGTTGCCTAGCACACCTTATAGGGTAGCCAGGTTTGCCCAGTGCACCAACAAGGGCCGCCGGTCAGCATTGACCCGGTCAACGTTAACCAGTTGACCTTTGACCCAAAAAAAAAAGAGTTTCTTACCCAATTCCAAGGACCAAGTCAAAGAATTTTTCTGGAATAGCTGCAACAACTCAACCTTATTAGGTAAAACCATTCTCGATCTATGAACAGCATAGTTTTCGCACGTAATTTTAGGGCAACAAAATGCGGAATCACATTATTTATCCGACACCTCTCATTACACTCGAGATGTCAAATAAAAAAAGGGTAGTTGTAGACACCGTATTTTGTTTGCCCTCGATTTGCATGCCAATTCCCAAAAATTCCAAAAATAGTATCTTTTCTCCATAGGGCCGCAAAAGTATCTAGATTGACGTGGCATAACCCATTCGGGCATCGGAGCACCTAAAGCGTCATTCATGTCAAATTGACCAAAATGCCCTTGTTCAACCCTGAGTTGACTGAAAGTCAAAGTTAGTCAAAATCATTCCAAAACAACTTTTTTCATGTTTCTACATCCAACTCGAGCTACTCAATGATTTTGTCAACTTTGACCAAGTTTAACACAAGGTTGACTCCTAGGGACACCAGAAATCTTAATTTTGGTCTGATTTTCAAAATGGGTTGGGACCAGCGCCATTGCAAAGATTATCAAATTCCATTTCCAATGACTATTCATGAGGCAAAATCGTAGTTAAAACGATTGAGATATCTAGAAAACCGTGAAAAGTGCATCAGCACGCTTACTAAGGCCATAACTTTTGATTCAATCGTTGGATTTTCAATTTCTTTAATGTTCTAGAAACTATACATCCAAAGCTTTCTAGGGAAACCAAGATCAACTCAATCCGATTCCAGTAAGACCTTTAAATATGTATCCGAAGTTGAACCAGGAAAAGGCCAAAATTGCTGACGTCAGGAAGGTGCGCCGGTGGCCAAAGAGTCACTTTTTCACTATGAATGGCCCCAAGCCCCTCATTTTGCAAAAAAAAAAAAAAAATTTAAATAGTAAATAAAAATTAAAAAAATAATAATTGGACAATTTCTAAGCAAATTCTCTCTCTTTTCCCTCTCTAATTTCTCTCCCAAACACATCTAAACACCCTTAAACACCTTAGATCCTCATCTTTTCTCCACAATCGTCAAGGTAGTGTTCTTGCACTCAATCTTCCTCACATTGGTTCCATACCTTGGATTTGAGGTTTAGGAGTGTGGATGTAGCTTTTTAGGTAAAATCCACACCCTTTTCTCTTTATAGCTTTTCCTAGCTTTATTTTGCTTAATAAAATGCTTTTTTGCTTTCCCTAGCATGTCTTTATAGTTTTTATAGCATGTTTCCTTACTTATGCCATGATTTATTGCTTTGATGTTGTTGGCCTAGCCTTCTTGGGCTAGGATATGTCTAAATTTAATATTTGTGCTTTTTTTTTTTATGGCAATAATGTTTATGCTTAGATCCACATGTTTCTAGGCTCATTGCCATGTTTATGCTTAGATCTACATGCCATGTTTTTGATAGATCTACATTTTAATGCTTAAATCTATGTCTGTATGCTTAGATCTATGTGTTTATGTGCTCCGTGCCATGCTTGTGTCTCAGATCTACATTGGTTGCTATGCCATGTGCTACTTTAGCCCTTTTTGTCTCTTGATATCTTTCTTTCTTGTGTTTTGGCCCTCCAGTAGGGTGTAGATCTAAATCCTGTGATCTAGGTCTACATCCATACACCTAGGCCTATATTAAAGGGTTTGGATCATTTTCTTTGCATGTCTATATTTGTTTGCTTGCTTCTATGCTTTATCTCCATGCTTGCCTCTCTAGATCTAGGCTTTGCCATGCTTTGTGCCCTCCATGGGCTTGTGCTTGTGTGGTCTCATCCATTCCTCCTAGGGATTGATTGGGTGTGACCACTTGTGAGATACACCTCCGTGTTGTTGGTATGCTTAATACACACCTTTCTCCACTCCGTGCGATGTTGATATGCTTGCCTTGCTTGCTTTGTGCCACCCGTTTGGCTTTCCTTGCTTCTATGCTTTCTTTTTACACGCTTACCTACATGTTCATGCATGAGTCTATGTATTGTCCATACTCCAATCCAATGGAACTATGGATACTCAATCCAAACGTACATCTGTTCTCCTAGGACACCCCCTTTTGTTTGATAACGTGCATCTTTGCCTCTTCGTGTGCTTCATATGTTTGTTTGCCCCCCGTTTGGCATCTTTTCCTACCTTGTCTTTAGCATGCATTTCCTTTTATTTGCTTCTTTGCTTGTCTGCTGGCTTGTTTCTTTTGTCTTTACATGTACACGCATGGAGCACAAACACTTGGAGAAAAGGTACAACCTCCTAGGCACGAGCAAAAAGGGCAAGGATGCAAGCAAGAAAACGCAAGGCCACAAAGGGCAATGTTCAATAGATAGGAGGCCTAGCCCCTTTAGAGCGGTTTTCTCTTTCCCTCTCTTTAAGCCTCTTCTCTAAAGCATGTATTAGGGTCCCCTTCCTTGTACACCCTTTTATTTTCTTGATCCTTGCTTAGACCGCATTCCCTAGGTATGGCAATGTCTATTTTACCTTTCCTGTACCTTGCTGGGCCATACCCTTGGAACGTTGGCAATGTCTGATTTACTTTTCCGCTATATGTGGTTGCATTATACATGATGTATGTATATATATATGCCTGCGCATGTGTTGGTGATTGTGCACTTTGTATGATGGACTCTTATGGCTACATGAGTGACCCTCTCTAGTCATGAGAGCTCTTGACTTTGTAGTGTGGGTATGCATTCAAGGCAACTGCCGTAGGTACATATTCATGTCATATTGTGTGCATGATCATCGCGATGTGATTGTCTCGATCCACATCACAAAGTGACATTGGTTTCCCCATGTATGCGACATGCATCAACATACTTCATGCTTTGAAGGGCTTCGACTCATCACAGTACGAGCATGTCGATACACCCCATATACACAGATGCGAAACCCTACTGGCACACCAAACGCAAAACTCTGCCGAATTTTCGCTGTGAAAATGGGGTATCCCTATTGTCGTATTCTCACATCAAAAGCTTGGTGAAAATAGCATTTTATGCACTATGACGCATTTAAGGCGGAGTGCTACCGAATTTCCTCCACAAAAATAAGGCGAAATGCTATCGGATTTTCGCTGTGGAAATCAGGCACCAATCCCAAACAAACTTGGGAAGCATCAATCAAGACCATACCCATTTCGAAACCAAACATTAAAGCCCAATACGTTTAAAGCCCTAAAGGCTAATGCCAATAGCTTGTTTTCAATTTCTAATATCTAAAAATTACGATTTTGCCAAAACAAAGAACTGTCTACAAACAGGCATTGTGAGATGCCCAACACCTTCCCCACAAGTAACTAAACTTCCAAACTCAAGAATCAAGATTTTTTACCACATTAGATTAGGAAAAGCGGCCTTTTTCTTAGCCTATGATCAGTAATAAAATCAAATAGATTCAGATGACCAATCACACCTAAAAAAACCCAATGATTGGTGGTGACTTCACTTACCCTTGGTAATATCCATAAAATCGACTCAGATTCTAGTCACACATCCGAGGTACGATACACCTCCATATCCACAACCAATTCTCAGGCTGATAGAGGTGGAAAGGCGCGCGAGTGTCACCGCGATGGGTGGTCAAGCAGCCGCAAGGCGTTGACATTTTAGATTTTATGACCACTTTGATTAACACTAAGAGTTAAAAAGGAAAAAAGACCATGTACAAGATTTTTGGTATTTTGAATATGTTACATGTGATACAAAAGGAAACAAAATATATATATATATATATATATGCACTTAAATCAAATAAAACAAATAATGAAAGATAATAAAACAAGCATTAAAAAATGATAAAGCAAAAAAGGAAAGAAATCTAGGTTTCTACCCAGATTGGCGTACGCTGTAAGAAGAGTGCATACTCATCCTTCTACTAGCGTACGCATCTAAACTTCAAATCAGATTTCTAGGTAAACAACCAAGAACAAGAACCCTAGCCATCTAAAAAGTGAGTACACCGATATATGGGTGCATACACATCTTATCCCATGTGTACGCATCTTAAGGCAAATTAGGGTTCATCACAGATTTGCAATTAATCAAAGAAGAAAGAAATAAAAACAACCACAAAGCATGATATGATAAAGAAACAACATATTAAATAATTAAAAACAACAAGGAACAGAAAGGAAACAAGAAATCAAGGAGGAGAATGTGGATCATGGAAAATATCCACATCTCCTCCTCTTGTCACTCATAGTGGTGTTGATTATGTTGGGATTAGTGCCCTTAAATCCTATTGTATGATACTATGTATGATATTATGTATGACATGATGTATAACTTAATATTGTAATTAATAAAGTTATTTTATTATTATCTAAAATAATGGTAACATGAATATTCAGACATTATCATTTAGTCCATGAGATGCATAATATGTGATTTATGTGATTTAGTCACAGAAGATATAAGTCACAAGTTCTTTGTAAACTCAGAATTTTAGTTCATAGTCAGTGATGAAATTGTGCATTTCATCTGCGAAGACTATAACATATCAACTAAGATGATTTGTCTTGATTATGAAAGTGGAGACTTCTAATTGATGTGTTAATATGTTTTAAGAGTTAAGACATATTGAACTGGACCGCTGTGAGATTTATTATTCTCCTAACGACTGTCAATTGAATAATAAATCTCACAACTTATATTTGCATGAACTCTTAATCCTGAGAGAATAATGGACCTAATCATGAAGTGTAGGTTGCTTTGATATATCAGGAGTGAGATATAAAGTAACGGTCAAAATCTTAGTATGTTGGGCAGCCACATTTTGTATTGATGGAACATATATTCTCAAGATGGAATTCATAGTCTCTTAACAGAGATTTAAAATATTCCCTTGAGATAAGTTTAATGGGTCTAGTTATTCAGAGAGTTAGGTCTAACCACTTTGGTAAGAAATTACTAAAGTATATATTTATGAAATTGGATTTCATAAATATATAATGAATAACTTAAAAGGATTAAACCGGGTACTCAAGGATTAAGACGTAGTAATCTTCAAAGTGACAATCTATATTTATGACTTTGAATTACTACAAATATTTTATGAAGGAGTTGCATGTATAATAAAGTTTTGGGATATAATTTATTAATAAGGCCTAGAGTGCAATTATATTTATATAGTGGTATTAAATATAATTAATGGTAACTTTGAACTTGTTAAGAGTTGACAGAAAAACCCAAGGCCCATTGGAGCTAGTGTCTTATTAGTCCTTTTGGTCCCACTCCAAGCCACACATTAAAGCCCAATTGAAAAGGTCCAATAGGCCAGCCCAATTAGATAATCAGTTATATATAAAGGGAGAGACATACAGAATTTTTATTAAAGAAAAAGTGAGACACCATTGTGAAGTGGTGTGTATGTGCGAGTGAAACCACTCAATTATTCTCCCTTAGAAATTGATTGAGAGACCACACTTCTTGGGCATAAAGTGGAATTGGAGTGAAGATTAAAAGTGTTCTCAAGTACTTATAATCTTTTATTTTGAATTTCACCGCACCAAGGTACGCTATCTTGTTCTTAAATTCTGAAATTTACATAATGCAAGTTATCAATCATGAATGAAATAGATCTTTGTTTATTACTTCCACTATGTGTTTTGTATGAGATACAAAACCAGATTTAACCAACAGATTGACCGGTCCCTGGGCTAAAATTGACTACCACAACTTTGTGTGTGGATTAACAACTTGGATAAAGGTTTGTTTTGGGTATATGGTTAAGAAACCTAAAACTAATGGAAAGATGGCTATAGGATCACAAAAAGGTTAGTGTGATTAAGAAATCATGAAAAAAAGATTAGTTTTCTAATAACCAAAGGTTAAAATACTCAATCAAATGCTCATAAAAACTGTCCTCACACTCTTAGAAACTCACTAAGTATTTTGGAGTGATTTTGTTATAGCTTCCATTATTGTGAAAAAGTGGGATCCTTTTGGTGGTGGAAAGTTCTATAAGCTTAGTTGAGGCTAGGGTTTTGTGGAGGCTAGGGTTTTTTTATGATAGGATGTTTTAATCAATCACCAGGCTAGATTGATTGATCAAAAATCCCACCAAAAAGGAAAAATCAATTTTAGGCTTCTGACCAAAAGAATGCATACACACTCTTTGTAAGCCTTTTTAAAATCAGCTTACAAAAGGCGCATATGCACTCAAAAGAGTGCATATGCACTTTTTGTAAGCCTTTTGGAAATTGGGCTTAAAAATAGATTTTGGGCTTAGGATTATTTTACCCAAAAGGATCAAATCCATAGTTAGTTGGATATGCAGATGCATGTTATCCTTTTTACCCACATAAATATTGATCACAAATAGGGTATTTATTCACTTGTGGAAACACCGACATATCATGGAGATCTGTCAAACAAACATTATATGCTACTGGAAGAGACCATGCCCCCGAACCGTTTTGGTTTTAGGGCAAACCCATGTGTTGTTATTGCCTCTCAATATAGAGGTTCAACTGATTATATTTTTCCCTTTAGATTAAGGGTTTTATAGTGAAGTCACCACTTATTTAATTATTGGAAAAAATAAGAAAACCATAATTGAAAATTTCATCATTTTATTAATTTGAAACTGAATTTACATTGATTAAAGGAAATTACATGGTTTTGGTCCTAGATACAATCAAAGATAAAGTACATGGCTTTGTTTCCTAATTAAAATCTAGGAATTGAAAATTACATGGATATGCATTGATCTATTATCCCTTGATCTAAGCTCGGAGGCTATGTTACAAGATGAGAAGGTGTTAGGCACCCACCTTGCTCGATGAAACCAGTCTTTTAGACTATAGTGGCCAACATTCATATTATATCATCCAAATCAATCAATTGCATGTTGAATTTAATGTACGTGTGCATGTGATAAACCATAACTCTATTTATTAATCATTGCATTTCGATTGAAAAAATAAATTCTAGGATTTTAGAGAATTATGAAACTAAAAAGTTTTTCATATTTTGGATGTAGATTTAAGATCAAAACTAGTGTCATGCATGAACATGTGATGAACAACCAAGAACCTGTGAAGAACGCATATGAATATTTAAGAATATCAAGAACATTCAAACATATTCAAGGAATTTAAATAATCACTAGCATGCTTTAATCTTAAATTTTTATCATAGCAACATAAAAAAAACAAGTTAGGGAGAGAAATTATACCTGCATGCAAGATCTACACAGTGGAGTAGGAGGCTCTTGGTGGAGGTCCTAAGGGTGGAGTAGAAAAGAAGAACTAGAAGAGGGAAAGTGAGTCTCACTTAATACCTTGAATCTCAAGAAGACCAAGATATGACAAGACTAACTCTACTTCACTAGAACTCAAGATGGGAGAAGAGAGGATGTTTCTCTATCTTTTGGAATGGAGGAGAAGGGGCTTTATATAGTTGTGGTGGAGAAAATATGAATAGAAAAGCATTCAATGAGGGTTGACAAAGGATCAAAGAGAATCATAAACCTAGACCCTACTTCAATATTTAGAGAAAGATGGTGCATTAAATTTGGAGGTTGGTGGGAGTGATGAGCAAGCAAAATGCCTAAAACCTAGGTTTTTCTACTAGCTCTTGTAACTATTTTTAGAGCTAATTTCAAAAAATCATATCTTTCTTAATTCTAATCGAAATTGTCTCATTTTTATGCTCAAATTGAAGCCCCAGATGTCTAGTTTCTAGTAAAATTAATCTCACTCATAAATTCAAAGTATTCTGAGAGATGTCAATGAAATAGTGAGCAGAGGTCATTTGTTGGAAAATAGTTTCAGTTAGGCCCCAAATTAATTTCCAAAATTAATAGGCTCCAATTACTTCCATTTCAGAATTAATCAGTCCCAAATTTACCTTGATTAAAAAGACAATTACACAAATTACTCATTGAATAATTAATGTTTGATTATCTAGTTAATAAAGTGTGCGCAACCTTACCATAAGTCATAGTCCTAGCCAATCAAATTATGACACATCATTAATTTCAAATTGATTATAATTATAACCAATTGTAATCAATTATTCATAATCACATATAGTCAGACTCAACTTATGATAGTGAATGTCCGCCATTAAAACTTGATTTGATGATAATTTTTAATATGATGATCCGATTAAGGCTTATGACCAGTCAATTTGACTGTTACAACATCAAGATCACTATGATGAAATGAAATTAAGGATCTAATGGCCACAATTAAGATTCCTATTTTCAAGGTAAAATTACTCTTTTACCCTCCATGTGAAATTAAATGCGAGTTGCAAAATGAGGTGTTAACAGCTACCTACTCAAATCACTCAGAAATTATCACAATCCATGAAGCAAGTTATGAGTGCATTTGGCTGAGATTGGTAATCCAACATATTCGAGACAAATGTGGATTATCAACAATCAAAGATACCCACACAATCTTATATGAAGATAATGTTTCTTGTATTACTCAGATTAGAGAAGGCTATATAAAATTTGACATAACTAAACATATTTCACCAAAATTCTTTTATACACGTGAGCTTCAGAAGAATGGTGAAATAGATATCAGGAAAAATTCGAACAAGTAACAATTTGGCAAATATATTCTCCAAGGCATTATCAATTGCAACATTTGAGAAGATAGTGAATAATATTAGCATCCGTCAACTTAAAGATTTTTTCATTAAAGACAATTAAAGCTCCCTATCCTCCTGAGGGGGAGTAAAAACTTAACGGGATGTGTGCTAATTTTACTCTTTTTCCTTCACTTAGGTTTTCTCCCACTGGGTTTTCCTTCGCAATCAAAAGGCATTAAAAGGAATGCAAGAATATTGTACTCTTCTTCCCTTTGCCATTGGTTTTTGTTTCCCCCTAATTGGGGTTTTCCTTGGCAATGTTTTTAATGAGATATATTCTTAGCGAGTGGTCATCCAAGAGGAAGAGTTGAAATTGATACCTTTGACAGATTACCCAACTTGCAATTTTGGCCCTTTGTTACGCGGCATTCAACAGTAATTTTCTTCGACCTTCAAATATTGCAACAAGTCCCAATCAAAATGAATTATTTCACTAATATACATGAAGTTGTTGTTGCAAATAGTGGACACGCTTTCTATTTGAGAGATCACTACTAAACCATGCTACTACCTTCTTTTATTTTATAACAAAATGCAAATATTTGTGCTTAAAAAAAAAAAAACAAACAAACAAACGAAAACATTATTTTGATCCCTACATTTTGGAATCACAATCAATTTAGTCCTTATATTTTGATAGCAGTCAATTTAGTCCCTGTTATTTTCAACCTATAATAAATTTGGTCCCTACGATTAATTCGCTAACGAAAAATGTCTATGTGGCAAATAATGTGCACAATTGACACACATGTGACTAATAAAAAATAAAAACATTTAATTGCTATTAAAAAAATACGGCAACATTTTTTTTTTAAAGCCACATCAAAAATTTTATTTAAACAAGAAAACGTGCCATAAAAATAAAATAAAAATTTTGAAGGGTGAATTATAAATTATAAAATTAAAAATTAAAAAAAAAATCCAACTTTTCTTACACTTTCTTGGCAACTAAACACAACCCTAAAACACAAAAATTGAAACTAACAATCACCCATCACAGACTAAAAGATTGTACTAGATTTCCATAGCCAAATTTGTTGGTCTCTCTCTCTCTCTCTCTCTCTCTCTCTCAAACATAGAAAAGAAACAAAACAAATCTTAAGTTGGGTTTTGAATCTAACGCTAAGTCCAAAATTGCATTTTGTAATTGCATTCCAAAATCAAATGGAGATAGATGAAATTATTATAGAAAAGGGAATCAATTACCTTGGTTCATTGACAAAATTTATCAAACACCACAAAGGCTAACAGCCAAACGAACCCTTGGGAAAAATAAAATAAAATAAAAAAGAAAAGGAAAAATAGATACGTAAACATTGTGAGATGTGAGGTGTGGATTACACTACAGGGCCACCACCTACTCCAACAACCACACCCACCAACCAAGATAATAGTATAAATAAATAAATAAATAAAAAAAAAAAAAGACACTACAGGGCCACCACCCACTAGAACTACAAGTACAACACCCACCAACCAAGAAAATAGTATAAATAAATAAAAAAATAAAAAGAAGGAAGATTTTTAAGGAAGGGTATTGTAGTACTTTGGCAACCAAATAAACTCACTCCTTCAAATAGCCCCTTCAGATTCAACCCAGAACTCGCTGCACTTGGAGTTAATTAAAGATATTCTTCTTCATTTCATTTAATTTCTCTGCTCATTCCATAAAAATGGATCCCGTGAACGCTTGGGGAAACACACCTCTGAAAGCAGTGGATCCAGATATCCACGATCTAATCGAGAAGGAGAAGCGTCGTCAATGTCGTGGCATCGAGCTCATCGCTTCCGAGAACTTCACCTCCTTCGCTGTGATTGAAGCCTTAGGCAGTGCCCTGACCAACAAATACTCAGAAGGCATGCCCGGTAACCGATACTACGGAGGTAACGAATTCATTGACGAGATCGAGAATCTCTGCCGATCTCGAGCCCTCCAAACCTACCGTCTCGACCCAACCCAATGGGGTGTCAATGTACAGCCATATTCAGGTTCACCAGCTAACTTCGCTGCCTACACCGCTGTGCTTCAACCACATGATCGTATCATGGGTTTGGATCTTCCATCTGGGGGTCATTTGACACATGGGTATTACACCTCTGGTGGGAAGAAGATCTCTGCTACCTCCATTTACTTCGAGAGTTTGCCTTATAAGGTGAATTCCACAACTGGGTATATCGATTATGATAAGTTAGAGGAGAAGGCCTTGGATTTCAGGCCAAGGTTGATCATTTGTGGTGGGAGTGCATATCCAAGGGACTGGGATTATGCTAGGTTCCGTTCTATTGCTGACAAGTGTGGAGCCCTTTTGCTTTGTGACATGGCTCACATTAGTGGTCTCGTTGCTGCTCAGGTATATGTCTTTTTTCTTTTACATCATAGATCTACATGCATCTCGCTCATTCTACATCTGGGATTCCTTTTCAAATTCAGATCTAACATGCAAAGAAAAGCTTCTCTGGTTTATTTTACATTTGTTGTTGGGTGTAGGAAGCTGCAAACCCCTTTGACTACTGTGACATAGTGACAACCACAACCCACAAGAGCTTGAGGGGTCCCAGGGCTGGTATGATCTTCTACAGGAAAGGGCCAAAGCCAGCTAAGAAGGGCCAGCCAGAGGATGCAGTTTACGATTTTGAAGACAAGATCAACTTTGCTGTCTTCCCATCCCTTCAGGGTGGTCCTCACAATCACCAGATTGGTGCACTTGCTGTTGCTTTAAAACAGGCCATGACACCTGGCTTCAAGGCCTATGCCAAACAAGTTAAGGCCAATGCAGTTGCCCTTGGAAACTACCTCATGGGCAAGGGATACAAGCTTGTCACTGGGGGAACTGAGAACCACCTTGTTCTCTGGGATCTTCGCCCTCTTGGCTTGACTGGTATTACAAATGACTCACTCACTTAGTTAAAGTAACTAACTGTTTTGGGCATTGCATTGATTCCAATTCTAATTTCTTGATGCAGGCAATAAGGTTGAGAAGCTCTGTGACTTGTGCAATATTACTGTGAACAAGAATGCCGTGTTTGGTGACAGCAGTGCCTTGGCTCCTGGAGGAGTAAGAATTGGTAAGTACAACCTTATAAATAAAACTGATTTAAATAATTAGCATCTTTTTCTAATTAGATCTGAAAGAAAGCAGAGGCCTTCATAAAACGTGATATTAGGTTGTCATTCTCTGAATGACTTGTCTAAGTTACTCATCTTTAAATGGTTGTGAGAAGCTTGACTTGTGTGATAGTTCAGTGTCTTATGTTGTGTTGAAATAAAATAATATTCTTCAATCTCTCTATCAAAGTAACCTTTTCCTTAGAAGCATGTGACAATTTATATCAGTGATTGCTTTCCTCCTGGGAGAAAGATTCAAGGTGGAATACATTGTTCATGAAAGCAAACAATTATTGTATTGTAATTTTCTGGTACTTGAATTTGCTATCCAGCTTGATACTATACCTTTCAGTTGTTGATAATTTAAAGAACTGATTTTCTTTATCTGTCGTGACTAAATAAGTAATGGTGAGTGTTTTTGACAGGTACCCCGGCCATGACTTCAAGAGGATTGGTTGAGAAGGACTTTGAGCAGATAGGCGAGTTCCTTCACCGAGCTGTTTGTGTCACCTTGAGCATCCAAAAGGAGCATGGAAAGCTATTGAAGGACTTCAACAAGGGCCTGGTGAATAACAAGGACATTGAAGCCCTCAAGGCCGATGTTGAGAAGTTTTCATCCACCTTTGACATGCCTGGCTTCCTGATGTCTGAGATGAAGTACCAGGATTAGAAATTCACTGCTAAAACCATAAGATTCTGAGTCCTTATATCATAAACTCTCTTGGAGTTACCTAATGTCCACACAAAAAAGTGGTGAAAAGAAAAGCTTTGTTTTGGCATTTTGTCGTAGGTTAGCTGTTTCATTTCCAAAGGGTTTTTTTTTATTTTTTACGTTTTTTTTGGTCTGTGTTATGAGAGTTTGATATCAATCCTCTCAATAACAAGTTGTGCTTTTCATTTCCATATTTTTTATTTTAGCAAATCATGTGCTCTCGTTCGCACTTCTAATAAACAATGAAATTGCAGTTTCTGTAGATTTTCTTCTCCTTTTCCCTGCCAAAATGAGATTATGGCTTTTGCGAGAACGGCCGTGGGCTACATTGTTCCCCTTGCATTAAAGAGTTACGTTTGTACTCCATCAATCCAAGTGTCATGAACTAGTTTTTTAGAATGTGTCTTCTAAAGTTTTCTATGCAATTGATGCGTTTTCTGCTAACATCATATGATAGGCTTTCAAAGATGGGTTGGTTAGTGTCCATTTAAAAGGTCATGATTCAAATGTGATTTAATAGGTCATGATTCAAAAGTGAATAAATTTAGTGTCTAGATTTTGGCAACTCATAACCTTGGTTTCCTTTAGCCATAATTAAAGTATAAATGAGTTGGCAAGGTCTTGACCCTAAATTTATTCAACTTTGAACCATCATGGACACTATTTCAGTTTGAAATGGAGAGAATCCAGCCCGTGCTAATTTACAGCTTCTAAATTACGAATATTCAAGGATGCATATGGATGTACAAGAAATGCAGAAAGTATGACCATATTTCATTCTTAATTACTCAAAGCATGTCAATAAAAACAAAGTTACGAAACAAAACAAAACGCCGGTTATAATGTCAACATAAGTTAGAATTTAGAACCGAAGACCTGTGAGATGGGAAGTACAACTGAACAACTAGAATCAATTAAAAAAATTTAGCAAGAGGACTGACACAAGTTTTAATTTTTTTTTTTTTTTTTTTTTTTTTTATGACTACCACAAGTTTTATTTGCCACCGATGTCCAAAATTAAGCTCTCGAGTGAAGAGTGAAACATCTTATTTAGCATATTTTTCGAGTAATTTTCAGTCAAAGAGTGAAACATCTTATTGGGAAGTAATTTATCACCTTTTTAAAATTCAAGCATGTGAAACTCGAGTTTCAAAAAATTTAAGTTCTATAAAAAACTGTTATGGTGGCACCTGTTACCCGAAATTTAGAATTAGTAATGCCACGTGAAACTCGAGTTTTGTAAATATGAGGTCCATGCAAATAGAAAGTCGATTTCACCATAATCGAGTTCCTTATTATGTAGTCTCGCAGTGTAGCCGTAGCGGCTGTAGTTGTAGCAAGTTTCAATTGACTCTCAATCACTACCACTGTCTATTACTGGACAAGCTTAAATTGTAACTATTACTTTTTTTTAAAATGAAAGTTACACTTCAGTACTTATTCAACTCCACCTATGTCACACGCTCACTTGTCCCACAGGCAATTTCCTAGTGTATTTTTTTTAATTGATATATGTATATGTATATATAATACTATAATACCACATTACCAACCACCATTTTGCCAATTCGTTTGTATTATTAATGTTACTATCCCACCTACCCCTCGCTTTCATTACTCTTCCATAAATCAGATTTCTCTCTGCAATACAACAATACTACCATCCTCTCTCTCTCTCTCTCTCTGTCTGAAGATCTGTTCGATACCACTCCACGCCACATATTAAGTGCTTCTAGTGCCACATAAAGTAGCACAACAAATGCCACAACTCACCCATGTGGCGAGTTGTGGTTGGTGGTGAGATGTCCCCACATGGACCCACCACCACCCCTCCACAACCACAACTCACCCACATGGACAAGTGGCATTTGTTGTGCCACAATGACCTGTTTGGTAATGTTATTCTAGTAAACATTTAAGTTTTTTAGAAATACGCGTGGTAAAAAAGTACTATGAAAATACTTATTGTGTTGTTTAAATACCCCAACCAAACACCCCCCCACCCCCCCGGCCCAAATTTTTAAAGAAAGTCACTTTTTTTTTTTTTTAACTTGATTTTCTTAAAACTCGAGAACTCGAGCTTCAGGAATTCAAGTTTCAAAATAATGATAGATTGCTAATTATTTTGCAAACAATGATAAATCGCTACATATTTCGATCAACAGTGGTATTTGGCCATTTTGGCCTACAATTAAACTTATTAGAGAATCCACCATTCGTGTGAATTAAGAAGGTATCTGTGTAAAAGAAGCATGTATTTAGGGACCTATTTTTAGGGGTTAGACAAGTATTCAGGAAGTTGGGCACTTGTGTAAAACTGAAATATCATTATGATTCAACCAAAGCCAAAGATCAGGTGGCTCTTTTTCCTTTTTCTTTTTTGATATAAAGGTAAGAAATGACAAATATGAAGACAAAGAAAAGGGTCTCTGTTCTTTAAATTTGTGAAAAAAGTAGATTGACCCATAGATGGGGTAAATTATAGTAATCTGTTCCAGGGTGTTCAGTGGGTAAAGCTCATTAAAAAAAAAAACGGAAGGTTCACTTTGCAAACTTGTTTTTTTAGATGAACCTTGGTCCTCCATTCATGGATCAGGTGGGAGGTGGTTTAGTATATAATTTAAATGATAAATTCTGGTCATTTGCAAAGCAACGTTCAGCCGCAATATGATGTTTCTCAAGTCCTGTAAAAAATAGACATTCATCTTACAGTGTCTGAAGCTAAATGGATGCAATACTTTAAGCATCTTGGTCCTCTTACCTTCAGCTTGTGGTTCGGTTAAATAATACCACAAGAAAGAAGGAAAGTAAATCCTCAGGCTTCAACTAGCTGTAATTGAAGTCTCTTGCCCTCAACATCATCATGATTTCCAAATAATCCAAACGAATAAAAATGCGTGCAGCCAAAATTCCTTGTTTAACGTTGCCTTTTGTAAAGCCCACATCCCATAATTAGTGCATGATAATTAATTTTTTACTATACAAGCTTACATATCTGGGATTGTGCCCGTTCTGTAGAGAACCTGAAATACGCAGCAGCTACATCCCAATAAATGATAGTATGCATAAGACTCATTTGGAGAATCCTCAATCAAATATCTCCTGGGCTTCAATTATACTGTGCTGACTGAAAAAGAGAGCGGGAGAAGCTAGGGTGATTGGACTGAGTCTGAGTGTATAAATTGAATTTAAGTCGAAAATATAAAAATAAAAAGCAGAAGGAAAATCAGATCAAGAAAGAAAAAATTATGATCTTACTGGTCATCCTTTGCGACCCGATAATATTTTTCTGCATGCTGTCGTTGACCGATTAGTTGAGCAAAACGCTCATCATGAGTAATCACTATCAGCTGAAAATTTTCCTGGCCCTTTCTGTCCTCCATAATTCTAAAGAACGAGGACAGAAGATGGGTAAATGCAGGCCTTCATTCTGTAATGGACTCTCAAGTGAAGATAAAGTAAATTCATACCTCAGAAGAGCTGCAGCTAGACTCTCCGCATTTGGGCCATCTAAGTTTGTGGTCGGTTCATCTAGTGCTAGTATACCACAGTTGAGGCAGAAAGTTTCAGCTAATGCCAACCGTATGATCAGGGATGCAAGGACCTGAACTAAAAAATTATTTTCCAATTCCTTGTAAAAGAAAGAGGCAGTAGAATACAAAGTAAGCATTTAACGATCACTCACCTTCTGCCCAGCACTACACCTTCCCCTCATTTCTAACTCTGCATCACCAGTCTGCATGAGAACCTGCATAAAAAAATGCAACAAAAACAATAGAAAAGTTATTGATGAATAATAAAATGTCACAAATTACACAATGGGTGGATCTTGAACCCAGAAAATTTCACTCCACCTTGCTCTTACGTAGAAAGGAGGCACATTTGAGCTAAAACTCGCTGGCAAAGCTATAATAATAATGATAAGAGAAAGAAAGAAAAGAACAGTCGAAAATAATTTCCATACCTTGTAGCTGTAAGAACGAGTCCCAGCACCTTCAGAATCCGAATGGATACTTATGTAATCTATATCTTGTCCTCTGTAAGTTTGCTGCCACAATTCTCTTATAATTTTATTTATTTCCTCCATTTTCATTGTGTGGAAGCGCATAAGTGCTCTGAAAGGATATGGATGAAGAGAAATGATTATCAAAACATAGTCAACATTCATAAGAGAACTTTCATCATCAGTTTTGTACCAGTAATAAGAACCATAAAACAATGTCTGTTCTTTTCTTTTTCTTTTTTTGGTTGAATAAAACAGTGCCTTGTCTAATCCACTATTTTTCAACATCAGAGTAATTTAAACAATGCCTCTGCTGAATATGGCCCGAGAGAATTCCATCCAGGGAAAAATAAAAAATAAAAAACCAAGTTATTAGATAATTAAGAATATAGAGATTTCTATTGGAAAAATATAGATGATTGCAGCGATTAAAGAGAGATGGAAATGTGATAAATTCTTTAGCAATAACTGCAATATAGACAATCTGTTCTCTATTGCTATAGAATTTAAAGATGGTAAATTTACTAACACTTAGATCTTCTCTATCCTTCATCCCCAAATTGCTATAGAATTTATCATATGCCTTAGATTTAGCCTTTTGGACAGGTAGGCTGCTATAATTCTACCTTTTATCTGATTGCTGCTTGAACCTCCGTTACTATATCTTAAAATTCAACTATATCTTTCCAGGTCTCTCTATAGTGGAGTTAAATTCAATTGTAAATTTAAAGAGAGATGGAAAAGAGATTGTCTTAGTTACCATACGATAAATTCCATAGCAACCATAGCAATATAGACAAGAAAAAAATAGAGACCCGAAATGATCTTCATATGGTTTTAATTGACCTAAAAAAAGCATAAGATAGGATCCCAGAGAGGTTATGCGTTGAGTTTTAATAAAAGAAAGCAGTTCCTCTAAAGTATATTAAGTTGATTAGGGATATGTATAATGGAGCAATAACTAGTGTAAGAACAAGTGGAGGCATCACAAATGATTTCCTTATCACTATAGGTTTGCATCAACAATAATGATGGATGAGCTCACTAAATCAATTCAAGAAGACTGAGAAGTCCATTGGTGTATGCTTTTTTTTGCAGGTCTATTTTTTGGGAAAAAGTTTGATTCCAAACTGATATGGAGGTATCTTGCTCCAACCTATGATGTGGCAATTAAAGAGACTATTCATGTGTCGTTTTGGATACATAAAAATTTAAATGTGTCATGTGATTTGTAACATACATAAATAGTCTCATAAATTGCCACATAATGGGTTGAAAAAAATGGCTCCAACAAACTTTGTCCATAGGATGAAACTAGAGGTGGAGTTAATTTCAAATTAGAAATTTGGCAAGACGCTCTAAAATCTAAATGCTTTTAATTAAGTAGGATTACAAGAATACATAGACTGTAAGTTAAGTAAAAATAGGAATGAAAATGAAGGAGCAGTAAGACTCAATGGTCAAGAAATATTAAAGAGTGATAACTCGTAAAGTTGGAGAGATTGATGAGGATATAAATCATAGGATAAGAGCAGGGAGTATGAAGTGAAGTATGAAGTGGAGAAGTACATCAACAGCATTATGTCATCTTAGAATAGCTAATAAGTCAAACTATGCTCTATGGTATTGAATGTTAGACCAACATGTTCATAAAATAATAGTAGTTGAAATGAGAATGTTAAGATGAACTAGTGGAAATACATAGAAATATTAGGTTTGAAACAAGGAACTTTGCTTAAAGATACAAGTGGCCCTATTGATAAAAAGTTGAGGTAGAGCCACTTGAGATGGTTTCGTAATGTTCAAAGGAGAGCAATTAATACACTAATGAGAAAGAGTGGGTTAATTCAACTTGAGGGAAGGAAAATGGTAGAGGAAGACCAAAACTAACATTAGTTGATGTAGGACGAAATCCGCTATTTAATTTTTGTAATTTATTAATTTTGGTATTTTTATGTAATTTCATTATTTTAGGTTTAAGGTATTTATTTCCTTGTTTTTAGGTGCTTTTAATGTTTTTTAGGTCAAATTTCGTTCTCATTATGATTTATTTTAGAATATATTTTATTGTCTTTCAAGTTTATGGAGCCTTTAAATAGGCCTCTAAGTCTATATATGCTTTTAAGAGATTATTATTAATAAAATTCAGACTATCTATTGTTCTCTCTAGTGATTCAAGATCTATCACCTTGTGGATTCAAGGGACTCCTCATAGATTTGAGGTTTACTACCATAAACTAAACTGTTAGTTTCTGTTCCATCAAAGAGAGCATCATGTATGCTTTCTTTGGGCTTTCGCGGTATCAGTTGTTATTAAAACCTTGACTTATCCTAGTTTGATGGCTAATCAGTGTGATGGTAACCACCCCAACGACAACGACGAAGTTGAAGACACAATCTTCACTAAGGCTGAGTTCCACCAATTTCCTGAAGAGAGACAACAAATTATGGGCGTAATCTGGCAAGGGATTTCTACACTTCTTGCTAGGAAATCATCTCACAACAATAATGATCAATATATTCAAAGACACACTCCTAACTACAAGAAAATTCTATTCTTTGATTGAGAGATGCTTAAGTTGGATTTTATTGACTGGCTTCTTGATTTGGAAGAGTATTTTAATTTTTGGAAGATATGTTATGAAGAAAAAGTACGGCTTGTGTTTAATAAATTGGACAGTGAAGCAAAGGAATGGTGGGAAGACATTCAAATCGATAGAAAGTGTCAAGGTAAGCATCCAATTCACTCTTGGCAAAGAATGTAAAATGTATTGATTTATTTATGTTTTCCTCATGACTATTATGATATACTAGATTATACAAGTGTTGACTATAGATCTATATATTTGTATGAAAAACAATATGTTTAAAACAGGAAAGGGCAACCACAAAACAAAAATTATTACAGCCAAGTCCATGTTTCAAGATAAGAAAAGTGTTTGAGGGTTGACAAGATGCAACCAATTTCTAAAGAAAATTTTGAAGTTGTTGAATCGAAGCTTAAAGATAGCACTTTCCAAAATTTTGATGAAGAGGTCAAAGAAAAGAAGATTGAGTTGATTATGGATAATGATAGAAATCAAGAGATGGTAGTTATTGAGAATACTGTAGCAGGTCCAATTGAGATGATGATGAGTCCATCACCCACAATCACCATGTTCCAGTTGGTTTGCTGAAGACGACTACCCAATCTGTTGATTTTCTTGGAGTAAAGAATTTTGATTTTATTATCAACACTTTGTTGATTGATGTTGCAAATAAATTGAAGGCAAATGAGAAGAAATTTTATGCTACACTATACAAAGGATACAAGTTTCAAAATTGGATCAAGTTACTAAAGCATTCAAAGTATATGTTTATTTCGAGAGAAAGATTTCAAATCTCAACTATTAACTGAAGGACAAGTTTTTTTTCAAGTGGAGGGATCTAATGTAGGACAAAATCTACTATCCAATTTTTGTAATTTATTAATTTTGATATTTTTATGTAATTTCGTTATTTTAGTTTTAGGGTATTTATATCCTTGTTTTAGGTGCTTTTAATGCTTTTTAGGTCAAATTTGATTCCCATTATGGTTAGGTATTAATTAGGATCTTTTTTAGATTTTTTTTTTTTTTTTGTCTATCAAGTTTTACCAGGCCTTTAAATAAGCCTCTAAATCTTAAATGCTTTTAAGTGATTATTATTAATAAAATTCAAGCTTTGTCTATTCTTTTCTCAAGTAAATTCCAGATCTATCACCTGATGGATTCAAGGGCCCCCTTGTGGATTCGAGGTTTACTACAAAAAACTAACAGTTTAGTTTCTATTCCATCAAAAAGAGCATCGTATGTGCTTTCTTTAAGCTTTCGCGACATCATTAGTAGAAATTGTAGAAATGAACATCTCAATTATGGAAGTTACATAATTTCAAATGGAATAGAATGGCAAGAAAAAATACATGTGGTCAACCCTAATTAATCTTATGAAGATGCATAACCAACCCCAAAAAATTTGAGACCAAGGCTTTGTTGTTGCTGACTAATAAGTAATACACACATTCTGGGTCTTAAGCAGACAACTTCACCCTTCAAATTGTTCTTCGATGAGGGTGTGGCATTTGAGCTTGAGCTCATTGGCTAAAGCAGGTATAGTTAAGTGAAGGCATCGGAGCGCAAAAAGAGCATGGATCATGACAGAGAGAAACATAATGTCCTATGATTCTGTTGGATTACCAGTTGTCCTAAAGGTTGAAGCTTTAAAGTATAACAACAGTGTTTATTTAGCATGCCACAAACTACAGCCCTTCATGTCTTGGCCTGCCAAACAAGTTACGACAAATTTGGGCCTTGCACGTACATAATAGAAGAATTTACTAGAAAGGAAGTCACAAAGACTAAAGGTAAGTATCTCATAAACAATAAGACTACAATACCTTGGTGAACCATCATTTGCAGAAGCAACACTGCATATTAAGCATACCACACTCTAAAACATGAATCAAATGTAAGCTTTCCCCTCAAACCTGAACAAATATGGGCCTAGGAAGTGGAACAATGATACCGATATTTGAAATTTTTTTGAACTTTATGTAGAAACCACATGTATGAGGTTCCCCTCTTTTCAACTAAATTGCTTACTACCTTTTTTTATTTTAAGTAAATTGCTTATTACTTATCCACTGCCTCCCCCCACCCTCAAAAAGAAAAGGAAAAAAAAATTGGGTCAATACACCTACTTGATTTAAAAGAGATATGCACTGCCTAAAGCAGAATGTAAAAACAATATATGTAGCTTATCCCAAATGGGTAAGAGTTTTACCACGAGTATAACACAAAGACAAATTCTTTTAAAATAATAGCATAATGCATTGGTTTAAGGGTTTGCCCATAATCAAACATAACTGAATAAATTTAGGAAGACTTTAAACCTTGATTAAATTATAGCGGGTGATATAAAGAAACATGTATTTATCCAAGAATCTTACTTGTCAAGCGCATTGTAGTATCTGTCCAGGTCCTTGTTTGCCATCTCTGTTGTCTGTCAAAATAAAGTACAGGTTAATAATACAATGGAATGAGTAGCAAAGGAGAAAACCTAAAAACATATCCCACCTTAAGCTGGATTAGCTGATCAAAGTACCGCTTGTCAATGTCCTTGTATTGTGCCTGTTTAAGATCAATTTTGTTTTTTGAAATATTACTTTGGTAAACAGACGTTGTTCCGTGACACCTGTTTAACTGCCATGAAAATTACCAACGTGTTAATTCTTTTCATGTAAGTAAAGGACTGCTTCAAAAAAAAATTTTAATAAGTGAACTTCAAAGCATAAAAAAGGTGTATAAGATAGAAACCACATTCAAATCACTCTTCAGCTATTGGCCTTCAATGCGTTTTAGAATGTGAGCACTTGCAACCATAACTTTCTTAGTAATGGCAATTAGTCACCTTTTTCTCCACTTCTTTCTTTCTCTCTCCCCAAGCAATTAGAACTTAATGTCTTTCACATTTAGGGGCCAAAAGTGTATTTTAGTAAAATTAAAAATAAAATTAAAAATTAAAAATTAAAAATTAAAAAAAAAAAGACTAGAGTACACTTTTAGCCCCTTAAGCTTAGGGTTGTTTTCATTTTGCACTTTTACGTTTCAAATTTTTCATTTTGGCCCTTCATGTTTGATTCCATTTTCATATTGGCTCTGCAGTCCATTTCCGTTAGTCATCTGACTAACTATAATATGTTTTACTGCTTACAACAATAAAATTCTTGCATTCCACAACATTTTAGAGCTATTGGGCAATGGATACAAACTAAAGTCCCAAATAAAGTTCAGAAAGATTAAATGATGATGGATAGTTTAATTTTCCACACATCAACCTTTCTCTGAGTCTATGACCACTCATGAATGAACTCATTAATTGGGATGTAATTTTGGTGGGATAGGTCAGCTTGGCAGTCAACACAAGCACTAGCACAAGAATGAGCAAGCAGCCTATAACCAAACAACCAACCCAAATTTTGAGTGGCTCAAAGCTCAATTAGATTCCTAACTGGATCACAATGAATTCATTACTTATATTCCACACTGTACAACACCTTTTCCTTTCTTTTCTTTTTTTCCTTCAGTTTATATCCTTTAATAGCATTTCCATGAGATCCAAACCCACTGTCTTCTACACTGTACAACACCTAGAGGATGATTTGCAAAAGAAAGGAAGGGTTTATTTAGATGGAGTTAAACAATGCCCAACATCCCCCTCCCCCAAACACACAGAGTTCCAAACACAAAATAGAGAACTAGTGATAATAAGAAAGCAAAAATAAGAAATATCCTCAACCTGATCTCAAAATGGAGAACTGGTGCATAATAAGAAAACAAAAAGAAGACATCCTCAACATACCAAGAACTAAAAAGTATTTTTTACGGGCTGAATCATATATTCTGCCCAAAAGACACTCCCAAGGCTATTCAATACCGGGAAAGGAAAAAAAATCACCCTAGAACATTCTACATTAATTTTGTCCTTCCAAATGCAGTGAGGAGAACTTCGGTGTAGTGTATTTAAGAATAAACTCCAGCAACAAGCAAAATTAAAGCATTGAAAAAGATTATAGAATTGAAGTCGTAACAATTACATATCAATTTCTAGGCTCAACGACCTCGCGAAATATTTAAATCTGAAACTTCATAAAATAAACAAGAAGATGCTGCCTATGATGTCTCAAAAGAGGCTATTTGTAAGGTAATAGTAGATTGGTATTGTTATTTGCTTGTATTTAAATTAATTCCTATGTTTTAGTATAGGATTAGTTCCTATGTTTTAGGATTTGTTGATGAGATTATCTCATCAAGTCAATTTATGTACCTTGAATGCATTGATGGGAGCAAACAGTAAATTTACCCAAAAAGTTTATTCTCTCTCCCAACTCTCAAGTTCATGAGGCTAGCCACCTCAAATTGGCTAAGCTATCCTTTTTATTTTTCCTGTTCAAAACATTTGGTATCAGAGCCAACCAATTGATCCCGTTGGGGGGCGGGGAGACACTCTTTGCTGTGTCTCTCGTTCCAACAAACCATAGAAAATCCATCCTCCAAATCACCATCAACCAAACAACCACCACCTTCCTCATCTAGCCATCACTCATAACCCAAAAATAAATAAATAAATTGTTACAACATATTTGACCCATATCCATTACCGCAGTCTGCCACCACTTATGGACAAGCCTTAAAGGATCTAAGGCATGCCTTTCAAAACAAGTCTGCAGAAGTAGAAAAATTAAGCATCCAAATTGAATCATAGCAGTCTATCAAAAGAACAACCAACGACTTTGAAGGCAATGCTTTACACATTCAAGCCAATCCTATGGAGTCACCAAATTTTCCAATAGCAGTACCAATGCCAGCAACAAGTGTTGCTTCAGCCTTCATTCAACAGGAACCTACTAAAAGAGCATGAACAAGAGAAGGAGAAGGGAATTTTATACAACCCAAGATGATGAGCTGGATAAATTTTTATTTGAATTAGAAGTATTTACATTTAGGCTTACTGATAGATATTTAGTTGAACAAGAGAAGGGGAAGGGAATGTTATGACCCAAGATGATGAGCTGGATAAATTTTTATTTGAATTAGAAGTATTTAAATTTTGGCTTAGTGATAGATATTTATTTGAATAAGGTAGTAGTAGATTAGTATTGTTATTTTCTTGTATTCAAATTGATTCCTATGTTTTAGGATATGTTGATGAGATTATCTCATCTCAATCTATTGATGTGCCTTGAATGCATTAATGAGAGCAAGCAAAATATTACCCCAAAAAGTCTATCTACTCCCTCTCAACCCTCAAGTTTAGGAGGCTAGTCACCTTGAACCAACAAAGTTATCTTTTTTAATTTTATGGTTCATAACAGCCTCACTCCATAAATTCTTCCCAAACATGATAAATTTTGTACATTCATTTTCAAAAAAGTAAAGATTCTCATTATTCAACATCATACCAATAGAAGACTTATCAAAAATAATATCTTTCCATGTGAAAGAATCCATCTCCACTAAAATTTTTGTCTTGGGAATTTTGATGGGTACTATAATGTTATTCAAATCAACATGTGTATGCAAACCTTCCATGTCCAAAATAACACTTTTACAATTTGCATCAAACACTTGGTGTGCATCACTCTCTTGAATAGTTTCTTTTATATGAACTGAAGTATTCACCTCTAAACTATCATCATCAAAGTAGACATCAAAGGTTAGTGGAAAATCCTAAACTATAGAACAAACTCTTACAAATTTTCATCCTTCAACCTAACTGCACACACCAACTGATCCTCTAATCTACCTTGCACTTCAAGTTCTGCAGGTCCAGCACCATGAAAGGAGTTTTCATCTTCTATATCATCATTCTCATCCTCATGGCTGAACAAATTTTCTCCAACACAAGTGCATGGGTAACTCACCAATAAAATAAAAAAGACAAAGCCTTTGAAATGCCATGTGATGCAGAGACGCAAGAAGATTATTATTTAGTATTATTTATGTTTGTATGTCAATTGTATTTTTATGTTTTAGGTCCTAGTAGTTTATTAGGCTATTAGTATTTTAATTTGGAAGCAAAGTTATTTTTGTAATAAAGCAATTAGGGTTTCCTAGTCAATTAAAACTAGGGTTTAGCAATCCTTTATAAGTACCCTATTGTACTCCGTGAGTAGTTAGTTGATATTAGTGTGTAGGAAGATATAAAAGAAAAGCTTTGTAATGAGTATTTGCCACCGTACTTGCAAGCTAAATATCTACCACAATCTAGTGCGGTATTTTCAAGTTGAAGCAAATACGATGAATCACCATCCCATTTCATGTCCTCAGTGCACTTTTGAACAAAATACCAAGGAATTAAAGGAATTATCTAAAAAGCTCACGAAAGGTGTTCAAGACATGATTGCTCAAATGAAACAAATGAAGACTCAAACCGATTCAATTGGGAAACCAAGGATAATTGGTCACAATGAAATTATTGCTACCCCCATAGAAGACAACATTGATGATAATATCTTGGTAGTGGAGAAACCTCAAGTAACACCAAAGCCTAATGTTGACAAAGACATACATGCCTCAACAAGTGTTGCTTTAACATGCGTGTAGGGAAACGAATCTATTGAAATGCAGCAAGGTGTAGAGATGGTTTCTAAAGAAAGTATTATGTTAGAGGGTGCACATGATGTGATATTGGAAGCTAATAAATCTGCTTTTGATCAACCTTCCATGGTGCATGAAGACAAACAATTTGCTAAAGTGGAGAAAGTGCTTCCAATGATTCAAGATAAGATTGTGTTGACTCCACACATTGATTTTGTTATTCCAGAAGAGTTTGACATGGTGAAATTCAAGGTTTTTCTTTTCTCTGTGCTCCTTAAGATGATTCCAAACTTAAAGCAAGTGTTACTTGTCAGCATCCTAATCCTTTAATACTTTAGAACTCAAGGTCGAGTTTAGCATCCTAATCCTTCAATGCTTTAGAACTCAAGGTCGAGTTTTCTCCAACCAGAGGAGAATGATGCAAGAGGCATAAGAAGATTATTATTTAGTATTATTTATGTTTGCAAATCAATTATATTTTTATGTTTTAGGTCCTAGTAGTTTATTAAGCTATTAGTATTTTAATTTAGAAGTAAGGTTATTTTTGTAATTAAGAAATTAAGATTTCCTAGTCAATTAGAACTAGGGTTTAGCAATCCTTTATAAGCAACCTATTGTACTCTGTGAGGAGTTAGTTAATTTTTTGATTAATGAAAAAATGACTGTTTGGTCTCTTTCTCTGGTATGGTGCTGATTCCAAGTCCACCCTAGGTGCTGACTTCTAGTGATTTCCCCGCTTGATGCTGACTCCAAGCAATGCCTAGGTGCTAAATCCTAGGTCATATGCCTTTATTTTATTGTTGTTTCAGTTTTGTTCTGGTTGTCCTGCGTATACCTATCATGTTATTCAAATCAACATGTGTATGCAAACCTTCCATGTCCAAAATAACACTTTTAAAAGTTGCATCAAATGCTTGGTGTGCATCACTCTCTTGAATAGTTTCTTTTATTTGAACTGAAGCATTCACCTCTAAACTATCATCATCAAAGTAGACATCAAAAGTTGGTGGAAAATCCTAAACTATAGAACAAACTCTTTCAAATTTTCATCCTTCAACCTAATTGCACACACCAACCAATCCTCTAATCTACCTTGCACTTCACGTTCTGCAGGTCCAGCACCATGAAAGGAGTTTTCATCTCCTATATCATCATTCTCATCCTCGTGGCTGAATGAGTTTTCTCCAATACAAGTGCATGTGTAACTCACCAATAAAATAAAAAAGACAAGGCCTTTGAAATGCCATGCCTATGTCCAGTAACTACAAAAATTATTAAAATAACCTCAAATTAATAAAACAGAGGCTGAATCTAAATCCAAATAAGATACTAGAGAACTAACAAACTACCAAACACTGGTTTTAAACATTTTTATTTTAGCTAAATGCAATGTACATTGCCTAGGTTCAGCTTCCTTCCAAAGAGTATATTTCTTTTTCATCTAGATAAAGCCCTATAGCACCAAAGATTCTCAGCCGTAGGACACATCAGAAATAGCAGTTCCAGTAGTGAAAGCTGTGCCCAGAGGAAGAAGGGACTTGATACAATATTCCACAGAAGCTACCCCCTAACTCCCACCTCCCAGTCTCACTTTCTCCCTCTGCCCCTCCCCTGTTACTGCCCAAAAATGCATATTAAAGACATTCACCAAGACTTGAGATTTATAGTCAGGCTCCAGCCCACCTAATTTCACCAGCTTCTTGCATCTTATCCCATTTTCCATTATGTCTCAAACTTTTTTTGTATTTGATTGGCAAAGGGAGGCATTTTTAAAGCATTTAAAAAAACATAATAAAAAACAGCAGATGAAATGGGCCTCAATAATGAAGCCCATATCTCAAAACTAATCCATGCCAGCCCACAAAAAGTAATTAAGTAAAAACCTCTACCTATTTTAGTCTGGAGGCCCCGCCACTGTCAGACCAAGCAGTCAGCTCACAAGCCATATCCAAAGGTTGATTTAGTCACTCCCCGATATACCAAACACAGCTTCTACTTAGAATTCCAAGGCTCTCTCAGTCATCATGGAGCCCATCTCTGTGGAGGTTGAGAACCCACAGGATGCCAAGCTTATCTTGCAGGACTAAGTACCATTCCGTTGGTATCGGCACTGCCTTGCACTGCAATGGTGGTCTTGGAGCCCAATACTAACACTGCAGGTGATTTGACAGAATTTCGACGGCAAATCCAGAAGCTTTTATTTGATCATGCCATCAACACAAGTAGATCATGGGGAGCTTCAAACAAGTGGATTTTGGAACTCCGTGATGGGAGAAGAGTGGTGGTGCCAATTGAGATTGGGACGCAGCAGGCAGATTTCTCTAGGGTTTTAGTTTCTGATGAAGAGTTTTAAGGTTATTGAAGATTCAGGGAAATTCTCTTAGAGGATGTAGATTCCGTGAATTGATCTAAGGAAGGTGATGAGATGGTTGAAGCTCAACCATGTGAGGATTATTCAGAACCCCTGAAAGTGACTCCCTTGGCTATATCAAATCCTTTTGAGGCCAAGGATGTAGAGATTTCTTCAGTTTCTTCGGAAGATGGTGAGTCCGGAAAAAAATCTCACCTGTCACCTTGGGTTAGAAGTAAGTTCCAGGAGTTTGATACTTTTTTAGAGACTACAGTTGAAGGTTTGGAAGAACTAGCAACTAATTTCCTCTTGGTTGTTGAAGAAAAATTGAGGCAAAGGGCTGCTGAGAATGCTCAAAATAAATCGAAGGGAGGAGGGAAGGGTTTACAGGAGTTGAGGAGTTTATTTAGTTTTGTTAATTATGGTTCCTCCTCTGTTAAGTCTCACAGCTCCAGTTGGGAAAGGGCTTTATTTGTGTCTTAATGAATCTAAAGATAGTCTCTTGGAATGTGAGTGGGTTAAATGAAAGGGATAAGAGGCTTCAAATTAGGAATCTTTTTAGAATATGGCAGGTTGATATCATTTGTCTGCGAGAGACGAAGATGGAGTTGATCATCAACGGTTTTATTAGAAGTCTTTGGGGTTGTAATTATGTTGATTGGGTTTACTTGAGTTCTGTGGGTGCTTCAGGTGGGATTTTGGTTATATGGGATAGGAGGGTAGCAAAGAAGTTAGAAGAAACGGAGGGGAAATTTTCAGTTTCCTATAGATTCAAAAATGTGGGGGGATAATTTTGAATGGGCTTTTTCTGGTATTTATGGTCCTAATGTGGATAGGGAGAGAAGCTCAATGTGGGAGGAGTTGCTGGGTCTTTATAGTTGGTGGAATTTGCCACGGTGTGTGGGTGGTGATTTCAATGCAGTTCGTTTTCCTTCTGAGCAATTGGGGGCTGAAAACTTCACTCAGGGTATGCAAGATTTCTCAGATTTCATTTCTATTCATGGGTTAATGGATATTCCTTTGGAGGATGGCAGATATACATGGTCCAATTCTATGTCTGGATCTAGGATAGAACATTTTCTCTTTTCGCCGAAGTGGGAAGATTTTTATCCCAATATTTATTTTAAAAAATGGTTGTTCTTATCATACCACTTTCCAATCTTGTTGGGGAGTGATGAAGTTCAAAAGGGACGAAGCCCTTTTCATTTCAAAAAAAATGCAGCTTCAAGTGGATGGTTTTGTGGGGAAGGTAAAGTCATAGTGGGATTCTTATCTTTTTTATGGTACTACTAAGGTTGGCTATGAAGTTGAATGCTTTAAAGGTAAATTTAAAAAGGTGGAATGAAACAGAGTTTGGGAATGCAACTATTAAAAAAATGAAATAGTGGAATGATTTGAATGCTCTGGATTCTATAGAGGATAGTTCTTCTTTATCTGAAGATGAGAAGCTGGAAAAGGAGAGGATTAGTATGGAAATTGAAAAGAGCACTCTATTGGAAGAGACTAGTTGGAGACAAATGGCAAGGGTGATATCTTTGAAGGAGGGGGACAACAATACAAAAATTTCTCACCAGATGGCTAACTCAAAGATCAGGAAGTTATTGAAGACAGTATTCTTCCGTTTTATAAAAATCTATACACTGAAGATAAGGCCCATTGCCCCATCCAGATGTGCTGAATTTTCCCAAGATCTCTAGGGATAAGGCTGGTTGGTTGGAGCAGCCGTTTAATGAAGCAGAGATTTTTTGAGTGGTTAAGGATTTTGGCTACAAAGCTCCTGGACTTGACAGTTCCTATGGCCTTCTTTCAAACTTGTTGGGACATTTTTAAAGATGATCTTCTGGCAGTCTTTCAGTACTTTTTTGATAATGCTCAATTTGAGAAAAGTTTGAATGCCACTTTTTTTTCCTTCATTCCTAAAATTTAGATGCAGTGGAGGTGAAATATTTTCAGCCTATTAGTCTGATTGGGGGATATGCAAAATCATTTCTAAAGTATTGGCTAACAAGCTGAAAATGGTGCATGGGGACATTTTTTTTTTAATCTCAAAATGCCTTTGTTAGAGAAAGGCAGATTTTATCGCTAACGAATTCTTGGATAGCAAGCTAAAATCAGGAGTTCCTAGGGTTTTGTGTAAGTTGGATATGGAGAAGGCATATGATCATGTGATCTAAGGCTTTCTTATTTAGATGATAGAGCATTGTGGCTTTCCTGATAAATGGAGGTGGTTTTTTTTTCTACATCTCTACAGTCAAATTCTCAATCCTCATCAATGGAGTTCCTTGTGGGTTCTTTGAGAGCTCTAGGAGCATAAGACAAGGTGATCCTTTTTCCCCATTGTTGTTTGTCATTGTCATCGATGCTTCTAGTAAAATGTTGGATAAGGCAGTGAGGGATAGTCTCTTGTCTGGCGTCAATGTGGCTACTATGGGTAACTCCTTGCAGGAGACTCATCTTCTCTTTGCAGATGACGCCTTGGTTTTATGTGATGTTGTTCTTGAACAGTTTTTGTTTCTTCGACTGATGCTTTTATGGTTTGAAATAGTCTCAAGGCTGAAAATTAACATGGGCAAGTCAGAATTAGTCCCTGTGGGTGTGGTTCCAAATTAGTGGAGTTGGTTGATGCATTAGGGAGCAAGCAAGGTTCACTCCCGATGAAATATTTAAGCCTTCCTTTGGGTGCTAAATCCAAAGAGGAGATAATTTGGAATCCAATTATTGAAAAGGTGGAAAGGAGATTAGTGAGATGGAAATGCTTGTATAAAGGTGGTAAAGTTACCCTAATTAAGAGTACATTACCTAATCAGTCTACTTATTTCCTCTCTTTTTCCTATCCTAGTGGATGTTGCAAACCACATTGAACAACTTCAACAGAATTTTCTTTGGAGTAGTTTGGGGGATGAATAAAAAATTCACTTGGTAAAATGGGCTTCGATTTGTGCTCCTTTTCAATCTGGGAGTTTGGCAATTAGAAATTTAAGATATTTTAATGAAGCTTTTCTAGGAAAATGGCTATGGATATTTGGGATTGAGCGAGAGGAATTATGGAGGAGAGTGACAGGGATTAAATATGGTTGTGAAAGGGGAGGTTGGTGTTCTAATCCTGTGGAAGTCCATTAGTTGTGGCTGGTCTACATTCTCTCAATACATTCAATTTAAGGTGGGGGTTGGATCTACAGTTAAATTCTGGCAGGATGTGTGGTGTGGGGATACCCTCTTAAAAATGTGTTTTCTAGAATTATTCACAATAAATTGAAATAAGGAGACTTACGTGTTGATCCTATGAAGTTCTCCAATGGAGTTCTGTTTTGGGATTTGAAGTCTTTATCCAATTTCATGGATAGTATTTATGGAATCCCATTGAGGGGGTGAGGGAGGATAGAATTTGCTGCATGCTTGCTAAGAAAAGGGGTTTTAAGGTTAGTTTGTATTACCGGGTTTTGACTGGGAGTAGTGATCAATCCTTCCCTTGGAAGTCTATCTGGAAGCCTAAGGTTCCTTCTAGAGTTACTTTTTTTCTTTTTTAACTATAGCTTTGGGGAAGATGTTGACAATTGATATTTTACGGAAGGGGAAAATTTGGATTTGAGATTGGTGTTTTATGTGTAAAAGCAATGGGGAATCAGTAGATCATCTTCTTATCCATTGTCCTATTGTTACGGAACTATGGTCTATGGTGTTCACCTTGTTTGGCATTCATTAGGTAATGCTGAAGACGGTTGTTGATCTTTTTAGCATGTTGGCAAAGGAAGTTTGGGTGATCAGAATGGTGTTATATGGATGGCCGTTCCTCATTGCTTGACGTGGTGGATTTGGTGAGAAAGAAATAACCAAAAATTTGAGGATTCTAAAAGAACAATTCCTGACCTTAAACTTTTCTTCCTCAAAACTTTATCAGGCTAGTCATTTATAGTAGGTAGTCATTCTATTTTTTAGGCTTTTTCTTTGATGGATGCTTGTAATTTGTGTTTTTGATTGTTCTTGTCCCTAGTGTATACTTCCTGTATACCCGCAACTCTTTTTTGATATTTTAATTAAAAAATCTCATTACTTATAAAATAAAATAAAATAAAAAAGGGGGAACATTACATTAGGTATTTTAAAATCTTATTGGGTGAAAAACAAATCAATACACCCAAGGAATTTGTGAAGAGAGAAATCAAAGAACTTTCAAGGGCAGGAGTTGTCGATTGTGAGGGCCAAATTGATGTTTGTCAACTCCTTTTTTCATTCACTGTTAGTAGATGCGGGCTGGGAAGACCAAAGGATATTGTAGATGTCATACTCTTTGTATTTTTTGAGAGTTCTTATTGCTTTAGGAGGAAATACATATAGTATTAGTTTACTCACTGAACTAGAGAATGGTTGTACTTTATATATTGGATCTTAATACAAATATTCATTACCCATCATTAAAAAAATAAAAAGTATATAAATAAAGAAGAAGATAGCATAACCATACAAATAATTCTACAACAGCTTTGCATGATTTATTGACTTTACATCGTATCAAATAATAGTTTCTGCACTATAGTTAAAAAGGAGAGGGAGGGGGCACATCTCCATGTTTAAAACAGACACCAAACATCAATGAATCGACAATGCTACTTAAATTGGAAGGCAAATATACAACAAGGTGTCTGTAGTATATATAAATACCTCTGAAAGAAGTCTCTCTCTTTCCTGGGCGAGCTTTCCAAGTTCAGCTTCAAATGTTGAAACCCCACCAATCTTCAATATTCTTTCTTCCAGTGATTCAATGTCACGGGTAAGCTCATCTACTTCGGCCTTCGTTTTCCTGTAATTCAAGTTGTCCTCAATGTTTCGTCTTAATTGATCTTGATTCCTCATCAAGTCTTTACTTTTGTTTAGTTCAGCTAAAATTTCCTGCTTCCTAATATCACAACTTTGGAGCTGAGATTCTGATAGAGATTTCTTTTCTTGCAGTTCTTTCAGCCTATCTCCTTTCTTTAAATCATGATACCTGTTAGAACAATATGATGATCAAGATCAACGCATTGGAGACCTTACACATCAAATCTTGGGCTCAAAAACTTACTCTTTAATTTTAGAATTAATTTTGAGAAGACTCTCGACTTCCTGCTGGTAATTTCTTTTTTGCTCAGACTGCTCCTCATATTCGCGATTAAGCTTAGCTTTCAATTCATTGTAGTCACTCAGAAATTTATCTCTCTCCTTGGATAAAGGGCCAAGAGCCTCCGTCAAATGCTGAGAGTAACAAAAAGATCATTGCATTGTGCATATCAATACAATAACGATAAAACTTTCTTTTCAAGAAAACTGCACACAGTAAACAAGGTAGAGCAAAGAGTCCAAGGTTTCCAAATCTTGTGGCCCCAAGAGATATACAACACTAAGCATTTGGTTAGGTTCTCTTATATCTGAAGAAGCACAGCACCACCTACTTGACCAAACTTATTGAAATGGAAAATTAGACACAGATAACGGATGTATCCCATAATCAATCACATCACAAACTAAATAATTGCAAGTTCTATGATAAGACAACAATAAAAGAACTCACTTATGAATGGAAGCACTTGCACATTCAGATTGGGAAGAATTACCCTCAGGAAATCTATTACCAGATATTGCACTTTTCTTGGGGAAACTCGATTACTTGAGAAGCAAACTGTTCTTACTTGTATAAGTCATGGGCAAAACAGTAATATCATTTAATCACATATGTACATAATATTTATGTGTGTGAGGGTAATTAATTTTCGTGCCCTAAAATCACTTCGCCAAAACAACCTTAATTCCACAAAACATCTTCTAATGTTGCTAGTGGTGCTTGAAGCCAAAAACAAGTAACAACTGAGTGAGTTTTTTGCACAGGGAAGGGGGGAAGGGAATGGGAGGAAGCAACAGATTTATTTTCTCCATCAAGACCACAAGTATTTTCTCATCTCACTATGTCCTTCCAAATTAGTTTTCCAGTTTCATTTATTAGGTTATTTGTCAAAAAAAAGTCATTGATTTCATGAGAACTAAACTCTTCAATCTCTTTCTCCATTATAAGAGCACTGGCATCAGCTCTTCTAAAAAATTTAGCATTTGACACATCAAAAAGTTACTTCATTTACTATAACATACCATTTTACAAATCACTCTACATCACGTCTTTTAATTTTCACTTCTATTTATTTTTTTATTAATTTCAGTCTCTCTTTCACTCTCTTCCTCTCTGGGACACACCATTTTACAACTCACTCTACATTACATCTTTTTAATTTTCAATTCTATTTATTTTTTTTATTCATTCATTTCATTCTCTCTCTCTCTCTCTCTCTCAGAGCAACCACACAAAAATCCTTCTACATTGCATGAGCTAAATCCACTCCTCTCTCTCACTCTCTCGCCTCTCTCTTTTCTCACTCTCTCATCTCTCTATTTGGGTTGAAATCGGGTTGTGGGGTCACAATTTTAGGATGACGGTGACCGAACGGCTGGATTTTTTGGGTTTGCTATGGTGGTGAGGTGCTAGGATTGCCACTCTCCTAGGTTCATTGATGGTGGTGGATAGTTTTTAATGGCAGCCAGTGATTGGTGGGTTTGGCCAATGATTGGGTTTGGTGGATTTGGTGGTTGAAGGTGGTGCTTGACAGTGCGAGCTTAAAGGTGGGTTTAGCCAGTGATGGGCTTGGCTTTGTGGGTTTTTCTGTTGGATTTGTTTTCTGTGATAGATGAGTTTGGCCGGTGATTGGGTTTTGTGGATTTCGTGGTTGAAGGTGGTGCTTGGTGGGTTTTGCCGGTTATTTTGTTTGTTGTGATTGGTGGAGATTGGCAGAGGTGTTGTTGAAGATGGGTCTATGATTGGTGGTGATTGGTGTAGGCGTTGGTGAAGGTGGGTTTGTGATTGTTTTTCTGTGGAAGTGGGGATATAGAGAGAGAGAAGTCAAAGGCAAGCAGAGAGAGAGAGAGTCAGTAGAGAGGAGAGAGAGAGAGAGATGAATAAAAAATATTAGAAAATTTAGAACATATGACTGTACCATCTCAAAGCTAGAACATCACTATAGCTCAAAGCTAAATTTTTTTAGCTTTGAAACATCTGATGTAGGTGAGTTTTTTGATGTTTGAAGTGCTAAATGCAAAAAATTTAGCATTTAGCACACCTGATGCTAATGCTCTAATGGATTATATGTGCTTTTATAGTTCTCCCTTTTTTCCTTTTTTTTTAAGACAAAATTACCATTTTGGTAGCCGTCAATTTCGTCCCTCGTATTTTCAACTTGCAGTAATTTGGTTCTTTTTATTTTCAACTTGCAGTAATTTGGTCTCTATTGTCAACTCACTAACGGAAATTGATTGCAAGTTGAAAATAACATAGACCAAATTGACTACTACCAAATTGACAGTAACCCCAAAATGTAAGAACCAAAATGGTATTTTCACCTCTTTTTTTTTTCAAACATGTTGGAATATTACTTCAATTTTCAAAATAAGAATGATTATTCAGCTTCGCTGTCAAAGCCCAACAAATTAAACACCAAGCCCACCTACGTGCCTCAAATTATTTAAAAACAAATAAAATAAGAGTGATCTGAAACAGCATCAGTTTCTTCAATCCAGAGGAGAATGGAGTTCAAATTAAACAAAAATATCAGGACCAAAATTACCAATATCTAAAAGCTTATGCAGAGAGAAAGTGTCATGCAGTGCATACAACTACAAATGTAGAACCTCTGATCACCTATTGATTGTAAAGGGTTGGCATCAACTACAATACATATGGGTAATGAAAAGACCGTATTGTTATTAAAACAAGATAGAAACCCTGGGAAGGAAAAAAATATAGTATACGCATTACAAACTGCATAAATTATCATCTGAAAATGCATAAAGAGCAGCAAAACTGATTTCTCCTCAAATAGTAATTTTTCACTTTAGTACTATTATTTCCCTACAATATTATATTTATTCTCAGCAATCAAATATTTATGAAAATATCAAAAGTAGGCAAGCTTACACGTGTATTTCATGATATGTGAAAGCAATTACCATTTCACATGAGAAGAATACATAGAGAAAAGCAAGATATTCGTAAAAGAGATTGGTAATACCAATAGATATTTTAGATGGACAAACAACCTTCTCATCAAGATCAACTTGACTTTTTTCCTCTGTCAAACGCTCTAACTCTTCCTCTACCTTTCTAACATCACGCAATGTATTGGCTGCTTTGACTTTCTCCTCCCTCAGAGTATGCCACCGTATCTGAATGTTGGATAAATCATTTTCCATGTACCTCTGCTCATCCCTTAACTTCTCCAGTTCATTATGCAAACCATCCCTGATTGCCAACAATTAAAATAGCCAAACAAATCAAATTAAAACAAAAGTAATAGGTATTGCAATCAACAAGAGTCAATAATTCATACATTTTCAAATGGAAAAAAATATACAGTTGGTCTCTATTGTAAACATACCAAATTAGCCCTTCAGTAACCTTGCCATTTTAATTTTTTATTATGCGGCAAAATTTGAAAAAGCCACATGCCACTCCATTATAATGGAAAGGTTATGGAAGGACACTTAGTATGTTTACAAATTTTTTGAGGACTAAAAAGGAAATTTTAGGGACCAATCATATATTTTCACCAATTAAAAAGCAACTGTACAGCTAAATATTGTAAAAATTAAGAAAAAATAAAGACAAAGTAACAAAATCTAATTTCACATTACGTGATTTGCAAAATAAATGTGCTTACAAATGCTTCATAATCAAAAATTGGTGAAATAAAACAAAAGGTGGATAAATTCAAGTCAAATACTTTGTGCTTTGCAATGTATTCAGCTCCAACTGTATTTCTTCCACAGTTCTCACACCTTGGCCTCGAAAATCAAGCTTATACTCCAAATCATCAACTTGCTTTTGCCAAGTTTGAATTTCTAGGAAAAGCCTGTCAGCAGTTTCAACAGGTTGCACCAAGGCCTCAATTGAGTCCTTATCGGCCTTTACTTGAGCTAAAATACCTATGACCTACAACAGATAACAGCCATGGTTGGTGATGAAAAACTTAACTGTTATAAGAAAATATTTTTCGATTTGGCAAAATAAACAAGCTTCAATAATAATAGAAAGGTCAAATAGCGGGCGGGGGCTTCTTGATCCACTTTCGACCTTCCCCATCTGTTCTCACACACGGATACTACCACTTATAATCTTTCCGGCCTTAAGTAGGGAAAGAGAGAGAATTGCTTAAGAAAAACAATTAACAACATATTAAATCAATGCAAGGAAACCTCATCCATGAGGTACTCCTCAGGCAAGTTACAAAAAAGAGGAAGAAGTTTGTTACTTCGTTTTCAGTTTTGATTGTACTCTCTCTTTGTTTGATGAAATTGATATGATTCTGGTAAAATGATAACAAAAAACTTAAAGCTACTACAAATACAGTCAATTCTTCAGATCTCCATTACTTTGTGCTGGTGACAGAAATACTTTCACACCATTCTGCTCTATTAAGGGGTGTGTCATCTGTTTGATCAAAAGCAACCATATCATTTCTCACAGCCTCAATCAACTACTTTTACTCCTTGTAGTGCCTCTATCTCAAATCAAATCACCCCTTAACTTTATTTCTTTTTGAACTTGACAAGATCTTTGTTATCATCTTAAAACATGATGCAAGACAGCCTCAATCAACTACTTTACTCCTTGCAGTGCCTTACTTTTTTCAGTTTGTTTCATAAGAAATGTACCCCAGCCTCTCCTTATAGTCTTTTTTTCTTTTTGATAAGTATCCTTATAGTCTTCCAAAGGCTCACTTCATATGACCCATTAACTATATCCAAGCATCATCCTTCCCACTTACTATCATATTTTATGTCTATGCTGTAAAGGAAAACACAGTATTACACATAGAACTTCATTGTTTGGAGGTTCAATTATAGTGAACAGTGTACATCACATGCTTCCCTCAAAAGTTGGCAATACTCAATTGGAGAGAAAATTAAAAGCAAAATGTACCAGAATTGATAATTACATCATCAAGGGCCTGAGACTTTTGATCCAGCTCTTGAGTCAGCTCATGCAAATCTTTCTCAGCATTAGGAATTGTTTCCTTTCCAATTTTAACATATTCTTCATAAACCATACGGAGCTTGTCCAACTGCTGAAAATGAGAGTCAGCACTTGAGGAATCCACAGCCAGCACTTTCATATGCTCAGCAGAACTTGCTGCCTTCACTCGTTGCTGTAATTCACTAGAAAATATAAGCGACCAAATTTATTGGGCATCCTAGTGCAACTCCAAACATTCCCAAAAAATAAAAAATAAAACAAACAAACAAACAAACTAGTGTGTGCTGTAGTCCAATGATTAACCTACTTTAAAATTTTGAATGATGAAATAGACCAACCTTTTTAACAAACTCATCTTCCTCTTCTGCAGAGAAAGGGCGCTCACAGCAAGGGCAAACATGATGAGCACGGGCAACCCTTTCAAAGGGATCAAACATTTGCCGCATACCATCTGCAATGTTGTATTTGCTGCAGGGGATGCAGCAGAATACCATTAGCACCTCTATAACCACAAAAGTGACGCATAAACATATTCATTCAGATATGCATCAATTGATATGGTCTGTGAAGCAAATGTCAGGAACCTTTTCTGGACATCACTTTTCTCTTTAGCTGACTCCAAGACTTTGAGATAAGAATCAATTAGAGATTGTTGATCCAAGGACTGAAGTTTGGATTCAATAAATCTCTTCCTTGCTGCACGAAAATCAAATATGAAAAACTATAGAGAAAATCATTTTGACCCAGTGAGCTACTTTGCAAAACAAGTGGGGGGGGGGGGGGGGGGCGAGGGGAGGAAGAAAGAAAAAGTTGGCTAGCATCAAGAGATAATCAGAAAAATACATGCTGCTGCACTTAATAAGATAAATTAGACGGCATTTACTCATTCAGTCTCTCTTACAATTCTGAGGTTCTTGATATGAAGAAAGTCAAACCATAATTATCAATGCCATAACGGCTGTTCTACTTACATGTTATCTGAAAAATTAGGCATGCATGAAATTTATCTGTATCAGAGAACTCTGAAACAGGGACTGAAACCAGTATTTGAACTATCATAACTGAAGTAACTAAACAATAGCTCAAACAAATAGATTTTGTTTAATGACAAGTAAACATAATTTTATTCAAAGAGGAAATGGATAGCAAAATGACCAAGTATTACAATCTCAAATTAAACAATTTGCTTAACACTCCATTTGTTTTGATAGAAAACGTTTCCTGGAAGAGTTTGATTGAGTTTCCAATGTTTGGTAGTCTATGAAAGCAAAGCCATTGGTCAATGAAAAACTACACAGTTTCAGCAAAAAATATTTTCCTCATTTACACTAAGGACAAGCTTTGCTCCAAAAAAAGTTCTAATACCTTTGTCAATCATCAAAGCCTGTATTATTATTATTATTATTTTTTTTTTTTTTGATAAGTAACAAAAGAATTTTATTAGAAATAAAACAAACCTAGTACACCAGCAGTGTACTAAGAGAGAAGTACAATCAATTCAAAGCACAATGACCAAACCAATGTAAGAGAGGAAAACAAGGTGGAAAGAGAAAAGCAGCACTCCAATCTAACAAAGTACGGAGAAAGAAGGCTTTAATTTCAAACTAAACAATTTACTCAACACTCTATTTGTTTTGATAGAAAACGTTTTTTGGAAGAGTTTTATTGAGTTTCCAATGTTTGGTAGTCAATGAAAATAAAGTCAATGGAAAACTACACAGTTTCAACGAAAAATGTTTTCTGCATTTACACTAAGGCCAAGCTTTGCTTCAAAAAAGTCCTAATACCTTTGTCAATCTTTGAGGCCTGTATGTTTTTTTTTTTTTTTTTTTTTTTTTTTTTTATAAGTAACGAAAAAAATTTATTAGAAATAAAAAATATATAAATAAAAACCTAGTACTCTCGCGGTGTACTAAGAGAGAAGTACAATCAATTCAAAGTACAATGATCAAACCAATGTAAGAGAGAAAAACAGGGTGGAAAGAGAAAAGCAGCACTCCAATCTAACAAAGTACGGAGAAAGAAGGCTTTAATTTCAAACTAAACAATTTGCTTAACACCGTTTGTTTTGATAGAAAACATTTTCTAGAAGAGTTTTATTGAGTTTCCAATGTTTGGTAGTCTATGAAAGTAAAGCCATTGGTCAATGAAAAACTACACAGTTTCAGCGAAAAATGTTTTCTGCATTTACGCTAAGGCCAAGCTTTGCTTCAAAAAAGTTCTAATACCTTTTTCAATCCTCAGGGCCAGTATTTTTTTTTTTTTTTTTTTTTGACAAGTAACAAAAATATTTTATTAGAAATAAAACAAACCTTGTACGCCAGCAGTGTAGTAAGAGAGAAGTACAATCAATTCAAAGTACAATGATCAAACCAATGTAATAGAGAAAAACAAGGTGGAAAGAGAAAAGCAGCACTCCAATCTAACAAGGTACAAAGAAAGAAGGCTTTAATTTCAAACTAAACAATTTGCTTAACACTCCATTTGTTTTGATAGAAAACGCTTTCTGGAAGAGTTTTATTGAGTTTCCAATGTTTGGTAGTCTATGAAAATAAAGTCATTGGTCAATGAAAAACAACACAGTTTCAGCGAAAAATGTTTTCTGCATTTACACTAAGGCCAAGCTTTGCTTCAAAAAAGTTCTAACCTTTGTCAATCCTCGGGGCCCTTTTTTTTTTTTTTTTTTTTGGTGATAAGCAACAAAAAAAAATTATTAGAAATAAAACAAACCTAGTAAGAGAGAAAAACAAGGTGGAGAGAGAAAAGCAGCACTCCAATCTAACAAAGTACGGAGGAGAAAGAAGGCTTTAATTTCTAAGATATTGCATTCACATCCCTCAAAACTTCTAGAATTCCATTCTTGCCAAAGACACCACATAATGCAATGTGGCACAGCCTACCAAAAAGTAAAATTTCTATGCTTTCCGAAAGACCCCTACCAAGTTGCAAACATATCAATGACTCTCTCATTGGCATAACCCGATGGAAGCCAAATAAAAAAAAAAACCAAAGTCCACAGGTCCCAAGCTATAGGACAATGTAGAAGTCGGGTTTCACAGTCTCCCTACATTTTTTGCACATGTAGCACCAATCCAAGATCAACATACCTCTCTTCCAGAGATTATCTATAGATAAGATCTTCCCTAGAGCAGCAGTCCAAGAGAAGAAAGCTACCCTCGATGGGACCTTCAAGCACCACACCATCTTACACATGAACAACATGCCATTAGTCGAGGATAGGTAATAGTAATAACCACACACCTCAAAACCCCCGACTCTTGGTAGGTTTCCAACAAATTCTATCCATTCCCTCACCCTTAACAGACTTGGAATAGATAAGATCCATAAAAGATATCAAAGACTCCAACTCCCAATCTTGGACAAGTCTAGATAAGCGAACATCCCAATGGGGTACCCCATTAGACAGTCGTAAAACATCAGCAATAGAGGAATCTTTAACACTACTGAAGCCAAATAACTCCAGAAATCTCCTTGAGTGGACAATCACCACACCATACATCATGCCAGAATTTCATTCTTGTGCCATTACCGACCTCAAACTAAAGGTTTTTGGAAAAAGTCTCACATTCCTGTCTTATAGATCTCCAAAGACTCACATAATAGGGACTTGAAACAGCTTTGGTGCACCATTCTCCCCATTCATTCCCTTATTTCGTCTCTATAACCTTTCTATATAGAGACTCCCTCTCCATCCTGTATCTCCAAAGCCATTTCCCTAAGAAAAATTGATTAAATCTACTTAGATTTCTTAAACCTAGCCCTCCACAACAAACCAGTTCACAAACAGTAGCCCTTTTTTTTATATAAGTAAAAATATTTAAGATTAAAACCGTACCCCATTTAACCAGATGTGATTAACGTCTCAGGTCCCATAGCCCATTTTCCTAACAAAGTCTCAGGGCCTGTAGGTATTGGAAAAAAGTGCTGTTAAAAGTGTGCTTAAAAGCTCAAAGTACCAAGGTCTAAGCACTTTGCTTGGCCAAAGCGAATCTTATTATATGAGGCACACCTCAAGCACACTTTCCTAGTTCTTCTTGAAGCACAAGGCACACTTAAGTGCCTTTTTTTTTTTTTTTTGGCTAAGAAATATTTTAATTAATAAAATTAATTGTTCGATCTTTAAGTAAATGACATAGACATTGATTTATTATACAAACACTATTCTTAAGGTGTTGTATTACATAAACAATTTTTTGTTTACATTTGAAAAGACATGAATAAGGATCATTTACAATATTGTGGTTTTTGGACTTTGCGTTTTGGGTTTTGGATATATTTCGACTTGATGATATACTTTCTTTGATCATAGCTATCACAACTATGAATTTTATAAAACATAGAAAGCATTATATAAAATGTTATGTTTAAACTATTAATCACTAAATTATCATCATATTGTTCATTAATAATTGTTTTCAAATTTATTATGTCAAAATTTTAAGAAATTGAAATAATTTATGTAAAATTTTATTTTGCAAACTTTTTGCAATTGCACTATTCATTCTAGCCAATAGGCAAAATACATTACTATTTTGAGTTTATTAAAAAAAAATTCATAATATCTTATATGACTTCTATAAGAGTTCATTATAATATCATATATGAAAAATGGAAATCAAGCGTTTGCACCTAGGCTCGATCCATCACTAAGTTCGATTTATGTAATTCTATGTGTCAAAGTTCTAAAACCCTCATCGCTTTTCAATTGTGGAGGCTTAGGTGTTTGACTATGATTCTATTGAAGATGTGATATTTACATTGTAATTATTACAGAAGTTACGACATTTTAATTTTTCATGTTAGTTAGGGACTTTATGTGGTGTAGAATTGCTTGTTTAGATCGTTAGTTAGTAATTATGGTTAAATACTTTATTCAAAAACTAATCTAAGTAGGCTTTTAGATCTTTTTTTTATAGCATAAGGAACATTCCTAAAAGAGCCATTTGGACTCGCCTCTAGCCAATAAAACCTATGGGCAACTGACCCACCCACAGACGGGCTAAGCACTTTATGTTCACACACAAAAGCAAGTACTTCAGCTACATTGTATTCGTGTTAAGCTATTTGGAATTACAATTATAATATTGAGCATACCAAAAACACCAATAAAAATGTTTTTCAACTCATTATCAAGGTTGCAACCAAACACAAGAAAAATGAGTAAGTTTACAAAAGTTATGAAATTTTAAACTTTCATGTTAGTTAGGGACTTTATGTGGTGTTGAATTGCTTGTTTAGATCGTTAGTTAGTAATTATGGTTAAATACTTTTATTCAAAAACTAATCTAAGTAGGCTTTTAGATCTTTCTTTTATAGCATAAGGAACCTTCCTAAAGAAGAGCTCTTTGGACTCGCCTCTAGTCAATAAAACCTACGAGCAATTGACCCACCCACCAAAACCAATTGTCAGGTAATCCAAGGGCACTCACCCCTGACAGGCTAAGCACTTTATGTTCACACACAGGAGCAAGTGCTTAGGCTACATTGTATTCCTGTTAAGCTATTTGGAATTACAAGAATTGAGCATACCAAAAACACCAATAAAAATGTTTTTCAACTCATTGTCAAGGTTGCAACCAAACACAAGAAAAATGAGTAAGTTTACCGAAACAAATTAGTTGAGTAGGCTATTCAATACCCTAAAAAGTTCTACTATTCCTCTCTCGCAAGATGATTCACAAAATATTCAAAGAACAACCTTCCAAATCTTTATAATTCATATTCCTATGACAGTGAAATTTTTCATTTCCTTGCCAACATTCCAACATTTGAATCACCGTCCTTGGCATAACCCAAAATGCTCCAAAAAGAGTAAACAAAAATTACCCCGAGTCACTTTCTACTTAGCAATGCAAAAGAAAATGATCTAACGACTCTGTATTACTCTTACACATGAAGCACTGATCAATAATTGTAAGGGATCATTTCCCAAGATTATCCACTGTCAAAACTTTACCCAACACTGTTGTCCAAGTAATGAAAGTGATTTTGCAAGGTACCTTTACACTACAAATATTCCTCCAAGGGAAATGAACTATTGTAGGCTCTAAGACTCATAAAAAGAGCAGACCTTAAAGTTTCCACTCTTAGTTAAACTCCAAGAAATTTTATCTTCAACTTGGCCCTGAGGAGAATGAGAGTATAACAAATCAAAGAAACTGATGCAGTTCATTTTTAAAGCTAGCTGTTACTAGCTTATGTTGTATAATAAGTAGTTTACTTTTACTTTTAATAGCTTTTATCACTTGTAATAGAAAATTAGTTACCTGATAGGTCGTTAGTGATAGGTGCAAAAGCCTATTAGTTAGTTAGAAGAGAAGTTAGTTGGGCTTTGGCCAATCACATGGCAGCCACATGGTAGGTTCTTGTAACTAACTTAGCAATTTGCTTATGTAACTATAAATAAGCAAGCTACTCTCATTGTAACTAGTTGAATTTGAATCCAAGAAATCTCTTCCAATAAGGTATTATTCCAAGAGTGTCTCTTGAAGAGTCAATTCATTCTTTCTTTTCTCTAAGCAACTTAACTTTCTAAAACATCTTTCCTTTTCACCATTTTTCCTCCATCATAATTTGGTATCAGAGCTTGAGATCCTTAAGATTCAAGTTGGTTTGCAATTTGTTTCTTCATTTTCTGTCATCAAGAACCTATCAAGATCCTATCTTGATTTCATTTTTCATATCCTCTACTAGTGAACCTAAGAATTTTTGAAGATGGCACCAATAGTTTACAATAGAAGGAACAAGAAAGGTTCAACAACACATGAACCTAAGGTGCAGGTTCATCCCAAGCAGCAGCCGAAACCACACCAAGAAGGAGAACCCCAAGTGACATTGGAGCAAACTATGAAGCTGCTAAGGGGACAGCTTGCTACCTTGACTGAGGAAGTGAGAAGAAACTGGCGTTATCATCCTAGAAATGATGATGAACCTACTGAAGATGCTGAAACTAACAGTCACAGCAACTTTAGTAACCCAATTGGTCAGCCTAGAGGAGGTGTTCCAAGGCAAGTGCCTGGTCCTTTAAGGGGAGAACCAAAATGGGAATCAAACTTCAAGATTGAGTTACCTGAGTTCTATGGTAGCTCAAATCATGAAGAATTCATGGATTGGCTTAACCAAGTGGAAAGAATCTTTGATTTCCATGAGGTACCAGATTCCAAGAAGGTGAAATTGATCTCTGTCAAGCTGAGAGGGAGAGCTTCAGCCTGGTGGAAACAACGCCAAGTTCAAAGAGTTATGAGGGGTAAAAGAAAGATCCAAGATTGGTGCAAGATGAAACAGAAAATGAGAAACCAGTTTATGCCTTTCAATTATATGCAGTCCTTGTACAAACAACTGCATAATTTGATGCAACATGGCAGTGTGGAAGAGTATACAGAGGCATTTTATCAACTGGTAGCTCAAGTAGGCCTGAATGAGAGTGAAGAGCAGAAGGTTGCAAGGTTCTTGAGTGGTCTTAAACCATCAATTCAAGATGCCTTATCTTTGCACCAACTGTGGACTATCTCTAAAGCTTACAATAGAGCCTTGATGTTTGAGAAGCAACTTGCAAGAAGAGGTTTTGTGCAGTTCCCAACTTATAGTGGTAGCAGAAGTACCCAAGTCAGTACTCAATGAATGCCAACTACTAACAGTGCACAGCCTTTCAAGATTGACAATGTAGGTCTGCCTTCAACTTCTACTGTAGCCAAACCAATCCCTAAAGCAGCACAACGTTTTACATTTAAGTGCTACAAGTGTGGAGAAGCTTGGCACAAGGCCACAAATTGCAAGAAAGGGGGAGTTAATGCTCAAGGCAAGGGTAAAGCTTTGATGATTGAAGTTTGTGAAGACCAAGAAGATGAAGAATTCCCAATATATGAAGAAGAAGAAGAAGAAATGTGTGATAGTGTATTGATAGTTGAAGACAATAGAGGAGGGAAATGTATTCAAGAACCTGTATATGATCAATACATGGAAGAAGAAGTAGGTGCACATATAGAGGAAGAAAAGGATTTATCATTAGCAACAAATGTCTTGCAAGTTCCTAAGAAAGAAATGGAGGATGACGAGTGGCTTAGAAGAAGTAGTTACAAGGATATGGTGTCACAAGAAGTTTTTAACAATCTTCAATCAAAGAATCAAGACCAGCCCCAACCACAAAAGCTATATTGCTTCAAGAAAGGAGGTGAAGTTAGAGATTCTAGAAAGTTCTTAGTGTTCTTAATTAATGAATTTCAAGAGTTCTTTGTAATGTGGCAACCATGGATGTTTGCCATCTCTTACTTGGGTGTGAAAGATTATGTCTATATCAAACCATTTCGGGTGGAAGGATCAACACATCCAAGTTATACAAGAAAGGAGATCGTTACACATTGCAGCCATAGAAGGGGAAAGCTAGTCCCAAACCAATGGTCAAAATGAAGAAGGTTGGATGCAAGAGCATCTACATGGCTGCTTACGCTTGCAGCCTTGACACAAAGCAGCAACAGATCTTAATGTCTAGCATGCAGCAGCTTAATACAGCAACTAATGAGAATGTAGATCAGTGGAACTACCAGATCATATGCACATCTCCAACAGTTTCAATTTGCATCACTTGCTGCCCTATCATGCACCAGATCAGCTTACAACTAGCCACACTTGAGGACAAGTGTGTTCCAAAAAGGGACAATCCTGATGCAATTCATTTTTAAAGCTAGCTGTTACTAGCTTATGTTGTATAATAAGTAGTTTCATATTATTTTTAATAGCTTTTATCACTTGTAACAGAAAATTGGTTAGCTGATAGGTTGTTAGCGATACATGCAATAGCCTATTAGTTAGTTAGAGAAGTTAGTTAGGCTTTGGCCAATCACATGGCAGCCACATGGTGGGTTCTTGTAGCTAACTCAGCAGTTTATTTATGTAACTATAAATAAGCAAGCTGCGCTCATAGTAACTAGTGGAATCTGAATCCAAGAAATCTACCTATGAGGTATTATTCCAAGAGTGTGTCTCTTGAAAAGCTAGTTCATTCTTTCTTTATTTAAGCAACTTAGCTTTCTAAAACATCTTTCCTTTTCACCATTTTTCCTCCATCAGAAACCATCCATGACTTCCATATCCCAATCTTGAATAGATTGACAAAGAAAGGATTCCAACTCCATCCGCCAACAAAGGCATCCTTATCCACAGCCAATGTAAACAAATTAGGGAACCTGTCGCTATTAAAATCACTACACCATGGATTGTGCCAAACTTGACCTTAATTCCATCCCCAATTAAAAATTTGAGAAATCTGCTAAAAATCCCACCCCCGTAAACAAATTAGGGAACCTATCACTATTAAAATCACCGCACCATGGATCGTGCCAAACTTGACCTTAATTCCATCCCCAATTAAAAATTTGAGAAATCTGCTAAAAATCCCACCCTCATCAGATGCTCTTCCATAACTTACCCCATGTGAGCTCCTAGGCACCTCCGTAAAACAACACCCCCCCCCCCCCCCCCCCACACACACACACACACATGATTCTTCATACTTATAACAGGTCTCCACAAGTGCTCTCTTTCTATTGCAAATCTCTACAACCACATCCCTATCAAAAGCTGAACTAAACGAACTATGCTTTCGAATCCCCTAACCACCTTCCTTCAAAGGTGAGCAAACTACCTTCCAGTCAACTCAGTAATATTTCTTAGCATCCCTCATCCCCTCAAGAAAATCTCTTTGCAGATTATCTAATCTATGGGAAATATGAATGGGCATACTAAAGAATGACCTAAAGTACATAGGAAGAGAAGATAGAGTACTCTTGATAACAATGATCCTCCCCCCCTTCAAAAGATAAAGTTTCTTCCATCCTACAAAGCTCCTCTCCACCTTTTCAATAATCATATCCCATACAATTCAACAAGCAGAGTAACTTTGTTTATAAGATTATATGCCCAGGATGTATGAGAAAAGAAAGCAAAGTGTTATATACCCTATTTGTTTATTAATATGGGTGACAAAAGTTTGCTAAGCCATTACCAGATAAGTACACTGTCCTACCAGATTCTTTGGCACAACACAACACCTACTACAAGACTAGTAGTATCCTAAAAAGATCTGAAATGTATAACTTTCTCAAGCTGTGAGTAATACTTACATTCCATATCCTTGCGATATTTGGACAAATTATTATTAACTTCTTCTATTTTATTTTGCAGCATATTCACCTCCTTCTCAGCTTCACGGGATTTTGTATTCAAGTCATCAAACTCCATTCCAATAGACCTGCACAGGAACAATATCAACTTGAAGAGAAGTACCAATGCATATTGAAAAACAAAAAGGATAAAAACAAGAGAAATAAACACCCAAAAAGTTTGGAGGTGCCTCTGCGCTCTGACCTATGGGCAGACAACCCTCCATCACATGATGGAGATGGTATCTTATCTATCAAACATACGTAGTATCTCTCTCATAATGTGTGGGGCCCACACACTGTGAGAGAGATGCTACATACATCTGATACATAAGATCTTTTTTCCACATGTGACAACAAAACATATGGGGTATTTGGGGGGGGGGGGGGGGGGGGGGGGGGGGGGTGAAAAGGAATGGTAGGATTTGGGGATGAAACAAAGGGGGGAAATTGAGATTTGGGTTGTTGTTCCAAGCTTGTGAACAGTAACTCATCAACAGTGTTTTGGCTCTTTATGGACTATTTGGGGTAGTTTAGGGTTATGAAGTTTCAGATTTTTGCATTTAAAAGATAGCAAATCATGTGTGCGTGCAAGGTTTTAAGTTGCTGGGAATTTAAAAATGGAAAATAAAAAGAACAAACTTCTAGGCATCAGACCTCAGAGAAGGTTATATCACACAAACCTCAAACAAATCTTCATAGGCTCTAAAAATTTGAAAATATGTTCTTTTCCTCTGTTGAATAGAAAGCATTACATCCATATAAATAGATGGCTAATGCCTGACCCAGATGACTAATACCTACCCTAACAAGACTTGGACTCATTGGTCTTTGATAACAAGCCCAAACTATACAACTAAACTCACAAATAAAACACAATAAAAGAGTCTAACCTTAATTTAAGACCCAATCGACCCATATCTAAAAACCATAAAATTAGAAAATTGCCCCTAGCACTTAAAAATAAATTAAATTAACATTGGCTTCTCGCTTCCTGCATCACTTAATCATGTAAAGAGTGAGAAGTTGAGAGTTATGTCTTGGTAATGCAAAAGAGAGCCATGACTCATACATCATATGAGCTTATGTGGATTTAAACACCAACTTAAGGAATTAAGGTTTGATGTGCAGTTACCTATAAGTATGTATTGTGACAACTAGGTAGCAATCCATATTGCTTCAAATCGTGTTTCGTGAGCGAACTAAGCATATATAGGCGGATTATCATCTTGGATTATTTTTTATAAGTAATGTAAAATTTCATTGATATCAAAAAATAGAGTCACCCTAGTATACAGGAAGTATACAATAGGCCATACAATCAATCATGCAAATTACATAAATCTATAACAGACCATAAGGACTGACATCCAATCCAACAAAGTTTTAAAGAAATATAATTTAAGATCAGGCATAATTCTTTTAGTCTCTTCAAAACTCCTGTTATTCCTCTCCTTCCACAGACACCAAATCAAACAATGTGCGGCAGCCATCCATACATACCATTGCAATGATGCTGAAAAGGACCTAGCCAACAAGCTAACAACTCTACAACTGTCTTCTACATCACCCAATAAACTCCAAACAAATCCAACACCATAGACCACAACTCTGCTACCGGTGAAGTAAAAGGTGGTCTATTGATTCCCCCATTATGTTTACACATATAGCACCAATCCAATAATACATTCCTTTCTCCGTAAATTATCAATCATCAAGATATTCTCCAAAGCTACAGTCCAAACAAAGATAGCAACTTTAGAAGGAATCTGGGATTTCCAAATGCATTTCCGAGGGAAAGATTTATCACAATTGCCAAGTAGAACCCAGTAGTACCCACCCATGTAAATCCCTTTTTCTTATCTGGTTTCCAACACATTTTATCCTCCCCATTGCCTCTAACTAAAACACCATAAATCATATCCATGAAATGTGATAAAGACTCCAACTCCCAATCCTACACAACCCTTATGAAATTTACATCCCAATGAAGGACTCCATTAGCATATTGCATAAGATTAGCCACACTAGCCTTCTTTTCACGACAAATCCTAAACAAATAACTCAGGAAAGCACATAGCAAGAGAATTATCCCCACACCATCAAGCCTGCCAAAACTTCACTCTAGATCCATCCCTTACGTCATATTGGAGACATCTTGACAACATAGGCCAACCTTAGCTAATATACTTCCACAAACTCACCCTGCAAGAAGCATACATTGAGTTGGAACACCAGACCCCAACCCCCCCCCCCCCCACACTCACATCCATACTTCGCTTCATCTTGGATTCTTGTTCAAAAAAGGGTAGAAAATGGAGTTACTGGAATCCCATATGTTTTTACAAGAGCTCAAATTGGGATGTGCAGTTCTCTTGGGATTTGAATGATTGGGAGTTGGGTTCAGTGGCGGATTTCCCTCATGTCTTGGAGTCCAATACTCCTTCAAAAAAAAAAGGGGACCGAGTGAGATGGAAGCTGAAGAAGAAGAAGGGTTTTCACATTTGCTTTCATTATAAAGCACTACGAATTTCCCCATCTGTCATCTTTCCTTGGAAAGGTATTTGGCGAGGTAAGGCACCTAAGCAAGTTTCTTTTTTTGTTTGGACTGTGGCTTGGGTAAAGATACTCATTAGTGGTAATTTAAGGAGGAAGGGTTTCATCTTTGTTGACTGGTGTTGTATGTGCCAATGTTGTGGGGAGAAAGTTGATCTTTTATTGCTTCATTGTGAGAAGGCTTATCAATTGTGGCTTTTTGTCTTTTGATCTTTTGGGGTCTCTTGGTTCTTACGAAGAACAGCGCTAGACCTTTTTGGTTGGAGGAATTGGTTAGGTAAGCACTCGTCAGACATTTAGAACTTAGTACCGTTATGTCTGATGTGGTGTTTATGGAGAAAGCGTAATAGACACACATTTGAGGATGTGGACAATTTAGGAGACCAGTTGCTTTGCTTTATTCAGTGGTTCCATCTCAAGTTTGGGGACTCACATTTGGTGATTCCCTTCCATTGTTTATAAGTTTTCTCCTCTATTGTAATTAATTTTTCTGTTTTATTCTTCCTTTGATTGTACCTTTTGACTACTATGTGATATTTTCTCATATAGTAGAACATACATATTAGGGGTAAATCTACTAAAATGATTATTACAAATAATGTGTGTTAGGGTAGTTAATTAACCCTAAACACACCTCAAAAGAATATAAAAACAACCTCCATCCTTCTTGATTTTTCACCATTATAAAAAGATTGCATTGAAGCAAAAAGGTCAATAATAGATCATTGATTAGAGAAACGACCCAAAAGCTAAAAGGTCAATTATAAAAAGTTTATACCTTATACTCATGTCTGCAGACACAAACATATTGAACAGGTCCATAATAGATCATTGATTTGACATCTCACCTTGACCGTCCCAAGGGCACATCAAAAAGGCCAAGCCCAAAAGGTTGTATAAGATAAACAACCAGCATTCATGGACTGATCAATAATGCAAGCATATGCTTTGAGCAAAGGAAATTTGGCCCGTCTTAAACTTTAGCAATCTACATCGATTACAATGCAACTCTCTCACTGTTCATGTTATTTTCCTATTTCCAAATTGATTCAAGGTTTAACTTGGTTTAACAGTTTAGAAGATCAACAGATGATCAAACCAAACTAAATCTCCGAAGTTCTAATAGAATGAAAATCTTAAGATTACTCACACACAGCCACAAGAAAGTAAAAAGAAAAATGGAAACTCAAAGAAATAATCCTCTCCTTCAGAGGTTCAAAGCTAATCAAAATATATCAAAAAGTTGATTCCCTAACTATTGTTAGAAACATCTGAAAAGTCATATTTCAAACACATTCCTGAAGTGACTAAATATTGTCAACTGATAGGAACAACAGTAACCTTGGTTAATTATTAGCAATGCATAGCCTGGGAAAAAGACCTATGAATACAGGCATTTTAGTAACACTGGCAGAATAAAAACAGAGTAATATAGAGGAAAATCTGAGAAATAAGACTAATGTACTAGACTATCAAGCATTAAAGCTCTTTACCTTGATATATAAGCTAAAACTAAAATGTCACAATATTCCTCGCTATATGAAATCAATTTGGAGGGAGGCAAAAAGAAAACAACACAAAGAAATGCATCTTGAATTATGCAGCATGCTCACATTTAAGGATCTTAAAAAATAGCATAGAAAATAACACTGAAAACAGAAACGTTATGAGTATAATTTTAGTCATCTGCAGGAACCTTATGTGATACTGATCTGAATAATATATTCTAAAGGCCAGCTTTAAATTATCAAAGACTGATTGCAGAGATATCATCTTCTAGAGTAGTCATATTACAAATAAAAGAAATAGGTAGAACAACCTTAGGACTTGAGTGATTTCTCTTTTCAAATCCTTGTCAGGTGGAAGCCTCCCTTTCAGTACTCCTCTAATTCTGTCCTTGTACTCATCAACTCTTTAAATAAATTAGAAACAAAACACCATCAGCTTCAAAACACAAGAATACGTGCTAACTAAAAACTAAAGCAAAGAAAAGAAGAGAGATCTGATTTACATTTTTTTGTGTTTCTTCTTGTGATTCTCCAACTCTGCCTTCTTTAGAGACAGTTTCACTCTGTCCTCAGAATCAGCAGCCATAATGTCTTTTTCTCGATTAACAGCCTTTATCTTTTGCTCTATGCTATATAGATCACTTTGCTTTTGACGTATGTTTGATTCAAATTCTCTTTCAGCAAGCTGGTTTGTTTTTCTCTCAACCTCAATACGCTGCGCAATTAAGATTAAAGTTACTTAAATATAGCATAATGCGTTCACTAAGACTAAGGCTGTGAATTCCAAACAAGACTGGCGAGCAGGGTCACCCTCACCATGTTCTTTTCTCTTTCATCGATGTGAGAAAGATTAACGTGAGAATTTTGAAGTTCGAACGAATCACGCTCATTATCCTTCTCTTCTATGCGTTTCAAGATGCCACTCTGCATGGATCATGATTGAAAAACCTACATGAAACATGAAGGAATTGACAATTGGAAAATTTATGAAATGCATACTTTGTAACCACAAACCTTGATCTCTAATTTAGCCTGCTTCTGAGCCTCAGCATTTTTCCAACGGTCATTTGCATCCATATAACAGTTCCATGCTGTCTTAAGTTCATTTTCATTTGATATCTGAAAAAGCATCCCTTGCAATCAATGCTACTACAAACAGTTGAGAGAAAGCTCATATATTTTGGATTTTGAAACAAATAAAAAATTTCTCAACTCTGATAGTCTGATTTAACAACAGAATATTGAGAACATATATATGTACATCGAGAAATGTTACGTCCACAACTTTTTTACAACAAATCCTAAGATTATGTTTAGTAACAATTTTTGTTTTCTATTTTCAAAAACTTGTTTTTGAGAATATAATGACAAAACAATTTTCATGTATTTTTGAAATCAGAAATATGTTTGGTTAGTTGAAATTAACAATATAATTTTTTGAAAAAAAAATAGAAAATACTAAAATATGTTGTTACTAGGATTTAAACTTTAATGCTAACTCATTAAATGAGACAAATTCATTAAATTAAATGCGTGTTTTCATTAACTTTTGAAAATTAGAAACTAAAAACAGCATTTTGCATGTTTTTAGTTTCCTTCACAAATTGAGTTTTGAGAATAGTTTTTGTTTTCTGTTCATTTTGGGTTGCCAAACAAATTTTTTAGTCTCAAAAATAGAAAATTGTTTTTGGAAACAAAAAATAAGGGAAAAAAACAGTTACCAACCATACCCTAAGTGGCAAGTTGTTATTGGCTGTTCCTGGTGGAAAAAAAAATAATTTCAATTGTGGGTTCAAATTAGAACCAATAACAACCTAGCACCTATTATTTGTTGTGAAAATATTGTAATCATAGCGCTTCTCATGTTCATTTCTATGAATAAAGATACATCTAGCCAAAAAATTCACCTTTTTATCCTCCATATCCTTCTCAAGATCCATCAACCTTGATTTTATTCGATTTATGAGGCTCAAAGAAACTTCATTGCTGAAGGGGATATCTAGAACAGACCCTAGATTATGCCTTGCAAAAATTTTTTGGATGGTGGTATCTCGTTCGGTCTTCAAGGACATATGAGCCTGAAGCCAAAAGCAAAAGAGATTATTAGGAAAATGATCCACATGAATTTGAAAGACTTTTTGACTGTCAAAATATGCATAGTTTCCCTTACTTCAGCTTCAGTTTGAAGCTTGCTAATCTCCCAGATATATTCATTAATTGTCTGCTTAAGAAAAGAACTTTTAGTCTCTGTGTCGTTCATTTCCCTCTCCAACTTGCTTATTTTAGATTCCAAAAGTGCAATCCTTTCTTCAAACTTGTTTTTCCATTCATTCAACTCTTCATCAGTGTCTGACCAAAACAAGATGAAAAAATATGAGAACACCCAACAAAGAAAAAAAAATGCAAGAATGAGACAGAATATCCTGCTTTTGTTAAAAATTCAAACCTTCATTCTCCTCAGCAAGAGCAGCATACTGTTTCTGCTGCTCCTTAAACAAAGTGCTTCTTTCAACAGTCTTGTTTGCTATCTGTTCCTGTAGTTTCCGCAAATCTTTCAGAGTTGTTTCAGTGTGGTGAACTTTGGCATCCACGTTTTGGATGCTTCCCTCCAATTCCTGCATTTGAATTTTCAGAGATTCTGCTTTCTCTTGATCTTGAGCAATGCTTTCCCGAAGCTGTAGGAATCAATGAAATAACTCTATTAAAAAAGTCTAGGTAGGCAGCATGTCATCAAAATTTTCATGTATAATTGGTACAACTGAAATACTAATCAAGTTTCATAACAACTCAAGCAAGTCAAAAAGAAAGTGCACTAGCACTTCAAGACGCTTCCAGAAGCCACCTTCCCAAACATGCAAACCACCCCCCCCCCCCCAAAAAAAAAAAAAAAAAACAAAACAAAAACAAAAACAAGTAAAACTGAATAAATCAATGTGACTACAATCTCTTCCTCAGGAATCTCAGCTGACCACACACAAGTATATATGCGTGTGTGCGTGTGTGGACGTATAAAATTATCTCAGTACAAGGGGGATAAGAGGAAAAAACCTTATATGCAGCATCTTTCAAAGTTTGAAGATTCTCCAATTTGAGTTTGTAGGTCTTTATTTCTTGAGCCTGATCCTTGTGAAGTTTTTTTATGACCTCCAATGCCTTTGTATATCTGCTTCATAGTACATGACCAAGTATTATAACTTAATTCAAGTCATTATCACCAACATATTAAAAAAATTAGATAAAAGCATGTGCATACAGAAAGAAAAATTGCAATGAAAAATTGAATATAGCATACATGAAGGTTATAACAGAGAGCATTTTTGCTCAAGGCACTCAAAATCATGGAAAAAGGCTATTTGAAATACTCTTTAATCTTAGGGTTAATTATTCCGTAGGGGGATTTGCAATATGCACCCTGAAAACTTCAAAATTTTGCAATCAAAACCTTAATTTGATAATAATTTGCAAAGTTCACCGTAAAGTAAAACATAATTTGCAAACCAAAACTAAGATAATTTTTTTAATAGAGATATGAAAGATGATAAAAAGAAAAGGAAGAAAAAAATGATAGTGCATAATATACCGGGTAGCGGAGAAGATATCGTCAAACTTCTTTTTAAGCGTGGAAGGGTCTTGCAAAGGCCAATTAGCTTCATCTTGGTGTACAAAAATGACATTTTCGAGAACAGCCTTAGAGACGCCCATTAAAGCAGGGATCTCTCGGTCCATGTCAGCACATCGATAGCTAAGGCAAACTTTTTCACCAGAGTGAGGATTAATTGTTTGAAGAACACTCTCGATGGCCTTATACTCCATCTTGGAGGCCTTCTGCGTCAGCTGAAACGACCTTATGCACACCACATCCTTGCCAGCTGCAGTCTTGAATCGGAGCTTAATCTGTCCTTTTGTCTCTGTTTCCCCCGCGACCTACAATCTCAATCAAAAGACATTTTTATTATTATTATTATTATTATTACACAATAGACCTTCTTCTTATACCTTGGGGTCATGAATGAAACTGTGGCCTGAACGCGCATTGGGAGGCAATTCTCCTGTGCATGAAAGCTTTAAGCACTCTATAATAGTCTGCAGCACATTAATTAATTAATTAACAAAACAAAATTATTTTATAAGGGATTGAGAAAGTGAAAAAAAATTACGGTTTTGCCAGCTCCGTTGGGGCCGACGATTAGGGTTAAGGGTTTGAAGAAGGTGATAACGAGCTTGTTCTCCGGGTCGAAGCTCCGGATGCCTTTGATTAGCATCTTATCCACAGTGCTCATCTTTCTTTCTTTATTCTTCTTCTTCTTCACAATACAATGTATAATGTAATAGAAGCATGAAAATGGAGGGACTGAGAGAGAGAGATTTTTACTTTTTAGTGGAAACTGGAAATCGGCGGGACTCCAAGCATCTCTTGTGTTGTATTGTAAAATTGCAACAGACCCAACCTGACTACAAATATATACTATTTTTTTTTTTTTTTTTTTTTTTTTTTTTTTTTTTTTTTTTTTTTTTTGTTCCCAGAGCTTCGCTTGAAATTTTTACAGAACCAACAATTTCCCTCCTCTTATCAAAAAAAAAAAAAAAACAATTTCCCTCTTGATAAAATAAATTAAGGACAAAGTTTAAATACATAATTAATTGTAGTTTAAAATTATATCATTTCTTAATAAAATAAATATTATTATATATTTAACCGTTAAATTGTATATTCTTTATCTTTTAATATATATGTCAAATTTTATATCAATTAAATATTATTTATTATATGATCAATAAGCTTATATTTTAAGCATAATTTTTAACTACAAAAACTAATAATTAAAACAATTTGTTAGGTAGCATCATTTACAAACTATTTAGGAAAATTACATCTCGAGCCTGTAAGACTCGAGTTTACTATAGCAACTCGAGTATCAAAAACTCGTTTTCTATGAAAATTTAGATCGAACTCAAGTTCCATAAAAGAAAAACCATAAATCAAAACCTGAGACAAACCCGAGCAAGCTTAAGAAAGCATAGTCAAAACAAAAACCTAGAAAACCCAATCACAAACCCAAGCTGCGTTGATGCTCACCGTCGCACCGGTGATACTCACTGCTAATCCAATCAATTCTGAGGTTTTTGATTGGGTTTTGTTCTTGGGGCTTGGAAGGATCAGTTTTTGTTTTGGGTTTTCTTCTTGGGGCTTTGGAAGTTTGAGAAAGGAGAGTAGAAGAAGAACACGCTAGATGTTTGAGAAATGAGAAGAGTAGTGGGATGGTAGGAGCAGAAACATGGAGAAAGAAAAAAAAAATGAAGGAAGAAGGAAAAAATTGCAACTAGGTGGAAAAACAAAGAAATTGAATCTCTTAGGCTTGATTTCTGAAAGCAAAATCAAGTTTCTTAGGCTCGAGACGTTGCTAACTAATAAAATTGTTTAAGGATTGGTGTTAGTTTGCAATTTTTTCATATAAACTACATTATTGCATGATTTACTCTTTTATGATTTCAATTTGTATTACAATTTGATGAATAAGCCATTACTTAAACGTATAATGACTTATAAAAAAATTGTCAAACAGTTTCAAATACTACAAAAAAATAACTCAAAAATTCAAATATTAAAACTTCTAAAAGACCAAAAAATATTAAAGAATCAAATGATTCACTGCTTATAATTTATTGAAACAAAACAAAATGTATATGACTAAACAATAGAGATATATAAGAGAAAAATGGGTTACATTCAAAAACGGTTAAAGAGAGTTTGGTGGTTTATGTACAAAAATTACATTTTAAAAAATACATGAAAAACCATCAAATAATTTTTTTTTCTTAACAAAGTAGAGGAGAAGAAATTAACAGAAGAATAGTTCATACCTCTACTTGGCTTTAAAAAAAATATATTGAGGTTTGCCTTACTTTTATAGTGTTCATGATTAACCTTGCAAATTTTATGATAAATTATCAACGTTTGAGTTTGACTTTAAGTTAGACTTGTTAGAGGGATAGAATTTCACTCATTGTTAAGTTTGAACTAAACAATAATAATTTTGTTTTAAAAAAATGATAATGATGAATTTGAGTTTAAGTTGGACTTGTTAAAAAGATAGAGTTATACTCATTGTTAAATTTAGACTAAACAAAAATAATTTTATTTAAAAAAAAAAATAATAATGATGTGGCAAGCTCTAGTGAGGTCAATAAAAATTTAAAGGCTTCGATTTCAAACTCACATTTATATATCAAAAACTAGTTAACGTGTTTTAGTTTTATGACACATATAAGTTGAAATTTTATTGCATCTAAAATAAATAAATAACAAACTTATATCCTATCAAAAAATAAATAAATAACAAACTTCCAAAATAATTTCTAAAATTGTTTGCAATTTCCATCATAATAACTTCTTGAAAATTCTCTTTACATTCTATTTTTCTCTCTAAATTTTTAGAACAAAATTATATTTTTTTTCTTAAAATCCAAAATGTCAATCATTTTTGTTATTTTTTCCATTTTCAAGCTTTTGCCATCGTAATTTACTAAAGAGAATACAAACAAAACTATATATTTTAGGGAGTATCATTGATTTAATGTCTTTTTCTTTTCTTTTCTTTTCATGAAAATAATATAGTTTACGTTTAAATATCTAAGGCTTAAAAATTAACCACCACAACATAATTAATTCCTCACTTTTTCACACCTTCATGCATCAACAGTTCAACACTCGCATAATTTTCTCCTCTCTCTCTCTCTCAACCCTTATCAGCAAGCTCCTTAGAAAAACCACCATCCATGCACCAACTGAGTTTGCTCTCTAGTGAGCTGAAGTCGTGGTAGGATCCCATTGTCTTTTTGTTTGTGGAGGTGATTTCATCAAATTCATTGCTTGTGCAAGTGTGGGGTTAATGATGAGACCCAAATCTAGAAGTTTCCCAAATTTTATGGTTTGAGTTATGAACCCCAATTCATTTTTATGCTTAATAGTTAATATCACAAAACCCATGGCTTACAAGTTATGCAAAAACAACAATTAAAGGGAAAAAAAATAATTAAAGATTGAAATTTTTGAGTTGGGAATAAGCTTAAGATTGGTAAAAATCAAATGGGTTTGTTGCAAAAGCTTCGAAGACTTTTGTAGAAACAACAAAGAAAGAGAGGAAAAAAAACAACAACAACATTGATTGTTAAAAACTGAATGGGTTTGTCACAAAAGCTTTAAAGACTTTCTCTTTTTTGCTTAAAATCACACAAACTCATATCTCAAAAAATTTATAGAAATAAAATAGAAAGAGCAACAAATTAAAGTGGTTGAGATTCTAAGCTTGGGACTAGAGGGAGAGAGCAGGTTGGTTAAGTGAGTTTGTGATTGTGTTGCTGGCAACAATTCCCAAACTTTGGTGGAGTCTTTGGAATTAATTCCAACCAATCCTTGCCATTTACTGCTAAAGGCATTGGTGTAAGGGTTGTGGGTGTTGAATTGTTGATGCCTAAAGGTATGAAAAAGTGAGGAATTAATTATGTTGTGGTGTTTAATTTTTAAGCATTAGATTTTCCCCTTGCCACTTGTTCTTCATTAGTGGAAAAAATGGAGAGAATGGGAGATATTTAAACTAGAGGGGAGTCGAACCCCTACTTATGTCCCTTAAAACATAACAAGAGTGAACAGAAAAAGGAAAAGTATTTTAAATTTTTAGCGTGGAAAAGTATTTTATTGATACATGTATCAATAAGAAAACAAAAAAATGAATGGTGCTATATAGGGTTTTACAGAGAACCAGAAACTGCAAGGAGGAGTGAAGCTTAGGACAATTTCCGTAGTTTAGCCCGCAATCAAAATTCACCATGGATTTGTGTAGGGGATTTCAATAAATTGGTCAGACAGAAAGAAAAACTCGGAGGTGCAACATGTAATCACAATCAGATGTAGCTTTTCGGGGATGTCTTAGATGAATGTGGATTTATGGATCTTGGTTTTGTTGGCCCTTGTTTCACCTGGAGTAAACACTTTGAAGATAGATGCTCAATATGGGAGAGACTTGACAGAGGAGTGGCAAATAATGCTTGGTTTCAAAAATTTCCAGGGTCACGTGTTCACTATCTTCACTTTGATACCAGCGATTGTTCACCTTTTCTCATAAATCTTTTGAGTTTGGAACCTCCCCCACAAAAAAAAAATTCCAGATTTGAAGAGATGTGGTTGTCAGATGGAAGGTGTGGTGAAACAGTGGAAGCTTCATGGTGTAGCTCGCATTATAGACAAGGGGACAATACAATCTTAAAGAAGGTTGAGAGATGTGGGAAAGATCTAAATTGGAGGAATCAAAATATTTTTGGGAATGTCAAACTAGAATTACTGATTCAAGCCAAAAGGGAAGCAGTGATCAATGGAAACAACTCACAAGTAAGGAAGCTTAAGATTGAAATTAATATTTTACTTGATAAAGAAGCATAGATGTGGAGCCAGTGTTCTTGTGTACTTTGGTTGGCTCATGGTGACAGCAACACAATATATTTTCACACGAAAGCAACTCAAAGATACCGAAAAAATTTGATTGGAGGAATAAGGGATACAATTGAGACTTGGCAAACTTAACCCGAGGACATCAATATTGTTTTTCTGCAATACTACTAGGCTTTTTTTTTTCTTCTAATCCAACAGACCAAAGCACAACTCTGGACAAAGTCCCACGGGTCATAACAAAGGAGATGGAGCAATTATTAACAGGTGACTTCCTAGAACATGAGGTAACTATGGCATTAAAACAAATGGCACCACTCAAAGTGCTTGGTCCAAATGGGATGCTTCCGTTGTTTTATCAACATTTTTGGTAGATGGTAGATCATGATGAGATTAGATCGATTTTCTCTTGGCTAAATACAGGTACATATCCCCATCCTATTAATCATACCTTTGTTACTCTCATTCCAAAAACAAAAAATCTTGAGCATGTTACTAAGTATTGCCCCATGAGTTTGTGTCATGTGCTTTACAAGATTTTTTTCTAGAGTACTATATATTATGAAATCTAATTTCATGAAATATAAATTTTAGTAACTCTTTACTAAAGTAATTAGGCCTAATACTTCGAATAACTAAACCCATTAAACTTATCTCAAGGGAATATTTTATATCTCTATAAAGAGACCATGAATTCCATCTTGAAAATATGTGTTTCTTCAATATTACGTGTGGTTGCCCAACATACTGGGGTTTAGACCGTTTGTCTAGATCTCACTCTTGATATATTAAAGCAACTTACATTTCATGATCGGGTTCACTATTCTCTTAGGATTGAGAGTTTATGTAAATGAGAAGTCGTGAGATTTATTATTCGTTTGACAATTGTTGATAGAATAATAAATCTCACAGCAAGTCTAGTTCAATATGTTTTATACACTTAAAACATATTAACATTTCAACTAGAAGTTTCCACTTCTATGATCAAGACAAATCATCTTAATTGATATGTTATAGTCTTTGCAGATGAAAATGCCCAATTTCATCACCGACTACGAACTAAGATTTTGAGTTTACAAAAAACTTGTGATTTATATGTTCTGTGACTAAATCACATAAATCACATACTATGCATCTCAAGGATTATATGATAATATCCAAACATTAATGTTATCATTATTTTAAATAACAATAAAACAAGTTTATTACATAGAACATAATGTCATACATGGCATACAATAGGATTTTAGGGCACTAATCCTAACACTCTTCCCGCCGACCACCTTGCTGACCACCGCAGGAGAGATCATCAAATCATCTTTCACACCAGCCAAAGCAATAACCAGTAGCTTACTAAAACCAACATTTGATTTCTTAGAGCCTAACGATGACTATGGACCCATATCATGTCGAGAAGTAGAGAACCTCGAGTCAAAACCTTTGACTTCCACAACTGTCTTCCTATTCATATTAAATTGAGAAGCACACAAACATGTACCAAATTGTTGATCTTTAGATGATAATGAACCTTTAATCTTCAGCCACATATCACATTCCTTGTCTCCATGGTCAAGCCTACCACACCAAAAGCAACAGTTTGGCAACTGCTTATACTTGAATGAAATCCAACCGTTAGAGTTCTGGCTAAATGTAGCCTTCCTTCCTCTTCACAATGATTTAGTAATATTCACAACCCTAACACGCATGAAATCCCCCTCCCCCCCCCCCCCCCAAATGAAGTTCTGAATCATTGTTAGGCATTATCACCTTTCCATGTGAATACCCCAGGTTTAAAGCCACTTCTTTTGTCATAAACGAGAAAGGTAGATTATTGAACTAGACCCAACATAGAGTTGTCGTAAAATCCAATTCCTGGACCAACATGGAACCATCCATCTTTTGAAAGACAGCCAGGTGCTTATCAAACAACCAAGGCTCCCCTATTAGAACTTTTTTAGCATCGGCCATTGCCTCAAAAGCAAAAATCGCAGTGCGTACGCCATAATGGTTTAAAAGTTCTTACCATAGCTTCCATATTCAAAGCTCTTCTTGTAAAAAACTTTGTATTCAGACCAAATTCCCGAACTTGATCATTTGTCGATAAATCCACATTTTCCTTTCTTTCTCATAAAGAGAAAGGTCACTCCAACTCTTTGTAAGATCCTCCATCCGACAAGAAAGACCCAAAACACACTACTCTGCCATCTACTAAGTCACTAAAACAAACAGAATGAAATTGTCTTCAAAAACAAAAAAGAGATACTACCACCTAGAGGTTTAGAGCGACCAAAACTCTAAGGAAAACTAGTTCTAAAAATTCCATACTAAATGAATTTGATGTGAATGTTTTTGAGAAGTGATTGTGTAAAATAGAAAAAGTAAGTTCTAATACTAAATGTCCGTTTGGCAAAGATTATTTTTGCCAACTTATTTTACTATTTAACTTATTTTTGCTACTATTCATGGGTTTCACTGTACTATTTTAGCAAACCTTTATCTTTATTTACAGTACTTTCAGCAAAAAGTTTTTAGTTTTAGCAAAATAAGCAAATCCCAATCAGACCCTAAAATAGACACCAAAAAAAAAAAAAATACAAAAATTGATATGAACTCTAAGGCAGTTAGTATGCCATTGCAAGCATATTTTGAGAAGTTTGATCGGGTTCTTCAGTCCTCCTAAATCACTTGTGCACAAAATGTTTCAAGTCAAAATAAACGCAATTTTTTTAATTTTTTTTTTTTTATGAATGAGAATATTATCTATACTACTATTTAAGAGGCTTCCCCTATTTGGACTGGATTTTTTTGGGTTCTAAAATACTCCTAAATCCCTAGGTTTAAGTAGAGATAAAACTAAAGGATAGTTTGGTAAAAATATATATCTAACTTGCACTAAAACATTGCATACAAAATAGGAACACTTTTTCACTAACCTACTTCTTTAAAGTAACTATACATTTATTTATTTATTTTTTTTAACAACCCATGTTGCTAAACACCCATGATTATCCAAAAACAAAACTAAATATATATATATATATAAAAACTAGGGGTGTGGTGAGTATTATATGTGGTGAAATAATTTTTTCATCACACTCTTACGTTTTTTTTATGATTGAAAAATATAATAATCTCAAATTATAATAAATATTCTCATTACATACAAAATAGGAACACTCTTTCACTAACCTACTTTTTTTTTTTTTTTTTTTTTGGTAAAGAGGAAATAATAATATTACACATAAAAGGAGTAGTTACACAGCAACAGCAGCCATACTGGCAGCAGCAAGTCTACAATAGTACAAACCATTAATGTCCTTAGCTAATAAAGTTTCTAGATCAGTAGTAAAAGGACAATCAAAAATAGCAAAGTCTTCCTGCATAGAACAGCCCCACTTTGCCAGCCAATCCGCACACTTATTGGCTTCTCTAAACACGTGAGTCACCCGTAATTGAGGAAACTTGTCCAGGAGGTATCTGCAATCAAATAACAGAGGAGCATAAGCTGAGTTAGGATTCTTTTTTGAATTTAGTAGCCCAACAATCACCATAGCATCTAGTTCTACTTCCAGTTGCCGAATTCCAATGTGATTTGCAAGCCTCAATCCATCTCTCAAAGCCCATAGTTCAGCCATGATGCTTGAGGTAAAGCCAATTGATCTTGCATAGCCCTTAACCCATGCTAACCTACTTTTTTAAAGTAACTATACGTTTATTTTTATTTTTTTTAACAACCCATGTTGCTAAACACCCATGATTATCCAAAAACAAAACTAAAAAAAAAAAAAAAAAAAAAACTAGGGGTGTGATGAGTATTATATGCGGTAAAATAATTTTTTCATCTCACTCTTACGTTTTTTTATGATTGAAAAATATAATAATCTCAAATTATAATAAATATTCTAAATTAACTCTTACAAGCTCGTGCTGAGAGGCTAGTAACTTATAACTTTAGTTGTAAACTTTTTTTTTTTTTTTTTTGGAGGGTGAACTTCAGTTGTAAACTTGTAATCCAAAAACCGTACACCCTGAATTTTATCAAAAAAAGTACACCCTGAATTTGCCTCTTTCAATAGACAAATTGGGCATGGGAATTGGAATTAGACTGTGTTTGTTTTGACTTCAAAGTACTTCCGGAAAACCATTTCCGTAAAATTTGAGTGTTTGGCTGATTAGGAAAATTCGGTCAACTGAAAATGAATTCACCTTTGATCGTAAAATACACCTCCCCAGGCGGAAATCCATTTCAACTCTTATTTTCCCTTCAACCAATTTTTGGAAAAGAGAGCTCTCTCACATGCACTCAGCAGCAACTCTCCAAGCTCTCTCACACGCACTCAGTAGCAAGTCTCCAAGCTCCAAGCTCCAAGCTTCGATCCACACACCGAGGAGCAAGCTTCGATCCACACACCGACGAGCAAGCTTCGATCCACACACCGACAAGCTCCAAGCTCTAAGCTCCGATCCACACATCGAGCTCCACCATCTCCCTCACGCAACCGATCCTCTCCACGCACAGTGAGTTTCCCTTTTCCATTTCTCAGTCTAATCCCCTAATTTCTCAGTCCGATCCACCCTCATTTCTCAGTCCAATCCACCCTCTCATCACTTCATTTCTCAGCCCGATCCACACAGCTCCGATCCACACACCAAAAATACAAAAAAAAAACTGAAAGGGCTGACCCACCCTCAAACCCATAAACAATCCAACTGAAAATCATCAGTCCCTCATAAACAACCCAACCTTTATTATTATTATTATTATATTTTTTTTTTTAGGCTATGACTGAAATTTCCTCAGTTTTATTTGGTTGATAATGAGTATTAGGTGTAGCTGATGTTGAGTGGGTTGCATAAATTTGATGTGGGTACCGTGGGTTTGGGTATAAATTTGATGTAAAAATAGTTGTTGTGGTGAGAGTTGGTTATTGGGCACAAATTTGATGTGGCTATTGTTGTTTTGTGAGTTGTGAAATTTGATGCGGCTATTGTTGTTCTGTGTTTTTTCTTTTTTTGGGAAACCCTTGTTTAGTGTTTTCTATAATAACAATGCAATGTGATTTGTTCATAGGTGTAAATATTGATTGTGATGGTATTATATTGTGTACGTTGTTGATGTTACAATTATACAAAAATATATGTGCATAAAAATTTTGGTACTCATTATCAATGTGGTTTGGATGTTTTCTGTTTGTGACTGTTTTTATTTACTGTATAATCAATAGCATGCTTGTTTACATACCTCTTAGACCACAGTGTTTGTAATTTTTTAGATGAAGGAAAAAACCAAAACCGCAATTCTTGCCTCAGTTGCATCTGTCCTCCTTGTGGGGGTTGCATTGTTAAGGAAATTACGGCGTAGACGTAAACGACTGCCTAGGGCGCCTTTTGTTAATCATGCAACAGAGAGAAAGGAATACATAAATAGTGTTCTGCATGGAAGTGAGAGATATTGTATGAATCAAATTAGGATGAAGCCTATAGCTTTCCACCGCTTATGTCACATCCTCACTGAGGGGGAGCATGTACGTCCGACTATTCACATGTCTGTTACGGAGCAAGTGTTTATTTTCTTACACATTATTGGTCATAATGTGAGGTTTCGTGTAATGGGTAGTCGGATTTATAGATCAACTAAGACTGTTCATAGATACTTTAAGGTCGTCCTTAGGGGGGTCCTGAAATTATATAGAACTCTAATAAGACTGCGTAGCAAAGATACACCCCAAGAGATAAGAAATAGCAGAAGGTTCTACCCATATTTTAAGGTAAATATTGCGACTTGTGTATTTTTGTAAATTATGAAGATTTGTGTAATTTTAAACCATTATGTTTGTCAAAAATTAGGATTGTGTTGGAGCAATAGATGGTACACATGTTCGTGCATCTGTGTCACTTGAAATACAAGGAAGATTTCGTGGTCGCAAAGATGGAATCACACAAAATGTGTTAGCTGCCATTAGTTTTGACTTAAAGTTTACTTATGTATTGGCTGGATGGGAAGGCAGTGCACATGATTCACGTGTGTTAAATGATACATTTGCTAGGCCAGGAGGATTTTCAATTTCCAACGGTATTATACGTTTACTTCACCTTTTTGGTTTATTAGTTTAATAAATATTGTGCATTTTCTTAAGCATAATAGTGATTTGGTTTTATTTTTGAATATATGTAGGTAAATATTATCTTGGTGATACTGGGTATGGTAATAAAAATGGAATATTATCACCTTATCGAAGTGTGCGATATCACTTAAAAGAGTTTAGTGATCATCCTCCTGAGAATGAGAAAGAATTGTTCAACCTGCGACACTCTTCATTGAGAACTACCACTGAGCGAGGGTTTGGAGTGTTGAAGAAACGTTTTCGAGTGTTGGATGCAGAACCATTTTGGTCTTTTGAAACCCAAGTGAAAGTAGTGTTAGCATGTTGTGTGGTTCATAATCACATTATGGGGGTTGAACCACATGACCATATTATGGAAGCTGCAATGAACGAAGTAGAGTCTAGTGACCCCCAACAAGAAACACAATTACGACGAGAGTCCATTGAAGACAGTAGATTGTGGAATGCTAAGAGAGATGAGATATGCCAAGCTATGTGGTCTAATTATATGAGGAGTGGAGAGTAGTACTTTATTTACATTTTTATAATTGTAATATGTGTTTTTATTTTTTGTAAAGACAATGTATTTACTATAGACTTCTAGTGGCGTAATGAGCAAGTATTTTCAGCATTACATTGTTACTTGATGGTATTACATTGTCATTTCTAGTGTTAGCATGTTTCATTCTGTTGTACACATTTTATAAGCGTGGTTGTATGTGTGTTTGATTTGTTGTTCATATTCCGAGCTCCATTAATAAATGCTACTCTGACTATACAATTTTCATATGTAGTAATGTCAAAGGGCAAAGAAAAAATGAGCATCAGCAAGCAATTTAGGTAGCTGCCGCCTATGCATGAAATGATGTTGAGGATACTTATACAGGAGGCTGCAAAAGGGTAACAAGCCCTCTAGCACCTTCAGGGCAGGCTCCTTCGCTCTTGTAGCGAAGGAGATAAGTGCCCAATTTGGGGTTAAATGCCACCCCTCCTACGTAGACAATTGGATGCGGACTCTAAGGACCATGTGGTCTACTATTGAGAAACTTCGAAAGAAGAGTGGCTTCGGTTGGGATGATAATCTCAAAATGATAACATGCGATGCAAAGACGTACCAAGAAGAAATCATGGTATGGCTTACATTTATATTTTCTTAATATAAATGATAATATATATTTTTGTCCATAAATTGAAATTTTAGTTTGGAAATTGAAGGCAAAGAATTTATTTGAAAAGATATTCATAGTTTCAAATAAGACATCTATGAATAAATGTTAGAGGTTAGATGAAGTTTTAGAAAGTTATATAATGGTGTGAAGTAAACTTTATCATGATTTATAAAGTTTTAGTCCTAGAGTAATGTCACACTACCATAGCTAGGTGTTTAAATACAGCATCTATTCCACATCATGATTTTATGTTTAATTTGACAAGGATGGACACCCACTTTATTTTTCATATAATAACATATTTTTTTGTTTATCAGTGACCTAAAACATTTACTGCCATGAATATTGCATTGAATATTGAATTTATGAGTGAAGTAATTATTGCATTGTTATTATACATTCCTTTCTCCCTTACAGGCGCATCGAAAGCATGCAGAGTTTCTAAACAAGAAAATAGAGATGTATGATGAGTTAGCTATTGTCGTGGGGAATGACACAGCCACAGGTGGCTTTTCAAAGTCCTATGTAGATATTGAAAATGAGCTAGATAATGACGACAGTGCTGAATTTGTTGCAGATAATGTGGAGGAAGATGTGGTCGAAAAAGGTAAGAATGCAGTCGAGTCATTCACCACTGGGTCGGGAATTTCCAAGTCCCGCAAAAGAGGGTGTGCACCTTTTACTGCTGATGATAGCGTGTTGACTAATCTGTCTGATCAGTTGAAGGAAATAGTTATGGCTCTTAAAGAAATCAATCGAGGCCCGGTGGATTACACATCTCTTTATAATGAGGTTATGGCTATGATGGCAGATGGGTATAGCGAAGAAATGCTCGCAATTGCATTTGACCATCTGTGTGAAAATGAGAAGGTAGCACGGGGATTTCTAGTCAAGAATGCTAGGCTGCGAAAGATGTGGTTGGATAGTTTTTTTTCTCACAACTTTGACTTGCCTGTTTCATGTAGACTGTGACGGTAGCTTTAGGAATTCACTTTTGTTGTAGAACTAGTATTAACCTACCATTGTATTATATATATATATATATATATATATAGTATTTTGTATTATTGGGACAATACAATTGCCCAAATTATGTATTTGTACTATTCAGATACCACGAGTAGGTATCATTTTTGTACACCATGGAGGTGTAATGACAATGGTGAACGATGAATGTGGCTATTTTTATATTAATATTATCGGTATATTTAAATGATTATTTTTGATGTTGAAGTGGATGATTATTTTTGTACTGTTACAGATATGTATACGCAATGCAGGTGTATGTTGAGGTGGATGATTAGTTTTGTATTGTTACAGGTTTGTCTAGATAATGCAGGAGTAGAAATTTGTAAGGCATTTCATATTTTCCATAAAATAATTCACAAACCAAATATGGAAATTGATTTTTCGAAAAAAATAAATTTTATTTTCCGTAAAATGTTTACCTGAACCAAACATGAGAATTGATTTTCCGTAAAACAAAAAGCATTTTTCATAAAATGTTTGACTGAACCAAACATCAAAATTGATTTTCCGTAAAACGATTTCCAAAACAACTAAACAACCTCAATACATTTTTTATTTTTAAATAATATTTTTAAAAAATATATATTTTCTGAAAAACGTTTTACACGAACCAAACGGGATTTTTAAGAAAATAACCATCAATCCCAAACAATATTATTAGTTAGGCAAACTTTCAAACTAATTTCATTTATAACAATTCGAGTGAGCTAAAGTCGATTTCACTGTACTTGTTCCCAGAATCGCGGGTAGCTCAAGCAGAAATCGACTCCAGAGGAGACGATTTCTGTGTATAGAAATCGACTCCTCCGGAGACGATTTCTATACATAGAAATCGTCTCCGGAGGAGTCGATTTCTATACACAGAAATCGTCTCCTCTGGAGTCGATTTCTTTGTACACAGAAATCCCAAGCTGCGAAATGAAGAACGAACCTGCGAACGAAGAACGAAGAACGAAGAACGAAGAAGAACGAAGAACGAAGAACGAAGAAGAACGAAGAACGAAGAAGAAGAACGAACCTGCGAACGGCGAACGAAGAACGAAGAAGAACGAAGTCTGAACGAAGAACGAAGAAGAAGAACAAACCTGCGAACGAAGAACGAAGAAGAACGAAGTCTGAACGAAGAACGAACCTGCGAACGAACCCAGGCGAATGAAGAACGAAGAACGATTCCCAAGCGCCGATTCTGACCGACGAACCCAGGCGAATGAATGAAACCCAGGAAGTGGAGAAACCCAGGCGCGGAGGAAAGGAAGAACACGAAAAAGCTTGGGACAAAGAAATCGAAGAAATCGACTTCAGTGAAGTCGTTTTCTACACAAAGAAATCGACTTCACTGAAGTCGATTTCTTTGTATAGAAGACGACTCCAACGAAGTCGGTTTCTGTGTAAAAAAAATCGCAAAAAATAGGCTGTATGAACAGTAAAATCGACTCCTCTGAAGTCGAATTGTTAGAAATGCAATATGTTTCAAACGTTGGCTAACTAATAATATTATTTGGGTTTTGTAGTTATTTTTTTAAAAATCCCCAAAGCAGCCTTTAACAACTTTAGCTCTTCCGGTAAAAAAATAGAAAAAAGAAGAAGTTAAAGTTGAAGGCTAAGGTAAAACGTAAAAATGGGGGGACAGGATGAGTGGGGATGGGAGCAAGGGTTGGCAGACGAAGATCTCCGAGCAATTGACGACGCAATCGAATCGGCTACCAAGAAACGACGCTCTGACGACTTTGTGGAATCATCGAATCCCCAAAGAAGTAGAAGTCGGCGGTTGCCAAGATCCATAGTGGCTCTCCAACACCCAAATACAAATCCTCTATCTCGATGTGAAATGAGATTGTCAGTGATGAAGTTTGGGGGTCGCATTCTGTACAGCAAGACAGCCATTGATGTAGAGCAAGCTGCAAACCACCTTCTTCACACCATCGCTAACTCCAAGTCCAAGAAGACTCAATTCGTTCTTGGATTCGACATTGAGTGGCGACCCAGTTTTACTAGAGGTAACTGCACCGTTTCTTCTTTCAATTAATCTGTCAACTGGGATTTCTTTGTTTATTATGGATAATTTTTGGACAATGAAATGATGGAGCAAATGGCTCTAGAAAGTAGAAACATTAACTTGTTCATTGCTATAATCATCTTGTTTTGTAATGCTATTTGCTGATACTGAAGGTCTTGGTTAAATGAGGTCTATCCTCCTTTTTTATTGGGTTGGAGGGTGAACATGAGTAGAAGTGACTTTTCTCTATGTTATGGGATTGCAAAGGTGTATTTCATGTCCTTTTTATTTATTTATTTATATGAGTCCAATTTTTCTTCACATGGTCGGATATTTTGGGTAGGATTTTATCTAGAGCCTTAACAAAAAGGAATATTACTTTATTGAATTGATGTTGCATCTGAAAATGTAATGTGATTCAATGATCGTTACTACTATGTTATGTTTTGCGAGTTGTAGTCATCGGTATTTGCTTTATTTGGGGTACACGCCTTAGAATATTTCTCTAGTGTTTTGTTGAGGTAGAGTAAGTTGCAAAAGACCTTTTGTCAAATTTTGAAGTGAGGAAGGGAGATTTGGGTCGAGTTGTACTTGGATTCGACATTGATTGGTGACTCACTTTTAGAAAATTTCAGCAATGGAGGACTGTGGCAGCAACAATTAAAGACATATAACAGGTGTCCCTAAGCTAATTCTCATACCCAGCATTGATTTGGCACATATCAGATGTTGCCAATGCTACATGGGAGCTTGAAAAGGCTTGCTAGCAAATCTTGAGTCTTTATTTATCATATCTTTTAGCATTAATTAGTTTTTGGTCACATATATTTAGTTTTATTATTTTTTAAGTGCTAGAGGAAATTCTGTAATTTTTTGGTTTTGGATATGGACTGTGGTCCATCCATTAGGTCTTATTTTGGGTTTTATTAAGTAACTAGTCACTAATTCGTTTGTAAATGATACATAACTAAATATATATGAATTAATAAAAATTCAATTCATATTAAAGAAAGCAATAAATACTTATCAAGAAAGAATCTCTTATGCCAATGTTCCAACATCTTTCATATTTAAGGAGGAAGAGAGGTTGTTGCTAGAGAGGGAATTCACGAAGGAGGAAGTCATCCAAGTTTTGAGTGAGATAGAGGGGGACAAAGCCCCTGGTCCTGATGGTTTCACCATGGCCTTTTTCACAAATGTTGGAGTGTTGTGGAAAAAGATGTCATGGTTTGAACGGTCTATGAATGCTTCTTTTCTCACTTTAGTTCCCAAGAAATGTAATGCTTTGAATATTAAAGACTTTTAGCCTGTCAGTTTGGTGGGCAATGTGTATAAGCTGCTATTCAAGGTGTTGGCTAATAGATTGAGGGTGGTGTTGGACAATCTCATCTCTGAGTCTCAAAATTCTTTGTTAAAGGAAGGCAAATTATGGATTTAGTGCTCATTGCTAATGAATGCTTGGATAGTAGGTTGAAGAGTCATTTATTGGGTGTGGTTTGTAAGCTTGACATTGAAAAAGCATATGATCATGTGAATTGGGATGTCTTGTTTTATTAGTTGGGTAGGATGGGTTTTGGGGTGAAAGGGAGGGGGTGGATTAAGGCTTGTGTCACTCTGCTTGTTTTTTAGATGGATCCCCTGAAGGTCTTTTTGGAAGCTCACGAGGATTGAGAGGATCCCCTCTTATTTTTCTTTTGATTATGGAGGTCTTAAGCAGGATTCTGAGGAAGACAGAGGAGAATGGTCTTATTCGGGGTTTTCATGTGGGACCAGTGAATTTTGTCAGTTTGCATATCTCCCATTTGTTGTTTGCAGATGACGCTATTTTATTTTGTGATGTTTCTAGGGACCAGTTGCTTTCCATAAAGTTGACTTTGAAGGTAAATGTGGGGAAAAGTGAGATTGTCCTTGTTGGGGAGGTGAATAATCTAGACTTTTTGGATAATATCCTTCATTGTAAAGTGGGTAGTTTGCCTATGAAATATTTGGGGTTGCCATTGGGAACTTCGTTTAAGACAACCTCTATTTGGAACCCTGTTTTGGAGAAGATGGAGAAGAAATTATCTAGATGGAAGTGTCTCTATTTATCAAAGGGTGGTAGACTCACATTATTGAAGAGTACTCTCTCAAGTCTCCCAAATTACTTTTTATTGTTGTTTACCATTCCTAAGTTGTGGCTGCTAGATTGGAGAGTATCCAGAGTAACTTTTTATGGGGGTCTTTAGAGGGGTGCTTCCTTTGGTGGCTTGGGAAAAATGTTTGCTTACCTATTGAGATTGGCTGTTTGGGGATAAGAAATGTGGTGTCTTTAATCAAGTTTTATTAGGAAAATGGCTGTGGAGGTATGTACATGAAGTTACTCATCTTTGGCGGAGAGTTATCTCCACTAAATATGGAGAGGGTCAAGGGGGGGTGGAGTACTAAATTATGTAGGAGGGCTCCTGGATGTGGTTTATGGTGAAGTAGTTATAAAGGGTGGTAGAGCTTTTCTAAGCATTTGTTGTTCATAGTGGATGATGGTACTTGTATCCTCTTTTGGCATGATAGGTGGGTTGGGGATAACCCCCTTAAAATTCTCTATCCTGAGCTATATGAGTGTTTAGATAACAAGGAAGCTTGTATTTCTGAGGTTTTGTGTCTTCAGGAGGAGGGTGGAAATTTTTGAGTTTCGGACTTGAGATTTTATAGGGATATTCAAGATTGGGAGCTAGATTTAGTTTATTCTCTACTTGATTTTATCCAAGCTCGTATTCCTCGGGGTGTAGGGATTGATACTCTATGTTGGTGCCTCAAAGGTAATGGTAAGTTTGACACTCGGTCCTTCTACCATGAGATCCAGGATATTCCTAATTCTTTGTTCCCTTGGAAGGTATTTGGAAAAAAAGGTTCTTAAAAGAGTGGCTTTCTTTTTGTGGATAGCAACTCATGGTCGGATTCTTACTTTGGATAATCCCATGCTTAGGGGTTGGTCTTAGGCAAATCAGTGTTGTGTGTGTCGTTGTAATGGGGAATCTGTGGACCATCTACTTCTTCATTGTCTTGTAGTACACTCTTTATCTGTGTTTATGCTTCAGGTTTTTGCTATCCAATGGGTCATGCCAGGCTTTGTGGTAGGGTTGTTATTTTGTTGGAATTACTGGCTTGAGAATCATACTTCAGATACTTGGAATTTGATTCTAGGCTGTTTGATGTGGATTGTATGGATGGAACGAAATCGTTGTTCCTTTGAGGATACTAAGAAGACGTTAGTAGAGTTAAAAGATCTATGCTAGCATAGTTTTCTTGATTGGTCTCAGTGCTAGGGTTTTACGGATTGTCCCTCTCTTTCAGAGTTTATGTCTTCTCTTAGAATAGCCACTTGATTTCTTTTTCTTTGTTGTCTGATTTTGTTTTCCTGTGTTTATCATCATGAACACCTTGTATTTTTCCTTTCATTTTTTCATCAATAATATTACTCTTATTACCTAAATACCTATAAAAAAAGAATACTTTGAATTTACATTGGGAGACTGGAAAAATAAGGACTAACGAATTGGTACTGAAAAAGTTAGCTGACTACCTCCTATTTAACTGCTTGGTGGTCTATTACCTTTTCTAACAGTTTGAATGAATTTTCCTCCAATAGGGATTAAGCCAAAACCACTAAAAAGGACTCTTGAGGACAAATTAGGGTTTGTCTAATGTTTAGTTGTGGTGGGTTTAGGGTTAGGAAAGAAGAAGAGTTAGAGAAGGTAGGGCTGTTTAGGGGGCATGTGAACAGTACCCATAAACAGTAACCTTATAAAGAAAAAAGAGAAAATAAAGAGAAGAGAGAAGGAGAAAGAAACAACAAAGGCCAATATGCCTATTGCTCAAAACACTCAATTTTATTAATCAACTCCTTCTACTTCTTGAATACATTGAGCACAATATATATAAAGACTCATACTTGTTCTAGTAAGGGTTTGTTTGGATACCGTTTATTGCTGAAAATTGAAAATATTATAGCAAAATAATTTTTAAATGTGTGAATAGTGCCGTGGACCCAGTTTTAACTTAACATTTGTGTTTTTCCGTACTTGCGGGTCCCATGAACAGTGCATGGGACCCACAGAAAAAACGCCAAACGCTCCAACTTTCATTTTTCAGTGCAATCCAAATTCAACCTAATACTAGGATTCCTACTAGTACTAGGACTACTATTTAAACATAATAAATTAAATCAAAGCCTATACATAAAGACCCATAATTGAATAAGACTAATTAATAAAACCCATGGTCCATAACTATGGCCCATACCCAACAATTGTAAAATTACTAAATTAGCCTTGACTCAAGAATAACCAAATAAAATATAAAAACTTAATTAACTACCATGGACACTTATTCTTGGGCTTTGTCTTAGCCTTAGGCTTCCAAAGAGAATATCCTTTCTTTAACCATGTTATGATTCTGCCATCAACTCTATCTACAGTTCCCAGGAAATGGCAGCAGATGAGGCAGAGCCTTATGAATTAATCTCTGCTGTGCTTTATGACTGCAGATATTTTAAAACAAAGTACCAGCAGAATTCTTAATGTTTGTTTTGGAATTTGAATACACATTTGCAACACTCGCAACACCTAGTCAACAGAAATTAAGACGTCATGGGATATCCAATTGACATGCTGCTGTGTGGATACACCCACAACTTTATGTTCTGTCATCTGTATCAAAAAGCTTTGTGAACATAGGAATTTGTTGCTTGTACATTGAAAGAAACCTTAACTCTGCAGGTGTTTCACCTGGGAAGGCTGCGGTTATGCAGATATGTGGGGACACTAGTCATTGCCATGTAATGCATATTTTTCATTCTGGAATACCTAAAAGTTTGCAACTTCTTCTTGAGGACCCTACACTTTTGAAGGTTTCTAAGTTCTAACACATCTGCTCTTAGTTTTTTTTTTTTTTTTTTTAAAATAAAAAGCTCTCCATTTGCTATGTGAATATATGTAGTAGGATAATATGTTTTAGACATGCACAGGTTGGAGCTGGCATTGCCAATGATGCTGTCAAGGTTTTTAAAGATTATAATGTATCCATCAAAGCTGTGGAGGATCTTTCTTATCTTGCTAAGCAAAAGCTTGGTGGAGCTCCCCACCAATGGGGTCTTGGATTCCTAACCAAGAAGCTTATATCAAAAGAGGTTATCTATCTGGGTTTCTCTGAGAATTGATTTCTGTAATTTCTGCAACTCTTCATTGCTTATACTTATCATGCTGTCAGTGTTTTTTATTTTTTAGAGCATCATGAAGGATTTTTAGTTATAGTTCATGCAAAATTTCACTTGCAGATCATCCTCCATTAGGTATCTTGTGTCTAACTGTTTATAGGTGGCAATTTTTCCACTTGGAAGTGAGTATTTGCTAGTTGCAATGCAGTGGTTCATTACAAACTTACAGCTAGCACTGTGCTGACATCGGTAGCCATTTTACTAGGAATTTTGAAATTAACATGCAAGTAATTTTATTTGTATATTGTAGGATCTTTTCGGAACTTCAACTACAAGGCACTTAATTAGGCTAAAGTGCAAACTACACCTATAATGTTTGGGGGCTTTGGATTTTTACACCCTAAAGTTTCAGGATTTGGATTTTACCTCATAAAATTATATTCTGTTTGCATTGGTAGCCTTTATGTCCATATTTTTTGTTAAGTACCCACATAAACTTGCCATCCGTGTTTAGTTCGTCCTATAAAATGATGCCATGTCATTTTATTATGCCACACCATTCTCGTTATGCCACATGGAATTATTTTATTGGACAAACAAAACTCGCAGTCCAAACTTATGTGGCGCTTAATGAAAAATATGGATAGAGGGTTGCTGATGCAAACAATATATAACCCACAGGAGGGGGAGACCTACTAGCGTCTCCTTTGGTTCTTTGGTCATCCAGAATTGTATATTCCCATTTTGCCTGGATCAAGTATCACAAGTCATATCGTTTCGATTTTTTCAGGAATTTCCAAAACTAGAGAAGGGGATTTTCCTACAAAAGGTAAAAAGGGCTTAGCTTTAAATGGGATGCTTGTGTAATTCCTTTGAGCCCCATATACACCATCACCTCTTTTGTGATTGCTAAAGATATTAGGGATTACTTAAGTAATCTTTATTATCGGTATGATTCTCCACCTTTCTATCAGTTGCAACATGAAGAACATGCCTTAGCTTATGGGTAAAATAAAGAAATAAGTGTGCTATACTATTTATTACCGAAGGCTTAGGCTTCTATGGGACTAGCTGATGAGCATGAGGGACCCTTTTCTTTTAGGGGTAAAATTAAAAATTTGAAACTTTAAGGTGTATAAACCAAAGACCCCTAAAATTTAGTGGTGTTGTTTGCACTTTAGCCCACTTAATTATAATCTAGGAAGCATGGATACTTCAAAATAACTTTTGTACCTATATTAGATACATATCAGATACATATATGGCAGAAGATGTATCAAATTTTTATCCATAAATGACAATTATTATTATTATTTTGGATATGTTGGGACATGGTATGAATACATTTGATTTAGGGGACAAAAGTGGATTTTTCTTTAGAAAACAAGGGATTAAATGTAAAGATGTAAACTACAGGAATGATATGGGGTAGCAATATATCCGCAATTTGAGCTTCTATAGAATCATGGGGTAGCAATAACTCTACTTTCCACCTTTCTTGAACAAGGTGGCAATCCACTTCTATATCCTTAGTCCTCTCATTAAATGCTAGATTTGAAGCAATACGGATTACTGCCTGATTGTCACAATACATAGTTAAAGGTAACTACACATTAAACTATAATTCCTTAAGTAGGTATTTAATCCACATAGGCTCACATGACGTATGGGTCATGGTTCTATACTATATTTAGCTTCTGCATTAGAGAGGGACACCACTTTGTTTCTTAATTTTCCAAGTAACCCAGTCCCCCCTGAAAAGGTGCAGTATCAGTTGTTAATCTACTATATGGGGGTGACCCTGCCTAATTTGAGTCTGTAAACTCTTCTGCCTGTAAATGACCATTAGCCTTGTACAGAGGTCCATGACCAGGGTGTGCTAGTTTTAGATACTTTACAATTTGAAGAACTACCTCTCAATGTGGTTGATGAGGAGCAGTAATATATTGACACAACACTCACTACAGTAATAATGAAATAGTTCAACTTGCAAACTAAACGACACTATCTCTCTAGATTAGATAACTCTTCCCCATGATCCACATGGAATTTAACACTTGCGTCTGTAGGAGTCTACAAGTTTAGAGCCTATTAGTTCGTTCCCCCTCCCCCACACCACCCCCACCCCCAAAAAAAAAAAAAAAAAAAAAAATCCAACACATATTTCCTCTACGACAAACTAATTCGCTCTTTAGATCACGTTATCTCAATCCACAAGAAATAACTTAGCTTTCCCATATCCTTAGTTTGAAATGAACTTTGTAGGAATTCGTTAACTCTACAATTCCCTTATAAGCATCAAAGGGGATAATTATATCATCAACATAGTTTATAACTAAGACCATTTCTCTCTTTGAAGTGGAGGAGAAGACAAAATGATTAGATTGGTAGCAAGAAACTTGGGTGGTTGCTAACTTTTAAAGACCATAGATAGCTTTATATAATCTGCACAACTTACCCAATTCCCCCTAAACAACAAACTTGTGTGGTTTCTCCATGTAAACTTCCTCATGCAAACAACCATGTAAGAAAGCATTTTTGACATCCAATTGAACAACCAACGAAGATTAGAGGTCTAGGATATTAAAATCCAAACTGAAGAAAGTTCGGCAATAGGGGAAAAAGTTTTTGAGTAATCCACCCTATAAGTTTGAATATGCCACTTTGCAATTAGGCATGCCTTCAGGCACTTAACCAACCATTTGGTTTTCAGCACAAAAAAAAGAAAAAAGAAAAAGAAATTGAACCATTTGGTAAATATTTAACAGTGTTATACCCAACAAAAACCAACACTATACTTTCTTGAAGGTAGAGCAATGAAGTACCATTTTGAAGAAGTGTTGCCATCTCATCTTCCATAATCGTCCAACCAGGAATAGACAAGGTCTCCTTCGTAGATTTGGGAATGACCATATAAGACATGGACGAGGTAAAGACATGAAATGAGGGAGATAAATGTGGATAGGAAACATAGTGGGAAATAGGGCGAGAGGTGCAAGTACGCTTACCTTTGCTCAAAGTAATGGGAAGAGAAGAAGGATTAGAAGATGGGTCAGGAGAAGGATCTCTAGTCTGGGAAGGAGGCTCAATGGTAGGCAATCATCGATATACCTATAAAGGTTTTGCAAGAATTGTGACAGGAGGGGAACAAGTAGGACTAGAATAGGGAGAGACTGGTGGTAGGAAAGGAAGGGGACTATCGCCTCTAGAAGAAGAGAAAGGATAATAGGAGGTAATTTCAAAAAAGGCGACATCAAAACTAACAAATTGACGACAAAGTGTAGGAGAATAACAGTTATATCCTTTGTGTATATGAGTACCCAAGAAAAATATTTAAGAAATCAAAGGTCTAGTTTATCACCTCCATGACCTAAAATATAAACAACGAAAACAACACTACCACCACTAACAACAATAGAGCCTTAGTGATGGAGGAAATTGGTGAAAGGAAAGCTGTTTTAGAAAGCTAAGTTGCTTAGAGAAAAGAAAGAATGAATTAGCTCTTCAAGAGACACACTCTTGGAATAATACCTTATAGGTAGAGATTTCTTGGATTCAGATTCAACTAGTTACAGTGAGGGCAACCTTGCTTATTTATAGTTACATAAGCAAGCTGCTGAGTTAGTTACAGGAACCCACCATGTGGATGCCATGTGATTGGCCAAATCCTAACAAACTTCTCTAACTAACTGATAGGCTATTGCACTTATCACTAACAATCTTATCAACAAACTAACTTTCTGTTACAAGCAAAAAGAACTACTTATCATACAACATATGCACTAGTAAACAGCTAGCTTTAAAAATGAATTGTATCACTTAGTTCCAAAATTTTTGGGGTTGGCAACAAAGCAAGTACACCCAAAAATTTCAGGAGATAAATGGAATAAGGGTTTATCAAGAGACATCGCATTGTGGGCATGTGATTGATAAGATAACATGCTGCCAAAATAACATCACTCCAATAGGCTTTAGGAACACTCATTTGAAATAAGTGTGCTTGAGTCACTCCCAACAAATTCCTCAATTTATATTTTGCCTCGTCATTTTGTTATGGGTATGAGCACAAGAAGACTGATAAATTATGCCATGGCCAAGAAGGAATTGAAATAAAACCCCTTTAAAAAAAGGAATTGAAATAAAAAAATATGAAAATATTCATGAGCATTATTAGATTGAAAAACATGAATGGAAGAATGTAAGCATCAAATTGAGTCTTTATTTCCATATAAAATGATGTAAGAATTGAATACAAATCTAACCTTAATTTCCTTCATATGGCAAAGGTGACTTCAAAGAAATTATCAACAACCATGACATAATGTTGAAACCAAATATGAGGGGACTTTTATAGGACCCCAAATGTTTGAATGAACTAGGTGAAAAGGAATATTGGCTCAACTCTCATGTCCAGACACAAAAGGCAATCAATGGTGTTTACTCAATTTATAAGCTTCTCACTTTAATGACTCAATTGCATGACATGATGGAACGAACAATTGCAAGTTCTGAAGATAGGGTGTTATGACCCCACCCCAACTGTGCAAATATTATCCTCTTTGGCTTCATTAGGCTGCAAGGATTTGTTTCTCCCTAAAGCACACAACAGTGGAGAAAGCGTATCTTCACATTGAAGGGATTCCTAATGAAACTGAGTCCTCATCTCACGAGTCCCACATCACCTGGAGAAGCACGTGGTAATGTGCTTAAAAGGGGTGGCCTCCCTTAATGGGAAGACATGTTTCCTTGCTATTTTGTGCTTTAGTAGAAACGAATCCTTGAGGCCTAACAAATTTAAAGAGGACAATATCATCACAGTTGGGGTGAGGTCATGATAGAGGGATTACCAAGATGACAATGATGCTGAAAATGTGATACTAATGATGAAAGGGCCATTGAACGAGATAAATCATGAAAATCTAGATAGTATAAACCGTTAGACTTATGTTTTCTTTCAGGAGGAAAGAATATTGCAACAATTAAGAGCTTCTTACGAACATATAACACTAAAGACAAGGAAAAAGTAGGGGTAATGTGAGTAGTGCCCAAACTAAAAGCAATAGTGGTTGATGTAGCAAAGGGAAGAGTTGAGGGTGTCCAAGTTAGAGAGCAGACTTGGATTAACAATCATATGATCAATCACTCTTAAGTTAATGATGTAGGGTTCTTGAGTGGCGAGACAAGCAATGGCAGTACCTGTCTAAGCTAGAGTAGTAGCGGAAGAGGATGCAGGAGACTGAGACTGTAGGGACACAAGGTGAGAATACTCTTCCTCAAGAATAAACACCACTCTAGTAGTGGAAAATGGTGGTGGAAAGGGGTTGTGAATCATTATCCTCTTCCTAAAAAATGATCTTCTTATGATGACCATGTCCTTTACCACAACCTACTCCCCAACCTTAACCCCCATGACCACCATGGCCACTCCCCATAGAGGTGAAAAAAGCAGATTTATCACTAGAGGGTAATGTAACAGTACTAGAATCAGATAACGAGGTCTGTCTAAGTCTACCAAAAGCTTCACTCAAAGGTCTTTCCTATCTAAAATTTGTTCTTATCAATGGTTGTGGAGAAAGCAAGTGACATGCATATACGATCTCTTTGTCTCTACATGGTTTTTACATTAAAGATGGGTTGGTAAAGATTAAGTTCTCCACATATACCCTTAGATTTCCATAGTAGTCTTCCAAAGACAAATGATTGAGAGCAAGGGTGAAACAAGTTTGATAAAGATCATAAATTTTCATAAGATTGTTAACACCAGAGTACAACTCCATGGTATGTTCCCAAACAAGTTTGACAATTGGTAAGAAATCCAGACTCTAACTGATCTTAGACTCCATGCTATTCCACAAGCAACTCCTAATTTGGGAATCTTCAGCTTTCCAATCAGCATATTTAGAGCCTGTGGGCCGGGGGGGGGGGGGGGGTGGTGTTGTCATCGGTGTAATGATATTGTTTTCTTCCCAAGAGAAAGACCTCAACAACATCAGGCCATTGTGCATAATTGCCCCCATTAACACAAATGGAAGTAATGGAAAACATATAGAGAACAAAAAAAATTTGGTTGGATACTGTCTTTGAACTCCATAGCACCACGCAAACATGTATCAGGAATTAAATAAAATCAACTAGCAACACTACTGTTTAACACCCAAACCACTGACTGGTCTCCAATACTATCCAACCACAAAACTCTAAACACACAAGGCAGCAGCATGAACCACCCAAGCATTGGATTGCACATACGATAATCCATATCATATTGCTACAAGCCTACAACTATAGAGCCATAGAACTAGAGGACATGCTAAAGTTTGAGAGGCACAAGATACCAGATTGGCACAAAAGAATGTTCCCATGGGTCGCCGGTAGTCGGCGGTGCTTCCAAGTGAAATCTTGAGAGCTATGGTGAAGGTTCTAGCCTATACAGATATGGTTGTCGGGTTGTGAAATACTGAGATTTGGTTATGTCGACTTGACCCATCAACTCAACTAGGTTGTGGCGAAATAAGTTTCGGTTTCGGTATGGCTATAGGAGCCTCGTCGGAGTCACAATGGCATAGATGACACAATGGCGCTCTCTTAATGGTGATGGGAGCCTTGTTGGAGTTATGAAGGTGTTTTTTTTTGGAGTGACTATGGTCAGCAAAGTCAAGGGTTGCTATTACTATACTTGCCGGGGATTAGAAATGGCGGAGTCAACCACGGATGTTAGTGGCTGCAGCGGTAGGCGTCTTTGTGCTCTCACATCATGTTAGTCTTGGTAAGTGCGTTTAGGTTTCATTAATATACCCTAACACATGCGTAGTATTTATACTGATAGCTTTAGTACATTATTATAGATTTACCCTTAACAACTAAACACCACTCACATCTTTAACAAATTTATTTAGTTCTAGAATTGTGCTCTAAGACTGCATGGATGATATACATATACTGCTTCTGAATGGACGATTAATGATAAGTAATATGCTTTTACAATTCACCTCATAGAATATTCTTCAATCTTTCCTTCTTCAATATCTTATCTTCTATCTCTCTCTTGTTAGTCCTAACCTAACCCATGGTTTCCTTAGTTGAAAAATTGTATGGACACTTTGAGACTGCCATAAACTGGCCAACACCAACTGTCTTATTGAAATTTGACTGGTTAATAGTATATAAATCCCTTCAAGATTCTTAAAATTGATCTTGTTGAAGGTTTTGAAATATATGGTGTGGACAACAAATTTGACTGGTTAATACAAACTGATTTTGTTGGACCTGATTGATTGTGGTTGTTAATTGACACTGATTGGTGCTATTAGAGATTTGATTGCTAAATGAATGTTATTTCCATATATGATGTAATTACATAATGATATAAATATAATGTAGGGACTCTATTTAAGGGTCCAAATTTCACTATTATAGGCAGTTGATGTCAATACCAAGCAAGCTCAAGTGTTGATTCTTGGGTTCCTATCCTTATCCCAAGCTTGGGGTTTGTTTCAAGCAACCCTAGGTGTTGTTTTTCTCACTTGGTGCTATTTTTAAGGTTTTATCCCCTTTTTTTTGTTCTCCCTCTCTCTCTCATTTTTTCCCAAACCCATGTTCCTCTTGAGACTTCATTGTCCTGCATCATAATGCAGCTTCGTAAGCCCAATAAAATTAAGCTGGGAAACTGGGAGGCTAATTTTTTGTCAAAGGAGCAACTAGATTATGCAGCCACAGATGCTTTTGCTTCTTGGTATCTGTATCAGGTAATTTGTTATCATCACTTTATCATATTTTTATAACGTTAAAGGCTCTCAAAACATTTGTGCTACATAATAATTTTTTTCCTTTGTTACATAGGTATTAGAAGGCCTCCCTAATCTAGAAGTTGCTGCTTGCCAAGGAAGTGAAAAGTTGGAAGGTGTGACGTCAGAATGACCTTTGCTGGTTATATCTGACTAATATTTTCTGTTCAGCTTATATGAACAGAATGACATTGTCAAAGTAGTCTGATAGGCTTCACCACCATCATTGGCAGAGCAGTAGTATTTGTTGCCTTAGATGCTTCAAATTATTTATTGGCTTATGAGGCTTTGAGTTTAGAAGTAGGTAAATAAAGACATGTCAATTAAGAAAGTAATTTGTTGAGGATCCAAAGCCGACTTTGGATATAGTAGAATGGAAGAAATGAATACATGTGGTTGACTCTCACTAATTTGCTGAGGATCCATAGCTTAATGTTGTTGTTGTTGTATATGAGGCTTGGTTTCATACTTTGATGTTACATAGAAGATTGCCATCACTTCTGATTCAAGTTTCACTTCCTTTGAAGTGACAAAATTTTATTTGATTAAAAATGAATGGTATGTTTTAAGTGCACGATCACTTACATTGCAATATTGACTTGACAAGCAGCAGTGATTGAAAGTAAGCCTGATTTTCGTACTGTGCAATTTAACCAGTTGCTTGGTTCTATTTACATAATAATTTGGAAAGTTCCATCCATGTATATTGAGAATATTTTAAAAAATAAAGTAAAATAAAATCATGCTTTTCCTCAATGCCATTGTTTAGTTCACTATTTTTTTTTTTTTTAATCAAAGTTCCTATTTTCTTAAATTTGTGCTGAAACAGGGAAATTGTGGTATGTTCCTACAAGTTCACAAATTCTTGACATAGTTGTGATTTTGCCTTTGCATGCTCGTCTTTTTTGCAAAAAATTGTTACCCCCCTTCCCCCAACCCCTTTTGGTTAGTTACAGGCACATCTACTACATGCTATATAAAATCTAGCTGATTATTGGGATTGGAATGGCTCAATCCTAACCATCTGATTGAATTTGATTTGAGCTTCAATCTGATTCATATTTTTTTTGAGAAGCTATGGAACTTCTGACAGGCCTGGGAGTATGAGTTTCTGAGCCGTCTGGATTGGCTTTTATAGTGTCATATTCGTAGCAATTGCAGGCCCCTGTTTATGTGAGAACACTCTCCTCCTTCCAATGCCTAATTTAAGATTTGAGCTTGTGAAGATGGTCAACTCAATCTGAGGCCATAGTCTTACCTTATTTCGTGATGCTCTAGCTGAAGCTTATGTTCCTGCTTTAACCTCTTCTACGCTTGGGATGGATCGGCCTGCCTAGAACACCAATCCAATAAAAGAAGGAAGCATAATTCTCGTAATCTATTAATAAATCATTGAAATAAAAACTAAATATGGCAGTTATTTTACAAACACCAAATCTAGCCTTATGATTCTGTCATGCTCCGGTATGACTTGCAAAAGCTGAAATCAATATAAATATGGTGATACGATTTAGCATTTTGTTTGTTTTTGTTTTTAACACAAATTATTTGGTGTTGTTTCTTATAACTATAGCCGTATGTTCTATTTATGAAAGTATATAATATCGGGGAACTTATTAAGATCATTTGTAATTAGCTTCTTAGGAGATCTTCTAGTTCAAAAAGGCTTAGCAAAGAATTTATGCTTACAAAGTGCTCTCCTTTTAACACTGTGATCAAGTTTCATTCAAGTATAAAAAAGAAGAAGTATTTAGTTGTTAGTCGTGTTTGATTTGAGCTGTGTTTGCTTCGAATTAGTTTAGTGTTAGCGTGATAATCTGGGCTTTGATATGTTTCAATTCACTTTAAACTAGTCACTAACCCGTGCGATGCATGAGAAAGCTATTGTGTATAAAAATGTAAACTATTCTTTTTCTTTTCCTCTTTGATTGTACATTAGCATTTCAGTCTTATAGTTTCCTATCCTTGATATGAAATATTAATCTTGCTATGAAACATTAATTTACGTAATGAAAAATAGAAATCAAACACAAATTAAAGTTTAAAATAAAATGAAGAATTAAATCCTTAACATCCTCAATTATTCATAAAATGAATGAAACACGAATTTAAAGAACTACTAAATCAATATTTCAAATAAATTAAAAGATAACTTTAAAGTGTTTTTTGTATCTTCTTCTTTTGTTGCTTCGTAGTAGTCACTGAATGTGTCCTTTTGTTTTACTTTAGTACAGATGTTGGTGTGAGTTGTGCATTGCTTTGAACATCAACTTTTTGAAAATTTGTAGAATCACCACCTTGTTCACTTGATAAGTTGCTGCTACATTCATTTGAAGCATTACTAATGTAAGCCTAGCAATAGAACAGGTTGAGGAATGTCTTACAACACATACAAGTTAAATAACATATTTGTAATTTTGCTATATTAAAGAGTACGTATTTCAGTCATTTTATCAAGTTGAATTGCTTTGTCAGTTTCTTCAAAAGATTCAAAAACTTTCTTGACGGTATAGAATTCTCGTCCATGCCTGAGATTATAGTTATTTAGTTGTATTTGGAAAACAAATTTTTCCATTCATATTTTCTATTTGCTTAGGAAGGACGACTTCTTTGGTTACCTAACAAAAGTAATATTTTTCAAATTGTACAATCAAATTAAGTTTAGTAAATATTAAACACTAATTTTATCTTCCATATTCTCTACTCTAAACATTTGTTCAAAAGGTCTTTTGTTGATATATTGAGTAATTTTTTTGCTTCTAAATAAAAAAAAAATGAATGTGGCCATTCCTAAGCTATCTTCAACCTTTAATTGAATTCTATACTTGATAAATGAAATGACATATGTAATGTTAATATCATATTAGTTATTGTGCATTTTAATATAAAAGTAAACATTTTTATTTTGTGTACCTTGGGATTGGGAAGCATGCCTTTTTGTTGTAATTGTCGAACCATAAAAATTCATCTCTTGATTTTACCTTTTTATGACATACTTCGCAAGAGATAAAGTACCAACTAGAATTATCTATCTCAATGTTTATAATCTTTCCCTCACAGGTGAAGATAGTTTCCTAGAAATTGAATTTTAATTAATGAATATTAATCAATTCATAATTTTATACTTAAATTTTGTAAAAGCAGGTCTATAGTTCATAAAGCAATGTTAAGGACACAATGTTATTGTTCAAGGTTTTCTTTTTTCTTACCTCATTATCAGAATCTCACATAATTTTTGTTATTTCATTTATGATTCTTCTGTTGATGTTCATCTCTTCTTGAATTGTCACTTGTGGTTTGAATTGTTTTGGCATTTGTACTATTGGTTGGTTATTTTCCACTAGCCTGTTATATATATATATATATAGGTAAAACTTAGAGAAAATTTAATTAGATTCTATAAATAAAGTCTAATTTTGCACCATGTGTCATAAATTATTTATTTTTAGAAAGAGTTTTATTTTTTAATTTTGGAGTCAAATGTGAGACCACATCATAAATATCTATCCAAATGAGCTATTGCATACAAAAATCAAATAGTCTAGAATTAATGAGCATAATTTTTTTTTTTAAATAGATAATTTACATTTTCTACCTAATAATATTATTACAAGACTTTTTAAAGAGTAAAAAAAAATGATTATCAATAATATTTAAATTATATATGTAAAAATTATACTATGCATCTTAATGTATATCTTTTAAGTATAACCATGCATTTGCATAGGGTTACAAGTTAGTATTACATAAAGATATTAGACATAGTATTACATAAAAATGTGAATCCAAAACAAAGCACTTACTGATATTTGAAATTAGCAGTATTAGGAATTTCCAAATCAATATAAACTCTTGTTCCACTTATTGACGATAAGTTATAATCTCATGCAATGTATGGGAAAGCTATTGATTATGAATATATATATATATATATATAACAATGAATGAAGAATTTACGCTATCACTTATGTAAGTGAGGTTATGAAAGGATGCTTCTAATAATATTTTAATATTAAAGTCTCTATTTGGTGAAATTCACTTGTAGTAGCATTGCTGTATGTTTACTTTATTCCTTTAATTGTAAATATACCCAATCATCACCTTTTAAAAAAACATGAAAAAAGAATGTGTCACTTCTAAAATATGATTTTAGAGAATCAACATGGTGACATGAATATACACATTTGTATGATTTAGAGGACAAATGATAGGAGACTCGTTACAAAAACATTCCCAACTGCCATATATGCAAGAAGAGGCACTAAAAAAGAAAAAAGAAAAAAAGCCCATTGGAGCTCAAAAGAGTACAATACTACAATTCAAATAAATCTTATATAAATTATACCCATATCATTTTGTAATTGGATACATATGCTTTAAAGTAAAAAAGTCACATGCTTCTTAATGCTCTCAAATTTTACATAGGCACAATCCTAGAAACAGATATAGAATATAAAATAATGTTAGAATAAAGAATAATGTTTGAAACCCACCAATTAAATTGCAGAAGATTGAAAAGGTAACGCAAAAGTTAGACTATATAGTCTATATTATATGCATTAAGTTACCTAAATTGCAAATGGGAGTTATGATATAAATCTTGACATTTTTCAATCATTCAAAGCAACAAATATACTATCAACAAAAGCCAATAATTAGTTAGACTTATCAAAACCCACTATGTCTCTAACCCTATCAATCCATGAATTCAATTTCTAATTCATCCATCATCTAAGTCTATGCATAACATATTAAAATAAATAATAGTCAATATAGTAGATTTAGGGGAAACACAATTGTAGGAATGAAGGGCCTAAGGGTATATATTGGGCCATGGGCCTTGTCCGAGGACACTTAGTAGTCCGATGACAGATAAACGATGGTGAAGATGTAAGAATCAGAACTCCATAAGCTGGCTATGACTAAGATGGTTGGGGAAGGTGGGCCGAGGAGGAATGCCTCATCGGCTGAGCAAAGCAGAGGTCAGAAAGGGTGGTCTGCCATCCAGGGCAACGTTCTAGGAATTTCTATTGATAAGGATAAGCATCATGAAAGCACAGGACAAAGGGAAGCCATAAAATATCTAAGAGAAAGCTATTGCCGCCATATTGAATAATCTGTAGCTAACTCTTTAGCCACATTAATGAGGAAGTGATACCTGAACAGTAATTTTCGGCCTTACAACTACTCCCAAAGACTTCAGGAAGGTGCTAATGGGACAAGGATCAACACCAGCGATCTAATCCACATGTGGAAGGTGGAGATGAAAGAAAGAAGGTAGTATAAAATAGAAAGAAGATCCTGAGGGAAGGGGATCGGGGAATTAAGAGAAAAATATTGTAGCAACAAGAACTGGGTCTGTAATCAAATTTGAGAGATATATATAAGAACTAATCTCCTTGGATCGTGCCTTAGACGATTTTCTTTAGATAAAATCAGTCTATCTTTACGTTCTTGTCAACTAAATCCATTATAATTGTTACCAACTCACTAAAGCCTAGTTATCTAACTCACTCTCTACAAATTCATTGTATTGGGCTCTTTGGGCCTAGATCCTTTTATCTTTTGGGCTTAGGAACCAAAACCTGTCCTTAGAATTGGCACCATCTGTGGGAAATTCTTGTGTTGTAGTGAGTTTAACATTCAATTATGTTAGGTTCATGTATGAATCGGGAGGAATCCATAGGGTCCCAACATCAAGATCATTTTCTCAATCTTGAGCAAAGAAAGGACCGGGAAGTTAGTGTGCATACCACCTATACTAGTAGTAGTTGGTCTCAAAGTGGGAGCCACATCTCTCATGAGGAGAATACCAGAGCCATGCAACTAGAGATTGATCGTTTGAGAAGGAGGTTGCACCACAAACAACGAAGACGGACTCCTTCGAATTCTGATTTTTCTTCTCACAATGATAGAGATGGCAGTTACAGGCCCAGATCAAGGACTCCCCCCAATGAGTCTTTCTCGTGTAATGAGAATAGTCATCGTGAGTGCAGAAATAAGAGCTCGTCTTGTAAAGGCTTGGGAAATGACGCTATGTGTAGAGTGTTAAACCAAATTTTCAGATCACCTTTCACACGCAGAGTTGAAGGAGGAAGATTTCCTCGGCGGTTCACTCAGCCAACATTCACCATGTACAATGGACAGACCCTGTAAAGCATGTAAGTCACTTCAACTAGAGAATGGCTGTGCACTCCAAGAATGAGGCTTCGATGTGCAAGGTATTCCCATCTAGTTTAGGGCCTGTGGCAATGAGGTGGTTTGATGACCTGGGAGTAGGTTTTATTGATTCATTTAAGGAACTCACCTAAGTATTTGGATCTCGCTTTATCACATGTAGTAGGGTTCCTCAGCCCTTAGATTCCCTATTGTCTATGACCATGTGAGAAGGGGAGACCCTAAAAACGTATTTAGACTGATATTGGGAGATGTTCAATGAGATAGATAGGGACTCTAATGACATCGCCATAAGGACTTTCAAGGTCAGCCTACTTGCCGAGCATGATTTCAGAAAGTTGTTGACCAAGAAGCCTGTAAGGAGTGTGCATCGGCTAATAGACTGTATTGATGACTATAAGCAAGTTAAGGAGGACTAGTAGCAAGGGAAAAGGAAGGCAAAGGTTATCTCTCAGGATAGGAGGGATTTCAGGTCGGACAGATACAACAATAATCGGCCCTGAAGAGATTTTGTTAGGAAGTATGGGTCTACTACTACTCATGTGGTCAGCACAGTGTTCCGTGAACTGGTACATTAAGTCTTGGAAAAAATTAAGAATGAGCCATACTTTAAATGGCTAAATAAGATGGTAGGAGACCCTATGAAGCGCAACTAAAGCCTTCATTGCCAATATCACCAGAAGCGAGGACACACCACAGAAACTTGTAGAACCTTGTGGGATCATCTGGAACAATTGGTCAGAGAAGGAAGGTTAAAATTTTTTTTACATTAGCCCAGTAGGCAAGGGGGCCAGTAAGGATTCGGAGCTCAGAGAGATGCTTCTTCAAGAGCCCTTTTAGGCACAATTAATGTTATCCTTGCTACTCTAGGGAGGATTGGTTCTTATCCCTCCAAGATGATGTCTGTAGCTCGGTCACTTGTTGAGGACCCCAACTCTGAGTCGAATAGGGCTAGGTTAGAAATCTGACCAGCGTTGAGTTTCTCGGATGATGACAAGGTTGGTACCATACAGCCACATAATGATGCCCTAGTGGTCACCCTTAGGATAGGAGGGTATGATGTGAAGAGGGTGTTGGTGGATCAGGGCAATAGGGCCGAGATTATGTATCCTGATTTGTACAAAGGGCTAAACTTGAAACCTGAGGATTTGACATGTTATGATTCTCTTCTTTTGGGCTTTGATGGGAAGGTTGTTATTCCAAAGAGCCAGATTAGACTACCCGTGCAAGCAGGTTCGGAGGTGGTAGATGTGGATTTCATTGTGGTGGATGCTTATTCTCCTTATACTACCATCGTGGCAAGACCTTAACTTCATGCCCTAGGGGTTGTTTCTTTTACCCTTCACTTGAAAGTGAAATATCTGTCTAGAGATCAGATTGAGGAGTTGGTTGGGAGCCAGTTCGTGGCTAGGCAGTGCTTGGTGGCTGCAATTATGCATTAGCCTAAAGCTAGGCCCTCGGCCTCTACTGATAGGGGTTTATAGTAATCAAGGATTTCAGTGTTATCCATGGATGTGATATCAGAAGGGGCAAAGTATGAGAAGTTAGAGAAGATTGTTGTAGATGATGATTTGGAAAAGTTCTTTCAAGTCGAAACTCAGCTTCTTTCTCGAGAGAACGAAGAGCTGATAGTGTTTGTCAAAAGGAATATTAATGTGTTCGCATGGAGGGCTTACAAAGCTTTTGGGGTGGATCCATACTTCATCTACCATCATTTGAATGTTAATCCGTCTGTCATCCCTAAAAACAACAACCTTGGCGCTCATCTAAGGACCATTTTGATGCTGTCAAGGATGAACTGATCAAACTTAAGCAGGCCGGGGCTATTAAATAGTGTTTTACCCTGAGTGGCTAGCCAATACTGTAGTTGTGAAAAAGAAGAGTGGAACGTGGTGAGTGTGTGTGGACTTCACTAATTTGAACAAGGCTTGTCCAAAGGACTCATTCCCCATGCCTTAGATAGACCAGTTAGTGGATGCAATTGTAGGCCACCCTTGGATGAGCTTTTTGGATGCATTCTAGGGATACCAACAAATTCCACTGGCTCTGGGTGATAAGGAGAAGACAACTTTTGTCATTCCTATTAGAAATTACTACTACAAGGTGATGCCTTTTGGATTGAAGAATGTAGGGTCTACCTATTAGAGGATGATGACTAGAATATTCAAGCCATAATTAGGCAAAAATATTGAGATTTATATAGATGATATAGTGGTGAAAAGTAAGGTGGTGTCCGAGCACGTGGGAGACCTTGGGAACATTTTTAAAATACTGAGGAAATACAAACTGCACCTCAATGCTTCCAAGTGCTCTTTTGGCGTGGGATCAGGTAAATTTCCGGGCTATATGGTCACTTATCGTGGAATTAAGGTCAACCTTGATCAGGTTAAGGCAATTAACAGTTTACAACCACTTCGGAATCCCAAAGAAGTCCAAAAATTAATAGAAATGACTGCTGCCTTGAACCAGTTTATCTCTCGGTCAGCGGATTTGTGCAGACCTTTCTTCTAGTTGTTGAATAAATGGAAGGGATTTGAGTGGATCGAGGAGTATGCCTTGGCATTCCAATAACTTAAGGAATACATTTCTCAACCATCCGTTATGTCTAGGCCCGAGGTGGATGAGGTTTTGTTTACTTGCATTGCTGTGGCTTCCCATGCTGTAAGCTTGGTACTGATACGGGTTGACAATGGCATGCAGAGGCCAGTTTACTATGTGAGCAAGTCTTTGCATGAAGCAGAAGTTCGTTACTTACCATTGGAGAAGGCCATTTTGGTAGTAGTATATGCTACACGTAAACTCCCTTACTACTTCCAATCCTACACAGTTGTTGTTCTAACTCAACTTCCACTTTGATCACTACTTCGGAGTGCTGATTACACAGGAAGGATTGCCAAGTGGGGTACGATCCTAAGGGCTTTTGATATCAAGTATATGCCTCGCACCTCTATCAAGGGCCAAATCCTTGTAGATTTGGTGGCCGAATTTGTTGAATCCCCATTAGAAGAGGAGATAGAGAAGCAAGACATGGATGGAAAATCAGTTGGCATGGTCTCCTTGTAAGAACCTTTATCCTGGAGGGTATACGTTTATTAGGACATATGTGATTCACTTGTTAAGAACATATGTCATTATTTTATGTAGTTGGCTAATCCTTTGACAAAACGCACTTTACTTGTAATTAGGTAGATCTAGGATGTGTTTAATATTTCAAGAAACATGTTGTTCAAGTCTAGTATTAAAGCCATGAAGATTGGACCAAGAAACAAGTGAAAAAAAACTGTTCATAAAAGTTGGACAAATAGCTCGACACTTGCGGATAGATGGCTCGATAGTTGCTCGACACCTCTCGACAGTTGGCTATCTATCAAGCTCTTCAATTGATTGATATCGCAATCTCGACAACCGGTGGACCGATCGAGAAAGCTCATGTCCCCTCGACAGCTTCTCAACACCTAGCTATCTATCGAGATTTAATGAGGCTCAACAGATACTATCTATCGAGGTATCTATCGAGGTTACGAAAATCAGAATTTTCAAATATGATTTTTAGGCCAGACTTATGTATTTGAGTAGGGTTTCTTTTCTCACAACCCTAGACCTATATAAGGTTTATTTTAGAAGTCGTCACACAAGAGAATACAAGGAGACCACATGTAAAAGGTGACCGATACCTTATTCTCTCTGAAAGAAACTACCGCGTCTTTGCGCCTTAGGGTTTTGTAACCAAGTGCTTCTTGATCTTCATTATTGATGAAGTGAAGAACTTTGCAGCCAACATTTTTCTTCCTCATGTTGGTGAGTAAGTCATGTACTGGGATTCGTGCAAAGGAGTTAGTCACGTATTGGAATCCGTGCAATATTAAAGGGTGGCGTTCATATATTGAAGAGTTTAGAGGTTCTAAAGCGGTAGAAGGTTTCTGTTGTGATTTTATCTATGGGGATTGTAGAGTCTAGGGACAAATGTTTTGTACTAGATCTGAAACTTCTCTTTACTATAGTGGATTGCTTTTTGGGAAGGTTTCCCCCCAGGTTTTTACTGTGAAACTAGTTTATTTCATTGGTTTTCCTAGGTCATTATATCTTGTCTTATTTACTTTTCCGCTGTATATGATTTTGACATGATATTGATGTTTGCTTGTTTTTAACAAATTTTATTTATAATAAATCTAATTAACAACTTGGATTTAAAACTTACTAATTCTATCAACCGGGGTCTAAATTTCCCAACAACGTTGATGGTGCAGCGAATCAAAGAGGATTTGGAGTGGGGCTAGTTTTAATATCTCCTGAGAAGATCACTATTGAGAAATCCTTAAGATTGGGCTTCTTGGCCACAAACAATGAGGCTGAATATGAGGCTCTATTGGTAGGAATGACTATGGTTCTAGAAAATGGGAGGAAAAATAGTGGAGGTATTCTTGGATTCAAGATTGGTTGTAGGCCAGGTAAAGGGAGAGTTAGAGGCTAGGGTTGTGAGAATGCAAGAATATTTAAATCAGGTTAAGCACTTATAATCAGGGTTTGAGTCTTTCAACTTACTGCAAATCCCTAGAAGTAGAAACACACATACTGATTCTCTGGCCACTTTTGCAAACTCCTCAACACAGGGCTTACCTCGAGTTATCCTTGTTAAAGACTTGTGTAAACCTACTAAGATGAAGAGAGAAATGATCCATATTCATCAAATTAGGGTGGGATCTAGCTGGATGGACTCTATAGTGCTATTTCTTAAGGAGGATATCTTGCCTGAGGGGAGGTTCGAGGCTGACAAAGTGCGAAGAAAGGCTACTTGGTTTTGGCTGTCTGAGAACCAAAAGTTTTACAAACACTATTTTTTTGGGCCATATTTGCTACGCATACACCCTGAGGCATCAGAGCTACTCCTAGGGGAGTTAAATGAAAGGATTTGTGGAAGCCACACAGGAGGCAGATCCTTATCTCACAGAGCCCTCACTCAGGGATATTGGTGGCCGAACATGTAGAAGGAAGTAGAAAAGTACGTGAAGAAGTGTGACCAATGCCAAATATTTACCCCAAACATTCATCAACCAAGGGGAGTTCTTAATTCTCTGTTCAGCCCTTGGCCATTTGCTCAATGGGGCTTGGATATTGTAGAGGCTTGGATATTGTAGGGCCTTTCCTTAAGCCAACAGGAAATAAGAGATAGTTACTGGTCGGCACAGATTACTTCACCAAGTGGGTTGAAATTGAACCACTGGCAAATATCAGGGACGTGGATGCCAAGAGATTTTTTTGGAAAAATATTTGTCACCTAGTTTGAGAGTCCTCATACCCTTATCTCAGATAATAGCCTTTAGTTTGATAACAAAGCCTTTAGGAGGTACTATTGTGACCTGGGCATTACGAATAGGTATTCCACCTTGGCTTATCCACAAGGGAATGGACAGGCCGAGGTTGTTAATAAGGTCATAGTAAATGGACTCAAGAAGAGATTGGATGATGCAAAGGGAAAATGGGTGGAAAAGCTATCACACGTCCTTTGGACATATTGGACTACACCTTGTAGGTTAACAAGGGAGACCCCCTTCTCAATGACTTATGGAGTCGAAACTGTAATTCCTCTGAAGACCAGATTCCCAACACTGACAATGATGGGCTCTTAGAGAAGAGTCTAGATCTAATTGAAGAGCGAAGAGAAAATGCCATGGTTCAATTGGCTTATTATCAACATAAGCTTAAGTAAGGGTATGACGCCTGGAGACTTGGTATTAAGAAAGGTTTTGGGTACTGCAAAGAACCCAGCATGGGAAAAGTTAGGGCCCAATTGGGAAGAGCCATATCACATCACCTCGGTGGCTAGAATAAGTGTATATTATCTTGAAGATCTAGATGAAAATGTTGTACCACGCCTTTGGAATGTAAATAACCTGTGAAGGTATTATTATTAATGAAAGTCTTTTCTTCCATATTTTTGTTTATTATATTATGCGTAATACTTCATATCATTTTTCAAAGTGTTAAACAGAATCTTAGTTATGCCTGACTCCCCAGACCACATACTTTGAGCAAATTAATATTTCATATTAATTTCTAAGTGTTAAATAGAACATTATTTATGCTTGACTCCTCGGACCACATACTTTGGGTAAATTAATACTTCATATTAATTTTCTAAGTGTTAAACAAAACCTTAGTTATGCCTGGCTTTTTGGACCACATACTTTGGGTAAATTAATGCTTCATATTATTTTATAAGTGTTAAATAGGACCTTAGTTATGCTTGGCTTCTCATACCACATACTTTGGGTAAATTAATATTTCATATTAATTCTTTAAGTGTTAAACAGAACCTTAGTTATGCCTGGCTCCTCGGACCACATATTTTGGGTAAATTAATACTTCATATTAATTTTCTAAATGTTAAACAAAATCTTAGTTATGCCTAACTCTTCAGGCCACATACTTTAGGTAAATTAATACTTCATTTTATTTGTCGAAGTGTTAAATAGAACCTTAGTCATGTCTGGTTTCTCAGAATACATGCTTTGGGTAAATTAATACTTTCTATTATTCATTTAAGTATTAAATAGAACCAGCCATGTTGAATGATAGAGATCTTCATTGTAGTGACATGATCAAATGGAAACTCATGAGCATCACTTAAAGCATTTGCAAGTATATCTATGATCTATTTGAGAACTGATTATCACCTCCAGTCCCTTAAACTTACTAATAAGTGGAGAGTTAGGTGGAGCCCAACATGTATGGATGCTTTACCATTGTGTATGTTTTTAAGGTTAAGGTTATACTTTGTTGAGATTATAGACTTAGTAGGTTTAACTTGTCCTATTGCTGATCATGTGGGGTGTAGTAGCTATGCTACCACTTATGCAAATAACTAAATGGAACTATATCCTATTGTCACCTTGATTAAATGTGGAATAAAGCAGAAATTATGTTAACACTTGTATGAATATCACATGAGTAAAGGAAAGATTCATAATTGTCATTAAATTAAGCCTTAGAAAACGGCAGATTAAATAATTAAGATCAGACTGATTACAAATTCTGGAAACAAAAACAACAGTTAAAAAAAAAGAAAAAGAAAAGAAAGCTACTCTGAAAACTATTTCTTTTTTATTATAATTTTTTTCTTTGGCTGGGGCCTTGGTGGACTGGGAAAGTGCTACTTCTGAGGCCTTTGGGCCCTTGCTCGTGAGGTCACCCTTGGCAGGCACAAGGAGAGTGGCCAGGACATTCTCCATCTTGGTAGGGACTTTTTTTCTCTTTGGGGAGGTCTTGGGGAGTGACTAGGGGCTTTGTGGCATCAGGGGCCACTCCTTTGGTTGTATTTGTTTCCTTTTCAACGACCCCAGGCTACTTGGCCACCTTGAGAGGGCTGTCAAGAGAGGGAAGGACCTTAGCTAGATTGGCCTTGCCCATATCTGCCACCTCGGAGGTGGTGTCAGTCTTGGAGCTGGTAGGGCCAGATGCACGAATGGTAGTAGGGTAGTATACATTCTCTGCTCTCCTAAGTAAAGAGGCCTCAACCCTAGCTTGGTTAAGGGCCTTATTCCACACCTGGAGGCAGTAGTTCCTACATACCTCTGAGACCTCAACCCTAAAAGCTTCCTCGGTCTCTGCCACCCCTACATCGTACCTGCCTTGCTCGGCCTGATCCCTGGCCTTCTTAGCCTCCTCTAGTTTCTTCTTTAGTGCAGTGACTTGTTCCTTGGAGGTGGTCAGCTGGTCCTCATCTGGCGAAGTTGCCTTCGCTGACCCTTAGCTTACCTTTCAGCTCCTTCCAAGACAGCTTCAGCACTATTTTTATCCATTTCTGCCTTAGTCAACTTTTCCTTCAGCTCTTGTATTCTTTTCTTGGCCACATTGAATGCATCCGCTACTGCAATGCACCTTCCCTCCTATTCCTTCATTAGCTTGTGGGAACTCTTGACTATCTCCTTGGCCTTATGTGTGGATTGAATGGCCTGCCAAGGGGAGGGGAATAATGTATAAGAGTAAGAAAGTGAGAACATTGGTATAACCTTGAGTGTGTGTGTGTGTATATATATATATAAGCAAAGCTAAAATAAATTAGTTGAAGGGCTTACCAAGGCAAGGTCTCTCTTCAAGCTGATTAACATTTAGTGACTCCTCATCCCTCTGAGGCCAGCCATGTCAGCAGGCAGCAACAAAGCTTGCTCTATGGCTTTGGCCACGTATCCAGCCTTTCCATGTTGGAAATCTCTGACAGAGGTAGTGCTAAGGAGAGGAGCTCCATCCAACACCATAGCGGGAGACCATGCGGGGATTTCGGCCTGTTGATCAGTTCTCCTCTCTGTAATAGCTCCCTTGCTAGAGGACCTCATTTGGACGACCTTGGTTTGTTTTCCTACCCTCTAAGCCTCGGCCTCCTTGGATGGAGATCTATTTCTCTCGTCCATAACCTCTTGCCCTTTTTGGTTCCGCTTTCTCTTTTTGTCAGCAGGCTTAGGTTGGAAGGTCTGTGTAGAAGGAAGGGTAGGGGGTTTGGACTGGTTTGCTTTCTTGAACGCGTTACCTCCTGCCTGAGACTCCATTAGCTCTTAGAGGCTCGTCCCACTCGTGTTCCTATAAATTCTCCAACCGCATGATCCCTTTTATACCATAGAACGTGGGGAACATGAAGCCACAAGAATTAATTGCAGTTACATTCTGAATGCCGAAGCGTCAGGAGCGTTCTTTTAGGTAGTTGAAAGGACACCTACACAGACAGGAATGATGTGAGGGAAGAGCAGAATTAGGATTAAGGTATCAAAATCCCTTTCTTTTTTGGGGAGCAAAAGAAGGAAATTTTGAGGAGCTATTGTAGGGATGAAGGGCTCAAGGGTATATATTGGGCTGTGGGCATTGTCTGAGGATGCTTAGTAGTTCGAGGACAGATAAACGATGGTCAAGATGTAAGAATCAGAACTCCACGAGCTGGCTATGACTAAGATGGTTGGGGAAGGTGGGCTGAGGAGGAATGCTTCCTCGGCTGAGCAAAGCAGAGGTCATTAGGGGTGGTCTGCCATCTGGGGCAACGTTCCAAGAGTTTCTATTGATAAGGATACACATCATGAAAGCACAAGACAGAGGGAAGCCATAAAATATCTAAGAGAAAGCTGCTGCCACCGCATTGAATGCTTTGTAGCTAACTTTCTGGCAGCATTAATGAGGAAGTGATACCTGAACAGTAATTTTTAGCCTTATAGCTACTCCTAAAGACTTCAAGAAGGTGCTGATGGAACAAGGATCAACACCAGTGATCTAATCCAGGCGTGGAAGGTGGAGATGAAAGAAATAAGGTAGTATAAAATAAAAAGAAGACCCTAAGGGAAGGGGATCGAGGAATTAGGAGAAAAACATTGTAGAACAAGAACTGGGCTTGTAATCAAATTTGAGAGATATTACAAGAACTGATCTCGTCGGATCGTGCCGATGACGATTTATTTTAGATAAAATTAGTCTATCTTTACGTTCTTGTCATCTAAATCAATTATAATTGTTACCCAACTCACTAAAATCTAGTTTTCTAACCCACTCTCTACAAATTTATTGTATTGGGTTTTTTGGGTCTAGATCCTTTTATCTTTTAGGCTTAGAAACCAAAACCTATCCTTACAACAATTATTAAATGATGAGCACAACGTTGACAAACAAAGAAAACAGATCAATGTCAAAAATTAAGAAATAAAAAAGACAACGGATGCCATTTTGATGATTTTGATCTTATCATTTGTCAAATAATTTTGATCTTATAGGGGAAAAAAGCGAGAGAAGCAAATATTATTTTCCTTGTGTTTTCTTGAAAGCACCAAATACTTTTGAAAAGCCTGTTGCTCATCAAAATTCAAGATATAAAATGCTCTAAGTGCTCAATTCTTCTTATGCAGGCTACCCTATTCTACAGAAAAATATTTTATGCATTGTTCCAATAACTTCATCACTTTAAAAAAAGGTTGCTACCTGATGGTTTTGGATTTTGTTTGATTAATTTCACAAAAAATTAGTTTAGCAATTCAATGAAATTCTTTAAGAATCCTATATTATCCTTGATACTCAGGGACCATTGATTGGAATTGAGCACACGCATGTTCCAAAATTTAGTCCTACTACCGAAACTGAAAATCAAATTGAATTTCATGTTTCAAGTTGAGGAACTAACTTGCCTAAAAACACAGTAATTTAGACAAAACAACGGTAACTACAACACATACCATTAGTCTTAGCTCCCCCCAGAAAGTCAGACTTTAACATGAGAATCCAAGGAACATGCCCACAAAATTTGTCAGTCTGAGGTTTATTTATTTATTTATTTTCTATTTTTTAGTGGAAAGTATTGGTCTAAGTAAAACAGGGGCTTCTTTCAAGTTTTTTTTTTTTCATCATTATTTGTAAAAATCGAGCTGTAATGATGAATAGCTGCCGCATGCAAAGAAAAAAGAAAAAGAAAAGAGAGGTGCACAATGACAGCAAAGAAAAAAAATTGATTCTCTTGCTTGAAACATACATAAAGAATGGCTTAAATAGGAATAATTCTAGACAGAATATTGAAGCTTGAATAAAGGCTACAAAAATATAAAATAGACTCAACAGAATAAGAGGAATTATAGGAATAAAGCTGATTAGGGAGAGCATATTGCATCATCTTGGATCCCTACCTGTATAGATTATTGAATTTGAAAGTTTATAAAAATTAAAACTTTCATTTAGATACTTCATAGAATAAATGCTATTTTGCAAAAGTAATATAACAAAATTGAACCCAAACAAAACAAAGCAGCATAAGAAAAATACAAAAAAGTAATTAGCTTGTCAAAGATAGAAAACAGTAATTAGCTTGTCTTCAATTATCTTATAGGTAACATCTAATTTAACAAAATGGTAAGCAAATACAAAGTGGCTAAATCAATTGGAGGAGACAAACACAAATATAAATTGGTGGTAATAGTACCATCTTCATTCACTAATGGACTTCTACTTTCATCATTAGTGTTATATTGTCTACGTCGAATACTCCTTTCAAATGGCTCGTCATCTCTTGTTCTTGATTGGCATAGGTTATATACTAATTATGAGTGACGCATTATCAGAAGAACTAATTTTAATTTTTTAAAGAAAAATACTTTTTTAATATCTTAATATCATCCTCCTTTTGTTTCTCTTTTGTCATAAGATTAATCTTCATCTCAATCTTGCATAGAAAGCCGACTCCATGCTTAGGGAATAAACTAAAAGCAAAACATTCATGAAAATTTAATTCATAAATAAAACTATATAGGAAAAACATATACTACAAATTAACATTTATATGTTATAGAAAGGGGAAAAAATAGAAGAAAAATATAGCATTCACATTCTAACTTCATAATAAAAAAACATAAAAACATGATTCTTTGATAAAATACAAATTGTACATAAAAGTAATAAAAACAATGGAAATCTTGAGATGAAACAATTAAACCAATCATTAAACCAAGTTTGAGATTGTTGGGTTAAGATAGCTTGACCTCAGTTAATTAATTCAATTACCCAAGTTAATTAATTAGGTTCAATTGCATGCAAATCGTGAAGGCATCAACAAATCACCAATTAAAGTAAATGTAGCAGAAATTAAATTGACATGGTAATTTGTTGACAAATGGGGAAAACCTCTCGCAAGGCAAAAACCCCACCGGGTGATTTTAAGGTCGTCACTTTCAAGAATCCACTAATCAACATTCAAGCGGTTACAAATATAAGGAATCTTACCAACTACCCTAGCCTATCCCAAAATACCAACTTACAGTTGAACCTTCGCTTTAATGCCCAATTGGACTTGATCTTGTAGTAGCCTTTTTTCCCTTGATGCACAAATCTCCAATTTGTGACTAACTCTTTGCAAGGATCCCAGTACATGACTAACTCTAGCAACTTAAACGATGTTGTTGGCTGTAAAGTTTTTCACTTCATCAATAACGAAGATCAAGAAGCACCTGGTTACAAAACCCTATGTTGTACAAATACCACTATATGTCCAAAAAGTGCATATTCTACAATAAAAAATAAAAATAAAAATAAAAAACCGAATGGGTTCAGGCTTAAACAAATACTACAGCATATTCTACAATATTCCTTAAAAAAAAAAAAGCTGAATGGGTTTTAGCGTAAACAAAAACTATGGAATATGCCATAGAATATTCTATGGCATATTCCAAAATATTCCCAAAAAAAAAAAAAAAAAAAAACAAGTTTGAATGTTCAAAATCGTTTATGGAATCTCAAATTCTCTCTCTTGTGTGGTCTTAGCAAAGAAAAAAAAAAACTCTCTCACGGTCATTGAAAAAAAAAAAAAAAAAAAGCTCTCTCATGTTAATCTCAAAACTCTCTCAATCCCTCTCTCAGGTTACCACCGTTCTATGTCACCGGAGATCCAAAAAATGTTGACCCACATTGCTGATCCCACCTTGCCGCCAATGCTGTATAAATTGGTTTGTGAAAATATGGGGTTTTGTTCATTGTTCTTTGAGTTTTGTGTTTAATTTCTCAGAAAATATAGGAAAACATGTGTTGAGTTTTGTTTTTGATTGCATATGGGTGCCGAAAATCTGGGTTGGAGTTTTGTATTTGGTTTCAACTTATAAGAAAATCATGTTCAATGTGTATTTGTTTTGTAAATTTTTGGGACACGTGTTTGTATTTTTGTAAATCTGAGTGATATATTTACAAGGTTAATGTAAGAAAAGAAAGGAAAAAAGTGTGTGTGTGTGTGTGTTTTTTTTTTTTTTTTGAGTTCTTCATGTTCAAAATATTGATGCTTTCAAAATTTAAAAATTAAATTTTCAATTTTAAAAAATAAAAAAACTTTTGATTACCAAAAATTAATTTTCGGTAATCAAATTTTTTTTATTGGTATTTTTGGCTATAGTGGCGTTTGTAGAATGCCACTATTAGGTGAGTCTATAGTGGCATTCTCAAACGCTGCTATAGCCTTTTTTTAAAGTTGAAAAAAAATAATTGGTCTATCCTATAGGGCAAATCTGTAGTGACGGTACAATAGTGGCATTTGTAAATGCCACTATAGCAAATGCTGCCCTATGGTGGCATTTTTAGTACCTATTGTGGCGTTTGTTGTTCAATTTTTTGTAGGTCTTATTTGTAACTAGGAACATAAAACACTGTACTTTTCTTTTTGTAGAATGTACTTAGATCAGAGCCTTGTCATTTACAAACAATACATTTACTTTTCTTTATTTATCAACAAGTGTATACTCTTTTAGGTTCTCTTGAATTTCCTTGTATTTAATTAAGTAGTGATTCTATTATGTAAATCCCTTAGCTTATAGGTAATTATGTCTACAATTGACTATTTACATTGAAATTCACAGCCTTAGCAGTGGTGGTAGGGAATTTCATCCCTAACTGATATCCCAGAGTTCGTTTCAGGTCACACAGTTCTTCCAACACCATTAGGGGGAGTATCCTATAGGGAACTGACACTAATTTTCACTCACAAAAACCTATAAATATACCTCCTTTATGCCATGTTAATAAGTTATGCATTCCAGAATCTTCTTATTCAACAATTTCTTGGAGCTTATCCTATTAATTATTTCACTAACTTAAACTTCGAAGTCACTCGTCTCACTGGTTTGTTTGGTTGGAGTCTTTAGTATGGTTCCACTACTAGAAATTCGCCTTCTACAAAAGTCAAAACCAAACAAGTTATTTTTCTATATATATAACCTACATTCCCTTCTTCCTCTTCTTTTTCCCTTCTGTTTCATTGACATGTCTTTAAGTTTTATTATGTGCAATTTTATATATACAAAATTTTTTACATCATTTTCCATAAAATATTGAATTTGCAAGCTTTTAGTGGTTCTTTTTTGGACCCACCATTTGAATAAATTTTTTACTTACAGTTAATAATATGCCATATGCAATTGTGAACTTTTTTTTTGGGGTCAAAATCTGTGTCCACTGTCAATAAACTCTCTCTTTTATTATTTGATAAAATACTATTTTGAGCTCTAAACTTTATCAAAAGGTTTTTTTTTTTTTTTTTTTCATTCCTTAATGCTTTATTTTTTGTCCTTAAACTTAAAAAAAAATCTTTTTTCATCTCTAAACTATTGAAAATGTTCTTTTTTCATCCTTTTTTTATATTTTAATTTAAGCTTGAAAAATAAACTTTTGGTAAAGTTTAGAGACTAAAATAATATTTTATTGTTAAATATATTACATTATGTGAACACTCAATTATCAATTAAAGTACTTCTATTATTCACATAAAATTAAAAAAAAATATTATTATTATTATGTTTTCAAGTAATTGCAACTTAAATTACAAAAGAACGTAATGTTCCTGTCTGAAATGAATATGAGCTGACAATGAGAGGCAACCTGTCCAATTATCCCTATTGCGGTAATTGATTGGAGTGCCAGACAACGAAAAATATTACACAACTTTTGCTATAACTCATCATAGAACGAGTTGTGAATAATAGAAATATAAACTCACCATTTTTTTTTAAATTGCTCTCCCATGCCACGAAACTAATATCTTGTTTGTCCAAATGATTAGGAGAGAGTTTGGGAAAAAGAGATTTTTATTTTTTGAAAATAAGTTAGCTTTTAAAAATTTTTTTATCACATATTAACATTAAAATTACAAAAAAAAAATTATATCTTTTGATAAATATTATGTAATAAGCTACTAAATTTTTGACTATATCCAAACAGACATTGGGGCTCATCTTCAAATAAAATTTTACATATTTAGATTTCCATTAGAATTAATTTTTAAGCTAAATTAGATTAAAATTAACTTGCTTTCTACAATCAGTTTACATAATTTCATTGCCATGATCTTTACAGAAAAATTAATAACAATAATTTGATTTCTGGAATTTTGAAATTTAAATAAATTTCAAACAATAAAAAAATAAATCTAGAAATTAAAATTTTAGTTTGTAATATTGTTTATAACTTCAAAGTGTGCAGCTAGCTCATTCACATTGGACAGTGATCAATATTTTTTAGGGTAAATTATAAAGTTGGTCCCTATATCCTTCATACTATATTTCAATTTGGTTCATAACCATTCAATTGAGTCAATTTGGTCTCTTAACATTTTCAGTGCCGTGTCAATTTATTCCCTACCGTTATCATTTGGATGGAAAAAGCTTATGTGTCAAATGGAATAATAATAACTTATTTTTCATGTAATATCAACTGCCAGTTTTTACCACCATAACAGATTAAAAAAAAAAAAAAAACTGAGACATAATGAAACTCCTCTAGGTGGGTGTGTACAAACACGAATCAAAATCTCTTCTTTCTCTCTTTTTTAAAATTTGTTATGTATTTCTATTCATTTTCATAGGCTCTTTAGACGAGACATTAAGAATTAGGGATGGCCATGTGTAGGGTATGGATCGGGTATACCCATACCCTACCCGAAAAGTTTACCCATGGATACCTGATTATTAATACCCATGGATATCCATACCCTACCTGAAACCCATTTAATTTTTTTTTTTAATCCAAAACATTTTAATGTAAAAACTAACCAATCTTAAAACATTGTATCTGCCTTTTTTTTTTTTTTTTTTTTTTTTTTTTTTTTTTTTTTTGAGATAGAGATGGAAATTTTATTAGATAAAATTTTTTTAAAAATAAAATAAAATTAAGAAGCAACATTTTCCTCAAGAGTAAAATGAAGGTCAATGTAATAGTAATAAAAGTCACTTTCAGGCTTTATTTTATTTTATTTTTTAAATACGGGTTTTTCGGATAGGAAATCGAGGAATTCAATTGACTGCCATTACTAGTTGCATTACAAGCTGAAGGTAGAGATAGTGAACTATCCACTGGCATGCAACAATTGGTTTGACTACTGAATTTTGTTGGACAAGAACACTCTACCATCAAAGGGATTCTCGTGCACAATCCAATTTCTCCGCAAATGAAAGGAATATCACACTTTTCAACTGCTCCTGCAAATTCTAGCATCCATTTATTTCTCACAAAGCTGCTTATGCTAAATCTGCCTTCAAAACCCAACTTACCTATCCCAAATCCCGATGGACCAGTGAAAACCACCTGAATTACAACCTTGGATCCATCACTTGCAAGCAAATACAAACCAGTACCATTCATCAACATCAACGATACTGCTCCATTGGAGTTTTTGTAAGCCTTTGTATCCATGGACAATTTCCATTGCAGCACGACATCACTGTCAGTAAGCTGATATTCCATTCCAGTGATAGGGTTTTTTTTTTTTTTTTTTTTTTTTTTTTTTTTTTTTAATTTTTAATTTTTTTAATTTTTAATTTTTTTATTTTTTTAATATGGGTCGGGTTTGGATAATATTCATACCCTACCCCAACAATTCGGGTAATATTCATACCCTACCCGGTTAAGCTCTACCCATGAAAAACCGGGTATTACCCAAAACAATTGGATTTGATAGGATTGGATATCCATTACCCAATGGGTATGGCCATTCCTATTAAGAATCATAACTTCGACGCAAATACCATTCCATTTCGCACATGTTACGTGCTTTGGCAAATATGATCTACAACGAATATGGCAAAAGAGATTTGGACATTGCTAATGATGCTAGGGTGTCCACTTTCTTGGATCCCAATTCATGTCCTTTGTTTGAGAGGGGTCAGAATAAAAACAAAAATAAAGAACATAAAATTAAACACCAGCCCAAATTTGGCTTCAAAACCACACTACCATAACAAAAGAAAATATCTTTCATCTCCAATGTTTTCTTAGCTTAGCAAGCAATGGAAAAATAGAATAAATAAAAAATAAAAAGCCCAAACTAAATCAAAGAAACAAAAAAACCATCAAAACCTAGAAACCCAATGAGCAATGGATGTTTCAGACTGGTTGGGTCACCTCACTGTCGGTTAGGTGGGTAGTTGTTGCATTGGATGGGTATCTCAAGTTCTTTAGTCATTCTCCTACCCTCCCCCTCTTTGTTTTTGTCTCGTGGTTGGGACTAGGGATTCAAATCTCAATTATCAAAGTCTTAGGTGCATTTTTGTGATTTAGTTGGCTGATTTTTTTATAAAAAAAAATAAAATAATAAAGAACACATGGCAGTCTAGTTGGAAAAAAAAAAAAAAAAAATTTAAACATGTCTGTTAGCCACATCAATTTTTTCAATTCATCACTTAACGGCAAGGACCATTCTGACACAATTCTAAAAAGATAGGGACTAAATTAACACATTTAAAACGTTAAATACTGAATTGAAATATGGTGGTAAAAATAAGAACTAATTTTGTAATTTACCCTATTTTTTATTGTATTAGTAAAAGCTTTGTGCTCTCTAATATGTATAAATATAGATATATAAATATATATATATATATATATATATTTTAATTAAAAAAGGTGAAAAGCATTGTGGTTGTAGATTAAGCTTTAAATGAATTTTTACTTGTAAAAATTACATTTTGTTTTTGAAATTTAAAAATAGCAATATTTGGTGACACAGTCATGCTGCTAAATTCTTTTAAGTTATAATGAATTGCGCAACATCTTGATCCATGTTGGATTGTTTTCATTATTATCTTTATTAGTATGTAACCCATGCGTAATGATGAATTGTAGTGGTAATATTGATGTTTGTTTAGGTTATTAAATATATAGGACATAGTTCGACCAAAACATTTAATTTAGAGGTATTAAAATATTTTTTCCTTGCAATTTTCATGATATTGGTTCCGCCAAGTTTCTTATTACATTGCTATTACATATATAACTTTGAAAATCACTATTGGATACAATATATATGTTAGGAAATATATGAATCATGTTAAAAACATATGTCATTTAGAATTGGCTTATTCTTTGACAAAATGCACTTTACTTGTAATTGAGTAGATCTAGGATGGTTTAAGTCTTCAAGAAACACGTAGTTCAAGTCAAGAGTTAAAGCCATACAAAATTTTCCAAGAAACAAGTGAAGAAGTGTTGTATTTTAAAGCTCAATAGATTGTATTATCGAGGTTTAAAATGCAAATTTAGCCTGATGCTTGACAGTTGCTCGACAGATACCCTATCTATCGAGATTTACGAAAATTAGTTTTTAGATCTGATTTCACGCATATCCATGTGTATGTGTTTAGGTTTTCTTTTCTCACAACCTTAAACATATGTAAGGATTATTTTAAGGGTTGTCATCAGGTTGTTGCACTTGTTGTTGCAAGCATATTGTGACCGGAGACATATGCCCTAGTACATCTTTATCTTGAAGAAGTTGCTGCGTTTGTACGCTGTAGGGTTTTGTAACTAAGGAACTTCTTGATCTTCATCGTGTGGATGAATTGAAGAACTTCGCAGCCAACATCCTTCTCAAGCTGGTGTGTTAGTCACGTACTTGGATTTGTGCATCAATTGATTAGTCACATACTGGGAGTCGTGCATTGAAAATGAGAGATTGTCACTACAGATTAAGTCCAATTGTATTGGGATAAGGGTTCAACTGTAGGTTGGTATAAGATACTGGGATTCCTTTACTTGTAACCACTTGTTGTGATAATAGTTGATTCTCGGGAGTGGTGACCTTAAAATCACCCGGTAGGGGTTTTGCCTTAGAGGTTTTCCCCATTCGTAAACAAATCGTTGTGTCAACTTCATTTTTCGCTGCATTTAACTTAATTGGTGATTTGTTTGTGTTACCACACGTATTGCATGTTAATTAACTTAATTAATTCACTTGGCTAATTAATTGATTAATTTATCATAAGGGTCAATACATTCTTGACCTATCAATATACAATATCAATTCACATTTATTGTTTGTGAAATTCTACTAAATATAACACAAAATAAAATAATAAATTGATCAAATAGTATCTCCTAAATTGAATAGGGATATGTGTATGGGATCGTTGAGCTCAATTACAGTTTACTAATATGTAACCCGTGCTTACGCACGAGAATAGTCAATTGTGATGATGCTATTAATGTTACTTTGAGAGAGAGAGAGACAGAGAGCTAGAGAAAAAGAGAGACTATCAATGTTTATGTTTCTTATCAAGTGCTATTTATGGAAAAAAGGAGTTTCAGTTATCCAATTACTCAATTCCAATTCTTTTAACCATTTAATCCTTTAATTTCTTTGTAAAACCAGTGACCAAGTAAACAAAATTCAGCTACATTCTCCCAATTGCAATTTACAAAGAATAAGCAAAATACACAACACCCATAGCCTACCCATCTATTGATCGAGATTAGAATTTCACATTCTATGAAACAATTTATTAAACAACATAATAGCAAGCAATAACAGAAGTTGAAGAATCAAAATAATATAGAAACACAAATTATTGTCCACAAACTCCCCAAGCATCAATATTCAGTCCCATACCCTCCATTGGAACCCCAACTCTTCCTATATCACTCACAATAATAAAATTACTAATAAATTTGTACTTATCAAAGAAAATTACTCACAATAATCATTGTTAATATAAAGCCCTAATAATTGAAAGAAGGTTAAGACCTAAGTACAATACTTGAGTGTTTTTTTGTTAAGTAGTCACATGACAAAATTTTAAAAGGAGAATCTAAGGGACAACATTTAAGATATTGTACTTAAGTTTTGTCATTGAAATAAATACACACAAGTAAACCTAACTTAAAACTCTAGAATTAGAAAGGAAAAAAAAAATCAAAATAACCTAATAATTACGGTCTAAGAAACAATATAAATATAATTATAGTCCTCAATATTAAATATAAAGAGAGAAAGAGGGGTGGGGGGGTGGGGGGGAGGTACTGTCTTGAGCAATTAGAGGAGAGCCAATGCGGAAAGAGAGAGTAGACTTGACCGATGAGAGAGAGAAAGAAAAGATTTCTGTGGATTAAATATACTCTCTCCTTGATTTTGAAGGGGTAGTGGTAACTGAACAGGAATGAAAGAGCTGACTGGGTTCAATGAATTGGACACAATATAGAAAAAAGAGAGAGTAAAAAATTGCATCTGTTATATTGTCATTAAAAAACATAGCCTATAAGTTAAAGCACAGCACTAAACCAAAAAGAGCAAATAATGCAGATCATATACTTTTGTATGGCAATCATATTCCTGCCTTTCAAAGATTTACGGTTAAACACAACATCATCCCACCCATTTAAACCAAGCTCCATCTGAATTATGTATGTTTCACTAAAACTTTAACAAAAATCTCCCATTTATATTCTTAAACTAAACTCAAGTTCTCTAGAATAAAAAAGAAAGAAAAAGAAAGCCTTTAAGAAAATAAGCAATAACATAAACGAGCATCTATCTTGCAAGTTAGTATACAAAAAGATACAAATAAACGTACTTTTTTTTTTTGGTATAAGTGGAACCATAATAGTACTAATAATAGATGATTTTATTTAGAATAGTTAAAAATTTATATGCGCATCACAAATATTTTGCTGAATTTCTCATTTATCATTATATACCTATTGACTATTGTTTCCAAACAATTAAAAAAAATAGCAACATACCCATTGTTCCTTGATACAAATCATACCCTACGCTTCTACTAAATAAAAAGGGTACTCCTATTTTTTTTTTCTTTTCACAGTTTAATTCCAAACACCAAAATGATCTATTATTGAATAGAAAGAAAAAATTAAGCTCATCCCTTGTAAATTGCTCTCTGGTACTTTGTATGAAATAGTAATTTCTATCCAAACTTTGATATATGATTTATCTTACCTGAATATTTTCTTTGTGGCGAAAACAATTAGAATGAGACTGGTGTTTCCTTCAAAGCAAAAAAAATACTCTTTTTATAGCCAAACCTGTTAAAATTTCAGAAAAAAAAAAAAAAAAAAAAAAAAAAAAAAAAAAACCTCATCAAGCTTACAAACTTAATTAACTAACTATTGTAAGGAAAGTGATTAATTACAATAAAAAACACAGACAATTTATCAAACAATTTGTCAGGTTCATTATCTATAATTAAAAACAAAGCAAAACACTATAATTAATGAAATGTGGAGCTTTATTTCTTAAAAAAAGAAGTTCGGACCTTTAATAGAGGATTAGATCCACTCTCTCTCTCTTTGATCATAGTGACTCGTCCAACATCCAAACACAAGTAACCCAAACCCCCCAAACTGTTTTAGCCGTCCTAACCAAAAATACTTGAAAGAACAAAAAATATCAGAATCTTTGTGAAGAGAGGCCAACCAAATCACCATGCATTTGCAAAAACATTGATACAAGAAAAAGAAAAAAGAAAAAAAAAAGATGAAGTAATAATCCGAAATGCACAGGGGGAAGTAATGGTTGGGATGTCGGCTAAGGGGCCCTATGTGAGAAATAGTGAAGAGGCAGAAGCTTTGGCATGTCGAAAAGTAGTGGTTTTTGCCATGGAAGCTGGATTTTCAGAGCTTGTAATTGAAGGCGATAATAGCACAGTGATGAGAGCTATCTTGGGTTTGTCTTGCCATAATTCCTTACTTGGACATATATATGAGGATATTTGTGCTTGCCTGTGAAGGAAATTTAGACCCCTTAAACAACCAGATTACGTAGTCTAGATTAATTAGCCAAGTTGTTACTTAGTCAAATTATGCAATTGTAGGTTAAAGTAATCAAATAATCATATCAAGATATAAAGCAGCGGAAAATAAATGAACACAAGATATGATGACCCAGGAAACCACACGGTAAAAACCTTGGGAGGATTTGACCTAGCTATCCTCAAGGTAAACCTGAATTCACTATGCGAAAGAATTGAAGTTCATACAGAAGGACTACAAGCTCCCCGCTTGACTTCCTAATGCTACCCACCAGTAGAACTTCCTGACACGACCACGTGCAGGCTCCGAATCCACAGACTCCTTTCTTGGATTCTTCAATCAGCTACAAGCACCCCCGCTTGATTATCTTTAAGCTTCAATGGTAGCAACCAAGTTGATCATCAAGATGTAGATATTATCTTCAACTTGAAAACCCTAAACTTTGTGTAAAGGAAAGCTTCTCAAAGATCTCACAAGAGATTTACACAAAACAGCAATGTATGAGCAACAATACAATTGGAGCAACCTTCAAAAACGTGGCTAGGGTTTTGTTTATATACCTAGGGTAAAAACATAAAACCCTAAACGTTTAATGAAGTAGGGCTGAGTTGGAAATTCTGCAGAAAAATCAACCTGTGCGATTTTCGATCGATCGAGTCTATTCTTCGATCGATCGAGCCAGGCCGAAAGTCCCAAATACTTCTGCAGCCACTCGATTCCAACTTTACAATAATAAACCAACTTTGAGCAAGCCTAGACAAGACTAAATACATTGTTTTGATCATGGTTTGCCAACATTACAAATTAGAGTTCTAAATACATAAAATCCTAAGACCTTAGAACCTAACAGCCTGAATGGAATGAAGCATGTTTCAATAAGTTGTATTAAGAAAGGAGGGAATATGGTGGCACACATTCTTTAGCTAAGTATGCAAAAAATATTACTGATGTAGTCTATTGGGTAGAGGATTCACTACCACCTGCGGTGGAGGCTTTGTACCAAGATTCTTTACATACTATTGAACGAATGAATGCCTTGCTTTCAAAAAAAAAAAGTTTAGTTTGTGTCATTTTTTTGTAAAAGGATTAACAATGTGTTATGATTAAAAATAGGGTAGAAATTTAGTGTTTGAGAGACTTTGACACTTGAAAGTGGTAAGAGAGGGAGAAATATTAGGTGTTTGTGTTTGATGGGAGATGGACAACCTTTGTAGATAAACACAAAAAATGTAAAAAATAAAAAGAAAAAAGAAAAGTTAGAAATCAACATGTATATGAGAGAGAGAGAGAGAGAGAGAGAGAGAGAGAGAGAGAGAGAGAGAGAACTTGGAGGTTTATAGGGATTGTAGAGCAAAAGTAATAGATTGTCTTTCAGATTTTGAATCCAATAACTCATTGGCACAAAAACTTAAAAATTTACATTGCCATGTGGCACAAGATTAGCCCATAATTGAAATCCAATTGAAAATCTAATTAGATTTTCTCTAAACTTTGTCTATATATATATAGGGTCATATTAATGAGTGTCGTAGGGCATTGGTTAACAATTCAATTAAAGAAAGTTTTTATGGGAAAAGAAAAAAAACAATTAATATTTTGACAACATTTTTCATTCCCTATAAAAGCGATATCAAAACTTTCTTAAAATGGATTCTTAACCAATGCCCCAACGGCATTCGTTAACATTTCTCATATATATATATATATATATATATTACGTTCAATATCTGTGCATATAAAATATTTGAATAGAAACAGTATAAAAAATATGCTCAGTATTTCGGAGAAAAAATAACAGCAAAAATTCTAAACAATTTAATTTGTATGGAAAACTGACAAAAGCAAAATCCAATTTTAATTTTAATTGAATTTTCACTAAACTTTGGTTTAAAAAAGCAAATATATATGTATATATATATATATATATATATATATTACCTAGTTAGTAATGGATTGTACATAGTAATGGTATATTATATAAATGACTTATAAAAATGAATTTTTTTTGGTTATACCAAAAAAAAATTCATAAATATAAAATCATTAAAAAATTATATTTTTTATGATTTATTTATATTGGACTCCTCTTTTTTTACACTAAATTAACTCATTTGGTACAAAAATTAGAAAACTTAGATTAGATAAGACACGTAGTGCAAAATTAAACTCTAATTAAAATTCAATTTTTACACTGAATTAACTTACTTGGCACAAAAATTTAATAACTTAAATTAGATGGGACAGGTGGACCAAAATTAGACTCTAATTGAATTCCAATTTTGAGATCTAATTGGATTTTCTTTCAATTTTACCTATTAATATATATATATATATATATATATATATATATATATATTTAGACATGGCAAAACGGGTTAGAATGTTCTGAATCGACCCGAAAAATACCTGACCCAAACCCAATTTTTTTGACCCGAAGCAAAAACGAGTTAACCCGTGACTCAACCCGTGTTTTTTGTGGGTCAACCTGACCTGAACCCGAATCATTTTTTAAAATTTTTTTTTTGGGTAAAAAAATAATAAAATTAAGACAATATTAGTTTAATTGTTTGTTGTGAGTTTTAAGGAAACAATTGAGATATTTACATAACTGTATGAAAATTAATTGAAAGATGAATGATGAACATACTGTAATGAGTAAAGATTTTTAGATATTAAATAGCAACATACATGTCAAGATAATTTAGTTACAGTATAGTTAAAAATATAGATTTAAAATTGTAGACATGTGTGAGAAACATTCACAAGTGTGAAAATAGTGAAGCCAAAGTATCAAATTAACATAAATTATGAATGCTTAGACCTATTTTTTAACAATTTATGTCCAAAATAAATGGTTTTTTAAAATAAATTATGATATTTTCTAGAGTGTGTGTTGCTTAATAATGATATGATATTTATAAAAGAGACCATGTGTAAATAAGTAAACAATAAAACTTTAATATATATCTCAAATTGAAATAGAGTGCCAACCACAATTGACAATAGATTATAAAATTAATTTTTATGATTGTAAATTTCTTATATGTTTTTATTCTTTGTCAAATGAATTATCCAATAAGTCATTTGTAATTTTGTTTTATATTTTGGGATGTTGATATTGTATAGAAATAAAACTTGTGTATTTGTTTTACTAATTTTTGTGTTATTTTGTTTTAGATAGCAATGTTAGGATTTGTATAATTTTAAAATTATGAATAAGTATTAATAACTGTAATTCATTCTTTATATAAGTAGTGAATTCAAAGTAATGCATTTTACATCAAGTAATTTGTTACATGACTTTTTAAATGGCAAATACATGTTGTTATTTTTTTTTTTAAAAATTAATGTGAAAAATACAGGCCAACCCGACCCGGTCCACAACTTGATTAACCCGAAACCTTGTTAACCAGCAACTCGTTTGACTCTCAACCTAACCCGACCCGACCCGACCGGTTTGCCATGTCTATGTATATATATATATATATATTACAGTTGTGGAGGATGTTTTATTCCTAGAATCAAAGAGGTGAAGACATGTTGTACTAGAGAATATACTTTTCATACTTTTTTTGCAACTATTCTAATTGTAGAATTAGCAATTTTAAGAATCGTGCATTTTAACTAACATATGCTAATATTTTTTATGAAATTATTTAGGGTTTAAATTCTCCAATTTTTAACTATCAAATTATTTATAATAATAATAAAAAAAAGGATTATTATCAATTTTGTAATAATTTTATCAGCAGATTAATTGAAAAAAAGACCCTCTCTATCCCATAAAAGCCTGTATAATCTTAGTATGATCAATTATGCCGGATGTTATTATTTGTTCTATTTCTTAGCTTAGATTGAAGTATGCTTTCCAAATGCACTAAACGTGTGCCATAGTAACGAAGAGTCCCAGCAATTGAACTGGTTAAAAAAATACCTCTGAGCCGCGGACAAGCAGATGATGAGCTTTGCTGGCCCTATGTGCAATCGGGTGAATATTCAGTAAATTCGGGGTATTTCTTCCCCAAGACCGAGACACGTAACAACTCTTCCTCAACCCAGATTTTCCAGCGAACCACTAAGCCACCGTGGAAGCAGATTTGGCAGCTAGCTGTGCCAAGCAAAATAATAATAAATAAATAAAAAATTTATGGAGAGGAACCAGAAATGTCCTGCCAACAAATGTCAATTTGGTTCGTCGCTGTTTTAGGGTTGATCCAACATGTTGTGTCTGCCAAAACAATGAAGAAGATGTGCTGCACTCCCTCTGGTCTTGCCCGAGCCTCTCACAGGTTTGGAATGAGGACCCACAGTGGAATTCACTCCAAAGCACACGCCACAGTGATTTTGCACAGCTGCTAGCCGCGGTATTTGCTTCGGACTGCTCATTGGAATTGTTTGCGTTCATCACTTGGACAATTTGGTTGAAGCGAAACAAGGTCAGATTTTCACCACCAGGCTTCCCAATAGACCAGGTTATGCAGCGAGCTACTGCAGCTCTGATGGAGTTTCGGACAGTAACCAATCGGGTTGACAGACCGAGAGTGAAGTGGAAAGTTCCTCCGACTGAGTTTTACAAAATAAACTTTGATGGGGCAATGTTCAAAGAGGAAGACAGGGTAGGGATTGGCGCGATCATCAGGGATAGTCAAGGTTTGGTGTTGGCATCAATGTCTCAAGTCATTCCTCTACCTCTAACTGTCGTGAAGCACGAAACACTAGCAGCAGCGAAGGCATTAGAGTTTGCTTCTGACTTGAGTTTGGGAAAAGTTATTCTAGAAGGTGATTCCGAGACTATTTTCAATTCCTTGGATGATAACTCACCCTCGTTGGCACCCTTTTGCTTATTGATTCAAGACATTAAGAATTATGCAAACTTGTTTCAATGTATTAGTTTCTTACATGTCCGTAGAGAAGGAAATAATGCTGCTCACAACCTAGTTAGACATGTAGGTCATGTCATTGGTTTTTCCGTGTAGATGGAAGATGTCCCATTGCACATATTTGCTACTTATCAGGCAAATTTGCCTTCTTCTTAATATAATTTCAGTCCTCTTTCTAAAAAAAAAAAAAAAAGTCCCAGCAATTAAACACCATGCCTTGATGGAAATAGGAAAAAATCAAAATTGAGGCTCACTAGGTGATAGGCCGAATAAAAACTATTGTCCAGATGAACCCATCAAGTACCATCATCCACCCAGATCTAGCATGGATGATGGAAGAGAAGCCATAAAGAAGAGCATTCAATATCTCGGACAGTTACGAATCAACCAGAAAACCGTTGGGAGGCCTATCAAAGCCCCATTGAATGAGCCCAGAGGCATTACAAAAGAGACACTTATGCCACCATAAATAGGGTACAATAGCTAGAAGAAAAAGGGATATATATATATATATATATATATGCATTTCAGAACTAAACAAGGTATATACACACGAAAATACTGATACTTTCACTGTTCATTCTAGCTCTCACAAGCCCTCTTTACCGATTTCATTCACTGACTTTATCATCGAAGACTCTGTGGCCGGCACCACACTGATGGCCACTCAGAAAAGACTGTTCTTAACCTTGCAAGTACAAAGACGAAGCTCATGTTGACCTATTTGGATAAACCTAATCAACTACCGATCTAGGCATCATCACGGGGCATCAATATATTGCTTTTCAAGACTCCTTTTTTTTTTTTTTTTTTTTTTTTTTTTTAAGTCATAGAAGCTATTCCATAACCCTACCGTTGCATAATGTGCAATTTTCTAGTGGCCAAAATAACCACAAATTGAACGCCCGTCAACCTCATCACTTATAATAATGCATTACTGTGATGCTATTATTGTGCAGCCTACTTTGAAAAGAAAGAGAATGACATCTACTTTCTCTTTTAGCATTATTGGGGCTTTGCCTCCATTAATTTCCCATATAAAATTAATCCGACTCCTAAAACCTTAATTTCAATATCATAATGAACAGAACAAAGAAAACTAAATGCTTACGAGACGTCACAACTTTGGCCGACCAACTTTTTAACTTTTAATTTTTGTATACATTTTTTTTATAGGATATATATCAGTACAAATATATTTTAATACTCTTTCAACAAAAAACAAAATAAACTATTCTCTTCATCTTAGCTTAGAGTACTTTTATAACTTAACTATCACATTCTACTATTTCTAATGGAAGTGTCTATGATTCAATTCCTCCTCCAAATTTTGAATTATATACAATTAACCTCATCCCCACTTATTATTAAAAAGGAAAAAAAATGGTAAACTACATCTTTGGACCTTAACGTTTATATTATATTTTAATTTGGTCTGTAATGTTTCAAATGTGTCAATATAGTTCTCAACCTTTTGATATTTGAGTCAAAATAGTATCTATTATTAAGTGGTGGATGAAAAATATTGATGTGGGTAATAGTAGTATTAAAATATTAATTTTTATACCACCAATATGCCATGTGGGCTGCCACATGAGCTAATTAAAATGTTTTTTTTTTCTAAATTAAAAAATAACAAAAAAATTCACTTTTTTTCTTTCACTTAAATTAAAATTTTGATTTCAAATATGAAAAAATTTGCTGTCTAAATACTAAAACTGAACTACTACATTAAACTCACAAGTAGATCTAGAGAAAAGCCTAAGGAAAAAGAGAAAAAAGGAAATTTTAGGGAATTTTTGTGCATTCTTGTTGGTGATTTGTCTAAGAGGGAGTGGGGGTCTATTTATAGGGATTGGGAATTGTTTCAACAACATCTCCCTCTAGTTTCCCCTATCAATGGGTAGCTGGGGTGAGATGTTTCTGAAACATCACCCCAATCTTGCCCCCTTGTATACTCATTTTTTTTATTTTCGGCTTTTTCTTCTTTTCAACCATGTTTTTGGGCTAATGTTTGGAGGCCTTCAAGAGCTTGGATTTATTCAAAACTTGTGTCATTGGAAATGTCTGGATGTCTAATTTCCATGCTTTAAGCTTATATAAAAATGCATTTTTCATTTGTGGTTTTCTTATTTTCCAATAAAGTAAGTGACAACTCCATTGTCAAACCCTCGATCTAAGAGGGTAGATAACATCAATAGAACCTCCAATCTTGAGAAGCACTAACACAATTCCAACCATTTGAGTGAGTTATTCCAAACCATAAAAAAGGTTTGGGTTAGGGGTGCGGTCTCTCACATCATCCTTTAGATCGGGAAAAATGAATTTTTCTTAACCTATGGTTTGTAATAAAAATAATTAGATATAGCTGACCAATCACACCTAGAAAAACCAATGATTGGTGGCGACTCCCAAACCATAATTAAAACACACGGTGCACACTTAAGATCCACGCACTGGTACTGGCGTAATTCCCTTTTCTTCATGCGAAGGAAGGAGGGAAGGTAGGCCCTTGTTTGTCTATTCCTACCCTAATGCACATAATCATGCTTTGTTGTTTAGGATAATCAAAATTGCATCTCTTTTTTGTCAGCTGACAAATGACCGGGTGGGGGGTGTTTATCAACAAGATCAAAGAGATTTAAAAAAAAAAAAAAAGTAATTTCTTATTCCAATTCTTGACAACTTCATGGATACACAAAGAAGTATCAACCTTACCCCTGAATTTGGTTATAAATACTAGATATGTTGTTCCACTCCTACTAGTGAAGCCAAGGCCTAGAGAAGGGGTAATTCCCGCCCCCCCCCCCCCCCCCCCCCCCACGCCCCGACTTCCCCAAAAACCACTATGTAAGTTAAAAGTTTTGTGCATTTGACAAGTTTTCATGCCATATTAACATTTTGACCTTTCTCACTGCAATTCAATGATAAATAATGCTATCTACACAACTTTTTTCACAATAAATTTCATAATTGTTAAAGAAGAAATGCTACATACACAATATTTCTCACTACAAATTTTACTAATGTTGAGTTTCTAAGTTGTTTAGGCCTACCATTGACATTGCTTTATTATTTACCATTTACAACTTACTAATTTAGTGATTGTGAAAAATTTAGTAAAAACAAAATTGTAATTTTGGACTTATTGTTGTTGAAGTGATCTTGTTTGTTTTTAGACCCCTTAAAACACAATTGGATTAACTTAGTTAATAAGCCAAGTTATTACTTAGTCCAAATTCCAGATCTAGGTTATCACAATCAAACAATCATATTATGCATAGCAGTGAAAAAATAAATAACACAATGATATGATGATCCAGGAAAACCAAAATGGTAAAAAACCTGGGGAGGATTTAAGCTAGCTATCCTTAAGGTAAAATTGAATCCACTATAGAAAGAATCGAAGTTTGTATAATAGAACTTAGACCACTAATATTCTATTGCTACTCACTAGCAGAAAACTTACTGACACAACCACGTGCAAGCTCCGAGACCACGGACTCCTTTCTTGGATTCTCTAGCAAGTACATGTACACCTGCTTGTGTATCTTTAAGCTCTTATGGTAGCAATTGAATGATCATCAAGTTCTTGAAGAAATCTCCTTCTTGATAATCCTAAACTTGTGTGAAGGCAAGCACCTCTAAGATCTCACAAGAGATTCACACAAACAGCAATATGAGCAACTTCTAAGACGTGGCTAGGGTTTGCCTTATATACCTAGGGCAAAACATAAAACTCTAAACGTTTTAATGAGCTAGGGTTGAGTTGGAATTTTGCAAAAAAACATTCTGCCCGATATTCGATTGATCGAGTCTAAGCTTTGATCGATTGAGCCAGGCCGAAAGTCACTAATACTTCTACAGCCACTCGATTCCAACTTTACATAAACGCACACACTTTGAGCAAGTCTAAATAAGACTAACAACTGTTTTGATTATGGTTTGCCAACATTACACATTAGAGTTCAAAATACATTAGTTCCTAAGTCTTTAGAACCTAACAAACTCTCCTTTTGGCAATCAGTGACAAAACACAACTAAATGCTCAAAGTTTACAAAGAAAAGCCCTTTACAAAAAAAATGCCCATTATAACAAATCCAATCCTAACTACTATCCATTAGTTGCGAGTGTAGACAACAGCTTAATTAAATCAACCTGTATATTTCCTGAAACACTAAATAAAATGCATAAACGCATGTGTGATAGAAAAACAGCAAATCAACTAATATGCAAACTAACTCTCCCCCTAAGTTAGATACATCAAAAAAAATTTTAACTCCTCCTAAACAGAACATTCTTGTATTTTCCACACATATTCCCACATTTCATCTAAATCTCCCCCTTTTTTGTCACGTATTGACAAAGATAACTCAAACAAAGAGTAACAACTCAACAGAGAATAAGAGGAAATAGACAATGAAGGGAATACAAAACAATTCAACTCTATAGAAAATAGAGACAACTCCCCCCATGAACAACAAAGGTTAAAAACAAGCTTCTCCCCCTATAAAAATAGGAAAAACAAAACAAGTTTTGGGAAAAACAGTTTTGGGGAAAATTTAGGAGGTGGGCAAAATAAAGTCACACAAACCAAACTTAAGAATTAAGTTGATAAGGTGAGGATACCAAAAAAAAAAAAAAAAAAAAAAACTCTCTTTAAATAAATGCAAACTTGACACTATGTGACCCATAAATAGTTGCATGAGTAAAGAAATTATTTGCACATTGATTATCCATCATATCTCTTAAGAAAAATATTTTCTGTAGTTCACACATAAAAATAGCTTATACTAAAATGTACAAAGAACTTAAAAATTAATCAATCAATTTTTAAATCAAGTTAAGTACCCAATTTAGCAAAGTGTATGCATGTTATGTGTAAAAGCAATGAGAAATATGGCTACAAAACTACAAGATGGATACAAAAAACAATGCAATGCATGTGAATCCTAAACAAAAATGATGCAAAAAAAATTTTGGTCAAAAACTTAAAAATTGAAAATTTTTTAATTGGTCGAGCATTGATCGAATACCAATTGAGCTAGGCAGATTCAAACCAAAAATTTAAGTGCAATTTCGATCAGTCGAGAGATAGATTTGATCGATTGAAAATCAGGAAAAATCAATTTTTTTGAAAAACAGAGCAATTTAATGCAAAAACTCCTCAACGCGTAGTGTTTCATGAATGAAATGCATGAGTATGAGATTAAAAGTTTTCAAAAACACTTGAATTCAACCCAAATCTTCCAAAAACAAGTTTTTCAACTTATTTGCCCTCAAAAACTCAAAGTTTAAACATATTTTGCATCAAAATCAAGGAACATATAATCTTAGATGGCCATAAAAAGATCACACACTAAGTAATGTACCAAGTTTAGCAAAGAGTAACTTGTATAGTGTGTGCAACTAGCAAAAGCTTGAGATATATGTGAGGTGATATGTAAATAGAAATCAATTACAATTTCTACAAAATTCATCACATAAATTTGAGAGAGACTATCACCTAAAGAGTTACATTATATAACTTTCACATCTCCTAGAATAAAAGCTTGCAATCATATAAGTTTCTTGATTTGCCTCATATTGTACACACCAATTTTATTTAATTAGAAACTTATTAAAGATAGCTGGGATAATGTACACACCAATTTTATTTGATTTAAAGTTATTATAACCCAATAATGTACACACCAATTTTAGCATTTAAACCGATGCTACACCTTATGTTCTTTTTGTGCATGTGCTACACTTTCTCGAGCACAAAATCTTACGATATGCATTAAGGTGTTCATGATTGGCTAGTAAACAGTGTTGAGATGGTTATTTATGCCTTTCTCAAAATGATCAAGTCCGACAATCAAAGACATGTGACTTCAAGATCAAGACAAAGTGATCAAAAACTATAAACATTTTTCTCACACAACATGCACTACTAAGCTCAAACTAGTAAAGTGCAAGAAATAAACTCATCAAAATTAAACAAGGTACATAAACATGTTATGTAAAAATAATATTGTCAATCCTTGATTATAAATTCAAGATGTGAAATACAAAACACAAAAATCTTTTTGGTTTTAAAAACAATTTATGACGAAGAACAAAAAGCACACATTGTGCTAAATGATTAAAAATGCAAATGCAATGCACGACAGTGCTTAACTAAGCTATAGAGGGTACTCAAAAAAGAAATATCAATTCCTTAATCAACCCTTGAGTACATGTACAAACTAGTACATACTTACACAAAATCAGAAATAGTTTAGCACTTATATAACACATACTATTTAAGTTTCTTCACAATGTCAAACATGTTCTAAATCAAGAGAGAGATATCATAACTCATGTAATCCTCAAGAAAAATAAGACACAAAATAAAATATTTTTGTCTTTTTGAGAATTTTCAAAAACAACCAAAAACAGAAACACAACATGTCCACAAATAATTGAAAGAATTAAATCAAGGACAAGTAAACACCATTCACCTTAGAGAACCTCTTTTCACCCATATAGCACGAGTTTTCGACTTTGTAGGTGAAAATCCATGAGAAGCAGAGTGTATTTGCGAGATTATACCAATCTTCTGAGGAATACTGAAATCCTACAAATTCCTTTCACAAGCCAACAAGCTTAAATTTTTCAAAATAATATGAAACAATTTGTATGGACTTATGGCAGGAGAAATATCATCACATATTCTAGATTGAAACATAGAATGCTTAAATTTCAATTTATGACAACTAGGACGAATGTGAATGGAGACACCACAAAAGTGACACACAGAAACAAATTTAGAAACATCAGTATTCTTAACAACAAATCTAGTCTCAGATCTTGGGTTTTGCCTCAACAAAGAACAATTTGTTCTAATATGACCAACAATACCACAAAGGTGACAAGTAGGAACAAAAACAGATTTATTATGCTCTTTAACAATAGGTTTAGACATAAGTTTAGAAACTTCAACGTTTACATCAAAACTTTTACCTTTGTCTAACCTAGCAAAATAAGCATTTTCTTTATTATTTCTCTTGAAATGAGGGATATAAACTTTCTCAGTTTTAGGCTTAAGAGAAACAGAAACACTTCTGTTATCAACAGCAGGCTTAGTTCTAATCCAATTTTCAATTTTAACTTTAGATTCAACTAACTCTTGTTCCAAACTTTTCATCTTCTCATCTTGAGAAGAAATTTGATTTCTCAAAAATTAATTCTTTTTATTAGATTCATCTAATCTAACAACCAATTCCTTTTTTTCAAGATTAGCCAATTTTAACTCTTCCTTGAATTTCTTAGAAGTTTCATAGATTTCAATAATTCCTTACGGAGAGTTTTACAGGCATCAATAAAATCAACAGAAACAACAACATCTTTTTTATTCAAATTATCACAAACATGAGTAGAAAGACACTTGAAATTATCCATGACAATAGGGGTCAAGAATCAGCTCTTAGATCAAAAGATTTCAAACAAAAGAGCTACCCGCTCTAATACCACTTGTTTGTTTTTAGACCCCTTAAAACACAATTGGATTAACCTAGTTAATAAGCCAGGTTATTACTTAGTCCAAATTCCAGATCTAGGTTATCATAATCAAACAATCATATCGTGCATAGCAATGAAAAAATAAATAACACAATGATATGATGACCCAGGAAAACCAAATAGGTAAAAAACCTAGGAAAGATTTAACCTAACTATTCTCAAAGTAAACTTGAATCCACTATAGAAAGAATCAAAGTGTGTACAATAGAACTTAAACCACTAACATTCTATTGCTACCCACCAGTAGAAAACTTATTGACACGACCACGTGCAAGTTCCGAGACTACGGACTCCTTCTTTCTTAGATTCTCTAGCAAGTACAAGCACACCCGCTTATGTATCTTTAAGCTCTTATGGCAGCAATTGAATGACCATCAAGTTCTTGAAGAAATCTCCTTCTTGATAACCCTAAGCTTGTGTGAAGGCAAACACCTCTCAGATCTTATAAGAGATTCATACAAACAGCAATATGAGCAACCTCTAAAACGTGGCTATTGCCTTATATACCTAGGGCAAAACGTAAAACCCTAAACGTTTTATTGAGCTAGGGCTGAGTTGGAATTCTGCAGAAAAAAAAAAAATTTGCCCGATATTTGATTGATTGAGTCTAAGCTTTGATCGATCGAGCTAGACCGAAAGTCACTAATACTTCTGCAGCCACTCGATTCCAACTTTACATAAACGCACACACTTTGAGTAAGTCTAAATAAGACTAACAATTGTTTTGATCATGGTTTGTCAACATTACACATTAGAGTTCTAAATACATTAGTTCCTAAGTTTTTAGAACCTAACAGATCTATTATGAGTAGTAGAGAAAACAATATTGCTAATATCACACAAATACACACACTTTGGCACGATTGTCCTACGTGGCACAATTTGCCACAATTATTTTTACTTTTAATCTTGCCACTCCTGAATTGAAATCCTGACTCTACCACTGCTCACTTCCCTCTTTCAACCCCTAAGCACTAAGGGGAGGTATAAATCCACCTCCAATGCTACTAATTACCTCCAACCCTTTACAGATTGTGAGAAGTGAACTTGCATACACCTTGAATTTGTAGCCCGACCAAGTGGGAAGATGAAAACTTAAAAAATTGAAGAAAAAAATGAATTCGTATAGAAAATGAATTACTTCTATGGTTCTACCAGGGTGATATTTTATGTTCCTAATTTATAGTTTTTCAAATCGATGTGAATCCTTATTAGCAATGATGATTTTGAGAATTTTTCCTAGGGTAGTCATTAAGAAACTTTAATTATAAAAAATTTAATAAAAAGAGAACGTAAAGATATTAACATCACACAAAAAACCACAAATACATGAAGTTTTATAGTTTCCTTCTACTAACACAATGAAAAAGTAAAAAGGGAAAAATGAGAGATAAAGTGAGAACTAAAAATTTTGAGATGAGAGTAATAAAGTGAGAAAGAGTTTGAAATGATGATAACGAAGAAAAAAAAAAGAAAAAGTAAAAGAGAAAGAGAGGCAAAGATCATAATCACTTATGGTCGAGATCGGATTCATGCAAGTGCACCCTACTGTTAAAACTTGTTTTATTTATTTATTTTATATATCTTTAATCCGATGGTTCGATTAATACTTATGAACTATCATTTTGATTGTTATGACCTTAAGATTTATTTTATGAAATGTATTTAGAGATCAAATGGTCAAAATTATAGTCTTGCCTTTAAGACATGAGATAGTGATGATATGCAATTCAAGTGAGGTTAAATGGGAGGTGAAAAATGAGGTGTTTACAGTTATGAGTCTAAATGATTAGAGGTTTTTATTTTTATTTTTTGTTTTTGAATGAGTTTTTGTTGAATACTTTGTTTATTTGTTGTTGTTTGGTCCAATATTGTTGTTATTTGAGTTGGTTTTGCGATTATTTGATCTAATTTATATTGTTGTTATTTGAGATTTTATTTTTTATTTTTTTTGGTTTAAGGGGTTAAGAAATATGATAGGGGATTAAAATTATTTTTGTTGAACTCAAAATTTTGGAATTATCAAATTAGGATGTTTAATATATTTTTTTAGTGTTTGACAAAATAGATAAGTTTAAAATAATTATATATTAGAATTTTTTTTACAAGTCAGTGTATATCTATAAATACATTGACTTGCATGTAAAGCGGCCGTGGTTATTAGAAATGAAGTAGCTATTTAGGTGGAAGTAGGGGTTGTACCAAAGAACCATTTTATTTTAAAATTTTTTTTTTGATGAATCTATTTCATTTAATTTTATGAAAGTAAGTACCATTTCATTTAATTCATGCTTTTCAGTGACTACAAATCATATAAAAATATCCATCACACAAAACAAAAAATGTGAATGAATATAAATTCATTTCACTTTCATCCCCCATGTGATAAAGAGACCGACTTCACACGGAATACAGAATGATAGGGGGAAGACTATCCTCAAGAAAGGTGTGCGCAGTCAGCAGTGTGCTACGAACGAACCTTCCTGTTCCTGTATTTATATATACTTACTTTCCCCACCCACCGGAAAAAGGACACACACACACACACACAGATATATATATATATATATATATGTAGGTCCGTCTCACAGTCACAGGTTGACCCCATCGTATGATATGACGTGTATTAATGTCAATTTTTATCCCAAAACATTTATAAAATAAAAAAAGGTAAAAACTTTTTACTTATGAATTGAAGGTAAATCTCCGGGTATTTTTTATTTATTATTTTTTAGCTGGACAGGAGAAGGAGATAGATAGATCCAATATTCGAATCAAAATATAAACCGACTTATTTGGTCCCCCAATTCATTCCCATGGCATTAACAAAAATCAATATGCCTTAGCATTTGCTTCCAATTACAAAAATACCTTTGTATTTCTTTCATTTTTTTACGGATGTCGTCGGTGTGCAGTCCAATCTTTGGGGTAACACGTGGCAATAATGATGATGGAGAAACTCACATAAAAAAGAATTATTATTATTATTTATTTATTTATGAATAAATATATATATATATATATATATATATTGAAATAAAGAAACAAATTAATATTCGAAGTCTTTTCTTAATTGTTATAGAGAGTTTGGATGCAACTGAAATATTTTCCGTTTGTGTTTTTTGTGGATTTGTCGACTGTTTACAAGATCCGCAAGTACAAAATTTGATAAAATCAATTTTAAAACTGAGTCTCACAGCATTATTCAGATATTTAAAAATAATTTTACTACAGTATTTTCAGTTTTCAACAATAAGCGGTATCCAAACAAACTTATTCTCTCTTTACTTTAATTAAGATGTGAATATTAGGCTTTGTTTGGATTTTAGGAAACTCATATCTCATATCTCACAAAAACTGGCTTTAGGTCCTGTAGATTGAGAAGTGCATATATAATTGGTAGGGTAGCCTTTGGAAAGAGATAAGAAAGTTCGTTCTATAAGAAAGAGTGTCAGGCTCTACCTCTCCACAAGGTGATACTAATCTCAATGACTTGTCTTGGCCAATAAAAATCACCCACACATATATGTAGGCCATATTTTGCTCTAGTTTTAGCCTAACTCTGAATTCAAAATGAGCTTTAAATTAATCTGGATGAGAAAACTAGACTTTCATAATCAATATAGCCTAGTTATTAAACTAACACTTAAACCAAAAGTATTAGAAATTTCATAATTTTATATCATATTTAATTTCCTAACTATATACAACGAAAAGCATGATTCAGCTCCAAAAATTGTTGCATATCAACCATAAATACAGATTTCCTCCTTCAAAACGTAGTTTTCAGGTAATTTGTTGAGTGATTAATGGACAAATAAAAACCTAGAAAACTACATACCAATATTTTTTATAAAGAATAAAGGGCAAGAATGCTTAAATATAACAATATTTTAAATACATTTGAAAATGAATAGCTATTTTAAATTCAGCACACCAATCAAAAGCGAAGATTGATAGTGATAGTGATACCACCGGCCCAGCCTAGGCCCTAGTTTGGTCTGATCAGTAACCCCCTCCCCCCGCCCAAACAAGAAGTAACTTCCACCGTGCAAGTGGCCCTAAAATGATGATTGTATATCATCATTTTATTATTATAGTTAGAATTTAAAATGCTTAGTGAATACCAAGCGTGGGAGGACAAGGATTCAAGGATAGGGTCAAAAGAGAGAGAAGTCCAATATCAGAAGGATAGACCTCGGAAGGTACTAATAGCGAACTCTCGGGAAAAATATAGCAACTCATCACAAGCCTAAGGAGACTATAATGCCCAAGGACCCCAAGGATACTCTTATGTTCTTGGGAGGGCCGAGGAGAAATTTTGAAAACCATCGGGCATAAACCAAAGAAGAGGATGAAAATTTGTCGACAAGCAAAGAAGGGAAGAATGTAGATAAAGCATCCATCATCTCCGCATTCAATGCTTTGAACCCACTTAACTGGCCGTATTAATGAGGAAATGACCCTTGAATAGTGTCATCACAGCTCATAGTCTAGTGTAGAAGCCTTCCAGTGAAGTCTTGATGGGACAAGTATCAAGAGAAACAAACTTAAACCCTTAAAGTGGAAGGCTAAGATACAACCTAGGAGGCTATATAAGGTGGAAAGACCTCTGTAAAAAGGGGATGAAAACATTAGAGGAAAAAAAAAGAGCAATATAAGAGTGTGATTGTAATCCAAGAACAAGTGTAACTTGTATCTTGGACCAAACCTGAGAAACATAATATAAGCCTCCCGAGGCTCTTTTTGACCAACTCTCATCTTATACATTTATGCTTAATGTTGATCCTTTCATTTCTAATTAATCTAATACAACTCAATAGGGGTATTAAAGGTTGATTAGCATCACAGCTCTATAAATTAATTGTGTGAGGACAAAAACAAGTTTGACTTATTTTTGCCCGCCACATAGAAAATGATCCATACCTTAAAAATACACTATCGGTAACAAACAGTCGCAAAATAATATATAATTGTCAATATATATTGACACTAGAATAAAGTGGCAGCAAATAAGTCTATTATTTTGAATGAATTTTTCCACAATTTTAGAAGATAATTTGAAGATTAATAGGTTATTTTGTCCAAGAAGTCAAATAACATTTAATTGAGGTTTTCTTAGGGAATATATTAGCTTTTATGTTTTAGTTCTCCTAGGCAGACAAATCATTTATTTTGTTTATAGCTCCTATGAGTTAAGGTCTTGAAAATGTAATGTTTTTAATTGCTAATTTTGTTCTCCAATGCTTAGAGGGTTGTTCTAAGTATTATATAAGACATTTGGTTGAATTGAATAAAATCATATTATAGAATGTTTTTAGAACTAGCCTTTGTGCTTTTCAAGAAGAATGATTTTTTTTTTCTTCTAAATTAACTCTTATCCCTTGGGTGGATTCTTCTGGGTGGCAAGTTTCAGTTTCTATATCTCTTTGGGTGGTGATATTTTGTATCCCATTGAGTGGTGAGCCAATCTAGTTCTATATCCTTAGTTAAATTTCTTTGGGTGGTGATATCTATATCTCTTTGGGTTTGCTTTGGTGGTGAGCTTATCTATCATTTTAGTTCTTAAATGTTTTTATTATTCTATATAACTAGAAAATATAAAAATATATACATCCACCCTGTCTTCATTTATCATATCGAATAAGTTTGGGTTGCCCCATACAATTTCGGTATCATATATGGTACTTGCACACGTGGTTTGTTAATGTATTCTATAGTCACCCAAAAAAAAAAAAAGTTCATGTATTCTATAATGTTAATCACTACCCATTTTTGTTGTCTGCCTATAAACAAGTTATAGTCAGAGGAAAAAAAAACTTGACTATTCAATAATTTTTCTAAGGAACAATTTATGTCTTTATGGATAATTAGGTATAGGGTATGCTGAGCATCAACATTGGTAGTGTAAGGACCCAATTTGGTTCCTAAACCCAAAAAGTAAAAGGATCTAGGCTCAAAGAGCCCAATACAATGAATTTGTAGAGAGATGGGTAACAATTATAATAAATCCAGATGACAATAAAATAAAGATAGACTGATTTTATCTAAAGAGAATTGTCATCGGCACAATCCAAGGAGATCAGTTCTTATATATATCTCTTGAATTTGATTACAAGCACAGTTCTAGTCGCTACAGTATTTTTCTCTTGATTCTCCGATCCTTTTCCCTTAGGGTCTTTATTCTATTTATACTATCTTCCTTCTTTCATTTCTACTTTCCACGTGTAGATTAAATTGCTGGTGTTGATCCTTGTTCCATCAGCACCTTCCCGAAGTCTTTGGGGATTAGTTGTAAGGCTGAAAATTACTATTTAGGTATCGCTTTCTCATTAATGTGGCCAGAGAGTTAGCTACAGAGTATTTAATGCGGTAGTAGCAGTTTTCTCTTGGATATTTTATGACTTCACTCTATCTTATGCTTCTATGATGCTTATCCTTACCAATAGAATCTCTCAGAACGTTGCCCTGGATGACAGGCCACATCTTTGGACCTCGACTTTGCTCAGCAAAGGATGCATTCATCCTTGGACCACCTTTTTGGACTCTTATGACCAAACCTCACCTCTTCATTTACTAACACGGACTCCCATGACAGTGTTTACTCGTCCTCGAATTACTTAATGTCCTCGGATTGAACCCCCGGCCCAATATATACATAGATACATACTACTTGGCCTATCACCCCTATAGGTAGTGTAAAAAATTTAGTAATTTGGCACTACAAAAGGTTACTTTATTTATTTTATCACCTTATTTTACAAAATATCCAATATAAGTGGTTTTATTTTATCATTCAACACAATAAAATAAAATAATAAAATAGCATATTTACTACAATAAACAACAACCACTACTACCAATACAATACAATAAAATAATATATCTTTTAATAAAATATATATATTTTTTACCATTTTAGCTACACTGCACAACCTTCTTTGGGTGTGCGGGGGGGACTTTGTTCCATTAATACAACCCACTTTTGCTATATTTTAATGATAAATTTAGTATTTTAGCAAATTGTCTACATCAATACTAATGTTCTTATTAGGTGCTCCCCCGCCCTCTTTTCTTATATTCATGTTAATCCTCGTAAATTTAATTAAAATGATTCATTATTAATATGAGATGAAAAAATATTATATTATCTAATAATTACTCGTATTTTTCTTTGTTATTATTATTTATTTTCGTTATTGTATTTTGTATTTTATCTTGTAGTAAAACTAAAATGTTTGCGCATCTATTTTTTTTTTTTTTTTTTTATTTTGCATTTTATTGGTTTGGACCGAGAGTTAGAAACTTAGATTAGAAGTGTGTTGACATGTGATATGATCATGATGTGATGTGAGAACGTGGATCGTATGGGTGTGAGTTTTTGGCTTTAGGATAGCTGGCATGATTAACAATGAATTATGAACGGGTATCAACGTAAATATGAGTACGAATGAAGGACATATTATGTAAGGCAATTGTAGGCCACTTTCCATCTGTAAAATTTAGATAGCATTGAGATTTGAAAGGAGTTAAAAGGAGAGTGGTCTCCAACCAACACCAACCCATCAATTCTCTCTCTCTCTCTCTTGTAACTCGTTGTCCTTTCTTTATATTAATCTTTCCACTCCCTTCACAACTTCAGAGCTCATCCTCAATCCAGCTCTCTCTCCAAAAAAGAAAAAGAAAAAAACTCACACACATACACATTTTCATTCCAAGTTGTTTTGGGAAAAAAAAAAATTGAAAATTTGAGCTTAATCATCAGCCCTTTAGTTTTTAAGCCTATCCAGCAATAGCAAAAAAACCATGGCTTCTCCACCAGACACAAGCAAAACCATAAAGCTAGAGCGGTACAACAGCTACCTCCGAAGAGTTAACAGCACAAAGCTCCTAAACGCTTCCTCCAAGTTGCTTTTCCGAGCTACTCTTCTCATCGCTCTTGCTCTCATCTTCTACTTCACCCTCAACTACCCTCCACTCTCCGATAATCCGAACCACCATATCCACCACCACAACTTCCTCTCCTCCGCCTTCTACGGCCACCGAACTAACGGAGGCGCCGCTTGGGAGAAACAAGTCCGCCACTCTTCCACTCCACGCCGCTCCAATGGCATGTCGGTCCTTGTCACTGGCTCCGCTGGCTTCATCGGCTCTCACTGCTCCCTCGCTCTCAAGAAACGTGGCGACGGCGTTCTCGGCCTAGACAACTTCAACGACTACTACGACCCGTCGTTGAAGCGTGCCAGACAAGCCCTCTTGCTCAAACACCAAATCTTCATCGTTGAGGGAGATCTGAACGATGCGTCATTGCTTACAAAACTATTCGACGTCGTTCCATTCACTCACGTTCTTCATTTAGCTGCACAAGCTGGGGTTCGCTACGCCATGAAGAACCCACAGTCCTACGTGAGCTCCAACATTGCTGGATTCATCAATCTCTTGGAAGTGGCTAAGTCTGTGGATCCTCAACCTGCAATCGTTTGGGCTTCGTCTAGCTCTGTCTATGGCCTCAACACCGAAAACCCATTCTCAGAATTGCACAGGACCGACCAACCTGCAAGTCTCTACGCAGCCACCAAAAAAGCAGGCGAAGCAATAGCTCACACATACAACCACATCTACGGACTCTCCCTCACAGGCCTAAGGTTTTTCACAGTGTACGGACCTTGGGGGAGACCAGACATGGCTTACTTCTTCTTCACAAAGGATATCCTACATGGGAAGACCATTGACGTGTACCGAACTCAGGACGAGAAGGAGGTGGCGCGTGACTTCACTTACATAGACGACGTGGTAAAAGGGTGTTTAGGAGCGCTGGACACGGCGGAGAAGAGCACCGGGCGTGGAGGCAAGAAGAGAGGCCCAGCTCAGCTGAGAGTCTACAATCTGGGGAACACTTCACCAGTGCCAGTTGGGAAGTTAGTGTCAATATTGGAAGGTTTGTTAAACACAAAAGCCAAGAAGCATGTGATCAAGATGCCTACAAATGGGGACGTGCCTTTCACTCACGCAAATGTCAGCTTGGCATTCACAGATTTTGGCTACAAACCCACCACAGACTTAGCCACTGGGTTGAGGAAGTTCGTCAAGTGGTATGTCAGTTATTATGGGATTCAATCAAGGGTAAATAAGGAAAATAGCTTCATTAGCAATGAGCATCCCGGAGAATCCGCTTGATGCTCATGTTCTGCTTCTAATCATATTCCACATCACATGGGCCGGGGTGGGTGACTTTTCTTTTCTATATATATATATTGTTTTTGTTTAATTTTATTCTGCCTTTTTTTTTCTTTTCTCAAATGTATTTTGTATCAAATTAATTGAACAAGTGTAGATCTGTTTGAAATTGGGGGAGTGTCGGTCAGGGTGTACTGGTGATGTAATAATTAACGTGGGTGCAAGGGGTCTGCTACAAAGGGTGTAGATCTCAGTCAGCCCTTGGATTCATATTATAAAAAAAAGAAATTTGTTACTATTGAACAACAACGAGGATGATTCCTACAATCTTCCATGCCTTTTTATTTGTTTATCATTTTTTTTTTGGGTGTGGAAATCCTTGGCCTTTTTTGTTCTTTGTTTGGTCAGTTTTGCTCGGGATCTCTCTCTGCAACAGTTATTTCATTATTTGGACTAGTCAGGGGGAATTTGGGTAACTAGGCATAAGAATCAAACTTTATAGTTAGTTGGCCTGGTCCGGAAAGAATATAAGATAGTAGCATCTCGAGCCTAAAAGGGTCGATTTTGGGTTAAAAATCGATCCTTTAAGAATCGGTTTTTATGTTTTGACGTGGAAAGTATCCTACGTGGAAATCGAGTCTTATAAACTCGGTTTTTATATAGAGCCTTAGAAGCTCGATTTTAGTGCCTTGATATGCCATGTATATGCCACATAGATCTCGAGGCTTAGAGACTTGGTTTGCTAAAAGTGAAACCGAGTCTCAGAAACTCGATTTTCTAAGAGTGATCAGAGTCTGACACGTGGTCTGTGTCCCTAAAGATCAAAGCAGAATCTTAGTATCACGTGTTCTGTCTCTGAAGCCCCTTCAGTTGTCCTGTCTCTCAGTCCTTCTTCACATGTTCACTTCATTTTTCTCATACATGTTCACTTTCACTTTCACTTTTACTTTCACCGGTGCTTAATTTCAAAGTAGCTTAACTGAGTCTTCCCTCTCTCACTCTCCCTCTCACTCTCATACAATCCCAGCACATCCTCATGTCAGGTAAGGGTCTCACTCTCTAGTTAGTTGTTGGTTGTTTGTTGTTTGGTGTAAGGGTCTTTAATTTTTTTTTTTTTTTTTGCTTGAGTATGAAATTATAATCATTGATTTGGTGATGTAATTGCTTCATTTTGGTTTTGCCATCTACTAAAAATATCAAATGTTGCTCCAAAAAATAAGAGCCGCCCCTTGCAAAAAAGTATTAAATAACTACTTAAACGTTGGGTTCTAAAAAATAATTGTTACAAATTTACACTCATCAATTATCATCTAGTAAGGGGGACAACTTTGGCAGTGAAACAAGAATGCAACACACATCTTATAGAGATTAGGGGCTTTATTGTGGAAATTTTGTAACTATGTTAATATAATGAATGTACCTCAAAATTGCACAGCCAGATCATTACTCAGCCTTGTATTAGACTTTCTTTTTTTAGAGAAAATGAAATTAATCTTTCTTTGGTATTGGAGGTAATGGATGGCTTCCTTTGTGAGTGATGAGAGAGGCTGCTTTCTATTCGGAAGTGAGAACAAAACTAGATATGCCTGTGGGATAGAGATAATTCTAGTGGTATTTATTTAATTATGGTTTCATTGATACGTTACATATGCATATAATATCTAAAAGCTGAAATGTAATATTTATTATTGCTATACTTCTGTTAAGCTATATTAGCGATTATATTATTATTTTCTTTTCATCATTTTTAATAATATATAATTGTAACTTACCAATCATAATAGGATCATCACTTTTTATTACCAATTCAGTCCACTTTGGTCCTTTGAGGCCCTTGAAACTACTTCGGTTCAATTTAGTTCATTTGGTCCAATTAGATCCATTTCAATCCAATTTTGACCACTTCAGTCCATTTAGTCAATTTTGGTCCACTTCGGTCCATGCAGTTCACTTTGGTCATTCGCTCTTTTTTATCCACTTCGGTCTACTTCGGTCTCTTAAGTCCACTTCAGTCTCTTAAGTCCACTTCAGTCAATTCGGTCCATTCAGTCCACTTTGGTCATTCACTCTTTTTGGTCCATTTCGGTCCCATAGGTATACTTTAGTCCATTCAATCCAATTTAGTCTATTCAGTCCATTTTGGTCTATTAGGTCCACCTTGGTACATCCAGTCCACTTTAGTCCATTCGGTCTATTCAGTCCAGTTTGGTCATTCACTCTTTTTGGTCCATTTCGGTCCTATAGGTACACTTTAGTCCATTAGTCCATTCGGTCCATTTTGGTCTATTAGGTCCACCTTGGTACATCCAGTCCACTTCGGTCCACTTTAGTCCATTCGGTCCATCCAGTCCAATTCGGTCCAAGTTAATATATATCATAAGAAAAAAAAATTAAAATAAAATATTCATTTAACATAAACGTGTAATGTGATAAAACCACTGAAATCCCATCAATTAGAGTAAATATTATTCTCTAAACTCTGATTTCATTTTTTTTGCTTGGGTATGAAAGAATGATTGATATATATTTAAGATGTATTCTTGGTTTATTTGTATTGTTAGGTTTTTAATGATTGTATTGTTGTTTGGTTTGATTTTTTTATTTATATTTTTGTTAGAGCTGATTTGAAATTTTGCAATGGGGTGACTTTTGTCTTTAGATTTTTTTTTTTTTTTTTTTTTTTTTTTTTTTTTTTTTTTTTTTTTTGTGTTAGTATTAAATGATAATGATTGTGTGTGTGTATGTGATGTGGGGTGAGTATCTGACTAGTAAAATATAGGACTACTAAAAGTCGTATATTTTATAAATATATAGATAGAAAATTTTTTTGTAATTGATGTTAAATGAAAGAGAGAAAAATATGTCACTAACATATTATATACTTGACTCTCTAATTGGTTCACAATCTCTAAAAAATATTGAGTTAAATGTATATTTCGGTGGACCCCTTGAAAATCCTGGAGGGATTGATGGATTCTCATTTAGAGGGGAGGGTATCGAATGCTACTACATGATGATACGTCGTAAATTGAAGACGTTGAATGATTTGAAGAGGAAAATAATGGACGAATTGAATTTGAACCATGCTTGGTATGACATAAAGATTACTTATCGATACCCACAAGAAGTCCTTCATGAACGGATAAATTACGGGTATATGGCAATCAAAGAAGACAAACATGTAAAAATGATGTTTAATAGGATCCAGAAAATGCCCCAAGTAAATGCTGCTGAGTTGTACGTAAGTTTGGAGGCGCTTGCAAAAGTTTATACTGAGACGGTGCAACAAACAAATACGTCTTTACAATTTACAGCCCTAGATGATGGATGCACTATAATGGGAGATTATACAATGGGAGAGTATACAATGGGAGGTTATACGCTCCCAACTCAAGATCATGTTGCCAATACTGGTGAAACCCTCCATCCTCAAGAGACACATTTAGAAGAGGAAGATGAAGACGAAGATCATGCTATGAATGATGGTGAAAATGTTGATGATGTGGACGAGTACGAAGAGAGGATTGACCGAGGCGACTTTGAGTACGATGTGGATGACCATGAAGTTGTTCCCATTTTTGAAGAGGAAAATATGGAGAACCATGATGAACGTGATGCAGACGATGATATTGGCGTCTAGCATGATACAAATACGACCACTGCCTACGCACCTCCTAGCGAGTCCTTTTACGCAAATACTTGGGAAAATATGGTTGATCCTTCAGCTCTTCAAATACCATTTGTTTCTACTTGGGAAGATGGGATGCATTTTAGTAAAGGATTGACTTTTGCAAATAAAGAGGCGGTGAAGCGTGCATTGATAATATACGCAGCAAGTGATAATAGAAATTTTGTTATCTAGAGGTCGACCACAACTAAATTGTGCGCCGCATGCATTGACACCAACTGTAAGTGGTACGTTGGGGCATTCAAGAAAGATAAACTTAATGGTCTGTGGATGGTCACATCTTATGTGGGTCCACATACTTGTATACCCTTTGGTCGGCGAAGAGACGGTAAAATGATGGATTCTAATTTTTTTGCATAAGAAATTATGGGAAAATTGCGACAAAAGCACACTACTCCTATTGATGAGCTCTGGGAGATCATACATACTAAGTATAAGCATGAACTTTCTTACTATAAGGTATGGGATGCAAAACAAAAGGCAATTGCTAAGATATATAGGGATTGGGAGGAGTCTTACCAGAGGTTGCGAAAGTTGTTGTTGGCATACTTGGATCAAGATTCCGGTACCCGGTACAGCTATTACACCATACCTAGGGGCATAGATGATACTACGTTACTGCGCTATGTATTTTGGGCATTCGCTCCATGCATTGCTGCATTCAGATATTACAGGCCGGTGATCAGTATTGATGGGACTCATTTGTATGATAAATATCGAGGGGTGTTGATGATTGCAATGGCAACCGATGCTAACCAAAAGGTTCTACCTCTCGCCTTTGCTGTTGTGGACAAGGAGTCAGGGGCTAGTTGGGGATGGTTTTTAGAGTGTCTCAGGACTTCGATAGAGCATGTCATACCTGCCGAGGGCATTTGCATTATTTCTGACCAACATAAAGGTATCAAATGCGCCATTCGAGAGTGGCCTAGAGGTCAGGACGGAAGAGAACGGGTATTTCACCGATATTGCCTTCGACATGTTGCTAGCAACTTCAACACACACTTTGATGACCCGACTCTAAAGGCATTGGCCTTGAAAGCTGGATATGCAACTAATGAAGCTAAATTTGAATCCATAATGCAAACCATTAAGGATGTCGAGATTAATATGTTGAGGGGTGTAAGACCTGATGATTCCAATATTACACGCTATATGCCATATACATATCTAGTGAGTTTGGATTTGGACAAATGACCCAGTCACATGATGGTGGAAGACGTTACGGGGCAATGACAACTAATATCTTTGAGTGCTTTAATGGGGTACTTAAAGGTGCCCGCGGTTTGCCCATTGCTGCAATGGTTGAGTTCATTTGGTGCAAACTTGTTGCATATTTTCACGATCGAAATAAACTAATTACTTCTGATCTCTCTCAAGGTAAGGTGTGGAGTGATTATGCAATGGGGATCTATACCAAAAATGAGCAGAAAATTTTAGGACACACTCTGAGGAATTTTAATCATGAACTTGGTATATATCAAGTGGTTACCCCGTACAACGACCATAGAGGTGGAGGGGGAAACCACAGTCATGACGTGCGCATATTTGCTAGAACATGTGGTTGTGGAAAGTCGCAAAACATTAAGATCCCTTGTTCACATGCAATTAAAGTTCTTCAAGGTCTACACCTCAATGCCACAACCTATATTGACCCATGTTATAGTTTGAAGAACGCCATTGACACATATGCACATTATTTTGTGGTGCCACTGTCAGAGTCATTGTGGAGGGACGTTCGCGAACCACGGTGGGTGCCTGACCCACAGCTGTTGCGAGCCAAAGGTCGTCCTGTGAAGTCAAGATTAAGGAATGAAATGGATAAGGTACGTTAAGAACGGGGAAGCCAGAGGGAAGATCCAGACTTGAGGGAGATTCAACCGAGGCAGCGATGCGGAGTGTTTCATGAAGAGGGGCATAACCACAGAAGATGTCCTAATTCACGTGGGGCTTTGACAAGCGGTTCCCATGGGGCTTCGACAAGTGGTAGCATTACAAACTAGGCAAGTGTTGTCACTGTTTTTTCATAATATGCTTAGAATTTCATTTGGTTTTTACTCTTCGCATTTGGGAACTAACGACTGTACAACAATGTTTGTCTGGTGACCGGAGACTCGATTTTGGAATGGCATTGTACGTGGGACTTCAAGTTATCTTCAGTATGGACAAGTGCTAGGCGACTGTGTAGACTATGTTGTATCGACTCAATTGTTATTTTGTTAATGGCTGAATGTTGTTGTAATTGAACTATTTGTTATCCATTGTACTCGTTACATTAGTTGTGTTGTGCAACGTTTGCCTATAATGTCGAAAATGATAGTACTTTGGCAAGTTCAATGATAGCTAGTAATGGTGTTTTTATTTGTGTGCCTTATGTAGTGGTTAAATCTGTTTGGTATGTACGTCATAGGGCAACAGTATTGCCCATGAACAGTAACTTGCTTAATCTCATGTGCTCTCCCTTTGACTGGTGGTAGCAAAAACATATAGATATATATATATATATATATTATGCTCGTGGGTTAAGGAAAAAGAAGTTCCTAGTTTGTGGATCTGGGTTTAATGCAGGTGGGAGAAGGAAAAAATAGTGGGGAGAAAAAAAAAATTCCTAGTAAAAATCGAGACTCTTAAACTCGATTTTCATAAATCGTGTTTTAAAGTGTCGATTTTTAGAAATCAAGTTTAATAGACTCGATTTTTGGAAATCGAGTTTAACAGAATCGATTTCCACTAGGCATTATGCCAGTGGCATTTTGCAGTAAATATTGAAGAAGTCTCGGCCTGGCCTGGCATTTCACAGTAAAAAACAAATTGAATAAAAAAAATAAATGGACAAGTTTTTTAATTTTTACACGAAGAGCCATTCAAATTTTAAATCAACTGCAAATCGGATAAACATTATTTTGAATTTCTATAAATTCTACTACAAATAAAATTTAGTGAATTCAATTTGGCAAATAGCTAAACCAGTTTTTTATTTTTTTTTTCTAGAGCTTTATGAATTCTTTCCCTCTTTGTTTTGTTTAAGAATTTAGGACCTTTGTGTTAAATAAATAAAAAAAATTTCCAAAAAAAATAAGTCAAATTTTATGATGGATTTTTTTCCCATGATGCGTTGTTGAGTGTACTCCACTATCAATATGGAAATTTATTGGGATCAAGTTCGCGAGTGCTCTCTCAACTTAATTGCTTTTGCTAGCTTGACATATTAAATGCTTAGTTTTTCTCCTCTTTGGTATTTTGGATTAAATTTGAGATTTGGGTATAGATTTGTGTTTTTTTCCTTTGTTATAACCTCCCCCCACCACCCCCTTTATTTATTTATTTTTTTTTTTGCATTGTCACTTATGATTAAAGTTATACATCTTTCTTTAGTTTTAGTTTATTTGCTTGGATTCGAATCTAAGAATTATGTGATGGGGAGGTGGATTGTGAATGTGATGTTGATGACAACAATGGGCATGAAGATCAGTAGGTCATGCTGTGATGGTCATGTTACAACTTTGAGCTTGTTTTAGAACTATATTTCTGCAAATCAAAATTTCCATCACAAATCTGTTGAAATATGACTAAATCATGAAAGAATCCTAGATCAATAGTCATCCTTATCACATTATCACTGTCGAGGCTATTTCCTAGGCCTGGACATTTTGTGTTTTTGTCCCGTTCCCATTAACTAGCAAACAAGAAAAACGAGAAATACACAGCTAGCACATCCAAATACATACAAATTCAACCTTCATTATTATCTTATTACAGCAAACAGTGTATTTTACATAACCCATGAAACACGTCTTAACAATAATATTACAGAGCCAATATGCAGATAACACAAACACAAACAGTACGAATACAAACTCAAACAGCAGATTGAAATAACTGACTCAGACCAAAACACCTCTGATATGGTCATCAGAGCCTAATTCTTACTGCAGAACTAGGCATTCTTGTGTCCCAGTCGCCATAGCGCACAGGGGGTTGTTAATGGCATCCACGTGCTCAAGAGATTCAGATTTGCCATCAGAGTCTTCAAGTGAGGCATGAGCAGCAATGGCTTCAGAGATAAAAGCATACACTTCCCGGAACCTTTCTTCAGAGAGGGAGACCTCAGCAAGGAGCCTCCAAGCATTTTCCTCAGACGCCTCTTCAAAGTCCTTCTTCCTCTTTAACACCATGTGCCCACTAATCTCCCACACAGCCGGGTTTACTTGGGTGTCCAGAAGCTCAGCGCTCACTTCCCCAAGAGCTTGTTTCTCAGCATAACACTGTTAATCACATAGGACCCAAAAAAACATGAGCACAACTGATGATAACTATTAATGTTAGCAAACCAACAACTAGTAAATATTTTATAAAAAAATGTCACACAAAATAAATATATTTCAAAACAATTTACCTGTGGGAAGAGAAAGATACGCCTTCCACAATCAGCAATGAGGACATTGTAAGGGACGTTGTGATCTTGAAGGCACATGTAGGCATCTGAAACAGTGTTTAATAAATCTTGCAGAGTATTTCCGCCCTCAAAGACAAGACCTCTGACTGGATAATTCAGTAGCTTAGAGATTTTCACACCACCATCCGTTGAGGTTATCTTCTCAGTGGGAGCCTTCTCAATAGGAAAGGGCACAGACAAGTAGTAAGCCTGTTCCAAAGAATATATTAATTTTCCTTTCCTTTACTAAATCATAGTTAATAGTACAAAAATACAAATAATCCAAACATAAAATTTAAGTTCATGGAGTAAGCGAGAGTAGATGATAGATACCAGGAAGTGAAGGTGGTTGATGGTGGCAAATGCACCCAAGCTGTTATAACCCAACCTGAAGTATGGATTTCCAGCTTCTGCCGCCATGTGAAGAGCAAGCAAGAAGCTGTCACGGTCAATCCTTTGTGGCAGGCACTCGAGAATACGAGGGATCAGAAGCACATGCCCGTATTCAATAGGACTAACCTGTTAAATTGCATGTAACAATACAGAATCTTACTAAATGCTAGCTCAAGTAAATCTCAAAGAAACAAAGAGTTAAACAATAAGAAAGTAACATACATTGATGGCAACAACACTCGGAGCATTCTCAACATCAACCGAGGCGTTTGGGAAGAACTGGACTTCACCATCTTCGCTTGCCTCAAACTGGAAGAGCACCTTTTCTTGCCCAACTTTAGTGAAGTTGAATTTGTTACCAACAAAGGGCTGGAGAACCTTATCAACACGGAACTCAGTGGGCCTCTTCTTAAGATGGCGACCCTCATTCAGCTGGGCAATGAAACCATGCTGACCCGGAATCACCTACACCAAATATATTGCAAAAATTGGTAAAAACCCACATGTCCCAGTTCAATAAGTATTCAAATCTTCTTCATCCTAAAAAAGGGAGACAGAAATGAGACCTTAGTTTCACAGGCAGTGACATCATAGCGAAAGAGCCCTCTCTGCACGCGATCCTCCCACTACAATGAAATTGGAATCAACTTGAGCTCACACTTGATTTTATACAACCACCAACAAACAAAAAAAGACATAACTTTCGGTTCATTCTTCCTCAAAATATAAAAATTTATACCTCCCCAAGGAGCAGTGAGTCTAGAAGGGCCACGGGATCTGGAACAACAAAGTTTCCACAAAGACAACTAAGGTAGTGAATCTAGTGGTGCTAACTTTGATCAAGGTTGTGGCATAGCAAGGAGTATTTCAGTCAGTGAGAAGTTGGCGAAGGTCAGAGGAGCCACGGTATTTAAAGCAGGGGATGAAGTGGGAGCTGGAGACAAGCTAGTAGGGGCCATGGAGATGGGAAGGAGGTATTGACTAACGAGCGAGCGAGCAAGAAATGTGGAGGACTTTAGAAATAACAACTGAATGGGCATAATTTGTAAATCGAAATTTAAGAACTGAATTTCTGGGTAAAAGTCTATACAGAATTCAGAATTTCTTCCTACAGCACACCAAAACAATGAATTTTTTTTTTTAATTTAAATTTAAATTCTGTCATGCCCCTATATTCTATTTACAAATTATCTAAGTAGCCTCCACATAATTTGACAAGAAGACACAGCATTAACAACTGTACAACCAAGCTATTTAAATAACAAAAATAAGGACAAGAAATTACAATATCTTTCTTTGCGGCAACTCTAATACATTGTTCAAAGAGAAAACTAGCATTAAAGTAGGACAAAAAGAATTGACACATACCAAAATGAATAATCTAATATGGAGGCAGGTTTTCAACTACTGCTTCAACATCAGCAAAAGTCAACCCTAGCTTTAATTATTCTTTGTTGCCGAGATTCTTCTTGCTTCCTCAGGTCTTCCATTAAAGTAGAAACTTATAAGATTTATAAGTTTCGGCCGACCTTCTGGCACTGCAGGTAACCCAACAGCCTGCTCAGGCTCAACAAGGGGTGGGTCGATGGCCGAAGAAGGGCCAGTAGGCGTATTGTGGGACGATGGCTCCTGCTGCATGTGAGAAGGGGTTGGACCAATACCCAAGTTTAATGATGGAATGGGTGACAGCTCAGGGAACTCCTGTGGGGTAGGTGGAGGGGTGATGGGGCTAGGGGATGGATGTGGGATGGGTGAAGAGATGGAGAGGCTAGGGGATGGATGTGGGATGGGTGAAGAGATGGTGAGGGTGGGGATGGATGTGAGGTGGAGGAAGGGATGGTAAGCCTAGGATATAGATGTGGGGTCTATAGAGAGGGATCGGGGGTAGGGAGGCCTCGAGGGGTAGCAACAGGATGACGAGAGGGACATCCAGTCGGAGCTGTGCTCGTGCTTGGGCCCTCAGTAGTGCTTGGGCCCGCAGGAGAAGCTACCTCCTCATTCGGGGCCTCAGGGATGGGAGGTTGTACACGATCAATATGATGCACTGCCGTCAGCACATCATTAATGTCAGTGTGCTCCTCCGTGCCCACTGGGTGATGCCGCAACAAACGGTTGACAAGTGAAACCTGCACATGGAAAACCCACATATATTAGTAATGCCTAAATCATCATTCTTCCTCAGGTCTTCCATTTCTCCAAAACTTATAAATCTTATAGGAGGCCAAACAATTCTCCCACTACGACGAGGCATCTATGTACTAATCATCTCATGAGTAATATCTTATGGTCTATCTAATACAGCCACATCATCCCTAGTTTCGTCCATTAGTTGTTTATTTACAGGTTCATTCATTTTAGCCAATACAACTCTACTTCTAGAAGTAAAATTATTCATATAGTCATTTTTCAATAATTTAGCATTTATACTAACAAAAACTTTGTTATCCTTACGACTATAGAATAAATAACCCCTAGTTTCTTTTGGATAACCTACTAGCAAACACACTTCTGATTTTGGTTCCAATTTATCAGGCTTCCCTTTTAACACATGTGCAGGACAACCCCAAATGTGGAAATATTTTATACTAGGCTTATGCCCACTCCACAATTCCATGGGTGTTTTGGGAATAGATTTTGATGGAACTAAATTCAAAAGATGTATTGTTGTATTTAAGACATAACCCCAAAAATAAATTGGTAAAGTTGAGTAACTCATCATGGACCTAACCATTGCTAAAAGAGTCATATTCCTTCTTTCTGCTACACCATTTTGTTGGGGAGTTCCAGGTGCAGTCAATTGTGATACAATCCCATTTTGAGTTAAGTAATCCTTGAAATCCCCAAAAAGGCATTCACCACCACAATCAAATCGAATGGCTTTTATACGTTTGCCTAATTGATTCTCAACTTTAGCCCTAAACTCTTTAAACGTTTCAAAGGTTTCGGACTTCCGTTTCACTAGGTACACATAACCATATCTTGAGTAATCATTAGTAAAATTAATGAACTACTCATAACCTCCTTTTGCTTGGGTTGACATAGGACCACAAACATCCGTATGAACTAATTCAAGCAACTCTTGGGCTCTTCTACCTTTTGCAATAAAAGGTCGTTTGGTCATTTTGCCTTTCAAACTAGATTCACAAACTGGAAATTCATCAAAGTCCAATGGCACTAAGAGACCATCTTTGATCAGTCTTTGAATTTTGTTTGGACTAATATGACCCAAACGCAAGTGCCAAAAATATGCATCATTAGTAGAAGGAAACTTTCTCTTTAATGATTTTACATGAGAGTCATTATCTAATTCAGATTATATAATTCATGTTTATCAGGAGTTAAAATATAAAAACCATTAATAATATTGCCAAAAAAGATAAACAGTTTACCCTTCTTTATTACAACATTGTCTTTAAGGATAACACAATATCCATGTTTACCCAAATAAGTTGCAGAAATCAAATTCCTACGAATATTGGGTACATACAGATAGTCTTCCAATATTAAAACTCTAGACTCAAAACATAAATTATAAATACCAACAGCTATAACCGGAATCTTGTTCCCATCAGCCAAAGTAAGAAATAATTCCCCTTTCATTAAGTTTTTTGGTCTCTTGGAATCGTTGCAAAGCATTGCAGATATGACTAGTACAACTTGAATCCACATACCAGGAATCCATGGGATTTTGTACCAAACATATTTCAAAAAGGAATGAACTATACATACCTTTATTATTGGCAACCTTGAATTTTGGACAATTTCTCTTCCAATGTCCTTTCTTACCACAATGGAAACATGTTCCTTTGAGCTTCTTTCCTTTGTCAACAATCCATAAGACAATTTGTTTACCATCTTGCTTGGCGAAGTCCTTTTTCTTCTTCTTCTTACCCTTGCCTTTCGACTTAGGTTGAGAAGTAGAAGCTTCACCAATATTGGCTTCAATATTAAAAGTACCAAGGATGCCTTCAACCGCTACCAACTCATTCATTAATTCAGACAATGGATAAATATTTTTGTTCATATTATAGTTAGGTTTGAATTCCTTAAATGATTCTGGTAGTGACTAGAGTATTATATCCACTTGGGATTCTCTATCAATATCGACACCTAAAACTTCCAATGTATTCAGATTGGAAATCATTGTAAGACAATGCTCCCTCACTGAATTGCCTTCAGCCATTTTGATATTATAAATTTGCCACATGGTCTCTTGCCTTGCAAAATGGCCTTGCTCACCAAACATCTCCTTCAGACTTAGCATAATGTCTAAAGCTAGTTTTACATATTACATTTGATGCTGTAGAACATTTGAGATAGATGCTAGGATGTAGCACTTTGTCATCTCATTAGATTTCTGTCAACGATCATATCGCTGTTTTTCCTCAAGAGAAGCATCTAATGAAGGAAAGTTAGGACATGGTTTAGTAAGCACATATTTGTGCTCTTTAGCAGTGAGAACTATGTCCAAATTTCTTTTCCAGTCAACATAGTTGAATCTAGTCAGTTTGTTTTGATTAAGAATAGTAACAAATGGGCTAAATGATGCCATGTTCAAATCTAAAAATAATAAACATGAATATATTAAATAAACTGGACATTATCAATTTAGCATATAAACATATAGTATGGAACCTTAACAAAACCATAATATAATATATGCAACGACAAGCCAATCCCGCAATTAATATTCCTCGGAAGCAAGGTCATACCAATCACTATAATCAAGCGAGAATTATTCTCATTATTAATGTTATCATGGTAACTCTTACCAAACAAAAATAAATTTCCACTTTTCCTTCAGCCTCTAAGTAATAATGACATAGTTCCGAAGGGAGGTTAACATTATACTTAGTCTAGTGTACACCATTGCCTAGAATCGATGTGAGTCACCAAGTAACTCCATGGAAGCATGGTCGTTCTCAATGTAAAAACACACTTCATCCATCATTAAGAAGTTTAACCTATAGTACCATGAATTAAATGCCCTTCGAAGGGAGCAAGGCACATACGCCAAGGCAAGGTGCTTAATCACACTACTATAAACCGACAATGGAGGCAGTGAGATGCAACCCTTGTATCTCTCTCCCACTAGATGTTTTAAAATAAAGGTTTTTAAATTATAAATCATGCATAAACTAATTACACATAACCTTGCATGAACAAACAACCATCATATGAACATGGTAGATAAAATTTGATATCTAAACTAAGTTCTATTGATGCTATAGCCTTAAATTTCAATTTAACATACTTAAATTCAAATTTAAACAACATCATAACATTAATATCAGTTTTCATTAAATCATAGTTTCAACAACAATGCAGAAAATTAAATATGTATAATCTTCTAACATCATGAAACTAATATCTCTAATTCCAAAACTCACAAAACATGTTATACAAATTTGAAATTGAAGATTGCTCTGATACCATTTGATGGAAAAACATGTTTGTATCGCATACAAAACATACATAGCGGAAAATTAACGGATCTACTTTATTCGCAATTGATAACATGTACTAAGTAAATTTCAGAATGTAAGAACAAGAGACTGTATCTTGGTATGGTGAATTTCAAGAACAAAGATTAGAAGCACTTGGGAACACTTTTAATTTTCACTCTAATTTCACTGACACCTAAAGTGTGATCTCTCAATCAGTTATATGAGTTTGTTCTAGAGAGAATGAGAGAGTGTCCAACACTCACATACATACCATTTCATGAACTTGTTGTTCTTACAAAATTCTGTATGTTTCTCTCAATATAACTAATTATCTAATTGGGCCAGCCTTTTGGGCCTTTCCAATTGGGCTTTAATATGTGGCTTGGAGTGGGACCAAAATGGAATAAATAAGACTCTAGCTCCAATGGGTTTTGGGCTTTTCTATCAACTCTTGACAAATCTAAAGTTACCATTAATTATATTTAATATCACTATATAAATATAATTGCACTCTAGGCCTTATTAATAAATTATATCCCCAAACTTTATTGTATATGCAACCTCTTCATAAAATATTCGTAGTAATACAAAATCATAAATATAGACTGTCACTTTGTAAATTACTACATCTTAATCCTTGAGTATCCAGTTTAATCCTTTAAGTTATTCATCATATATTTATGAAATCCAATTTCGTAAACATATACTTTAGTAACTATTTCCCAAAGTAGTTAGACCTAACATTCTGAATAAAAAACCTATTAAACTTATCTCGAAGGAATATTTTGTATCTCCATTAAGAGACTATGAATTCCATCTTGAAAATATATGTTTCATCAACACTAAATGTGGCTGCCCAACATACTGAGATTTTAACCGTTACTTTAGATCTCACTCCTGATATATCAAAGCAACCTATATTTTATGATCAGGTCCATTATTCTCTCAGGATTAAGAGTTCATATAGATATAAGTCGTGAGATTTATTATTCATTTGACAGTCATTAGGAGAATAATAAATCTTACAGCGGTCCAGTTCAATATATCTTAACTCTTAAAACGTATCAATTAGAAGTCTCCACTTCCATGATCAAGATAAATCATCTTAGTTAATATGTTATAGTCTTCACAAATGAAATGCCCAATTTCATCACCGTCTACGAACTAAAATTCTGAGTTTATAAAGAACTTGTAATTTATATCTTCTGTGACTTTTCACATAAATCACATACTATGCATCTCATGGACTATATGATAATGTCTGAATATTCATGTTACCATTATTTTAGATAATAATAAAACAACTTTATTAATTACAATATTAAGTTATACATAATGTCATACATAATATCATACATAGCATCATATAATAAGATTCAAGGGCACTAATCCCAACACTTAAAATAATAATCATCTGATAGATAAATATTCTAAAAGGACTTAATTATCAACAATTCCTTTGTTATCTAATTATCCATTTTATTCCTCTGCAACCAAGCTTATTTCTAATAGAAACCAACAACTAATCACATAATTATTTAATTAATTTTAATTGTTTGACCAATCAGAATTAATTTTAATTAATCACACGTGATCGGCTTCACCCTCATACAATGCATGCAGACCGTGAAAGCTTGATCTTGTGATATCCTTTAATCTGACGATTTAATTTGGGAATCGAGCATACTGTCGCGACTGTTAGAATCTCAAGATCATTTTTATGATATGCAATAAATGATTTAATGCAGTTATGATTTTTGGGTATTTGAAATGGTCATTTTAGTCATCTTCCAAAACTAAATTATAGGTGCAAAATCAAGTGTCTACATATATATATATATATATATAACATACTTGTTTATGCTTTATTATTTTCTAATCTTATAAAATCCATGAAAAATCATTTGAAAGTTAGTTTAGAATTTGTGTTCTTTACTAAATTCATTTGAAAGTTTTTTTAATGTATAGCTAGTAAAAAAACGTACATGAGAGAGAGAGAGAGAGAGAGAGAGAGAGAGGTGTACTTACATAGAAATTAAGAGAAATATAATCAAAGATGAAAAATTATGGTTTACTTGGTACTTCATATTTAATCCTAGGCCAAACCTGAACATAAAACTTGCAAATAAAAGGAGAAAACGCAATAATTACACTTGTAAATATCAATTCTAAAACTCACACCATGTAAATATCATAAATACAATTTTTATTTTTATTTTTTTTATAATAGTTTGAAGGTGTTGGACGTTTTTATAAAAAAACATTATGGTGTGCCAATTAAGTTAACTAGAAAACTCTTGGTCATAAATATAATTATTATAAAAATATGAAGACAACACAGGCCAATAAAGAAAACCTTTTTTTTTTTTTTTGGGAGAAAAAGGCCCATAGAGAGAACTAAATATAAACTCATTCCCCACATTCATGGTCGACCCATGAATTAACCATCACACCACCAAACTGCAAAAATTTGGGCTCAATTGAGGACCAGAACTTAATTATGATAGAGATTTAGGCTCAAATGAGCCAAATTTGCCTCCAAATCATATAATAGAAACTCAAATCACTCAATTTGAGATTTGAGTGTCAGAGAGAATTTTTCTCAAAATATAGATGAGACTCAGTAGATTTGAACAATTTGTTGGGTTCTAAATCAGTCTTAATATGGCCGATACTCAAATAATTGATAGACGCGTTTATACTTTTTTTTTTTTTAAAGAGTTTCAACCAATGATTTTTAATTAATGACGTCTGCTTCTGAAGATACTCTTTATCTCTTATTCAATCATTAAAGACTTTACTAATTAAGCTAATTGGAACTCACAACTTTACCAGTTTATACTCAATTATATAATGGGTGGGTTTGAGTGGATGAATGGATTAAATCAGTTTTGCCACTCCCACAGACAATAAATAGAATTCTGTGCGACATTTGGGTACAATAAATCCTCTCAAATCTAAAGGTCCCTTTTTCGGTTGAGGTGAAGGAAGGTCACTTTCAATATATTATGGGACCGAAAGCCCTTTACTTTGTGGTGTAATAAAGTTTATCCCCAAACGTAACCCACACAATGGACAGTGCCAGGCCATTGACATTTTGTAATGAGCTTGTACACAATCCCTAGTCCCAACACATACACTTGCTCAAAAAATAAAAACATACAGAATCATCGGCTCAACCACTATTGTTTTTTTGAATAAAGTTAAAAACTCTACAAACTCTTTATATATTTCTATATTGAGTATGAATTTTAAAAATCTAATCATTAAATTACAAATTCTTATTATGTTCTTCGTGCATGTAAAATTTAAAAAAAATCAAAGATCAATTATTATCTCATCAAACAAATGTTAGATTTTCAAATTTTTATGATATAAAATTGTATATAAAAAATAAATTTATTGATCGAATAATAAATAATATTTAATTTAAACAAAATTTGATATATATGTTAAGAACAGAAGGAACATGAAGTTCAACGATTAAATTTTCAAAATTCACACTAAAAAATGAAGATAAAAAGTTTAAAAAATTTCTCTCCAAACTAGTTTTTGTACTGTTTTTTTTTTTTCGTCAAAAAGTTGATTTTAAATAAATCCTTTCAAGTACATTTTTTTAATTTTTAGAAACATCTAAAATACAAAATTTTGTTTCCAAATCTCAAAATAGAGTTTAATAGAGGTTTAAGAAATATAATACCAAACAGCTGGCTTCTTCATTCTTCCATGACCTACTTAGAGAGTTGTTCGATCCACCATGTTGCATCAACAGAATTTTTTAAAAGGCTAAAGATCACATTGATTCGAAAGTGCATGCAGTTATAAATTATTCTCACTACCAATCATATGATTGCAAAGCTATGATCTGCGGTTATGAGTATGCAATATAAATAATGCTTTTGATAGCATTATGTGCAACATTAAACTCCCAAATGCCTTTGATGATTGAACTTGGCTATTGTGCTGCTAATATATATAACAAGCAATAAATGACAAATTTGTATCAAAACCATACAATACTCCATAGTTAAAACAATTTATCCAGGAAAAAAATCCAAGCAACCCAAAATTCTGAAGGAGAACCAACTAGCAAGAGAAACAAGCTGAGCTCATGCTTGCAAAGCTGCAACAGCTCAAAAGGCATCTCCGCCACCAAAGCCTCTGTCTCCACGGTAACCACCACCACCACCACCACCACCATAAGATCGAGGGCCAGCAGGTCTGTCATTTGCAAAACTCACACGAATATTTCTCCCATTAAGCTCCTGAAAATTCAAGACATCAGTCATAATTATCAAGGCACAGGTTAAAATATCAAGTAATTATTTCTGACCTGGCCATCCATGGCAGACAGTGCTGAGCTGGCAGATTCATCACTGGTGAAGTTCACAAACCCAAATCCTCTAGACCTCCCAGTGTCTCTATCAACAATAACCTTGGCTGTGAAGCAAAATCATCAGCACTGAGAAAACTAGTATTTGTAAACAACCACTATTAACACAAGAAATCAAATTTAAGTTAACGTTAAAAACAGAGAAAAACAAAGATTCTTACCTGCTACATGCCCTGAATAAAGATTCAAAAAAACAACAGAAAACAGACGAAAAAATTGGAAAAACCCAGTTCTTTGTTTACTTTATGCCAATGACTCGTATCAATAAGCCAAGCAGAAAATGGACTCCATTAATAAGAAATGCAACACGCTCTCTTGTTAAAATAAATAATTCTTTTCTGTGGCACTCACCCCCAAATAAGAGAAAAGTAATCACTATGTCACCAATTCTGTAATTACGAATAAGAAAATAATATGATTGGCAGGCAATCCATCAAAATCGCTAGCACCTAAATCGGTATCACCCATATTATTAATATTATGCTTTGTGATAATTTAAGATATTTAATTGGTTAAGGATTCTAGTAAAAAAGATAATGATGCTCCCTCGTACATGCATATTATGCCCCCTTCAAATAAAAGAAAACATATAAATCCATTGGCTCACAAATTTTAGATGACCACCTTTACAATTTAGAGATCTATTTGAATGTTTTGCATCTAGTTATTTCACCAATATAAGTGAAAATGGGTGAGGCTCTATCAATATTGATAGGGCGGCATCCAGTCAAAGTTCCTCCATTTTGTATAAACTCAACAAGCTTTGAATAAATATAATATATATATATATATATATACACGAGTACTTCAACAAGATATCTCAGATGGACCATAAAATATCCTACAGTCCAAATAATTCCAGCATGGCATACCACTTAACACAATAGGCTAGAGGCTAACCCAAAGTAGTAATGAAAAACTAGCGGAAAATGTTCTAAAGATACCAAAGATTGCTCATCTTTAACGTATGAAGTGGTTATTAGATGTTGCCAGTTGGCAAAATGGCTCAATCTGAAGAATCAGGGAAGTATGGGATGTAGACCTTCGACAATTGTCAAAGGTATGTTCAGCAAAAGTAAGTTCCAAGCACCAATAAGGTAACCACCAACTATTTGTGGGAAAAACTCCCCAAAAGAAAGGACACTTACCATCAATTACATCACCAAAGCCAGTAAATGCATCCTTCAGAGACTGTTCATCAGTGTTGTATGAAAGACCTAAAAACCACCATTATTTGAATAAGTTTCAGAGGTATTCATAGCATAATTCTGCTCAATACGTAATACTTATTACAAAAGTGATTTAGCAATACCTCCAACAAAAAGCTTGCTTGATGACATGTAACGAACAGAATTAAGCATAGACGCAATAGGAGCCTGTCCATTCTGGGAAACGCTTAGCCTCAAGAGGCCCCCAACTTTGTTACAAAATGCCATTTTAATTGACTGCTTTCAGGTTCCAAATATACATCAGTGTCAACAAAAACATCTAGTTACCTTAATACTTCTTGACTTGGTTAATTTAAAGAAAGCAAAGTAAAATAAAAACACATACTGAATCATGCAAAACTTTAAACATGCCTTCTAGCAACAAAAATATTGTTAGACATGACCCAGTGGTTATTCATCTAACAGTTAAAAATTGGTTTTCTTAACCATCTCATCTCAATCCACCTCACTTACAAAAAGTGCTATTGTAATTCTATAACAGGCTTCTTTAGAGAAGAATGACTTAATTGAGGCACAATGAAAAGAAATAAAGGTGCCCCTGAAATCAGTGAAGTTAGGCCAGTCAGAAAAGAACACGAGTGAACAAGCTGACTAGAGAAGGAACCTATCAAGATGTCCCAATTTCATTTTCCTGTAGACTCAACATATGTTACCAACAAATAAACTTAGGCAACCCAGAAAAATATCAAACTTAAAAATCAGTTTCTTAGAAGCCTCATATGGCAAAAACAAGATCAGAGAAACACAAGCCCTTCTGGTTTTATTGTAACGCCTAAACAAGGTTAAAAGAATCCAGAACGCTTTCTCTTAATCCGAAACTTCCATGAGGTTTAAATCTGAAGTGACCACAGACACTAGCAGCCAAGTTAGCTAACACCATCAAAAAAAAAAATGGCTTGGGGGGGGGGGGGGGGGGGGGCGGGGGCGCAGGGTGTAGGGAATCATATAAATTTCAACAAAACAGTATTTAAGATAGTTTAACTTTTCAATTTCCCATGAAATTATTTTCCATGATTTCCAGCATCCAAACTAGCGACAATGGAAAACTAAAAATTCATTGATGTCATAAAAAAAATATTTTTTGGAAGTAAGCTCAAATAAAGTATTAAAAGGCTTCTTCACTCTATCTGTTCATTTGCCAAAAAAATTTCTGATAAAGTATTTGACAATAAAATAATAGAGAAATACTTTCAAAGCCCACGAAACGTCAGAGGTGGACAGAAGCTTGCAAATTTCAAATACTTTTCCACCTTTCCCCATTATCTAAAACTAGCATCAAAAGTTTTAAGACACAAATCCGTAAGAGTCTTCTAAAAGGAAATAATAAAATAATAAAAATCATGTAAAACCTGGTTTAAATCAGGTGCTCTTAAAAAACTTGGAGCACACGTATTCTGCAATTCAAAAAGGGCTGCAATTTAAACAGTTTTAGTTAATTAAACACCAACCAATCTACTGCGAGTAGTCAATAAATTACATCATAAATCATTATTCAAATTTTCGTTTCATTAAAAAGGCAAACCCTCGGTGATAAAGGGCAGCAATTTAAACAGTATTAGTTAATTAAACACCAAATGATCTACTTCGAATAGTCAATAAATTACATCATAAATCATTATTTAAATTTTCTATTCATTTCCATCAAAATTAAATTTTCTTTTATATTACAATGTCATACTCTCGGTGGACTACACAACCCTTGCTCCTAAAGGGTATGGTTCTGAAATATGATTTCTTAATTTATTCAAAAATAATTTGCGCTATCGCCTGTTATAACAAAAAAAGTGCAGTTGGTTGGATCCAGCCTATTCTTGAAATAAACAACTCGCACACACTCCCTTTCCAAAAAAAATCAATAGGCCGAGCACTGCACTTAGATTTATTGGATTTGTTGCTAAAATATCGGTCATATGGTCACATACACACACACACACATATATATGACCATTTTCATCCATAAATGTCAAGAAGAGAACAAAAGAACATAAACACACATGCAAACAAATATAGATAACGATTTTTTTTTCCTGTACAAATCGGAGAAGAGAATGAAAGACTAAAACAAAGTCTCATTTCGCACGAGGTTTCTCAGCAAACAGACAGAAAAGTAAAAGCACTCCAACATCAATAAATAAATAGAACCACAAACAGATCAAATATGCGAAACAGAAAAATACAGAATCAAGATATGTAGAGAGAGACAGGGAGGCTTTACCTCGGAGATTAGGGTTTTGAGAGAGGAAGAAGAAGCGGCTAGGGTTTAAGCCAGGAGGTAAAGTGAGTGACAGTGTGGGCCGATGAAATGGAAAATATCTTGGGGGCTTTTATGGGGCTGAAGTTGGAGTAGGGTTTTGTTCACCTGTAGCTGTGGTGTCTTTATTTTTGCAATCCTTCGCGTTGCGCCATTTTTTTTTACTTACCATTTACCCTTAAAAAAAAGTCTCGTTTATTTATGGACAGCTCTTTGAATTGAATTTGGATTTGACTAATTTTTCAACTTTAACTCCTTAGGTAAAGTATTTGGGAAGGAAAAATTGAGTGGATGCCTTAAATTCAATTAAGGTTTGATTAGATATCGCTTATTACTGAAAACTAAAAACTAAAAATAATGTAGTAAAATAATTTTTAAATGTGTGAATAGTATTGTGTGACCCAAATTTATATTGAAATATGTGTTTGGATGACTTTTGTGGGTCCGTAAACAGTATCATGGGACCCACATTTTTTCAGCAAAATGCATAAATGCAAATGTGCTAAAATTTTAGTGCAATCCAAACACTCACTTAGTGTCTTGGTCTGATGATAAAGAACTATTATTATGAGCAGACGCTATAAGTTGAAACTCTCTAAAAAAAAACTATTTATTAAAAAAAAAAACCCTTTTTTGATATTTATTTATATTTTTGTAAAAGCAGTATATTTTCCTAAAATTATCTATTATCAAATGCCCTCAAGACATTCGTACACGACCCATTTTGTAATAAGAGATTTGGAATTCAAACCTTGTTATGCCAAAAATCAATCGGTTTCTTGAACAAAGATTATTCATAAATAGATCTAATTAACAACTTGGGTTTAAAATTTATTAATTCTATCAACCAAGGTCTAAATTTCTCAACAAGTAGTATCAGAATTGGTACACTCTGATTTGATTAATTTCCTGAGTGTGATTGTTGACCCCCGTTGTCATGGAAACTGTTAATTGTTTTGATTTGCATGATCTTGTGTTGAATGATGATGATGATATTCAAGATGCTTATTGTAAGCTTTATAAATTTTGTATGAAATCTCTTAAAATTTCTACAAAATTAAAAGCTAAATATAAAAAGGTCAAACTTAAAAAAAGATGAATTTATTGCAAAATTGGATGAAGCCAATAATTTGAATGAGAATTTAAAAAATCAATTTTTATCTCACGTGGACAAAATTAAGAGTTTGGAAAAGCAACTAGTTGAATCTAAAATTGAAGTTGAAAATTAACTAGTGTCAAACTTGTTGTTGAGCCCTCAAAAGAAAAAGGTTTTTATATTCCTCAATTTAAAAGGAATAATGAAGAGTTGAAAGCTAATTTTGCTAGGATAAATAAAGGTAAAAAAATCTGATGTTAACACTGAGTTAAGGTCTAATTGTACTAAGTTAAGGTCTCTATCAACCTCCAAGGTTAGACTTCCTTCTAGGAAGCCTAGTAGTTTTAAAACTACTCATGTTTGTCACCATTGTGGTGCTTCCAGTCACACTCACCCTAATTGTTTCAAGTTGTTTACTCCTAAGCGAGTGTCTAATATGTCTCATCCTTTGTCTAAAGGTTCTGTACCTATTCTTGCTGAGTTATTAAAAGATTTGGGCTTTTTAACTCAATTTCAGGGGATTTCTAATTCCTCTATGTCCTTTAGTAGTCATACTAGGACATGTGCATTTTCGTCTTCACAGCCAAAGACTCGAGCTGTGTGGGTGATGAAGGATCTTGAGACTTAATTGTCTTTCTATTTGTTCTCTACTTTAATTCTATCTATCTAAAGTAGGACTTTCATGCTTGATTTATTATCTGTTTTTGGAATCATGCTTTCATGCATTGCATTGTTTTGTATATATTTATTTTTGCATTTTTTATTTCTTTTATTGCTTTCAAGAAAAGAAAAGAAAAAAACTGAAATTTTTTGAAAAATACAAAAACATTGTGTGTATGTGGATACTGCTACTTGTGTACCTTTGGATGGCCATTAAAAAGGTTTCTTAACTTTGTATCTCTAGTAGCTTAGATGAGTATCGCCATGCACAACTAAGCAATGTGAGCTTTATGGCTCATTATATGATTTGTATGATTTGGTTAATTTTTTGTCATTCATATCTTTATCACTCTTTTTGACTGGAAGGACTACAAAATCATAAGAGGAAGGCATAGATAACCATTTCACCACTAAAACTTATCAATCATAAAACATCTGCGTGCAACTCATAAAAGCCATGCTCAATAAGGTGTAGCATTTGCACATCAAGAACAAGATGTTTGGCTAACATAATTGGGTATTTCTTTTCTCTGTCCCATATGCCCATACATGATATGCCTTTTTACTTAAAAGAAAAAATATGCAAAGAACATGAAAAGCAAAAAGAATCAAAATGCTTTTAAATATGGTTGCAAGCATGTTTCTAGGAGATGTGGGAGTTATATGATATACCTCAAAGGTAATGGTCCCCATCAAACGGTTATGATTGTTTGTAGATGTTCTTGATTCTCATATATCATTATCTTTACATGATAAGACACTTATGCTTTCTTGCAAAAGCCCATAGATCTGTCAGGAGTACTCGATCACCTCCAACTTGAGGTTCCCAACAAGAAGGACCAGCTCCTCATGCTTCGTTATAGTAGGCTGATATTTTGAAAATGGACAATGTTAAGACAAGCCTAAGGAATGTAAAGAAGAAAGTGCAAAGAGTAAAGACAAAGAGAACTCATAGCTTGTGTGCCTTGAGGAAAGGGATAACCCATGACATTAGGGTTATGCCCCACAAAACGCTCCCGAGCAAACACGTCTGCACCATAGGTTTATACTGACCAGGGCAATCAAGGAGGATCAATAGGACCACTAGTAGCTAGACTAGCCACAACCTGAAATATTCACCACATTTGAGTGTCACCACATACAGGATATGCAAGATAAAGAGAGAAAAGATGGAAGAGAGAAAGTACATAGCCCAATGGGAAAATGAGACATGAGACGATCCTCATTGAACTCATCATAGTCCAAGTCACCCAAGAGCCGCTGAGCATAGGCAATACCTCCACTCCACAGTTGGTACTCAACGTCAGACATTAAAAATGGGGCAAGCATGAATGCGTGAGGATCCATAGGCACCTAAGGAGTATTGATACCCACCAGTTAGCAAGAAACCTGCTCATCACTAAAGGAACACCTACCCAAGGTCCCCAAACAATTTACAAGGACACTTATGATTAGAAAGAAACCTTTGAAGCATGCAATGATAACTAGGAGAAGGGAATTTTACTCACCGAGTCAGAGGTAAGGCCGTTAAGATAAGCCCAAACTGAAAGGAAGACCTTTAGGTTCACATCCACGCCCAATGCTGCAAGAAAAAAAGCACAGATATAGTGTGCAAGATGATAGTTTACACAAAAAGGAACACAGATACAGTTTGCAAGATTATATTTTGCAAGAAAAAAGGACATGGGTATAGTTTGCAAGAAAATAAGACACTGTTTGCAAAAGCATGAAATGCAATTTGTAAACCTAAATGACATCTCAGAAATATGAAACAAATACAATTTGCAAGAGTATGAAGTACAACTGGTAAAACTACATGGGAAAAGGTAAAGAGTCCAACCTTAAGGAGCTTCCAAGGCCCCGCTAGCTAGCATAGAGTCCCTCGGCTCAATGTGTCCATGATCGAGTAAAGGTAGGCAAGGCAAGTGTGGCCCCACTTTACCTCCTGAGCTTGCTCAAAGTCACAAAAGAGAGCTAGCCACCTTAGAGACACTATCTAACCTCCATTGGTAAAGAGATATGCCCCCACCACATACAACATAAACGCCTTGGCCATCAGGGCACGATCGTCTGGAGTCACTTGAGAATGAGGCTTGTAGTCCCTCTCCAAATCAAAGTAATGAATACACTCATTAAGGTAGGCACGATCATTTACCAAGTAGAGGTAGGCAAGGCAAGCATGGCCCCAGTTTGCCTCTTGAGCTTGCTCAAAGTCACGGAAGAGAGCTAGCCACCTCAGAGACACTGTCTGACCTCCATTAGCAAAAAGATATGCCTCCACCACATACAGCATAAACACCTTGGCCATCAGGGCATGATCATCTGGAGTTGCTTGAGAATGAGGCTTGTAGTCCCTCTCCAAATCAAAGTAGTGAATACACTCACTATGGTAGGCACGCACTAGTAAGTCTACGCCTAGCTGAATGCCCAACTCACCCTTCAAGTTGATGATGGGCCCATGGGATCTTAAACCATTCTTCTGATGAAAATCATGAAGGGTCATAGTGATCTCCCTCTCAACAATATGGAAAGTGTGGATAGTGTCCCACCACCTTTCAGTAAGGGCCTAAACCAGTATGTCGCTGGCTGCACCCTTAAGAAGGAGGTGTATGAATGGCCTGAAGCCGGCTGCATTCACCAATGTCTTCATCACAACTGTTAAGGTCTGACACCATATGAATATGTGGCTAGCACTACCCCTACTGGAGTAAGGCTACAAACCTTGTAGAAGACAAAAATAGGAGCATAAGAATCATTTTGGACAAAAAATAAGTAAAAAAAATCAAATTAGGCATAAAATTGAGATTCTAGGTCTTAGTATGCGTACGCGAACTGAGTGTATATGTACGCATGCCCCGTGTACGCATGCGCTTGCTGAGACATGTGTCTGTGTGATTTTATGAACATCTATGCATACGCATACAAAGTGTACATGCATGTATATAGCTTGGCCGTGCATGCATACACATGGGTGCAACTAGAACAATTTCTTCAACATTCTCGGCCTACCATGATACAAAACTCATCCTAAACATGTTTCTACCCCTCCTAGGATATCAGGTTTTTATCTAAACCCATCCCACAGCAAAACCCAAGCATTTACAAGTCTAAAAACATATTGAAATAGAAGATCAGAGCAAAACTTAAAAATGAGAAAAGTTTGAAAAAGTTACTAATCTAGCCCTTGCATTGTCAGAAGATGATCATTTGGTCTATAGAGCAATGGAGGAGACTCATTCAGCCTTGTGGCTCCAACCTAATGGGTGATGTTGAAAACTTCATCGATGATCAAGTAAGAAGGTTTCTTAGTCTTGGGTGTCATTGGAGAGAATAAGAGATTTTAAGAGAGAGAGATTTCAGATTGTGAGGGAATGAGGGAATAAGGGAGAGACAAAAGCTTTTGTAAGGAGAAAGAGGAAGTTGAAGAGTTAGAGAAAGAGTGAAAAGATGAAGAGAATGAAAAGAAAAAAATGGTTGGTAACCGTTGAGAAAATGAAGAGGCGGGAAAGAAACCTAGTGGCTAAACTACATGTAGTTTAGGCCCCCACTAACTACGTGTTGTTTAGTAAAAAAAAAAAAAAAACTTAAGGCATCCCCAATAGACTCCCAAAGGTAGGAAATGAAAGGAAAAATTCAAAATCATCCCTAGTGAATCAAGAAACGTCAGAAGTTACAAAGACACGCTGAAATGATAAAAACACCCCTCAGTGGGTCAAAAGGCATAAGAATTTCAAGGAAACTCCCTCAAGAGTTAGAATCACCAAGGAAACTCCCTCGTGAGTTAGAATCACCAAAGAAACTCCCTCATGAATCATAACTACCAACACAACTCCCCAGTGAGCCATAAAAGAAGATTTTCCCCAATGGATCATACATCATCAAGGACTTCCCCATAAGTCAAAAAATTACCAAGAAAACCCCCGTGTATGTTTGGAAGCCCCTCATGTGAGTTTTCCGCTCGAGATCACAACCACCACCATACTTATGCATATATCTTTCAAGAATTGAATATGCAAGCCCAAACCCCCAACATAAGTTAGAAAAGAAGAATACAAAATTTGAGTACATATCCTTCTTGGAGTTGAACATGTACACCAAAACTGAGGTGCAAGCCACTTAGAATTGAAGAGTTTAAGACAAAGCAAAGAGCCATCCAGAAGTGAAGAGATTGAGATAGATACAAAAGTTACCTAGAGGCAAGGGCCATTCGAAGAAGTTTGAGGCAAGAGCCCCAAATGGACACCACATATATGTATTCTTTTGGCTCATAAGAGTACTTTATTTGTTTGTTTTTCCTTTTTAAGTGACTCTAAGATAGTGAGTCACTTGCCTTTTGCTTACAATTGGCAAACCAGGTTTTCAAATAGCGAACTTGTCGTTACTCTTTTTGTGAGTAACACCCGTGGGACTTCAGACATATGAAACCCACGCAACTCTACAAAGTTGCACCCTGCCCAATGTATGTGTATTGTTTGCTGTTTGTGTGGGTTAGGCCTGAGCCATACATTGAAACAAAATGTTTTGTCTCTTTTTCTTATGATTCCTATAGCTAAGCTCTTGAATCAAAAAAAGGGCATCTGTAGACTTCTTATTTTGTACCCTTTATGACTCAAGCTCCCATTTCCTAATGATGGTAGTACTCTAAGGCCTAAGGTTGGTTTAGAGACCAATTTGATGAAAATTGACTTAAGGAAATATTTATAGAAAATATAACTTATTTTTAGAATGAATAAAACTATTTTTTGTAAAAGAAAGGCTGCTGGAAATCCTAAGTGTGTGCATGCATACTGTAGACACTTGATTTTGCACCCATAATTTAATCTTGGAAGATGGCTAGAGTGACCATTCATATACCCAAAATTTATAGTTGTATTACATGCATTAATTTATTCATTGCATATAATAAAAATGATTTTGAGATTCTAATGGTCGCGACGGTATCTTCGATTCCTAAATCGGACTGTTGGATTGAAAGATATCATAAGATCAAGTTTTCATGGTCTGTATGCATTTTGTTTGGGTGGAATCAACCACATGTGATTAATTTAAATTAATTCTAATTGGTTAAACAATTAAAATTAATTAAATAATTTTGTGGTTGGTTGTTGGTTAGTGTCAAAGATAGGCTTGCTTGCATGGGAATAAAGTGAATAATTAGATAATAAAGAAGTTATGGTTAATCAAGTTTTTGGAATATTTATCTATAAGATAATTATCACTTTAAAGGCTTGAATATCAAGAAAAATTGATTAATTTTTAGAATACGGATTAAAAAAGCATCTATGTGCAATTTTTGGCTAAAAATTCCTCAAAAAAGGAGTTCAAATCGGACCAAAATTCAAACGCGAGCCTGGCACCCAAGAGGACCTATCGGCACTCTTGGATTGCCAATTGGCCCAAATGCTCAGCTCGGCCCGGGAACTTTCTAATTGAGACAAAGCCTATCTTTTTCAACTTTTTAGAGATAAGGACATGTTCCAATTCGTATCTGATCTCATTCAGCTTATTTTTTAAGCATCCCAACTTCTATAAATAGAGGAAAAAGATCAGAATTAGGGGCACTTCTTTTCTGACTTCTCTGCTCCCTTTACGTTAAAGACGTTCTGGAGGCTTTTTCTTTAGGAACTTCTTTTTTGTAAGTAAAGTATTTTAGACCTTAAAGAAGTGAATAACCTTCTTTGATTTCTAAAATATTCTTTCATTTGAAGAGCACACTCATGCAAGAGGTATTTAATTATGTCTTCTATTTTTCTATTGTTTTCCATTAATTAGCATGTTGTTGTTCGTTGCGTGAATATGGTTACTATGTTTTATTGTGCCTTGTTCTAAATTCTTATTTGCTATGCTTAGATATTTAGTTGAAATTTTCTTTAACATGTTCTTTAGTTGAATGTCTGTTTTAATTTTTTTTCTTTGATTTCAAAATCTGTTAATGAATATCAAAATTGATCTGCATCTTCTTTAGATGCAGATCTGAATTTTTTCAAACATAAAACTGATCTGTATCTTCCTTAGAAACAGATCTAAATTTTTTTCAAATATCAAAACTAATCTGTATCTTCCTTAGATGCATTTGAATTTTTTTTCAAATACAAAACTGATCTATATCTTCCTTAGATATAGATCTGAATTTTTTTCAAACAACAAAATTGATCTGTATCTTCCTTAGATACAAATTTGAATTTTTTTTAAACACAAAACTGATCTATCTTTTCATTGAATATAGATTTGAATTTTTTCTAAGAAAGTTTTCTTTTTTATAAAATTGCAGATTTTGAAATTTTAAAGAAGGAATTACGAGATAGGTTAAAGTTTGTTTGTTTGTTTGTTTTTTTTTTTTTTAATTTATTTTTTTTATGTCATTCCATGAATATGTGGTGCATGCATAGTAAGTTTGTCTCATGGATGTGAATCCTTTTTCAAAAGTTTTTTTTTTTTTTTTAATTTCAAAAACAGATATGATTTTTACAAATCAAATCTCTCTCTCTCTCTCTCTCTCTCTCTCTCTCTCTCTCTACCTTTTAAAAACAAATCTAATTTTTACCAATCAAATCTCTTTTTTTTTTTACCCTTTATAAAAACATATCTAATTTTTACAAATTAAATCTTTTTTTTTTTTTAATTTTCAAAACAGATCTAATTTTTCTTTTAAAAAGAGGACATGTTTATAAGGCAAAATTGTTTAAATTAAATTTTGTCAAGTGTTTGTTATGTGTTATAACGTATCATTCAACATTATACAAAAGGACATATAATGGTCATTAGAGTCTAGAAGACCATACTCTGTCTGGGCAGAATGGGTATCTAACACCTTTCCATTCCATAACCTAGCCTCTAAACTTAGGTTTTTGATTAGTAGATTAGTGTTTTGCCTTTAGTTTTGGTAGAATGTAACTAGGACCAAAGTTTTGTATTTTCCTTTTTTGCATAGATTGCAATTAGGACCAAAGCCTTGTAAGGTAAATCCCCCAAATTGTACTTTTTTTATTCAATCAATGACATTCAAAGTATTTTGAATATGTAATTGTATATGTATTTTTTTTTTAATTTATAAAAAATAAGACTCCACACCACTTACCCAAAAAGAGAGGTGCATTAAAGTACCCAAATCTCTTTTTTGAGAGCACCCAAGTTTTTCCTAATCTCTTATAGTGGCGACTCCACTGGGGATGTCGATGACTAAGTTTCATATTAGACTTTTAGTGACCAATTATATACCGCTGTTTTTTGTACGATGTTGTTGTTTGTTTGGTTGTCTATGTCTTAAGATGTTTGTATAATATTCTTTTGTTTGTGTTGCCATGTTGATTGTTAAAAGCTTTCCCTAACTGTCATAGTGTATGTCATCAAAACAACAAATATGTATGCACCCATCTTAACATATGGTGGCAGTAACCATGGATCACCAGTCTTCATTAGATTCGGGTACCTAGTGACGAACACACCACTTACCCAAAAAGAGAGGTGCATTAGAGTACCCAAATCTCTTTTTTGAAAGCACCCAAGTTTTTCCTAGTCTCTTACAGTGGTGACTCCACTGGGGATGTCGAAGGCTAAGTTTCATATTAGGCTTTTAGTGACCAATTATATACCCTTGTTTTTTGTATGATGTTGTTGTTTGTTTGGTTGTCTATGTCTTGAGATGTTTGTATAATATTTTTTTGTTTGTGTTGCCATGTTAATTGTTAAAAGTTTTCCTTAACTGTCATATGGTGGTAGTAACCATGGATCACCAGTCTTCATTAGATTTGAGTACCTAGTGACGAACTCACCAACTCATAGCCCAAAGTCACTGGAACATTTCTTGTTGACTATAAAGGATAAACCATGTCATTTGGACCAATGTAATGTTCATTACATTACAAGTTGGGAGGTGTAATGTCCTAGCTATGGGAAACAATGAAACAACAAACCCACCGTACAAAGTAATGACTTAGAACCTACCCTTAGGCGGTCCATGTTAAAATTGCATTGCATGTTGTGTGTGTTTGTTTGGTTGGTAGATTAATATAGATGGGACCTTGCTTTGTTTGACCCAACCAAACATTTTCTTAAGGGAGAATTTGGTCAAGATCAAAAGGAAGACTCCAAAAAGAACCCAAGATCAACATTCAAGCTAGTAGTTCTAGTTCTAAGTCCATCACGGTATTGAAGCCTGTAAGCATAGAAGACACTCCACTGCTGCAACATCACAATCCTGTGTTTGACCTACAAGATAGTTTAAGCCATAAGAAGTCCAAAGACTCCATCGCCGTGGTGAAAGGGGGAGAACATTTGAACACTAAAGAACCCACGAACACTCAAGAGCTACTAAACACCATGATAGCAAGCCAAATTCAGTTAATAGAAGACATAAACCTTATTGTACAGCAGTTTCAGAACATGAAGGGTGGCCAAGAGGAGAACAAGACTGATTATAATCCCCCAACCATGGAAGGTGAGAAAAAGATTAACAAGAGGATAAACAAGGTGGAAAAGATGATCAAAAGAGCTTGCAAGATGGAAGACCTCATGGACTACCAATCACTCTCACTTTTCCCCGATGTAAGATTGCCTCCCAAGTTCAAAATGCCAACCTTGAACAAGTTCGACGGGACTAGCTGCCCAAATTCCCATTTAAAGATGTACATAAGGGCCATGCAACCCCTAAAAGCAACTAAAGAGTTACTTGCTTAAATGTTTCAAAATACCTTGATTAGAGCTGCTCTCAGGTGGTTTCTCAACCTAGATGATGCTAGAGCAAGGAGCTTGGAAGACATATACTACGAGTTTCACAATCAATACAAGTATAACATAGAGGTGAATGTGATGACGAGAGATTTGGAGACTACTAAGCAAGAGCCGAAAGAATCTTTCTCTACCTTCATTACCAAGTGGAGGTCCAAAGCTGCACAGATGATGAATATGCCAAGTGAAGAAGAACAATTAACCATGGTTGTAAAAAACTTATTGCCTGAATACCTTAAATATTTTTTTGCTCAATATTTTCCTAATTTTAAAACTTTGATTGTTGTTGGAACCCAAATTGAGGATGCAATAAATAAGGGCACTATAAAAAATGAGGACCCACCAAGGTTTAAAAAGAATTTTGGATCTAGTTCTAAAACTGTAGAAGTTTCTAATATATACAAAAATGATCCTTACCAACTTATTGCTCCTATTGCCCCCGTGCTAATATCACAAGGGCCACCTCCAAGGCCTAGGAGGGAATTTCATGAGTTATATATGCCTGTGAGTCAAGTGTTTGAAAAACTAAAAGCAAAGGGTTGCTAAAACCCTTAGACCCAAGACCAATCCCAAACTCATTGCCTGCAAGATTTGATGTAAGTAAGAGATGTGCCAACCATCAGAGCCCTGGCCATAACACTGACAAGTCTTTTGGCCTTCACCATGCAATTCAAGATCTAATAGACATTAAGGTGGTTGCACCACCTTCAAGGCCTAGCATCACTAATAATCCCTTGCCCAACCACAATTTTGGGAGAGGACTAAGGATTAATTACATGATGACTGAAGAGGAATGAGAAAAGGACCCGTCTGAGTTGATTTATAACCTACCCGAGTGCTTTATGATGACATGGGAAGAGTTAATGGGTATGACATCCACTGCAGGGTTATGATATATGGAGTGAAGATGCTATAGAAACCCCAAATTACCCAACATCCACAAATAGGGGGAGACACTTCAAACCCTAATCAAACTACCCAACATCCATAAATAGGGGGAAACACTTTAAACCCCAAGCAAGTTACCAAGCACCTACACATGGGGGGAGACATTTCGAACCTCAATCAAACAACTCAACACCTACATATAGGGGGAGACACTTCAAACCCCAGTCAAATGACCTAATACCCACATATAGGGGGAGACACTTCAAACCTTAAGATACATATCTAAATGACCCATAAAAAATTGACCACATCACAAGGGGGGAGACATTTCAAACCCCCACATTTGGAGACAGACAACCCAAAAGAAGCATTGAACAAATCTACCCAACAAACACTTACTGAAGAGGATGAAGTACTCAAGTAGTTGTAGAAAACTCAAGCCAATATATCCTTATGGGGTTTACTCATGGCCTCATACAAGCATTGCCAGAATCTGGTAGACATTCTCAAACAAATCCAAGTCCTTACAACCGCTACTCCACAAGATCTGAATGCCATGATTGGGTCTATAAGTAGGGAACTCACTATTTCCTACTTTGATAAAGATTTGAAAAAAAAAAGGAAGCACCATAATGACCCATTGCACATTACTGTAGATGCCAAATGGCAAAAGGATTCCAATGGTTCTAATTGATGATAAAAGTGCCTTAAATGTATGTCCTTTAAAGACTGCAAGTTGCTTGGGCCTAAGTATTGAAGATTTTGTGTTGACAGTTCAGCATGTGAGGGCGTATGACAATAGTAGAAGGGAGGTCTTAAGAACCGTGACACTAGAGCTCACTATAGGGCCAATGATCAAGAAGGTATAATTTCAATTCCTAAACATAGCCTTGTGTTTCAATATGCTCCTAGGATGACCATGGATCTATGATATAGAGGCTGTACCCTTATCCTTATACCAAAAGGTCCGGTTTTCGCATGAAGGAACCATAGTTACCATATATGGCGATACTTTGACCATACTAAAGCCCATTTTTGGTATTGATTCTGAGAAGGAGCCATTAACCTTGGATGGCTTTGAAATTAAGAAGCCTGGTTTTGAAAGAAGAGAAAAAGAAGTGGAGAAGATCCCCATGGGCTTTGCTCCCTACAACAACAACAATGTGGTGGTAATGATGAGAAGAATGAATTGCCTTCTAGGGATGAACTTAGGAAAGACTGTGAAGAAGGCAACTGCTTAAGTCCCAATAATTCCCACTACCACACCACCTTTTGGGCTAGGTTATAAGCCCACTGATGATGACTTGCTAGAGATGGAGGTGAGAAGAATGGCTTATGCAAAGGCCAATGCAAAGGCACTTCCTTGACCCCAACACCCCTAAAGCCCTATACTCCCACATTGAACGGAAAATTTGTTAAAGCTGGAGATAGTTAACGCTATTAGGGGTTCCTTGAAGCAAGATTCGATCCTGAGTAAAAAATAATGATGCCTAGGTTTGAGCTATTATTTGATTGTAACAACAAGGCTCCAGAACTAAAGAAAGAAGACACAAATTGGGTCCCCACTGATTTGGCTAATTACATGGACCTTGATGCAATGACTACGCTTCTAGGAGATGCCATTTGCAATATAAAAGAAGAAGAGTACTAGAAGACTTGCCAACATGCATTAAAGAGCTCGTATGAAGCAAGAACAAGTGATGAAGATGGGGAAAGCGGAGAAGCCCCTAGTGATGATGATAAATGTCGACAACAAGAGTGATAGTAGTAGTGATAGCAGCAACAGTGACAATGGAGATAGCGAGGATGATAACAACAGTGATAGTGAAAGCAACAATAGTGAAGACTATGATAGCTAATATAGTGGCAATAATTGGGGTAAACCCCTTAGTGACAGAGAAGATGAAGATGTAGGACCTTTCTATGAAGACCACTTTAATGATGATGTGGATTACTATGATGGAGATATAGAGGATGATGCTGAAGCTGAACCTATAAATGCGGAAAATGATGCTGAAACTGAAAAATATGAGTTAGAAAATGTGCTGGAAGCGGTAAAGATGAGGCAGAAGTTGAAAATGAAGAAGCTGATGATATAGATTATGATGATTACCCCTATAGGCGGCCCTCAGTTTAGAGCTATATTACTGATGTTAGTTCAAGATCAAGCCCTTGATATGATAACCATGGTAGAGAAATTCCTAAGTTAGGGTCATTCCACAATTCAGAGCTTGGCTCACTGACCCCATACACTGAAGAAGAGGACGATATAGTTGCTAGATTGGCCACCTTAGACAAAAAGCTGATGATCTATAGTTTCAGAAATATAACACTGGAGAATCTTGAAGGTGAAGATGAGAAGATGGAAGGGAATGAGTCAAAATTCTTTCCCCAATACATCTTTCCAAGCAACAAAGGGAAGCAAGATCTGTTTGGTGAATGGATGGATAGTATAAAGCGTTTGGATGCTTATGTCTGACAAGCCCATAGATATGGAGATTGATGGTGAAGGCATGGACTATATGGATGAGGACCTTAGGGTACTAATGCTGAGGGAAGAAGGAACTCATTGGGAGCCACTTGCCATTGTTGAAGTCACAACTGAGTTGAAGAATTGGGCATAAGAGAGAGTCGCCCACCCCATGGAAGACTCTGTGGATAAGATCAAGAATGTTAAGCCAATCACTCTTGCCAAAAATATTGTTTCTATCCTATTGAGTCTGTTTCTTCTAGTATTATTATTCCTGTTAAGTTTGTTTGTGATCATATTCCTATAGAGTCTGTTTCTGTTGAGTCTGTTGAGAACTCTTTTCCTTATGATGTCATTTCTGATTCTGCTTATTTGTTGGCTTTGAATGTTTTTATTTCGGAAATTGGTAAAGAAACTCTTAATAATAAGGAATTCAAACAAGGGCATGTAGAACCTATAAAATAAGGAACACAACCTGTTAACCTGGGAACTGATGATGAACTTAAGATGATACAAGTGGGCAATACCTAACCTCCTTTGAAAAAGATGCATTAGTTGCCCTACTAACAAAATTCAAATAGGTATTTGCATGGTCATACGAAGACATGCCTGGCATTAACACAGATATAGTGCAACACTACATTCCAATAGATCTAACCATGAAGCCAGTCAAGCAGAAGTTAAGAAGAATGAAGCCAAAATGAACTCTTAAGATTAAAGAAGAAGTCGAGAAACTATACAATGCAGGATTTATGAGAGATGTCAACTACCTAGAATGGTTAGCTAATGTGGTTCAGGTGCCGGAGAAAGATGGGAAAGTGAGAATGTGTGCGGACTTCCAAGATCTGAATAAGGCTAGCCCGAAAGATGATTTTCCTTTGCCTCACATTGATATCTTGGTTAATAACACAACAAGACACGCCTTGTTGTCATTTATGGATAGTTTTTTGGGATACAATCAGGTAAAAATGGCTTTGGAAGATATGGAAAAGACCTCCTTCATTACTCCATGGGGAACATATTGCTACAAGGTCATGCCATTTGGCTTTAAGAATGCTGGTGCTACTTACCAACATGCAGCCACTACTTTGTTGCATGATTTGATCCACAAAGAAGTAGAAATTTATGTGGATGACATAATAGTAAAGTCCAAAGACCATGAAGGACACATACTAGCTTTACGGAAGCTTGTTAAAAGAATTCAATTCTATAAGTTACGGTTGAATCCAAAGAAGTGCACTTTCGACGTACCATCCAGAAAACTATTGGGGTTTATGGTAAGTCATAGGGGAATTGAAGCCAATCCTGACAAAATCAGGGCAATTTTAGAGATGAAGCCTCTAAGGACTGAAAAGGAAATCTGAGAGTTTTTAGGAAGGATGCAATACATTAACAAATTCATAGCCCAGCTCACCATGACATGTGAGCCACTGTTCCAACTACCCAAGAAAGAAGTTCCCATAGTATGGAATGAAAATGTCAAGAAGCTTTTGAGAAGATTAAGAATTATCTAATGAAGCCACCAATATTGGTTCCATTGGTACCTAAAAAGTCATTATTGTTGTATCTCACAATTATGGATATAGCAATGGGGGCTTTGCTTGCTCAATACCTAGAGGAGTCTAGTAAGGAGAATGTGATTTATTACAGTAGCAAGAAGATGTTAGCTTATGAAGAGAAGTATTCACCACTTGAGAAGACGTGTAGCACTTGTATGAGCAACCTGTAAACTCAGACATTACATGCTGGCTTTCAAAGTCTTGTTGATTGCAAGAATGGATCCTTTAAAATACTTTATAGAAAAGCCTGTGCAAGATGGGAAAACAGCTAAATGGATTCTGCTTCTATCAGAATTTGATATTAAATATATGACTCAGAAGTCGATGAAGGGGAGAGCAATTGCTGATCACTTAGCCAACTGTTCACCTGAAGAAGCTGAAGAAATCCAAGGAGACTTTCCAAATGAGGATATCATGGGGATAGAGCTAGAATCATGGAAGATGTATTTTGATGGTACAACTAATCAAAGTGGAAGTGGCATTGGAGTTCTCTTAATTTCTCCAAAAGGGACACACATCCCATTCTCTGGTAGGCTCAACTTTCCCACCACTAATAATGCTACTGAATATGAAGCTTGTATTATGGGGTTACAAGCAACCCTAGGTCTTGGAGTGAAAGAGTTGGAAGTGTACGATGATTCAGCCTTGATAATTTTCCAGATTTAGAATAGATGAAAGATCAATGAAGAAAGACTAATGCTTTATCATGAATGTCCTCAAAAGTTGGCGTCGAAATTCAGTAAGCTCCAGCACCAATATGTGCCAAGAATGTAGAATCAGATTACAGATGCTTTAGTAATAATGGCACCCATGATGGATGGACCTAGGGAGGATGAAGCTTGACTAATAGTGGTGGAGCAAAAAAAAGAGCCAGCTAATTGCATGTCAATAGAAGAAGATGGGGAAAAGAATGGAGAAGGTGAATGGTATTCAGACATTCTACAGTACCTCAAGGATGAGAGTTACCCAAAGTCTGCAAACAAGAATGACTAATTGACCATCAGAAGGTTGTCCACCAATTATATTGTTTGTGGTGAGAGGCTTTATAGAATATCATTTGATGAAATTCATCTCCTTTGTGTGACCGCCAAAGAAGCATAACAAATAATTGAAAAGGTTCATGAGTCCAGTTATGGGCCACACATGAATGCACACATGTTGTCACAAAAAATAATGAGACAATGTTATTATTGGACTACTATGGAAGCAGACTGTGCAGCTTATGTTCGAAAGTGCCATCAATGCCAAGTCCATGGAGATTTGAAGCATATGCCATCTATGCCATTACATACCATGACTTTACCCTGGTTGTTCTCTACATGGGGAATAGATATTATTGGGAAGATTCACCCAACAACATCCAATAGCCATGAATTTATACTTGTTGATATTGATTATTTTCCTAAATAGGTAGAATCTGCCTCATACAAGGTTTTGAACTTGAAGAAAGTTGCTCAATTTATTCAAACTAATATCATTTGTAGATATGGGGTATTGCATGAAATTATCTCAAACAATGGGCTACATTTCAAGGGAGAAACAGAAAAGCTACTTTGACAATTCAATATTTAGCACCACAAATCCTCATCCTATTGTCCTCAGACTAATAGAGTAATTGAGGCTGCAAACAAAAATATAGGGTGAATTTTGAAGAAGAGCACGAAGAACTACAAGGATTGGCATTCACAATTACCCAATGCACTTTAGGGGTATAAAACATTAATTCGGTCTTCCATAGGAGCCACTCCTTATTCCTTGGTGTATGGGATGAAAGCAGTCCTTCCCAATGAAATGGGTATTCGTTCATTAAGAATAGTATTGGAGAGTGAAATTCCTAAAGTAGATTGGTTGCAAAGTAGATATGACCAATTATGCATGATGGATGAAAAGAGACTCAAGACCTTGTATCACATTCAAGGTTACCAAATAAGACTTAGGAAAACTTTTGACAAAAAAGTGAGAACTTGAGTTTTGAAGTTGGGGGATTTAGTGTTGAAAGAGATCCGAGCCCCGATTCAAGAGACAAATGGGAAGTTCAAGCAAAATTGGGCATGCCCATATATTATCAAGTAAACACACTCTAATGGAGCAATAAGGTTGATGAACTTAGATGCAAACCTTTTTACTGAGCCAACCAATTTGGATCAATTGAAGAAATACCAAGTCTGAGGTGATAGCCATAAAACACCACATCTAAAGTGGTTGTAAATTATGGTGTTTCCTTTCATAGGGCAACCTAGGCAAAAGTTAAGGTAAATAAAATGAACTACGTGATAACCTGATCCTTCTACCAAGGAGGTACGTAGGCAACCATATATTGGTCCGGTCACAACTTCCCCAAACCTATAATTTACCCATTAAACGAAGAAAAAAAAAAGTTTTCAAAATATAACCATTCCATTAAACCATGTCATTACACACCACAAAAAAAAAAAAAAAAAAAAAAAAAAAAAAAAAAAAAAAACCTAAACCCTAAACAGAACCCTTAACCTGAAAGTCCTAAATAATTCTTAAACCTAAGAGTTTCACATCAACTTTTAAAATAAACATGTTCAAAGCCAAAAAATAAGTAGATCATTTTTTCTTCAGTCTTTTCTCCTTTGGTTATTCATTGATTTCATCTGTGCTAGGTATTTTGTTATCTTTGTCCCTCCTTCTAAACTCATAGTTGTTAGCCTTATTTTTTTCTTAGTTATCTCTAAGAAATTGTTTTCTCATGACAACCATGTCAGCCTCCTTGTCCACAATTTTGTTCACCAACTAGTTAGAATATTTTGCGGTCACCCTGTGAAAGTGAACCTTAACAAAAGATTGATCCACTCAATCAGCCATCTCCAAGCCCAACAACATGTTCCTTATAGAACTAGGATTTGTGTCCATAGGAGTAAAAGGTTTTCTTCCTTTTCCACCAGGCTTTACCTACTCCTATTGGAATTGTCTCAAAAGTTTATCAGCCTTATAGAAAGTTGCCCTCCTTAACCCGACTATGAAGATGTGATCTAATCCAAAGGATCGCAATAAAGGGGGTGGGCACTTCCACCAATAACAATTCCATCAAATTGAGACATTGGATTTCTTGTTCAAAAATTTCACCTAGTCGCTTTTAGTTTAATATTCGGTTTTGAGGAGAGACCTATTGAGGAAATTGCTAGGACCATAATCAACAACAGTAGGCATGGCAATCATGTCTAGTCTTTCCACCAACCATATCTGCAAAGTCAAGGGACTACCAAGAAAGCATTGTGACTCTCCACCAAGAAATACGAAATCCAATCCTAAAAGAGTTTTTGCCAAGATTAGAGAACAAGATTATCACCATCCTTGACTTGATTCACAATGCCAATAGCTTAAGCATCCATAAAACCAGGCCTTCCAGAACAAAGCAAAAATTCTCCCACGAAGCAAATAGTTAAGCCAAAATTCTTCTGCATATTGTCAATCACTCCATGAGTACGTTTGTTAATCAGTCTTGAAACAACTGCATAAAGATTTACCATGTGGCCTTCAATCATGCTACTAGTAATTAAAGTAGAAAGTCCTAGAGCACCAGACAAAATCTCCCTATGTCTCGGACTGTAGGAAACTGCTATGGATTTTTTACTATGATCATAACCCAAAATAGCTGAAAATTCTTCAATTATGGGACAAAGTTTAGTGGTTTTAAACCGGAACACATGGTCTTCAGTATCCCAGAACTTCACGGTGGCACAGAGAAAATCCCACTTGATCTAGACATTCCTCAAAGACTTGATTCCTTCTAGCTTGTAGGCTATGAAATTGGTCTTGGTACTAAAATCAAAGTTACAAACCCATCTATTGATATCATGAATGGTTAAACGAGAAAATTTTTGATTGTTAGCCATGTATAATTCTTGCATGTGATAGTTGTTTCTTGATAAGGTTAGGTGCTTAAATAAATTACCTTAGTCCCTAACCAGGTTTAAATAGGTTTCAAGAGTTTGTAGCTGACTAGGATAGTGTTTCATAGTCTCAAACGGAGAAAATATTTTCCAAAAAAACTCAAAAACATAGAAAACGCGTTGGCAGAGCACTAGGAATCGAGGCAAAATTGGACGTGCCCATCGGCACCTCAAAGTGCCAATTGGCACTCCAAGAGTGCCAATTGACACCCAACTCAACCAAGGCTCAATTAACCTATTTTGTGTTTTCAGGCACTTGACAGGTCCATTTTGACTCTATTTTTCACTAAAAAAAATGGTTGTGCAATAAAGTTTCTCAAAATTTGCATGGTTTGTTAAACTGGGGCATTTAGACATGCTTTGTCCATTTGTTTTTTTAAAAAAAAAAATTCATCTGCATCACTTGTTTCAAAAAAAAAAAAAAGGGAAGAGAAAATTTATCAAGTTAAGATTTTCCAAAGTCATGCATTTATCTCTTAAACTAGGGGCATTCGACTATGTCTTATCCCCTCTTTCTTTAACAAGTAAAAATCACCCACCCATTTTCCAAAAAAAAAGGGGGGGGGGGGGGGGAAGATACCCTTTTCAAAAAAATAAAAGGTCATCATGCATAAAGTTTCCAAACTAGGGGCATTCGGCCTTGCCTCATTCAGGTGAGTATAAATCACACCAAAGGTGGTCAGAAAGGTTCAAATTGTTTACTAATAAGACTTCATCAGGTGAATTCTAAACTTGTCTCATCTAAGTTTCAGCAAGATTAGAAGCAATCCAAAGATAAGGAGCTAAGAGCAGAAATTAATACAAATTGTCTAAGAATTACTTTCTTGTCATTGCAAGAAAATTAAGATACAAGTCAAGCATCATTTGGACTCGCGTCTGCCTACAGGAAGATCTCCTAGACCCACCCCTAGAAGAGCCACCTTTAGTGTCTCCTTCCTAACTTGCATAAAACCAAGATTCTTGTTGCCGGTTCTAAAGTTCAAGATTTCTGATCCTCTCCTCCAAGGATCTTGTGTTGGCATCAACCATTGCCATTCGACTGTTCTAAAAAATCAACAGAGACAAGTGTTAGATCCATTATCATGAAGATTCAAGCAAAGAGCATTAAGAAGGCATCATCTTATATCCAGTTCATTTTATTGAGCACATATTAAGAAGATTGAGTGCGTGCCACAAGCTGTAAACCTCCAATCATCCGCATGCTTTCTTCTACAAGATCAACACAGACCTTAAGTAGAAATCCAGAAGCTCAAAATAACTCAATAAGCAAACATGAAGACAGAAGACTAAAGGATTTAGGAATATACCGGGTCATTCCAGGGGACTTTTGGGGTATACTTTGGCCGGTCTAAATGCAGATGATGAAGCCTAAAAGTGCAACATGCATTTATTTTTGCAAGAGTTGAAACAAAGAATATAAGAGATGCAAGATGAGATCCAAATTGACTTTAGAAGGAAAGAATGTTACCAAGGTAACAGGAATGCCAGCTAGACAGCCTTGCAATTGAGTCTGGAAGAATTCAAGATAGTCTCTTGGTGTCCCTAAAACAACATGGCCGACTCAAGCACGAGCAATTTCTTTATTAGCTAAAAGGTCTGCCAACTGGATGGAAGGACAAGGTTGAATTGGAATCGTCTCAGAAGGTTACATGTGTTGAACTTGAGCTAACACCCAGTCACCAAGATACCAATATCTCCTATGGCCACACTCAAACAGTACTTGATGGCCATTCATCTCTTGAACCCATTCACATTTAGCATGCTCCTCACAGCCAAGCCAAGGATCCAAAGACATCTGAAAATCACAAAGAACCCAGAATGAAAAGGAAGCCAAACCACAAAGAAAAACACAACACAACACCAAAAAAAAAAAAGCAAACCCCTAGAACAAAATAACTCACATCATCGATAGTCAAGTTATCAATCACCATACGTCAAACTTGCAAAGACCGGTTGGGAGGTGTTAACAAACGGTACTTAGGCAACCAATGAAGAAACCTTGGATACATATCGCCAATGTCTTCTAAAACTTGAGGACAAAATCCAAAATATTCATACATCCAGACTTGAAAAATCAACACATCATTAATGGCACCACAACCAAAATTATCTTCCAAAACATGCATAACCAAGGATTCAAAACTTCACCTGCCAATCATTGAGATGTCCACAAAATACTCATCCCAAAATCCAACCAAAAAATTTCCATGTCCAAAAAATTTCCATGTCCAAAAAATCCCATGTCAAAAAAAAAAAAAAAAAAAAAAAAACCATACCACCACAAAAATTTTCCATACCCATACCCATACAAATTTCCATGCTCATGAAATACGACCTACACATCCTAACAAAATCCCACACTCATAAAAATGAGTTTGTTCGACCAAGTCCACACATCAGTATCTCATGATTCCAATAACCACAACATTCAAGTCAAAATTCATTCAACAATAGAGCACAACATGATCACCCAAGAATTTTCAACCCAGTCATACAATGTTCAAAATTCCAACAAGAACAAACAAGAACAAAATGACACTGTCTTAACACCAAGCTCTCAACAAAACATAAAACCAACAAATTTGCCAACAAAGAAACCCAAAAAAAAAAAAAAATGAGCTCACCTTGAAGTCCTTTTTGAAGTGTGGAGCATGGGTCTTAGGATCTTGAAGGAGCCCCTCTTCCTCATTCCATTCAAGGGATGGATGATATTTCTTCCCATTGAAAGTAAGAAAAGATGGTCCCTTGGAAGATGCCATTGAAAGTGCAAAAAAAATGGAGGTTTGAAGATGAGTTTCAAAAAAATGGGTTTGTAGCAAAGGTGGTCAAGAACACAAAAATTTGAAGATATATTGAGGGAAATGGATGAAGACAAGTTTAGAAGCTTAGGGAAGTGATTTTTTAAGGAAAAAAAGGTGTGAGGATGAAGAAAATGCAAGATGAAGAAACTTGTGAATAGTAACAATGGAGGAAGAAGGAAGAGTGAAGAAAGAAAAAGATGAAGACAAGGAAAAATGGGGCCAAAAATTCACCCCCCCCCCCCCCTCTCTTAACTCACCTGAATTGCTAAGTTGACTCAGTCAACTCTCCCAAAAAAGTTTGCTTTTTTTTTTTTTTTTTTTTTTTTTTTTTAAAGAAAAGAGATGAAATAAAAAATGAAGAAAAAAAAGAGAAAACTTTTCAAAGATTTTCAAAGACAGATTGCATTAGTTTCAAGAAAAGTTCAACTTTGAAGGAAGAAAAAATAAATTTTCAATGATGACCAAAAACAAAGGGTATCATTTTTCAAAGAAAATTTTAAATTTCAAAAAAAAGAAAAGAAAAACTTTTTCTAAGAACTACAAGAATCAATCAAGGTTTTCCTTCTAAAGGGGAAATTAAGTCCAAGAAAAGAGAGAGAGGAAGATCACACATCTCAAAATAGTGGAACAATAGAGCATCTATCATTTAAAATCTAATCCCAAATTTTTGTCTTTTGCAGGTGAAAACCCTAGGTTCCAAGATAGAGAAGCCTCTTGGTTACCATCCATAGAGATCAAGGTAGATAAGCCTATTGGTCGTCACAGTTCAAAATTGAGATAGAGAAGCCTTTCAATCTCCCCAGGCTCCAATATCGAGAAGCTTCTTGGTTACCTCCCATTCAGATCAAGGTAGAGAAGCCCCTTGGTTGCCACAATTCAAGATTGAGATAGAGAAACCTCTCAATCGCCTCAGGTTCCAAGATAGAGAAATCTCTTGGTTACCTTCCATAGAGATCAAGGTAGAGAAGTCCCTTGGTCGTCACAGTTCAAGATTGAGATAGAGAAGCCTCTCAAACACCATAGGTTCCAAGATAGAGAAGCCTCTTGGTTACCTCTCATAGAGATCAAGGTAGAGAAGCCCCTTGGCCGTCATAGTTCAAGATTAAGATAGAGAAGCCTTTTTATTGCCCCAGGTTCCAAGATAGAAAAGCCTCTTGGTTACCTTCCATTCAGATCAAAGTAGAGAAGCCCCTTGGCCATCACAGTTCAAAATTGAGATAGAAAAGCCTCTCAATGGCCTTAGGTTCCAAGATAGAGAAGCCTCTTGGTTACCTTCCATTTAAATCAAGGTAGAAAAAACCCTTGGTAGCCATAGTTCAAGATTGAGATAGAAAAGCCTCTCAATCACCTCAGGTTCCAAGATAGAGAAGCCTCTTGGTTACCTTCCATTTAGATCAAAGTAGAGAAGCCCCTTGGTTGCCACAGTTCTAGATTGAGATAGAGAAGCCTCTCAATCGCCCTAAGTTACAAGATAGAGAAGCCTCTTGGTTACCTCCCACTTAGATCAAGACAAAGAAGCCTCTTGGTTGCTTCCACATGCGGATTGAGAAAGAGAAGCCTCTCAATCCACCTTAGATTGAGACTGAGATAGAGAAGCGTCTCAGTCACCTCAGATTTCAAGATTTAATTCAGGTTTATCAATTATCAAGTAGATCAAGTATTCATAATTTTTATTTTTCAAAACAATAAAACACTAGTTTTATGTCCCAAGGTTTTAGGTTCTAAGGCTAGGTAATCTTTGAAAACTCAACCTCAATTAAATCATGGTTGCTAAAATCAGTGTCTTTGTTTTACATTGACATTTGCTTTGCAAGCTTTGTCAATGAGGGGCATTCTGTAGACACTCGATTTTGCACCAATAATTTAATCTTGGAAGATGGCTAGAGTGACCATTCATATATCCAATATTTAGAGTTGCATTACATGGATTAATTCATTCATTGCATATCATAAAAATGATTTTGAGATTCTAACAATCGCAATGGTATCTTCAATTCCCAAATTGGACCGTCGGATGAAAGATATCACAAAATCAAATTTTCACGGTCTGCATGCATTTTGTTTGGGTGGAACCAACCATGTGTGATTAATTTAAATTAATTCTGATTGGTTAAACAATTAAAATTAATTAAATAATTTTGTGATTGGTTGTTGGTTGTTGGTTAGTGTCAAAAATAGGCTTGCTTGCATGGGGATAAAGTGAATAATCAGATAACAAAGAAGTTATGGATAATCAAGTTTTTTTGGAATATTTATCTATAAGATTATTATCACTTTAAAGACCTGAATATTAAGAAAAAAGGATTAATTTTTAGAATACAGATTAAAAACACATCTATGTGCAATTTTCGGCACAAAAATCTTGAAAAAATGAGTCCAAATCGAACCAAAATTCAAACATGAGCCTGGCACTCAAGAGGGTTTGTTAACACTCTTGGAGTGCCAACTGGCCCAAATGCTCAGCCCGGCCCGGGAACTTCTTGATTGAGATAAAATCTATCTTTTTCAACTTTTTTGAGATAAGGACGCGTTCCAATTCGTATCTGATCTCATTCAGCTTATTTTTTAAGCATCCCAACCTCTATAAATAGAGGAAAAAGATTAGAATTATGGGCTCTTCTTTTCTAACTTCTCTACTCTCCTTACGTTAAAGACATTCTGAAAGCTTTTGCTTTAGGAACTTCTTTTTTGTAAGTAAAGTATTTTAGACCTCAAAGAAGTGAATAACCTTTTTTGATTTCTAAAATATTCTTTCATTTGAAGAGCACGCTAATGCAAGAGGTATTTAATTATGTCTTCTGGTTTTCTCTTCTTTTTCTATTAATTAGCATGTTGTTGTTCGTTGCATGAATATGGTTAATATGTGTTTAATGTGCCTTGTTCTAAATTCGTATTTGCTATACTTAGATATTTAGTTGAAATTTTCTTTAACATGTTCTTTAGTTGATTGTCAGTTTTAATTTTTTTTTTCTTTGATTTCAAAATCTGTTAATGAATATCAAAACTGATCTGCATCTTCCTTAGATGCAGATTTGAATTTTTTTTCAAACATAAAATTGATCTATATCCTCCTTAGAAATAGATCTGAATTTTTTTCAAATATCAAAATCAAAACTGATATGTATCTTCCTTAGATACAGATTTGAATTTTTTTTTTAAACACAAAACTGATCTGTATTTTCATTAAATACAGATCTGAATTTTATTCTAAGAAAGTGTTCTTTTTTATAAAATTGTAGATTTTGAAATTTCAAAGAAGGAATTAAGAGCTAGGTTAAAGTTTTTTTTTTTTTTTTTTAATTATTTTTATTTTTTTAATGTCATTCCATGAATATGTGGTGCATGCATAGTAAGTTTGTCTCATGGATGTGAATCCTCTTTCAAAAGCTTTTTATTTATTTATTATTTTTTATCTTACAAAAATAGATTTGATTTTTACAAATCAAATCTCATTTTTTTACCTTTAAAAAAAAAAAATCTGATTTCTACCAATCAAATCCCATTTTTTTTTACCCTTTACAAAAACAGATATGATTTTTACAAATTAAATTTTATTTTTTTAAATTTTCAAAATAAGTCTGAATTTTCTTTTAAAAAGAGGACACGTTCATAAGACAGATTTGTTTAAATTAATTTTTGTCAAATGTTTATCATGTGTTATAACATATCATTCAACATCATACAAAAGGGTATATAATGGTCATTAGAGTCTAGAAGACCAGATTTTGTCTCGGCGGAATGGGTACCTAACACCTTCCCATTCAGTAACCTAGCCTCCGAACTTAGGATTTTGGTTAATAGATTAGTGTTTTGTCTTTAGTTTTGGTAGAATGTAACTACGACCAAAGCTTTGTATTTTCCTTTTTTGTATAGATTTTAACTAGGACCAAAGCCTTGTAAGGTCAATCTATCAAATTGTACTTTATTTATTCAATCAATGACATTCAAAGTATTTTGAAATTGTAATTGTATTTATTTTTTCTTATTTTTTTTGTATAAAAAATAAGTGGTGACTCCACATCACTTAACCAAAAAGAGAGGTGCCTTAAAGTACCCAAATCTCTTTTTTGAGAGCACCCGAGTTTTCCCCGGTCTCACACATACACATGTATGCATATGCACCAAGCCATACATATGCATGTTTATGGCATGCACACGCATACACGGGCACGCATACGCAACTAGGGTTCCAAAAACTATGAAATGAATACTTTTTTTTGCATTAAACATGGTTTGGAACGAATCTCACATCATTTGGGAGCTACCCCGCACCCCTATTTTACCACTATAAAAAGCCATAAAAGGCATTTTTTCAAAACACAAAAAAACAGAGGCAAAATATGCAAGATTCACTAGAAAATAGTAAATCAAAGAAGGAGTTTTTCATAAAACATCCTCAAGTCAAGTTTTATTTGATTGGGACATATTCTGGTCTTGATCTGTGAGTTCTAAAGTTTGCTAACCTATTTTGATTTGGTTGTGAATAGATTGACTAGGGGGAATGGTCAAAATCAAGCTTTAAAGAGTCTTTGTGTTAAGGTAAAAGTTCTAACTTTGGCTCTTCACTTTTCCTTGTTCTGTTGTTTGTTTATATGTTTTATTGGCTTTGATGTGTTTGTCTAGTTTAGGTTTACTTTGTGTTTATGTTAGAAGCATGCTAGGTGGTTAGATTTCCTATTTTCTTTGCCTTTCTGTTCAAAGTTTATGGGTTAGGTTTATTGGGCATGTATGCGTGTACATGCTTCATGCATGCTACGCATACTCGAAGTGTGCGTACTAGAAACCCTAATTCACTTCTATTTTTCTTTCTTTGTTTTCTTTTACATGTTTAGCTTTTGTTTAACCTTGTTTTTCATATCTTTGAGTATCTGTTCTTCTATTTTATTTTGTTTTGTTTTGTCTTGTCTTGTCTTATCCTTTTAATGCATATTAGGGTTTAGATTATGTGAACACCATGAATATGCAGATGAACATTCATTGATGTATAAGTGTTGTGTTACAGTAAGGTAAGTGAAGTAAGTTATGCATAGATAACATGAACATGCATTCTAGCTTTGAATATGAAATTGCCTAATATGCTTGGTTGAAGGCCATGAGTTTGTATGCCTTCGTTTAATTGTTTTATGTTCAGATTTGTCTAGTGATGCTTCTGCCCTTGATGATGTATGCTTAATGCCATGATAGATGAATGCTAGGCTTGGGGATGATATGTCATGTTGTTTGTGTTTAGATGCATGTCAGAGTGTGTGTGAGTTAGAATAACATATTAAAGAGCCCTTTAACAAGATTAAGACTTGGAACACAATGAGTGGAGGCTAATCCACAGGTCGAGTGGACTTAAAAAGCCACCTACAGATGCTTTACGCCGAGGTTGGGTGCCTAACACCTTCTGTAATGACCCCATCCCAAATGTGTAGATAGTGTTCGCTTTGGGGCCCAAAGTGGACAATATCTACACATTTGGGATGGGGTCGTTATAAATGGTATTAGAGTATAGGTTTATGATTCTATAGACTTATAGGTTTACTATGAGATTATTTTGGAACAAGAGTGTGATCATGAGGAATTTTAGTTTTAGAATTATTTGAACTTTCATGGTTCTTTTCTGAAGCATGTAGGAATGGTTGTTATAGTATCTGTGTGCTTGGTTTTGTAATTTAGGGATTTTTAAAAATCTATGCTTATGATATATTGCTTAGTGAGATGACTCCACCAAGGAGGAACACAGGGAATAAGTAATCGAATGTTGGGGAGATCACTAATCTTCAGGCTATTATTGAAGCCATTGGTGGCTTAACCAAAACAGTGCAACATCAAGTAGGAGCCACCAATCCAACTAGTGCGCTATAGAAGTTTAGAAAGCTTGACCCTCCTACTTTCAAGGGTACAAAGGATCCAATAGAGGCCTTTTCCCCCACTGCTGTGTGCTTTGGAGAGAATAACCATGAAGGGTATGAGACCTAAAGCAAACAATATCTACACATTTGGGATGAGGTCGTTATACCTTCCCATCCCCATACCTAAACTCCAGACATGTGCTCTGGTAAAAATCAGTCCTTCTACAAGGGTGCTCTATCTATGTTTCCTAGACCTAATCTAGGTGGCGACTTCATTTATACCCTCCGCCATGATCCACCCCACGCCAAGGCATACTTCCCAAGAATTTTTGGGGGAAACCCTGAAAATGACACCATCGTAGGCACTTGCGCCAGACCAATTAAGTTAAATAGATTTACTTGTGAGATTGATATAACATGGCTCCATTTTTTTTTTCTTTATTTTATCAAAACAACATCTAATTATTATTTCAATAAAGAAGAATGTTAACCAACCAATAAGCCCAATCTAATTTCCTTAGCCACAAATTTTTTTACTGATACTAAATTATTTGACGAAGACTTTTGTTTTCAAAATTTTCCACCATGAGATTGTTACATAATTGGTTTTTCATATTAATTCATATTATTTTAATCTTATAACCTCTAAATTTTTGCAAAGTTTGAGATTAATGAAATAGTGAACTTTCAATGTGTTATAAATAAACAAATAAAAAGAAAAAATTATTGTATAAATGTCCAACATCTAAAAAACTCTACTAAGTGTGCGTTTGCCTAGCACTAAAGTTATATTTAAGCTGCGTTTTGCCTTTTTTTTGGGTCCCACGACATTGTTCATAGACCACCAAACTCAGCAAAACACAGATTTCTAGGTAAATTTGGGTCCCACAACACTATTTACACCTTTAAAAATTATTTTGCTACAATGCTTTCAACAATAAGTTTTCAATTTTCAGTAATAAACGATATCCAAATAGACCCTAAGGCTACATTTGTTTCGATGTAAAATATTTTCAAGAAAACAATTTTTTTCTCTATGCTTGATTGCAGTTTGAAAATACTTCAGAAAACATTTTTAGGTGTTTGAATTGTTTTTTTTTTATCCTTCTAAAAAAGCATATTTTCAAAATACACAAAATCAAGAATAACAACATTTAGTGTAGTTTAATCTCACAAAATAAGAGCCATTATAACAATATTACAAGCAAAATACAATAGGAGTTCAAATTTAAGAGTTTGGTTTCGCTCGCAATCAACTCATCTTGTTTCTTACACGGTTAGGGCTTGTTTGGTTAAAAAAATGGTCACTCATCACTCATCACTCAATTTTCATCACTCATCACTTAAAATACCCTAACTCCCTACCCTCCACATGTTTGGCACCATCACTCACTTGTCATCATTCAATATTTTTCAACTGTTTATGAGCCCCATACCTATCACTTGGTGCAACATTTACTTTTTTTTTTTTTTTCCTTCAACCCCCAATACCCAAACTCACCGAACCTAGTGAAAAAAAAAAAAAATCCAAACTCATCAAACCCAATGAAAAAAAAAAAAAAATCACCGAACCTAGTGAGAAAAAAAAGAGTCAAATGTTGCAGCTAACTTGACTAGTGGATCCCTCAATGTATGTTTAATTACGGAAATGCCATTGAAAACAGAGTTATAAAAATTGAAAACACCTAAAATGTGTTTTCAGTTTCCATAACTCATCACTCAAAAATCAGAGAATTGAGTGATGGAAACAATGATCCAAAACTCATCCAAACAAATGCTCATCCGTGGGACCCACACAATTTGGATGATAGAAACAAAAAATTGAGTGATATCACTCAAAACTCATCCCATCCAAACAAGCTCTTAGTTGCTAGATTATTTTATTTTATTTTTTTCTTTTTAAGCCCCTTAAAGGGTGTAAAACAATTTAAGCAGCACAAGGGGTTATTTGGTGATCAATTCAAAAAATATTTTCAATTTGATTAGTGTTTTCAATTGGATCAAACACTCAAGAATGAGAAAAATATTTTTAGCCGAAGCAAACAAAAGCTTTAAAATTTCATCAAAAAAGAAAAAGTCTTGTCTTAAAAAAAGAAAAAGAAAAAGAAAAAGAAAAAGAAAAGAGAGAAGGGCAAAGATGCACTTAGTTATAGGTGCATGGTTTTAAAAACCGAATTGGGGGTAAAACTGAATTTGCCTTCGGTTTCTAGTTTTTGGGCATTTTTACAAATCGGACTGGTGGTTCCTAATTGAATCAGTTGGACAAGCCAGTTCGGTCCAGTTTTTAAAACCATGATAAGTAAGGAGCTTGGGAGTGGTAGATGGGGAAGCTTCTCTCTCTAAAACTCAAATGTGAGAAAGGCAGATGGTCTCGTAGATATATTTGGGCCTCAAAGCCCTTCCTTTTAATTATTTTTTTAGTCATTCATTATCGCGTGTGACTTCCGAATAAAAGCCTACTGGGAGGAGAGAGAGAGAGAGAGAGACAGGGGGAGGGGAGTCTCTGAGACACAAATACTCGAAACACACACTTAACAACACAGACACAGACACACCCAACAAAAGAAAGAGAGAGAAGCACTGGACACAAACAAAAACCCAGAATCTACACCCTCTCACTTCCTCACCTCAATTATTATTTCTATTTTTATTCTAATTATTATATATTAACTGCTCTTACCCCCCAATTTTCCACTTCTAACTATCTATTTCTGCTGCTGCTTCTTCAAGAACCAAAAAAAAAAAAACATAGAAAGAGAGAGAGAAAGAGAGAGATCTTGTCCTCCTACAAACAATGCTCACTTTGTAGCGGACAAGGTAATCTCAATCCCCAATAATTCCACCAACTTTTTATTATTATTATTTTTTTTGTTTCTAAAAATTATTCCTCAATTTTTCTCATTAACGCTTCGAATCCAAACTTCCCTTTTCCTCTTCCTTTTGATCGGTACCTTACAAAACAATTGCCTATAAAGGTTTTTTTTTTTTTTTTTTTTAATTTTTTATTCTCTCTTTTCCTTTTTATTTATTTATATTTTCCTAAATTTCAAATTTCTCAATTTGCTTCACAGTAAGGAAATTAGGGTTTTAATTTTTTATGGTTTAGGGTACTGAGAAGCGTGAATGGTCTAGGGGTTTTGTGGTTGGATCGTAATCAAGCAGTTGTGGAATTTAGTAGTGAATTATTAATGGATTAGAGATTTAGGGGATTGGAGAGTTATGGGCGATCTTGGATGGAATCGAAATTGTTAAAATTTGAGACTAGTGCTACTGGGGGAGTTTTCAAGTTGGGAGATTGCTTAGAAATAATCATGCCCATTGTTGCTCAGAGGAGCATGGAAGAGGATTGCACATATTGAATTGTTGTTAATAAGGACAGTGATCCAAGACATTTTTTTTTTTTTTTGGGGGGGAGTAGGGGAACGTGATTTTTATTTTGTTTTGTTTCTTTGTTGTTATTTTTTCTGTTTTGTTTCGGAGATTCAGGATTTCTGGGTTCTGTTTTGCAGAGTTTGTGATCTTCTCTTTGTAGGGGATGATTTTGTTGTTGGGATTTGCTTATAAGGAGGAGGAGGAGGTGATGATTCTGTATTGGCTCAGAAGAAGGCAACACAGAGGTTCTGATTGCACTTCACTCTTTTCATTTCTCAAGAAACCCTTTGGGTTAACATAGATAGTTTCAGCTCAAATCATTATTCACCAAAGGCCATAGGGGCTTTTTTCTTTTTCATCAGTCAGTCTTTTGCCATCTGGGTTTTGTTCGACTAGTTTAGTACGGTATATTATTACAGTTGCTTTGATTGAGTGGTTGCTGTGTCTGAGTGTAATTTTCTCGAGTTACTTTCAGTGATATTTGCTTGACCTGTTTGAGCATTTGAGCTAGAGGGGAAGAAAGGTTGGGGGGTTTCGAAACTGTGTAAGCTTATGGAGGTATATTGAAGCTGGAAATGAATGTGGGGACATGGTGCATGGACAGAAGCATAGTTGCTGGTTCGTTCCCCTTCTGGAACAGTACTACTGGAAAGTGATTCCAACATTTTTGCATTTGGAAGCCGCTTGTGTAGTGTATTGCTGGATTTTGTGCAATGTCGCGCTGCTTTCCGTTCCCACCACCAGGATATGAAAAGAAGGCACGGACAGAGGATGTGGACTTACTAAAAAAGGTTAATTTTACTTTCTTTTGTCCGTTAATAGTCTATACTTGGTATAGCATTTAGCAGGCACATGTGAAGAGTATTTTTGTAGCATACACAGCCCTGGATTGAGCCAATACATTTGAAACTGTTCTATAAGTTCCTGTAATTGCTATAATAAATATGCATAATTTCATGTATATCTAACCGAAAACCACTATTAATTAGTAGATTGATTTGGTAGGTTGTATTCTAAAAACAGATAAGATCTTTATTATATAAGAATAGAGATTATTGGTGGATGTTTGGGTGCTGTTGAATATAATGAAAAGTTGAACTGGCTGGGGTACTTTGAAGCTATTGGCTTTTTATTTTTGATGGTTGAGAAGGAAAGTTGTGATTGATTGATAGGATTTAACTATGTTAATCATTCCTCTATGTTTTTGTCATTATCTTATCAAGAAATGTAAGAATATATTCTAGAATGGCTACTGAAGTTATTACAATGGCGTTTCCTCCCCGATTTATGCTTCCTCAAGCTTATGTATATGATGTATCTGTTGCTGTCTGATAATTTGTTCAGTTCGGGTAGCAAGGTAATTATAATATGTAATCTACCTATACCAATTAGTTCGTCAGATGAAAAGTAATTACTTTTATTTATCCCGTCCTTAATTCGTATTCTGTCAATCTAAGAAGAATTCAAATGCCTTTGAAGATGCAAGGGTGCAAGGATATTGAATAATGTGATTAAGATGGCCATACCTTCTCATCGTTAAATATCACATATAGTTGATTTGTTACTCTTGATGGCATTATCCTATTTAGTTGAGGCATTTTTTAGTATTTTTCTTTCATGAAATTATCACTGGATTTTGGTTTCTCTATGCTTGTAGTTTGTCTATGATATTTGGAGGAAATCTCTAGAAGTTAAATAATGATAATTTTAATAAAGATAGTCTACAACCTCTTTTTCCTTAAAGTTTGAATTTTGAATCTCTTTTTGGAATTTTGTGGGTTATTTAGTTTCTGTGGGATACTAGGTCAATTCACTATCATAAATGATTGCATGTGAGGAACCTAAGTCCTAATACATTGGAAGTCTTCATTGTGAGCTATAGTTGATTTACCTACAACCTAATTTAGGAATATAGAGGAGGGGAGAAATGGAAGATTTTACGAACTCTCTTTGTATGTGTTATTTATTTGGTATAGGATATCAGATCAATTCAGCATCATGATCAGTATGTGAGGACAGGAGAAATTAATGATTTTACAAAAACTGTTTTTGTATGTGTGTGTGTGAGTCTATCAATTCCTTTGTTCATATTCCTGTTTCATTTAGATCTACTCTTTCACTTGGTACAATATCAAGTTGTGTTGTTATATATTCCCCTTTGATTTTGGTTCTTAACAGATAGGATGTTACTGATTCAGGAAGCTACAAAATGAATTGATACGTGAAGGATTTAATTACAATTTAGAATTGAATTTGAGACCTTGCTTGAGATTATCTGGTTTGTAGCACTAATCTTAAACCATATTCATAAGTGAGGCTCCATTTATATTAGTCCAAATCTGGTGGTTAACATCTTTTAGTAGTTGTTCCAGGGTGCTAAACTTGTTATTTATTTCCTCTGGTTATTGTGATTATGAAGGGTGGCTAGCATGGAAATCAGATTCTTAATTTTTATCTTGTGATGAGGAAGTTGGAAGGAAAGTGTTATACTCAGATATTTGGTTGCTTGCAGAGATCTCACATTTAATGTTATTCTTGCAGACAGTTTATTGCTTATACAGATCTCACACGTGAGGTTGCAATGATATTTGCATTAGGTGCTTAAAATAGCTCTAGAAGCAGGAAATGAGATAGGTAGATAGAGGATGCTATGTCTTGTCTTGGCACAAGAGTTTTAAAAATTAGAGCAGCTCTCAAAGCAGATGACTTACTGAGGATATTTGCTCTTCCCTGGCTTGCAAGTCTTCATGATGATGCAACCATAGTGTGATTAGAGAAATAATATCCTCTTTTGAAGCCTAAGGTTAAGGTGGATCCCAAGAATAAGTATGCATGGTAGTTAATTAGTTTTTTATTATCTAATTTTATTTGGTTATTCCAGAGTCAAATATATTTTTATGTTTTATTTGGTAATTCTAGCGTCAAGGGAATTTTAATAATTTTGTAATTGTTGGGTATGGGTCATAATTGTGGGCCTTGGTTTCTATTTTATAAGCAAGTCTTATTTGATGTATGAGTCTTTGTGTGTGGGATTTGGTTTGATTCAATTAGGTTTTGGTTTACTATTCAAAGTAGGAGTCCTAGTTCTACTCTATGTTGCACGGACACGCCATTTGTGGTCTTGTACCCGTGTCCGACACGGGTACTGGTAAGACACGCCCAAAATCTGTGTCGCGTAGTGTCTCTTTCTTTTTCCTTTTTTTTTTTTTTTTTGAAATTCCAACACGGCGCCGACAGTGGACACGGCAGATCCAAAAAAAAAAAAAAAAAACTCAAGATGTTGACATCTAGACAATCCCTTACCGTTGATCTTGTTTGATTAAAGCCTTAAAAATTTGTTTGCCCCTCTTATCTTCTGGGACCAACGCCTCCTCACTCCTTCACCTTCAATCCTCACGTCTCAGCTGAGCTCCTCTTCTCATTAGCGACCACTGTAGGGCATAGATCGGTGACCACCAAGCTTCTCTGATGACCCCAAGGGCCCAAAGCCTCTCTCCCTCTGCCGTTTCTCTCTCTCATGTTCTTCAGGTCTCGCGTTTCCATTTTTTTTTTTTCCGCTTTGGGTGTACACTTATCTCAGCTATTAGCCTACTGTGTTCTTATATATAGTATAGGTTTAGTATTTTTTATTTTGTTTGGTTTTATGATTTTTATTTTTTATTTTTTATCCGCCTTACACAACTATATCAATGTTTTTTTTTCTTGAAATCTGCCTCTGCCTTATATTGTTTACTTGTTTATTATGGGTTTAGTGTTTTTTGTTTTTGTGTGTCCTACTAGTTTTTATTTTATTTTAATTAAAGTTAAATATTGGGTGTTAAACATATTTTAAGGCTAAAAATATTTTAAAAATATACCTAAATATAAATATTACTTAATTAATTAATTGCCGTACCCCGCAGTGTTGTACCCTTGTTTTTCAAAAATTGTTGTACTCCCGTACTCGTATCCATGTTTGTGCAACATAGGTTCTACTAGGCAAATATTTAGGGTCTATATAAAATATGATGTAGGACAAACTAGATTAGGGATTTGGTTAGTTGTGGTGGGTTTAGGGTTAGGAAAGAAGAAGAATGAGAGAGAAGTTAGGGCTGTTTAGGGGGCCGTGTGAACGGTAACCTATTGCTCAAAACACTCAATTTTATTAATCAACTCATTCTGCTCCTTGAATACATTGAGCACCACCACCATATATATATATATATATAAAAGACTCGTACTAGTAGTATTAGGATACCTAATAGTACCAGGACTACTATTTAACCCTAATAAATTAAACCAAAGCCCATACATAAAGACCCATAATTAAATAAGACTCATTAATAAAACCTATGGCCTATAACTATGGGCCATTCCCAACAACTGTAAAATTACTAAAATACCCTTGACTCAAGAATAACCTAATAAAATATGAAAACTTAATTAACTACCATGGACACTTATTCTTGGGCTTTGCCTTAGCCATAGGCTTCCAAAGAGAATATCCTTTTTTTAAGCATGTTATGATTTTGCCATCAAAATGTGGTATGATACTCAAACATCAATAAAATATTAACTGTTTGAGTATTAAGGCACATTATCCTTATTTTTGTTGTTGTGCTCTCTCTCTCTCTCTCTCTCCCTCCCCCCCCCCCTTTCTTTGATATTCTGTCACTGTTCACGCTACTATTCTTAAATTTGGTTTGTCTTTTCTTACCTCACTTCAATCCAAAATTAAATCTTTTCTATTCTTTACAAAACCCTATTCATTTCAAAGTAGTTAATACCACATTGGCCAGTATGGTCAGAATTTCTCATCTTGGCAAACAATCCAATATGGATACTACTATTTTGGCTTTTATCAGATATTTAAGCGTGTACCTGTTTTGGTCAGAAAAAGCAATTTCAGCCGGTACAGAATTTATGCTTGGCCCTTTCTTCTTCTTCTTCTTCTTCTATCTCTCTCTCTCTCTGTCTCATATATTTTGAATCCTTGTACTCTTGTTGTTGTGCACTCGTACTCAGGGATGGACCTAGATGGGGCCCCAAGGGGGCTCGGAAACCCCCCCCCCCCCCCCCTGGGGGTCCAAAATTTATTTTTTTTAGTTATTATATATTTAATTTTTGTAGTTGAGCCCCACTTCCAAAACCTTAGGTCCTTATCCTCAATAAGCCCAACTAGCCACACCCAAATAGCAACTATCCAACCCAAAAACTTAACAAAAACAATAAAAACATTCACAATGGTGATTGTATTTTAGTAAAAAAACAATTTTACCACCAAAGAACAAAAAAATCATGTGCTATTGAAGAAGTTAAAGCTAAATTGTTTACAACTGCAGTAAACTGGTATAAATACCAGTCGATTGTAGCAAGTTGTTAGAAATAAATTACAATATTTTATTAAGATTATGTATATTCCTTCAATTCAAAACTCAAATTATCTCTCTTCGTTTATTATTTTAATGAGTTTTTTTATATTATTTTAAATGAAGTGATAAAAAAATAGAATAATATTTGATATTAGGTGTATTGTAAAGTGAGGTGGTAAAATAGATAAAGTAGTTTTCTGAGGTGCTAAAAGCTAAATTTTTTAACACCACTACTGTGAATGCTATAACTTCAACCAAAAAAAAATTCTAGCCAACCTAGTATTAAAAAAACATTATTTTGTTTTTGTTGTTGTCTTTGTTGGTAAATGATTGCATCTTAATGTATTTAGAAACAACAATTTTGAGTATTTAAATATCACCTATCTCGATAACTTATCTTCTGTTTTCCCAAGATTTTGTCTTTCATTTCCCTAAAAGTTTACTTTTAGGTATAGGTCAAAAGATATGTTGGGTTAGTTTCTCTATTTTGTTTTGTCCATCTACTCTCCATGAGGATTCATTTCTCCACACTTATTTCTTTCTCACATTTATTTATTTTTCTCATATTAATTAGGGGTGGTGGTAAACTTAACATGCTATTTAGACAATATATTGATTTGGAGATCACATTTTTTTTTAAAGCTATTTAACAAAATACATGGGTTCTAACTTGTAATCAATCAATTATAGTTCTAACTTATACATGGTTAATACCGGTGTACAACTTCATAAACACCCTCCAGTACGATATTGACTACTTTGTTCATCCTTAAACCATAACCCTTCTTTTAAGAAGTTCTAAATCTTAGATTCATAAATCCCCCTAAACTTTAACCCACAACAAGCATATGTAGAAAAATTCTTCAATTTGGTTTCAAAGCTAAAATTCTGCTGCAAGTTTATTGCTGAAAAAGTTTCCCACTAACCGCTCAACGAAATTTCTTATCTGAGATAATGGTGACTAACACAATTAGATTCCAAATTGAACGCTTTTTCTCAAGATTATGGAAAAACAAAGAAGACTTTGAATCAGTTGAATTAGAAGGTGAATTCAATAGAGACGAACTTAAATAATTATCAGCTATTAAAGAAGCTTTAGATGGACTATTTGTTGCTGTTCTCAGCAAGCAAGATTTCTTCTAAAAACAACCACTTATCAAGCACCCAAATCCTTTAAATTTAGTCCAGGTTCAACCTTTATGCTCCCCTCAAGCTCACTACCTTTTCCTTCCTTAAATTCCTATGGACCAAGCATTAGCCAAGTACACCCTTAAGAAACACAATGTAATTGGTCTAACCTCAAGGAGAGCCTAGATTGATTGATGCAGATAGAGGTGTTGAACTAGAAGGTAGTGATTTTCATGGGGAGAGCCATACAGAGGTGAATTATGATTGGTTACATAGTTTGGATAACTTATCAAATGGTATATACTATATCTTAAGCGAGGGGCACAAACTTTCCTTTTTTTTTGCATAGACTAAACTCAGAGGGATAACTAGAATTGGTGGGAAAAGTATCTACAAACTCATTATGTAGCGATTCAATATTGGGAGGATAGGTGAATTGCTATGACTCATTACCTTGTACCACATTTTTATAAGCAATGAGCTCGCTTGCAATTCACACAGTTGGTGCAAGGGAGTTATTTAAGTGAAGAGTACACCAACAATTTTTGTAGCTTGGTTATGAGATTGGGATTTCCATGGGATGATTTCTATGATTGTCATGGATTAAATTCTAATATTTCTTTTGGTTTGGCTGCAAGTATACTTTATGTTTGTTTGGCTAGAGCTTGTAAGCTCAACTTTTAGCTTTTATGTATAGCTTTTTAAAACCTTATTTTTATAAAAAAACTTTTTCAAAGTACAAGTATACTTTAGCACACTTTCACCAAAAAGCTAAATAAGTTGTTTGGCTAAATAAGCTATTCCTAAACGAACACTTTATACCATGGTCAATGCAACTCAAGTTGCATACCAGATGGAAAGGAGTAGTAAAAGGGAAGCCTTAATAAGAGTTGCGGTAGCAAGCAATATCAAAGGTGAGAGAACAATTGTGGATGTCAATTGGTAGAAGTCTATCTAATGCTCCAAACAAGAATGTTCATTCATGTACTACTTAATTACAAGGAAGTGGGAGATCTAATTCTTGAATAAAGTGTCACATTTGTCATGGTGTTGGCCATATGTCTTCTTAGTGTCCTTCAAAATCAATTACTATGCTTGAAAAGGATAGTCTTAAAAGAAGTCGAGGCAATCAAGGAAACCAAACAACCTAAACTTGAAGAAGAGATTTTTGAACTCCTCAATGCTAACATGAAAGTGAACTTATGATGACATAGATCTAGATGATGAGGGTATGATATGTGTCATTCATCCACTTTTAAAAATAATTAAACAGATCTTCAATACCTACTCTTTTGCTAATGATAACAAGAAGTACACTTAACTTGTTGATGGAAGGAAAGAATTGATGGTGCAGCCATAGTGTGCTTAGAGAAAAGAGATCCTATTTGGAAGCCTAAGGTTAAGGCAAAGCCTAAGAATGAGTGTCGATAGTAGTTACTTGCCTCTTGTGCATGAGGATAAACTCTTGGTGAAAAGCCTCTGGATTGCCTGGTAACTGGTTTTGGCAAGTGGGATCAGTTGCCCGTAGGAGTTTGATTAACAGTGAGGATTGTTGTATAGAATGATACTCTATGACGTGCAACTAATCTGAGTGAAGTTCTCCTATGTCATCCAAAAAAAAAAGTGTCAATATTAGTCACTATCAACAAGAAAAGAAGTGTCGATACTAATTAGTTGGGTGTTACATTTTAATTTATGTATTATTTGGTTATTCTAGTGTAAAGGGTATTTTAGTAACTTTCTAATTGTTGGACTAAAGTCCTTGTAGCTCATTTGGCACCTATGGGAAACTTGGTGTTTCCTTTGGAGATATCTAGGATTCAAATCCTCCCACCACAACTATTGAATTATAAAAAATGAAAAAAAAAAAAAAATTGTCTTTTTAAGTGTGTGGGTTTTGGTTTACTAGTCGAAGTATGAGTCCTAGCTCTATTAAGAATTAAAATTTAGGATTTGTATGAGTGTGTTATTGTACTCAAACAAGATATTTATATATTTATTATTTTAAATCCCTATTCAAATAAGGAATTTATCAATACAATATTGAGTGTTTTGAGTATTGAGCCATGTTGACCTTATTGTTCTTTTCCTTTCTCTCTTCTTTTTCTTTAATGTTCATGAGTACTGTTCACTCACTCTTCTTAGATTGTGAAGAAATTCGATTTCCGTTTTTGCTTTCCTTATTTCAATCCTAAATCAAATCTTTTCTCTTCCTTACAAAACCCTATTCATTTTGGAACCTAACCCTTGTTTAAAAATTTAACTGTCTCCAAAAATTTCCCTAAACTTTAGCCCACCATAAGCACATTTAGACATTCCCTAAACTTCTCCCCTTGCAGATCGTTATCCTGATTTATATAGGATTTGTTGCAACAAAGAGGTAAGTGTAGGGGATCTTATGAAGTTCACCAATGGAGTACTCCACTGGGATCTTCAGTTCTGTAGGGAGGTGCATAACCGTGAATTGGAAGCTTTTAGGAGTTTCATCAATTCCATTTATTGCACCCCTGTAAGGGGGATCGGGGAGGATAAGAGATGTTGGCTGCCTTGTAAGAGTAAGGGATTCACGGTCAGTGCTTACTACCATCTTCTAGCTGGCCATAGTGAGCAGTTTTTCTCTTGGAAAAGCATTTGGAAGCAGAAGATCCCCTCTAGAGTGGCTTTCTTTGTATGGACAGCAGCCTTGGGGAAATGTCTGACTATTGACAACTTAAGGAAAAGAAAGATTTGCATTTTGGACTGGTGTTTCATGTGCAAGTGTAATAGTGAAACTATTGACCATCTTTTCCTTCATTGCACGGTTGCTCTAGAGTTGTGGGATATGGTTTTTGGGTTATTTGGAGTTTGTTGGGTTATGCCTTTCTCTGTTGTTGGGCTTTTGGCTTGCTGGCAAGGTCGTTTTGGTCGCCATCGTAATGGAGATCTTTGGATGGTTGTTCCTCATTGTTTGGTGTGGTGTATTTGGAAGGAGAGAAATAGTAGGTGTTTTGAAGACAAGGAGCGTTTCATGCCTGATCTCAAGCTTCTTTTTTTTAGAACCTTACTTGATTGGTTTTCTGTGTGGAGAAACCATCCTTTTTCTTCTATTTTGGATTTTCTTGATTTTTGTAATGTTCGTTTTTGATTTGTTCATCTCTGTATACTCCCTGTTTACTTCGGTGTTCCTCTCTTTTTGATTTCAATGAATCTATTACTTATCAAAAAAAAAAAGGATTGTCTCAAATGATTCTGCTAGTATTTAAACATTTATGAACTAAATCATTTTACTGGATGACCGATGTATATGACTCAGTAATCATGCACATAACACATTTAATATTAGGCTTGTTTGTGCTATATCATTAATAAGTAGGTCAAGTATGGCCTACTTTGATAGTGTGAGAAGTATCTATGGTCCAGCAAATTGTGCATGATGAGCTGTTTTGTAGTTTTACTTGCTTGGTGGGGATTGGTTTATGGTGTTCAGTGAAGATTTTAAATTATTGAATGTGTGTATATATATATTTTGCATTACAACATTTCTGTGGACTGGTTCTGATATTGTAATTGAAATTAGTTAAAAAAACATGATGAAGCTAGGAAGACATCTTACCAAGCTCTCAAAGAACTCAATGTTGCTGAGTTTGCAAATGGGTGATTATGCCATGATTTGAGGGGGAGGCTTTTGTGATACGCCATGATTTGTACTGAAGATATTTTTTGGCACTTGTTTTGCATGTCCTTAGGAAGTCATGGAAATAGGTGATTAGGAACTTGCGTATGTGAAACATTTTAACTTAACAGCCATTTAAGTTCTATTTTTTAAGTCTGATGGCATTTGGGAGTGAGGAGCAGTTGGGATTATGGCGCTTTTTAGCTTCCTTTGAGATTTGTCTTTTAGTAACATGTAACTGAACAGTATCTTTTTATACTTGGAGCCATGCTTATAGTTTTTACAAGAATCCTTATTCCATATTTAATTTAGGCCTCACTTGTTATACAAACCTGTGGTCAACCAAACTTAAAAACCTTGGAGCTTTGGGAAATTGCAAGGACACATCGTGCAATTCAATCCACAAGTTCCTGTATTGCTTGGCAACATTTTGCTCATGTTGCACATCAGTAATTATTTTAGTATTTGTTGATGTTTTTGTCTCCGCCATGTGAATTCTTTATTCCACCTTGATTTTGAATAATTACTTCATCATGACTACTTTGTCTCTTTGTTCTCTCTTACAATTTTTCTTATATTTATCATATCCTGTTTTAGATCCCCATTCATTACCTATATATGTATGTATATATGGATGTACAGGGGAGGGAAGAATTAATTGCCTTACTCCCCAACCAATGCTTTGAAGCATTAGATCTTTACCTCTTTATGCAATAGTACACACACACACGCACACATATATATTTGAAATTATTTTTTATCAAGTCCCCCGAATTGGTCGTGGTTCTTTTGATTGAAATTTCAGCCTTTGTTGTTCTTTGTAGTTATACATCTTACTCAAAAGACCAAGAGAAAATTTTGTTCCTGTTGATGTATTTACTTAATTTGGGAAATAAGAGCTTATTATATGAAAATTCTTAATTATTCTCTGCAGCTTTGTAATATTACATAATTTTGCCATATATCTTTGTTTTTTTGGAAAACATATTCTTATCGTTGTTTTTCATGGTTCACAGGAAAAGCACAGAGAAAAGAAGCATAAAAAAGAGAAAAGAGACAAAGAGAAGAGGGAAGGTAGAGAGAAAAGAGAGAAAGATAGAAGTGATGGAAAGCATATGGAAAAGAAAGACAAGAAGGAAAAACACAAAGATAAAAAGAAGGAGAAGGAGAAGGACAGGGTTAAAGATAAAAACAGTGCCCCAGATGAGAAGAGACTTCCAGGGCAAGCTGAGGGTCACTCTGGTGAAAAACTCATGCAAAATGAGGAAATGGATAAAGATAAAAATGGTATTTCAAACAAAACAAGATTTTCTGGGCACAATGGAGAGAAACTCAGTGAGAGCATCCATCTGGCTGAGTTGGGCAGGAGGATCAAAGATGATGACAGAGCGACTGAGAACAAGTTGGTTGAAAAATTTACTTATATGGACCGGAATGAGGAGATGGTCAAATTGGTGGCTAAAGGTACTGGCACTTGGGCTGAAGGTAAGGATAAGACCAAGAGGGTTGATGATAGAAAGATGGATTTGCAAGGAATCAAGAAGGAGGCAAGATTTAGTAATTCACTGGATCAGAATCCTGCTGCATTTGTTCAAACTAGAGTTGAAGGATTGCCTAGACCATTTGAGAAAAATATTGAGAAAAGGATGGAAGAGAAGGAAAAGACCAAAGAAAAGGAAGGAGGTGATAAACGGAAGGATAAAGTTAGAGAGAAAAAGAGCCAAGGGAAGGATAAGAACAGGGACAAAGAGAAGAAAAAGGAGGTGAAAGTTGAACATAAGAACACGGGACACAATAAATTAAAAGAGGGCAACAAGAATGACCTTATAAGTAGCCATTATATTAAAACCCCCGAACTTCCGGAGGGCAGCAACAAGAATGCTGCTTCTGAGGAAAATCTAAAGAAACGGAAGGAAGTTGAGACAAATGGAGTTTTACACGGTGAGTTCTCTTCATAATGAACCATGAATTATTGCAGCCCAGTCATTGCTTTCAAGTTGTGTTAACCTTAATTTCTTGCTTGAGTGGTTGTAGGCACTATCCCTTAAAAGACTTTGGTGGGTCTCTTGTGATTCCAGATATTCTTGTGTTAAAATTTTCTGAGTTAATTGTCTATGATTTTTGGTATTACATTGAGTCAATTTTGTCAAGCTGTTTCAAACTCTCATAATTTTATTATTAGCCGACAAGTGATGCTTCCTTTTTCAATCTTCTTACAGCCAACGATGGTAGGCTTAATAAGTTGGCAAGACCGACTTCCTCCAATCATTTTTCAGAAAATGGAAGGATGTTAGAACCTTGCCAAACTTCTGTCACCTATGCGGATAGGCAAGGAGCAGCCAGTAACCTTAAGGAACCCAAGCTAAATGGCATTATAGATCAGTCATCTTCTGTCTCCTTGAAGAAGCCCATGCTTGCCACTGCACAAGCTGATCAAATTGCTGAAGCATCAGCAAAACCACCCAATCCGGATTCCAAGTATTTAAGCCAGGTATATACAGTACCCTCATCTTCTGTCTCCTTGAAGAAGCCCATGCCTGCCACTGCACAAGCTGATCAAATCGCTGAAGCAGCTGCAAAACCACCTCATCCAGATTCCAAGTATTTAAGCCAGGTATATACAGTACCCAAGATGGATGAGCTGTCTGATTATGATGACCAAGAATGGCTGTTTAGCAGCAATGGCTTCCAATCAGAAAAGCCCAAGGTGGAATCTTCAAGGGTTGAGGAGACACCACAGGTTTGGGCAGAAGCTCTGAGGATAGAGTCAGCTGATGTTTGTGCTCTGCCCTATGTTATTCCATACTGATTGATTATTCAAATGGGATCGACTCACACCAAATCCCCCCCATCCCTCTCCCACACCAACCCCCCCACCCCACCCCCCCCCCCCCCCCCCCGGTGGAGCTTGGAAATGCTTCATATGACCACACATGGGAAGGTACAGCAGCATCTGGCCCTTGAGATGGGATTTCCAATTTTTGTCGCTGCATTTTCTTGTTATTGCACTCTGTTGCAGGGAGCATTGTATGGGTGCTTGCCTTGTGAACTTGGTTGTAATGCATGTCACACGCAATTGCCTGCTCCAGTGCATCATTGCAGGGCTAAGATTTGGAGGGCGGCTTTTGCCTCATGGCATCAAAACTACTAATTCATTCAAAATGGAAATTTTCATAAAGGCAACCTGGGGAGCTTGCATAGAAAGGGAGAAGTATAAGTTTGTGCAATTCTATTCTATTTTCTTAGAGCTGAGAGGCTCTTCTAATTGAGAATGTAAGGGAAACTAGATGTGGTCTTTACAATCCCACCACAATTTTGATTTGTAACATAGAACTCTTATTTACAAGAAATGTAAAATAGAAGAAAAAGAAAAGTAGTGGAATTCATTTATTTACCTCTCCAGCAAACATTCTTCTTAATCCCATTATGTTCCATAATTACATTCTGCCCTGCCCTCTTGTTTTTATATTCTGATAGGAAGAGGAAATTTGCTTCAATCTTGCCAAAATTTAATTATAATTTTTTACGCAGCCAAAAAAAAAAAAAAGACAATTATTTTTAAATTAAACAGAGCACCATGGTGCAAACCATGCACTACAACTCTTTTTTCTTAGATAGTCTCGAAGCATGGTGAAAAGAGAATCGTTGTCAGTTACACTATTTTTTTAATTGAAACCCCTAATTGTTGACCTTGTGTACAGTTTTTATATGCCATTGCGGGAAAAATTGCAAACTAGCACTAATCTTCAAACAATTTCATTAGTTAGCAATGTTTCCAAACTATTTAGGAAACTAACATCTCGAGTTTTTTAAACTAAATGTTACTGTAGCAAATCGAGTTTCTTTCCATTTAAAATACGCATGAAGCTCGAGTTTCCAATTCCTGCACTGACTGCTCCTCTTTCTTGATGTACTTTTTTTTTTCTTTCTTTAAGACCCAAATCAAAAATTTAGAAAATACCTAAAATCCCAAAGGATCGGATTTCTGCAAATGTGGTTGTGAGAGAGTGAGAATCCGAAGTGGAGAAGTTCAGTCCAAGCCAATTTCCCTCGCCTTGAGCCTTCGCCGCCGCCTTTGCCGTTGGGTTCAGTCTAAACCACTGCTTCATCGCCTGGGTTCAATCCAAACCGTTGCTTCGTTTTTGCTTCTTTGGTTTGCTAGGTTTTGCATCATTGCTTCTCTGCTGGGTTTTGCATAGTTGATTCTCTGCTGGGTTGCTTCATTGTTGATCTTGTGTTGTCTTCTAAAGAAATCAAGTCTCTTAGGCTCGAGTTCCAAGAGAAAAATCGAATTTCTTAGACTCGAGATGTTAGTTTCCTAAATAGTTTGAAAATATTGTTAACTAACAAAATTGTTTGGGGATTGGTGTTAGTTTGAAATTTTTTCCTGCCATTGCTCTTTTCATTAGTCGTGTTGTTAGAAAGCTTGTTCAGCGTGATATATGTCAATTATTCAAAAGGATCAAAGTTGTGATTTGGGCTACAAAAGCTGTATTTTATACATCCAATTACAATAGAAAAAATCACCCTAACTTGTTGCATACATCCAAATCATACAACAACGATGGTCTTGTTGGATTCAGTAAGAATGGTATCAGTGGTGTTGTGGGTAGCAAGAGACCCAATTATGAGTATATATATGATCTTTTCCCGATCAGAAAAAGAAAATTAAATATTCTGTGGCGCTGTGGCGTATGCAGTAAAACCCAAATTTGGGTCCGGGCTTCCTTCCTATATTGGTTGCCCACATGCCGTCCTTTGGGTCAACGCAGGCAAGCCTGCCTTATAATGCTTGACTCAATGCCCCATTGACATAAATTCAACCTTTTCACTAATATTTTTTTAGAAAAAGAACTTGACTTAAGCCTTGATGTTTAATACCACCGGTCAGGTGGTTTAGGGATCAGTGGACTTACTCCCAAGGGGTTTGGGGGTGGAGGTCCCACGTTTGAATTATGCAATAAAAAAGAAAAACCCCAAAGCTATATAATTTTTATCTTCTTTTTTTAATTGTTGTGATTATTTCAAATATTCAATAAATAGATATATTCACAAAGATTTTCTAATTTTTCCCATAGTGAAATAAGATTTCCAAAACCTAGTTCTTATGGGACTTTTATTTTATGATAAATAATCTTAAATTCATCCTTCAAAATGTTGTAGTCTGATGGAGACTTTAAAGAAATCTAGCAAGAAGCCAAAAACCCTATGATCTCATCAGAGTACTGAAATAATCATTTTGTACACCAATGGAGACCAACTCTTGAAGCCTGTTTTGTGTTTATCAAAATTTCCCTTGTTTTTAGGGAGTGTATGTACTATATCAGGGGCGGCTTAAAGCCTAGGCAATTTAGGCCTAGGCCTAAGGCCCCCCAATTTTTTTATTATTTAAAATTGCCATTTATTAAAATGCCTTATCTCATTATAAAAAATCTCATTACCAATGACCAAAAACTAAAAGTTTATCAAAACAAATTATTGCCTCACGATAGGCGTTGTAGGGTGTTTAACACCTTCCCCACGTGTAACCAAACTTCTGATTTCAAGAATCAAAATTTATTATCATCTATTTAGATTAGGAAAAATTGAATATTTCTTAACCTAAGATTGGTAATGAAATTAAAATAGAGTTAGGTGACCAATCACATTTAAAAAAACCCAATGATTAATAGCAACTCTTGAACCATAATTAAAAATGACTCACTGTCATAGTTCACACCTAAATCGTGCATCATTCTCAAAAAGGAAAGAGAGGGAGACACATGTGCCTATTTCCATTCTGCCCTATCCACACATGTGAAGAGCATGCGTCTTTGTTCAAGGTGGTCATAGCCACAAGGCATCGACAGAACACTAGAAGTGTCCATTGACAACTTTAAACTCATCACCACATACAAGTCAAGGAAGTTATGTGTATTCCCTGAATCAATAAGAGATATCTTCCCTAATTCCTTGATTTTGTCGTTGACCCTCATTGTTCCAGGTGAGGGAGAACCCACTAAGGCATAAAGGGTAATCTCAGCTTCCACATTGGTGTGTTCCCTTGTCATGTGCTCCCCATTTGTATCCACTGAAACTTCAGTTCCATCTTCATCTAATTCCAACAATTTCACTTGAGAAATTTGCTCATTGAACGAAGGGGTGCCCTCCTCCAAAAACACCTTAGCCCCCTTGCATTGTTGACCTATTTGATACTTCTAATCACAGTTAAACCACAAATCACTCTTCGTTTTTCATCCATTTGAGCAAGGGTTAATCTTCTTAAGGGTAGTCTAACCTTTTGCTCACCCTTCATCTCCAATTTAGGGGGTAATCCAAGAATAGCAGGTAACCTAAATCATGTAAAAGTTTAGGCCCTTTCTTGCTGATGAGTATGTATTCTTCTTGAATCTTTGCTAGACCAAAAGCTTCAAAAGGTATATGGAGCAAACATCCTTACAACTAGCCTCACTTCCTCCCTAAGACCACTGAGAAAACAATTCAGTTTGTGAGACTCTGAAAGCCCTTTGATTTTATTAGAAAAAGCTTCAAACTAACTCTTGTAAGCGATTACACTTGTTGTTTGTTTGAGTCAGGTTAAAGCCTCCATTCGGTCATCATAGGTAGTGGTGCCAAACCTAACCTGCAATGCTTGAATGAAAGCTTCCCAATTCTTGAATAGACCAGCTTCTTCTCCATCTTGAAACAACGCTAGAGCTTCTCCCTCCCTGTGAAAGGAAGCCATTATTAACTTCTCAAGGTTTGGAGTTTTGTAGAAATTGAAATATTGGTTGGCTTTATATACCCAAGTTACGGGTGATTATCCTCTAATGCTCTATTTGTTTCGGTGAAAAACCTTGTGTAAAGATAGTTTTCCATATTTTCTAGTATTTTTTAGCATCAGAAAAAATGAGTCAGAGGAAAACTATCTTTAGTCAACATAAAAAATATGGCTTATCTTTAGAGGTTTTTTTCTACTAATCGTTTTTGAAAAACAACTTTATCGCACAGTAAGCTAAATAAGAGAAGTTAGAAAAGTGTTTTTTAACTCATTTAAGGTTGCTGCCAAACATAGGAAAATACAATAGTTTTATAGAAAATTCTTTTTGGAAAATGACTCATTTTCTAGAAAAAAAAAATTATTACTGAAACTAATAGAACGTAAATTTGGGAAATTCTAGTTTGATGGATATAGGGAAGGTTAAAGCCAAAGCATTGGCTGTAGGGTGTTCATTGAATTGTGGTGTTTGAGGTAGTTGTTTCTCTGATTCTGAGCTAGTCATTCTGCAATATGGCATTGAGTTGTTTAACTTCTTCAAAATGGCGATTGCGTTGATCTTTAATCTAATGAATCTCATGGTGGATTTCTTGGAGGTCATGGGCATGGTAATTTAATTTTTCTTGAGAGTGGCAATGATGTCGTTTAACAGAGTGGTGGATTTGGTCTCAGTCATGGTTGCAAGATAGAACTGCTGGGAATATTTGTAGACTAGCTGTGTAAGGGTCAACAATGTAGTAAGTTAACCAACGTTTGGAAAGATTAAGGAAAATAGCATCTCGAGTTTTAGAAACTCGAGATGTTGTTTAAATCTCAACTGTTTAAAACTCGTGTTACATTTGCTGTGCAGTTGAAGAGTTGGACTAAATGCCACATAGATCTCGAGTCTTTAAGACTTGATTTCTACAAAATAAAAATCAAGTCTTTTCTTAGGCAAAAACACTTTATGCTCATAGATATCGAGTATTAGAAACTCGATATTTTTTTAAAATTTGTATAGAACTCAAGTCTTATAGACTCGAGTTCTACTGGGGAAAATTTTATAAACACACACACAATCCATAAAATTTTATAAACACAGAATCAGCCCTCACTCACCACATTGCCTCTCTCACTGCTCTTCCTTCTCAACAAATTCATATCTCAGGTAAGGGTTTTTTGATTTGATTGTGATCGTAGTTGGGTATTAGTTGTTGTTGGGTGTGGGTTAAAGAGTTTGCCTATTTATTTTGTAGATAGTTAACATTTCTTAGTTAAGATACCAATATTGTGAATTATAGAACTTTGTTTTGTTAGTGTTAATTTTTTGAGTATTTATTTGCATGGTTTTTGTTATCAAAATTTTATTCATCATTTTTAGGCTCTTATTTTTATCATGATCTTACAATTTCTTGACTTTATTCATCATTGTTTTGGGTACGAAATGGGTAGTGAATGAATTGTAATGAATGGGTATGTAATAATTCCCTTTGAATGGGTATGTAATGAAATGACTGACTTATGGATATAAAATGAATTGTAATGAAACGGGTATGTAATTCATGCCCTTTGAATGTGTAATGAAATGATTTTTTTTTTTTTTTGGTATGAAATGGATATGTAAATGTTATGGGTATGTAATTAGATAAAATGTTGTATACTTTTACATTTTGGCTTCTTTTTTTTTTTTTTTTTTTTTTTTTTTTTTTTTTTTTGTATTGGGTTTGAAATGGGTAGTCTTAGCATGACAGAAAAAAGATTTGGGTATGACATGTGTAATGAAATCCATACCCTTTGAATGAATTGAAATTTGTACTTTGTGTAGTTTGACTAGATAAAATGTTTTTTTAAACTAACATAGTAACTTGACTCTAACAGGTTCACAATGCCTGAAATTGATATAATCCTATACCACGGTGGTCCGCTTAAGAATGCCAATGCGAACAAGGGATTGCCATTTGAAGGGCCGAGTATAAAGTTGTATTATACCAAAATTAATCGTAGGTTGAAGACCCTTGATGAATTGAAGATGATAGTTATAGAAGAATTGTGTGCGAATCCTACTATACACAACATAGAAATTACTTATCGTATGCCATATGAAGTCTTGAAAAACCGGATTAATTACAAGTATATGACAATAGAAACAGACAAACATGTAAAGATGATGTTTGACAAGTTAGAGAGAATACCTGAAGTAAATGGTATTGAGTTGTACATACAGTTGGAGCTGCATGCAGAAGTTGGTATCAAGAAAATCCAACAAACAACCACAAGTTTACAGGTTACAGTTCTGGATGCTCAATATAAGTATTCTACACATGTAGAGATACTCATGTAGAGCATGACGATGTTTATGCCAGTGATGATGATGATGATGATGAGGAGGATGACGATGACAATGATGATGATGACTATGTTGATGAGACTACTGCCATTAACGGTGAAGATTTTGTCGATAGAGATGAGTTTGAAGATCAGATTGAACGAGGGAACTTTGGGGACTTTGAGAGGGACATTGATGACGATGAGACATTAGACGGTAGTGAGCCTAATGCAGACAATGTTATTAGTGTCCAAAACATTACGGGCACAATCCCTGCCTACGCACCTCTTGCCTTATCATTTTCTGGAAATACTTGGGAAAATATGGTTGATCTTTCACATATTGAGATACCATTTGTGTCTACTTGGAGAGAGGGGATGAATTTGTGCAAAGGGTTGACTTTTGCCAATAAAGTGGAGGTGCAACGCGTATTAACAATTTAGGCCCTTAAGGAAAACAAACATTTTATGATCAGTAGGTCAAGGAAGAAAAAACTTTGTGTGAAATGCGTGGATGAGTCGTGCGACTGGTATGTCTGCGCAGTCATGAAGCCCAATCTCCACGAACTATGGATGGTCATCGTGTATGTGGGTCCTCACACATGTATATAGATTGGGGTGCGAAATGATGGTAGAATGAATAATTGTAATTTTATTGCATTAGTCATCCTTAAGAAGTTATGTGAGGATCACACTACCCTAATTAAGCATCTTAGATCTATAATAGAGTCGAAATATAAGGGTCATAAGCCTTCTTACTACAAAGTATGAGATGTGAAACAAAAAGCGATTGGGAAGATGTTTGGGAATTGGGAAGAGTCTTACCAAAGGTTGCAAAAGTTGCTAATGGCATATATTGATCAGGATCCGACTACCCAGTTGTTCTATCGTACCACACCCATCGGTGAAGATGACACTGTATTTTTGCATTATGTGTTTTGGTCTTTCGGTCCATGCATTAATGGATTCAAATATTGCAAGCCGGTTATCAGTATTGATGGGACCCATCTGTATGGTAAATATCAGGGAAAGTTGTTGGTTGTAATGGCAACTGACGCTAACAACAAGGTATTCCCTCTCGCCTTTGTTGTTGTGGATTGTGAGTCAGGGTCCAGTTGGAAGTGGTTTTTACAATGCCTTAGAGATACAATTGGCCACGTGATACCTGATGAAGGCATTTGCATAATTTCTGACCAACATCTCAGTATCAAAAACGCCATTGCAAACTGGCCTAGAGGGATGATGGAAGAACATGGGTATTTCATAGACATTGCCTTTGACATGTTGTTTGCAACTTCAACACATATTTTCAGATTTCGACTCTAAAGTCAGCGGTGTTGAAAGTGGGATATACTACTCAGGTAGTTAAATTTGATACCATAATGGAGTCCATTAAGCAGGTGGAAATTGAGGCCATTAGGAATAAGAAGAAGGTGATAGAGAAGGATGGCAAGAAAAAGAATCAAGATTATCTTCCATACACATATCTAATGAGCGAGTCTGTGGATATGTGGACCCAGTCATATGATGGTGGGAGACGTTTTGGGGCAATGACAACTAATATATCAAAGTGCTTCAATGATGTAATGAAAGGTGCACGAGGCCTTCCTATTGTCGCAATGGTTGAGTTCACTTGGTCCAAACTTGTTGAATATTTCCACTATTGGTACAAAGAATTCCATTATGAGTTATCAGAGGGTAAGAAATGGAGTGAATATGCCTTCTCCACGTGGGACGGAAATAAGCGTAAATCTGAGAAACACTATCTCAAGGCATTTAGTAATGAACATATGATATATCAGGTAGTTACTTCATTCAACACGTGTAGCATAGGAGGGGGAAACCACAGTTATGAAGTTCGGTTACGGGAAAGAACATGTAGTTGTGGGAAATGGCAAAACATAGGGATCCCATGTTCACATGCAATTAGAGTATGTGATGCACTAAATATTAATTCGACCATATATATTCACCCATGTTATGGTTTGGACTATGCCTTTAACACTTATGAGCATGCATTTGCGGTTCCTAAGTCACAGTCATTATGGAGGGATCCCATGGGGCCAAAGTGGTTTCCTAATCCAACATTGTTGCGGGCCAAAGGTCGACCAGTGAAGTCAAGAATAAGGAATGAGATGGATGGAGTGAGGAATAAGAATCGAGAATTGAGATGGCGAAGGGAGGACGCAGATTTGATAGAGAGTCAACCCAAGCAGACATGTGGACTGTGTCATGCTTCTGAGCATAACCGCAGAAAATGTCTGCAGTCCCATGTCGCTTCCACAAGCGGTCATATTCCACACTAGGTAGGTAGATGGCAAAAAGTTATGAATCGGTTAAATAATTGTTGTTCATTCTATGTTTACCTAATGTTTACTATCTTGTCTCCTAACGTGATTAGTCTACATTTTTCAAGCATGCTTCCATGGACGACATTTTTGTTATGCAGACCGCCGATTTTAGGAAAAGTGACTACGTTGTATTGGCACAATTAACTTTTTGGTTTTTGTTGAATGTACTTGTAATTCTTTATCCAATGTACCTCTGTGAAGATTGTGATTTGAGTAGAACTGCAAATTAAGCGTGGTTAGGCATGTTTAGAATGTTGATATATTAAGAATGCCTTTTGCTATGATTTAAGTGCATTTACATTGTAAAGTTATGTTTATGTAGAGAGCATAACAGTTTTTGTAGTTTGGTGCCTATTGAGAACACCATTTGATGTAATTTAAGTGTATTTACATTCTCAGCTTCTTTACCTGTCAATGAGTGTTTGTGGTTTACATTCTTAGCTTCTCTGTCTTTGTTTCTCAGCTTCTCAGCAGGTGCATACATTTCTGGTTAGCTTGCGTGTCCAGGAAAGGAAAAAAAAATTCCCAGTGGAACTCGAGTTTCATAGACTCAAGTTCCCTTGAGCATTTCGAAAATAGTAAAGAACTCGAGTTTCTAAAAGTCGCTTTCAAGGAAATTGAGTTTTAGAAACTCGAGTTCCATATGATGTGAACGCTTTTTGGTAACATATCTATGAATCTTGAGTTTCTAAAACTCGATTTCCTCACATTTTTTTTTTTAATTTTGTACATATGAGTTTTTTTAGGTAATGCTTGCTGGAAATCGAGTTTCAAAGGGTCGAGTTCCTCTCATTTTTTTTTTTTAATCTCGCTCGAGTTTCTTTTGTACATATGAGCTTTTTTTCTTAGCTAATGCTTTTTTTTTTTTTTTTTGGTTGGTTATTGCTATTTATGGTGGGGTATATGTTTTCGCAGTGGCGAAGTTAGAAATCCCACATTGGGGGGCCGAACTATTGTGTCAAGATTAACTCAAATCACAAATATAAATTTTAATTTGCTTATTCTAAAGTAAGTTATATACATATACACAAATTATCAACTTTAATATGTATATATTATCAATGTTGCATATATTATTAACCAAATTGCATATATTATCAATGTTGAATGATTTGAATGCATTAATTGGATTTGAAATTGAGCTAACAATTAGGGGTCCCATTATTTACTCACAAAACTTACATAGGAAAGCTTTGAGAGCTCGAGAGCTCTCCAAGACCTCTCTTGTTTGTCCGGTCCCTTGATGAAGGAAGGTGCTTCCATAATTCTTTCGTAACATACGGCATAAAAGGATGAAGCAATCGTAACCCATTGTCAAGACACAACCAAAGTGTGTCTCGAGCAAAACTCCTGTCAGTCTCAAACCTTGGATCACTCCTAGCAAAGAAAGGCTTAATTTCTTCAATAAAACATCACACAGTTGGTATTGCCACCATGAATACACGATACTTGGTACAAAATACAATTTATACGACTCCAAAGCCGCAATAGTTTTGAATATGGCTTTGTTCAATACTGAGAGTATCCATTGACAACTAAATGACAAGTTATCCAGATTTTCATTTGTGCTGGGAACATAATCATCCCTAAGCTTGGTCATAGCAAATCGTACAACATTCCACAATTTATTACACTACTGATGATACCCCATCCTCCAGCCTCTTATGAAGATCTTCCAAGGATATCCCATTTATTACTTCAAGCGGATCAATGACATTTCCCAAGGACCTAGACATCTTACACCCATGTGCATCATGAATCATGGGATGTAAATAAACCTGCATAGAGTTTAAGGTGCTTCAATCAGATCACACTGGGAGAACTCTCGCATAGCTTATAGTCTACCAAACCATGACCACAGATTCATTACCTTTGCAAGGTAATAAACACATTGGCTTTTCCTCCAAACACGAGTATGCATGCACCACAATGAGTGAAGCAGCATGGTAGGTTGATATTATTGTAAACCATGTTTGGCATAATTTGAGTATTTATATACACTAGCCGTGAACCCGCGTGTTGCGCGAGATAATTATTTTTTTAACAATTTAAACTAATGTAATAAATAGTAGTGTATTTTGTAATCATATTTTTATTTATTATAGGAACACTCATAAATATAATATAGGAACAATCATAAATCATAAATATAAATTTTGTTATGCCAAAATGAAAACAATACAATTTTCTCAAGAATTCAAAAGGCAAGTTAACAGAAATATTCATTTTTAAATAAAAGTTATTTATAACATTTTGTGAATCATTAAAAATAATATAAAATTTGGAAATTTTTCTTTTATTTTTAAACAAACTTTTTCAAACCTTATTTGTTCTGTCTATAATTCAAAATACTAAAAAACGTAACTAAAAGAATTAATAAAGCTTAACAATGATTAATTGGACCAATTAGGAAAACAATTTGCTATTGATAATCTATTAAAATTATTTTCTTTGCAGAGGTTGTAATTTTGTTCACCCAAAACATATTAGCATATAAACAATTATTAGCAAAATCTAAGAATTAAAACTTCTATATATGCATTGTTATAAAATAATAATAATAAAAATAAAATTGCAAAAGCTAAAATTTGTCACCCATTCGATTATTTTTTTTATTGGCTACCTTTTGCTTTTCTCTAAATAAATGGCATTATAGAGTACTTCTAATACAACTATTAAGAGTACTTTGTTCACCGCAAAGGAATAAAAAATAAACAAAAATTAGTAAAGTCTCATAATTTAACATCTAAATTGAGCACTATAAAAAATCATATTATGTGATAGAATGAGTACCAAATTACAATAAATACCAAATTATCCAAATCATGCTATGTAATAGAATAATATTATATTTTTATATGCTATATTTAATTCTTTATAACACAATAGGATAACATTTAACAATAAAAAAAATAATAATAATAAAAAAAAAAAACAACAACAACAACAATTTAAAAAACTAAACTAAATCGCATTAACCCAAAGTAAAGTTTTAAAGAATATAAAAATTTATCAACTTAAAGCAGAGATGCAAGAAAAATAAAAAATCCAACAAAAATTGAGAGAGAGAGAGATAACCTTTTATTGTGAGGTAAAACTATGCATAAAATGGAAGAGATAGTGACAAATTTATAGTAGAGGGTGTGAATAAAAGAGACAAAAATAGAAGAAAATGAAGGGAAAGAGAAAGAATGATATTAATGTAGAGGGTAATGGGGAGATAAAAAGGTAAGGGAGGGAGAAAGGTTGAAGAAATAGTGGGGAGATGAAAAGGGAAGGAAGGAAGAAATGTTGAAAAAGTGTAAATATTAAAAAAAAAAAAAAAAAAAAAGCTAAAAACAATTATAGGAAAATTGGAAAGAAAAAAAAAATAATGATGTAAACGTTGATGTGGCTCAACTAGAGCAAAGTAACAATAAATGTTACGCTTCAATTTTTAGATATATATATATATATATATATAGATTTTTATATGCTATATTTAATTCTTTATAATGCAATAGGATAACATTCAACAATCAAAGAAAAAAAAAAAAAAAAAAAAAAAAAAAAAAAAAAAAAAAAAAAAACAACAACAACAACAACAATTTAAAAAAACTAAACTAAATCACATTAACCCAAAGTAGAGTTTTAAAAAATATAAAAAAATTATTAACCTAAAGCTAAGATGCAAGAAAAATAAAACTTAACAATCCAAAATACCAAAAAATGTAACTAAAAGAATTAATAAAACTTTACAATGATTAATTGGACCAATTAGGAAAACAATTTGGTATTGATAATCTATTAAAGTTATTTTCTTTGCAGAAATTGTAATTTTGTCCACCCTAAACATATTAGCAGATAAATGATTCTTAAGTACATGCATAGAGACTACAGTAAAGGAGTGTGTATCAAAATTGACTGACCTAACACCATCCAGATTCCCTTCAGATACAAGTTGATGCAGATGGTTGCTTTTAACGCTGGAAATGTCCAAAACAGATGTAAGGGACAGTTCCAACATATCTATTGCAGGACTATTAGAGACCTATCAAATTGCATTGAAGTACCTTCATGAAGGGCCTCTAAGAACTATTTCTAGTATATTTATTTTGGTAGTAAACAAGCCAGTTCTGCAAGTTTTTTCTTCTTCTTGACCAGCTTGTCAGGATTTGTTTGCATCATATACCACCTGCATATCACAGTCAATACATAGTAAGTCAGAACAGACATAATCACAATAAGATAACTTAAGTGCATGCTAATAAAAAAAGATGATTGCATAACTTATTTTGCTAGGAACCACAAATCCCTAAAACAGCAAACTCACTAGCAACAATTCACAATCTCACACCAGTTACTCAAACAAATGAATTTAAAGCATTCCAGCAGTACTTCATGGCTCCTTAACCCCACCAAGTAGCACCAGACTGAACACCCATGCAACAGACCCAAAAAGCCAAATCCCTACCATTTTGCGAGCATGGGAACCTCCATGTACTAACACCAACTCTAAACCCTCCTCATTCTTTGCCATGCCAATCCCTGCAGTGCTCGACATTTTTCTGAAGGACCCCACATAATCACCCTGCTAAAATTATATTTGCAAACATGTTTTTCATTATTTTTGGTATGGGATTTGATAAATCCAATCAAAAACTAATTTTACCAAAAGAATAACAACAACAGCAGCAACAAATCCTTTCAAACGTTGGCTATTAGATCCTATTACCATGCCATAAACAAGGTAGTTAACAAACCTCTTTTTCAAGGTTCACCAATTTTGCATTTTTTAACCCTCGTATAATGTTTGGGCGGAGGAGGAGGCTACAGGGCATCATCCTTAGGCTCATCATCATGCTACAAAGACATTAGATGCACACAATCAATATTTGGTGTAATGATAAGAATAAAGTGGACTACAAAATATATATCATTACATTGTAATTAATGTTACCATACCATAAATTTGCCTTGGTGTCCTATTTTGTGTCCACCTGTCCCACAAGTGGGTGCTGTTCTAATGCGTTATGGTCTACCTTGTGGGGATGAGGGCTGATGAGGGAGATGCTTGTCCAGTACATCAGTATGTGGCTGTAGAGTGTCAATCCCAACCGAAGGTCCTAGAGGGTCAGATGAGGATGAGGTAGGTGGGTAATGATGCTCTGTGTAGAGGCTAGGAATGGGTGCACTAGAGCTAGTGGGTGGGTATAGAGGTGTCTTGGGGAGAATAGGAGGGGTCAAATTTTGATCAATACCGAGATCAAAATTGGGCTGCGAAGGTAGGGTGGGTGAAGGGACCTCGGGCTGAAGAGATGCATCTACCATGGGTGGAGGGATCTCGAGATGAAGAGATGCGTGTGGGATGGGTGCAGGTATCTCAGGACTAGTTACAACCCGAGGGGTTGTTGCACGCTGACCACGGCCCCTAGTTGTACTTGTGCTTGGGCTTGCTGTAGCAGGCCGACCACAGCCCCTAACTGCACTTGTGCTTGGGCTTGCAGTAGCACGCCAACCACGGGTCAGTGTACTTACAAGTGCTGTGCTTGTGCTTGGGCTTGCAGTAGCTGTTGATTCAATCTCATGCCCATTGTTTGCCCGCCCATTTGTTGTAGGACCACCACCAAGCCCAGCCACATTATTTAGGACGTGCCGAACATGGTTATGTTCTTGGCTGCCTATAGGAAGCATCTCCAACAGCGCTAAATGGCTTTTAATCTGAAACGAAAAAGGAACCAATACAATCAAATTTGAGACATTTATGTATCAATTATAGAATGGATAATATAGTACTTATTAATCTACTCAAATACTCAACTAAGAACTAAAGGTTTTATTAGAATACCATATGTAACTGTTAGGTTCTAAAGGTTTAGGAATTTATGTATTTAGAACTCTAATTTGTAATATTGGCAAACCATGATCAAAACAATATGTTTAGTCTTGTTAAAGTGTGTTCAAAGTTGTTTAATTATTGTAAAGTTGGAATCGAGAGACTGTAGATGCATTGGAGCATTCCAGTCTGGCTCAATCGATCGAAGAATAGATTCGATCGATCGAAAATTGATCAGATTGCATTTTTCTGTAGTTTTCCAACTCAACCCTAACTCATTAAACGTTTAGGATTTTATGTTTTTGCCCTAGGTATATAAGGCAAAACCCTAGCCATGTTTTTAGAGTCGCTCCAGTTGTATTGTTGCTCATACATTGCTGTTTTGTGTAAATCTCTTATGAGATCTAGAGGAGCTTTCCTTTACACAAAGTTTAGGGTTTTCAAAATTGAGATTACTTCAACATCTTGACGATCAACTTGGTTGCTACCATTGAAGCTTAAAGAATATCAAGCGTGGGTGCTTGTAGCTGATTGAAGAATTCAAGAAAGAAGGAGTCTGTGAATTCGAAGCTTGCATGGGGTTGTGTCAGTAAGTTCTACTGGTATGTAGTATTAGGAAGTCGAGCGGGGAGCTTGTAAGTCCTTTTGTATGAACTTCAATTCTTTCATAGTGAATTCAGTTTTGCCCTAAGGATCGGTGGGTAAAATCCTCCCCAGGTTTTTTACCGGTTTGGTTTTCCTGGGTGATTATATCTTGTGTTATTTATTATTCCGCTACTATATATTCTTGATATGATTGTTTGATTGTTTTAACCTAGAATTGCTTAATTTGACTAAGTAACAACTTGGCTAATTAACTAGGTTACTCAATCTGGTTATGTGTTAAGGGGTCTAAATTTCCATCAAGTGGTATCAGAGCAGGTAGCTCTTTAGTTTGAGATTTTTTGATCTCTGAGCTGATCCTTGACCCTTGTTGTCATGGATTCTTGGAAAATCTTTTTGCTTATTAGTCAACTTATCTACTTGCTGTCTTTGCCGTTTGTTGTTTTTGTTAAATCTTTCCTTAAGTATCTTGGTATAATCACATGTGATAAGAATTATGTTTGTTATACTGCTTTAACCGCCTTAAAAGCACGTGATTCTTGTCTTTGGTATTTGGATAGTCGTTGTTCCAGGCACATGACAGGAAATAAAGGTTTATTCAAAACACTCTTTGAAGGAAAGATTGGGACAGTCACTTTTGGAGATAGAAGTAAATCTGTGATCAAAGACATTGGTACTGTGGACATTCCAAGATTGCCAATATTTGAAGATGTTTGGTATGTTGATGGATTGAAGGCCAATTTACTCAGCATAAGTCAGATTTGCGACAATGGATTAAACGTTCTTTTCACCAAGTATGAATGTGAGATACTTGATGGAGGAGGTGACTGTATGTGTGTTGGTGTAAGGACAGCTGACAACTGTTATGGCATAACACCAAGTGTAAACAACAAGTGCTTTAGTGCAAAGATAGATCAAATTGATTTGTGGCATCAACGGTTGGGGCATGCCAGTCATAAGCAGTTAGAGAAGATTTCCAAGTGTGAGGCAGTTATCGGTTTACCTAAATTTGAGAAGATAGATAAGTGCATTTGTGGACCATGTCAAATAGGTAAACAAGTAAAATCCAAGCATTCATCTGTGACTAGTGTTCAAACTTCAAGACCTTTAGAGTTATTACACATTGATCTCATAGGTCCTGCCAGAGTTCAAAGTCTAGGTGGAAAGAAGTATATTCTAGTTGTTGTGGATGACTTTACTAGATATACTTGGGTTGTGCTTTTGAAGGATAAAGTTGAGGCTCCTGAGAAGATGATACATCTGTGCAAGAAATTGCAGGTTAGAAAGATACTGTGATAGCCAGAATCAGAAGTGATTATGGAAGAGAATTTGAGAATACCAAGCTGGCTACTTTCTGCAATGATCAAGGCACTCACCAAGAGTTCTCATCACCCAAGACACCTCAACATAATAGGATTGTGGAAAGGAAAAACAGGGTTGTTCAGGAGATGACACGAGCCATGCTACACAACAAAAAGTTGCCAAAGTCCTTCTAGGGAGAAGTAATCAACACTGCTTGCCATACACTCAACCGGGTGTATTTTAGACCTGACTCCAAGAAAACTCCCTATGAACTCTGGAGAGGGAAGAAATCTGTTGTTAAATATTTCAGGATATTTGGCAGTGACTGTTATATTCTACGTGATAGAGAGAACGTAGAAAAGTTTGATGCAAAGAGTGACAGAGGATACTTTCTAGGATACTCTTCCACTAGTAGAGCTTATAGAGTGTACAATCTGAGAACCAAAACAGTCATGAAATCTTCAAATGTTGTGATAAATGATGAAGTGTGTTCAGAAGCATCTTCAGAAAGCACTGTTCCTGCTCAAGATAAGTCTTTAGAAGTTAATGATTCTCTTCTTACTGAGTATGTTGGGAAACATAGTGAGGAAGAGCTGTTGGTGTTGAATGATACAGTCTCAGTACCATCAAGTTCAGAACCATCTACTCCGGTTCATGACATTCGACAGGTACAAAGTAAGCTTAGTCCTCCATTTGAATAGAAAGGTACCACAACGTCTCTTGTTAAACGTCCATCCTCTAGAGTGAGATTGAATCATCCTTCCACAAATATTTTGGGTAGTCTGAATGATAACATGAGATTGAGATCAAAAGCCTTGAATGTGATCACTCACTCATGTTATCTATCCCAATTTGAACCGAAGAAGGTAGATGAAGCACTTCAAGATGCTGATTGGGTAAATTCCATGCATGAAGAACTTCATCAATTCATTCGGAATGATGTGTGGGAATTAGTTCCTAGGCCGAAAAGTGTAAATGTGATTGGAACTAAATGGATCTTTAAGAACAAGTCAGATGAACATGGCACTGTGATTAGAAACAAATCAAGACTTGTTGCACAAGGGTATACACAAGTGGAAGGAATTGACTTTGATGAGACCTTTGCACTAGTTGCAAGATTGGAATCCATTCGGATACTGTTGGCCATTGCAAGTCATCTAAACTTCAAGTTGTATCAAATGGATGTCAAAAGTGCTTTCTTAAATGGGATGTTACAAGAAGAGGTGTATATTGATCAACCTAAGGGATTTGTGAATCCTCACAGATCGGATGATGTCTACAAGTTAAAGAGAACTCTCTATGGTTTGAAGCAAGCTCCTAGGACTTGGTATGATAGATTGACTGCATATCTCACTGAGCATGAATTCAAAAGGGGATCTGTAGATACAACTCTCTTCATAAGAAAGGATAAGACTGGTTTTGTTGTAGCTCAAATTTATGTTGATGACATTGTTTTTGGTGCTACTAATGATTCTCTTGCTCATTCTTTTACAGATGAAATGAAGGCAATGTTTGAAATGAGCATGGTTGGTGAATTGATTATTTTTTGGGATTGCAGGTGAAGCAAACCGAGTCAGGAATCTACATCAATCAAGCTAAATATGCAAGAAATTTAGTCAAGAGATTTAGACTGGACAAGGTTGCTCATGCTAGAACACCAATGGCTACTAATGTGAAATTAATAATTGATCCATCAGGTGAGTCTGTTGATGTTACTTTGTATAGAAGCATGATTGGTTGCCTCTTATATTTAACTGCTAGTCATCCTGATATCTCTTTTAGTATTGGTGTTTGCTCTAGATTTCAGTCTAATCCTAAAGTTTCTCATTTAAATGCTGTTAAAAGAATTATCAAATATGTGAGTGGAACCTGTGATTATGGATTGTTTTATAGCAAAGAGTCAAATTTATCTCTTGCTAGTTTTTTTGATTCTGATTGAGCTGGGAATGCTGATGATAGAAAAAGCACCATTGGGGGGTGTTTCTATGTTGGAGCCAATCTTGTGGCTTGGATGAGTAAGAAACAAAATTCTGTTTCTTTATCCACTGCTGAGGCTGAATACATTGCTGCTGGGAGTTGTTGTTCTCGGCTTTTTTGGATGAAAAAACTTTTGAGTGATTATGGGATTCCTCAAGACACCATGATTGTCTATTGTGATAATTCTAGTGCCATAGACGTATCTAAGAATCCTGTTCAGCATTCTAAGACCAAACACATTGAACTTAGATATCATTTCATTACGGATTTGGTTGAAAAGAAAATTGTTATTCTTGAGTATATCCCTACTGACCGTCAAAATGCTGACATCTTCACCAAACCTTTTGATGGAAGTAAGTTTGAGACACTTCGTCAAGTCATTGGTGTGCTTCGGTGTCCCTAGTCTCTTTTGGCTTTCATGGTCTTTGTGCTTCATTGCTCATTCCTCTGTGACCATTATTCTTTGGTTTTTTGTGTTTCTTTTGTTTTGTTTCTAGGATTTGCATTGCATTACATTCATGCATTTCATTCATGCATTTCATTCTAGGATTTATTTTGTTTTCTCTTAAATAAAGAAAAAATTAAAAAAAAAAAAAAAAAAAAAAAGAGAAAAGGAGAAAAGGAGAAAGCAAAAATGTGTTTGACATTGTTTTCTTGGTTTTTGAAAACAAGGTTGGTCAATTTATTTACACATATCATGTCCTCTGTACCTTGTTTAACTTTGATGAGCTTATTTATTGCACTTGACTAGTTGAAGATTTGTAGTGCATGTTGTGTGGGAAAGATGTTTATGGTGTTTATCACTTTGTCTTGATCTTGAAGTCACATGTTATTTGACTGTCGGACTTGATCCTTTTGAGAAAGGCATAAATAACCATCTCACCACTGTTCACTAGCCAATCATGAATACCTTAGTGCATAATTATAATGTTTTGTGCTCGAGAAAGTGTAGCACATGCACAAAAAGAACATAAGGTGATGCCTCGGCTTAATTGCTTAATACTTAAAATTGGTGTGTACTATTAGGCTTGATGCCATCTCACATAATTACAATTGGTGTGTACTATTAGGCTTGATGCCATTTCACATTATAATAGGGCAAAATATAAGAAACTTACATAATTGCAAGCTTTTGTTCTAGGAGATGTGGGAGTTATATGATGTAACTCTTTAGGTGATAGTCTCTTTTAAATTTTATGTGATGGATTGTGTAAACTTTGTGATTGATTACTATTCACATATCACCTCACATGTTTCTCAAAGTTTTTACTAGTTGCACACACTACACAAGTTACTTTTTGCTAAACTTTGTATATGTTATTGTGTGTGTTTTTGGTCTGACCAACCAAGTTTGAAGATACTTTGAGAATTATGCAAAACAATTTTTTTTTTGCTTGCGAATTTAAAAAGAGAATGGCTGAAATTTTCTTTGGAGAAACTGGGATTAAATTTGGGTTTTTCGAAAAATCATTCCATCTCATACTCATGCATTTTGTTTTCGTTGTTTAATGCTTTGAGGAGTTGTTTTTCAAAATGAGGTTTGTGTTTTTCAAAACTATGATTTTTCTCAAATTTTTGTGAGCCTCTGCCCAATTCGATTGATCCATTCTGATTTTCGATCGATCTAAAAAGTGCTTTAATTTGTTTTAAAATGACTATCTCATTCAATCGATCGAATGTATTTTTCGATCAATCGAAAGTCGCAAATCAAGTTTTTTTAAAACACTGTTCTTGACTTTTTCAAACATTTTTTCAAAAGTTTTTCAAAGTCTTTTCTCTCTCTCCAACTTGGCAAGCTCAACTGTTCAAATTTTTGTCGTTTTCCTCCGGATTTTTTGCAAGAATTCTCTTTCCTCAAGCCAGTATGTCTATCATACCCTTCCTTTTTGAGTTTATTTACTAATTTCATGCATTTTTTCATGCATTTATACTCAAAATTTCGGACCCTTTTCTTTTTGGGATTGTTGTTGATTTAAGCCCAATTTTGTGTAATTGATCAATGGGTTTTTGTGGGGACATACTATAAACATGTTCTTAATTGTTTAATTTTCATCAATTTTGGGTTTTGTGAGAAATTGAAAATTCTAGGGTTTGTAATTGATTCGAATTGGGGATTTTTGTTCAATTGGGTTTAATTGATGAAATTGGCTTATTGTTTTGATGAAATTGGTTATTCTAATCTGTTTTCAACAATGTGTGATGATCAATTCATCAATTTGTTTCAAAATTATCAAGTGGTTTTTCAAATTTTTTTAGGGTTTTTGTTAGAAACTCTATGTTCAAGCCAATTTTGTGAAATTGAACCTAATTAAAACTATGTTTACTGCATTAGTTCATGCATCACATCATTGTTATTGTTCATGCATCATATAGATTTTGTTCTATTTTTATTGTGCTAACTTGCAGTCTGCCCTTGGTTTTGTTCTATTCTGTTCTTTTGGTTTTCTCTTTGTGTCTCTGTCCTTTCCTTAGCATCATGCCTAGGAAGACTAGAGCTCGTAGGACTATTTCCTCCTCTTCTCCATCCCCTCCTTCTTTTGACCGTGAGAAGTTTCCGAGTGAAAAAAACCAAGAGATTTTTGAGAAGCTAAACCTTAAGAGAAAGATTTGGGCTGAGTGTTCTATTCTCTTAGATGAACTTGATCCTGCCATTAGAGTAAACTTTGAGCGTCGAGGTTGGTTACCCTTGGTGGATATTTCTGATCCTCCTCCACCTTCTGCCTTGATTAGAGAGTTATTTTCGAACATCTCTATCCGCATCTATGGTTCCAACACTTTGGTAAAGAGTTGGATACGAGGCGTAGAATACACCATTACTCCCCGAGTAGTGGCTGATGCTCTAGGGGTACCTTTGGTCCGGAATCCTGTCTATCCTTATGATGAGTCTCCCGAGTTGAGTGATGTCTTGTCTTACATCACTGGGACTTCTGTCCAATGGGGTTTTGATCCTAGGATCACTTCTGCTGAGCTCTCTGGGTTGCAGTATCTGTTCTTTAGGATCGCTTGTCGTTCTATCTGGCCTATCTCTCATGTTTACACCATTCCTATTGAGAGGTGTGTATTTTTGTACGCCCTGGTTACTGATGCTCCTATTAGTTTTCCTCATCTCTTTCTTCGTTCTTTGAACAATGTTTATAGGAGTTCATCTACTAATCATGCTCTTGTGCATCCTATTTTTATTCAAAGGATTTTGCTTTATCTTGATCTTAGTGGCTTCCCTTCCTCTGAGCTCGTTCATGTGATAGCTCCCATAGGTGCGTCTTTTCTTAGACAGAGGGCCGCTCATCTTCGAGCTGGTTTTAAACACCCTAGGTCTGAGCCGTCTGGTAGCGCACCTCCTCCTTCTTCTTCTACAGGTCTTGCTGGTAAGGATGTTCCTGATCCAATTGGTGATGATGCTGCTGCTGCTGATGTTCCTCCACCTTCTTCGACTGACTTTGATGTTTGTCGTACCCTGGAGACTGTCATGACCGTTCAGGCGGCTCATGGTCAGATTTTGGTGGACTTGCTAGATGAGATTCATGCTCTACGAGCCGACTTTGCACGACTTCATTCACCCTTACCACCTCCTTTTGATGGCGACTTGTGATTGCCCTTTGGCATTCCGTCACAAAAAGGGGAAGTGGAGTTTTTGACTTGTAGAGGAGTTTTTGTAGTTAGGGGGAGTTTTTTTTTGTTTTTAGATTGTATCTAAGTGCTTCACTTTATATATCATTTTTGGGGATATTCATGTTAGGGGGAGTAACTTTGATTGATATACATGTTATATTCATTGATTCTTGTTGCTTTGTGATTCACTGCTTATTGATTTATATTTATGAGTTGTTCATTCATATATGTCTTTATTTTGTGTTGTGTGAATCTTACAAGAATATTATACCTGTTGTTTTACTCTTTTCTGTCACACGTGCATTTATGCGTTTGTTGAGTATTTCAGGAATATACAGGTTGATTCAACAAAGCTGCTGTCTACACTTGCAACTGATGGATAGTAGTTAGGGTTGAATTTGAGTTTATGAGCATTATTTTTGTAAAGGGCTCTTTACTTGTAAACTTTGAGCTTTTAATTTGGGTTTTGTCACGGATTGCCAAATGGGGAGTTTGTTAGGTTCTAAAGGTTTAGGAATTTATGTATTTAGAACTCTAATTTGTAATATTGGCAAACCATGATCAAAACAATATGTTTTCTTGTTAAAGTGTGCTCAAAGTTGTTTAATTATTGTAAAGTTAGAATCGAGAGACTGTAGATGCATTGGAGCATTTCGGTCTGGCTTCGATCGATCGAAGAATAGATTCGATCGATTGAAAATCGATCAGATTGCGTTTTTCTGTAGTTTTCCAACTCAGCCCTAACTCATTAAACGTTTAGGGTTTTATGTTTTTGCCCTAGGTATATAAGGCAAAACCCTAACCACGTTTTTAGAGTCGCTCCAATTGTATTGTTGCTCATACATTGCTGTTTTGTGTAAATCTCTTGTGAGATCTAAATGAGCTTTCCTTTACACAAAGTTTAGGGTTTTCAAGATTGAGATTACTTCAACATCTTGATGATCAACTTGGTTGCTACCATTGAAACTTAAAGAATATCAACCGTGGGTGCTTGTAGCTGATTGAAGAATTCAAGAAAGAAGGAGTCCGTGGATTCGGAGCTTGCACGAGGTCATGTCAGTAAGTTCTACTGGTAGGTAGCATTAGGAAGTCGAGCGGGGAGCTTATAAGTCCTTTTGTATGAACTTCGATTCTTTCATAGTGAATTCAGTTTTGCCCTGAGGATCGGTGGGTAAAATCCTCTCCTAGTTTTTTATCGGTTTGGTTTTCCTGGGTGATCATATCTTGTGTTATTTATTATTCCGCTGCTATATATTCTTGATATGATTGTTTGATTGTTTTAACCTAGAATTGCTTAATTTGACTAAGTAACAACTTGGCTAATTAACTAGGCTACTCAATCTGGTTGTGTGTTAAGGGGTCTAAATTTCCAGCAGTAACAAAAAGTCTTTTTAATTTGATGTCATTCAGATCAAACCAGATTTGTTGAAAAAAGAAATCAATTGATTCTACATTCGTACATGTACTAAAGAAAAAACAAAGTAGGCAATAATATCTAATTAGAACACATTACCATTATATCTAATTTAGCATTGTCGTAGTTGACATACTTTCGAGTGACCGGACGATACCAATGGTAATAGTCATGATCGCAAGGCATCTCACTAGTTTGAGGAGGTGCATGGCAAAGTCGTCGTTGTCTCACATCCCATGTAAGGATATATGGTCCATGCTCCTCCCTCCAATTCTTTTCCACCTTCCCACGTAAGTCTATTCTATACAGTCTATCATCGTACACAACATGGTTGGGCCACTCCTGCGCCAACCCAAACTGTCGAAGGACATGGTCCGGGTGGTGTGTTTCTACTATGCAAAAACACACAAGTGGCACCCTTGCAGTCCACGTATCCCTCGCTGCAACGCAAAAGTCAGGAAGGTGGCCAAAGTTTGCCTCATATGGTTGCCACATAATCTACAATAGAAACAAAAAACAATTATCATAACATCTTAAAATGTGAAACAAGGGAGAATACATAGATAAAGGAAAAACAAAAATTAAAACAAAAGATATGTTAAAGCAATGATTTTAACATATTCTTAAGGAAAATTAACATAACCAAATAGAATTTTTGTATATTATTACTTGGTCCGGCCGCATTCTAACTAATTGCTCGCGTGTCGAATGGACTACTCTTCGGGCTTGGCACTTGCACCCACCTACAGTTACAAGCGAATAATATAAGATAAGATAATACCACTTACTTACTAAGAAGAGTACATTGCATAACACACTAAATATCAAGAAAATACTTACTTAAATGCAAGTGGAGTTTTTGGCCATGGGCCATAATCACATCCAGGTGGGGGCTCTATCCTCGGGCACAAGAATGGTAACCTCGCCCATGCCCAATACTGGACCAATTGCAACGCCCCACCAATCTATGATGCCTCTTTATCGCTTGCCTGGCACAACTTTCTGTACAACCATGCCAGGCAACCACTACCCCAACTATATTGTGGTGGATGACAAAGGTTCTGCAAGAACTCCAAGAACATCAAATGCACCCTATCTTTTGACTTGTCCATGAAAATCTTATCCCTTAGTAGCACTAAAATATAGCACCAGGCATACTGATGTATCTGAATTTTCGTTGCGTCATAAGGCAGTGGCTCTACAATGCGCTTAACGTGGTGGCTGATGAGAATTCTTTGCCCTACCAAAGTTTTGTTGTCATTCTCCAAAACTCCAAAACCAAGCAACTCCACGCACAGTTGCCTCCAATTCCCATCCACCACAGTAGTCGGCCCAACCAAGACCTCACCGTCTATAGGAAGTCCGAAAATGACCTCCACATCTTCTAGGGTGATTGACATCTCACCGTGTGGAAGATGAAATGTATGAGTCTTCGGCCGTCATCGCTCAACTAGGGCCAATATTAAGTAATGATCTATCTCTCTAAAAGGGGCCCTAAACAATCCTTCTAGCCCCACCAACTTGATAATGTCAATCACTCAATTATCTTGCATCGTTATGTTTGCCATCTCCTTAGTGCGACCACGAAATGTAAGTGGGCCCAAGTCCTGTAAAATCGATAAAAATTATAGCGGTTGTTAGAACTAGATATACAACTTTGAAAAAACTTACTAAAAGTCAAAGACAACGTAAAAATTAAAGTGGTTGGTAGAACTAGATATTTCACCTCACCATTCCAAATGTCCTCTGATCAATGATTTCGTTGTCGCGTCAACAATGAAGGATCTTCTGGACCAGGGCGCACGATCTCTGGCTCCTCATCGATCTGAGGCTCCATACTGCAAAGTGTGCTATTGTGAGATCATACATAGTGGCAGACATACATTATTTGGTGTGAGAGTTATCACAAATCAGGCATTACCACAACACACAATGATTTCACATGAAGATATAAAACTGGGCAACTAACGAAATTGTTAGCATAGTAAGGTTATTTGGAAAGGGTGTTCGCCCTATTAGTGACACACTGCAAGGTATTCAAACATCTTTGAGGATTTCTATCATTCAACTATGCATAAATCTATAATTTTTCCATGATAAAAAGTTAAATATCTAACAATAACCCAAATTACAATTGACCACATTCTTATATGCAAAGTGATCAAACCAAATAATCAAAAATCACCCCCCCAAAAAAAAAAAAAAAAAAAATGCTAAGCCAAATAGATGTGTCAGTTGAAAGTCAATTGAGTGTAATCAGCGATCAAAATGTTTGAAAATGTTTTAATCTGTAAATGTTATACATTTTCTTAGCAATAAAAATAATAAAGGGTATGAATTCAAATGTTCTTTTCACTCATTTTACCAACCACCATTATTTAGCTTTTGGTGGAATTGTTTTAACTGGAAGGTCAACAAACACTACAAGTGATCACCCTGATACACAAATATTACATTCAATTGTGGGGGTCAATATCAGGTGCAAAGTGATGGGGGCTTCCTTAAGAAACTCAGTGGAACTGAACTTCAATGAGGCTGAGGAAAACCATGTGTAGCAGCAGTTTTATGGAATGACAGGAGGACTAAGCGACCAGCACAAGAATCTTAGGCTGCGTATATTTTCTTCTTAGAAAGAGCTTAGGCTTTTCAATGATATATCTCTTGCCTAAGAAGGAATTGCAAAAGATTGATTGGGCCTCAGCCAATGCAAATTGCAGGCATTATATCATTAGGAGAATGAGGACTGATGATCATGTAAAGGTCAAGGGTGACAGCTGCAGTCAGCCAAAAAAAAGAAAAAAATGAAGCACCTAACAACGTATCTTCATAGACCAAGAACTACAATACTTTCAAATCAAGCAAATCCCAAAGAGTTAAACAGAATCTTCCATGTGAGATAGTAAGAACAAATCTATATGCTAAAGCTGAGTACAGAACAAGGAAAACCCATGAAAAAAGGTTAGTTGTTTTATTCACATAAAAAGTTTTCAAAAATAATTCATAAACCAAATACCGTGAGGGCATTTATTAACCCTCCCAAAAAATAAAACATAAATGAAAAATACAAAGGGAAAAGCAACCATATTTAAGTTCCAATTGGTTTGCAAAAGGGGTGAAGGTGCTGGAGGTGAATGTGCTGGTGAGTAAAGGCTAATCATGAATAATAAAAAAACCGTGCCAAACCTAGCAAGTTAGGACCTTGTCGGATGATGTACCAGGTTATGACTTGTTAGGTTTGGCAAATGAACAAGAGTAGTGCTAGAGTACTACAAAGTTTATTACATTGAGCTTACAAGCTCATGTATCAGGAATCACAAAGAGGTAGTTCAAATATTCATTTAAGAAATAATTGAAGTTCACCAATTATTATATTGTCACATTAATTTGTTAGATTTATTTTGTAAAAATAGTAGTAGTTTTAGCATTTTTCCAAGTAACAACATTATCAGCGGGATTTGGATGTTTATGGCTGAAAACTCCCTAGCGGTCAGAATTGTCCAGAAGCTTGAGGCGGTGGGCCGGTGTTTTAATGCAATATTAAAACACCCAACTAAAATTCCCACACGCATTAAAGGCCCATTAAAACACCCACCCGTCACAAAATAGACCTCTTCATGTATTATTAATACGCCACACTTCTCAAAAAAAAAAATACGCCACACTAGATAGAATGAACTAAAGACACCTTCTTACACCTCTCTATCTCACCCTATCAAAACCATGGTCCTTCCCAAAGAAGAAAACTTGGTCTATGGCATTAAGCTTTCCTCAATTGGGCCGGGTCGATCTACCGGGTCAGACGTGGTTCATGACCTGAGTAACATGGACTTGGCCATGAAGCTCCACTATCTTAAAGTGGTTTACTTCTTTAATAGCCATGCAGCTCAAGGTTTAACCATTTTGCGCATGAAGGAAACCATGTTCGACTGGCTGAATGAGTACTACTACACCTGTGGCCGCCTCCGGAGATTGGAGTCTGGGCGTCCATACATCAAGTGCAATGACTGTGGCGCTAGATTCATCGAAGCTCAGTGTGACAAAACCATTGATGAATTTCTAGAGATGAAGGATTCGTCTCTTCAAAACCTTCTCGTTTCCCAACAAGTCATTGGGCCTGAACTATCATTCTCTCCCCTATTTCTCATTCAGGTATCTATCTTATGTATGTATACATACTTAAAAAAGTTTTAAGTTAGTAACTCTCATGCCAAACATTATATTAATCGAATACCATCATCATCCATAAGTAAATACACCCATGTCTGTTTTTTTCCCTTTATAATTTTTTTTTTTCATTTTTTAGAATGCCTAAAGTTAGCTCAATTACTATAAGTTTTTGTTGTCGAATAAGAAACTTAGTTTTCAAACTTTGCCTACACTAAAATTTAATTCAAATTTTAGGTTAATGGTAAAAACAATCATTATAGAGTAGATATCATAGATTGAAATTACATATATAATCTCTTACATTTTGATATTTTGTAGACATAAAAGATATGAGTAAATAATATAATTTAGCAATAGATTTATCAAAAATACTTTAGTGTGATACTAAAGAGAGTTAGCAAGTATAACTTAAATCTAATCCATCCTACTTAACCAAAAAAAATGTGAACTTAAATATCATGATAAATATTCCATCATAAATTAATAAAAAATTTACTTGGACTTAACTAGTGCTACTATAAAAATTTTCCCATATTTTTTTAGAGTATAATTTATTACACAAGCACTAATGAACATACTTTTACATACACGAAAAAAAGCAAATAAAATTGTGACTTGAACAGGGAAAATTCAAGTCACGATTCTAGATTTTTTTTTTTAATATAATTGTGTGTGTGTAAAAATGTATGTGAATTAATATGTGTGAAAAGAAATTTTTGCCAAAAATTATTAATCAAAATAAAAGCTATTCATGATCAATCTTACGACAACTTATTTTTCATTTTCCAAACAGATTTGAACTTTGAAATCTCTCTCTCTCTCTCTCCCTCTCAAAATACGGAATTTGTCCTTAAAATATACACATGGATATTTGTTGTATAAGATATTTTTTATTCCTTGATACCTTTCTCTCATCTCTTATATCTCTCTTATATCAAGAATGACAAAACTTAAGTGCAGTATCTTAAAAGGTAAATTTAAAGAACAGCACCTAAATATTGTACATAAATCTTGCCCTATCAAGAATGATATTCATTTAATTTTATTTCTAACATAAGTCGAACTTGAATTGATTAACAAACTAGATTATATGTATAAGATTGGTTCATTTTCTTATAGAACAAGCTCAAGTTTGTTCACAAATAACTTGATTAACTTATTCTTTTATCTTATATAGTACTATGACTACAATTTTTAGTCCCTTTAACTTGATTAACTTATTCTTTTATCTTATATAGTACTATGACTACAATTTTTAGTCCCTTTACAACTCTATATAAATAATCAATAATTAAATTATAGTCAAAAATATTTAGTTACGTTTTGATCCCTAGTACGACTTGCTACCAATTTGCAAATCAAGTCCAAGTATTTAATTAACTGTATTTAGTAATAGGAATAAACAGTGAAGTAAATTACAACAAGAACAACCACACAAGAGACGATGAATTGTTCACAAAGTGAAAAAACAACAGGAAATTAAATTTACTATGAATAGGTTGCGATACAATCAAGACTGTCAAGGCCTTCACTACTTGTAGCTTGACTTGTAACTAAACTCCCAGTTTCTTGCTACAAATGCTTCCTCAAGCTTTGTCTTCACAATGATTTGCTACTGCAAGTCGAGTCGTCAACCGACAAAGCTATCTCTCGGTTACTTTCAAGGCCACTTGAGTATTTGTAACAGTCTATGTGGTTTTAGTATCATACTCCAACAACACGAATGATGATTTTTGTGTTTTTGGTGGTTTGAATCTTCTTTCAATGGTTTTGTCTATAAGGAGAGGCTTGGAAGGCACTATTGGGTAAACAAAGTTTTTCGTTTGATTCCAATTAATGGTTGTTTTCCTTCTCTAGATATTAGGGTTAATGAAGGTTTTAATACAAATAAGGTTTGGGCCATCTCTATGGTCTGGTACGAAACTGACTTTGAAAAAAAAAATCCCTAATCCTAATTGATCGAATGTCTAATGAAGGTCTAACGAGAGATTTTGTTTGAATCTCGCTCGTCGATTTCTTGTCACTTCTTGCCTTTCATTTGACTGAGTTTGGACTTTTCTCAATTGAAACATTATGATCAACACTACTTTTCCAACTTCAATTGTAGCTTTTGTTACCCAGAATTACAATACGAATAAAACCACAATACATGAAAATTTGTCATAGAGTTAGCCAACTCATAAAATCATAACAAAAATTATATTATTCTCTATATTTAAATAGAATTGTTTTCATTTATGAACTTATAAATAATAAAATATATAATTTTTACTATGAAATTGACGTTTATACCATTAGTAAATTGCAAATAATAATTTGATAAATTATATGTTATTGGTAAACTGAAAATAATAATTTGATATCTTCTAAACTTATTACAATATTAAAAAATCCAATATCAATCTATATAAGTATATTTTTATTAGCCTCTTCACACGAGTGTTGTACGTGCTTAGAGACTCTTTTTTTTATATATATATATATATAGTACAAAACTTTTCTTGTATATTTAAATAAGATAATTCTAGTCTATAACCTATCCTTGCGAGTTGTAGCTTAAAATCTAAAGAAGTACAAATATTTGTTTTTTATTTTAGAAACAAAGTGCAAATAATTTGATTACATGCATGTGGCGCTTTCATCCGCCTTTTTCATCTATTTGTTTATCCTCATTAATTTATGCTATTTTCTTTGGTTTATACTTAAGAGAATTATTTTTGAGGAATATCTAAGAGAAGTAATATCGTGATACAATAACTAATACAAACATCAACCTAAAGAAATTTTCATAATTTAAAGCAGGTTAATCATTCAAGGAAATAAAGGAGGACAAAACTCTCATAACTAATACAAAACTCTCACACATTTTATTTTTAATTGAAAATCTCAATACTCTCATAACTTAATACAATAACTAATACAACATCAACAGCAACAGCAAGGTAATAATGTCAGAACTCACAGTTGTTAACTAACATAAAAGGTATCTAATTTTTTCAAAGGTTTTTACTCTAAACATTCTATATAAAAGAAACAGGGATATAATACTTTTGAGATTGCGCATGCCTTCAATCCATCTAGAAGGTCTTGAAAATTTATGTTGTGCCAGCCTTTCACCATGAACTTCATGCTACCTTTGCCCCAAAGCTGACAACTATGGTATCAAGAAGATTTAAAAAAAAAAAAAAAAAAAAAAAATCAGAACATGTTATCAACCAAATTTCTTTTTCCTAACCAATTAAATTTTTAATCTGTAAAGAGAGAGAATGAAAAACTCGCATATCATCAAATTGCTACCCTACATACATTCGAATAATAGTAGAAAAAAGATGTTAAATCAATTTGACAAAATTCTATTTGACATGAAAGGGAAAAAAAATCTTAAAATTTAAAAATTGAAATTTTATTAAATATATAAATAAAAATTAGCTATGTGAAAAATAGAAAAAAAGAGCACCCTGAAAGTCCTAACTAAGCCAAAAGAAACAGTTTTTAAATTAACAAATCTAAGATTCAACATAAAATCCAATTAAACCAGGAATTCCAAACTATTTTTTAAAAAAGTACATTGTGCTTGCCTCCTATCACAAAATCTATGCTACCTTTGTTCCCAAAGACGACACTTGTAATATTGAAAAAAAATTATAAACAAGTAAAGAAAAATAATCAGAACCCATTATCAACCATATCCTTGCTTTCCTAATCAATTAAAAATCTTAAGTACACTTAAAACTAAACAGAGAAAAAAGAAAAAACTCACCTAGATTTGGAGAACTTATATTTAAGTGTGAAATCAAATGGGATTGAAAATAAGGCAAAATAAAGGGAGAGAGATATAAGACTGCTGAGTGTAGGATTTTTTATTGACAAAAATGATCCAAAAAATTGTGGTAATAACTATTTTAAAGGTGTAGTTCTCCATGAAATTGTGCTGTTTTTAAATTTTGAACTTTTGAAAAAAGTAGGCTACGGGGAGTTATAAATTTTTTTTCTTAAAAATTTTCCTAGTCATTATTGTGATAATTGTATGAATTGGGATAAGAATGAGTAGTTATCTATAATTTATAATTTATCTATACTATTATTTAAGGGACTTCCCATGTTTGGATTTCTCATTTCTTTAGTTCAAAAATGCCCCTACACTCTTTTGTTTAAGTAGAGACAAAACTAAAGGGCAATCCAATAAAAATACAACTCTAACTCCCATTAAAACATTACCTAAAAAATAAAATCACTCTCCTATTAATTTTCAAATTGATTTATTCACTTATAAATTAAATTTTTAAAATAAAAATTATATATATAAAATAAAAAACACAATTTTTTTTCTTCTACAAAATAGGACCACTAACAAACAAAAAAAAAAGACTCATCGCACGCGCGCAAAGTGTGTGTGATGAGGCTAGTACTACTATTTAAGAGACTTCCCCTGATTGGATTCTTCATTTTTTTTAATTTAAAAATGCCCCTACACCTTAATATTTAAGTAGAGACAAAACTAAAAGACAATCTAGTAAAAATGCAACTCTAACTCTCACTAATACATTGCCCAAAATACCCTCATCATACCCACCTACAAGTTTTCAACTAATAGGGATAAATATGTAAATTAAAAATCCTACACTTTAAGACCTACAAACTCACATACACTGCCAGTTTCTATTTCACTTTCTATCTCTCATACTATTTAAGGAGCTTCCTCTGTTTAGGATCTTTTTTTTTTTTTTTTTGGGTTCAAAAATACCCTTACACCTCTATGTTTAAGTAGAGACAAAACTAAAGAAAAATTCGGTAAAAATACAACTTTAACTCCCACTAAAGTATTGCCTAAAAGATAGGGTCACTCTCTTGTTGATTTTCAAATTGCTTTATCCACTTCTAAATTAGATTTTCAAAATAAAAATAATATATATAAAATAAAAACATAGGGTTTTTTTTTTTTTTCTGCTACAAAATAAATGTATAATATTTGTTCATTTTTTGAAGCTAGTCTTATGACGCTCCTGGTTGTATTTTAGTTCTAAATACATAATATTAATGAGAAAAAGTGTAAATCTCAAATTAAAATAAATGAAAAATTATGACACTATAAAAAAATAAAAATAAAAAAGCCTCATCGCACTCTTGAAGCACGTGTGATGAGGCTAATTTTTTTAAAAGAAGTAACTGTATATCCTATCAAATAATTTTAAAAATTAATTGTATATAGTTAAAGTATTTAAATTTAAATAGATAACAAATTCTTATATTAAAAAAAGAAGATAATAAATAGAAATATGAATAAAATAGAAGTAGAGAATGTGCACGTTTTTTGTGGTTAAGGGATAAACGTGGGTATTCAACAAATAAAAAATACGGGAGATAAACATGGGTTAGTGGGAAAGTAGTTGTAAGCACTATTTTACATAGAATTATAAATGTATTTTTTCAGGATTCTCCCCAAGTTTTGTCTTTTGGATGTAGGAGTAATTTTAAACCGCAGAAAAATCTAATTCAAGAAAGAGAATTTTATGAGGAATATTGTGATGTCATTGCTTACTAGATGGGGTATTTTTTACCTTCAAAAAAATCTAGATCAAAGAAGAGAATCATGTTATGGATAATATAGATAGATACATGTATACATATAAACATTTAGTGTTATATATAATTGTGGGTTTCAATTAGCTCAACTAGTAAAATCTTTGATAGTTAAATAAAATATCTGAGATTCAATCTCCGCTTACACTAAAAACCGATTGATGTCTTAGTCTGATGATAATGAGTTATCATTAAAAGCGGACATCATAGATTGGAACTTTCTCAAAAAAAAAAAAAAATAGTGTTATATATACTTAAATCGGGCTTTATACTCAAGAACTTGTTCACAAAATCATTGTTATGTTTGAGTTTGACTTGTTAAATAGTTGAGTTTAAATTTGGGCTTGACCTTAGCTCATTTGATAATTTAACAAGTTTCTTTTCAAATCAAGCTTAAATTGTGCATAAACAACTCAGTTCATTTACAGTTATACCTCTTATCCCACTCATTCCCACCACCACCACTAGTTCCTAACCCCTTAGTCCTGATAAATTTGGACCCAGAATCATTAACCCAATTGAACCTAAAGTTTTAAAAATGGGTATGGGAAGGTTTTTTTTTGAACTTGTGAAAAAAAGGGTCAGCTCGAACTGCTAAAACAACAGGTTATGTTAGGTTAACTTGTTGGGCGAGCAGGTATATAGGTCCTTGTTCCAGGAAGAATTAAAAATTTAAAAAAAAAAAATTTATATGCTTTCTAATTTTGTTTATTTTATAGTTTCAAAATCAAATCTTTTTCCCTTTGATTTTCACTTTCAGTTTCTTCTCTTGCTTCATCTTCTCTTTCTTTGGGTTTGATGAAAGTCAAGCTCTCTCTGCTAGCAAGACGGCTCGTCTTTACGTATTTGGTGTCACACTCTATCGATATGTCGATCTACGATTTCCCTCTCTTAGGACTGCCACCAACAGACAATCAAATTGTTGTTGCACTCAACTATATGGCTCCGGCCACTGTTTCTATCCATTCATAAATGAATTCAAAAAATAATTAGAAAAGAAAAATAACATTGAGCAAAAGAAAAAAACTCAAAAATTTAAAGGCGTTCTAAGCGAAAATATATATATATATATATATATATATATATATATTGTCAAGCTCAATGACCAGGAATTTATCTTTGGGGGGAGGGGGGGGGGAGTCATATAATATATATATATATATATATATATTTTGTGTGTGTATGAAATGTAAAATAATAATGTACAATACTTCATAACTCAATTTTTTCTCTTTTATTTGTTGAGGTAATTGTTAAAATACTTATGTGTTCATTTTAAAAATATTAAATGTTTAATTATTGTAATTTGTTGACATGTGTATTTATGGATTGTATTTTATTTAAATGAAAATAATGTTGTTTTTATAATTTCTTATATATATATATATATATATATATGTATATTATCAAGTATGGGGGCCAAAATGATAAGGTTATTTAAAAATTTCCAAATTATTTAGAATATTTCTAATCTTTTTTTTTTCAAAATTTTAGGGGAGCTCAGGCCCCCTCGGTCATCAAGTGGATCCACCACTAGATAGAAAATTTACATAAAAGAAATAATAGAGAGAAGTTTCAATTACTCAATTATTTTATGTTGTTTCATTTTTTTGATTGAATCTTCTCTCTCTCTCTCTCTCTCTCTCTCTCTCTCTCTCTCTCTCTCTCTCTCTCTCTCTCTCTCTCTCTCTCTCTCTCTCTCTCTCTCAAACAACCTATTTATTCAATTCTTCTAACACAAATATACCATATTTAATATCAATTTTACCAAGGCACATGTAATATACATAGCAACTTTTATGAATAGTCACACAGGGACGAAATACTGCAAGACCAACTAGTAGAGTCATGGTCCTCATGAATTTTAATTATTGTTTTAGTAGTATGTATAAGTATAACATTTGAAGGTTTGGACCTAAAGATTTTCTGCATAATTGAAAACTGACCATTCTAAATTAAAATCTAGTCCAAAAAAATTAGGAAAATTACACCTTTTCTCCTCACATTATACCCCATTTTACACATTGTCTCTTGAACTATTGAAATGTATAATTGACCCCAAAGTTATAACTTTGTAACAATTAACCCTCTACCATTTTTTTTGAGGTTAAGTTTAACAAAATTTAGCATTAACAAACCAATTTACTCCATCCTCCAAAACAGATAGTAGATGGTAAATTGGTTTTTTTATTCTGCATTCCATTAGAATTAACTAAAAAAGTGAACAGAGAAGGTAAAGTATTACATGAGTTCTAGTTTAGGGCCCGATCATGTATTCTTGTATGTCCAAGAGAGGTAAAAGTGCAAAATAGGGTATTGTTTAGGTTGGAAAAAAAAAAATGATGTCTCCAAAACACCAAATTAAATAGCCATATGGCTACTTTACCCATATTTAAATGAAATTTTTATTATTTACCATTTGGGATTTGGGTGTTATGCTGTGAGCTTCCTCCAAAAAATTGTTTGTTTGTTTTCTTTTCTTTTCTTTTCTTTTCTTTAAAAAAAAAAAAAAAAATCTTTTTACTTGGAATCACTACTAAAAGATTTCATAAATTATCTACAAGCCATTAAAAATTATAAAAAACTAAAAATAGAACTTGCCATTTGAACTTCATGAAATTGTCAAATATTTATGAATTTGTGTTCATGACTATTAATTAAGGACCAAAAAATTGATAGCCTCTCAACTTATCTATATAGCGATTGTACTTGTACAGTAATACAATATATATAGAACATGAAAATTCACAAATAAAGTGTAATAATTGTTATAAAATAGTTAGAAATAATCTCCCAATTTACATAAATATTTAAATAACAAGTGGTGCAATTATTGATAATAAGTTCTTCAGAAACCACAATTCTGCATAATCTTCTTTGACCCTCGGTCGATTGAGTGTGTAACAAGAACTCAAAAACCATCATTCATAAACTTTTATTAATTGATTCGAGAGTCTACCGATAGTCTAATGAAAAATAACATAACAAATGCATTTTCCATTTGCTTTTTCTATTATTCTTTACATTTTATCTCTTTCTTCAAAGATACACTCTTCTACTTCTAAAGTGGGATAAAAAAATATTCTTCCACTACTGAAATAAGATTAAACTTATATTATAAAATTTTTAGATATACTAGCTTTTTTGGCATCAGTTTCAACTTTTAGTTTTTATATACAATTTTTTAAAACTTCACTTTTTTCTTGCATTTTTTCACTTTTTCAATTTTTTTTTCAAAATACAAGTATATTTTAAAATACTTTCAGAAAAAAATTTAAGTAAAAAGCTAAAATATGTATGTCGTATTAAGTGATAAGCTAATAGTTATGATACACTTGTACAGTAATATACTTATAGAAAGTATGTCTACTCTGCATATCATGAATACGTTTCCCTGCTATCCAAAAAAAACGTTTCCCTTTAATTTGTGCAGGTAACCCGTTTCAAATGTGGAGGGATATCACTGGGCCTAAGCTGGGCCCATATCCTTGGAGATGCATTCTCAGCTTCAGAGTTCATAAACAGATGGGGCCAAATCGTGTCTGGTATTTGGCCCAACAAGACACCCAACTTTCCCAAATCAGACACACAGACCGAGAGTGAGAGATCCAAAAACCTACCACTTTCGAAGGATAAGGACCCACTTTCTATGAAACAGGTCGACCCAGTTGGAGACCATTGGATAACTTCCAATAGCTACAAAATGGATACATTTTGGTTCACTATAAGTGCCAGCCAGTTAGCTACTATACGGGCAGAAATTTCAGGTGAGAACCAATTTGACCAAATCCCAATCTTTGAATCTCTTTGTGCCATCATATGGAAATGTGTTGTCAAAGTTAGAGAACAGGCTCCACCTAAAATAGTGACAATGTGCAAAAGTGATCCGAGGAAACCCACCAATGGGAATTTAAGTAACACTCAAATTATAAGTACAGTTGAGGCAGGTTTTTCTATAACAAAGGAGACGGGTCCAAAAAAATTGGCAACATTGCTACTTAATCAAGCTGTGGGTGAAAGAAGCCAGATTGAAGAATTAGTGGAGAGGAATCATGGGGTATCTGATTTTATAGTTTATGGAGCCAAATTGACTTTTGTGGATTCGGAAGAGGCTAATTTTTATGGGTTAGAGTTGAATGGACATAAACCAGATTTTGTGTACCAATCTATCCAAGGCGTTGGAGATGAAGGAGTAGTTTTGGTGCTTCCAGAGCCAAAAGATTCTTGCAAGAACAAAAATGACCATGGAAGGATAGTGACAATAATTTTTCCAGAAAATCAAATGGCGGAGCTGAAATCTGAGCTGGTGAAGAATGGTCTACTACTTGATGGTAATCTTGCTTAAAGGTGCCGTGTGTGTGTGTGAACGTGTTTACTGTATCGTTGTTTAGAAATAAAAGGGATGTTTAAACTGAAGAACCAATAAGGCCATGCCTGTCTACCTGTATTTGGCCTATGCTATGATGTGTCTGTAGCTTTTAATCAGAATTACCATCTCCTAAACGTTATTTGTGAACTCTTGTTAGTAATTGTTAGTACAAGCTAGTTATCTTTAGCTGGGAACTTGGAAATTGTGTATTGATTGTCTAATAACTTTCGTATATTTGTGTTAGAACTTAGAAGTGGTCAGCTGTATTTATTGTAGGCATTGATTACTAATGTGTATTTATTTGTTGATAAAATATCAATTGAAAAATTAAAAGATGCCTCAGAGCACGTTGGTTTAGAAAATATTTTTAGAAACTTTTTATGAAAAAAAAATAATAATAAATATTTTTTATGACTTTTTTATATTTCTCATAAATGTGGTGTAAAAAATTTTAATTTTAAAAAAATGGTTTGAAAAATATGTCTTGCTTTAAATTTGAGTAATTCCTCCATTCAATCGATCAAGTGGTTTGATCATTTTAAGTGGCATTCACAAGACGCCTGCTATTCTCTTAGTTGAATCTTTTGAACTTAACCTTCCAATAGGTCTAATTTGATTGGCATTGAAACTAGTTTTTGTATTGATAATTGTTATACTCTAGTTCTTCTTATGACTCTTCTTAAAAAACAATAAAAACAAAAAACAAAAACAAAAACAGGGTTCCCCTTATGACTTCTCAAATTCTAGGAATATATTCATTAATCTTTCATCCCAATTCTTTACCAACTCTTGAGGTTTCACTTGGCAAGCTACATACTGCTAGAAGCCTAGATGTCTATCATCACAATTTCAAACAAGAAGAAAATGGAATGTGATTTCAAGTTTTCTCAAGTAAGATATTTATGATTTACCTTTTAAAGGCCAATTTGTCAACACGTTACGAATTCTGTTCAGACTGTTGAAAATGACCCACTTCATTAAAAGAATAGAGTATTAAAATAATTTTAATAGTTATATTAAAAATTATTTCATTGAAATTTTAAAGTTTCTAGCTTGTTTAGTTTTTTTTTTTTAGAATGTCTAACTTGTTTAGTTAAAATAGAAAAGAACTCTCACTTTATTTTATTTGTATTAAATTGTGATACTGGAATCATATGGGGCAACCCAAACATATCCAATATGATAAATGAAGGCATGATGGATGTATATATTTTAATATTTTATGGTTATATAGAATAAAAAATATGCTCAAAAATTAAAATAATAAATAAACTCACCATCAAAGCAAACTCAAAGGGATATATAGATGTCGCTACCCAAAGGAATTTAACTAAGAATACAAAACTGGATTGGCTCACCACTCGATAGGATACAGAATATCACCACCCAAAGAGATTCAGAAACCAAAAGTCGCCACCCAAAGCAATTCACCCAAGGGATAAGAGTTAATTTAGAAAAAAAATCCATCTTCTAAAAAACACTAAGGCTAGTTCTAAAAACACTCTATGATATGATTTTATTCAATTCTGCCAAATGGTTATATAATGCTTAGAACAACCCTCTAAGCATGGAAGAAATTAGCGATTAAAAACATTACAGTTTCAAGACCTTGACTCATAGAAACTATAAACAAAATGAATGACTTGTCTGCCTAGGAAAACTAAAACATAAAAGCTAAATATTTCCTAAGAAAACCCCAATTAAATGTTATTTGACTTCTTGGACAAAATTACCTATTAATCTTCAAATTATCTTCTAAAATTATGGAAATTCATTCAAAATAATGCCTTATTTGCTGTCACTTTATTCTGGTGTCACTCCCCTTCTTGAGAAAACTCCTCCTCGAGTTTAAGTTTGGATCCTTGCCTCAATCAATTGGATGCACAATCATTCCTTTTTCCATCCCTTTATTTTCAACAATACATGTGGAATCAATATGCTACTTACCAATATTTTCTCGTTCACAATAAACCTAATTGAAAAAAAAAAAAATTTTGATTTGTGATTTGTTTTTCCATACATCACATGTAACCAAGGTGAAGAACAAATCAACATAGTGATCCACTGATACTTGATTTCTATCTTTACACAATTGTTGAGGTCTTATCTTTGTAAGCATTGAACCCACTTGAATTACTTCAGAACATGGAGCCTTATTCTTAATTGATGGAACAAGATCAATATCAAATTTATAATCAAGAAATAAATATTTGTCTACTCCAAGAAAATTAACATGTTGATTTTTCTTTTCAAGAGATAATATCTTGATACCCATATGTTCAATGGCTAAAGCAATGAATCTTACCTTTGAACAATTATCTTCATTAAAATCAACAGTCTTTTGTATTGGAACAAAAAAAGTATCATCATCATCGTCAAGAGATAAGCCATTGAATCTTTCAATCAAGCTTTGATCATCATTTGGAACATGAGTTGTTGGTTCCTCGTGCTTTCCCACAACAACCATAAAATAAGCCTTCTCATCTTATTGGGCAGTCATCGTTGGTTGGATATCAAAACTCTCAACACCACAATCACTATCTTGATATTCTTCATTCAAATCATCTTCTAGTTCTTCATCATAAGTTGTCTCTTGAACTTCCTCTTGGTACTCATCATGGATTGGTGAAGAAGACCAATCCATTGTAGTTTCTTCTCTAAAGCAACCTCAACCATCACCAAATACTTTTGTAATAAAAGAATCCAAAGGCCATGAACTTTCAACAATAGATTCTGCAACAGAAATTGAAGGATCAACTTCTTTGCAAGGAATCACAAGCTTTCTCCTACAAATCTGAATTGGAGAGGTTGGAATTCAACGATCAAGTTTATTCATCCTTTGATTAAGAGCTTCACAAAGTTGTCTCATCTTAGCAAGCTCAGTTTGTACACTTCTTGGAGCTATCTGGAACAAGAATAAGCAAATTCGTCACTTTATGGCAGATTGACGTTTGCTTAGTAAATTGTGAATATCTCACTGTAGAAAACTCGAAATCACGATCAGATTTTTTTGTTAGAAAATAGAAAGATAGATCTTTCCAAATGTATGGAATGAAACTAGAAACCTCACGAGAAATTACAGAATTCATGATGAAGATGAACAACCAATTATGGAATAGAATGAGAACTTCAATAAACCCAACTGGAAAGAACTTGCTCTAATACCAACTGACACCGGAATTGTATGGGGCAACCCAAACTTATCCAATGATAAATAAGGGCAGGATGGATGTATATATTTTTATATTTTCTAGTTATATGAAATAAGAAAAACACTTGAAAACTAAAATGATAGATAAGCTCACCACCAAAGCCGACCCAAAGGGATATAGATATCACCACACAAAGGAATTTAACTAAGGATACATAACTAAATTGGCTCACCACTTAATGAGATACATAATATCACCACCCAAAGAGATACAAAAACCGAAACTCGGCACCCAAAGGAACCCACCCAAGGGATGAGAGTTAATTTAGAAGAACCCATCTTCTGAAAAGCACAAAAGCTAGTTTTGAAAACACTCTATAATCTGATTTTATTCAATTAAGCCAAATGGCTTATATAATGCTTAGAACAATCCTCTAAGCATGGGAGAACAAAATTATCAATTAAAAAAATTACATTTTCAATATATTGACTCATAGGAACTAAAAAAAAAATGACTTGTCTGTCTAGGAGAACTAAAACATAAAAGCTAAATACTCCCTAAGAAAGCCCCAATTAAATGTTATTTGACGTTTTGGACAAAATAACCTATTAATCTTCAAATTATCTTCTGAAATTGTAGGGAAATTCATTCAAAAGAATGGCCTTATTTGCTGCCACTTTATTTCGGTGTCAAATTGTGTATTTCTAAATTTAGGTAGAACTTCATTGGGTTAAAATAAAAACTTTTAAATTGTATGCTATTAGTAATTTGATTGATGTTATTATGCAATAAAGTTTTCATATAATTTATTTGTTTATAATTATTATAACTTATGTGTTAACAAAATATCAAAACATGTTTATCGTTTTAAATGATACTTTTTAAATGGATTGAAATAGGTTATGTTGTGTCAACCCGATTAATAAACATGTATGTGTTATAGTTGATAGATTTTGACATGATTATTAAATGATTTGAGTTAGAGTTAACCTATATTGTTGAATTAAACTACATTGACACGACATCAAACACGAATTGCCAACCTAATTGCTTCAGGCTACCACTAATAAAATTTTACTCATTACAACACATCATTGAAAGCCAAAACAACACCAGATAGGTTTTAAAACTTCGGTTGTTGAAGCAACCATATTGGCCATTAAAAACGAAGTTACACTTGAATACTTGAGCAAATCCTGTCACGAGCACATTTAGTCACAATCACAAATAGGTTCTCTGTGGTTGTGCGTTATTTAAGATTGATGCATGGTATATAGTTTAGCATTGCCGTAGGAACTAGAGTTTTAACATTTATAAAACATGAACAGTGAATTAAGGTTACAAATTTTAGTTTTACCTTGAAACTTATTTCCAGCTTAAGAGCATTCTCATCAAAGATTTCAAAAAATTTAGCATTTAATATTTCAAAAACCTACTTTATCAATTTTAATAACTCACTTTACAATACACCAAACATTAAAGATTTTCTATTTTTTACCATTTCATTAAAATATTAATTTTTATTCTCATTCTCATCTCTTTCACCACCAACAAACCTACTGCCACTGCCAACACCCATGGCCACCACCAACCACAACCTTAACACCCTAACCACCAAAAAATAAAAAGTCCATCCCTTCTTTGACTTTGTAGCACGCACCCACACACACAAAAACAAACCATCAGATTCTCATTCCTTAGTCCTCCCATGGAAGACATGGATCTCCGTCTCTACCCTCTCCACTGTCACCGATGCTTTCCATTGATCTGATGACACCGACAACCGCCGTATCCTCTCTCTCTCTCCTCTATGTCAAGGCAAGCCCGAATCCCAACCTCGTGAAAGGCGTCAAATCTTCAGACATCATGGTTGACCTTTCTCGCAACCTTTGGTTCCGCCTCTTCGTTCCCACGGACACCTCTTCCCTCCCCATCATCATCTTCTTCCACGACGGTAGCTTCACTTTCCTCTCCGCTTCCTCCTTTGCACTATAAAACCAAAACACAATCCCAAAACCAAATCAAGACCTAAAATCAAATCAAACTCACCCCGATCTGAACCCACCACAAAACCGCAGCCAAAAGCCACCCCAAACTCTTTGATAACCACCACCCCAACGGCCAGCCTCTTCGGCCTCAACCCCAACCAAGAACACTGACCACGTCGACTCAACCCAATCTAAACGCTGACTCAAGCTTCGATTTTTGGGTTTGGCCATAAAGAGAAGAGAATAGCTTGGGTTGAGGGAGAACCAACAAAAGAGAAGAGCTTGCATGTGAGAAAGAGAGAGGGCACGTGTAGAGATTAAAATATAATAATTGGGTTTGACACTCAGCTACAATGCCTGCTAGAGATAGCAGCACACTGTAGCTGGGTGTCAAAAAATTTAGCATTTGTCTTCTTTGATGGAGCATGTTTTTTGTGCTTGGAGCTATAAAAATAGCATGTTAGAGCATTTAGCATCTTTGATAAGAATGCTCTAAGCAGTTTCAAAATTTATAAAACATGAACAGTAAATTAATGTTTTCGTTTATATTCTTTATAAAACAAAAATTTAAACATGAATAGTCAAATTGAGACCGCTATCCAATGTCATCAGATGCTTTTATCATGACATTAACAAACAAGTTACAAATCCATGTCACATCTGCCTCTGCAAATTGCAAGAGCCAAGTTTATAATTCTAAAAAGACATATGGAGACTTTGCGATTCGTTTTGTTTGCCAACCAGAGACTTTTGACTCTTACTGACTTACATCATCAGCTTCCACACAAGTGAACACGCCCACCATAAAAAATTAAAGGTGTAAAAAAAAAAAAATACAGATAAAGATCGAGAAGACTTTTTTTTTTTTTTTTTTTTCCAATCCACACGACTATATATTTGCTCAAAATTCGAATGAATATTGCGATCTTTTTATTTTAAAAAAAAAAATTAAAAATTAAAAAATTAAAAAAAAAAACTGAATTAGAGAAATTCTATCTAATTTATTATGCAGAGGTTACTATATAAAATATTTTAATTAGATAACTTATTAAATCATGAAAAATACTAAAGTTATAAACTTTTTTACAAATTATTGATGTAATGAATAGTTATTAATAAATAAAAAGGTGATGTCAATAGCAGACTCATATAAAAACCAATAAGAAGTTGCTACGTCAACGGTTTGTAAAAATATAATAAAAAAGTTAGTGTTGGTAGCATTTCTCTTAAATTTTATTTTTTATTTTATTTTTTATATATATAGTCATTTTAGTTGGCACTTGGCACCAGCCACCAAGTTGGTTGAAGGGGATTTTTGAAGGAAAATTCTGGCCGTCAAATAATTTATTTGACGACTGATAAATCTGGCCATATCCATTAGCAGGACCACAGCCACGTACAAAGACCACATAAGGAAAATAGAGAGTCAGAAATCATATTTGCAATCTGTCAACATAAATGGAAGAAAGGATCATCAATAATATGGACACGGATTGGCTGGCTTCATTGCTTCCATATACTGGACCCAAGCCTTATCCTGACAATATCAAACTCGGACAAATATTAGGAGGGAAAACTCTTTCATGACCTACAAACCACTGAAAAGAATTAATTCTTGATAACATGCCTAGCCCCCAAGTTGTTTACAGTTAGGAGGGAAAACTCTTTATAATTGGCCACAACTATTTTTGTCCTAGATGGAAGACAACAAATTTGGTGGCACTAAATGATCAAGCTCTTAGACCAAAAGAGTAAAGAGACTATCTTACACGCTACATCAAAGCCTAGCTCATGCAATAGACATTATACAACCCAACCCGCTAAAATTCCCTTTTACCAAAATTTGAGACCTCAAACTTTGGGCATGTAAATCAAATTAATTGGAAGTTCAAATTGAATGTAGCTGGAGCAGATGTTGATGATCCATTAATGCAGGACAAGAAGTATAAAAGGAAAGGGAAAAACTTCCATGTAATTTCAAACAGCTAAATTATTAGGCTTATTATTACAATGGAGTAACCGTATGCTTCCGTTCAGTTAGCCAAAAGCAATAACTATAAGCTTCTTCTGTTCATGTTTAGGACAAACCGCCAGGCTTTGGAATTAGGTGAGGATTGATTTTGCACTGAATGGAATATCTCGATCCCACAAACATAAAAATGGGAGATTCTAAAGAAAATCACCATAAGAAAGAGAGCTTGTTTAAAAAAAGAAAAAAAAACGTAATCATATATATCACCACAAGAAAGAGAGCTTGTTTAAAAAAGAAGAAAAAGTAATCATATATAACCTCATGTACAATGTAATTAGTTCGCATAGGGGTTGGAAAGAATTTCCTTGCCCAGAAATGTGACTATAGCTAAATGGTAACTTACTTTCCTATTTCAACATTGACCATGTATAAGGTAGAAAATCATATATACAGGGAGAATAGAAGGAAAGAAAAACCTATTTATGGCATACTCGCTTATTACTACTTCATTTCATCCCTTCGCCTGCGCATTCGAGCTCCCCAAGACAAATCCCCTCTAGCATCCTTGCTCATGCTTCTTTTCTTTAGCTCTGATAACTGAGCTTGCCAACGGTTCTTCCAATCACCTTTTTCTTCCATTCCCTGCTCAAGACCAAGAAAAACACATATAAAATACAACCACAACCACCAAGCCTTAGTCCCAACATTTTGGGGTTGGATTACAAATCTTCAACAAGCTGGTTTAGGAGAAATTATAGAGTACTCTGTCCACCATTCCACTAAAAGACTTATACTTGTTTAAAATTGCTGAGTCAGTAATCAGTTTCTGTTTTAAAAAAAAAAATTCCAACTCAACAATTTTAAACAAGTGTGAGTCTTTTAGTGGAATGGTGGACCACGTTAATTGTCCACCATGTGAACCCTATAATTTCTCCTGATTTAGGTTGTTCACATGTAAATACTGGTCATAGAATAAAAATTAACAGTCACAAAGCCCCAGAAAACTAGTAAAAACATAAATTCTCCAAACACAAGTTGGAGTGCAGAAAGAAAAAACTGATAACCCTCTAGAATGGAAGGAGCCCTTTCCTGGTACTATAAAAAGAATTGACAGATCACAAAGGATTTGCATCCATAAATGCTCCTAGAACAAGTAGTAGAATACTTACAAGTTGTCATAAACATTAGGGCCAGCATGTTTCGAATATCCATTAAAATGCAAATGAACAAAAACAGAGTTCTTGGGACTGAATCAGGAAGAAACTTTCCATAAGCATGCATGCTTGTTAGGAAATTATTATTATTTTTGTTTAAATTTAAAAATATTGAGCGAATAAAGAAACACCTTAAACTAAAGAAGATGAATGAGTAAAAAAATAAATAAAATAAATCCATGAGTTCAAATTGCCAAGAGCCTTATAGATCAATTCGCACTCCTAGTGTTTCCATTGGAAACCAAGTTCAAAATTCTCCTCTCCCATTGTAACCATCCGATTATCAGATCAAATAAGAAAAAACTTAAATCTGAAATATCAACAAATTTCTCATGACGATATAAGATGAAACGAGATTTCGAGAAGTCATAGGCAAGGAAATTAAAAGAGGTGAGAAGGAAGGCAGGGTTAAGTTATATAATCAGGGATTGAAAAAGAAGAGAAACCTGGTGGTGGTGGCGTCTTCGAGTAGCAGAGAAAGCAAAATGGAGACCTTTGGCCATATGTGTATCGTAGAGAGCTCTCCTTGTAGGATCAGACAAGGTCTCGTAGGCCTCCTGAACCCGGATAAACCGTTTGGTGTACTCTTCGACCCGACCCGGGGGAGAGACATCCGGGTGGTATTTTCGGGCTAGCTGCTTGTAGGCCTGCTTGATGTCGAACAAGGATCCGGATTCGGGTATGCCAAGGAGTTCGTAGAAGCTCGGGCTGGCCGAGGAACCCTCTTCCGTCACTAACCCATCGTTCATGGAGGAGGAGGCTGAGGCTGAGGCTGAGGCTGAGGCTCTCAAAGACCACTTTATGAGTAGTGGAGGGAGTGGTGATGACTTTGTTGATATAGTTGTTGGGAGGTAGCAGAAGCGAGACTCGCTTCCGCTTCCAATTCCACCTCCTGCGATTTGTATTGGATTCAAACTCAAGCCGCTGCACCGCATCTCTTGACTCTTGCCCTTTTTTTCCTTCAATCTCCTTCCCTCTTTTCTTTTTTCTTTTTTTTTTTTTTGGGTTTCTTCCGCTCTTTTTATATATAAATTGAGCAATTATCGCATCATTTTACACGATAAAATGCTCTAAACTATATTTAGCTGATGTGATAAGTTTTAATTTTTTAATGATAGAACGGGAGATTGACTTTTTTTTACATGGTAAGATCTTTTAGAAATCTGCCGCGGAAACTATAGTTATATTAGGCATAACCTTAAGTAATATTATTTTGCTCAATATTTTTTTTTTGAGAAAAGATTACATTATCTTTATATATTATCATTTCTTGAAAAATTTAAAGATAATCAAAGGTCAATATTCATATTATTAATTAATCGTTTAAATTTAAGTTTTTTTTTTTTTAATTTAACATAATGCACAAAAAATGAGTTTTGGATCGAAGGGTAAATAACATCCTATTGAAATGAAAATTAAAGTGCATATTAAGAATATATAGAACATATAATTCGTCGGTAAAATTTTCAAAATATGAATTTAATAACAAGTTATTGAGTTGTGTAACATACTTTAGAGTTACACAATTTTTAGACCGTATATTTCTAATTTATTTAAGAGAAATGCTACGTCTACAATAATTCTACAACATTTTTACAACATTGCTTACTTGTCACTGCCAAGTCACAAAACACAATTTAAATAATCTGACTAGGAAAAGAAAAATAAATAAAATGATTAAGAAAACAAAACAACCAATCTGATGAAATTCAAAACAGAGCATATTTAGGGGTTTTGTAGAAGGAACTCACACATTGGAGGCGGAGACGGAGGCAGAGGGCAGAGGGCCTGGGTTTTGTAGAAAGAAGAACCTTGCTCTCACACACCAGAGGCGGAGGTGGAGGCAGAGACGGAGGCAGGGGGCAGAGGGCAGAGGCAGAGACGCTCACTTCTTTCCCCTGCCGTCACACATCGTCGCTTCTCTTTCTTCCTCAAAACGGTGAGAGTGAGACCCACATATCTCTTTCTCATTGGAATTACTGAGTTGTGATTGTAATTTTGTTATTTCTTGCTCTGTAACATTTCATTCTCATTGAAAAAAAGGCTGGACTTCTCTACATTCACAACAAAAAATAATAATAAATGGACTTCTCTATTTAATGTTATTAAAAATTTTATATTGTTTTTTTTTTTTTTAAAGAACATATTGAGGTATAAATGATGCTCGCAAAGTGTTTGATACAATGCTTGAAAGAAATCTTGATGAAGCCTTGAATTGTTTCAGTTCAGTTCGTAATATTCATATAAATTTGTTGTTTTCCAATAGTGTTTTTTATAATCTTTGTCAATAGTAGGGATATAATATTAGACGAATCGAACCTAACCTTAAAACCGCACTCGTTACTAGGTTTGGGACAGGCAAAATTTGTTCAAGGCTAAATGAACTATTGTTATTCTCATTAATCAATTGTGTCCAAGAGGATTTCTGGAGCCAAGCAGCACCTCTGCCAGAATTACTTGAAGCTGCACTAGGTTTGGTAGGCTGAGTTCTGTGACCTCTTTAATTGTTTCACTTGAATGACTTTCCAAGTGATCTCCATGCCTTACTAAGTTGTCATTTTTGCTAACAGTGGAATCAGGCACAGATGAACAATCAAATTTTGGTTGCTGTTCCTTGTTAGAGGCAATGCCAGGCAAGATATGTGAGATGCTGAATGAAGTGTTGCTCTTATCACCAACAAGAGCTCTCCATGAAGACTTCTGAGACCAAGAAACAACAAGAGCTGATTGTTGGATACCAGATTCTGGTTCAGCCAGTTGAGCTCCCAATATAGCTGATTCATCTGAATGGGTTTTTAACTTCCCCTTCCCTCTAGTGATAGCAGAGAGAGATCCATTTTCATCACTTTCTTGATTGAGTGATTTCCTCTTCTTGATAGGAGGTACAGTATTCCTTTTTTGCTCTTTAAGTGCATTCTGATTTTGCCCATCCTTGGAAGTTCACTTGCCATTGAAGTCCTGGGAGTCCAATACAGATAGAGAAATTTAGGCCAGAAAGGCAGAAAGTATAGGGATCATCAGGATAAGTAAAACGGAAAAAACAATTATACTCTACAAATTGAACCTTAAAAATCTACCTGATTTTCAGAAATTTGCTCCTTTTTCTGGACACCTAACAAATCCATCCTATTGTTTTTCCTTTTCACCACATTAATTATGAGATTATCTTCATCTGTTTCAGAGTCTGCTTCATTCTTATCAAATTGCAAGCCAGAAATCAATTTGGCAGAATTATCTTTATGGTACAGTTAGATATGTTGGAAACTAGTTGGAAAATATTGGTTAGAGTGTGAAGAAATTCTATTATGGTGTTGTCTAAAATGTACTTCTTTTTGTAGATCTCTTAATGCATGGAAGCTCAAATTTTGGCTTTGGAAGGCAATGCTGCTACTATTAGTACCAATTCAAGTGGGGTTTTGTTCAAGATGTACTTCTTCTTCTTCTAGTGGATATCATAAAGCATAAATGCTCAAGTGCTGGCTTTGGAAATTGGAATGCAATGCAGCCAAAGCTGCTATTTGCAATGATTTGATGTATTTGTTTATTTTGGGTGTTGATGTATATTTTGATCACCTATTGTGTTGTATACTTACCGTTTCTTTGTAACAAGAGTCCATATTAGTCACAGATTTAGTCTATTAGATTTTTTTTGTTAATTAGTTGTTATAATATTAAGTGGATATTGTAAAACCTGTTGTGGTTAATAAAGTTCTAGAAGATTGTTTTTGTTTTTGTTTTTTTTTTTTCTTTTGTCCTTTGTTGTGATATGATATATCATTTCTATGATAACTAACTACCACAACTATTGTCAACGATGGGCAATACTAGGCATGATGCTTTTGTTTGGTTTCAAAATCTGTCGCCTATGGTGGATCATCTTTGCACCTCAATAAAGAGGGATTATCTTGTAACAAACTTATTGCTTCTTAATATTAGCCAACTTATGTTAGCAAAGGAGAAAGAAATTATGTACATACAAACAGATGATGATAAAAATTGATTTGCATTTAAAAATAACTCTTACATTAATATTCTAGAGTTAGAGAAGGTTCCTACCTTATTACAAAAGGTTGCCCAATGGGCTACATTATGAGACAAAAATATTAACTGTCAAGTTTCCATGTTTAAACTAATCTTATGACCCTATATATCATAAACAAACTAATTGCCCTTGCCATCTTCGTGTAATTTTGGATTTTCAACCTTTGTCGCATCATTGGTACCAAACTTCCCAATAGAATTGCTTGGATGCTCATTTGACAAATCATAACATGCCTTCTGGAGTGGAGAATCATACTAAAAAACAAAATAAAAACATTTAGTTTAATAAAATTACATATATAAGAAGCAATTGAATAAAGAAAAAAAACTGCCTAATCTATTTAAATTCAATTGCATATTAAAAGGATATTATTCTTAGTAATACCATGCTTTACAACATGATAAGTTACAATTCAAATTGAGTCTCATGAGTTCTTTAAATGTAAAGAGAACACTACAATATTTAGAAATTAGGTGTAGATAGAAAAACAGTTAACCCTATACTAAAAAAAAAAAAAATTAGAAACACATAAGAATAACAAAGTAAATAAGTACATGCATGAGATGTGTTTTCATGGTAACTAAATGGTTGCATTCCAACCACTTGTCTTATCATACTTGACGGAAATGGCGAGTTTCCTCCTTGTAGCATATTTGGCAGCCCATAATATGGAATCATCCCGATGATATTAGGAGGGCAATTAATGTTTGGCCACATGATGGATTCTTCATAACTCTTTTTACCAATCTGTTGTGACTATTGCAGTTCCGACTCCTACATTATGTACAATATAAAATTCAATATACTTAAACGATTAAACCAAATCTTAATTTCCTTGTGATATGAAATAAAGATTCCAATATTTAAGTTAAAACTCTTTTGTACTCCAAGCACTCTCAATCCCATAGTAGGGGTTGTACAAGACACATTCTCAACCTTAGTAGCTATCTACAAAATGTAAACAATAATAGTTAGTAAATACTATAAACAATTATTAATTTAAAATCAACAAGAAATATACTAAAACCTTATTTTTCTTGAATTCATTTCTCTCACTTACTTTGGTTTTCTTTTTCTTTTTCCTTTCCTCCTTTTTTCTAACAACTTTTTCAACTATTGACTGCTTCCTTTTAGTTGGCGGTCGTCCCTTTTGTCTAACCACTACTGGATCAAGTATGTTTTTAGTCTCTTTAGAAATTGTAAGATCATCTCCACATGAGGTTGAATCTGTAGGAACACCTATAGAACTTTTATTTTGATTAAGTAAATAAATTTATTAATAGAAAGGTGCAATCCTAATACATAAGTAGGCACAAAAATAATGCAAAATAAAATGATAAGACGAAAAAAAAAAAAAATCAACTAACAATTAATACTTGCAGAAATGGGTTCATTACTTCCACAAACAAGTTTTTCTTGTTTGCACTCTCCTTTTAATTCAAGAATTCGTGCCACCACCTTTTCACACTTATCTTCAGAATCTACTGCCAAGTCTACAACCTCATTGAAGACTTTGTACATTTTAGCAAAGCGTTGTGTTTCAGGTTTGACAAGCCGGTTGTCATAGTTGATGCGAACTTTGGTGTGGCTCCTCTTAATATTTTTGCACCATCTTTTCAATATGTACTTGTTTGGTACCTGATCAATCTTCATGTGAAAGAGCACCGTAATTTGATGCCTACACAATATTCCCCTAAATTCAAAAAACCGGCAATTACAATTTACTTCATTAGTATCCTTGTTAAAATAAACAAGGAAGGTTGCATGCTGGGAATTTTCTCCAAATGCTTCATCTTCACGTATTTCATATTCTGAAATGACACCATCTTCCTTACATGAAGAAAAATTACAACAAACCTTCCCTAGCAACTCTTTTCGAAACTCTTTGTATTTTGCTGTTGTGTAAACACTTTGAAATTGTTTCTTCATAGCATAATGAGTAAAACATGGTATGGATGATTGAAATGAATTGAAATCTTCAGTATTTTCATTTACCACATTTTTTGCCAAAGCCATATCATATTCTTCTACAAATTCTTTCAAGGTTGTTTGATGATGTACATACCCATCAAAGAATGCATTTATGCTTTCACTCCATTGTGTTGTTGACATTCCTGTCCAGAATGTATCCTTCACAAAGGCAGACACCCAATAATACCTTTCATTATACAACTCAAGTAACCATTCATGGCTTTCAAGATGATATTTTTCAATGAACCTGCCCCACCTTTCTTCAAATTCTTCTTTTGTTAAGGAATCATAAACAACATTTTTCAAACAAAATTTGATTGATTTATATTCTTTGTATCCTTTAAATTTTTCAGGCATCTTTTTCAATATATGCCACAAGCACCATCGGTGTCGTACTTTTGGAAAAACAATCTGTATTGCTTTTTTCATGGCCTTGTCTTGATTTGTAATTATTGCACTAGGAGGAACTCCAGACATACATGTAAGCCAAGACTCAAATAGCCATCTAAACGCATCTGTATCTTCACCTGAAATCAATCCACATCCTAGCAATATCAATTGTCCATGATGGTTTACCCCAACAAAAGGAGCAAATGGCATGCTGTATTTGTTAACCAAGTACGTTGTGTCAAATGTAACCACATCACCAAACTCTTTAAATGCTTCCCTACTTCTTGCGTCTGCCCAAAATACATTCTTTAATTGACCATCTTCAGTAAAATCCATCATGTAAAAGAAATTAGAATTGTTGGCTTGCATTTTTAAAAAGTACTTATTCATTGCTACAGCATCTCCTTCCCTAAGCTCTAAACGCTTGACTTTATCCATGTGGTTTCTACAATCTTTCTCTAGAAATGGCAAGTTTTCATGCCCTCCTGCCTCAACCACCAATGAATTGAAACTCTTGTTCATTTTAATACCAGCTTTAGCATTCAACTCAAGTTGTCTTTTCACATGTGGTTTTAATACTCTATTGCATTTATAAAATTGGGTTTTGCTTGGACTTAATCCATGGTTATGGTCAAGTTCCATGGATTTCAATATCCATCCATCTAAGCATTGAATCATATTAAAATGAGCTTTGCAACCTATTTTCGATTGTGGCTATGCTTTAAGTGAGTTGCTAGCTTTAATCTGTTGCTTTCCAGCACGATTACAAGCTATAGTCAAAGACTCCACCTCCCCATCATTTCCCTTTCTAGATGTTCTTTTAACCACTGCAAAACCCTTTTTATTACCATACCATGTAAAATATTCCATGATATTATCAATGGAACCAAACAACATTCCTACACAAGGATCCTCCACTTTATCTTCTACCTTTCTTATTTCCTCTTTTTCATTCTCAACATTATCTTCATTCAACTCATTATTTTTTAGATCCACTGTATCCTTCATTTTATTATCACTATTGTGCTCATTCAACTCTACAAGCCTAGAAGCACTTGTTATTTCTTCTTCCATATGTCTGCAATATACATTATATAATGCATAGTATTTTTTTAAAAAAAGGGTATGAAAATGGAATTAAAATTATAAAAAAAAAATAAAAAATAAATAAAAAAAAAAAACCACTACTACTACTACTACTAGTCTCTACCTGTAATAAGCGTAAGGCATAATACTAACTCACAGCAGGATCTTCAAGTTTAGCAATTACCTGAAACATTCAAGATGAAATAAGTCAATAGATTCTCATAACCAGATATAACGCAAAAAATGGGGGGCATATAACGCAAGAAATGTAAAAGTCCCCCATGCTATATGATGGTTAAATTAGTGAGATCAATGATAATAATTAGTTAATGTAGTAAAGGAAGTAAAGTCTAATCAAACAGAAGAATTAAGTAAGATTTTTAAGTTTTTGTTAACAGCGGAATGTATTTTCTATTGCTTATATTTACACCTCAATAGAAAGGTCGATTCCACACTTGATGACAAGGGGATGCACTTGCATCCCAACCTTTGCCATTCAACTCTTGCTCATGGCATAAAAGCCAACTTTACCCCCACAAAGAAAGCATAAGCCACACGGACCAGCCATGTCCAAACCTAGAAGCAGTAGTAGTAACAAACTAACAATACTTGGTCTAAAAAAACTTAACCCGACGTTGCTTGAATTGATGCTTCCTAACAACCTTAATCTAAAAGAGACCTTCCTACACCTTTTATACCATGGTCAAGGATCTCAGTTTCCTTTTGTGAATGATGACATTCAGCCTCCTTAGAGTTCACAGCGCTTTGAAATAATAATAAATACTGTCGACATTATGATTGTTCCAATGTGATTTCACCTACCATACTAGGATTTTGCATTTGTTTCGCACAAAAACAATTATATTCTCTCTTGAATTTTAATTATATATTTTTTGAAAAGAATAAACAACAATAATGATGATGTAATTTAGATCGTATGGCAAACTCACATGTTAACTAACATTATTAAAGCAATTGTCTGACATCTAATTTTAGCTGAATCACATAAAAGCCAACAGAACCTGTCCCAAACCTAGTAACGAGTGTGGTTTTAAGGTTAGGTTCGATTAGTCTAATATTATATCCCTACTATCGACAAAGATTATAAAAAACACTATTGGAAAACAACAAATTTATATGAATATTATGAACTAAACTGAAACAATTCAAGGCTTCATCAAGATTTCTTTCAGGCATTGTATCAAACACTTTGCGAGCATCATTTATACCTCAATATGTTCTTAAAAAAAAAAACAGTATAAAAATTTTAATAACATTAAATAGAGAAGTCCAATTATTATTATTTTTTGTTGTGAATGTAGAAAAGTCCAGCCTTTTTTTAATGAGAATGAAATGTTACAGAGCAAGAAACAACAAAATTATAATCACAACTCAGTAATTCCAATAAGAAAGAGATATGTGGGTCTCACTCTCACTGTTTTGAGGAAGAAAGAGAACCGACATGTGCGACGGCAGGGGAAAGAAGTAAACGTCTTTGCCTCTGCCTCTGCCCTCTGCCCCCTGCCTCCGTCTCTGCCTCCACCTCCGCCTCTGGTGTGTGAGAGCAAGGTTCTTCTTTCTACAAAACCCAGGCCCTCTGCCCTCTGCCTCCACCTCCGCCTCTGCCTCTGCCTCCGATGTGTGAGTTCCTTCTACAAAACCCCTAAATATGCTTTGTTTTGAATTTCATCAGATTGTTTGTTTTGTTTTCTTAATCATTTTATTTATTTTTCTTTTCCTAGTCAGATTATTTAAGTTTTCCCAGTCATATTATTTAAATTGTGTTTTGTGACTTGGCAATGACAAGTAAGCAATGTTGTAGAATTGCTGTAGACGTAGCATTTCTCTTGATCTAATAGTTCAAAAAAAAAAATGGCATTAAATTTTAATTAATTTACATCTTATTCACATAATTAATAGCAGTTTTATTTCTCTCTCCTTATTCATTATTTAAAACATTTTACATATATTCCTTTTCTTGGCCAAATGACTTTACAAATATATTGTTTAAAGATTACCAGTTCAAAGAGTGTTGGTGCCCCTCCAAAGCCATAGTTTACAGTATTTCTTAACTTTTGTGAGAATTATTGTTCTTATTCGAGAAGAAATAAAAAGATTAAAATTACAATCAAATTCATATCATTTTCCCACAATCAATCCTCTCTTTTCCTAACTCAACATGCTTCCCTTTTCTACTTTCTCAACCTCTTTCTCTTTTTTAATGTCTATTTCATTTAAGCTTCAATTTATATCGGTTTTTTTTTTTTTCTTTCTCTTTTTGATAAACAATTTAAATAAGTTCTTAAAGAAAAGAAAGTACAAAATCCGTAAGGCAAAATTGTTAACTGCCTTCTTGATGACTTGATGAAACTGTTACCCCCTGAAGGATCTCCATTAATAGGAAAATCATCATCACTGAATTGATTTTAAATGATGACATGGTAGTAATTGTCTTATGCTAATTGCAGCTCTTGGTGTTAATATTTTTGCCTTGAAGATTTGATAAAAATGGACGAGCAAGGTGATAGAGGAAAATTGAATTACAGAGAAATAAAGAGAGAGAAAAAAAGAGACAATAAGTAATTAATAAGGAGAGAGATAATAAGGATGATATTAATTAGGTATTGTGTTTTCTTTTTTACTGTTAAATCTTTTGAAAATCTTCGGCTTAAAAAATGTGTATCTCTCTCTCTCTCTCTCTCTCTCTCTCTCTCTCTCTCTCTCTCTATATATATATATATATATAGACACACACACACACACACACACTATGTAATGCACGGGATAGTTAAATAGAAACTAAATATATTTATTTTGTTCAAGGTATTGACTTGAAGATATATGAAAATAAAACAATGTGTTCAAAATAAAATTTCACATAATTTGTCTAAAAGTAATGAAGTTAAAATAAATAGATGAATACATTAAAATTTACATAAATATTTGGAAAGGTTCTCAACATTAATAATGTAGGGGCTCCTTTTTCGGAGGTGGGCCCCCGACAATGAATTTGTAGAGAGTGGGGCAAAGGGTTTGGTTCCGGCCGGCCCTCCTCCGGTCTTCTTCCGCACTTCCCGCTGTTTACTCCACGTCCGGGGTTGCTCCTTGGCTAGGGTCCGAGGAGGCCCCCCTCTCACTCGGGGGGTTCTTTACCTTATATACCCTCTTTAGCTCGATCCTGGCCTTACAGTTGTTGGTCATCCGGGCTAATGGGTCAGGACTTGTCCCATCAGACAGGTTCTTTCCCATGCTGGGGATTGTTGCCCCCAAGGCTTTTCAGTGAAGGGTCTTGTCAGCATTAATGGAACCTGGAGGGCTAGGCAGAATCGTTAAGTGTGGATGTGACCACCCGCAGTAGGTCTGCCCCCTACCTAGATTAGACAAGGTGCGCCGAGGATGGGTGCATCCTCGGCTCGGGCCTTGGAAGGACTAAAGTCTTTGGGCTGACCGTCCGGGGAGGTCGCTTTCCTCGGCTTGGGCCCTGGGCCTGCCTAAAGGTGGGCCAGGGGTTCTGGGCCCTCGGGCCCCACAATAGCCCCTCAAAACCCTGCTACACGTATCCTCGGACGGGGAGGAGGGTTTTGCAAACCTCGGCCCCTATTGTCCGGGCGGCCGTCGGTTTGGCTGGTCCTCCCTTGAGTGGTCGGATCGACCCTTAGGCTCTTCATTAGGTGGTTAACTTCCTCACGGGAATAGGCCTTCGGACCAAGCAGTATTTTGGCTTTGTCGTAAGCGGATAGCTTCCCGTATACAGTTGCTGCCTTAAGTACGAGTGGCAAGCTCCCCGTAGGCTTGAGTCCGAGAACCATGCAAGACCTAGGTACAATTGCTGCCATCATTTCCATGTGGCTAGCTCCCCATAGGCTTGAGTCCGTAGACCATGCAAGACCTAGGTACAGTTGCTGCCTTAAGTACGAGTGGCAAGCTCCCCGTAGGCTTGAGTCCGAGGACCATGCAAGACCTAGGTACAATTGCTGCCATCGTTTCCGTGTGGCTAGCTCCCCATAGGCTTGAGTCCGTAGACCATGCAAGACCTAGGTACAATTGCTGCCTTAAGTACGAGTGGCAAGCTCCCCGTAGGCTTGAGTCCGAGGACCATGCAAGACCTAGGTACAATTGCTGCCTTAAGTACGAGTGGCAAGCTCCCCGTAGGCTTGAGTCCGAGGACCATGCAAGACCTAGGTACAATTGCTGCCATCGTTTCCATGTGGCTAGCTCCCCATAGGCTTGAGTCCGTAGACCATGCAAGACCTAGGTACAATTGCTGCCTTAAGTACGAGTGGCAAGCTCCCCGTAGGCTTGAGTCCGAGGACCATGCAAGACCTAGGTACAATTGCTGCCATCGTTTCCGTGTGGCTAGCTCCCCATAGGCTTGAGTCCGTAGACCATGCAAGACCTAGGTACAATTGCTGCCTTAAGTACGAGTGGCAAGCTCCCCGTAGGCTTGAGTCCGAGGACCATGCAAGACCTAGGTACAATTGCTGCCATCGTTTCTGTGTGGCTAGCTCCCCATAGGCTTGAGTCCGCAGACCATGCAAGACCTAGGTACAATTGCTGCCTTAAGTACGAGTGGCAAGCTCTCCGTAGGCTTGAGTCCGAGGACCATGCAAGACCTAGGTACAATTGCTGCCATCGTTTCCGTGTGGCTAGCTCCCCATAGGCTTGAGTCCGTAGACCATGCAAGACCTAGGTACAATTGCTGCCTTAAGTACGAGTGGCAAGCTCCCCGTAGGCTTGAGTCCGAGGACCATGCAAGACCTAGGTACAATTGCTGCCATCGTTTCCGTGTGGCTAGCTCCCCATAGGCTTGAGTCCGTAGACCATGCAAGACCTAGGTACAATTGCTGCCTTAAGTACGAGTGGCAAGCTCCCCGTAGGCTTGAGTCCGAGGACCATGCAAGACTTAGGTACAATTGCTGCCATCGTTTCCGTGTGGCTAGCTCCCCATAGGCTTGAGTCCGTAGACCATGCAAGACCTAGGTACAATTGCTGCCTTAAGTACGAGTGGCAAGCTCCCCGTAGGCTTGAGTCCGAGGACCATGCAAGACCTAGGTACAATTGCTGCCATCGTTTCCATGTGGCTAGCTCCCCATAGGCTTGAGTCCGTAGACCATGCAAGACCTAGGTACAATTGCTGCCTTAAGTACGAGTGGCAAGCTCCCGGTAGGCTTGAGTCCGAGGACCATGCAAGACCTAGGTACAATTGCTGCCTTAAGTACGAGTGGCAAGCTCCCCGTAGGCTTGAGTCCGAGGACCATGCAAGACCTAGGTACAATTGCTGCCATCGTTTCCATGTGGCTAGCTCCCCATAGGCTTGAGTCCGTAGACCATGCAAGACCTAGGTACAATTGCTGCCTTAAGTACGAGTGGCAAGCTCCCCGTAGGCTTGAGTCCGAGGACCATGCAAGACTTAGGTACAATTGCTGCCATCGTTTCCGTGTGGCTAGCTCCCCATAGGCTTGAGTCCGTAGACCATGCAAGACCTAGGTACAATTGCTGCCTTAAGTATGAGTGGCAAGCTCCCCGTAGGCTTGAGTCCGAGGACCATGCAAGACCTAGGTACAATTGTTGCCATCGTTTCCGTGTGGCTAGCTCCCCATAGGCTTGAGTCCGTAGACCATGCAAGACCTAGGTACAATTGCTGCCTTAAGTACGAGTGGCAAGCTCCCCGTAGGCTTGAGTCCGAGGACCATGCAAGACCTAGGTACAATTGCTGCCTTAAGTACGAGTGGCAAGCTCCCCGTAGGCTTGAGTCAGAGGACCATGCAAGACCTAGGTACAATTGCTGCCTTAAGTACGAGTGGCAAGCTCCCCGTAGGCTTGAGTCCGAGGACCATGCAAGACCTAGGTACAATTGCTGCCATCGTTTCCGTGTGGCTAGCTCCGATCATGGGGACACAGTGTTCACCTCTTTGGGCAACTCAATCCCACGTCGGGCAGAAGTCCTTCCCTTCAGCCCCTCTGAGGATGCGGGAGCAAGGGCCATTATACCGCCACTGCACAGTTGCCTCCAGTAGGAGTTTGTCCTCGGGTCCGAGGACTTTGTTTTTGGAGTGAGGGCGTCCACGGGTTCTTCCAGTTAGCTGTCTTTCCTCGGGTCTGCTCGTGACTTCGCACGTGGGGCTGATCTGGCCTCTGGTTCGTGTTCCTCATTTTTTGGTTTACAAAGCGTTGCTTGGCCTTCCGCGCTTCCTGTTTGACGCTTCGGTGTCCGTAACGCGCCTCCATTAATGTCCTCGTGGATTAACACGCAGCAGCAGCTGGCAATCCTCTTGGAACTGGGTGGGAATTAATTCCCTTTGACAATTCCCCTTCGAATTCCGTGCGGTTCAGCTCCCGCCGGTTTTCGCCCTCCATAAAAGGCGTTCTGGGGGGAGCGCTTCTCCTCATTCCATGAATTCTCCCCCACAAACAAGCATAAACACTTTTGCCCTTTTGAGTCCCTTTGATACCGTCACCAGGGTTGTGTCCGCAGTTAAGAGACCTGGAGCCAAGTGCCGCCGTGGCCGCAGTCCCCACTGGGCTGCCGGCGCGGCAGAGTTTAGGCGTAACACTGGCCGAGTCTCTCATGGCGGCCAGGGGGGACGTCGTTGAAACACCTAACGTCCTCCCCCAGAGTGCACCTCCGACGGAGGGAGCACGTGAACTCTCGTCATGGCCCGTGCCCGAGTATTGCCGTCTCCGGCGGTCAACGCTCGTGTAGTTCGGAGGGGGTCGAGGAAGCATCATGAGGGAGGGTGTCCCGGGGTCTAGGGGCTCCTCACTTTGTTCAAGCTTTGGTTTGAAGGTGAGCCAGCCCCTAGCCCCCCTGCCCGTGCTTTTACCGTCAAGTTCTCCCATTCTCTTGACGCCAATAAAAGCACGGCTTGACACTTCCTTCATTCCTGGCATCAATTCTTTGCGAGCCTCTTGCCCGGCCAGTTCCAACACCGGTCCGCCTGAGCCTCCGATTGTAGGATTAGTTGGTAGGAATTCTTGTAAAACATGCCTGTCTGAGCCTCTGATTGTATTTGTAATTTTTTTTATGAAATAATGAGAACTGTAGTACTTGTAATCTCTTGTAATCTCTTGCGAATTAATAAAGGACTTTTTCTTTCAGTTGCTGTTGAGTTTTCTTTTCGCACTGCCATTCTTCTCTTCTTCTTTTCTTTTGCTTTCTCTCTTTTTTTTTTGCACCGCCAACTTCTGAGTAATAGTTGCCTTAGGACGATCGCCGGTTGCGCCGGCCGGCACACTAACCCTTCCCACAGACGGCGCCAATTGTAGGGGCTCCTTTTTCGGAGGTGGGCCCCCGACAATGAATTTGTAGAGAGTGGGGCAAAGGGTTTGGTTCCGGCCAGCCCTCCTCCGGTCTTCTTCCGCACTTCCCGCTGTTTACTCCACGTCCGGGGTTGCTCCTCGGCTGGGGTCCGAGGAGGCCCCCCTCTCACTCGGGGGGTTCTTTACCTTATATACCCTCTTTAGCTCGATCCTGGCCTTACAGTTGTTGGTCATCCGGGCTAATGGGTCAGGACTTGTCCCATCAGACAGGTTCTTTCCCATGCTGGGGATTGTTGCTCCCAAGGCTTTTCAGTGAAGGGTCTTGTCAGCATTAATGGAACCTGGAGGGCTAGGCAGAATCGTTAAGTGTGGATGTGACCACCCGCAGTAGGTCTGCCCCCTACCTAGATTAGACAAGGTGCGCCGAGGATGGGTGCATCCTCGGCTCGGGCCTTGGAAGGACTAAAGTCTTTAGGCTGACCGTCCGGGGAGGTCGCTTTCCTCGGCTTGGGCCCTAGGCCTGCCTAAAGGTGGGCCGGGGGTTCTGGGCCCTCGGGCCCCACAAATAATATTATGAATTTGCTTAATGGATTCTACGAAGACAATCAAACTGTAAACATGAGGCACTATAAAAGATGTCATTATTATTCAACTATCACTTGAACCTAAAAAGGAAAGGCTCATTTCACGACTTGAATGAATTTCAATTTCCTTTGTATATTTGACAATAAAAATCCAAATGTTAAAATTTAAAAGTTTCTTATTTTTTGTTTAGTTTACAACACTATGATAATAAAAATAAACAATAAATTTTGATACTTTCTAAGAACATTTCTTGTAGAAACCTAAAGTAACATAATTTTATAGAGGCAATAGATCACAAAAGTAACACATGTAAAACTTCATAAACTTAGAAGAATGTGAGTTCCTTTTTTTAAATGGTACCTAGGCCCAATGATGACAAAGGATCCTGGGCCCCCAAGGACGGGTGTTTGATTAAAAGTTGGGTGAACTGGGTCTGGTTTCCACGGCCTATTGGGGTCGTTATATGAACTAGTTTTTGCGCAAGCTACATAGAGCTCCACAAGACAAAATGCGATTTTCTCCTAAACAATGAAATATTATTTTAAGTGTTTTAATGTCGTAAAATGACCTTTTACTCTTATGAAATGAGTAAAATAATTATTCATAATGTTCACAATAAGAAATATATTAAAATAGAATATTTAAGATTTATCTTTTACTGTGTGAACATTTAAAAGAGTTCCTTCACTCAGTTCCCCCATAATGGTTCCTTGGGAAAGTGTTGCAATGGTTCCTCCACTAGTGGTTCCTAGGACGTAGGTTCGTGGTTCCCCAACAGTGATTTTGTGGTTCCTTAGGGTACTAAGTCTTTAATCCATGGAACCTAAAACACTGGTTCCTTGAACCATAGGATCTTTCTTCATGCTTACTATGCAATGAATTTTTGTCATTTCCCTTTACCTCTGTAGATCCTGCATAAGAACAACTATGCAATACAAATATTCTCAAATAATTGTTAATTTCTCAGGTTAGGATATGCATTCTAAAACATATACATATATAAATGAACTTCATAAAATGAGTTAGCCATGAGATCCTTGGCCCCAATTCTCACAAACTTAGTACTTTTGCACAAGACTTGTGGGATTTGGAACTCAAGTCCAAGTAATTTTGCTTTAACATTTCCTTCCAAGATAGTCAAATGAGGAGGATTTTATGGGAAAGAGTGATATCTGATGTGTGCATGTTTTTGCTATTGGGGTTTATGTCCTAAAATCCAATTTATTGGCATACCATAAATAATTAAATTGTTTAATTATATGAGACTATTTATAAATGAACTAATGGGACATTATCATAGTTCTTGAGATGCATTGTATGTGATTTAGCCATAGAATATATAAATCACAAGTTTTTTGTAAACTCAAAACGTAGTTGGTCGTTGGAGATGAAATTGGACGTTTTATCTACGAAGACTATAACACATGAACTAAGATGATTTATCTTGATCATGGAAGTAGAAACTTCTAGTTGATGTGTTGATGTATCTTAAGAGTTAAGACATATTGAACTGGACCGCTGTGAGATTAATTATTCAATCAACAACTGTCACCTGAATAATTAATCTCATGACTTCTAATTTCATAGACTCTTAATCCTAAGAGAATAATGAACTTGATCATAAAATGTAAGTTACTTTGATATATCAAGAGTGAGATCTAATATTCACGGTCAAAATCTCAGTATGTTGGGTAACCACACGCAGTGTTGAGGGAACACACATTCTCAAGATGGAATCCATAATCTCTTTTCATAGAGATACGAAATATCCCCTTGAGATAAGTTTAATGAGAACTGGTTATTCAGGGCGCCCACTTTAGTAAGGAGTTACTAAAACTTATATTTATTGAAATTGGATTTCAATAAATGTAAATAACTAAAATATTAAACTAAGTACTCAAGGATAAAATAGTTGTTTACAAAGTGACAGTTCTTTATGACTTTGTTTACTATAGATATTTTATGGAGGGGTCATATGATATTATTAAAGTCTTGGGATATACTTTATTAATAAGGCCTAAAATGCAATTATATTTATATAATGCTATTAAATATAAGAAACGTAACTTTGGACTTGTCAAGAGTTAACAGAAAAGTCCAAGGCCCATTAGAGTTAGAGTCTTATTTGTTCCCTTTGTTCCCATCTCAAGCCATAAACTAAAGCTTAATTGGGTAGGTTCAAAAGGTTAACACAATTAAATAATCAGTTTTTATTTAATAAGAGTTATTAAATAAAATAACTACCAAGGTAGTTAGTATGTACATATAATGAAAAGAAAAGAAAATAGTTTTTCTCTACAATGAGAAGAACTTTATTTAAGAATCAACGTACAAAAAGACTGAATAAGAGGCCACACTTCTTGTGCACTATTTGGAATTGAGATGAAAATTAAAGGTATTCTCAAGTCTTGGTTTTGAATTTCACTGCATTAAAGCATGCTTTCTATTCTTTGTTCTAGAATTAAAGGTTACATGTTATCTCTCATGAATTAAGTAGATCCGTGATTGTTGCTTCCGCTGTGTGCTTTGTATGAGATACAAAACCTGATTTTCCAACATTTGCATATGTTTCTTTGAAAGCTAAGAGATATTTTGAATAATCTCAAGGATATAGGATGAAGTACTCCTCCTTCGCTTTCTTGTTTTGTTCTTTTTCTCTCTTCTCTCCCTTGTTGAACTCTTGAAACTCTAAGAATTATCCTTTTGAACCTCTAGAACCCCCCGGAACTCTTGGAACTTTTTCCTTCTTTTCCTCCCCTCCCTGCCACATTTTCTGCTATGCTTTGGTGCTCCTTTTATAATGGACATGGTCTAGTACCCCAAGCGAGAATCTCCTCAATTTGCTGGACAAAATCTGAAGGAGTTCCTTGGGCAGAGTTTTAGCTTAATTTGAAAATTATAACTCAAAAGAGTATTTGGCTTTGACTACAAATGGAAGATGCCTTCCTGGAAAGTCAAAGGAATAGGTTGGATATTCAATGTAATGGATGACACCTTTGATTGATAAGGACAACTAAGAGAAAGTTGTAGGGAGATGTCATGCACATGGAGGAATTGAGTTAGGCCTCTGGTTAATGCATTCCAAGCAAATACATTAATTAAGGGAAAATTTCAGAATCTAAATTGCTTAAAGGATTAGACAATGGTGTTTTTTCTCCAAGAGTTTGTTATATATTTTTAGATTCAAATGGGTGTTTTCCCAATGCCAATGATGTTGTCAATGATCACCACATATTTTAGTAGTACAGTGTAAAACTTCGAAAGAATGACAAAAGAGATCTCATGCATACAATATAATAATGTTATAAAAATTTAAATATTTCTTCTATTTCTTCACCGCTTTCATGACATCCAAGAAAGACTTTCAAATTTGTTGTTTCTGTAGGGGCCTTTTTTGTATTATGCTTTGGGCTGGGCTGCCTCCTGCGGTGGGCCTGGGTATTCTGAGTAGGAGAGTTGAGACTGGCCCAACTACAACTCACTTTGGGCTGACTTGTGCACAAACTTGGCCTCGTCTACCAGGAGAGTAGTTATGGCAGGCAGAGTTATTTTAAATATGTTACGGCAGGTAGATATAACAACAAAAGAAAACAGGATATAAAGATCTTTCCTTGATGGGAAATAACCAAGTAATCTCTCTTTTTTTGTGACAATCACAATAATGACAATGGCTTTACAAAAGAAGTGAAAGCTTAAATGACAATATGAATTAATCAAAGAAATAATATCAAGTTCAGTTTGAGTCTATAGTGGCAAAGACCAAAAGAAAGAACGCTTCCTCACAATGAAACTAATCTCCCAGGAAAATATCCTGCCGTAGGGATTAATGACTTTGAGGGAATCAGACCTAAATGATTAATGCCAAAAGAAATTACTATTGTTCAATCGTCTTCAAGAGAGTGGGATTTTGAGGGGGAGAGAAAGGAAACGACCTACTGGTGCATGCCCATTACAATTTTTCTCTTTGTTTTCTGTTTTCTCTCTTATCTTTTCTTTTTTCTTTTGTTTTCCTTTTACTTTGTGATACCTCTGTTTTTTTATCCCCTTTTACAGGGCATGGCAAGGGTCCTTTTATAGGGCCTGTCGTGACCGGATTTTACCACTTTACCCCCTTAACCGCCTTTGTCTGGTCTGGGTGTACTTGCTGACCACCCAAAGGCTCGTCTGTGTACCACTTACCCTCGCCAGACAAAGACATGTTTGTGTTGTTTGTTAGTCCGCCATGGCATTCTCTCCTGCCATGGCGTAAATGCTTTTTCTCTCTCTCCATGGTATGCACCCAACGGTTCCCCCCTCAACGTTACCTCTTTTGGGCAGTCTGTCATCCCAGCAAGACGTACCTCCCAAAAGGGCTTGGGCAGGAACTGCAAAATAGATCTTTTCCCCTCTCCCTACCACCAAACCACACCCCCCTTACCTTTTACCTCTGACCCATGGCCCCACCACATCCCATATTGGCTGGGTACAGGCTGGTGGTGCCTGAGCCTTGCGCGTGCCTTCCTGTTATGTATGTTCAAAATCTGCTTACTGCTCATGCGTTTGCCGTGATCTAGAGCTTTGTTTGCACAGTTTGCCATGCTTCTTTGTTCTTTTACGCAGGCCATTTGCATAATTCACTGTTCCCTTTAGGGACTGGGCTTTACTTGGTACTGGGCTTTTTATTTCTTTCAGCTCACTTCTTAATTATCCTGGCTTCCTACCATATTACTTGGCATTTCCTGCTACGGCGATTTGCTCCTGTTGAGCCTCTTTTCAGGCCTGCTGTTCCATTCTTTCCCCCAGTGGCTTAATATGGCCACTAGTGTTCTTACTTATGGGCTCTAGTGTCCCTTTCGTTTTCTGTTGGGATTGCGGCCCATTTACTTCCTTTGGACTTCCTCTGCCCACTAACTAATTCTGCATCCCCATGGGCTTTTACTAACTTGATTGGGTTTCCCCAGCCTAATTTCCTTATTCTTATCCTTAGGGTTTATGGGCTTGCCATCAACCCCTACTCTCTTTGTTTACATTGTCTTGGAACTGCTGCAGCTCATTCTCACTTTTTCATACCATATACTGCCCACGGGTGCTATTTTTCTCTTTTCGAGCCCTTTGGGCCCATTTGCTTCCTCAAGACCCATTTGTTTATGTTATGGGCCTGTGATCTATTATTCCTGCCGCTTGAGTCTAATGGTTTTATTCCATGCTTGCCACTTCTATTTGCTGCCTGCGTTGCTGAGTTGGGCCTGTTTTACAAAAATGACCCTCAACATTTAACCCCTCGAACATATGAAGCATTTTTGCGATTCATATGTGAATGAAAGACCTTCTTGTCTTTTTCACTCTCCTTCTTTCTTTTCCTTCGCGGGCTTTTTTAAACTATGGACTCCTTCCTGCATATATATTTCTTTTCCTGTCGTAAACAGTGGTGACTCTTTGAATTTTCTAAAATGGCAATTGCTTTAAAACATAACCACTGCCTCATTAATTTCATTATTTTCTCAATGGCTGACTAGTCGCCTCCCCTCACACTGGCATTAATAACTCAGGTATTTAAGAAGAGAGTCCCTTCCTAACACAGGCACAAACTCCTTCTATTCCAAAATATCCTACCCATTCTCCTTCCTTCATCGTTTTCTTCTTTTTGAACACCCATTCCCCTTTTACTCCGATCAAATCCTCACGCCATGGCACCAATGAAAACTCAAGCCTCTTCCCGCCGCAAAAGGAAATGAGTCGTTTTGAATGCTCCGGTAGAACAAGAAGTAGAAGAAGAGGTCGTGCACTCCGATTCGGACCATTCTGATGAGGAGAAGGCACAGCGTGACCCAGATAATGAGTACGCCCCTTTGATTGATCCTTGGTATAATATTAGTCCCTACTTCCCCAAGGCTCCTGGAGATTATGTGTCGCCACCGCCGAGCCGCGTGTGGCTCGCTCTCTGCCGGCGAAACCCTGATGTTTCTTAGGCTCCGGTGTCTTCCTCCGTCTCTGATTTGGTCATTCGTCAAGGCGTCGCCCTTCCTGTACCCGTCCATTTCGAGTTTGGGTCAGGCACTGCCTCGGGTTGGAAAGAGTGGGTTGATAGTGAGTTATCTGACACAGGTTTCATGGGTTTGCTTCAGAGGGCCGGTGTTCTAAAGGCCGTCGTCCTATCTCGAAGTCTTTCCAATTTTCGAGACCTCTACAACCTTCGTCATTTGGTTCGCTGGTGGTGTGCCACCACTCACACATTTCTCTTCTCTTGCGGCGAACTCACAGTTACTCTTGAGGATGTGGCTAATCAGTTACTTTTACCGATTCTTGGTGATGTTGATCCTGCCACCATTAAGCTTTCCCCGGAAGAAGAAGCCATTGAAGTGGAGTTGAAGAAAAGGATGGTTGGAAATGCTAAGTTATCTTATTGGGCTTGTTCTTCTTCCAAGTTTTCTGCTGTTGCCCGTCGTGCTGCTTTTATTTCTTTTTTTGGCTTTGTAAGTTTGTCTTTAGGTCCCATCCCCATTACGCTATAAAGCCTCTGTATTTTCGTTTGGCCATAAAAATATCTGCCGAAGTGAGTCTGCCGCTGGCCCCCATGTTTTTGGGGCATCTATACATTCAACTGGATATCTTACGAAGTGACGAGAGCTAGGCTGGCTCCTGCCACAGAGTCACTTCCTCTGTACATAGTACCATCCTGTAGCAGTTATTATTCGAGCTTTATGCCCAGTATTTGGTGAAATGTAGGCCTGTCAAATTTGCTAAAGAGAAGTACCAAACCTGTTCGCAGGTAATTACTGACTTCTGCAGCAGATTCGAGTCTGATTTTCCTCTGGCTTTTCGTTGGTCCGGTTTGAAGCCCATCGATTATTTTGTTGTTGAGTCCTTCAATGAAGGTACTGGTTTTTCTTGGAGAGCTTATAGACATTTAAGTTCTAGTTATACCTGTGTTGATTCTGCAATGGGTTCGTTTATTGATTCTGTTGGTACTACCACCCCCTTAGTCAGTTTTGATGAGACTAGTATCACTTATCTGGCAGCCACCAACGCCTGATGGTTGCCCTATTTAGCAGATGAAGGTGTCAGGTTCATCCACTATCCTGCCAACCGAGTAAGGAGACAATTTGGGTTGGATCAGGATATTCCTGATGACCTTTCCCTCCTCGCAGAGTCTCCTACTTCAGTTAGGCCTTTTCTGCATCACATTGCTTTCGATTTTTGGAGACAGCGCTTCAATGCGATTACGATTCCTGGTTCTCTAAGGGGGGGCCTTTACACTCCTGCTATGCATGGCTATTGGCAAGCTGTAATGACCTCCTTTGAGCAAGAGTTGGCTGGCAGTCACAGTTTCTCTCTTATTCCTCTTGGGGGACTTAGCATGGTTGTCTCTCCTAATCCTTGGTTGCTTCTTCCTTCCAGGTCCGTGTTGGCCTATGCCAAGAAACAGAGCTGGTTCGCCATCTTTGAATGGGATGAGGAAAAGAAAGGATGGTATTGGCATACAGGTGATTACCCTCCAGGTTGGGAAAAGAAAGTTAAAGTAGTAAACATTCCTGCACCAGCCAAGAAAGTTCCTGCCAAGCTTAAGTCTGCCACTCCTCAGCCTCCCATAGGCGCTACTCCTACCAGCAGAACACGAGGCAGTAAGAGGAAGACAACTCCCCATCCTGCGCTTGCTGTTCAGCGAAGAGTATGTTACTTAAAAAAAACTTTTCCTTTGCTTTGTCTTTCAAGTACACTTGCATGTACTTTTTTTTTTTTTTTTTTTTACTTTTCCTGAATCCTGACATGCTTGCTGACTCCTTTCTTTGAATCTTTCTCTTATCATTTTTTTCTTTTTGCAGTCTAAGCACAAAGAGGATATGTCAGCTACCCATCCCATTTTGCATGAGGAACCTAAATCGGAGGTATATTTCTTCCTGCTCCTCTTTTTTACTTTTTTTTTTTCCATTCACATGTGTCCAGTCTGCCATACGCTTTTGGGTTACCTTATTCACCCAAAAGGTTATATGAATTTTTTTTTTTTTTTTTTATTTTATCTTCACATCTTTTTCTTCTTATCTTCTAGGATGAGCCTGAGCCTCTTTCCATATATCGCCCTACAGCCGAGGAGCTTTTCGCCCCCATTGGCACATCTATAGAGGGCTCTCTTGGTATGGCCGAGTTTGCAACACCTGCCCCTTCTGCAGCTACTCGTGGAGTTCCTATTGAGACTACTATCTCTCCCACTGGACCGGTACCCATGGATGAGGGTACTCATACTAGGGAGGTTAGTAAGGTCACCCCTACTCCTGCCGTGACACCGTCTATTCAAAAGGGAGCCACCCTTACTGCTGTTACTCAAATCGAGGCTACTCCTGTTATACCTCTTGTCATTTTCACTAGTGACCCCTTTGTTGCTCTTTTTCAGGCTGTGAAAGACGGTTCTTCTCTGGTAGTTACTCCTTCTTCTATTCCTGTTTCTGCCACACGTGGGCCTAATGCTGACTTGTCCTCAAAGGAGTCTGAGGAGATCTTTGAGAATCTTGAGGATGAGCCCGTCCTAGGGAGGAGGATTTTTGAATCTGAGGAAGAGGAGAGTGTTCCACCCGAGACAATGGGTATGTGATTTCTTCCTTCCTTTCTCTTCTTTCTTCGTTAAGTTCACTCTTCTCATCTTTTTTGCTAATTTTACTCTTCCCCTTTATTTGCATGTGTTCCACCCGAGACAATGGGTCTATCTTTTTTTTTTTTTTTTTTTACTAAGGTTTCTAATTTCAAACCTTGTGGCCTTTTGATAGGTCCACCTCCTACGATGCCTTTTCAGCTTGAAGTGGGTGATGGTTCCAGCACCATTCCAGATCCTGTGCGCAAGGCTGCAGCCTTTTTTGCATGCTTTGACCAACCTGAAATCAATGATTTTGGACCTGCAGATTTCTGGGGCTTTGAACCTCCTTACATAGATTTTCATGACTTTAGAATCCCTGAGGACTGTGCTTCTTGATTGGTGGCACTCTATAGCAACCGTGGGGATTTCATGTAGGGATTCCAACTTGATCACTCCGTTAGAGAGCATTTTTTGAAGATGTTAGGGAGTGTGTTGAATGACATTGAACACAATTTTGTTGACATAGTCTCCACCGAGAGGATCCTGCAGTAGAGGGCTGCGGTGCAGGAGCTCGTCAGTGTTGGCTTTGTTGTGGAGTTTATCTTAGACCACCTTTGAGAGATTGCCCGGGCTATTTTTATGAGGAGAGTCCAGCCTACTGTTAATGCTATTGACTCACGCTTTGAGATTCTGAGAAAGGAGGTGGCAGGCTTGGAGGGCCGTCGTGAGCACCTTCTTTCGAGCATAAGCGGGTCTAGTTGTTTTGGAGATCAGCCGCTCATTTCTGAACTTAATTGATGATGATGCAGTTTTTCTTTTGTCTTGTTGTTACCTTCACCTTATTACTTTGTTTACTACATTATATTTCCTATAGTACCTATTTGGGCTAGTTTGCCATAGTTTAGGTTTGTAACTTATGATGCTACACTTATGATGGTACACTTTGCTATTGTTTTTGCTTTAGCTATGACATATGATAATAAATACTTCGTGCTTTTCATTGCATCCTCATGAAAGCAAGTTACAAAATTTTTTCTTGTGATATAGTCATTTGAAAGATAAAAAATAAAAAAAGTAAAAGGAAACATAACAGTTTTTTCAACAAAACAAAAGAAATGGATAATCACATGTCTTTTCTTCTCAGGCGGAGTAGAGTTTCAACCATTTCCTATTGATGGAATCCATTAAGTCCCTGCCATCCATCTGAGTTAAGCGATAATATCCACTTGGATGTGCCTCCCTTATCACAAGGGGTCCTTCCCACTTCGGTGCAAACTTCAATGGTCCTGCCAAGCCTCTCCTAACATAATCTGCCACTTTTAGGACTAGTTATCCTTTCGCAAACACTCTCTCTTTAGTCATCTTGCCGTAGGCCTCGGTCATTTTCTGCCTGTATCTGCGGCTGTGTTCTTTGGGCTTTTTCTCTTTTTTCATCAAGTCCTTCCAGATCTTCGCACCTTTCTACCGCAAAAACTTCTTCTTCATTCTCCTTTTCTTGCATCTGCATGACTCTTAGGGATAGGGTCATTTTCTCTGCTGGGCTCACTACTTCAGTTCCGTAGACTAAGGAAAAAGGTGAAAAACCTATGGTTGACTTAGGTGAATTTCTATAAGCCCAAAGAGCATCTAGCAGGTGCATTGCCTATCCTCTCATATAATCTTGACTCATTTTACTGATAATTTTTATAAGAGTTTTGTTCGTTGTCTCTGCTTGCCCGTTTCATTGAGGGTAATACGGTGATGATCGATGATGCTTGACTTGGTAGAACTCTAGCATTTTCCTCACATCACTATTGACAAAAGGTGTGCCGTTGTCACTGATGATCCTGTGGGAAACTCCAAACCTTACAATTATGTTGTCCTTGATAAAGGTTGCGACTGCTCCTCCTGTGGCTTTATGAAGTGGTACTGCCTTTGCCTACTCAGTAAAATATTCCGTAGCCACTAATATCCATATGTATCCTTGCGATAGTGAATTCACCGGTCCAATCAAGTCAAGCCCCCGAGTGTGGAAAGGCCATGGTGTGACCATGCTATGCAAATTCTGCGGATGAGTGTGAATCAAATTAGCTTGTACTTAGTAATTGTGGCACCTTTTCACAAATTCTGCCGTACCCTTTTTCATGGTAGGCCAGTAGTAGTCCATTTGTAGCAGGCATCTGTAAAGCCTTTTCTTTCCCTGGTGTTCCCCACACTCTCCTGAGTGTGTTTCTTTTACCATTTCTCTCACATTCTCAAGGCCCAAACACCTTAAGGGGTCTCCATCATACCCTTTTTGAAAATGACCATATTATGCAAAAAATAACGCGTGCTAACCTCTTGAGCTTATATCTTTTGTTGTGCTTTTGCGGTAGGATGTCTTCTGTTAGGTACTATATAAATAGGCTTCTCCAGTCTTTGCTGATAAATGCAGTGTAACTTTCTTCTCTATCTGCCACAAGTTGGCAGTTCCCACACTAGGTTTGGACTTGGTCTGCATCTTTACCCATAGTTGGCCAATAAAAGCCTGCCATTTAAAGTCTGCGGTAAAGGTTGACCTATCCGCAAGATCCACAAGTCTTCTCATGTACTTCTTTTAACTTTCTCTAGGCCTCCTTTTGCCCCACACATCTGGACAAGACTCCACCTGGCATCATGCAGTACAGTTCTCCCTTCACCAGGGCATAGTCTTTGAGTATTTTTAGTTCTACGGCTTCTTCTTCTCCTGTCAAAGCTTCCCTCATAGGTATCCGCCAATCTCCTTCGTAGTGTTTCTCCTAGAACCTTTCTTTCAATATCTCAATTATGGATTCTTCTCTCTTGCTGACCTCTACTCTGGTGCTCCCTCCTTCAAACATTATTTGTGAACCTAGTGTGGCCAACGCATCGGCAAACCGATTCTCGTTCCTCGAAGCATGTTTTATTTTAAAAGTTAAGAACTTTTCTTCCATTTTATAGGCCATTGCTCTGTACAGGGTTAGGCTGGGTTCTTTTAGGGAGAAACTCCCTTTGGTCTGGCAGAGTACCAAGTTCGAACCACCTAGTACTCTCAAATGCTTAACTCCTATTTCAAGAACTGTGGCCAGGCTAGTTAAGTAGGCTTCATATTATGCCGTATTGTTTGAGCAGGGTGTTAGGATTAGTGCCCTTAAATCCTATTGTATGATACTATGTATGATATTAAGTTTGATATTGTGTATGACATTATGTATGACTTAATATTGTGCTTAATGAATTTGTTTTATTGTTATCTGAAGTAATGATAACATGAATATTCGGACATTATCATTTAGTCTATGAGATGCATAATATGTGATTTATGTGAAAATTCACAAAAGATATAAATCACAAATTCTTTGTAAACTCAGAATTATAGTTCGTAGTTGGTGATGAAATTGGGTATTTCATCTGCGAAGACTATAACATATCAATCATGATGATTTGTCTTGATCATGGAAGTGGAGATTTCTGGTTGATGTGTTAATATGTTTTAAAAGTTAAGACATATTGAACTGGACCGCTGTGAGATTTATTATTTTCCTAATGACTGTCATATAAATAATAAATTTCACGACTTGTATTTGCATGAACTCTTAATCCTAAGAGAATAATGGACCTGATCATAAGATGTAGGTTGCTTTGATATATCAGGAGCGAGATCTATGGTAATGGTCAAAACCTCAGTATGTTGGGTAGCCACATTTAGTGTTGATGGAACATGTATTTTCAAGATGGAATTCATAGTTTCTTAATGGAGATATAAAGTATTCCCTTGAGATAAGTTTAATGAGTTTGTTATTCAGAGAGTTAGGCCTAACCACTTTAGTAAGACTAAAGTATATATTTATGGAATTGGATTTCATAAATATATAATGAATAACATTAAAGGATTAAATTGGGTATTCAAGGATTAAGATGTAGTAATTTACAAAGTGGCAGTCTACATTAATGACTTTATATTACTACGAATATTTTATGAAGGGGTTGCATGTATAATAAAGTATTGGGATATAATTTATAAGTAAGGCCTAGAGTGCAACTATATTTATATAGTGGTATTAAATATAGTTAATGGTAACTTTGGACTTGTCAAGAGTTGACAGAAAAGCCCAAGGCCTATTGGAGCTAATGTCTTATTGGTCCCTTTTGGTCTCACTCAAAACCACACACTTAAGCCCAATTGGAAATGCCCAAAAGGCCAGCCCAATTAGATAATTGGTTAGATAAAAAGAGAAAAACGTATAAAATTTTCTAAGTGAGAAAAACATTATTGAAAGGTGGTGTGTATAAGAGTGTAAGTCACTCTTTTGATTATCCCTTTGTAACCAATTGAGAGTCCACACTTCTTGGGCGTTAGTGGAATTGGAGTGAAAACTAAAAGTATTCCTAAATGCTTCAATCTTCAGGTTTTGAAATTCACCGATTCAAGGTACGCTCACTTGTTCTCTAATTCTGAAATTTTACTTAACGCACGTTATCAACTTCGAATGATGTAGATCCGTTTTAAACTTAATTTTCCGCTACGTTTATCTTTAAATCCATCAAATGGTATCAAAGCAGTCATCAATTTTGAATTGTATAACATGTTTTGTGAATTTTGGAATTAGAATTTATAGTTTCATGTTGTTTGAAGATTATGCACATTTAATTTTCTGCACGGTTGATGAAACTATGATTTGATAAAAACTGATATTGATGTTATGATATTGTTTAAATTTGAATTTATGTATGTTAAATTGATCTTTAAGACTTTAGCATCAATGAATTTCAGTTTTGATATCATTCTCTAACCATCATGTTCGTTTGAAAGTTGTTTGTTCAAGAAAACATGAAGAAAACTGCCTTAGAAAATTTCTGGAAATTTGAGTTTCGCGATTTTCGATCAATCGAAAATCACATTCGATCGATCGAGTGAAACAGTGATCAGACTTTTCAGATAGATTGATTTTCGATTGTTACTCAATCGATCGAATCTGTTTTTTGATCAATCGAAAGTCAATCGAGTATCAATCGAACAAGTCAGAAGGTCAAGTTCGAATTTTTTAATTTTTTCGATCAATCGAGGGGCACATTCGATCGATCGAAAGAAATAAAATTAGAAATTTTTCTAAGTGTTTTCACATGTAAAAGTACTAAGACTATGAGTAATTAGATTATGCATATTTTATAATTAAAAACCTTTTTTTTAAAACATCTAGTGGGAGAGAGATACAAGGGTTGCATCTCACGGCTTCCATTATCGGTTTAAAGTAGTGTGATTAAGTACCTCGCCTTGGCGTATATGCCTTGCTCCCTTCGGAGGGTGTTTGATTCATGGTACTACAAGTTAAACTTCTTAAAGATAGATGAAATGTGTTTTATCATTGAGAACGATCACGCTTCCATGGAGTTACTTAGTGATTCACATTGATTCTAGGCAATGGTATACACTAGACTAATTGTAATGTTAACCTCCCTTCGGAGCTATGTCATTATTATTTAGAGGCTAAAGGGAAAACGACAAATTATTTTTGTTTGGTAAGAGTTACCATGATAGCATTAATAATGAGAATGTTTCTCGCCTAATCATAGTGATTGGTATGACCTCGCTTCCGAGGAATATTAATTGCGGGATTGAGTTGTCGTTGCATATATTATATTATGGTTTTATTAAGGTTCCATACTATGTGTTTATATGCTAAATAGATAATGTCCAATTTATTGATTATATTCATGTCTATTGTTTTCAGATTTAGAACATAGCATCATTTAGCCCACTTGTAACTATTCTTAATCAAAACAAACTGACTGGATCCAACTATGTTGACTGGAAAAGAAATTTGGACATTGTTCTTACTGTTGAAGAGCATAAGTATGTTCTTACTAAACCATGTCCTAGCTTTCCTTCATTAGATGCTCATTCTGAGGAAAAACAATGATATGATCGTTGGCAGAAATCTAATGAGATGGCCAAGTGCTACATCCTAGCATCTATCTCAAATGTTTTATAGCATCAAATGCAGGATGTAGAACTAGCTTCAGACATCATGCTAAAGACCATAAGGTCGTTCTGCAAGGCAAAAGACCATAAGGCAAATTTATAATACCAGAATGGCTGAAGGTACTTCAGTGAGGGAGCATTGTCTTACAATGATCTCTAATCTGAATACATTGGAAGTTTTAGGTGCCGATATTGATGGAGAATCCCAAGTGGATATGATACTCCAGTCACTACCAGAATCATTCAAGAAATTCAAACTTAACTATAATATGAACAAAAAGATTTATACTTTGTCTAAATTAATGAATGAATTGGTAGCGGCAGAAGGCATTCTTGGTACTTCCAATGTTGAAGCCAATGTTGGTGAAGTTTCTACTTCTCAACCTAAATCGAAAGGCAAGGGTAAGAAGAAGAAGAAGAAGAAGGACTTCACCAAGCAAGAGGGTAAACAAATTGCCTTAGGGGTTACTGATAAAGAAAAGAAGATTAAAGGAAAGTGTTTCCATTGTGGTGAGAAAGAACATTGGAAGAGAAATTGTCTAATATTTAAGGCTGCCAAGAACAAAGATATGATTAATACATTCCTTCTTGAAATATGTTTGGTACAGAATCCCACGAATTCCTGGCATGTGGATTTAGGTTGTACTAATCATATTTACAATTCCTTGTAGGGGTTCCAAGAGACCAGAAAGCTTAAAGAAAGGGAGTTGTTTCTTACTTTAGCTGATGGGAGCAAGATTCCGGTTGTAGTTGTTGGTGTTTTTAATTTATGCTTTAAATCTAGAGTTCTAATATTAGAAGACTGTTTGTATGTACCTAATGTTCGTAGGAATTTAATTTCTGCTACTTACTTAGGTAAACATGGATATTGTGTTATCCTGAAAGACAATGTTATAATAAAGAAGGATAAAGTATTTATCTGTTCTGGCAATATTGTGGATGGTCTTTATATTTTAACTCCTGATAAGCATGAATTATATAATTCTGAATTAGATAATAACTCACATGTAAAATTATTAAAGAGAAAGTTTCCTTCTACTAGTGATGCATATCTTTGGCATTGTGTTTGGGTCATATTAATTCAAATAGGATTCAAAGACTGATCAAAGATGGACTCTTAGAGCCCATGGACTTTGTTGAATTTCTAGTTTGTGAATCTTGTTTGGAAGGTAAAATGACCAAACGATCTTTTAAAGCAAAAGGTAGAAGAGCTCAAGACTTGCTAGAGCTAGTGCATTCTGATGTATGTGGTTCTATGTCAATCCAAGCAAAAGGAGGTTATGAGTATTTCATCACTTTTACCGATGATTACTCAAGATACGGTTATATGTACCTAATGAGACGGAAGTCCGAAACCTTTGAAAAGTTCAAAGAGTTTAGGGCTGAAGTCGAGAATCAATTGGGTAAATGCATAAAAGCCATTCGATCTGATCGTGGTGGTGAATACCTTCTTGGGGTTTTCAATGATTACTTAACTCAAAATGGGATTGTATCTCAATTGGCTGCACCTGGAACTCCTCAACAGAATGGTGTAGCAGAAAGAAGGAATAGGACTCTTTTAGAAATGGTTCGGTCCATGATGAGTTACTTAACTTTACCGATTTCTTTTTGGGGTTATGCCTTAAATACAGCAATACATCTTTTGAATTTAGTCCTATCAAAATCTGTTCCCAAAACACCCATGGAATTGTGGAGTGGGCGTAAGCCTAGTATGAAATATCTCCACATTTGGGGTTGTCCTGCACATGTGTTAAAAGGGAAACCTGATAAATTGGAACCAAAATCAGAAGTGTGTTTGCTTGTAGGTTATCCAAAAGAAACTAGGGGTTATTTATTCTATAATTGTAAAGATAACAAAGTTTTTGTTAGTACAAATGCTAAATTCTTGGAAAATGACTATATGAATAATTTTACTCCTAGAAGTAGAGTTGTGTTGGTTGAAATGAATGAACCTGTAAATGAACAACTAATGGATGAAACTAGGGATGATGTGGCTGTATTAGATACACCACAAGATACTACTCATGACATGTCCTCGTCGTAGTAGGAGAATTGTTCGGCCTCCTATAAGATTCATAGGTTTAGGAGAAACTTATGAAGTTATCTCTGAAGAGGCTGAATCGGATCTCTACACCTATGAAGAGGCAATGAATGATATAGATGCACATCATTGGGTCCAAGCTATGAAATCTAAATTAGATTTCATGTATTCCAATCAAGTTTGGGATCTTGTAGAGGCGCCTAACGGCATTAAACTTGTTGGCTGCAAATGGGTTTACAAGAGGAAAAAAGGGATAGATGGAAAGGTTGAAACATTTAAAGTAAGGCTAGTGGCGAAAAGGTATACACAAAAAGAAAGTATTGATTATGATGAAACCTTTTCTCCAGTAACAATGCTTAAATCTATCAGAATTCTCTTATCCATTGCTGCTCATTATGATTATGAAATTTGGCAAATGGATGTTAAGACTGCATTTCACAATGGCAATCTTGAAGAGGAAATCTATATGATGCAACCGAAAGGTTTCATAACTAAGAACCAAGAGCATATGATATGTAAGTTGAAAATGTCTATTTATGGACTTAAGTAAGCATCTAGGTCATAGAACATTAGATTTGATCAAGCAATCAAGTCATTTGGTTTTGAGCAAAATCTTGATGAACCATGTGTGTACAAAAGACATTGTGATAAAGTAGTAATGTTCCTAGTGCTTTATGTTGATGATATTCTACTCATTGGAAATGATGTAGGGGTAATGTCATCAGTAAAGGTTTGGTTATCAAGCTAATTTGATATGAAGGACTTGGGTGAGGCTAACTTTATTCTAGGGATCAAGCTTTGGCGAGATCGCAAGAATAAGATGTTAGGCTTATCACAAGCTGGATATATAGATAAGGTTCTAGAACGGTTTAGCATGCAAAACTCCAAGAAATGATTACTTCCTTTCAGACATAGAGTTCCTCTGTCTGATGACCAAAGGCCTAAGACTCAAGAGGAAGAAAACATGATGAGACAAGTTCCTTATGCTTCTGCAGTGGGAAGTCTTATGTATGCCATGCTTTGTACTAGACCAAATATCTGTTATTCAATTGGCATGGTCAATCAATATCAATCAAATCCAGGGCCAAAACACTGGCAAGCTATAAAGCATATTCTCAAGTATCTACGGAGAACGAGAGATTATATGCTTGTTTATCGAAGTGAGGATTTGATACCTATTGGCTATACAGATTCAGATTTTCAATCTGATCTAGATTTTAGAAAATCCATATCAGGATGTGTTTTCATCTTAGGAGGTGGAGCCATAAGTTGGCGGAGTATTAAGCAATCTTGTATTGCAGACTCTACCATGAAAGCAGAATATGTTGCTACTTGTGAAGCAGCAAAGGAAGCTGTATGGCTCAAGAAATTCCTTTCTAGCCTTGGTGTAATGACAATGGAGCAAGTTCCAATCACATTGTTTTGTGACAACAGTGGAGCAGTTGCACAATCTAAAGATCCAAGGAATCATAAGAAAGGAAAACACATTGAGAGGAAGTACCATATCATTCGAGATATTGTTGCTCGTGGAGATGTGGTGGTAGCAAAGATTGAAAGTGCAAATAATCTAGTAGATCCATTTACTAAAACTTTGCCTCAAAGGACTTTCAAGTCACATTTGAAAAGAATGGGAGTTAGATTAGTCACAATTGTCTTTAGGGCAGATGGGAGATTGTTAGGATTAGTACCCTTAAATCCTATTGTATGATGCTATGTATGATATTAAGTTTGACATTGTGTATGACATTATGTATGACTTAATATTGTGCTTAATGAATTTGTTTTATTGTTATCTGAAGTAATGATAACATGAATATTCGGACATTATCATTTAGTCCATGAGATGCATAGTATGTGATTTATGTGAAAAATTACAGAAGATATAAATCACAAGTTTTTTGTAAACTCAAAATTATAGTTCGTAGTTGGTGATGAAATTGGGCATTTCATTTGCGAAAACTATAACATATCAATCATGATGATTTGTCTTGATCATGGAAGTGGAGACTTCTAGTTGATGTATTAATATGTTTTAAAAGTTAAGACATATTGAACTGGACCGCTGTGAGATTTATTATTTTCCTAATGACTGTCATATGAATAATAAATTTCACGACTTGTATTTGCATGAACTCTTAATCTTGAGAGAATAATGGACCTAATCATAAGGTGTAGGTTGCTTTGATATATCAGGAGTGAGATCTATAGTAATGGTCAAAACCTCAGTATGTTGGGTAGTCACATTTAGTGTTGATGGAACATGTATTCTCAAGATGAAATTCATAATCTCTTAATAGAGATATAAAGTATTCCGTTAAAATAAGCTTAATGAGTTTGTTATTCAGAGAGTTAGGCCTAACCACTTTAGTAAGACTAAAGTATATATTTATGGAATTGGATTTCATAAATATATAATAAATAATATTAAAGGATTAAACCGGGTATTCAAGGATTAAGTTGTAGTAATTTACAAAGTGGCAATCTACATTAATGACTTTGTATTATTACGAATATTTTATGGAGGGATTGCATGTATAATAAAGTTTTGGGATATAATTTATAGATAAGGCCTAGAGTGCAACTATATTTATATAGTGGTATTAAATATAGTTAATGGTAATTTTGGACTTGTTAAGAGTTGACAGAAAAGCCCAAGGCCCATTGGAGGTAATGTCTTATTGGTTCCTTTTAGTCCCACTCCAAGCCACACACTTAAGCCTAATTGGAAAGGCCCAAAAGGCCAGCCCAATTAAATAATTGGTTAGATAAAAAGGGAAAAACGTACAGAATTTTCTAAGTGAGAAAAAATCATTGAAAGGTGGTGTGTATGAGAGTGTAAGTCACTCTTTTGATTATCCCTTTGTAACCAATTGAGAGTCCACACTTCTTGGGCGTTAGTGGAATTGAAGTAAAGACTAAAAGTATTCCTAAATGCTTCAATCTTCAGGTTTTGAAATTCACCAATTCAAGGTACGCTCACTTGTTCTCTAATTCTGAAATTTTACTTAACGCACGTTATCAACTTCGAATGATGTAGATCCGTTTTAAACTTAATTTTTCGCTGCGTTTATCTTTAAATCCATCACAGGGGAAATCCAACTTGAATGATAGTGCTACTGCTTTATTTTCATAATACAAAACTACTCCAACCCCTCTAGACTGGGCGGTAGAAGACCCATCAAATTTCATTACCTACTGTTTTCTGAGCTCCTCCGCCATGGCTACTTTTCCTGGAACTTCATCGTCCAGTGAAAATTCTTCCTCCCCTGGATACTATGCCAATAAGTCTGCTATAGCCTGGCTTTTCACTGTTCTAGGCGCCCCCATTCTCAAGTCGTATTGTGAAAATTGTAATAGCCACTGGGATATCCTGCCAAAGAGGATTGGCTGCTGTAGCAAAGTTTTGATGGCATAGGACTTGGTCATCAGCCATACTTCGTAGGCTAAGAAATAATGGCGTAGTCTCTGTGAGGCATACACAATTGCCAAACATGCCCTTTTTGCCCTTGGATAGCGAGTTTCTGCATCTTTTAGGGCGCGACTGATGTAGTATACTGGTTGCTTAACGCCGCCTCCATCTTCTTGGGCAATTAAGACACCAATGGCATATGAATTAATGGCCATATAAAGTAGCAATGGTTTCTTGTGGATTGGGGCCTGTACTATGGGGAGGTTCATCATGATCTGCTGTAGCCTTCTGAAGGTCATTTGCTGCGCTTCTCCCTATTCAAAACTTTGTCATTTCCTGAGCAACTTAGTGAAAGCCGCAATGATTGATGCCAACTTAGGGATGAATCTCTGGATATATGAGACTTTTCCTAAGAAGCTCTTCACTTCCTTCACTGTGGCTGGAGACCGCATAGTTGCAATGGTCGTGGCTGTGGCTAGGTCTACGTCGATTCCCCTATTATGTACTAGGAAACCCAAGAGATACACCAAACGTGCATTTAAGGGGATTCATTCTCAATTTAAAGGCTTTGCATCTTTTGAATACTCTCCTCAACACACAGAAATGTTCTTCTCTCCTCTTTGACTTAACTACTATGTTGTCCACATAGTCTTCTAACTTCTGATGTATCATATCGTGAAATATGGCCGTCATTGCCCGTTGGGAAGTCGCACCCGCATTTTTCAACCCGAAGGGCATCACGGTGTAGTAGAAGTTCCCCATGGGCGTTCTAAAAGTAGTTTTCTTTGTGTCTTTTGGTGCCATCCTAATCTGGTTGTATCCACTGAAACCATCAATGAATGAGAACATGACGCTTCCTGTCGCAGAATCTATCAATAAATCCATATTTGGCAATGGGAATTCATCTTTCGGGCATGTTTTGTTGAGATCCCTAAAATCTACGCAACACCTTATCTGGCCATTCTTTTTCTTTACTGGTACTATGTTGGATAGCCAGCGGGGATGTTGAAAAGGCTTAATGAATCCTACGGCTAGCAACTTCTACACTTCTTTGACTATCTGCCCTTCTATTTCTATGTGAAATATCCTGACAGGCTGAGCTACTGGCTTGGCATGTGGGTCCACATTTAACGTATGTGCAACTAACCCAAGGTTTAGCCTTGGCATTTCACTATAGTCTCATGCGAATACGTCTTTGAATTCTTTCAACAACTGTATAAGCTCTGTTTTTTCCTTTTTTGTCAAACTTGCACTAATTGAGATAGGCCTTGGCCCTTGCAAAGTAGACCCAGGTCAACTTCCTCCATTTCTTCTCCTGCCGTAACTTGTAACTCCTTTTCTGCCGCAACTCTTTCGTTTTCTTGCTTTTCACTTTCTTCCTCTGAATTCTCTTGGACTCCGCAACACATCAAACTCTCGTGCTGCCCTTCATGGGTGGGACCTGTCTGTGTTTCAATTACGGGCCCTACGCACCTTCATAATTTGTATACGATTCTGCCATCAGGTCCTCGAATCCTGACACATTGGGGTGCATCATTAGATCCTGTGGCGAGTGCTTCTTTCCTTTTCCTCTTTCTTGCCAACAATTCCCTTAGATCGAGTTCTGGGTCATTCTGGACATCTTCCCACCTAGACACGAAGGTACCTCGTGGCTTTGATACTGAACTTTCCCCAGATGGAGCCCATTGGTTGTAGAATATAGTTTCTACTAAATGGGCTTCTGTCTGCTCGAATGGTGAGGGGTTCGCGACTATGCGTATCATCCTGTCATTTAATCTTCCTTTCACACATTGGTGATAGGTGGATGGGACCAGTCGGTGCTTGTGTAACTATGGCCTCTCCAAAAGCACGTGATAGGATGCTTCTGTCTTCACCATATGAAACCGTGCTAAAGAGGCTATGAGGCCTACTTTCAACCACAGCTGAATGTGGTCTGTTGTGAATTCCCCCTTTTGCCGAATCCTGTCACTTCCATTGGGCACCCCTGAATCTTCTTTTCTGAAATTCCTACTGCTTTCAGAGTGCTCAATGGAATGAGGTTCACAAAAGTCCCTGTATCTACCAAAGCTCTCTTTATGGGGATTTAATTTATGGACGCCGCCAAGTATAGGGGCCTCTTGTGATCTGGGTGTCCCACCTCTATATCTCCTTCGCTAAAAGTGATTTCAGTTGACACTTGTAAGAGAGCCCTATCATCTGGTATTTCTGCCGATAGACATTCTACTCCTACACTGGAGGTAATGCTCACCAAAGCCTCTGTAGCTACCCTTCTTTCCTTTGCTGAAAATCCCAATTGATCGAACAAATTTTTGAACTTAGAACTCTATTGTAAAGTGGTAATGGCCGCTGCAAACAAAGCCATGTTTTCTTCTTCGTCCTCTCCTAGGTCTGCGCAAATTGCCCACTACTACTACTCCCTTCCCTTTATGATTTGGGAGTGGGTTTCTTTAGACTTCCTGCTGGGACAGTTCTAGAGTCACTTCCTTTATCCTGCGGTGCACTAGTCAGTGGAGTGCCCAACATTCTGCAGTAGAATGTTGGACATAATTGTGTAAACGACAAAAACATGGGTCCCTCTATTCCTTCTCTGTGGGCTCCCTAGCAACCTAGTTATGTTTGAAAATTCCATCTGCTATCTATTTTTCTAGCAGTACGTCTAGCTCCTTTGCGGTGCATGGTATTAGCGAGGGAGTATCATACTCTCTCCCGTCGGTCTTTCTCCTCTGCTCACCGGTGGACACTGCCATGGCTTGTGGGGCACTTCTTTTGTCCGCGCTCGGCTTTATGGACTGGACAGTTTTTCTCACTTTTTGCAATAACTGCGTGAACTGGGAGATTTTGAGGTTTTCTAGAACTGCCCTATACTCCCTGATCATATTCATCATACATATCTCCACTAGCGTTCTTTCTTCGTAATGGTCATAGCAGTCGAGTGCTATGTCCCTAAATCTCTTGATGTACTCCATCAAGTCTTCACCATTCCTTTGTTTAGTCGCTTGTAGAGTTGCAAGTGTCACCGTTTCCTCTCTGTGAAAGTATTTGGTACAAAATACATCTACCATATCATCCCATGTTGGGATTGATCCTGGCTTTAAGCCGATGTACTAGGTGTAAGCCCGATCGCATAATGATTTAGAAAATTCTCGAAGACATAAGTCTTCGTCTGCGGCATAAGGGTCAAGCGTATCAATGAACTTGCTTACGTGCTCAACAGTACTTCCCTTCTTGCCATCATATTGTGCGAAAACTCGTGGTTTATACCTCTCGAGGTATGGTTTATTGAGCACCCTTAGTGGGTATGGAGGCCTACGTGCGTAGAATCTCTCCTTTGGTCCTTTGGCTCTCTCCTGCACCAAGAGAGCCGCTACTTCAGTCATGGTGCTGATCTACGTTTTGCGGGACACCTCTTACTAGTGTCTCTTCTGCCGTATGCTCTAGATCATGCTGGCTTCCTTTTTCCTTTGTTCTGTCCGTCTTAAGCTGACGGATTTCTTCCATCATTTGTTGTTGTGAGTGTTGTAAGGCCTGCAACACCTCAACAAAGGTGTTGGCGTTGTCTGCGGGGATCCTTGGAGGAGGTTGGGGTCCAGCCCCCATCCTGTTAGCACCTTCTGTCTAGTTAAGCTGCTGTTGGTGAGGCGTCGTTGGCTTACACTCTGCTTGTGAGGGCATGACACTCATGTTTCGTGTTGTCCTGGACTTTGGAGGTATTTGTTTGTGAGGGCTCTTGTCCCTGAACTATTTCTCAATTCCCCAGCGGAGTCACCAATTTAATGTAGGGGCCTTTTTTGTATTATGCTTTGGGCTGGGCTGCCTCCTGCGATGATGGGCCCGGGTATTCTGAGTAGGAGAGTTAAGATCGGCCCAATTGCAACTCACTTTGGGCCGGCTTGTGCACAAACTTGGCCTCATCTGCCAGGTGAGTACTTATGGTAGGCAGAGTTGTTTTAAATAAGTTACAACAGGCAGATATAATAACAAAAAAAAAAAAAAAAAAAAAAAAAACAGGATATAATGATCTTTCCTTGGTGGGAAATAACCAAGTAATCTCTCTTTTTTTATGACAATCACAGTAATGACAATGACTTTACAAAAGAAGTGAAAGCTTAAATGACAATATGAATTAATCAAAGAAATAATATCAAATTAAGTTTGAGTCCGTAGTGGCAAAGACCAAAGAGGAAGAATGCTTCCTCTCAATGAAACTAATCTCCTAGGAAAATATCCTGTTGTGGGGATTAACGACTTTGAGGGAATCGGACCTAAATGATTAGTGCCCAAAGGAATCACTATTGTTCAATCGTCTTCAAGAGAGTAGGATTTTGAGGGGGAAAGAAAGGAAACAACCTACTGGTGCATGCCTATTACACTTTTTCTTTTTGTTTTCTGTTTTTTCTCTTATCTTTTCTTCTTTCTTTTCTTTTTCTTTTGTTTTCTTTTTACTTCATGATACCTCTGTTTTTTGATCCCCTTTTACAGGGCATGGCAAGGGTCCTTTTATAAGGCCTGTCGTGACCGGATTTTACCACTTACCCTCGTTAGACAAAAGCAGGTTTGTGTTGTTTGTTAGTCTGCCGTAGCATCCTCTCCTGCCATGGTGTAAATGCTTTTTCTCTCTCTCCATGGCATGCACCCAACGGTTCCCCCTTTAACGTTGCCTCTTTTGGGTGGTCTATCATCCCAGCAGGACGTACCTTCCAAAAGGGCTTGAGTTGGAATCGTAAAATAGATCTTTTCCCCTCTCCCCACCACCAAACCACACCCCCTTACCTCTTACCTCTGACCCATGGCCCCACCACGTCTCATATTGGCTGGGTACAGGGTGGTGATGCCTGGGCCTTGTGCGTGCCTTCCTGTTATGTATGTTCAAAATCTCCCTACTGCTCATGCATTTGCCATGATCTAGAGCTTTGTTTGCACAATCTGCCGCGCTTCTTTGTTCTTTTACGCGGGCTGTTTGCATAATTCACTGTTCCCTCTAGGGACTGGGCTTTACTTGGTACTGGGCTTCTTATTTATTTTAACTCACTTCTTAATTATCCTGGCTTCCTACCACATTACTTGGCATTTCCTGCCGCGACGATTTGCTTCTGCTGGGCCTCTTTTCAGGTCTGTCATTCCATTCTTTCCCCCAGTGACTTAATATGGCCACTGGTGTTCTTACTTATAGGCTCCAGTGTCCCTTTCATTTTCCGTTGGGTCTGCGGCCCATTTACTTCCTCTGGACTTCCTCGACCCATTCACTAACTCTGCATTCCCATGGGCTTTTACTAATTTGATTGGGCTTTCCTGGCCCAATTTCCTTATTCTCATCCTTGGGGTTCATGGGCTTGCCATCAACCCCTACTCTCTTTGTTTACATTGCCTTCAGCCTGCCGCGGTCCATTCTCACTTTTCCATACCATATACTGCCCATGGGTGCCATTTTTCTCTTTCCGGGCCCTTTGGGCCCATTTGCTTTATCAAGACCCATTTGTTTATGTTATGGGTCTGTGATCCATTATTCCTGCCACTTGGGCTTAATGGTTTTATTCCATACTTGCCACTTCTATTTGCTGCCTGCGTTGCTGAGTTGGGTCTATTTTACAAAAATGACCCTCAATAGTTTCTTAGCACCAAGATAGCCAACAATGTAATTTATTTGAGATTCTAATTTGAAAGATTAACTTTAGCCACTACATTCCTTGGTTTCCTTCAGCAACCATATAAAACCTTTTTTCTTTTTTTTTTGGGGGTGGGGGGGGAGCCCAAATAGCTATTTAAAGAAGATGCCCATACCCTAACCAATCTAAATAAAAACCAAAAACCATTCAAATGTATTCTATTGCTACACTTTCTTAGTAACCAAACAAAAATCATTATTTATAAATAAATAAAAATTTGCAATGGCACAAAAGAGAGGGAGGGAGAGGGTTTAAAAGAAACCAACCTCATATAATACGCAAAGGTACTAATTAGAGTCCATTGGTAGCCTATGTAAAGAATATTTGTAGTCGACAACAACGCAAGGCTACAAGCAATCTGCCATACAGATTATAATCATTCTCCAAGATTTAAAAAAAAAAAAAAAAATTCTAAAATGATAGAGAAGAATTGGTAGGACATAAAAATAAATTTGATTTATGTTATTAATTTAAAATTTTAAAGTTTATGGAATTTCATATGAGAGGCTGCTAGAGCCACACATAAAGGAACTTATGATTTTAAACATAATTGAGTCAAGATTAGTAACAATGAACAAAATAGCCCATCGGGTTTGTGTAGAAAAATCATCAAATTTAAAAGCAATTAATTATGAGACTATTACATCAATTGGGGCAAAAAATACTTTGAGAGAATGAAGATGAAGTCACTCTTCAATGTTTTGGGCCTCACAACTCACTCTTATTGTAGCTATGCTGTTAGACATAGGAAGATAAAAGGAAAATCTTTGAATTAAACACTTGAACATGTTAAAATAAATATCTACATAGAGTAGATACAAAACCATATTTTCTATAGGAGGTCAAGTTAATTTAGAAACACAAATAGGTCCAGTTTTATATTCTTTCTAGAAAAATGCTACCAAAGAACATGCAAGAAACAATAGAAAATAAAGGAAAAGACCGGTAAATACATGGGCTGTTCTCATTTTGCTGTTTTTGAATTGTTTAAACAGTTTTGCTAACGAGTGTCTTTAGGGTACTGGTTAATAATCCATTTTAAAAAAATTTTAATAAGAAATGAAAAAAAATGTAATTAATATTTTGACAGCTTTTTTCATTTCTCATAAAAATGGTATTAAAACTTTTCTAAAATGGATTATTAATGAGTGCTCTAAGGGCACTCGTTAGCATGACCCGTTATTGGATAGTTGTTCTCTATTAAGAATCTTACACAAATATAAAGGATCAATTTACAGTTCCAAATAACCCAGATAGTAGAATGCCAACTCCTTGTCGGCAAAACAGTTAAAAGTAATAAGAATCCAATTTTCAACCAACATGAACTTCAAGAAACATTGAAAAAAGGGAACAGATTGAATAACCCACCATGTAACTGCAAGTGTAAAAGAACTACACATGCGGTCATAAACTTATTTCTGAAGAACAAAAAAGCAAGCCTTACAGGAGCATTAAAATATTTTGCAACCCCATCAAAGTAAACATTAACCTTTCAGCAGAGAGATCAATGTCAATATTTAACAATGAGAAAACAATCCTAGATTTAGCAATTGCCTTTGTCCTATGCACATGACGAATAATTGGGGGGCCATAGTGTCCGATCAAGATGCTAGCTAAGTACCCAAGAACAGGACTTCCTTCAGGATAAAGAGTCTAATGTTTTGAGAGGCAAACTACATTTGAAGTCGAAAGATGAGTGAAATGTTTTGAGAGTCTAATTGTCCTTGGAGAGAGTTTTTTATTTTATTTTATTTTTAATATTTTATTTCTTTATTATTAGTAAAACGTAAAAAATTAAAAAAATAAATTGCTTAGGTGGAAAATTGTGGGAACAGCAAAACTTACATGACACATTATCAGAGGTCAACCGAAGGGTTCAAAATAACCAAAACGGTATTTATGGCATTGGGTAGAGTTGAGCAGTCATTAATGCTTTGTTTATTTGGAAGGTGAACTTTATATAAAAATAGTTTTTCGTATTTTTAAGTGTTTAGTAGTATTACAAAAAATGAATTAAATGAAAATATATTTGGTCAATATAAAAAATATGGTTATTTTTAGAGATGGTTTTGACTAATTTTTTTTATAAAAAACAATTCTATCTCGTAGTAAGCTAAATAAAGAAAGTTAATAAATTATTTTTTAACTTATTTAAAATAATTATTAAATATAAGTAATTATTATTATTATTATTATTTTTATTTAGAAACAAACATAAGAAAATTACATAATTTTATAGAAAATACTTTTGGCAAATAAACTCATTTTCTAAAAAATTCACGAAAAGAAAACACGGTCTCAAAACCGATATATAACCTAGACCCAAGAACGCCTCCGCTCCCCTATATAGGCCAGCCCAATCGCCCTACCATTCTTACCTACCTTTCTTCGCATCTTATTCTGATTCTGATTCTCTCCCTTTTCCGGTTCCAGCAGGTCAGCTCCAATTTTTTTGTTTTTGTTGCTCCATCTAGTCGGACTTTTGATTTTTCGTTCGTGCTTTGATTCTGAGAATTTCCTTTTCATATTTGTTATTGCTTTGCTTTGCTTTACTGAAATTAGGGTTCTCAAGTGCTTCCTCTGATTCGAACAACGGTATCAATGGAGGCTTTGCTTGATTGATTTTTTATATTAGGGTTTTGGTATTGAAGCATCTTCTTAAGGCTGCTTTGTGTGAGTCCTCAGTAGTTAGTTTGTGGAAACTAGGGTTTAATTAATGGCGGATCGAAACTCTGCCCTTGCAAAGCCGATATGGATGAAGCAAGCTGAAGAGGCGAAGCTGAAGAGTGAGGCTGAGAAAGCCGCTGCTGCAAAAGCTGCCTTCGAAGCCACTTTCAAAGATGTTGACAAAAATCATGAAAAGAAACCAGCTGTATCAGCTGATAGTGAATCCGATGAAGAAGGTGAGGACGATGAGGAGGATTTGGCAAACAAACCGATAGGCCCCGTTGACCCGTCCAAGTGCACAGCCGCTGGGGCTGGCATAGCAGGTGGCACGGCGTGTGCATCCTCTTCGTTTATGGTGGTGACCAAAGATGCTGATGGGAGGAAGGTGGCCAATGGGGGAGCACAGATTAAGGTGAAGGTGTCACCAGGGGTTGGTGTTGGAGGATCGGAGCAAGAAGGGATTGTCAAGGATATGGGCGACGGGACCTACACAGTTACTTATGTTGTCCCCAAAAGAGGGAATTATATGGTTACTATTGAGTGCAATGGGAAACCCATCATGGGTAGCCCCTTCCCGGTGTTTTTCAGTGCAGGTAATTATCATTTATAATTTAGATATGTGAATATTTTCTCTTTTAATTAAGCATAACCTGACTTCAGTGAATACCACTTAATGGATGGTTAGTGATTTCAAACCAAGGAATTTTTTTTTTTGTCTTTAATTTCCCAGTACTGTCAACTTTCTATGCTTCATTAGCTATATTTAATATTCTTGACTGAACATATAGATTTATTTACAAGTCAACCCCTACATGGCTAATTTTAAGAAATTGATTTGTTTTCATGCAGGTACCAGTAGTGGAGGACTGCTGGGTTTGGCTCCTGCATCCACATTTCCAAATCTAGTTAACCAAACCATGCCCAATATGCCAAACTATTCAGGGTCTGTTTCAGGAGCTTTCCCAGGATTATTAGGAATGATTCCAGGCATTGTTCCTGGTGCCTCAGGGGGCGCTATTTTGCCTGGAATCGGTGCATCTCTTGGGGAAGTTTGTCGAGAATACCTTAATGGTCGCTGTGCCAAAACTGATTGTAAGTTGAACCACCCGCCTCACAGTTTGCTAATGACTGCATTAGCTGCAACGACCTCAATGGGGACAGTCAGTCAAGTTCCTATGGCACCCTCTGCAGCTGCAATGGCTGCTGCTCAGGCAATTGTTGCTGCCCAAGCCCTACAAGCCCATGCAGCTCAGGTGCAAGCACAATCTCAGTCAGCAAAAGAATCATCTGGTATTTTATCTTTTGTTACATTCTCTTGTGTATACCATATGGTTTAATGTTTGCTAGTTTCTTTCATCTCTTGCTGCTTTTGGTTTACCCTTGTTTGAGAATGTGGGTACTCTTGTTTGTGGCTTTCCTAATGGCATAATTATTTTTCTTATTGTTATTCTTCCTCAGCTTTTTACCACTGAATATTTCTTTCCTTGTCAGGTTCACCTGATAAAGCTGGGAAGGCTGATGCACTGAAGAAAACGCTTCAAGTTAGCAACCTTAGTCCACTTCTTACAGTGGAACAGCTCAAACAACTTTTCAGCTTTTATGGCACAGTTGTTGAATGTACCATCACTGATTCAAAACATTTTGCTTACATAGAGTATTTAAAACCTGAAGAAGCAACTGCGGCTTTGGCGTTGAATAATATGGATGTTGGAGGTCGCCCTTTGAATGTTGAAATGGCAAAATCTCTTCCACAAAAACCAGCTCTTTTGAATTCTCCACTGGCTTCCTCTTCTCTTCCACTGATGATGCAGCAAGCTGTTGCCATGCAGCAGATGCAATTCCAGCAGGCTTTGCTTATGCAACAAACTATGACTGCGCAACAGGCAGCAAATCGAGCTGCAACAATGAAGTCGGCGACAGAGTTAGCTGCAGCGAGAGCTGCTGAAATAAGTAAGAAATTAAAAGCTGATGGAGTTGGAAATGAAGAGAATGAAGTGAAACAAAAATCAAGGTACATTACATTTTCCAAATTTCTTTAAGAATATTACTGATTATATTTAAGCTTGTGAATTGTCAAACTTGGAAAGGCATTATGCTGGACACGTTAAGCATCTGTTTGTCATGATGCAAAGTTTTCACCAAAGTCTACTTTTTTGCTTTTGTAGGGTTTTGTTTTTTTTTTTTTTTTGTGGGGGGGGGGGGGGGTGGATTTGCACTTTTGGATGAGTGATTAGGAAAGCTAGGTTTATTTAACCAAAAAAAGAGAGTAGGAAAGCTAGGTTGGCTAGAATTTGCTTGTATATTGGGATGGGTTTCTTTAGATTTAGTACATGATATTGCTGAATTTAGATTTCAGATATGTTATTCCTGAAATTGGCATTTAGTTTCTGGTGGAAATATAGAGAAAACCATCTTTTAACGTATTCATTTGGTTGAAATTGATAATTTCAGTTATGCTTTTATTTATCTTCTTTATGAGCTTGTATTTTAATTGGAAATGTCTTTAGTTTCAACTAGGTTTGCTTGTGAAACTGTTTCTTTATTCTAGTTTATTATGATATTTTCTTATTAATGTAAGTAAAACCGTATTTATGGCCTTAATATATGGTGGCTATTTCTGGTCCAACCTGCCAGCCAGCGACAAATTCGACTGTCTTTCTAATTCCATTAATCTATTCTGTTTGTGTCTGGGTTGGGGTTGATAAATCAAGTTCCTTTGGCAAATGGGTTGAGCATGGGTTCAAGAATTGGACTGATAGAGTATGGATTGCTTCAATCCTAAACTTATTATCTATGACACTGATGTGGGGAGGCTATTGTTGAAAAAAAAGAGAAGGAAAAAAAAGAAAAATACAATTTATGCCCTATAAGTTTGGTGAATTGTATTTGAGATCTTTATTGTATTTCCCCCATAGTACATTCCTAATGTACTTTGGGTTTGCTTTGATTTCAATAAAAAAAATTTTATTTAAAAAAAAAAAGGTTTGGTGAATTGTCATTTCAGCAATGCTGGTAAAAGTGTGCTTGAGCGGGAAATGCAAAGCGTTGCCAAAGTCCCAGCACTTTTACCAGCATTGCTGAAATGACAATGCCCAAACCTCTTTATTTTATTTATTTATTTATTTATAAATAACAAAAATTTTATTGAAATCACTTGAGTGGGAAGTGCAAAGCACCAAAGCCCCCTCACTTTTCACATCTAAAGTGAGGCAAGAAGCGGGCATAAAGCAAGCTTTTCTTTTTGGAGCTTTTTTCAATAAGCTCAAAGCTTGTTTTTTGTGCTTTTTAATTTTTTTTAAAAAAATTAACCAAATATGAATTTTAGCCATCTGATCTTAATACTATTGAAATAGACTTGATTTGGTATATAAAAGTCAATTTTATGGTATTTTACCATACACTTAAGCCCACCCCTTCCACCTTTACCTATACCCTTGACTTTTCTGCTTGGTACCAAGATTGTTGTGTCCTGAAATTTATTCATGGAAAAAAAATGTATGATTTAATTTATTTGTGATAATTATTTAATATTTAGTTACTTAGTAGTTAATGTTGGGTTCCTAGGCAAGCTAACTTAGCTACCCACACTTTAGCCAAATGGTCTCATAATTTTAAGGGCAAATTACAACTTACTCACATGTGGTTTGACTGAAATTTAAGTTATCTATCTATGGTTTAGAATTTGACACTTTACCCACTTAAGGTTTGACCTAAATTTAAGTTGCTTACCTGTGATTTGAAATTTCATGATACAAGAATTCCGATGGATTGTTTTTAATCTGGTATTTTTATGTTTTTTTTGGAGGGGAGAGAGAGATTAAAGCGGAGCAAAATTACATATTTGACTTTGTTTTTAACAGAGGTGAGTTATAGAAATCTAATTGAGCTAATCTTAGGTGGGTAAAGTGTTAAATTTCAAATCACAAGTAGGCAACTTAAATTTCGGCCAAACCACACGTGGGCAAAACATGTGGGCAAATTGTAATTTTCCTTAATTTTAAAGTTTTGGTTCTTTTGTGCTGGGTAGTTGCCCTTCCTGTTTTGGTGATGTTATTAGGAAGGAAGTTTGTTGTTCTGTATGGTTTGCTCTCTAATAAAGTTGTTATTCATAAAAAAAAAAAAATAGTAGTCGATGTTGAATTGAACATATAATGAACTGTGCATGTAGATTTATATTGATTATTACTCAATAAGTGAGTAAGTGATCAAGAGAATACTTAGGGTATGTTTGGTATACTGAATATAAATTACATTAGGAATAGTAATTTTTATTACTAGGAATAGAAGACATTGTAATGGAGTAATTATTACTATTCATAAGTTTGGTTGTTACACATGGAAAACTTGTAAAAGAAGATGTATAAGGAAACTTTACATTTTTGGAAATATATTAATTTTAAAACCTATTTTATACAATAAGGAATAGTTATTACGTCCATTTTAAAGAGGAATAACTATTTTTCAATTTAAAGAATAGTTATTTCAATGTAATAATTAATCCATGTAATAAAGATGCAACCAAATGACCAAATTGATATTACACATGAATAGTTATTTCATTACAGGAGTTATTACAGCGTACCAAACGTACCCTTAGTATTCTTAAAAAAAAAAAAAGTGATAAAGGGAATGATATAAAATGTTATATTTTAACTTATATGATTTTTTTTATTATTGTATTGCCATTAATAATTATTTTTAAGTTTATTACATTTTTTTAAGAAATGTGCACTTCACTTCAATCATTTCCGCTTTGTGCATAGGCCAAGGTAGCCAAAGGTGAAAGGCAACCATAAGGCTCCAAGGCCTTGTCTCACCTGAGGCCTTAGGTGACAAAATAGTGCTAGCCAAATTCTTAATATATTTATTATACCTATAGAACTTAAATCACATGTAACTAGTGTATTGAAATATCATAATGAAGTGTTTTTCAATGTGTTGTATGAAGAAGTTAGGTCTATCAAATTAATTCAAAATACATTTAACATGGTTTAGGCTCTACTCTATTAGTTATTCTAGCAATAGGTTTTCCAACAAGCTTCTATATAAAATTAATTAATCTAATAATAAGTTTTACAACAAACTTTTGTGATTTAATTTAACTAACAATAGGTTTTATAACATGTCTTTTTAAATTAATAATCTAATAATAGGTTTTACTATTGCAACAGCCCTCTATAAAAAATTTAAAATTAAAAGAAGGCTAAAATGCAAATTGCACCTTCTAAGTTTGGCTGAAATTCAATTGAGTCCTTTAACTTTACTTTAATTCAATCGAGTCCTCCAAGTTTCAATTATTCGATCCAGGCCTTCTATCCAATTTTGTTGAAAAATTTCCCTTAAAAAAAAATTTATTTACACATGAAAAAATCTATAAAATTAATAAAAATATTCTATAGATTATTTATGTGAGAATTTTTTCAGAAAACATTTTTTTCATTTGTTAATTTCATACTTAGGATCTGTTTGGAATCAGTTTATTTTACTGAAATTAAAAACTTTTTGTTGAAAGTACTGTAGATAAATGTAAAAGTTAATTGAAATGATACAATAAAGTATAGCGGAGCCCATGAATAGTAATAAAAATAAGTTAAAGAGTAAAATAAGCTGGCTTTTTAATTGGTAGCCAAGCGCACACTTAATGGCAATTTTTCTAACGAAATTGGACAAAAGGCTTGAATTGAATAACTTTGAAATTAAGAGGACTTAATTGAATGAAAGTAAAGCTAGTAAACTAAAATGAATTTTTGTCAAATTTAGAGGGTGCACTTTGCATTTTAGCCTTAAAAAAAAAAGCGAACCAAGGCTCTCGCCTAAGTGCATTTTTCATGGCTTAAGGTGTTGCCTTACTTGTTTCTCAAAAAAAAAAAAAAAAAAAAGGTGTTGCCTTACTCGCCTAGGCTCCAAAGGCAAGCACCTCACTAAAGGCACCTCGCCTTAGAGCTGTGAAGGTGCCACTACCTTAGTGGCTCCTCGCCTCGCATGAGCACCTAGGCGAGCGCCCGGCTTAGCTTTGATTACAATGGTCTAGGCTCATGCTTAAGTGTGCCTCACACTTTTACCAACATTTACAAACACTGTTTCAATCCATTAAGTTTAATTGTCATTTTAGTTCATTAACTTTGACAATGTGGTCATTTTAGTCTTTCTGCCCATTGCCATTTGAAAACTGTTGGCAATTTGCTTAAAACGACATTGTTTCACGTTTGTAACTTTAAAAATTGATTAGATTTTATTTTAATCATTTATTTAAATAAATAAAAAATCTCAAACCCTCCCCAACATGAATGAATGGCAAAATGCACCAAGGTAACAAATCCAAATTGAGAACCACGGGTCAACCTATTTGCGATCTTCCCAAATCGATAAGAAAATGCATAGAAAGATCTAGATCTCATTCTCCTACAAATTCTGCAACCGCAATCCCTTACAAGCGACCCACCGAATCACAAAAATCCCAAACAAAATATGAACAAATGCATAGCCAACACAGCCTAGCCACCAGTAGTTCTCGGCCAAACCTCCAAAACCCAAATTCAGTCAAGCCACTGAATCCCTAATCAAAGAATGATGCTTACAATTGTTATAATTGCTATGCCAAGGAACTCAGATTTGCCATCAGGATCAAATCTTCTTGGACAAAACACAACAGCAAAGAGAAGTGTTGTGAAGTGCTGTGTTGCAATTGTGAGGACAATTAAAGAATCATATAGTCACTGGAAAGAAACTAGAGCTGGTTCTCTTGAAATGATTAGGTTGAGGTTGGTGGAATCTTAATCAGTCAGGCTTTGAAGCTCAACCATTTCTTTAATCCTATGATCTATTGGTTCCTGGGTGAAGAAGGGTGGTGGAGTGGATCAGATTTATTTGTAAAAATTAGGAAGGAAGATGACAATGGGATGCTTTAGAAGTTTTGAAGTGTAGAATGAATATTGAAGGCTATTTGTTTGTGGTGATGCTTGTGAAATTCCGATCCTCTTCATTCATGGTGGTTGTTTGGGGGGGGGGGGGGGGGGAGTTTGAAACTTTTTTTTTTTTTTTGGGTTTAATTAAATGAATAACATCATCTTTAAATATTTTTTTAATGTTAGAAACATGACACTGCATTATTTTAAGAGAGTTAACAGCATTTTCAAATGGCAAATGATGGAAAGACTAAAATAATCGCTTTGTCAAAGTTAGCGAACTAAAATGACAAAATTTAAACTTAGTGGACTTGAGTGACAATTCACCAAACTTATAGGGTGTGAATTATATTTTGCCAAAAAAAAAAAGATTTTAGTCTTTTGTTTGGAGGATTAAAGATAGAGGCTTTAGCGTTATATACTTAGTGGGGGATGGTAATGGTAAAGGATTAATAGTGGAAAGGTAAACAAAATTTGCATTGCAGGAATTTTTGGATTTCAGAGATTTGAATGTTTCAGAGGTTGCGGTGAAAAGGTTAGGAAAGACACGCATTTATAGTTTGTAATTATGCAGGAAAGTAGAAAGGTATCAAATTGATTTAGCAGGAAATTTAAGTTTTATGGTGCGGTAATGGGGAGGAATTGGTCTTTCAATGGGAGTTTGGAAACTAAATAAGGGAGTGATGGGTTAGAGTTGTAGATGGAATTTCTTTGTGCCTATGACAGAGACTATGGCTTACAGAGAGGGTCTAATTGAGGCTGGTGAACTGTGATCAAGGAATGCGTAAGATTCAAAATGAAGATGATTAAGGAGTGGTTATTATCGGTGGTTTTATTAATAGTATTAATATTCATCTGAATATTTGCCTACTTGATCTAGGATTGTAGTGTGATTTTAAATGTCATGGCTTCTTTGAGCTAAACTTTTCTTGTACTTGTCCTAGGTTTCTAAGATTATGATGGAGATATATCTGGTAGAGCCTATGGTAGGCTTTCTGCCTTGAAACTTATATTATTTAAAAAGAAGTATAGTTTTAATAAGGGTCAAGATCTTAAATGAGGTCTGGCTATTGATTGAATTGGTTAAAATGTAGAAAATTGGAAGAAGATAAAATTTTTTGTCGAAAGATGTTGATTACTTTGATACAGTTATAGAGTTAGGATTGAAAGATTATTGTGATAGAATTTTATATTGTTCTATTTAATTCTAAGGGCATCTTTTATTTATTTATTTATTTTTCGAGATTTTGATTCTTAAAAAGTTGTTTATTTATTTTACTCTAATTTACAGATCGCCGTCCACTACTCGTGCGAGGTCAAGGTCAAAGTCTAGATCACCAGTCATTTATCGTCGAAAGCGGAGGTCTCGTTCTTACTCACCTCCATCCCGCCACCCTAGGGATCATAGATCTAGATCACCATTGAGATCTCACCATCAGTCTGGCTATGACAATGAATGGTGGTCATATCGAGACATTCGGGATGGCAGTGACAGAACTAGAAGGCGAGATTCAGAAAGATCACATGATCATCATTTATCTGCTTCGAGAAGACATAGGAGCAGGAGTGCAAGCCCTCTAACAAGAAAATCATATCGAGCTGATTCAGTCTCACCAAAACGTCACCCAGAAAGTTCACCATATAGAGCAAGGAAATCATCTCGTGCTCGTTCAAGATCACCAACTCATCACAGAGTACGTAGGTCATCTCCAAAAATTGCTGATGAAAACAAGTCAAAACACAGAAGACGCTCTAGATCAAAATCTGTTGATGGTAAGCATCTGTCTGGAGGGAAAACAGAGGAGTCTCGAGATGAAAAATCTAAGTTTCATGATCGAAGGCGTTCCAGGTCCTTATCTAGAGAAGACAAACTTCATAGAAGCAGCAGGTCAACCCCAAGAGGTATGGATGAAAATAAATCCAAACATAGAAGGCGGTCCAGGTCAAAGTCTTTAGAAGGAAAGCACCATACCAATGAGAAATTAAACAAATCTAGAGATGATAAACCAAAACATCGTGACAGAAGGCGGTCCAGGTCAAAGTCTTTGGAAGGGAAGCATCACTCTGATAGGAGAGTAGATGAAACAAGAGATGAGAAGTCTAAACATCGTGATAGAAGGCAGTCCAGATCGAGGTCTGTGGAAGGTAAGCGACACTCCAAGGAAAAAGTGGATGAAAGCAGGGACAGAAAATCAAAGCATCGTGACAGAAGACGGTCAAGGTCAGTGTCTGTGGAAGCTAAGCACCATAGAGGAAGCAGGTCATCCCCCGGTAAATCTAAACACAGAAGGCGCTCTAGGTCAAATTCTGCTGAAGGGAAGCATCACCCCTATAATAGAATAGGGGGAAGTAGAGCTGAAAAATTGAAACATCATGAGAAATCACTGTCCAGTTCAATATCTGCAGAACATAAGCATTGTAGAGGCAGTAGTTTGTCACCAATCAGTATGGAGGAAAATGAATCAAATCATGTAAGCCTATCTAGGTCAGAATTTGCTGAAGGGAAACCTAATTCCAATGATGGGAGGGATGAAAACAGTTATGAAATATCAAAGCATCAAGAAGATGTGAAAGAGGAAGCAGATTCCACTTTGAAGGATTTGATGAGCATGAATGATAATGGGATGTTTATTTCAGAACCTGAGGATTGTAACTCAAAGGAATTGGTAGTGGAAAATATGGCAATTGAATATGACCAGGATCCAAAAAAGGCATATTTGACAAATGTTAACAGCGAAGGTGGAGGTTCATTTTTACCAAGTTGTAGAATCTCCTTGGTTGAAGAGGAGCTAAGGGAACATGAAGCATCTTTAACTGAGCATATAGAGCTAGGTACAGCTAGTAATCGCTATAAACCTAAACAATAATTGATTTTTCAGTGTTAATGATGCTGAAAGTAGCTCTATATCCTTTTTTTTTCCTCCCCTGGTTTACAGGAATGGAAGATCGAGATAATTGTGAGAAGTCAGCCAAAGTGGGTAATAGTGACAGAACTGGCTCAAACCAGCACGTGGATTGCATTAATGATGAATCAGAGTTTGTGATTAGAGATAGGTCTTCAATTTCCCCAATGCTGAAGGCTCAACCAAGAAGCTCTTTCTCACCCGAGGCAGATATGTTTCCTGGTGACTTCAGTATAGAAGATATAAACCAATGCTAGAAGTATATCGTTGACCATGGGGTTGCTGTTTTCCAAGATTTTTCATGCTGAGTGATGGGTGCAATTTCTCCATAAAGGGCTCAGTCTGGTTTCCATGAAAGATTGCTTAATGTTACTTTTGGTGCTCGGAATTTTCTGCCGGTTGTTTGCTCTTCACAAATATGCTTTGTGTTTTTTTATTTCTTTGCAGGTCCTTATGGAATTGACTGGGACTATAGTCTTGAAGCTGGTCTTCCTGTGGTTTAAGTATTTGAAGAAGTTTCATGCTTTCAACCACAATCGGCCATGCATGTTTGTAGCGAGCTTCTTTTACTGCTTGATGTATGTTGGACTATTATTTCTATTACTGCATAGTGAATTTCTTGATTAAAATGTTTATTTAAAGGATTATTCACTTTGCACCTTTTAGGATGTATATAATTTTTCTTATCAAGAAATACCGAATCTGAACACTAATGAAATTTTACAATATAGGTTAGGTAAAGAATTTTATCGCTATGTGATTTAAGTTCTTAAACATGTTTTTTATTGGTCTCTTTCTAAACTCATTCCTTTTAGTCAAATCTATCTCTTAGGCCTGCATTTTCTTTGCAATTTCTATTTGTTGACTCTTTAAAAAAAACAAAAAAAATCTGAGAACTTACTGGTTGATGTGGATGATATAATAGATTCCACTTTCTTATAAATTTCTTGTAGTGGGACTGTAATCATTCAGAAATCTTTTTTTTTTTTTTTTTTTTTTTTTTGGTTTTCCTTCCCCCCCCCCCCTCTTTTTGTGGGTTAGGATAGAATCCCCAGCACATGCAGGTATCATGGTGATTTTCATCGGAGCTTTCTGACATTCAATTTGGCAGGATTGATTTTCTCTGATATAAATTGAGGTATGCAGTCATCACAGATTTTGTTTGTTTATGGTGGCAAGCTTCTGTCCTTAATCTTCCGTCCAAGTTCTGAAAGTTGTTGAGAGTGTTGGTTAATGCAGTATGGAATAAACATGTTTTCTCCTGATAATGTTTGTCAATATTTTTTAGCAATATGTTATAAACCTGGTGTCTTACTCCTTCCCCCATTTTTCTTCCTTTTTTATACTTTTTTTTTCCTTTTATTCTTGCTTCCCTTCCCAAGAAATTGTTTTGGTTAGGTAAGGGTACCCTTAAGGTCAAGTGAAAGTGTGAAACCAGATGTTGCTGGGATGAATTGCATCAAAATTCCAGTGTTGTGTATGAGCAGATTGCCTGACTCACTTTACAGTCCTTGCTAAAACTTATGGTGAAATCCAAATATTGATTTATATCAGGTAATATTCCAAGAAACTGTTGGGTTGAGTTCATTTTCTTTATAGAAGCTTTCATTTAAGTTTGCACATTTGGTTAGTCCTTAGGGTATTTAACTGTGCCCTGCAGTGACTCAATCTGGGTAGATCACTGGAATTTTGTACTTGATCTTGATCTTATATTATGGAACTAATCCGAAATAGTATTTTGCTCTATTGCTTATTTATCTATGCATTTGCTTGTTTAGAGCCTAAACTTTATAACATCAGCATTTTGACTTTTTCTGGACTTTGGGGTGGGGGAGGGAGGGATGCCGAAGAGGCCGGGTGGCAGGAGTGGATTTTATCTTTAGTGTCTTCATGTCTCTTTGCGATTGAATGCATTTCTGCCATGTCTATTTACAGATTTTGTCAACATGCCCCATGAGAAATAGCGCTAGTGAGAAATGCTGGAGACATACAGAGGGTGGTTTTTTTTTTTTTTTTTTTTTCCTAACTCTTAAGGACAATTGCAACTAATTTTTGCTTGATTAGTTAGTGTCTGAAGCCTGTCATTTTCCTGTTGACCTCCGCATTGTTTTGTGATGTGGGACAAATTAGGGATTTGCCTACTTTTAGTTGTGGTGGGTTTAGGGTAGGAAAGAAGAAGCATTAGAGAGAAGCTAGGGCTGTTTATGGGCTTGTGAACAGTATCCGTGAACAGTAACTTAGAAAGAAAAAAGTGAAAATAAAGAAAGAGAGAAAGAGAAAGAGTAAGAAACAACAAAGGCCAACGTGCCTATTGCTCAAAACACTCAATTTTATTAATCAACTCATTCTGCTTCTTTGAATATATTGAGCACAATATATATATATATATATATATATATAGACTCTTGTATTAGTAGTAATATGATTCATACTAGTATTAGGACTACTAATAAAACCTAATAAATACTAACTTGGACCCAAAGTAAATAAACCTAAGATACCTAAAACCCTAGAAGATTCTAGACTCAACAAAATTACCAAAATACCCTTAATTTGTAGGAATGGCAGAAATTACAGATTTGCCCCTCAATATCAAACTGACCATAACTAATAAAATAAAAACCCAAATTAAAACTGTTTTAACCCTAAAAGACTCATACGTTGACCATTAAAAGGGCACTACTTTCACTTCAATAGGAAGTCACATGAGAATCCAATAAAATAATTCTTAAAGAGGTGAATTTGCAAAGTAATAGCATATTAATCTTCCATGACTCTATCATACTCTTCTGGTTGGAAGATACTCAACTTTGAGTTTTGAAGTGTTGAAGCATAAGGATCTTTAAACTTGCACCAACTCTTCAATCACCTTTGGAAGAAAAAAAGAATTTTTCTTTTGCATCATATCATTAAATTCATTTGGAATGATGAAATCGATAACCAAAGGAATATCCAACTTGAAACCTTTCTCGGAGTGATCTATGGTAGTAACATCAATGTCTTCCTTCATCTTGGTTTTTCCAAGATCAATTTTGTGCTCGCCTTGCTCCTTTGTGATCTCCATTGCAAGAATGACAATATCTTCCTTGGTATCAACTTTTCCCATGATCAAATTTATTCTCATCTTGCTCCAGTTCTCCAACTCCCTTTTGTGGCACTATAGCTTTTTGCTTTGGCACGTTGAGATTGGTCATGGGTGGGTCGATCTAGGGGGCGGCGGCGAGGACAAGATTGAGAAAGGTGGAAGAGACGAGCTACAAGGTGGTGATGACGAGAACGAGATGACACATCTGATGCCGGTGACGACAAACTTTAGGCGACGACTATGAGTTGGTGGCGGCGATGAGATTGTCCCAGGTTCAAGCTCTCTCTCTTCGGGTTCACTTTCCCTTCAAGCTCTCTCTCTCTCTCTCTCTCTCTCTCTCTTTTGGTTTTCAGTTCGTAAAACTTGGTTTGAAGGTAAATGGAATGTGTAAATGATTTTACAGTTGAAGGTTTTCAGTTTGATTGAGTTTTACATGTGCTCCCAAACACACATCAAGGTGTAAAATATTTTCTAAATTTCATTCTCACCCGAAACAAACACATTCGTAATATCACACATTTTCTTACAAACAAAAAGATGAGAATATAGGAAGATAGGTGATTATTTTTTAGTTTGTCTTAGTCAATCAAATAGAAAATTGATATATCATGTAGTATTTCCATTGAACATTTAGGTTGTGTTTAGATACTTGAATTTGGAATTAAATTTGAATTTTAAAGTGATGGATTTGAAATGCATTAATTCCAAATCTATACATACTTTATGGATATGTAAGATTACATGGGTTTAGAAGCTATTTTAATCTTTAATGATTTTAAGATTAAAAATTCTTGGTGGATTTGACAAATTCAAATTCTTGCCTATTTTAAAACTATTTAAACAAGATATTTGAAATTTAATTACTTAAATGCAGATTTACGTACCTAAATCTTGCCATCCAATCACACTTTAGCTAACTTTTTACCCCATAATTAGTGTTTGTTTGGGACAAGCTAAAAATTTCAGCTTATTTGTAATTTCAGTTTATTTTTGTAACTATTCATTGGTCTCACGACACTTTTTTGTATTATTTATAGGTTTTACTGTATTATTTAGTTAACTTTTACTTTTATTTACATTTACAGTATTTTTAGCAAAAAGTTTTTAATTTTAACTAAATAAATTGTTTCCAAATGAACACTTAGTGTATGTTTGGATTTGGCTGAAAAGCCAGACGCGTGTCTGTAGGAGTGTGTATAGGTCGGGTTGGGTCGGGTTGAAGAGATTTTTTGACCCAATTCACCATGGTGGGTCAAAAAAAATTCAACCCAACCCATTACATAAGTTCAACCCAACCCAACCCAACTCACATGGGTCGGGTTGAACCCATGGGTTTGACAAATTATTATTATTATTATTAAATTTATTAAATATATTATTATTAGTATATTATATATATATATATATATATATATAAAATATTATATATAAGCACTTATAGTATATAATATTATTATTAGTATATATTAAATTTACAGCTGATTTAAAAAAAAAAAATTTGTTAAATATATAATATATTTTAAATATATATTAAATATGGGTGGGTCGGGTTAGGTTTGGCGGGTTTGTAATTTTATGACCCACACCCAACCCGACCCACTATAAAAAAATTTTGTGAGCTAACCCAACCCACCAAGCCTTAAAAACCGACTCAACCCGGCAGGTTGGGTTGGGTCGGGTCGGGTTTGACGGGTCGGTGGGTTTTCTGCACACCCGGCGTTTGGCGTTTTTTTTTTTGCACGTGAAAATGAGACAAAACAGCTACTGTGCATGAACAGTAGTCGAAAATGTTGACTTTTCCACATTTTCAACACAAATTTTACTGTTCACAGACCCACAAATTTTACTTTTAAGCAACTTTTTCATTAAAAATGGGTCTTACGGTTCTATTCACACATTTAAAAATTATTTTGCTACAGTGTTTTTCAGTTTTCAGTTTCAGTTTTTAGTTTTTAGCTGTATCCAAACGAACCCATAGTATGTGTTTGGATAACACTGAAAGTTGCAGTTGCGTTTTCTATTTCACGTTTCGGATTTTTTTTTTCAACGCATGAACAGTAAAATCACTATGCATGAGACAATTATTACTGTTTATGTACTGTAGCAGCACTGTTTATGCATTAAAAAAATATTAAAAATGGGTCCCACGGTAATATTTACACATTTAAAAATTATTTTGCTACAGTGTTTTCAGTAACAATCATTTTTCAACAACAATAAGTTGTATTCAAACGGACTCTTAGTTTGAGTTTGGTTTAGAAACTCGAACCGTACGATTCAACCGGGTTAATCGGAAACAGTCCTTCAAAATGGTTTTTTTCTATAACTCTAAAAACTGGCATATACAAAAAAGGTAGTGAACCGTGCGAACCACGGTTGAACCTCTAGGGTTTGAAAATTATGGACAATTCTTGCGGGTTCAGTTCGGAGCTTTTCTTTCTTCCTTTTTTGGTACTTAAAAGGCTCGGCCATTGTTGAATCTTTATTCTGCAACCTTAGACCTTCAGATTGCGCCATCATTTCATCTTATTCTTCTTCTCACGCTTGCTCTCTCTATCATGGTTTTCGCCGACAGTTGTTTCTTCATTCTTCTCTAATCTCTTTGCGTTTTTTACTTTTTTGCGATTGTTCATTTTGCATTTTTCTCTCCCCCCGTGTTTTGCTTTTGCCTTTGTACTCTGAGTCTTCTGGTCTACTGACTCTACTCTGCATGATCGACAACTTGCTTTCCTGTCACCCATTAAATACTTACTGTCAACCACTCTTTTGAAAATGTTATTGGGTTTTGTTCTTTATTTAATCAAATATTTTAATGGTTTGACTGGATACTCTTCTAGCTTTTGTTTTTGTTTATTTTTTATTTCAAAAATTTTCATAAATGGTTGACTAGTCAAAAGGGCTTGGGCTTGACAAATTATTGGGTAGTCAAATGGGCTTGGTAATGGTTTAAGATAAATTAGACACAAGCTCCTATAAAAAGAGTATAATATTAAGCCCAAACAAAAATTATTTATGTTTGCTTACAATTTAATATTTCTTATTTTCCTTATGAAAGTTATGATATATAAAAGAAAATATTTGAAAGATAAATATTTATTTTTAGTTGAACCATTAGACTCATTTTTTTTCTTCTATTTTTTTACTAATTTAATGTTTATTTATATTTTAAATAATTATTAAATTAATTATGATGTCATTACGGTTCGATCTCGGTTTAACTTTGGTTCAACTTCAAAAATTTTGAACCTCTTCTTTTTACGATTCATTGAACGGTTCGAGTTTCAAAATTATTAGTGTGAGTTCATGGATGAATTGACAATACCTTGGTGGAAGGGATTGAAAATGGAATCGAGAATAGAAAATTGAACATGGTTGGGGGTGAATTAACTTCAATAAATCGTTACATGATTTTATTATTTCTCCTACCAAATTACATCGAGTATGAAGCAGTGATGAGGTAATTGCTTGCACCGTTTGAAGCCTACGGAATCAAGGTCAAAGCACTCAATTTTGTAATATTAATTTCAATGAAAAATGTATTTCTTACGTAAGAAATTTTAAAATTTTCTTATAATGTGTAACTCCTGTCTTTGTATTTATAATGTGGATAATATCACCATAATATATCATTTTGTAACAAGTTTGTGTGCAAATTTTCTAAGCATTACTGCGTTTATTTACATTTACCTTGTTAATTCCACTTTGTGTGTTTTATTATCAAGCATTGGATTAACGTATTTGTTGGATATGAACTAGAAAAGAAAAAAAGAAGAAGAAAAAAGAAGAAGAAAAAAAAGAAAGAAGTTCAAAAAGTTGTGAAATTGAAAAGTTTGTTGATAATGGACAGTTAGCGTGCGTTTGGATAAGAATGAAAAATTAAAATTATTTCACTATTCAGTTTATTTTTGTTACTATTCATGGATTCCATTGCACTTTTTGGCACTATTCATGGCTTTTTGTTATTATTCATGGATTCCACTGCACTTTTTAGCACTATTTATGAGCTTTATTGTACTATTTCAACTAACTTTTACTTTTATTTATAGTACTTTGAACAATAAATTTTCAGTTTCAGTAAAATAAGCGGTATCTAAACACACTCTTAATGCAAGACAAATGTAATAATTTCGTCAAAAATCATGGCTTCTGGAATAATTTTATTTTGAAACTAAGGTTTAAACTTCATTTTGGAAAAAGACCTAAAAAAGGTTTCTCTTAGTTTTTTCTGAAAAAGGGTTTTCCTTAATGAAACAACACAAACAAGGTGCTAAAAATAAAAGCATTTTTATGTACAAGACTCTAAAGAGATCGAACTTTTAAAGCTTAAAAACCTTTTTGAAACTTACCTTCCCATTTTTTAAGAAAAAGAATCAACAACAAACTTTTTAAAATAAATTTGCCTAAAACTTGGTTTTAAAACACTTGAAAAAAGGGTTGCATTTGAGAAAGAGTTTTTGTAAAAGTAAGAATCTATGCTTATTTAGAAAAAGGATTTTTAGAGACCCAAATTATAAACAAGGTTATTTATGAAAAAGAATTTGTTTTTTTTTTTAAGAAAAGAGATTCTATGGTTTTGATGAAAACCATGGTTTTTGTTCATTTTTATGTAATGAGTAGATTGGTTTAAAAGAGGGTTTTGAAAGAATGAAGAGTTTTAAGATTGAAGCCACTTAAAAAAATGAGTTCCAAACATTTAAAAAAGAAACCCAAAAATTGGACCAAAATCATTTTAAAGAAAAGAAAGGTTTTAAGAAAAGGGTTTTCATGGTTTTATTGGAAAACCATGGTTTTTGTTCATCTTTCAAAGGAAATCAAGTCTTATGTATTGAAATGGTAAAGAAAAGAAGTTTTTGTAAAATTGTGATTTAAGCTCAAAAATCATTTGAAAAAGAAGTAAAAACAAAGGGAAAGACAATCTTGTTTGGAAAAAAGATGTTTTGAAACCCTAATCTAACATTTAAAAAGTTTGATTCTTTGAAAATGGTTTTCATGGATTAAAAAAAAAGAAAAGGTGTTGAAACAAAGAATCCATGGTTCTTATTTTTTATTTATAAATCTTTTTTGGGTAGAACACTTAAATTTAGAAAAGGGGGATTTTAAAGGAGAAGAGTTTTAGATTAAAGCCACTTTATTTTTCAAAAGAGAGTTTCCATGTTTTTAGGAAGAAGATTTCCCAAAACAAAAATCAAAACCATTTAAGAAAAATAGTTTTTGAGAAAAGAGTTTCCATGGTTTTAATGGAAACCATAATTTTTATTCATTTTTTATGTAAAGAAAAAGAACCAAACAATATTTTGAAAATAGAGAGCTTGAAAAATGCCCATTTGGAAGAAAGCTTGAAAAAGATTCATTTAAAAAAAAAAAAAAAGATGGCTGTTGAAGCATATATATATATATATTTTTTTGAAATCACATTTTTTAGTAGTTTGCTTACCCAAGCTATTGCTATTTGGTAATTTAGGGTTTATGGTGCTAATTAGAGAGCTAGCAGCCTTAAACCCTTTTACACATGGGAAAGGGAATATGGAAGATAAAGCAAGCTCAAGGGCAGAATGCATAAATTAAAGGAGAGTATTATTTAAAGACTTGAATGTAAAGGCAATAATTTAAAAACTTGAATATAAAGGAATTTAAAAGCAAGACATAATGTAAAAAGCTTGTATTTAAAGGAATTTAAGAGCAAGATATAATGTAAAAGCCCATATTTTAAGGAATTTAAGATCAAGACAATATTGTAAAAGCCCGTATTTTAAGGAATTTAAGATCAAGACAATAATGTAAAAGCTTGAATTTAAAGGAATTTAAAAGCAAACGTAATGTAAAAGCTTGTACTAAAATTCATTTTTATAAAATTTCTTCTAAACAAACCCTAAATCTTGTCACATCCAAGCTTATGGATTCTCTTCCAAGTTGGGAAAAGGGAGTCATGGGGACCTCAACCATTTTCTCAGAAGCATACCCATATTGTCCTTAGGAACAAGCTTTGGAACCCATTTAAGAGAAATCCATTTATGGTAAATTACTATCTTCCCACTAAGGTTGGTTGTGCACGATGATATTTCTCCACAAGCCTTCTAGTTAGGAAGATAAGGAGTAATGAAAGATGTTGGGTTGTTTTCTCTTTTTAAACCCAAGAGATTTAAAGAGAGAAGACAACAAAGAAAAGAATAGAAAACATTTTTTACAAGTATAAAGAGAGCTTTAAAGAGTATAAAGAGCATAAACAATAAATACACAAATAGAGAGATATAGAACAATATGTAAAGAGCAATAAAGAGTAAATGAACAACATAAAAAGAAAAGAGCATTTCAATATATTGATTGATGTATTTTACAAAGAGAGAATGGTGTAGCTATGAACAAAGCTAATCCATATCTCTATCACAAAACTTACCAAGCTTACCTAAGAACTTTGGAGGTGTAAAAATGGTGGAAAAGGGCTAGAGTTTCTGTTTGAGAGGGGGTTAGAGAAACTAAATCTAAAAAAAATTATAAAGAGAGAGAGAGAGAGAGAGAGAGAGGATAATTTTTGGGATTTTTGTGCATCTTTGTTCATTATTTGTCCAAGAGGAAGAGGCATCCTATTTATAGGGATTGAGAGACGTTTCAGGAATATTTAACCCTAGTTGCCCCTTGCAATGGGAGGTTGAGGTGAGATGTTTCCGAAATATCTCACCAATTTTGCCTTGATGCCCACTCAATTTCGGTTTTCGTCTTTTTTCCTGATCCTATTTTCGTGCTGCTATTTGGAGTCCTTCTAGAGCTTGGATTTCTTCAAACTTGGTGTCCTTGGAAAGGTTTGGATGTCTAGTTTCGATAAGTTTTGACCTTATATGATTTGGAGCTTCAATTGTCGAGATATCACATCTAAAAGGGAGATGACACAATGCAAGAAATTTAATAGCACTATTATTGGAAAATTCATTTCTCCCAATCTGTAGTAGATATTTCCAATCCCTTTTTATGAAATTAGATGACTCATCATACTTCAATTTGGTCTAGGTGGATTGCACCAGTTGTGTCTAGCTTGGTACATTTTAGTGAACAAAAATGCCCCTAAAATAGCTCTTTTTACCTGAAACAAAATACATTTAATTAGGATTTTTGGTATTTTCTTGATATTTCATCCGTTTTAACTTCGATTTTGGCCCATGAACTGTCGTTTCAAAGTTAATTTCATGATTGTTAAGATTGTTTAAAATTTAGCTCGATCAGATTGTTGGGATAAAAAAGGCAGTGTTTTTTACCAATGCCGATTAGGATTTAGTCAGCATTGGTCAATCAAAGCGTGATCACTCTTCTTTTGAGTTGGTGACACCAGAGTAAAGTGGTAGCTACAAACATGGTGGCATGAGGAGTATCCAAATAAGCTTACAACCCAATCCAATTAGTTTCTTAAGCCCAACCATGTTGATTTTCAAGTCTAGCAAATAAAGCCATTATTTGCCCAACAATTCAAAAGATATTTGTAGTCATTTTCTCCTAGAAGTTAAGAGTTTTTAATGTTGGTTTCCTAGCATTCAACCATTATATTTTTTTCCTCTTGACACCAGAGTGTCTCAACTTCCAACCAGAGTGTCCTCAGATCCAATAAGGCCAATCTGATGACAGTGAAGATCAGAATAACAGCCTATTATTTTAAAAAGTTTTTTTTTTTTAATTATTAATTAAGTTAATTTGTCTTTATTTAGTGTCTCCTAGTATGAATCAGACTTTATGTTTTTTTTCTCCTAGGCAGACAAGTAATTTATTGTGTTTCTAAGTTCGTAAGAGTCATATTTGACTTTGGTCAGATTAAGTGAATGTATTTATTATTATTTTTGTTTTCCTATGCTTGGGGGGCTATTCCAAGCTCTATTTAAGCCTTTGGATGAATCAAATAAAAATCAGAGAGTGTATTTTCAGAATTAAAAACCTTGTGTTTTTCAGAAGATTGATTTCTTCTAAATTATCTCTTATTCCTTGGGTGGATTCCTTTAGGTGGTGAGAATAAGTTTTTGTATCTCTTGGGTGGTGTTAATTTGTATCCCATAGAGTGGTGAACCAATATAGTTCTGTATTCTTAACTAAATTCCTTGGGGGTGGTGCTATCCGTATTACTTTGGGTTTACTTAGGTGGTGAGCTTATCTATCCTTTTAAATTATTGAGTGTTTTTTCTTATCCCATAAAACTAGAAAATCAAAATATATTCATCTAGCCTATTTCCATTTATTATATCAGTTAAGTTTGGGTTGCCTCTTATGAATACGGTATTAGTTGGTATTAGAGCAAGTTCTTTCTTGTTGGGTCTATTGAAGTACTCATGCTATTCCAGAATTGATTGTTCATCTTCTTCATGAATTCTTTATTTTTTGGTGAGGTTTCTGTGTTCATGCCATGTATTTTTGATCTATCTTTCTAGTTCTAACAAAAAAGGCGGATTGTGATTTTGAGTTTTCTACAGTGAGATATTTGCAATTTATTGAGCAAACGTCAATTTGTCAAAAAGTGACGAATTTGCTTATTCTTGTTCAAGATGGCTCCAAGACAGTTAAGAAGTGTACAATCTGAGCTTATTAAGATGAGACAACTTTGTGTAGCTCTTCATCAAAGGATGGATAAAACCCTTCATCAGAGACCAGCCTCCCCAATTCAAAATTGTGGGAGAAAACATGCAGTTGTTTGCAAAGAAGTTGATTCCAATGATGACCATTCAAGTTTTATTTCAGTAGCTACTATTGTGAATCCATGGTGTATGGATTGTTCCCTTTCAAACAATTATGAAGATATCAAAGAGTGCTCTAGAGAAGATGCTATGGTAGATTGGTATTCTGCACCAATCTTTGATGAGTTCCATGATGAAGTTCAAGAGCCAACTTATGATGAGGAATCAGAAGTTCATTTAAATGAAGACTATTAAGATGGTGATTGTGGTGCTGAAAATTTTGACATCTAATAAGCGATGACTACCCAAGAAGATGAACTTTTTTATTCTATGGTTGCTATGGGAAAGGATGTGGAACCAGCAACTTATGTTCCGAGTAGAGTTCAATAACTCTAGATGAGGTTCTTGCTGGTTTGCCTCCACTTTGTGACATTCAACACCACATTGAGTTCATTACAGGTGTTATTCTTCTTCTTTTTCCTCATTATAGAATGCCACCTTATGAACATGTTGAAGTAGCAAAAGAAGTTATAGAATTGTTGAAAAGGGACTTGATTGTGGAGTCTCTTAGTCCTTCTGTTGTTTCAGTCTTATTAACTTCCAAAAGGACTAAAACTTGGAGGATGTGTTTTGATGATACTAGGGCTGATTTGCTTGATGAATTGTTTTGTGTTGAGGTATTTTTTAAAATTGACTTAGGCAACAACTGTCATCATATAAGAATTAGAGAATATGGTGAATGGAAGACAACATTTAAAATCAGAGTTGACCTCTATGAATGGCTTGTTTTGCTTTTTAGGTTGTCTAATGCAACTAGTAGTTTCATGAGGATAATAACTCAAAATTTGAAAAATCTTGTGGGAAAGTATGTGGTGATGTGTCTTGATGATGTCTTGATTGACATGAAAGGCAGAATTCAGCACTTAAAGCATTTTCCTTGTGTTTTTCAAATGCTTCAAGGAAGTTAGTTGTTTATCAATCTTGGGATATGCTTATTGTTGATTGATCAAGTTGTGTTTTTAGTAGATGATGTAAGTGCAGTTGGCATACACTTGAAGGGTAAAAAGGAAGAAGGCTATTCTTGATTGGCTTACTCCTAAAAGACTGATTGATGTGATATGTTTTCAGGTCTTATCTTCATTATACAGTCGCTTCATCAAAACTTTCAATTCCATTACTACTTTGATGATGGATGCTTGGAAGAAAAAAGAGTTCCATTGGACTAGCAGAGCCAAAAGAAGTATATAGCAGTTGAAGTTTGGAGTTGTTGTTGAAGCTCATTTACTAGCACTACCAGAACTTTCTAGTGCAACTCAAGTGGAGTGTGATGACTCTTGCATGGGCATAGGTGTGGTGTTTATGCAGGAAAGGAGGCCAGGTGCCTATTTCAGTGGCAAGTTCAGTGATTTGAAGCTGGACTATTCGATTTACTGGGAGCTGTTTGCTATTGTCAAAGCTTTAGGGGCAACAGGAGCATTATTTCATTGGAGTGGAGTTTGTCCTCTATTCTGATCATAAGGTTATCAGGTCTCTAAGGGTGCAAAAGAAACTCAATCCAAGGCATATAAACTGTGTTTTTTACTTTAAGAAGTTTTCTTTGGTTTCACAACATAAAGATAGTTCATTAATCCAAGTGGCTAATTCATTGAGGCAAAGATAGGGTTTGATGGATATTATTTCTTGTGAGATCATTGGCCTTAATCTCACACCAGATTGTTATGCAGTTGATCCTTTCTTATCTAAGGTGCTGAATGATGTAGGAAATGGAAAGAGTCAAGGGTACTTGATGATTGGTGACTTTCTCTTTAGGGGAAATTGGCTATGCCAACCTGAAGGAGCTGTGGAATTGTTTGAGGAACTACTTGTTGGTGGATTTTGTGGAGATTTTGATCAAGGCAAAATGAAACTCTTGTGAAGAAAAGATACTACCTTTGGCTATACTTGAAGAGTGATGTTGCTCAATTTATACGAAGATGTCTTGGATATCAAGTGGCCAAGGGAGGAGTCCAAAATACATGTTCATATTTGTCCTTACAGATTCCTACTACTCATTGGGAGCATTTTTCTATGGGCTTTGTTCTTAAATTGCCTAGACGGCATGGTTGTCATTGCATTTTTGTTGAGGTTGTTCGATTTTTGAAGAAGGTTCGTATCATACCATGTAAGAACTCTATTGATACATCTCATGTAGCAGCTTTGTTTTCCAAAGATGAGTTTCAATCGAATGGAGTTCTTGAGTCCCATCACTTCATATTGTGATGAGCATTTTGTTTGTTATTGGAGAATACTTTGGAAGCTCTTAAGTGGCAGATTGCATTTCTTTAGTGCTTTCTATTCTCAAGTTGATGGTCACTCAAAAGTTATGAATAGATATCTTGGGAATTTGCTGAGAAGTTCAAAAGGAGAGAATTCAAGGAAATGAGAGTTTGTTATTCCTTAAGATATGAAGCCTCCATTTGAAGTTGTTCATGGCAGAAATCTAATTCATGTTATTGTTCTCTTACCTTTCTCCAATCAAGTCAGAGTAAGTATGAAGGCTAATGCTCATAGAAGAAGCTTGGAGTTTCAAGAGGATAATTTGCTATAGATTTTCCTGGCTGGTGTTTGTAAGAAACTTGAGCATGGAAAGTCTGGTTCATGTGGAATAATGATGAAGTTGGCAGAAACAATTTGGGATGATTTGAATTTAAACTCAAGGACGAGTTTTTCTCAAGATGGGGAGTATGACACAAGAGTAAAGTGGTAGCTACAAACATGGTCGCATGAGGAGTATCCGAATAAGCCTACAACCCAATCCAATCAGTTTCTTAAGCCCAACCATGTTGATTTTCAAGCCTAGCAAATAAAGCCATTATTTGCCCAACAATTCAAAAGATATTTGAAGTCATTTTCTCCAAGAAGTCAAAGAGTATTTAATGTTGGTTTCTTAATATTCAGCCATTGTATTTTGTTCCTCTTGACACTAGAGTGTCCCAAGTTCCAACCGGAGTGTCCTAAGATTCGATAAGGCCAATTTGATGACAGTTCGGCCCAAAAAGATTTCCTTAAAGATCAAATAACAACCCATTATTTTAAAACATTTTTTTAATTATTAATAAATTCAATTTGTTTTTATTTAGTGTCTCCTAGGATGAATCGGACTTTGTTTTATTTTTCCTAGGCAAGCAAGTAATTTATTGTGTTTCTAAGTTTGTAAGAGTCATATCTGACTTTGGTCAGATGAAGTGAAAGTATTTATTATTATTTTCGTTTTCCTATGCTTGGGGGGCTGTTCCAAGCTCTATTTAAGCCTTTGGCTGAATCAAATAAAAATCAAAGAATGTATTTTCAAAATTAAAAACCTTGTGTTTTCCAGAAGATTGATTTCTTCTAGATTATCTCTTGTCCCTTGGGTGGCGAGAATCGATTTTTGCTTGGGTGGTGTTAATCTGTATCCCATAGAGTGGTGAGCCAAAATAGTTCTATATCCTTAGCTAAATTTCTTGGGGTGGTGCTATCTGTATCCCTTTGGGTTTACTTAGGAAGTGAGCTTATCTATCCTTTTAAATTATTGAGTGTTTTTTCTTATCCCATAAAACTAGAAAATCAAAATATATTCATCTAGTCTATTTCCATTTATTATATCAGTTAAGTTTGGGTTGCCCCTTACGAAACCGGTATCAGTTGGGTAGTTAGACATCGCGGTACATGAGAAATTCTACAAGACACTTTCAAGATAAAAAAAGTCCCAAATTAAAATCCTACAAGACACCTTCAAGATAAAAAAAGCACATTTTCTTTTATTTAAATGTTCTTAAGAAAATCTTTAAGTCCATTTTAATGAAGGCCCCATTACAAATTCACTCCATTTCCTCTTATGAGCCTTGCCCCTAGTTTCATAGGGCTTGGTCCATTTAAAAATGCTCTCATCTTACACTCACAGACTTCCATTAGAATGTGCTTATAGACTTCCACGCCTTTGTCTCAAATATGGGCCAATAATGCATTATTCACCTTTGCGCTCTTCATTTTTCATTCATTTCATTCATTTTTTTTTTCTTGAAGTAGCCTTCTAGTTAGAATACATAATGACCTTCCTCTCAAGGTCCAACAATCTCACATCATCTTGGCCTTTACATACAATAAAGAGGCCTAAGACTAGAGAGATTCACTGACTTTGTAGGATTTTGGATATTAGGCCCATAACATATTTGTTACCTTAAGCCCAAGACTTTCTTTTCAAAAGGTGTCAATTTAGGCATATGATAGCATATGAGCTATGGCCCTATGAAGTATGAACCTTTCAAGTTAAGATATACCTTTGGCCTTTGAGGTAAGCCTCTTATATGTGAGATACTTCTTTTCTTTTCATCCCAAAGTCTTAAGGTATGCCATAACTTTTGCATCATCCTTCCAATTTTAATCTTTTATTTTTCCTTTATAATTAGGTGATCACAAGATATATGGTTGAACAAACAAGAGAAATAAAAGGTACATTTTTTTGATAGAATTTGGGATCTCTCTATGTGTGGGTAAGCTTCTTAAAGCTAAAGTGGTAGATCAGTAGGTAACTCATAACTAGGTGGCCATTATTCCAACCATGGGCCTAAGTGGACCCTATATGGATCGGTGGAAAAATCTTTAGTGTACTCAAAGACCATCATAGACAATGACACAATTGTGAGTTGGTGGCATGAATTTCAGAAAGTTTTGGCCCTAAATGGAGCCTCCACTTCCTTACTTATCTCCAACCATGGTAAAGGGACAAAGACCCAAGTGAGAGTGTGTGTGAAACCATATTAAAAAAAGCCTTTTTCAAGATTAGGAAATGGAACGCATTGGAATCAAATTTCTTTATCACCAGTGGAGTTGCCACTATGGGTGCAAGCGCCTGCGATGAGTTTGTCTCCTCGTGAGAAGTGCGTCTTGACTTAAGGTGGACCGGGTGAAGTGTGAAAATGGAGTTGCGATCTAGATTAGGTCTAGGAACCATATATAGAGCATCATTGTGTAAGGACTGATTTTTACCAGAGCACGTGTTCGAAATTTAGGTATGGGGATGGGAAGGTGTTAGGCACCTGACCTCACCCGACCCGTAGATCGGCCTCCACTCATTGTGTTTCAAATTCTAATCCCCTTAAAGGGTTCTAATAGGTTATTCTTAACTCTCTCTCTCTCTCACACACACACACACACACACACACACACACACACACACACACACACACACACTAACATGCATCTAAACACATATCATGACTTATCATCCCAAGAACCTAGCATTCATTTATATGGCATTCATATATTCATTTATTCAAGGGTAACATACACATCACATGGTTGTAGCATCAACAAAGCATTAACACAAGCAATCAAGTATTCAAGCATGGCATCATGACATCCATTAAACATATTATTCATATTCATCCAACAACTCCTATTAAACAATCAAATGCATGTTCCTATTTGCATGCATGACTTACCTCACTGTACTATAGCACCTATGCATCAATGCATATTCATTTTCATATGCATGTTGATAGTGTTCATCAAGCTTAAAACCCTAATCATGTAATCTAAGCTAAAACAAGTAAAACATATTATTCCTACGGTTCTAAGACCTAATTAGCAAAATCTATTTAAATAGGAGCTAAAACATGCATTTAAATATATAGGAAAGCAAGAAAAAATTGTAGACACCTCATGTTGTACCCCTTACGACTTAAGCCCCTGTTCCGCAATGACGATAAGATTAGAAGGTCTAAGTCTGATCTAGGGCCTAACTATGGAAACTCTTTAGTTGAAAGATGCTTCTGTAAGAAAGAAAAACCTAGTAGAAAACCTAAGGGTTCGTACGCGGTCTTGAGCCTACGTATGTATCCTTAACCCTTGCATATGTAGCTAGGGATTTAGGATTTCTGTAAGGAAAGTTTTTTTACTCAAAATGTAGCAAAGGAATCCCACATTGCTTGATGTTGTCTCTGCCCTTCTTTGAACACCATAAAAAGCCTTGCTGCCCATTTCCCAAAAACGCCTTGCTGCCCTTTTCCCAAAAACACTTTGAACACCATAAAAAGCCTTGCTGCCCTTTTCCCAAAAACACATAGAATCTACTCCAAAAAAGTGATTCAAGAGAAGCTCTTTACTTTGAAAGCATCCTAAACTAAAGTTTCTTGGCGGGGACGTATTTTTGTACAAATTCTTGTAGTTAAACTTATTAACCCTCTAGGGTTTTTTTTTTTTTTTTTGGTAGATTGACTGCGGGAAATGGTCAAAATCAAGTTCTAGAAACTTTTGTGTAAGATACTTGAGCCTTTATCTCTTTCTTTTGATGTTCTTATATCTGTTTTCTTGTTTTATTGTTTCTCTGCGTAGCTTAGGTTTGTTGTTTGATTGATTAGAAAGCATGCTAGATTGTTTAGATTAGGTTTTGATTGGTGTTGTATGTTGTGTTTCTAGGCAGGGTTGCATATGCAGGCTCATGCATGCATACGCACCTTCATGATCCAACAGACGCAAGCTCAGCCCAGAAACCTAGAATTGATTTCTTCTTACTTTTATTTCTTTTAAATGCATATGTTGGCTTTTGTTTAGTTTATGTTTGACATGTTTAGGTCTTAGATTAGTAGTCTAACATGCTTTAATTAGCTTGTGCTTAGATTACATGATTAGGATTTATATTTGGATGAACATTGTGAACATGCATATAAACGTGAACATGCATTGATGCATAGGTGCTGTGATGCAGTTAGGTAAGTGAGGTAAGTCGTGCATAATCACATGAACATCCATTTGACTTGATGGCCTAACATGATTTTGAGTTGGTTGTGTAAAATAATGAATATGTTCGTTTAGGTGTTATGATGCAATGCTCATTTGCTTGTCTAATGCCATGTTACTGCCTTGATATGTTTGCCACCCTTGGATAATTGAATAAGGATGCCATGATAGATGACTGCTAGGTTTTTGGGATGACATTTCATATTGTTTGTTTAGATGCATGTTACTATGAGTTTAGAATAGCCTATTAAAAGACCTTTTGATGGGATTAGGATTTGGAACACAATAAGTGGAGGCTAACCTATAGATCGGGTGGGGTTGGGTGCCTAACACCTTCCCATCTCCATACTTAAACTCTGGACACATGCTCCGGTGAAGATCAGTCTTTCCATAAGTGTAGACATCATATTTTGTATCCATTTTGACTCGGGCCCTTGTTCCCATATGATGTTGGAATTCTAAAACCTAAGGTTGGTTTAGGGCCCGATGAGGAAAGTGTTTTTGAAAAAATATAACTCTTTTGAGAACTAAATAAACTATTTTTAGAAAAGAAAGGCCACGAAAACCCTAGGGCATGGGTATGCATACACGCGTATACGCACGCATGCTCAAGCTCTACATGCGCATGCTTCATGCATGTGTACGCATACACGGGCATGCGTGTGCATGCTAGGGTTCTAGAAACTATGTAAGACAAGTTTATTGCATTTAAAACTTGGTTTGGAACAAATCTGACATCGTCTGGGAGTAATTCTAAACCCTTATTTTTTTACTATAAAAAGTCATACATGGTACCTTTTCAAAACACACGAAATTTGAGAGGAAAAACACAAGATTCGCTAGAAATAGTGAATCAAAGAGGGAGTTTTTCACAAAACACCCTTAAGTCAATATTTTTTTAATTGAGACCTTTTCTGGTCTTGATCTTCAAGTTTCAAGGTTTAACTAACTTGTTTTGATATGGTTGTGACTAGATTGACTAAGAGGAATGGTCAAAATCAAGCCAATGAGCCTTTGTTTAGGAGGTAAAGGTTCTAGCTCTTCTTGCCTCCTTTTCTTTGATTAAATATGTTTTCCTCTTATTTCTTTCATTTTAATATATGTTTAACATGTTTTTTTAGCTTAGGTTTTCTTTGTTTTATTGTTTTATGCATGTTAGTTTGTTAGATTTAGTTTCTGTTCTGTTTGTGTTCTTGTTTTCTAGGTTAATGTTTAGGGCATGTATTCGTATGCATGCTTACTTCATGCACACGCATACTTGAAGTATGTATACGCATACAACTGGGTTACGTATGCAGGCCCTATGTAAGTATGCGTACCTATACAACTGGGCTGCATACGTAGGCCCTATGTATGCGCACACATACTCATTCCCGGAAACCCTAATCAAAACTTTTTGGCTTCTATTTCTTTTTTGTATTTTTTATTTATTTGTTTAATGTGTCTCTAGTCTGTCCTATACTTAAACTCCAGACAAGTGCACTGGTAATAGATCAGTCCTTTCATGAAGGGCACTATATTTATGGTTCCTAAACCTAATCTAGGTGGCAACTCAATTTTCTTCTTTGCCACAGACCACTCTGCCAATGTGTACTACCCCTGTTGCACCTATAGTGGTGACTGCACTGGGGACAGAGAGTTTGATTCCAATGTGTCTCATTTCTTAATCTTAATAAAGGGCTTATCCAATATTTATTTGCACAAACTTCACTTGGTTCTTTTTGTTTCTTTCACCCTAGTTGGTAAAGGTGGAGGCTCCATTCAGGAATCTTCCAAAGTTCATCCCACCAACTCACAATCTGTGTCATTGTCTATAATGGGCTTTGAGTACGTTAATAGTTTGCCACCAATCCACTACGGTCCATTTAGGCCTGAGGTTGGAATCATAGCCCACTTGGTTGTAAGTGACTTACTAATCTATCCCTTTAGCTCTAGGGAGCCTACCCACACTTAGACAGATCCTAGATCCTATCAATAAGAGGGTACCCTTTATATCTCTTGTTGTTCAACCATGTATCTTGTGTTCACCTAATTCTAAAGGACAAATAAAAGATATAAAAATTTTAAGGATGACCCAAAAGTTATGGCATATCCTAAGATAGTGGGATGAAAAGAAAATAAGTTCTCACATGTAAAAGGCATATCCCAAGATCCAAAGGTATATCCTCACTTGAAAGGTTCATAAGACCATAGCCTAGTTGCTATCATTAGCCCAAATCAAAAAGGTCTCTTGAAAAGGAGAACCTTGGGCCTAAGGTAACAAAGATGTTATGGACTTAGGATCCAGTATCCAACATCCTACAAAATCAATATAAAATTCCCTAATCTTGGGCCTCCTTGTTGTATGCCAATGCCCAAAATGATGAGAAATTCATAGTCTTTGAGAGGAAGGCCGCAATATGTTCTAGCTAGAGGGCTGCTTCAAAAAAAATGATGATGATAATGAATGGAAAGAAGAAGAGCCCAAAGGTGATGAATACATTGTTAGCCCATATTTGAGGCAAAGGATTGAAAATCTCTAAGCACGTTCTAATGAAAGCCCACAAGAGTAATATGAGAGCTTCATTGTAAATGGACTAAAGCCCAATGAAACAAGGGGCAAGGTTCATGAGAGGAAAGGGAGCAATTTTTTAATTGGCTGTGTTGTTCTAAGGGAGAATTTTTATTAAGATGTTCTTAGATCTCCAAGAACTACCCACTGAATTCCAAGAGGTGTTTGCATGTTCTTATGAAGATATGCCTGGTATTGATCTTGAGATGGCTCAACACCATGTTGATACCCATGCTCACATGGTACCCCTCAAGTAGAAGTTGAGGCATATGAGAATCGAGTGGCTCCTTAAGATCAAGGAAGAGGTCACAAAACAGTTGAACGTAGGGTTCATCAAAGCCGTGCACCAAGTTGAGTGGATAGCCAATGTTGTGCCTGTACCAAAAAAAGATGTAAAAGTAAGGATGTACGTGGATTTTAGAGATCTAAACAAGGCTAGTCCTAAGGACAATTTCCCTCTTCCTCATATAGAAGTCTTAGTGGATAATACAACTGGTAGTGCCTTGATGTCTTTCATGGATGGTTTCTCGGGATATAACCAAATCGAGATGGCTCTTAAGGACATGACCAAGACCACATTCACCACTGAACAGGGGATTTATTTTTATATGGTAATGCCATTTAGGCTTAAGAATGTAGGATTTGTTGATGCACGGGCTACGTGAGCAGGGCCTGTTGGAGGCCCTTCTCCATAATTATGTGGTTCGCTTGGAGCTTTTGGTGCTCTCTCTCTCTCTCTCTCTCTCACAGAGGAGGAAGGTAGGTCTACCTTTGGATATGTGGTAGGAATCTTGGCTAAATTTTTGGTGATTATCAAAGGTAAGTGAAGTTGCCACCAATCATTGGGTTTTCTAGGGTGTGATTGGTCACTTGTTTCTGTGGATGGCAAAAAAATCTTGATTCTTGAGTCCGAAAGTTTGGTTACATGTGGCGAAGGTGTTAGGCACCCTACAACGCCTGTCCAAGGATAGTCCTTTGTTTTGATAAAACCTTAATTTTCGGAGATTGGCAGTAAAAAACATGATTTTGGCATTGGCTTTTGGAGCTTTGCATGCATGGGGGGCTTTGAGGTTTGGCTTTTGAATGGGTGTGGGCCCAATCTATGCTTTCCTAAGGCATTCAGGCAAAGTACTAGATTTCTATGGCGAAAATCCGATGACATGTCACCTTACTTTCGCAGGAAAAATTAGGCATCACTTTGCCTTAGGTGACATGGATTGTGACAATCACACCGGAAGGGGTGAGCAAGGTATATATATACATACATCATGCATAATGCAAGCACATAGAGTAAGAAAGTAAATGCCTACATCTCTAGAGCATGGCCCAAAATATAGGTGCAAGAAAGTAAACAGGGGTCGCCATGCCTTAGAGATGAGGACGAATGGTACACGGCCGCATGATATACATAATACAACACATCTAAGAAAGAAAGGAGGGATGAAGGAAGGAGGGTTTAAAAGAGTACATAACCAAAAGGGAGAGGCAAGACCCCTAAGCCTACTAAACATAACCTCTTGGCTTATATCCATATGCTCGCATAAAGTAGATAAGCATGATAGACATAGCAAGCAAAGAAACAAGAAAGTAAGCAAACAAGCGAGAGGTTCAAAAGGATAATTCTTAGAGTTTTAAGAGTTCAACAAGGGAGAGAGGAGAGAAAAAGAACAAAACAAGAAAGCCAAGAAGGAGTACTTCGTCCTATATCCTTGAGATTATTCAAAATATCACTTAGCTTTCAAAGAAACATATGTAAATGTTGGAAAATCTGCTTTTGTATCTCATACAAAGCACACAGCAGAAGCAACAATCACGGATCTACTTCATTCATGAGAGATAACATATAACCTTGAATTCTAGAACAAAGAATAGAAAGCGTACCTTAATGCAATGAAATTCAAAACCAAGACTTGAGAATACCTTTAATCTTCATCTCAATTCCACATGTTGCCCAAGAAGTGTGGTCTTTCAATCAGTCTTTTTGTACGTTGATTCTCAAAGAAAGTTCTTCTTCTCATTGTAGAGAAAAATTGTTTTCTTTTTTTTTCATCATACGTACATGCTAACTATCTTGGTAGTTACTTTATTTAATAACTCTTATTAAATAAAAATTGATTATCTAATTGGGTTAGCCTTTTGGGCCTACCCAATTGGGCTTTAGTTTGTGACTTGATATTAGACCAAAGGGAATAAATAAGACTTTAACTCTAATGGGTCTTGGGCTTTTCTGTCAATTCTTGACAAATCCAAAGTTACTATTAATTATATTTAATACTACTATATAAATATAATTGCACTTTAGGCCTTATTAATAAATTATATACCAAGACTCTAATGATATCATATGACATTTCCATGAAATATCTATAGTGAACAAAGTCATAAAAAATTGTCACTTTGTAAACAACTATTTTATCCTTGAGTACTCGGTTTAATATTTTAGTTATTTACATTTATTGAAATTCAATTTCAATAAATGTAAGCTTTAGTAACTCCTTACTAAAGTGGGCGCCCTGAATAACCAATTCTCATTAAACTTATCTCAAGGGAATATTTCGTGTCTCTATGAAAAGAGATTATGGATTCCATTTTGAGAATATGTGTTCTCTCAACACTACGTGTGGTTACTCAACATACTGAAATTTTGACCGTGAATATTAGATCTCACTTCTGATATATCAAAGTAACCTACATTTCATGATCGAGTTCACTATCCTCTCAGGATTGAGAGTTTATGAAATTGGAAGTTGTGAGATTAATTATTCAAGTGACGGTTGTTGATTGAATAATTAATCTCACAGCAGTCTAATTCAATATGTCTTAACTCTTAAGACACATCAACACATGAACTAGAAGTCTCTACTTCCATGATCAAGACAAACCATCTTAGTTGATGTGTTACAGTCTTTGCAGATGAAACAACTAATTTCATCACCGACTACAAACTATATTTTGAGTTTTCAAGAAACTTGTGATTTATATCAAGGACTATGATAATGTTCTATTAGTTCATAAATAGTCTCATATAATTAAACAACTTAATTATTAATAACATGTCAATAAATTGGATTTTAGGGCATAAACCCCAATAGAAGAAGGTCGTTTTTCCTAATCTAATATGGATGGATAAAAATTCTTGATTCTTGAGTTCAAAAGTCTGGTTATGTGTGGGGAAAGTGTTAGGCACCCCACAATGCCTCTTCGTAGACAGTCCTTTGTTTTGGTAAAATCTTAATTTTCGGACATTGACAATTAAAAACGAGCTATTGGCATTAGCTTTCAGGGGTTTAAATGGATCGGGCTTTCAGGTTTGGTTTTGGAAAGGTTGTGGTCTCGATCAATGCTTCCCTAGTGTGTTTGGATTCAGTGCCAAATTTCCACGATGAAAATCTGGTAGCATTTCTCCTTATTTTCGTGGTGGAAATTCAATAGCGCATCTCCTCAGGTGCATCATAGTACATAAAACACTATTCTCACCAAGCTTTTGATGTGAGAATACGGCAACAAAGGCGCCCCACTTTCATGGAAAAAATCCAGTAGAGTTTCGCGTTTAGTGTGCTATGGCACATTGGCAGGGTTTCAAGCCTATGTATACGGCGCGTTCCAACAGGCACGAGCCGAAGCCCTTCAAAGCATCAAACATATTGATGTGTGTCGCATACATGGGGAAACCAATGACACTTTCTGACATGGATCAGGACGATCACATCACGATAATTATGCACACAATATAGCATGAATATGCACCTACAACAATTGCCTTGGGCACATACCCACTCTACAAGGTTAAGAGCACTCATGGCTAGATAGGGTTGCTTACATAGCCACGAGGGTCCATCATACAAAGCGCGCAATATATATATATATATATATATATATATATTCATAAATCATGCATAACGCCATCACACATAGCAGGAAAGTAAAGCATACATTGCCAATGTCCTAAGGGTATAACATAATAAGGTACAGGAAATGTAAAATAGACATTGCCATACTTAGGGAACGCAGCCCAAGCAAGGTGCAGGAAAGATAAAGGGTACATGGAGAGGAAACCCTAATAAAATGCTCTAGAGAAGAGGCTAAGAAAGAGGTAGAAAGATGTAACCACTCGGGGAGGCTAGGCCTCCTAATCTAATGAACGTTGCCCTTTTTGGGCTTTTGTCTTCTTACTTGCATCCCTTGCCTTTGTTGCTTGCACCAAGGAGGTCGTGCACTTGCTCTAAGCGTCCTCTCTCCATGTGTGTACATGCAATAAACAAACAAAGCAACTAGCAGAAAAGCAAAGTGACAACAAAAAAGTAAAAAGAGCATGCAAAGAGACACACTAGCAAAAAAGCCAAACGGGGGCAAATAAACACGTTAAGCACACGACGGGGCAAACAAACATGTTATCAAACAAAAGGGGGTGTTATGTGGGTTTCGATCGGGTGTCCATAGTTCCATGAGATTGGAGTATGGATGACACACGTGCCATCAAACAAAATTTCTATAAAGGACTCGTGGTCTCGTGTATCAAAGACGGGTGTGAACTCGCACAAGATAGGTGGAATTAGGCTTGATGACACAAGCAAGCATAGGCTCATGCATGAACATGTTGGCAAGCGTGCAAAAATACGAAGAAGCAAAGAAATCCAAATAGGTGACATAGAACAAACAAGGCAAGCATATAACATCATTGCACGAAGCAGAGAAATGTGCATGTCAAGCACACCAACATCATGGAGATGTGTCTCACAAGCGGTTACATCCAAACAAATGACGATAGGGATGGATGGAACCACATAAGAAAGTGGCCTCAAAGACTGACAAGCACAAGCCCACAGAGGGCACAAAGCATGGCAAAGCCTAGATCTATACAAGCAAACATGGATATAAAGCACAGAAGCAAGCAAACATACACATGCATAAATGAAATGATCCAAACCATTTGATATAGGCCTAGGTGTATGGATGTAGGCCTAGACCACAAGATCCAGATCTACACCCTACCTAAAGCGCCAAAGCACAAGAAAGAGATATATCAAAAGACAAAAAGGCTATAGAAGCACATGGCATAGCAACCAACATTTAGATCTAGACACATAAACATGGCACGGGGCACAGAAAGATAAAGATCTAATCACAAACATGGCAAGGAGCACATAAACATGTAGATCCAAGCATAAACATGGCAAAAAGCACCTAGGCATATGGATCTAAGCACAAACATGGCCAAAAGCACCTAGGCATATGGATCAAAGCACAAACATGGCCAAAAGTACCTAGGCATATAGATCTAAGCACAAATACAATATTTAGACATATCCTAGCCCAAGAAGGCTAGGCCAGCATCATAAAAGTGATAAACCATGATAGAAAGCAAGGAGACATGCTAGAAAAGCTATAAAACATGCTAGGAAGCAAGATAAAGTAAAGATATACTAGGGAAAGCAATAAAACATGTCATGAAGCAAGGTAAAGCAAATGGTGTAAATTGTAGCTAAAAAGCTACATCTACACCCTTAGAACCTCAAATCCAAGGTCCTAAGACCAAGGAGAGGAAAAAGAGTGCAAAAACACTACCTCTTGATTTTTGAGAAAAGAAAAGAATCAAAAGTTTTTGGATGTGTTTGAGAGAGAATTTAGAAAGGAAAAGAGAGAGAATATGCTTAGAAAAGTGCTCCAAAATGCCCAAAATCCATTTTTTTTAATAATAAATTTAGGGTTTGGGGGGTATTTATAACTATTTGGCATGCATTTCAAGGCTGTGGCCGCTAACTCGGGTATGCTGACATCAGCAATTTCGTCTTTTTCCTTCAGCTTTTTGGTTCTGAATTTGATCACATATTTGAAGGCCTTCCCGAAATTTGATTGAGTTGTTCTTTGTGTCTCTAGAAAGCTTTAGATGTCTAGTTTTCAGAACACTAAACAAAATTGAAAACCCAATGGTTGGATCAAAAGTTATGGCATAGGGAAGCAAGCTAATGCGCCTGGCACGATTTTCAAGATATCTCAACCGTTTTAACTTCGATTTTGGCCCATGAATAGTTGTTGGAAAGGGAATTTGATGCTCTTCACAATGAAGCTATTTTCAACCCTTCAGGCAGTTGGATCAAAATTAGGGTATTCAGTGCCTTCAAGAGTCAACCTCGGGTCAAACTTGACAAAAATCTCCAATTAGCTTGGGTTTGATGTAGAAGCATGAAAAATGTTGTTTTGGGATGATTTTGATCAACTTTGACCTTCAGTCAACCCAGGGTTGACTAGGGGCATTTTGGTCATTTTGATCTAAAATTGCACTTCGAGTTCTTCGATGCTCGAACAGGTTGTACTATGTCAATCTAGGTATTTCTGTGGCCCCATAGAGGAAAGTTAATATTTTTGAAATTTTCAGGGTTCGCCACACAAATTGATAAGTTGGACAAAATACAGTATCTATAGCTGCCCCCTGTTTATCTAACATCTTGATTGCAATGAGAGGTGTTGGATAAAGAAAGTGATTCCATATTGCGTGCAAAAATTGCACCATTCATGGGCCAAAAACTGTGTTACCCTGATAAGGTTGAGCTGCTACGACGGATTTAAGAATAATTCTAGACTTGGTACTTAATATTGAGCAAAGTTAGACTCTTTTTTTTTTTTTTTTTTCTTTTTTTTTTTAATTTATTATTTTTTTAGGCAACATAGATGATCATGCAAATGCTGGATGCTATGAAAACTCACTAGTAGACACTTGGTTTTGTACCCATAATATAATTTTGGAAGATTACTAAAATGACCATTTCAAATACCCAAAAAATTATAGTTGCACCTCATGCATTAAATCACTCATCACATGTCATAAAAATGATTTTAAGATTCTAACAGTTGCAATGATATGCCCGATTCCCATATTGGACCGTTGGATTGAAAGATATCACAAGATCAAGTTTTTACGGTTTGCATGCATTGTATATGGGTGAAGTTGATCTCGTGTTATTAATTGAAATTAATTTTGATTGGTCAACAATTAAAATTAATTGAATAATTTATGTGATTGGCTGTTGTTTTTTTTATCAAAAGTAAGCTTGGTTGCATAGGAATAAAATGAATAATCAAATAACAAGCAAATTGCTGATAATTAAGTCTTTTTAGAATATTTATCTATCATATAATTATTATTTTAAGGAAATGATTATCAAAATAAAAGGGATTTATTTTGGAATAAAAGTTAAAAATACATCCAAATGCAATTCCCGAATTAGGAAACCCCTAAAAAAGAGTCCAAATCGAACCAAAAGAGAGGATTGGACTCGGCACTTGAGAGAGCCAATCGGCACATGGCAAGTGCCGATTGGCACTTCCATACTGCCGGTTGGCACAGCTTCAAGGCACAGCCCCAAGATATTCAGATCAAGCCAAAACACATCCAGTTTAATTTTTTAGGGACAAGATTTTGACCTAATTCATATCTGATCAAACCTAACTTATTTTCTAAGCACCAAATCTCTATAAATAGGAAATTAAAATGAGAAATTAGGATATTTTATTTCCTGACCTCTCTCTCTCCCCCTATGTTAAAGAAATTCTGGAAGCTTTGTTTTAGAAATTTCTTTTCTGTTAAGTGGCTCTTATTTTAGATCTAAAAAATATTCATTCTCCTTGATTTCTGAAATAATTCTCTCCTAGTGGAATACTTTCATGTAGGTGAGTTTCTATCTCTTGGTTTACATGTTCATATAAATAATTCAATTCTCCATGCTCTTAACATGTTCTTCCTTTTGTTTGCCTTGATTCTCTTTTAGTCATATGATGTATGTTTATTTATGCATATGTGTTGTTTTCATATAGTTATGTGATGCATATGATTAAATCCTAAATCTGTTGCTTTATTTAAAACAAAAATCAGATCTGAATTTATTTTTCAAACCCCCATTGTTTTCTTAAAAAAAAATCAGATCTGAATTATTTTTCAAAACTCCATGGTCTTCTTAAACAAAAAATCAGATCTGAATTATTTTTCAAAACTCCATTGTTTTCTTGAACTAAAAATCAAATCTGAATTTTTTTTTTAAATCTCTTTTGGTTTCCAAAACCAAAATTCAGATCTAAATTTTATTCTAAAAATTCATTCTTCTTTTCACTTTAAAAAATCATATCTGAATTTTATTCTAAAAATTCATTCTTTTCACTTTGAAAAATCAAATCTGCAATTTCTTTTGAAAACCATTATGTTTCTTAATTAAACGATCAAATTTGGATTTTCCTTTGGGAGATTCATTTTGTTATATAATTAAGAAATTAGATTTGAGAACCCCCTTTTTAAAAGTCCATTCCTTCTTGTTGTTGTTGTTGTTGTTTTATTTTATTTTATTTAAATCAGATCTGAATTTTTTATCAAAAAATTTATTTTGCCTAATTTGAACTTCTCTTAAAAATCCTTTACCCTTAAATAAAATTCAGATGTGATTTCTTCTTGCATAAATGCAACAGATTTAGGATTTTGCACATTAACCAACTTTAGATCTAGGAATATTGACACAAAAATTTGCATCTCACTTTTTTAATGGGTATTTAAAAGGTCATTTAAAGTCTAGAAGACCAGACTCTGTCTGGGTAGGGTGGGTGCCTAACATCTTCCCATCCTGTAACCTAGTCCCCAAACATTAGAATCTTAGTTTGGTGGATTTAGTGTCCAATTTTATTTTGGGTAGATTGTAACTATGAAACAAGACCTTGTTACTTGATTGTAACTAGGAATCAAAGCAATGTAAAGTTCTTTCTACCATGATGTAATTGTTTTCAATTAATGAGAATGTGTATTATTCAAGATATGTTGTAATTTGTATAGTTTTCTTATCTTACTTATAAAATAAGTAGCGACTCCATATGATCCTGAAAGGGAAGGTGCCAATGCCTACACCATTTTCTGAGAGCACCCATAGGTTTTTACCCTGGTCTCTCACAGTGGCAACTCTGTTGGAGATGTCGAGGGCTAAGCTTCACATTAGACTTTAAATAACCAATTAAATACCTTGGTGTTTGTATGATATTTGTTGCTTGTCTGGTATTGCTTATGTCTGTATATTTTTTGCATAGCATTTTGTTTGAAATGCCATGTTGGTTGTTAGAAGCTTTCCCTAACTATCATTGTGTGTGCCATCAAACAACAAATATGCATGTACCCATCTCAACATAGATGGGGACCTAGCTTTGTTAGACCCAACCAAGCATTTTCGTAGGGGAGAATTTGGTTAAGATCAGAGGGAAGACTCCAAAGAGAATCCAAGAGCGATAGCCAAGCCAGTAGTTCCAGTCCCAAGCCTATCACCATACTAAAGCCCTTATGTATAGAAGGCACCCCACAGTTACAGCACCTCAACCCCGTGTTTGACTTGCAAGACAGCCCAAGCGACAAGAGATCTGAAGACTCTGTCGTCATGGTAGAGGGAGAGGAACGCCAAAACACTAAAGAACGAATAAGCACTCAAGAACTACTAAACACCGTGGTGGCAAGCTAAATCCAATCAAGGGAAGACATAAACCTCATAGTGCAAAAGTTCCAGAATCTGAAGAGTAGTCAAGAGGAAAATAAGACTAATCAGACTTCCCCTATCTCGAAGGGTGAGAAGAAGATTAATGAGAAGATGAGTAAGATGGAGGAGATAATCAAAAGGGTGCGTAGGATGGATGATCTTATGGATTATCAGTCGCTCTCTCTTTTCCCAGATGTAAGGCTACCTCGAAAGTTCAAAATGCCAGTCTTGGACAAGTTTGATGGCACTAGTTGCGCTATATCCCACCTAAAGATGTACATGAGGGCTATGCAACCCTTTGGCACAAATGTTCCAAAATACCTTGACTAGAGCTGCCCTTAGATTGTTCCTTAACATGGAAGATAACAGAGCTCGAAACTAGGAAGACATTTGTAGGGAGTTTCACAACTAGTGCAAGTACAATATAGAGGTGGACGTGACAAGAAGAGACTTGGAGACTATCAAGCAAAGGCTGAAGAAGTCCTTTTCCACCTTCATAACCAAATGGAGGTCCAAAGTCGCCCAGATGATGAATAGGCCAAATGAAGAAGAGCAATTAACCATGGTTGTAAGAAACTTATTACTGTATACCATAAATATTTGTTTGCTTAGTACTTTCCAAACTTTAAAGCTTTAATAGCTATTGGTACTCAGATTGTGGATGCAATAAATAATGGGACCCTAAAGAATGAGGATGCACCTAAATTTAAAAGGAATTTTGGGCCTTCAAGGAGTGCCTCAGTGCAAATATCACAAGGACTGCCTCCAAGGCCTAGGAGGGAATTTCATGAAATTTATATTTCGATGAGTGAAATGTTTAAAAAGCTAAAAGCAAAAGGGTTACTAAAACCCTTAGACCAAAAACCAATCCCAAACCCATTACCTGCAAAGTTTGATGTGAGTAAAAGGTGTTCCTACCATCAAGGCCCAGGCTGTGATATTGACAGGTGTTAGAATCTTTGTCATGCAATTCAAGATTTTATAGACACTAAGGTGATTACACTACCTACAAGGCTTGATATCACCAACAAACCCTTGCCCAATCACATTTTTGGGAGAGGACTAAGGACCAACTGTTTGATTTCTGAGGAGGAAGGAGAGAAGGACTCGTCTAAGTTGATCTATAACCTACCCGAATGCTTTATGATGACTTGGGAAGAGTTAATGGGCATGATGTCTACAATAGAATACGAAATATGGGGTGAGGATACTGCAAAAATCCCAAACTACCCAACATCCACATATGGAAGGAGACACTTCAAACCACAGTCAGATAACATCCATATATAGATGGAAACACTTCAAACCCCAATTTGACTACCCAACATCAACATATGGGGGGAGACACTTCAAACCCCAATCAGATAATCCAACATCCACATTTGAGGGGAGACACTTTAAACCCCAAGATATTGAATCAAATGACCTATAAAAAATTGCCCACATCACAAGGGGGGAAGACACTTCAAAACCCCACATTTAGAGATAGACAACCCGGTAGAAGCTCTAAATAATGGAACCCAACAAACACCTAATGAAGAAGATGAGGTCCTTAAGCAGTTGCAGAAGACCCAAGCCAACAGATCCTTATGGGGTTTACTCATAGCCTCATACAAACGTCGCCAAATTTGGTGGACCTTCTCAATCAAATCCAAGTCCCTACAACCACTACTTTTCAAGATTTGAATGCTATGATTAGGTCAATAAGTAAGGACCTAACTATTCCTTACTCTGACAAAGATTTAACTAAAAAGGGAAAGCGTCATAATGACCCATTGCACATTACTGTAGTTGCCAAAGGTAAGAGGATACCAAATGGTCTTACTTGATGATGGAAGTGCTCTGAATGTGTGTCCTTTAAAAACCACAAGTTGCCTAGGCTTGAATGTTGAAGATTTTATGCCATCTGATTAGCATGTGAGAAAGCATATGACAACAGCAGGAGGGATGTTTTGGGGACAGTGACACTAGAGCTCACCATAGGGCCCATGATAATAAAAAAAAAGTGGAATTTCAAGTACTAAACATAGCTTCATGCTTTAACATGCTTCTTGGGTGACCATGGATTCATGATATAGAGGCTGTACCTTCATCCCTATATCAAAAGGTTTGATTTCCCCACGAGGGAGCTATAGTTACCATATATGGTGACACTTTAACTGTACCAAAGACCATTTTTGGTATCGAGTTTGAGAAGGAGGCGGAAACCTTAGATGGCTTTGAGATTGAGAAGCTTGGTTTTGAGAGAAGGGTAGAAGAGGTTGAAAAAATCCCTAATGACTTTGATCCCTATAACAACAGCAATGTGGTAGCAATGATGAGGTAGATGAGTTATTTTCTAGGGATGAGTCTAGGGAAGACCGTGAAAGAAGCGGCTATTTGAGTCTCGATAATTCCCACAGCCACACCCCTTTTCGAGTTAGGTTATAAACCTACAGATGATGATTTATTAGAGATGGAATTGAGGAAGGTGGCTCGCGTAAAAGCTAAAGCAAAGGGACTTCCTAGTCCCCCAAAACGCTTAATCCACACACTTCTATATTGAATGGGAAGTTTGTCAAAGCTGGAGATAGTCAGCGTTACTGGGGAACTTTTGAACCGAGATATGATCCTGAGTAAAAAATAATGGTGCCTGGATTCGAATTATTCCTTGTTTGTGACAATAAGCTTCTAGAACTGAAGGAGGAAGATATGGATTGGGTCCTGACTAATTGGCCAGATTACATGGATCCTAATGCAATGACTACACTGTTGGGAGATGTTATCTTTAATATAGAAGAAGAAAAATACTGGGAGGCTTGCCAACATGCATTGAAGAACCCTTACAAAGCAAGAACGGATGATGAAAATGATGAAGAGGGAGAAGCCCCTAGTGATGATGATGAAGGTAATGGCATTGAAGATGGCAATAGTGGTGTTAGCGATAGTGATGATAGTGAAGATAGTGATGGTGGAGACAATAGCGGTGATGACCGTGATAGTGAAGGAATTAATAGTGAAAACTATGATAACCGAGATAGCGGTAATGATAGGGGTGAACCCCCTAGTGATAGAGAGGATGAAGATGCGGGAGCTTTCTATGAAGACAATTCTTGTGATGATGTGGACTATTATGATGAAGACATAAAAGATGATGCAGAAGTTGTAGGTGGAGACCATGAGGAATACCCTTATAGGCAACCTTCGGATTGGAGTTGCATTACAGATGTTAGTTCAAAATCTGGTCCCTGATATGATAAGTATGGTAGGGAGATTCCTGAGCTTGGTTCGTTTCATAATCCAGAATTCGGCTCATTGACTGCATACATTGATCAAGAAGACGATATAAATGCAAGATTGGCGACACTTGATAGAAATATAATGATCCACAGCTTTAGAAACTTAACTTTGAAGGATTTTGAAGATGAAGATGAGTGAATGAAAGGGAGAAAATTAGAGTATTCCCCCCCTCCCCCCCCCCCCCTCAATATGTCCACCAAAGCAACAAAGGGAGGCAAGATTTATTTGGGGAGTGGATGGATAACATAGAGCGCCTGGACGACTATGCATTTGACAAGATCGTAGATATGGAGGTTGATGGTGAAAGCCTAGACTATATGGAAGAGGTCCCTAGAGTGTTGATGTTAAAGGAAGAAGGAACTCACTGGGAGCCAGCTGCCATCGTCGAAGCCACAATTGAGTCGAAGAACCATTGTTTCTATCCCCATTAAGTCTATCTCTGCCAATATTATTATTCCTGCTGAGTCTGTTTGTGATCCTGTTTCTATTCCTATAGAGTCAATTCCTGTTGAGTTTGTTAAAAACTCTACCCCTTATAATATAATTTCTGATTCTACTTATTTGTTGGCTTTGAATGTTTTTATTTCAGAAATTAGTAAAGAAACTTTTAATAGTGAAGAATTAAAACAAGGACATGTAGAACCTATAAAAGAAGAAATCCAATCTGTTAACCAAGGAATTGATGATGAACCTAAGATGGTCCAAATTGGTAACACCTTAACTTCCTCTAAGAAGGATGCATTAGTCACACTACTGAAGGAATTCAAGGAGGTGTTTGCATGGTCATACGAGGATATGCCCGGGATTGATACAGATATAATGCAACATTGCATTCCTAAAGACCCAACCATGAAGCTAGTCAAGTAGAAGTTGAGAAGGACTACTGAAGGAATTCAAGGAGGTGTTGCATGGTCATATGAGGATATGCTCGGGATTGATACAAATATAGTGCAACATTGCATTTCTGCAAACCCAGCCATGAAGCTAGTCAAGCAAAAGCTGAGAAGGATGAAGCCAGAGTGGACTCTCAAGATCAAGAAAGAAGTTGAGAAACAATACAATGTGGGATTCTTAAAGGTGGGAAACTACCCAGAATGGTTAGCTAACATGGTTCCAGTATTGAAGAAGGACGGAAAGGTGAGAATGTGTGTAGACTTTAGAAACCTTAATAAGGCTAACCCAAAGGATGATTTTTCCTTGCCTCATATTGATATTCTGGTCGATAATTCGGTGGGACAGCTATCATTCATGGATGGCTTTTTGAGACACAATCAAATAAAGATGGCTCTAGAAGATATGGAGAAGACATCCTTCATTACTCCATGGGGGACCTATTGCTACAAGGTCATGCCATTTGATCTTAAGAATGTTGGTACCACTTACCAACGGGCAGCCACTACTTTGTTGCATGATTTAATACATAAAGCAGTAGAATTTTATGTGGATGACATGATAATGAAGTCCAAAGACTGTGAAGGGCACATATCTGCTTTACGGAAGTTCTTTAAAAGAATCCAATGCACTTTTAGTGTGACATTCGGAAAATTGTTGGGGTTTATGGTAAGTCAGAGAGGAATTAAGGTAGATCCTAAGAAGATCAAGGCAATTGTAGAAATGAAGTTTCCAAGGACTGAGAAGGAGATCCGAGGGTTAGGGAGGATACGATACATAAGCAAGTTCATACCCTTACTCACCATGACATGTGAACCACTTTTTCGATTACTTAAGAAAGAAGTTCCCACAGTGTGGAATGAATAGTGCCAAGAAGCCTTTGAGGAGATTAAGAGTTATTTGATGAAGCCACCAATACTAGTTCCACCAGTACCTGAAAAGTCGTTATCGCTATATCTCATAACCACAAATACAACAATGGGGGCTTTGCTTGCTCAATATCTGGAGGAGTCTAGAAAAGAAATGCAATTTACTATATTAGCAAGAAGATGATGGCTTATGAAGAGAAGTATACAACACTTGAGAAGATGTGTGTGGCACTTGTATGGGCTACCCAAAAACTCAGACATCACATGCTTGCTTTTAAGATCTTGTTGATAGCTAGAATGGATCCTTTGAAATATTTGATGGAGAAGCCGACTAAATGGGTTTTGCTTTTGTCAAAATTTGATATCAAGTACGTGACTCAGAAGTCCGTAAAGGGAAGAGCAATTGCTGATCACTTAGCTCATTGTTCACCTGAAGAAGTCGAAGAAATCCAAGGGGACTTTCAAGATGAAGATATCATGGTAATAGAGTCAGAATCATGGAATATGTATTTTAATGGAGCAACTAATTAGAATGGAAGTGGCATTGGAGTTCTCCTAATTTCTCCAAAAGGGACACATATCCCATTCTCTTGTAGGCTTAACTTTCCTACCACTAATAATGCCACCGAATTTGAAGCTTGTATTATGGGAGTTGGAAGTTTATGGTGACTAAGTTTTGATAATTTCTCAGATTTAGAACAGGTGGAAGATTAAGGAAGAAAAGCTAGTGCCTTATCATGAATGTCTTCAAAATTTGGCATTAAAGTTTGGAAAGATTCAATTCCAGTATGTGCTGCGAATGCAGAATCAGATTGTAGTTACTTTAGCAACAATGGCATCCATGATGGATGGGCCTAAGGAAGACCAAGCTCGGCCAATAGTGGTGGAACAAAAAGAAGAGCCAGCTTATTGCATGTCATTAGAAGGAGAAGAAGAAATAAACAAGGAGGGTGAATGGTAATCAGACATTTTACAGTATCTCAAGGAGGGGACATACCAAAATCTGCAGATAAGAATGACTAATTGACTATATAGATGTTATCCTCTAATTACATTATTTGCGGTGAAAGTCTGTATAGAAGATCGTATGATGGAATTCATCTTCTCTATGTGACTGCCAAGGAAGCACAGCAAGTAATTGAGGAGGTCTATGAGTCAAGTTATAGGTTACATATGAATGCACACATGTTGTCACAGAAGATAATGAGACAAGGTTATTATTGGACTACTATGGAAGCAAATTATGTAGCTCATGTTCGGAAATGTCACCAGTGCCAAGTCCATGGAGATTTGAAGCACATGCTGCCAATGCCATTACATACCATAACTTCACCATGGTCGTTCTCTACATGGGGAACAAATATTATTGGGAAGATTCACCTGACAACATCAAACGGTCATGAATTCATACTGGTAGCTATTGATTACTTCACTAAATGGGTGGAGATTGCCTTGTATAGGGTGTTGAACTTGAAGAAAGTTGCTCAATTTATTCAGACTAATATCATCTGCCAATAGGGGGTACCACATGAAATTACCTTAGATAACGGGCTGCATTTCAAAGGAGAAATAGAGAAGTTACTTTGAGAGTTCAATATTCAACACCACAAATCATCAACTTACCGCCCTCAGACGAATGGAGCAGTTAAGGCTGTAAACAAGAACATAGGGTAGATTTTGAAGAAAAGCACGAAGAACTACAAGGATTGGCATTTACAGTTACCCTATGCACTTTGGGGGTACAGGACATCAATTCGGTCATCCACGGGAGCGACTCCCTATTCGTTGGTGTATAGGATGGAGGCAGTCCTTCCCATTGAGATGAATGTTCGTTTATTAAGAATAGTGTTAGAGAGTGAAATCCCGAAGTGGATTGGTTGCAAAGTAGGTATGACTAGTCTGGCATGATGGATGAGAAGAGGCTCAAAGCCTTGTATCACGTTCAAGGTTACCAAAGGAGACTCAGAAAAGCCTTTGAGAAGAAAGTAAGAGCTAGAAATTTGAAGACAGGAGATCTAGTGCTGAAGGTCATTTGAGCCTCGATTCAAGAAATGAATGGGAAATTTAAGTAGAATTGGGCAGGTCCATACATCATCAAGCAAATATACTCCAGGGAGTAGTAATATTGATGGACTTAGATGCAAACCCGTTTACTGAGCCCACTAATATGGATCAATTGAAGAAATACCATGTCTGAGGTGGTAGTCTGAAGAATGGCCACGTTTGAAGTGGTTGTAGATTATGTCATTTTCTTTCCTAGGTTCGGCCAAAAAAAAATGGTAGATTGAAAACTTGAAAGGGCGATCAATACAAAAGGAGTGTGGAAAAAAAGAAAGTGAAAGAGCCTGTTAGGTTGAAAGCCCGAAAGGGTGGCCTAGGAAAAAATTAAGGCAAATAAAATGAACTACGTGATGACCTAATCCTTCTACCAAGGAGGTACATAGGCAACCATATATTGGTCTTGTCATAACTTACCTAAACCCACCATTCACCCATTAAGTATTTAAGAAAAATGTTTACCAAGATCAAACCATTCCATCAACACAAACCATGTCATTTCATAAACCTTAAACAAAAACGAAAACCCTGAACATAAACCAAACCTTAAACAAAGCACAAACCCTAAACAAATGCCTGAAGCTGAAAGTTCTAAATAATTCCTAAAGCTAAAAGTTTCAAACTAACTTCTTTAATAAACATGTTCAAAGCCAAAAATAAAGGAGTCAGGTCCTTTTCAATTTTTTTTTCTTCTTCTTCGACTGCTCATTAGTTTCGTCTATGGTAATTAACTTGTTGTCTCTCTCCCTTCTTTTGAACTTATAATTGTCATCCTCTTGCTTGCCTTCGCTATCCTCAAGAAACTATTTTCTCATAAAAGCCATGTTAGGCTCTTTATCCTTAATCTTGCCCACTAGCCAGTTAGAGTATTCCACGGTCATCCTATGAAAGTAAACCTTAACGATAGATTGATCTACTCGATCAACCATGTCCAAGCCCAATAGCATGTTCCTTATAGAATTAGGAGTTGCATCCACAGGGATAAAAGGTTTTCTTCCTCTACCACCAGGCATCCCTTGCTCATACTGAAATTTTCTCAATAGTGTATCAGCCTTATAGAAATTCTCTCTCCTTAAGCCAACCAAGAAGATATGATCTGATCCCAGGATTGCAACAAAGGAGGTGGGCTCTTCCACCAATAACAATCCCAGCGAATTAAGATAATTGGATTTCTTGTCTAAAAATTTCACCCAATCGCTTTTAATTTGACACTTGGTCTTGAGGACAGCCCTACTAGGGAAATTACTAGGACCATAATTGGCAACAGTGGGTGTAGCTATCATGTCTAGTCTTTCCATCAACCATATCTGCAAAGTCAAGGGACTCCTGATGAATTGTTGTGATTCTCCACCAAGAAATACAGAGTTAACCTTAAAAGAGTTTCTACCAAGATCAAAGAAGCAGGATTATCACCATCCCTAACTTGACTCACAATTCCTATGGCTTAAGCATCTACAAAGCCGGGTCTTCTAGAGCAAAGAAAGAGTTCTCCCATGAAGCAAAGAGCTAAACCACAATTTTTCTGCATGTTGTCAGACAGACCATAAGTATGTTTATCAATAAGCCTTGTAACAACTGCATGAAGATTCACAATGTGGCCTTCAATCATGTTACTGGTAACTGAAGTAGAAAGGCTTAGGGCGTCAGATAAAATCTCCCTATGGTTAGGATCACATGAAACTGCTATAGATTTTTTTACTAAACTCATAACCCAGAATGATAGAAAATTCTTCGATAGCAAGACAAAGTTTAGCGGTGTTAAACTAGAATACATGATCTTCGGTATCCCCGAACTTCACAACGACACGGAGAAAATCCCACTTGATCTTGACATTCCTTTGAGCCTTGATCCCCTCTAGCTTGAAGGCAGTGAAATTGGTCTTGGTAACAAAATCAAAGCTACGAACCCATTCATTGATATCATGTATGATTGAATGAGGTGGATTTTGATTGTTGGCCATGAATAATTCTTGTATATGATTGCAGTTTCTTGATAGTTTTGATGCAGAGACTTGTTTGTAGGTTTAATGCTAAGATAGGTTCTTCTAACCTTTAACCATGCTTAAATAAGTTCAGAGAGTTTGAAGTTGATTGGGAAAGTGTTTCATAGTCCTAAACAGATAAAAAAAATTTCAAAAAAAGAAAAAGAAAAAGAAAACGGGTCAAAAAAAGTGAAAAGTCAGGGCAAGATTAGGTGTGCCAATTGACACCCCAAAGTGCCAATCTACACTCCCTAAGTGCCAATTGGCACCCAGTCCCCTTCGCGGGTGGTTCGATTTATTTTGCATTTTGGGCATGTTTTTGGCTCCTTCTGGTCCTGTCTTCATTCCGATAAAAGTGGTTATGCAATAAAATTTCTCAAAAAATCACATTAATTGTCAAATTGGGGCATTCGGCCATGCCTCATTCATTTTCAAAAGAACATCATCATCATCATTTGTTTCAAAAGAAAAAAGATGAAATCAACCAACTCAAAAATTTTCAAAATCATGCATTCATATTCTAAACTAGTGGTATTTGGCCATGCCTTATCCCCCCTTCTGAAACAAATCAAATCAATCATCTCTTTTCCTAAATTTTTTTTTTCCTAAAAATCACCATACATAAATTTTCAAACTAGGGCATTCGGCTGTGCCTCATTCAGGCGAACACAATCATGTCAAGAGTGGTCAAATAAGGTCAAATTGTACACTACAAAGCTTCAGCAGGTGAGTTCCAAACTTGTCTCATTTAAATCCTAGCAAGACTAGAGCCATCTAAGGACAAGGAGCTAAAGGTGGAAATTAATACAAATTTTCTGACAAGGGAATATTTTGTCTCTTGTGGGAAAATCAAAATACAAGTCAAGCATCATTTGAACTTCGAGTTTGCTGGCGGGAAGATCCTCTAGGCCCACCTCTAGAAGAACCACCCTCTGTGTCCTCTTGTAGGGATATTTGCACAATTTTATGCAATTTTGCTTTTCTTGTTGGTCTTTGATGCTTGAAAATTTGCGCTCGATTGTGTCTTGAGTAGTCCCTTAGGTTGTAGGAATCATGGGAGGGGTCTTGGTGGAGGAATCACACTCCAAATAGGGAAAGGAATTTCGCTCTGCCTTTCTTCCTGTATGCGCATATGCGCACCTACGTATGCAAGTCTTGACCATGCGTACGTAGCCTTGACCCTGTGTACTCATGTTGTAGGTCAGAAGAACCTTAACTGCTCTATTTAAGTATAAAATAGCCGTTGGGGGCCTCCAAACCATCACCAAACGTATTTTAAGCTCAGAAAACACTCTTTAAGGCTTTCCAATGGCAAAATTTTCTTCTTTAGAAGTCTCGGCATGGATTAAAAAGCTTGGCCCTAGTTTCAAAGAGGCCCTTATTCCCTTCGGTCTCTCTTGTATCTTCCTATACCACCAAATCAAGGTGGATGAACATCTTCTTCATGCTGTTGCTAACTTTTAAATTCCTACTTGGCATGTTTTTCATTTCAATGGTGTAAGGATATACCCTATTATTGAAGAGCTCAATGCGATCATTGGTGGATTTGAGATTAATACTCTCATTCTTCCTACTACTGCTAGGGATCTTCTTGCCTTAGTCCAAGCTCTTTTTGGAGTTTCTCTTGTCATTGCATAGCATTGGTGCATGTTTGACAAGCTGAATATCCGCTAAATTTTTGCACACTTTTCTCGGTTAACTGTTCCTATGGTTAATAGGTCACATTCTTATTATCTCAATGCTTTATGTTTGTGAATTCTTACGAAATACTTCTTGGTGCATGAGACAGTTCGCATAGATCAAAGGATGTGCTTGGTGGTTAGTGATCTGAGGGTGGGAATTCCTGTGAGCATGATCTTGGCTAAAACCTTTAATGGCTTAGATGCAGTTCATAGGAAGGAAGCAAATTTCTTTGTGGGAGCCCTCTCCTTCTTCAGGTATAATCCCTAATTTTGCCTAGATTCCTCTAATTTTTGCATGGATTGCCTTTTGGTTTTCAACCCATCATGGCTCCTTATATCATCTTTGTCATTTTTTCTTTTTATCTTTCCTTTTTCCACTCATGCTTTTTTTTTTCTCCTTTTTCAGATTTGGCTATATGAGAGGCTTCGATTGCTTCATCCCCCCACTGTTCCTCCTAGTTAATACCTCCCTAAGCATTATCGTGACCGCAGGCCCAAGCGTACTGAGATGAACTTTGATGATTTCATAGAATTCATGAAGCATATTGATGCCTCAGATATTCAATAGGTAGTGGAATGGTGGCATATTTCAGGCATGGTCAACTGCTGCTTCAAGGATAACTATGTTCCTTTGCTTGGGCTTTGCTATTGCTCTTACTACTCTACATGTTGCATTGCAAGGCAATTTGCTAACCGTCATGGAGCTCTTAGTGATGATGGTTCCTTCCATACCTTGGCAGTTTGGGCAGAATTTGTGAAACTTGGTTGCGAAGAATGGTGACCAAAGGCATCTGTTTTCCTCAATTCCTTCATCCAACTTCGGGATACAAGAAATGGCTAGAGATTGACATGAAGTGGGTTCACATAGATGAGAAAGCTTACAAGAGGTCCAACAAAAGAAAGAAGGGTGATTGACTACCTTGATATGCCCCAAATTTTACTTTTCTACACTTTATGATTCTTAAGTCTTTTTTTTAAAAAAAAAATTTAGTAACGGATTGGAATGTTCCCAATCCCCTATGGAAACAATTTATTATCTTTTAATTTAAACAATAAGAGAATCATCCATTTATTATCTCTGCTTATTGTCATTATTTTTTTGTCTTTTTCTTTTTTTCATGCCATGTAATATTTGCCCATGATGCCCTTGTAGGAATTTTCACCATAACCATGGTCTTTTCCCCTATCTTTTTCCTAGACCGCCCTTTTGGGTTTTCAATCTAGAGGGGTTCCTTTGCCTTAATTTTTGCCTCGGCTACCCTTTCGGGCTTTCAACCTAGCAGGCTTTTTTCTTTTCTCTTTTAAATGTTATATCTTCGGAGTCTATCCATGTTGACTGGGTGAATCATCTATTCTCCATCCAAATTTGTAATTCTTGTAGCACCTTTTGACATGATTTTCTTGATAATAAAAGGCCTCGGCCATCTTGACTTCATCTTTCCTCTTGGATCAAAAGTTTCATCTCTAAGCACTTTTAGGACCAAGTCTCATTCTTTAAGGTTCCTAGGTTTCACTTTTTTGTTGAATGCTCTAGCAATCCTCTTTCAATACCCTTATGCATGGTATTGCGCCCCAGCTCTCTTCTCATCTATTAAAGCTTATTGTTCATATCTTTCTTTCATCCAATCTTCCTCTAGGACCTTGGTTTCCACTAGCACTTTCAAAGATTGTATCTCTACTTCAATGGGAAGGACCACCTCGCTTTCATAGACCAAAGAGTAAGCAATTGCCCTAGTCGATGCACAGATAGAAGTTTTGTAACCCTATAAGGTGAACGAGAGTTTTTCGGCCCGATCCTTGTATGTCACTACCATCTTGGCTAAGATATTTTTGATGTTCTTATTGATTGCTTCCATAACCCTATTAGTTAGTGGTCGGTATGGTGAAGACCTATGATGCTCAAAGTGGTATAATTCCGTGATCTTTCAAACCTCTCCCTCAAAGTGGGAGCCATTATCTGAGATAATCTCTTGTGGTACCCCGTACTGGAAAATGATATTATTCTCTATGAATTGAGCCACATGTTTAGCTTTTAATACAGAGTAGGAGGCAGCCTCTACCCATTTGGTGAAGTAATCAATTGCCATTACGATGTACTCGTGTCCATTCGAAGCCTTAGGGGCTATCCTTCCAATCACATCTATGCCCCAAACTAAGAAAGGCCAAGGAAAGGTCATGCTGTATAGCTCACTAGGTGGCACGTGATTCAAGTTGGCATGTGTTTGGCAATCATGGCAACTCTTCACAAAGTCTACACAATCAGTCTCCATCGTGTTCCAATAGTATCTTATCCTTAGGATCTTTTTGGCTAACATTCTCCCATTCATGTGAAGACCACAAATCCCTTGATGAACTTCTTTCATAACTCTTTTGGCTTCTTCTTTCTTCAAACAATGGAGGTGCATGCCATTGTAATATCCTATAAAGCTATCCTCCATATAGTACACTTCGGCCGAGTGAACCAAGGTGGAGAAAAAAGAGTCACCACCTAGTTTTATGGACTAGGAACCATGTATATAGCGCCCTTACGTGGAAAGACTGATCTTACTACCAAAGTATGGGTTTGGAGTTTAGTTACGATTTTGGAAAGGTGTTAGACACCCAAAATTGCCCGACCCGTGGGTCGGCTTCCACTCATTGTGTCTTACATCTTAATCTTATTAAAGGCATGTTCAATATTTCATCTTAAAACTCACACACACACACACACACACACACACACACACACACACACACACTAGCATACATCTAAGTATACAACATGGCATTTCATCCCAAACCTAACATACATCTATCATACTTCTCATCACATCACAAACCCTAGCATCTATCATGCTTCTCATCACATTACAAACCCTATCATACGTCTATCATGCTTATCATCACATCACAAACCCTAACATACGTCTATCATGCTTATCATCCCAGCTCATCCGAGCAAGCAAACAAACATTCAAAGATGAGGCAACAAGTATATATGACAGAAACTTAGGCATATAAAATTTTGAACAAACATATGATATCATCAAAACTGAATGTTCAATATATGTGTAAAACACCTTTGAACGTTTAGACCCCAAATTACAAAATATCAATTCAAGCTTATTATCAAACAATTAATGTGCGAAACATGAACATATTCCAAACATAGAATTGATAAAAAATCTAAGCCAAATATAATCACATCCACAACATAAAATAAATGGCAAAGATAAAGGAAGAGAGATGCAAACACAAGGACAACACTCGATGTGTTATCGAAGAGGAAACCGAAGCCCTCGGCGTAAAACCTCTCCGCTGCCCTCCAAGCGGGAAATAATCCACTAGAAAATGTAGTTGGGATACATGAACAACAATAGACCCTCCAAGCCTAATCTATCCAGGTACCTAAGCCCTCCAAGCTTCTTACTCCAACAAGGTTGCGCCGAACCTTTTTCTTTCTAGCTTACCGGATTTCGCTATAAACCATAGCATCAACCAATAGTTATTGGTCCCTTTTGAACTGCTTCCCTTAGCACCAAATGAACCTTCTCATAGACGTGGGTGTGATGAGAAAAAGATTTGGTCAAGAACCTCTCAAGGATGTATCAATGGAGAGGAAGAGAGTAGAGGAATTTGAAAAGTCTCTTAGTGAAGATTGAGGATGAGGCAATCTTGTTTTTCTTTAGGGTTTCTCTCACAAAATTCTCTCTAGAAGCTCTCTACATTTTGTGGGTATAAGGGTCTATATATAGTGGTGTGTGTTTGGAATACGAAGAGTCAGTTTTTGTCAAACAGGGCTGGTTGGTGGCTTGGCCTCACAGCTTGTCCATGTCGCGAGTTCAAGTCGCAAGGTAATGGTCTAGCCAGCTTGGAACTTTTGTCCTGTAGTGCAACAGTCGGCGTTTGAAATACGAATAGTCAATTTTTGCCAAACAGGGTTGGTTGGTGACTTGGCCTCGCGACTTGTCTAAGTCACGAGTTCAATTTGCGAGATAATGGTCTGGCCAGCTTGGAACTTTTGTCCTGTAATGCAACAGCTGGCGTGACCCTTCACCTTCCCACATGCTTCTCACGTGCACAGCATTTGGTGGCTTGCAAGCCGCGATCGGTCGCGAGTCCTAGCCGCGAGTCTCTGCTTCTTTGCACAAAGATGAGCAATTCTTCACGCTCTTTTCACACACTCCCCTTACATGAATCTCACCTAAATATAGGGTTACTAAGTGCTAAATTACAAGCAAATTGACATGGAATAAAGCCAACAAGATGGTTGATAAATTTCAACCTTACAAAAACATCTAAAGCTTATCATTCAACAAAGCTTATTCATACTCATCATCAAGGTAAACCCATATGCATGTTCATGTGAGTGCATGACTTACCTCACTTATCTTACTGCATCACAACACCTATGACATCAATGTATGATTAAGTGAATGCATGTTCATGGGATTAACGCAAGAAATAATAGAAACCCTAATCTAGCATGATAAAGGCAAGCAATTAATTAAACAGGGGAACAGAGACTCAAAAACATACAAGAAGGCCAAGACAGAGGCACATTATGTAAAAGAAATGAAGAAATAAAAGCAGAAAACTCATATTAGGGTTACATGGCATAAGTATGCATGCACATACATAAGCCTTCGTACACAAGTCAATTGTATGCATACACATACTTCAAGCCTGCGTATGCATACTTCAAGCCTGTATACGCATGTGTAGACACTTAATTTTGCACCCATGATTTAATCAAGGAGAATGACTTGACTGACCATCCATGTACCCGAAAAATCATAATTGTATCACATGCATCAATTTGTTCTTGCATTACATGCATCATTTTGTCTTTGTATTACATGCATCATGTCATTCAGTACATATCATAAAAATGATCTTGAGATTCTAACAGTCTCAACGATGTTTCTAGTTTTCAAATCGGACCATCAGATCGAAAGATATCACACGATCAAGTTTACACGGTCAACATGCGTTGCGTCTATGTAAGGTCAACCACACATGATTAGTTTAAATTAATTCTAATTGGTTAAACCATTAAAATTAATTAAATAATTCTGTGATTGGTTGATAATTAGTGTTTAAAATAGGATTGCATGCATAGGAATAAAAGAGATAATTGGATAACAATAAAATTATGGATAATCTAAACTTTATCAAAATTTATTTTAGGGTATTTGTATACAAGATAATTGTTTATAAATAGCCTGAATTATCCAAAAAAGAGATGAAAAATCATAGACGGAGGATGAAAACACTTCTAGGTACAAGGACCGGTCAAAAAACCCTAGAAGAGGAATCCAAACGACACCCTAACACGTAAGAGTTTTCGGTGTCCAAAGGCCTATTTGGCACCTTTGGAGTGCCGAACAGCACTCTAAAAGGGCCTAATTTCCATGTTTTGGGCTTTGACCCAATGGCTTTTGGGTGACGATAAGGAACACCTTTTTTGATCTTTTCGCAAAAGGATGCGTCTGGATTCACATGCTAATCATCCTTGCCTATTTTTTAGAGTCTTCTGGCCTCTATAAATAGAGACTGAACCTCATAATTCAGCACTTCTTTTTTACACTCGGAGAGCCATACGTTTGAGACTCTAAAATTACTAATATCTGTTGATCCTTTTTGAAATTTGCTGCTTAAATTAGGGTTTTTAGGTTTCAAAGATAACTGTATAAGTTTCTTTGAACCCTAAAACATCCTCTCAAGAACAAAGAGTGCTCATGCAAGAGGTTGTTTCCTTCACCCTATCTTTTCTTTATGCTTCTTTTTATGTTGGTGAATGTTTTTATCCATAGCATGAATTATTAATCATTGTTTTGTTTAAAGCATGATTGTTTTTATGCAATTGTTATAATCTCTTTCTTGAATATCAATAATCTGCATATGAACAACTCTTTTTCTTAAAATAAAAATAGATTTGCATCTTTCCTAGATGTAGATCTAAATTTTTCTTCAAAATAAAACAGATCTGCATCTTCGTTAGATGTAGATCTGAATTTTTCTTCAAAATAAAATAGATCTGCATCTTCCTTAGATGTAGATCTAGATTTTCCTTAGTCAAAATTGGTTTGTGTCTTCATTAGATGCAAATCTGAACATTTTTTTTTATCAAAAAAACTTATTTATATCTCCTTTAGATATAGATATGATTTTTTTTTTAATGCATGCAGATTTTTGAAATAAAGAAAAAGACAAAACATGATTGTTTTTGTGTTTGTTGCATAAATTTAAATTATGAGTGAAACTCTCTTCTTAAAAAAAATCTTTTTCATTTTTTTTTAAATACTACAAAACAGATCTAAATTTTTGTCATTAAAAACCAATTTTTTTTTATCATAACAAAACAGATCTGAATTTTCTCATCAAAAACCATTTTTTTAGATATTACAAAACATATTTGAATTTTTGTCATTAAAAACCATTTTTTTTAAATGCTATAAAACAGATTTGGTATTTTGATAAATTAGAATCAATTTTTTCTACCAATCAAAACAGATCTGATTTTAAAAAAGAAAAAAAAGAAAAAAGAAGAGACTTCATTCATAAATAAATTTGTGTGATTTAATTTTGGTGTCACATGTTCAACGTATCATTCATAACATGCATAAAAAGGTACACTGGTCACAAGAGTCTAGAAGACTAAACTTTGCCTGGGCGGAATGGATGTCTAACACCTTCCCACTCCGTAACCTAGGCTCCAGATTTAGATCTTTGGCTAAGTAGATCTAGCCTTGTCTTTATTTATTTTGGGTAAAATGTAACTAGAACAAAAAGCCATGTATTTTGGTAGTTCGTAACTAGGACCCAGAGCCATAAAATTTTTCAATTTTTCCAATTATGTATTTTCTTTTATTCAATTAATGAAGAGAACAATTTAGTCATGTATTTATTTTTTCTTATTTTTTTTGTATAAAAAAAAAAAAAAGTGGCGACTCCATACCACTTACCCAAAAAGAGAGGTGCCCTAAAAGATACCCGAATCTTTTTTTTTTAGGGACACTTTTTCGAGGTCTCTCATAGCATGCAGGAAGCATGCGCACGCAAACACACCCTAAACCTTAACCCAGAAACATAGAAAACAAACAAAACTTTAAAATAGCAAATCTAGCAATCTAGCATGCTTTAAAACAAAACAACTGCATAAACCTAAGCTAAACAAACATATTAATACTTAAATAAATCAAGAAAACAGATTAAAAATAATCAAAAAGAAGAAATGAAAAGAAAAAGTTTAGAACTCAATACCTCAAACAAGAAACTTTTCAAGCTTGAGTTTGACCATTCCCTTTAGTTAATCTATTCACAATCAAATACAAAAGTGATTAGTAATTTTAAACTCGAAAGATAAAGAACAGGAAAGGCCCCAATCAAATGAAATTGACTAAAGTGAAAAACTCCCTCTTTGATTCATTATTTCTAGTGAATCTTAGGTTTTCCCTTAGGATTTTCTGTATGTTTTGAAAATCTACCATGTAAGGCTTTATATAGTTGAAAAATGCGGGTTCAGAACAGCTCCCAGACGATGTGGGATTCATTCCAAACCTCAGCCTTTAATGCTGAAAACTTGCCTTTCATAATTTCTGGAACCTTAGCTACGTGTGCAGGTCCGTACCTGCGTACGAATGGTCAAGGGCTTCCTTGGCCTTTATTTTCCAAAAATAGATTTATTTGCTCATAAAAAGTTAAATTTTTCATTTTAAAATTTCTCAAGTCAATTTAGAATCTGATTGGGCCTTAAACCAAACTTGGGCTTTAGAATTTCAACATCGTTGGAGAACGTGGGCTCAAGTCGTAAGGGGTAAAAAATATGGTGTCTATAGGGGGAGTACATTTTATAGTGAATTAGACATATTGAGCATCACGATCCCATCCGTTTGTGAGGGTTAGGCCCAGTTTGAGAAATTGGTGGGCTGGGTTTGCGATCACTCACAGTATCTTCTGCTAAGGCCTAATGCCATGAAGAAATGTGACCGATGCTGTCTTTACCTGTGAAAGGGGGCAAGACTTGCAAAAATATGAAAACAAGAGCATAAGAATCATGATTGGACAGGAAGAATGGAAAAAAGAGTGAAAAAGAATCAAACTAGACAAAAATGAGTTTTTGAGTACCCAACATGTGCACGCAAATACGAAGTATGCATATGCAGGGTCCCTACAAGCATGCGCATGAACTAAAGAGCACGGACACGTACGTATGAAGAGAACATGCGCATGCATGAATGCTGGCCACGAACGCATGCATGATACATGCACACACATGACTGTAGATAGAGAGGTTTCTTCGACATTTTCAGCCTACCATTGATCAAAACTCATCCTAAGCATGTTCCTACCCCTCCTAAGACCCCTTGTTTTCATCTAGACCCATCCCACAACAAAACTCAAGCATTTACATGTCCAAAAATAGATTAATGGAAGATTAAAGCAAAACTTGAAAATGAAAAAAGTTTGAAAAACTTACTAATTCGGCCGGTGCACCCTCTGAAAGATGGTTTTCAGGCTTGTAGATCAGTTGTGGAGACTCCGTCGACCTTGTAGCTCCATCCTAACTAGTAAGATTGAAGACTTCGCCGAAAATCATGTAGGAAGTTTTCTTGATTTTGGACTTGGGTGCCATGGAGAAGATGAGAGAGTTTAAGAGAGGAAGAGAGGTTCAGATTATGAGAGTAAAGAGATGAGAGAGGGCAGAGAGCTTTTTTTAGAAATAAAGAGAGAGTTGAAGAGTTAGTGAGAATGTGAAGAGATGGGGACGATAGAGAGAAATAAGAAGAAAAAAAAGAAACGGTTGGTAACTGTTGGAGAAATTTGAAGAGGCGGGAAGGACTAATGACTAAACTACATGTAGTTCAGGCCCCTTACTAAACTACATGAAGTTTTAAAAAAAAAAATTGGAATATCCCAGTGGGTTCCCGACATGTGGGAAATGTAAGAGAAAATCTGAGAATATCCCCAATGGACCATGAAGTAGTCGGAATGTTACAAAGACACCCAAATGAAAGAACCTTTAGTAGATTAAAAAGCACAAAGAGCCTAAGGAATATCCCAGTGGATCAAAAATCACTAAGAAAGCTTCCTCATGTGTTAAGATCATCAACCGACTTCCTAGTGAGTCACAAGATAGAGAAGTTTTCCTTAAGAATCATCAAGGACTCCCTTGTGGGTCTGAGACACTAAGATAACTCTCTTGAGGGTTGTGACGAAAAGAGTTTCCTAAGAAGTTGAAAATTACCAAGAAAACTCCCCCATGAGTTGAACTTAACGTAAGCTCCTCAAGGAGTCATAAGAGTGAAGAAGAATTTTCCCCAGTAGGCCGCACACCATTAAGAGACTTTCTCGTAAGTCAAAAATCACCAAGAACGCTCCTTCGTGAGTCACCAACACACACTCCTCAGCAAGTCATTTTCCCCGATATATCACCAAGGACTTTCTCATGAGTCCGAACTACCAAGATTGCTACCATACTTATGCACATATCACGCAGGAATTTAATATGCAGGCACAAACCCTAGACAAGTCAAAGAATAGAAGAATGTAGAACTTGAGTACATATCCTTTTTGGAATTGAACATGTACATCATAACTGAGGCAAGAGCCCCCTAGAATGGAAAAGATTGAGATAGAGATAGATGTCATATAGAGGCAAGAGCCTTGCCAGATTATAAGAGATTGAGATAGAGACAAAAACCACCCAGAGGCGAAAGCCACCCGAAAAAGTTTGATGCATGAGCCCTAGATAGGCACCACAGATATGTATCCTTCTAGCTCATAAGAGCATCTTGTTTGTTTGGTTGATGGTTGAGGCCATTGGCCATGTTTATTTTTCTTTTTAAGTGACTCTAGGTTAGTGAGTCACTCACCTTTTGCTTACAATTGGCAAAATAAGTTCTTGGATAGTGAACTTGTCGTTGCTCGTTTCTCGAGTAATAAAGGTGGGGATTTAGACATACGAATCCCATGCAACTTTATGGGGTTGCACCCTACCCAATATACATGTGTTGTCTGCCGTGTGCATGGGTTAGGCCCGAGCCGTATATTAAAACAAAATGTTATGTCTCTTATTCTTTTGATTCCATTAGTGGAACTCACAAATTAGAAGAGGGGCATTTGTAGACACTACATTTTGTACCCCTTATGTCTCAAGCCCCCATTCCTTAATGATGTTGGAATTCTAAAGCCTAAGGTTGGTTTAAGGCCCAATCAAAAAGAAATTGACTTGAGGGAGTGTTTTTGGAAAAAATATAACACTTTTTGGACTAAATAAATCTATTTTTGGAAAAGAAAGGCCACAGAAACCCTAGGGCATGCGTACACATACACATGGATGCTGATGCATGCTCAAGCTCTATGTGCACATGTTAAGGTTCCAGAAACCAAAAAGGATTTGCATTAAAACTTGGTTTGGAACGAATCCCACATCATCTAGGAGTCACCTCAAGCCCCTATTTTTGACTCTATAAAGCTTGAAATGGTAGATTTTCAAAGGAGAACGAATTTTGGTGGTAAAACACATAAGATTCACTAGAAAATAGTAAATCAAAGAGGGAGTTTTTCACAAAACATCCTCACGTCAATATTTTTCTAATTGAGACATTTTCTGATCTTGATCTTTGAGTTTCAATGGTTTACTAACTAATGTTGGTTTGGTTGTGACTAGACTGACTAAGGGGAACGATCAAAATCAAGCTAAGGAAATTTTGTTTGGAGGTAAAAGTTCTAGCTTCATCTTTGTTTTCGTCTTGTTGTAATTCTTGTTTTGTCTTTTTTTGTTTTTTTTTTTTTTTTTTTTTTTTTTTTTATATATGTTTTAATATATCTGTGTAATTTAGGTTTACTTTGCTTTTTCGTGTCATGTTAGATTGTTAGATTTTGGTTTCTTCTTGTCTTTTGTTTTTGTTTCCTGGGTTAGGTTTTACGGTGTGGATGTGTGTGCATGCTTACTACAGCGTATGCATACTCGAAGTATGTGTACGCATACAACTGGGCTGTGCACGCATGCCCTATGTATGCACATGCATACTTGTGCCTAGAAACCCTAATTTGAGCTTTTTGCTTCAGTTTCTTTGTTTTATTTACACAGTATGTCTCTGCCTGAGTTGTTTTTCACATCTGTAAGCCTCTGCTTCACTGTTTTTCTTTGCTTTGTTTGTTTACCTCTTGGATGCTAGTTAAGGTTTTGTTTTGTTTGTTTACTAGGAACATGCATATGAATATGAACATGCATTGATGCATAGGTGCTATGATGTAGTGAGGTAAATCATGCATTCATATGAACATGCATTGATTTGAATATGATCATGTTTTGGATGATGAACATGAATAATTTTGCTTGATTGCCTTCCCCTTAATAATGAGATTCCTTTAGCATGTTGTTTGAATCTACCTTGTGATGTTTTTTCCCTTGGGAATATATATTTTTTCAATCCTATGATAGATGAATGATTAGGTTTGGGATGAATATGCCATGTTTGCTTGCCTTAGAAGCATGCTAGGGTGTGTGTGAGTTAGGATAACAATGTTGAGTATGCCTTTAATGGGAATAAGACAGAGGACATGATGAGTGGAAGCCGATCCATGAGTTGGGTGGGTTTGGGTGCCTAACACCTTCCCATCCCCATACCTAAACTGTGGACACGTGCTTTAGTAGTAGATTAGTCCTTCCACGAAGGGCACTAATATATGGTTCCTAGACCTAATCTAGGTGGTGACTCCATTTTTCTCCGTCATGGTCCACCCTATGCCAAGGCATACGCCCCACGTTCGCAGGCGCTTGCACCCATAAAAGCGAGAAGAGAATCCTTCCATAGAAGAGCAATAGATCATCCTTTCCTTATTTGAAGACTACCTGTTTGATAAAAGTTTTGATTGGGAGTCTGTTCCTTGCTCTGCAGATCCTCCCTACGAAGCATGTGGAGAGTTTGATGATCTTCTGACTATAGATTTAGAGTTGAAGCATATCCCTTGGGTTGGAACTTGCAAAGGAGGTTTTGCACCTACCAATGATGTGGTCTTTAAATCCTAGACCTCTGTTTCCAAAGGCTGGAAAAGTTGGTGTCAAAGATTGCTGACACACCCTCATTTCATGGATATCTTGTAGAGAGTGCATCTTGTGCCCATTATATTGGTGTTCTCTAGCTGGACATCAGCAAGGATTGTGAAAGCCTCTTCTCTTTCTTGTACCGATGGAATTCTACTACCCATACTTTCTTTACAAGGTGTCAAGATGTCTCTCCCTTTCTTGAGGATGTTTATGAGATATTGAGACTTCCCTTGTTTGATGGAGAGGTAGTTAAGATCTCCTTGTCTCCTGATAAGGCCAAAGCTGTAAAGTTCCTTGAAGATGCAATAAAGAAAAGAAACTAGTTCTGAAGGCGACAAGGAAAGGGAAAGCTGTTAGTGAGGAAGTGCTAGAAGACACTGGTGTTACCGGTGACAAAGGTTCCAAGGCCAACTTTAGGGGATGGATTAGATACTTTTAGAGGGAGTATGCTGATGGTGTGGATGAAGAAGCAAGCTCAAATTCGTTGTGGGAGAAGTTAATGCTAGCCCTTATGGACTCAAGGCTTTTGTTGCTTTCTTACTATCCTATCATTTATTTGAAGGATATCCACAGGAAAAGATCCTAGGTAGATATTTGCCTTTAGCTATTAAGTTGGCCAAAGGACACTTTTTCCCGCCTTGCCCCTTATTTCTTAGAAACTTTGTATTCTCATTTAGATCATTTTACCCTTGACCTACAATGCTATTGGGGTAGGTTTCAAGTAGAAACATTCGTGCTTGTGGCATTCTTACAAATTTGGTTGTGAGAACACTTTAAGAATTATGCTTTTGTCCCCAAAGTTTTAAGTTCCTTTAAAACCAGTTTGTCATCACCCTTTGGATTACCACAATCATGGGGATGGAATAACGTTGTGGTATCTTCTGATAGCTTCCTTTGCAAAGTGCTAGAGACCAATTGATTGGACAGCTAGACCTTAGTCCCCCCTTGATGGTGGACTTCTAGCCTTCTTCCACTCCTTAAAAAATGAAACTATTTTTCGCTATAGAGATGATCCTTGGTCTAAGAAGGAGTTTTCTTTTGTTGCATGTGCCTTTACTTCCCATCTTCAGGCACGTTTTCAACATGACTTTGAAACCCAAGCCTAAAACCCTTAGAGATTTGCTAGCCAATTTGGTTTCAACCAAGGCATTTGGGGCACTTCTCCACTCCAGCCCCACCTACTACAGTGGCATCATTAGCCTTTAAGAGTGGGAATCTAATCAAGGTGTTAGTGCCTAGTTCTGAAGTTCCTCTTACCTCCCCATCCAGAGTTGGATTACCTTTACCTAGATTCAAAACATGGTGGTCTAGGATTAGGGAGCGTGTCAGGAACTTTGGAGAAAGTGGGTCCCGGCGTGTGGACATTCCACCCAATTTCCAGGGTGATCTGACTTTGAAACTCTCTGTCAAAGCCAAACCTTCAACCAGTAAAAGGAAAGGGAAAAACATCAAGGTTCTCGCTATGAAGAAACCAAGAGTATGTACCTTCCTCCCCTATTTATTCTTTTTGTAATGATTTTCTTGATCAATGGTTTGTGTGACTTTCTTTTCCTCTTTCCCTTTTTCGACCTTTGACAGGTTATAGAAGCTACTCCTTAGACTCAAACCAAACCGAAAGCCACTCCTTTGGCACAAGGTGCCTTTGTACAGGAAGTGGTTTCTAAGAAGGAAACAGAATCCGATGTTCAAAGGGGAGAAGTCACTTCCAAAGATCGAGAAAGTGAAAGCACCTAGGCAAATTCCAATCCATTGTTCTCATTGCTTTCTCCCCCTTTGAAAGTAGTGTGTTCCAAACTACTTTCAAAGTATCCTGAGATGATAGGGGATACTGACAAGTGGACATTGCCTCTTAGGAGCTTTATGTTGGAGCGAATTGGGTTTGTTGTATCCCAATTGCAATCCAAAGGTAAAGAGGAAAGTATGACTCTTTCCTTTGATGAATTCCTTTCCACACTAGGTGATGTTGAGAGCATGGGTTTCAATGTCGAATGGCTAAAGAGTTGTGTCATTGCATTAAGGGACCTAAAAATGGCACGACCCTCTATTTAGGCTTCTTTGTCCTTGCTTCAATAGTTGAGAGCTAAAAGAACCTCTTGTATCAACAAAGTAAAGGAGACAAATTTGGCCATAGAGGCGCACAACACTTCAATCACCCAACTCCAAGAATCCATAAACAAGCTTCAAGAGGATTTTTTTTTTCCAAGCAGGAAGCTCGTTTTGCCCTTCAGACACAACTAGAAGGTGTTGCAGCAAAACAAAGTTCTTTGGACAAAGAAGTTGAAAAATTGGAAGGTGAGCTAGGTGCTCTAAGCCATCCAGATTTTTCTCTGGAAAATATTAGTACTCTTGTAGACATTATTTAATTTTCAAGTTTGTAATATTTTATGGTCATAGGAGACCCAATTATTATGAACTCTATTATGTTTTTATTTAGTTAGGATATTTAACTTTACATGCATATCATGAACAGATGAAGTATTTGAATGGAAAATGTCTTATTTATAGTAGCATAAATATTGTGGAACAAAAAGTATCAAGTTACAAAATTAAGCATAGTACTTCTTAAGGTGAGCTCCGCTAATGGGGCTATACGCCTTTGTAACTGCCTGATCTTTCAGCCAATGATGTCTGGTCTAGTGTGCTTCTTTCACAATGTAAGGTCCTTCTTATTTTGGTGAAAACTTGTGTCTAATGGCTTTAGCCACACCTCGTACATAAGGGGCTATTTTCCAAACAAGTTCTCCCACTTGAAACTTTCTTTCTTTAACTTGGCCTTTATGCCTCGCTTTCATACTTGCCTAGTAAAGGCGGTCATGAGAGGTGCCATTGTCGTGCTTTTCTTCAACAATCTCCAAGAGTTCTTCTCTGGGTATCCCTGCCATCTCTACTAGCTTCACTGCTGGCTTCACTAATCTATTGTGATGATAGACTCCGTGCCATAGATTAGGGAAAAGGGTGAGGCTCTTGTGACTTAGCTGTTTTGTGAGCCCACAAAGCTGTAGAAAGTTCCTATCTTCATCCTTTTTCATTCTCCTTAGCCATCCTTTCCAATATCTTTAGCAACCTTTTGTTAGAGGCCTTAGCCTGGCCATTTCCTTTGAGATAACTAGGAGCTGATGTCGTGTGAGTTATGGAGTACCATTTTGTTAAACAATGCACATCCTTGTTCAAGAATGGTGTGCCATTATCAGAAATGAATCTGCTTAGTACTCCAAAATTACATATTATATTTTCCCTCAGAAAATTAGCCACTAAACTACCTGTTGCTTTCTTCATGGCCACAACTTCCATCCCACTTGGTAAATAGCTCAGTGGCAACCAAGATCCAAATGCATCCTTTAGAAGGGGGATTTATGGGACCTATGAAATCCAACCTCCAGTTGTGGAAAAGATATGGCGCCATAGTTGGGTGGAGGCTTTGGTGGCTGGTATGTATCTCATCTTTTTGCCTTTGACATGCTTGACACTTTTTGGCAAAATCTTGGGCATCTCTTTGTGTGGTAGGTCAGTAGTATCCCTGGTGCAAAGCCATTTTCCATAGCTTTCTACCACCAGGGTGTCCCGCTAGCTCCCCCTCATGCAAATTTGAGAGAATACCTTTTATCTCTTTGTTGGAAATGCAAACCAATCATTTCCCTGGGAAGTTTCTCTTGAACAACTTCCCATCCACCACCTTGAATCTTGTTGCATATTTCTTCGGCTTTTCCTTTTACAACCGATCAGCAAGTAGTACACCTTCTAAAAGGTACCACAAGTACAGATCCTGCCAATCTTTTTCTTGTACTTCACCATTTAACACTTCTACTTAATCTGGGGTTATCATAGAACAAGTCTTGTAATCTCTCTGCTCTTCCTTGGCGTCTCTGGCCATCTCTGCCAAAAGATCCCCAACCTTTGCAGTCTTCTATATAGGCTGACATCAAGGTTTACCCCACAAATATCGTGGTGTAACCTATGTAGCTATGTTAGCCCTTCTTGCCTTGAGACAATATTAGCAACCCTTCTGCTCCTCTAAAAAACAAGTCCCCATTGATCTTGAGGAAGTCTTTTATATTTGATGGCAAACTTGAACCAATGTCCCTACCTTAGGTCATTGCCTTCAATAAGCGCTTTTGCCAATCTTTTGGTAGGCACAACCCACTTTTGATTAGGCCAGGCTGTTTCTCCACCTGAAGCGTTTTCAGCACAGATTTGGTGGCTAGGGTGGCCAGTGAATCAGCTAACTTGTTCTCATTCCAGTTAATCACTTTGCATACTATGGAGGTGAAATGTTTCATGAGTTCTTGTGCTGTGGCCCTGTAGACAGCCAAGCTAGGATTTTTCACCCCGTAGGTTCCCTCGATCTGCTTAATGACTAACTCCAAGTTCCTAAATACTTTTAACTTTTTTATGCCAAGTCTCTTGGCAGCTTTCAATCCCACTACTAAGACTTCATACTTTGCTTCATCGTTTGAACAGGGGAAACACAGCTTGTAGGCAAACGCGTGTTCTTCCTCTAGTGACTTCAACACCACTCCCATTCCCCTCCCTGGAATATAGATGAGCCATCCCTGGAATAAACCTTCTTAGGTAGGACACTTTTCCCATAAAGCTCCTTAACTCCTTCAAGGTTGCTGGTGGGGTGAGAGCAGCTATTGCCTTAACTTTAGTGGGATCTAAATGAATCCCTCTTTGGTGGACAAGGAACCCTAGGAACTTCCCTGAGGATAGCCCAAACGCACACTTCAAAGGGTTCATCCTCAGGTTATACTCCCTGCATCTTTCAAAAACTTGTCTCAAGTGCAATAAATGCTCAACTGGGTTCTTCACTTTTACCACTAGATCATTGACATAATCCTCCACTTGCTTGTGTAACATGTCACCCAAAATCAAGGTAATGGTTCTCTGATAGTTAGCACCAATGTACTTCAATTCGAAAGGCGTCATCTTGTAGTAGTAATTCCCAAAAGGTGTCTTAAAGGCAATTTTTTAAGCATCTACTGTCTCCATGAAGATCTGGTTGTAACCACCGTAACCATCCATAAAGGAGAAGTGTTCATGACCAGCAACTACATCCACCAGGATGTCAACATTGGGTAATAGGAACTCATCTTTTGGACATGCCTTGTTAAGATCTCTGAAGTCCACACATATCCTTATCTGCCCGCCTTTCTTCTTTACAGGAACTATGTTGGCTAACCATTTTGGACACTTGATCTCCTCTATGAACCCTGCTTCAAAAGCTTGTCCGCCTTGACCTTGATCTTTTCTTTAACATCCAAGTGATACTTCTTGGCTGGTTGCTTCACAGGCTTGGCCTTGGGATCGACACTTAACTTGTGTCACCAGCTTAGGATCTAAGCCTGGCATTTCTTCATATTTCCAAGCGAAACATCTTTGTATTCCCTCAACAAAGATATCAACCTTCTCTTTTCTTCTTTTGGTAAACCTTTGCTTATCTTGACCATTCTTTCTTCTCTTCCCTCACAAAGATTGACCTTAACAAGTTCTTCTTGGACAGTCTTGACAATGTTGTTCATACAATCAGGGGTTTCTCTCAAGGGTTCTTCAGCTACATGCTCCCCTTTTAGCTGTTGAGTAAGGCTAAAAGGGTTAGGCCCACCATTCTCTCGACCCCCTTCCTTTGACAATTTAAACTCATATACCACCTTGCCATCAAGCTTGGTGATCCTCCTTATCTTTAGAGGCCTTTCAGGTTCTACAACTTCTCCATCATCTTTTTCCTCCCTTTCTAAGACAGTGACATTGAAAGGAAGGATCATGTTTTCTCTCTTAGGTTCAAACTCTTGACACAAAGTTGCCTCTGCATAGTGGAGTTATACTCTGTCATAAGGCATTCTGGTAGCCTCAATGGTCACAGGTTAACCTCCCCAAACAGCCTTTACACATTGGTGATATGTAAAAGCCATAACTTTGTGCGCTTTGAGCCATAGGCGGCCTATAATAATGTGGTATGAAGTATCACCATCCATTACATGCATAAGAGTATGTGCCTTAATAGGTCCTACCCTTAAATCCAAGGACATATGTCCCAAAATGCATTGCTGCAACGCCCCTATCCCTGCCACTTGAAGCGGTTTTCGAATGATCCTTTCTCGTGGGATACTTAAGGCATCCAAAGTCGAGAGGGGCAAGATATTGGTGGAAGCACCAATATCCACAAAGGCCTTCTTGATTTGAAAGGGTCCCAAGAAAGCGATGACATACAAAGGTCTTTCACCATCAACTGCTTAGTTGGCTAAGTCCCTGGTAGAGAAAGTCATTGATTCCCAAGTTTCTTGATCTGCTACATGCAATAGCTTCCCTCAAAAGTAGCCATTCCCTAGCTTCTTTTCACTACTCGAGTCAAGGCCTGTGCTGCCTCCCTTCTAGCCAACGGTCTGAGACCTATTCCTTCAAGAAAGGAATGAACCTTATCATCTTGCTGGATTCTTAACGCCATCTCTTCATCTTGTAATGGCGGCAGTGCAGCACTATTGCTGGCTAGGCTCCCAGCCTCTTCTTCCATTGGGTCCTTACAACCTATGAAAGAGGTCATCACTACCTCGGGTCTATGCATCCTTTGTTCTATACACTTCCTATTCTTGATGACCAAATCACACTTGGCCACATTTTCATGGAAGATGTTTCTCAGAGCGTAGCAATCCATGGTGTAGCGGTCACTCCTTCTATGATACCTACAATAAAGCACACCTCGCTTTTCCTCCTCTATTGGCTCACATTTGCACTCGGGTAAGACCACCATGCCATCCCTCACCCAAGCCTCTAGGATGCTGTATAGCTCTTCTGTTGAGACAAAAAAAGGGGTAGGAATACCATTTCTCTCACTCTTCTTGTCTTTGGTAACCATCTTTGTCTCTTTTACCACAGCTACTTCTGTCTTTTTGCTTTCTCGCTTCCAAGAATCTTTAGGAGTGCTTGTGGCTTGTGCAATTGAGCTTTTGATAGGTTTTCTCACCGACATACTTGTTCTCCTAGACGCTTCCACTAGCCTTGTGAAACTTAGGATTTGCATGTTCTCCAAATAAGGACGATACTTATTCAACATACCAACAATGCAAATATCTACCAATCTTTCCTCCTCTTCGAAATCATAGTATATCAAAGAGAGGTCCCTAAACCTATGGATGTAGTTCAATAACCCCTCAGAGATCCTCTGCCTCTCTTGCGGTAGATCTAATAAAGTAAGTTTTTCATCCAAAGCGAAGAATTTCTTCATGAACTGGGTAGCTATATCATTCCAGCTCAAAACTAATTCTAGTAAGAGGCTGGTATACCAAGTAAAGGCTTGACCTTCCAGGGACTTGGAAAACTCCTTAAGTCTCAACTCATGGTCATGAGAATGAGCTATCAAAGCATCCACATACCTCCTAATATGCTTTCTAGCATTCCCAATCATACCATCGTACTATTAATGATAGGATGTGTGTAGTTAGCGAGATAGAGTTTCCTAGCCATCTCCTTAGGATAAGGAGGTCTCGTGTCAATGTAAGCAGAACTCTCCGCCTTTCTAGCCTCAAGTAAAATGGCTACAACATCCTCCTTAGTTAGGTAGGGAGATGCTTGAGATCCCTCGGGTTGTGGTGGTGCCCTTTAATTGAGAAGTGGATTTTGGTTCTGAGGTGGAACAAGATTCGACCTTTCGGTCTTTCCCTGAGGTGCTTGGCCTCCTTGTGGGGTCTAAGGGGTGGATGTCCTTTGGCGTAAGGACTATAACTCTACCCACATAGTGGCCTGAGAACATTGAAAGTCCTCAATGGCTGCCACAAGGTCCCTATTGCTAGGCTGTTTAACCTCCTCAGACGATTCTATACCCTCAGTGTGCATGGAAACATGGTCCACACTTACTTCTTCTTGCTGGTCTTCACTTGAACCAGCTTGAGCGGCTGTGTTCTTCTTTCTCATAGGCATTGAATAGCCAAGGAGAAAGACAACCAAATATATGATCAAAGAGAGAACAGCTAAAAATGTGCGTGCAAGTTAGACTATCAAAACTATGTAAGAGAAAGGGTGATGCGTCTAATAGTACATTAAAGTGAAAAAGCTTAAGAACAATGAAAATGAAAACTTTAACACCTTAATGTCGAGAGAAATGGAAAGCATTAAATGGAAAGTAAGGAAGATGTGGAAAACCCTTTGGAAGGGATGAAAAACCACGGGTGAGCAGGGGAAGAATGTCATTCACTCTTTAGATCTCTCTATTATGTGAAAATTAGAAGTCTTTATACAATGGTGATGTTCTTCCCAAAGAAAGTCTTTTTCTCTTTACCTTACTTTCCTACCCAAATTTTCTACTCCTTCTCTTGTTTTTCTCTAGGTCCTTGGCCATTGTTCAATAACATGTTCCTTTTATAGTACAAGGAATGTTGTGAGATACATTAAGATAGATGTCAAACCCTTAGTCGCTCATTTCCTAATACAACTATTGTACTATACTGTGGCTAGAGGAGAGAGAAAACTCGCCAATGTCAGGGTAGTGGAATGAAGGGTGGCTCTGCTACTACATGGGGAGCAAGCCATAGACAAGGAAAAGGACATTAGGGAAGCTAGGAGTGATGCACATGTCCTCAACAGTGGTCCAACACAAAATCAGCCAATAAGAAGTGTTCTATAGCATCTGACAATAGGGGTTGCTATCTCCCTTTTATGCAAGTGCTAAGTGTCCATGTCAGTTGCAAATCTCACTCTTCCCCAAGGTGGTCACGCTGTTAGCTCAAGCCAAAGATCCTCTTCTTCAGCCAATGTTTCCCTTCCTTCCCTCACAGCTAGCCCACATGTAAGGTCTAGATCCAGCCACGTCAGCACTCTCACATGCCTTGGTTGGTGTAATGTACAAGATGTTATGATGCCATGCTCGTTTGCTTGTCTAATGCAATGTTATTGCCTTTATATGTTTTTTACCCTTAGATAATTGAAAGAGGATTCTGTGATAGATGAATGCTATGTTTTTGGGATGAAATGCCGTGTTATGTGTTTAGATGCATGTTAGTGTGTGTGTGTGTGTGTGTGTGTGTGTGTGTGTGTCTCTGTGAGTTTAGAATAGCCTATTAAAAGACCCTTTGATAGGATTAGGATTTGGAACACAATGAGTGGAGGCCGACCTACAAGTCGGGTAGGGTTGGATTCCTTCTTATCCCATATTTAAACTCTAGACATGCGCTCTAGTAAAAATCAATCATTCCACAAAGGCGCTATGTATATGGTTCCTAGACCTAATCTAGGTGGCGACTCCATTTTCACCCTCTACCTGGTCCACCCTAGGCAGAGGTGTACTTCTCACAATTGGAGACTAACTTGTCACGGGCTTGCGCCCACATAAACAAATTCAGGTTTCTGGGTTAAGCTTGCATACACATGTAGGGTCATGAAGTTGCATACATGTGCATGAGCTTGTGTATGCATCCTTACCCAAAAATGCGACATCCAACTCCAATCAAAACCTAACCTAAACAACCTAACATGCCTTCTATTTATCAAAGTTGTAAACCTAAACTACACAGAAGAAAATTAAAGCAGAAAAACAGATATAAAAACAATAATGGAAAGAGATAAAAGCAAGAACAAGTACCGCACACAAAAGCTTCTAAAGCTTGATTTTGATTGTTCCCCTCGGTCAATCTACAAAACAAAATACCTAGAGGGTTAGTAAGTTTAAGCAAAAGGCTTTGGACTAAAATAAGTCCAAGGCAAGACACTTTTAGTTTATGATGCTTTTAAAAGTAAAAAGCTTCTCTTGAATCACTTTTTTGGAGTCCATTCTGTGTGTTTTTGGGAAAAGGGTCATGGGGCCTTTTTATTGTGTTCAAAGAGAAGGGGTGGAGGCAACTCCAAGCAGTGTGGGATTGCCTTTGCCACAATTTTGAGTAAAAAATTTTCCTTACAGAAATCCTTAAACCCTAGCTGCGTAAACACGCTCAAGACTGCTTACGCATAGGGTTAAGGATGCGTACATAGGCTCAAGGCCGCGTACGCACCCTTAGGGTTCTTGCTAGGTTTTACTTTCTTCCAAAAGCATCTTTCAACTAAAGATTTTCCATAACTAGCCCTAGACCTTCTAGTGTTATCGTCATTGGGGAACGAGGGCTTAAGTCGTAAAAAGTACAAAATGAGGTGTCTATAGTAACTGTACAAGCTTAGAACAACCCTCTAAGCATGGGAGAACAAAATTAGCAAATAGAACTTTAAATTTCTAGACCAAAGTTAAACAAGACTCATGGGAACTAGAAACAAAATAAATGACTGGTTTGCCTAGGTGAAGTAAAACATAAAGTCTAATAAATTCTCTAGGAATTACTGATTAAAGACTATTTGACTTCTTAGACAAAATAACTTAAGTAACTTCTGAAATTCGTTCAAAAATAATGGGCTTATTATTGGACTTCAAAAAATACATCTAGGTTGACTTAGCTTTAGATTGGGCTTGCTAACACTTGAGACACTCTAGTGTCAATCCTTAATACATTTTTTGAGTGGTTTGTTGGTCATACATTTTGAGAAACTAAATTTTTTATTCACAACATTGCTAGGCCCTATTGTTATGGTGAAAGGGTTTGATCCCCTTCTTTTTTGTCTTGAACTCTCACTTTTGCCTTTAAGAATGAGATGGGGCAAATCCACAATTTTGTGGAATTAATTTTAAAAAAAAAATTTCCCCCTTTCTTCTTCAATAAAGTTATTTATTAAAAATGAGTTCCAGTTTGCTTAATTAGTAAAGTCTTTGGTAGTTAAATAAGAGATCTGGGGTTCAATTCCCACCTATACCAAAAACTGATTGGTGTCTTGGTATGATGATAAATATCATCAGGAGCGGACGCCATAGATTAAAACTCTAAAAAAAAGTTATTTATTAAAAAAAAATTAATACTTTGTAAATTCTTTTTAAAAGTGTAATTTGTAAGGTGTTAAATTTAATAGTTGTATAACTTCATCACAAAAAATAATAATGGGAGAGAGAGAAAATTTAAATAGGCATAATGGGAAATATGGGAAAAAGAGGGGGGTAAAAATGCAGCGGACATTATAATAATAAAGTAATACTACAGTCACAAACTATTTTACAACATTTTTACAAATAATTTATGTGACAAATTCTTATTAGTTCTAATATAAGCCCACCACTAACATCACATTTATGTTAATTTGTAAAAATATTATAAATTAATTTGTATCGGTAGTAATGATATTTAATTTGTTTTGAGGGTTGAAGAATGAAGAGAGAACGCGGGATGCGGAGGCCATCTTAAATTGTGGGTGCTGTTTTCCATTCGTTTCTGAGACGTAGTAAATGTAACGGACTTACCGTTGCATCTCTGCGCCTCCAATCCCCAAACAGTGAACACACACGTCTTTCTCTCTCTCTCTCTGTACATCAACGCATCCTAAAACCAAACATTATATTACCTAACATCATCATCATCATCATCTGCACCTTGCCCCAGAAATCAAACAAACAATTCTCTCTCTTGAATCAAAGCAATTAAGTTAATATTTTCTTAAAATGGATGGTCTCGTGAGATTTTAGCCCCATCCCCATTTAGCAGTGGGCCAAGAAGGTATGTATGGTTCTTCTATCTGGATTCACAATTTTTTTTTTTTCTTTTTGGCTAAATATATAAAAAAAGTCTGATCTGATTACTTTTTTCATATTAATCTATGACATTTATACATGGACATGTATGTGGTTATCTTTTTGTTGTATTTAGAATTGAGTTTGTGATTGGCTTTTTATCGGATTTGATGATTGTAGGAACTTGGATTTGATTTCTTGGCCCTCCAAAGTTTAAATACATATATAATTTAGCTGCTCTTTTATGATCAATGGGGATATCATCTGACAATGTTCACGGACTTGTTTTGGCCGTTTCATCAAGCGTTTTCATTGGGTCTAGTTTTATAATCAAGAAGAAAGGTCTTAAAAAGGCAGGAACTACAGGAACCAGAGCAGGTTCTCCTTCTTCCTCCACGTCTAATTCCTTTTATTTTTTATTTTTGATTACCCCAAAAATTAAATTTATATATATATATATATATAAGCACATACAAATGTATGCATTTATGTATTTGTAAATTTTGCTATTTTTTTCACTTATAACTATCATTTGTACTGACTATTGAATCAATACTGTTGTTGTTTTAGAGGAATTAGATTATTAGTTGATAAGTATTACTTTTTATTACTGAATGCTTGGCTCTAAAATAATCAGGATCGGGAGGGTATTCGTACTTGTCTGAACCTTGGTGGTGGGCTGGAATGTTAACTAGTAAGTAATTCTTATACTTGTATTTCAATGAACCTTGTGTAATTTTCACTTTTGGAACAGAAATGAAGCTTATGTTTTTATTTTTTATTTTTTAAAATTTATTTCTTGGGTATTCTGTTGTTATTTTTGACCATTGAGTTATGCTCCTTCAGTCCCATTTTATCTATTCACTCTTCCATTTCGGGACGTCCTAAAATATTGTCCATTTTGAAAAGTTAATAAACACAATATTCATAGCCAATGAGCTTTAGATCAAATTGCACCTCATCCCCTAATTAGAGCAAGGTGGAGAGTGAGGTTGTGGGTTTAAAACGAACCAAATGCATGAATAATTTACTAATTTACCAATTAAAAAAAAATATATCGACCTACTTTTTCTTTTTTGGGAACTAGCTAACCTACCATCTATTTTATTTGAAAGTTAATACTCATTTACCTTTTGTTTTATTTTTATTTAAATTGAGAAGGATAATTTTGGAAATGGCAACCTTTTATTTCAAAGACGATACATATGCTTTTTCTTTGAGAAGAGATTCTCTAGGATAGCAAAATAAAATAGGATGGGGGGATTAATTAAATATCATATTTTGGATAAGCCATTCACATGGTTCTTCACTTCTTTGTAGTATTCACTATAATCTTTTCTCTTCTGTGTTGAAGCTTACAAGCCAATTTATTTCATGAAAGTGTTTGAAATTTGATCAATTCTTCCGTCTCTCGGAGTAAGGATTTTTTTATTATTATTTTGTAATTTTAATTTTAATTTTAATTTTTTAAGGAAGCTAGTAATCATTAAAACCTTTTGCACTTTAAGAGTATGAAGGAAGCTAGTAATCGTTAAAACCTTTTATACTAGTATGACTATGAATACCAAACAAATTTGCAATTTTATATTAGAAGGCATTCTTAATGATGTAACATTAGGGCATGACGCTACAAAGAGCTGAATGGTTAACAGAGACAGAGTTAAGTGTATCTGATCTCAAGTGGTTGAGATGTAGGTTTCATCTTGCTATTTCGTCCTTTTTATAGCAATAGTTTCAAAGATGTAAGTATTTTATACTCTTTTGAGTCCTAGTTAGCATCTCAAGCTTTTGAATCCAAGAACTAGAATTGCCTATAGTATAATGTGATACTTAAGCTGTAGTCTACAATCAAGCTTAGTCTTTTGATTCAAGGTTAGTTTTTGTCTTAAAATTGTGCAAAGGCTTTGGGAAGAAATGAGCTTGCTTTCTTGCAAAAAGTAATTTAGTACTTTTTGAGCAACTTCATTATATCAATTAATAGAGTTGAAACATTCTCATTGAAGTTTTATAAGGTATTTTGGTTGAACCTTATAAGACTTTCCTACATTTCTCCCCAGTTGGGTAGTGACATTTTACTGAAGTTTGCAACATCTGCTCATTCATTTTAGTTACTCTTTTTGCCTGACACTAGAGGTCTGTTTCACTGAGCATACAACATTGACATTTTCAGTAGTCAAGAAATTAATAATCCACAGTGAAACTTGCTCGAAACCTTTTCGTTGAGGATCAATGTGAAGAGATTATTATTTTTTCTTTGAAGGTAAAAACAATATTATTGAAACGGGACTATGTTGCGAAAATAAATACGAAGTGGCCTAACGAATTTCAATGGGAAAAATATCTACATACAAAAGACCACTCATAAAGAAAACTAATGAAAGATGCTTGCAATTGAGATGACGTGCACTCCACATCTTCAAAAATATGCTAATTTCATTCCCTCCATATAGTCCACATCAAAGATGAAGGAATTAGATTCCAGATATCCAAATTTGGTCCACAACATTGCCACCTATATAATAAATCAAGAACCTTCTCCAATAAAACCAACAGAACCTCAGACATCCTAAAAAGAAAGCTTCATAACTCGAAATCCATGCTACAGGGAATCAAGAGGTGATCCATAGTCTCCCCTCTACAACAGCACATACAACACCAGCTCACCATAGAAAATCCTTTCTTGATGATATTCTCATAGGTAGGGGTGTCCAAGCCACCTAGAAACCTGACCCACCCGCCACATTTGTTCGAATCCAAACCGCTTGCTTCCCTAACCAACCCATGGACTCCCGTATTCATAAGTGAGAATTTTTCCCCAAGCCACACAGAAAGAAACTCTCTGAGGGGTGTGTAGATTATGAAGTTTGGTTTAGGAATAGAAGCTTGCTGATCTTATTTTCATAAGCATTGAATAAGAGGTCAAGGTCTTATAAAAAAATAAAAAAAGAATAAGAGGTCAAGGTGGCACATATGATCTCTTACCCTTCTTTAATATCAAAAGAATAAGGAAAAATAGCTTTCAAGGTAAGAAGAAATATTGTAGTCAAATATACGCTTTAAATCATTTTGTCCTTGATCTTTTGATGGTGTACTTTGCAGCAAGCAGTTAGGGATTTGTTTCTAGTTGCCATTCCTCATTTTGTGGAATATGAGAGAAATAGCAAACAGGGTTTTGATAAAACCCTGTTCTATCTTTTGAATGAGAAGAATTGCAATGTCCAATGTTTGGATTGGCATTAGAATGATACTTGTGAGGGAATTTATGATCTGCTATAGACATTATGATACTGTGTATACTTACGGTTATTTTACTTTTGCCCCTCCTTTTACGATGAATTTGGGGGGGGGGGGGGGGGGGGGGGGGGTTAGTCTTGATGAGCTCTAATATTTGAAATTGACTTTTGGTACGGTAATTACTGGGAGTTCTTGGATGGCTAAAAGATCTAGTATTAAGTGGGGGAAGGGGAGGGGGGGGGGGGGGTGGGGGTGGTTTGGAACTCAGGAATAGAACCTAAATGGACCATTGTGAAGATTGGTTTTAATTTCAGGAATCTAGAGAATATGGTGCCATTTCATTTAGAATCAGTTGCCATTCCCTATTTCATAAAGATTTTAAATGACATAGAACCATGTAAAACTTTAGATTTCTAAAATGTAAATCTTCATCATGCAATGGCTGCTATCTATTTCAAAGTGAATGGAAAGGATTTTTTTTCCATAATGGAAGAGCTATTATTCCTTTTGAACAGCTACTCAGTTATTTCATAATATCTTTTCCAATTTACCAAAATCACCTCTTCCTCAACCAACATAATAGCTATAATAGTTTATTTTATTTAAGTCTCCTTTCATGGTAGTTCTATTCAGAACCTCTCTCTCTCTCTCTCTCTCTCTCTCTCTCTCTACTTTACATTTGACACATGCCTTTCAGCTTCTTCTCTGCCTCCCCATAACTGAAAATTGAAAAAGTCAATCATTCCTTATACATGTTCAGTGTTCTATTTGAATGTTATTACCACCAAAAAGATGATAGGAATAGTTACTCCATGGAAAATTCTTATATTCTAGTAATACTGATTCATAGTCCTTTCATAATCACCATTCTAATGTACCAAAAATACCCTAAGAATACAGGTGCAGTATGTTACCCTGAAGTGCAACGGCAGTGTAAGGGAATGAGGAAAAATTAAAGATAGAGACATTACGTGCTCTTACTGTGAGCTGATGAGTATTATTGAACTAGCTGGACTAGCGTTGCATAAAAGGTTTGAGTGTAGGTTCGGTCTTGTATGATTGGATACTGCTTTAGGAAGTCTCAATCTTCTTCCTTTTTGTTATATTTTCTTACCTTATGAACTCTAGATTGCAAATTATAATGTAGTAATACACTATGGTATACCTGATTCTTTCTTATATCTTTAATAAGATTTTTTCAATTAAAAGAAAATGTTTACTGTAGGATTGTAATAGACTGTAAAAGTGCACTGGCTTAGGTGATATGATAGCTTTTAATTATAAGGTTCTGGTATGCTATCTAAAATGATGCTGGCTATGAAAAAGCCATCACCCAGGGTTTGTATGTCTGTATTACAGTCCACAACGTTAGGATCTTCTTTTGAATGACACTACAAAATCATATAATTTGGGTTCAAGTAATGTTTTTCCTGTTACATTTTAGTTTTTGGGTCCTTGATGAAATTATTTCTTTAGATTTGATGTATTTTAATGATGATTTGTTATTCTTTTACAGTGATTGTTGGGGAGATAGCAAATTTCGCTGCTTATGCATATGCTCCTGCAATTCTTGTAACTCCCTTGGGAGCTTTAAGTATTATCTTCAGGTATGTTTATGATAGCATTGTATTCAGTGAATTCAACAGCCTTTCGATTCTTTTTATATTTTATAATATTATGTGTCTGTTTTCTGTGCAATCGCTCATTCTTTGTGGGTCTGTGCATGCATATAACTAAGAAAATGTCTCTAATCAGTGCAGTGCTAGCTCATTTTATTTTGGAGGAGAAATTGCATATCTTTGGTGTGCTTGGATGTGTTCTCTGTGTGGTTGGCTCGACAACTATTGTTTTGCATGCTCCTCAAGAGAGAAATATACATTCTGTTAAGGAAGTGTGGCAACTAGCTACAGAGCCAGGTATTTGAGAAGTTATAATTTAGTTGCCCGGTTTCTATATTTTCTGATTCCCTCCTCCCTCCCCACCCCCCCACACCACCCAAAAAAAAAAAAAAAAAAACCCTAAATGACTTTTAGGGAGTATATAAATATTCATATTTCTGCTTGGTTTCTGGTGGTGGCTTTTTAATCAAAAGGAAGATCTTAAGCTTCTTTTTGCTATTCTTGATTTAATGGACCAGGAAATCAGTCTGACTTGTATTATGTAAAAGTGGTAGGACCTATGTATACGAGCCTTGAAAATCAAAATTTTTTTTATTGATTAATGTTGGAGATGTTGATTTATAATAAACTACATTGGAATAAAATTCTGTGTTAATAGTATGTATATGGTATTGCTAGATGTAAAATGTTTTTCAGTTGATGAGTCTAGCTCAAATAAAATGGTATTACATAATAATTCGGAGAATGTGTATCATCTGATGTATGACAGCTGTGGATTGACTAAACAAACAATAATTTTTTGTTATCAACAGGATTCATTGTCTATGCTTGCATAGTTGTGATTCTGGCTGCTGTCCTCATGTTTCGGTATGTGCCGCGCTATGGGCAAACCCATATGGTGGTCTACATTGGAATTTGTTCTCTCATGGGCTCTCTTACGGTCTGTTTATTCTCTTTTGAAGTTTTACATGCTATAGCATTGATTCTACTTCCTGTAGTTCTAATGTTCTTACTTTTCATCCATAGGTTATGAGTGTGAAAGCACTAGGGATTGGTTTGAAGCTTACATTTTCTGGAATGAATCAATTTATTTACTTCCAGACATGGTTTTTCACGGTGGTTGTAGCAGTGTGTTGTCTTCTGCAGATCAACTACTTAAACAAGGTAAACTTTCAACCTTTTTAATTTCAAAGCATATACAACTGATCTTGATGTTGTCTTGGCTATATATTATATAATACTCTCTTTGTTTTCTTAAGAAATAATGCCTGATTGCCAAAACCTGATATTAGCTGTCATCTGTCTGCTCCTCCCATTTGCTTTCTTTTGATACTTCTGATATTGTTGAATTATACTAATATATTAAACATGCAAGTCAGGTAAAAGTCTTTTTGTGTGTTTGGTGTATAAGTTATGAAACACCAAGATTTCTCTGCAAGAAATGGTTAGTCAAACACCATTTTTCCCTTTTACTTTTTTTTTTTCCTAGGTCAACATAGCCTAAAAGACCTTTTTTTTTTCCCCCTGAGTAGCCTAAAAGACATTCAACTTGCAGATTTGAAGCCAATGAACTCTACCTCAAATGGCACCTCCTCCCCTCGTAAGGAAAACTGCTGAGTTGTGCACTATCTAAATCATAAAAAATATAGCCAGGTTCATGAGGAAATATCCTTAAAGATAGAGGTAGCCCCTATTGATGAAAAGATGAAGGAGAGTCACTTGAGTTGATTTGGTCATTATTAGAGCAAAGTGATTAATGCACCTGTAAGAAAGAGTGAGTTATCCAAGTTGAGGGAATGAAAAAATGAATAGAAAGACTAAAAATAACATTAGTAGAAGTAATAAAAAAAATGACATATCAATTAGGGAAGTAAAAGAGAGTTTAACTTCAGGTAAAGTAGAAAGAAGGAAACAAATACATGTAAGCCAACTATAACTAATCTGTTGAGGATCCATAGCTGATTCCAAAAATTGGGACTAAGGTTTTGTTGTTATTGTGCACTATCTGCATCTATGCTTAGGATATCTGGAAATCATCCATATGTCTATGGGATATGGAATCTGCAATGAATATGCTCCCATGGATGCAGCTGCATATCTTAGCGATTTGTTAGCCATCGTTGAGATTTTTTATCACATTAAATAAGCTCACTCTATCCACCCTTTCCTCAAAGTTGCATCCCACATATTGAAAAAAAAAAAAAAAATCAATTTTTGTTTGAAACTTGAAATGAATTTTTGCATCCCACATATGGAATCTGCAATGAATATGCTCCCGTGGATGCAGCTGCATATCTTAGCAATTTGTTAGCCATCGTTGAGATTTTTTATCACATTAAATAAGCTCACTCTATCCACCCTTTCCTCAAAGTTGCATCCCACATATTGGGAAAAAAAAATCAATTTTTGTTTGAAACTTTGAATGGTGTTCAATGCTCCTGGTTTAAGAATTTACGTATTGGGTTTTCTTAATGCCATTTTCAGGTATCTTTTTTCTGAAAAATATGGTGGGTGGATTAATGTGTCCCTGTTGTTCCCAAATAGATACTTTAGAATCTACTTTCAGATAAAACAGCTAAACAACTGTCAATTAAGGACATCACACCTTAGGATTCCTTATCTCTCTCTCTCTCTCTCTCTCTCTCCCAAAATGCTAAAACATTTTGTGGTGTATGACCTGCACCCTGCATAGGAGAATCAGAAAGATTTTTTTTTATAGGTAATTACACCCACCCCCACTAGGTTTTGAACCCATGACTTTACGCCCTCCACCTTACTCACGCTATGGGAGGAGGTTCAATTTAAGCTAGGGCTCTTTGGCAAATAAGAAAGATAATCTTTTGTTTTAGATTCCCCCCCTTTCTTTAATTCTGACCTTGTATTCCATTTTCCTAGTTTACAATAGTAGTGAATTAATAGCTTGATAGTATGATAGGCACAATTTGAGGGCAACATAGCTATTTGGAGGTTTGTGTCACATTGCATAATTTGGTGTATTTGGCAAGAGCATAATGCTAGAAGCTTTGATGGATGTGAAAGGTCTATTCTCGAGATTAAGTCTTTTTTCATTTATAATTTCCTTGAGTGGAGTTTAACTTTACAGACATATTCATGTTTTTCCCTTCCTAATTTGTTTGATCATTGTAATTTGGGATCTTGATTGTTTTGTGCCCATAGTACATTCCCAGTTTAGTTGGGATTGCTTTGTTTTTAAATAAATTTTTTCGGTACTTGTATTAAAAAAAAAAAAAAAAAATCATTGATGAGAGAGAGAGAGTAGTTTTGAATTGCTGCATGATTTATCCAAAAAAAAAAATCATCTTCACTCTATGATCAAGTTTATAGCAATGGTTCTTCCCAAAATACATGTGATGATGTTTATCTTTTTCCAAATGAGATGGAGATCAGCGTTATGTTCAATTCCATTATTTTGTCCTAGATTCTTAGTAATCAACTCATATAAGTTGTATGGCATAAATGCATTCCTTCATGTTTTGTGATTTGGCATAGCTAAGCTGACCCAAATTTCATGATAGTTGCTGAGATCAGGATTTTGAAGATATCTTATTTACATGTTAAGAAGTACATATGTTGTAAACCATTTTAAATAGAAATATTTAACACTGAACTACACATTTTTTATCATTCCATTTTGTGTTGTATGGTTGGGTGGGGTTTTTGTATCTGGCAAAAGCAGGACCAAGGACTGGGCAAGTTGTGTAACTTGCTTAAAGGATCAGGAATTTTAATATTTTCTGAAAAAAGGCATTGTGAGTCTATCATGCATTTGGTGTACTGGGTAAACTGTGTAACTTGCTTATGGTTCATGTTCAAAGATATCCTTCTAGGGTTTTAATTTGATATGGTTCTAACTTGGTTAATTTGTTTTTATCCCAATTATATGTTGGCTGGGATTATTCTCATGTTGTCACTCTTCTAAATGAAATTTTACATTACTAAGTACGCAAAAATTGGAAAATTTATTATTTTGTGTCTGATGTTCAATCTTTAGTCTATTTAAAGCTTCTCTAATTCTGAATCAGGAGAATGTTTAATCTTAATCAGATGCCATCTTTGCAGGCCTTGGATACCTTCAACACTGCTGTCGTATCTCCAGTTTACTATGTCATGTTTACATCTCTCACCATTCTTGCCAGCATGATTATGTTTAAGGTAATTTAAAAATAAAAATAAAAAGAATCGGTCATGTTTATGGCGATTCAATACATTCCATTCATTTATGTTTTGAACTTTATGCTTCTTTACCTCAAAAGAATACTGTTGTCCTTAGATGATATAAAATCTCAGAATGCATCTCGTAATTTTGTAGAAAAAAACTGGTGCCACTATGGTTTTGTTCAATGTATGATGGTCAAAATTTGTCATCCAGATAGTGGTCCTCATGATTTATAACCATAATTAGTACTAATCATAGGTGCTCAAAAAGTTCCAGATAACCTTGTTAGCAAAAAAATAAGAGATTCAATCTGTCTTTATTTAAGCATGCATGATTAAAACTTCATTTCTAATACTTTTTCTGCTCCCTGTGTACCTGGGTAACTGTTTTCTTTTTCTGTATCTCTTTTTTATTTATTGATAAAAAAAATTTTACATTGGAGAAACTTTAATGCAGATGTGTGTTAGGGGAAAAGAAGGTTATAATGTAATTCATGCTCAAATGGAGGTTCCTTCTTCTATAAGAATGAGTGGAAAGTGAGATTATAAGTTAAAAATCTATTGGGTTTGTGTGACATGGACTAATAAAAAAAATATAGAAACATTTGAAAAAGTTTGGAAGTTTTTGTCAATGATTTTGCAATGTTTAAAGTATTGATGGTGATGGATTTTTCTTTCACTCAATGTGAAGTTGATCAATAGTTGGGCACGCAAGCGCGTGCATTCACACACACACACATGTATAAATAATATTTTACTATTCTTACTTTGGCCAATGAACTCTTGCTCAACTTGCACCTCCTCCCCTTGTAAGTGCCAGGTGGAGGGTGAGATCTTTGGTTCAAGATGCAATAGGGTGCATGTGTAACTTACCAATAATTTAAAAAAAAAAAAAAATGTTATTACTCTGATTTCTCTCTGTTTTGTTACAATTACAGGATTGGGACTCACAAAATGCATCACAAATTGCAACTGAGTTGTGTGGCTTTGTCACAATATTATCAGGGACATTTCTCCTTCATAAAACCAAGGATATGGGTAATATTAAACCTATGGAACCGCCTGTTTTTTCAAGCCCAAGCCACCGAAGTTCAAATTCTGGATAAAAACATTTTTTGTTTTCAAATTCAAGCAGCCCATGGACATCTTGCAGCTGTATCCCCTCGGAAAAAGGTATTTGAAATTGAAAGAAGCTTGATGTCATGCAGAGAAGGGAAAATCAGGGGACAAGCTTTTAGTAGAAGATACTTCTTAATTGTAAAGCTTGTGACATGGCAACGTTGGTTTTGGGGGGGAAATGAGGGAAGGGAAAAAAGAAGGGGGGGGGGGGGGTGTGGAAGGAAAAGGAAAATATAATTCTTGTGAAGATTTGCATGTTTTCTTAAAAATTTTAGGGATTCTACCATAGTTACACTTAAGAGGAAAAAAAAATCATTTTTCTTTACTTGCTCTGAATAGACTTTTGGCATGTGAAAAATGTTCACCAAAGATTATAATTGTTCTGGGGTGAGCTTTTACAAAATTATACAGGTAGATCATTGGAAACTTAGAATGCAATTGTCTTTTCCATTTTACTTGACTATATGTGCGTTTATGTTTGTGCATGTCTATATGTGTAGGTATGCCATACAATTCTCAGTAACAAGAAATATTCTTTCACACTTTTTCACATCAACTATTTCACATATATATATATATATATATAGTCAAAGTTTAGAGAAAATTCAATTAGATTTTAATTGGATTTTCAATTTTGTGCCACGTATTTCATATAATTTTTAATTTTCTACCAAGTGAATTATTGAGTGTACAAATCAAAGAGTCCAAATTTAATTAAATTCAAAATTAGATTTCAATTAATTTTCTACTATGTGTCCATCTAAGTTTTTAATTTTTGTGGCAATTGAATTATTAGGTGTAAAAATTGAAGAGTTTAAAAACAATTAAATTCTAAATTATATCTATTTATATATATATATATATATATATATATATATATATAAAATATAATATAATATAATATAAGAAATCATTACATATTTTAGAAATATATGGCTTAAAAAAGTATAAACTAATATCATGTATAATTTGAATCTCTTCTAAAAGAAATGTGTAATTGTAATTATTTTTAATTATTCCCATACATATGTATGATGCTACACGTTAGTATCCATAATGGATGCAGGAATGTCATCATTTCAACATCAAAAAGTGGTGGTGAAAAAAGAAATGTGAAATAGTGGATGTGTGAGAATCAAAACCCTTTAAAAAACAAGGGTTGAAAAGTCTATTGGTGTATACTGCATGTATTCAAGGAGGTTTCTAGTAGTCAAGGCTTATGGTCCCCTCTAAATTAAAATTTATACATTTGTATAAAGCCTATCAATTGTCACATCCATTTATCTCATAAACTTGCCCACTATAAGTAGGTTATAAGTTGCTCGTTTAATAGATGGGTTTAATGGGTATTCATGAATTTATCATCTATTTAAAATAAATGTAAAATGGGTAATAAATAAATGATCAAAATGTCCTTATAACTTGACAAATGACCAAAATATGTTTGGGCCCCCCAAAGTAATCCAAATACTCCCTAATCTACACAAAAATGACAAAAAATACCCCAGAAACCATCAAAACAACCAATCACTAAAATGATCAAATTACCCAAAAAAATCTAATAAGAAAGAAATACTCTCGAATCACCAAAATGATGAATATTCCTTCAAAACCACCAATATACCAAAATACTCTAGAACATCCAAAATACCCTCAAAACCACCATAATGACCTTTAGAACCACTAAAATGAATAAAATACCTTGGGATTGCCAAAATATTTTGGTTATTTAGTTTTTGTGGTGTTTTGGTTATTTTAGAAGATTTGAGAGTCTTTTACCTCAAGAGGCTTCGTGAATATTTTGGAAATTAGGGTGTATTTTTTGCTATTTTGGTGGTTCCAAGTAGAGTTGTCCAAGCAACTTAGCCATTCAACCCAACCAACCAAACTAATTGGAATTGACCTGTTGCAGCCCGATCCAACGCCTCTAATAGTCAGCGCTAGGTCTTAGCCCTCAGAAACCGAATTTAGCAGGTTGAGTGGCAAGTTTCCTCTTTTAAAACTCGACCCAACCTAACTTGACCAAGAAACACTTCCAATCAAAACCCTTTAAAAAACAAGGGTTGAAAAAGTCCATTGGTATGTACTACACGTATTTAGGGAGGTTTCTAGTAGTCAGGCTTACGGTCCCCTCTAAATTGAAATTTATACATTTGTATAAAGCCTATCAATAGTCACATTCATTTATCTAATAAACTTGTCCACTATAATATGTAACATGGGATTGAACCATGCTTAAAATAATAAAATATAATATAATATAATATAATACATGAATTGGCCCACAAATGAGGTCAGGCTCAGTTGAATCGGGCTTGTATAAAATGTCTTGAAAATGACTTAACACCCATCTAACATCCAAAGCCATAGCTAGCTATCACCACTAGTGGCGGTTATCTTGTTTCTTAAAACCCTTTCTTTCTTTGAGCTCTAAGCTCAAAATCAAAATCCAGAGGTTTCTAGAATCATTGAAAGAGAGAACTAGATCATGGATAAGATGGGTGAGACTTTGAAATTGAAGGATAGATATACCTAGCTATGGGGATTTGATAATGGGTAAGTCAAATTGTGCTCGAATACCTTGCTGTTGAGGTTTATCTTTGATATCTTGGGTTTGGTTTCAGAGTGAGGACTTACGTAGTGAAAACAATATCAAATATTGAAAATTATCAAACATTTAATTTGCAATGTTTGTGTATTGTTTGGTTTAAAAGAATGTTTACACCTTTGCATTAGTCTCCTAAGGGTTTGTTCCTTAAGCTAATTTTTTGCTAACATATTAGATATGTAACCACTTTCGAAACTCGAGTCCAATGTAAAGAACCCAAGTTCCACTAGAAAATTAAAAATACATATATCATATCTTGATTTTCTCTACGAAACCCAAGTTCCAAGAGTTGCCAGGTAACTAATATATTTTATTTTTGGACACAACTAATATATTTGCAAAATTAGCTTAAGACAACACACACACAGGGAATGGGGACAAAGGCATAATATCACACAACTTACCCCTTACAAAAGCCGATAACTCTTGTAAGGTATAAGAAGGCTTCATACCCGAATTTGAACTCACTCTTAGGCAATGTGGGACTACTCGAATTTGAACCCATCTCCTAAGATAGATAACAAAACACGCTAAAGTTGATGCATCCTGATATATCCCATTGTTTTTCTATGCATCTTCTCCCACTCTTTATGAAACATATTGCTTGACTTGACACAATTAACCTCAATAGAAACTAGACAAGTCCTTGCGTTAAAAGATATCTTCCACCATTATCTTAATAATTTTTTCTGAAGTGTTTTCTTTTATTCTCTTTTTCTTCAAAAAATTAATACATATATATATATATATATATAAACAAAAAAAAAAAACGTGTTGTTAAGGGCATAATAGAAATTTCAGCGTGGATAGGACACAAATTTAAAATTTTACATTTTCCATTAAAAAATTTTAATTTAATGAAATTTATTAAGAACAAAATTTAACTACAAAACTAATTGTAGCCTAAAACTATAATATACTCAATAAAATAAATATTACTGCATATTTTGAAAATTTAACCGTTGAATTACATGTTCTCAGTGTAAATAAGACACAAATTTTAAATTTTAAATTTTCCACTAAAACATTTTAATTTAATAAAATTTATTAAAGACAAAATTTAGCTACAAAAATAGTTGCAACCTAAGGCTACAACATTACTTAACAAAATAAATATTATTGTATATTTTGAAAATTTAACTGTTAAATTGCATATTCTTTACGCTCTTAATACACATGCCAAATTTTATATCAATCAGATATTTTTTAGTATATGATCTATAAACTTATATATTATGCATAATTTTAACCAACAAAAATTTGCAATTTAAACAATCTATTGATGATATAATCATTGATCTTTAATTTTTAAAAAATTTTGCAAGCATGGAAGATATAATCCAAATGCGTCTCAAATAAAAAAATAAAAAAATAAAAATTATATAGTTGTAACCTTCGAATACAATCAATTTTGTAGCTAAACTTTGTTCATTTATTAATAGCAAGAGATAATTTGTATATTCCCAAGTACATTGGTAGATTTTATAATTTAGGGAAAGGAGGGATAAAATTGAGACAATATTTAAAGAGGTTAAAGCACAAGTCATCTTTTTTTCCCCCTTTTCAAGTTGGTTCGGCATATACATGGACTTTCATAAGAAACCTCACGACAAACTTTCATCCCCAGTCAATATACTCTTCCAATCAAAGTCCCAAAAAAAATAATAATAATAATAATCAAAATTTAAGAAATTATACATCTTTTAGGTACGATAACAAACATGAAATATAGGATCGCATTTCTCTCAACACATGCATAGCTTGTTATTATGTCATAAGGACTCTAAGAAAGGTGGGTGCATTACTGAAAATATCAGATGAATTGTTTCATAGTTGTCATTATATCATGAGGACACTAAGAAATATGGGTGCACTCCTGAAAGTATCATAGGAATTGCTTCAGAAACTCTGTAGCCACCAGCCTCCCCCTTGTGTTCACTGACATTTTAAGTTCACTTATCTCCTTATCAATATCCTGTGGAGAAAAAAGAATTTGGAAAGCTATCAACCTAAATATAACAAGAAAACATATTTGATATAACATACACGTATGCATGTGTGAGTTGTATAACAAAAGTAAAACAGCATCAAAGAAAATAACAAAAACAGAACAAAAAGGAATATTTATTGTTTGACCCATATCCTGAGATAAGCAGTCCAATGGGAGCAATACTTGAAACCACAATTCACAATAAAACCCCGATTATTGAGATCGGCTAATATAGGGTGATAGTCAAAAGGAATTACTGAATAACTTTAGAATTGCTATAACTGCTATGGATGGTCCGATACTGAATAACCGAGTATGTCCTTTAGATGGAAGAAGATTTTCTTTGAAAAGTAATTTTGTCCCATCTGCTAGAGCTTGAAGAACTCCTAAGGGCCTGAAATATTCAGGTCCAATACATTGTTGTATGAGCAAAACAACCAACACCCTGGAAACAGTACTTTTAAGTATCACATCTTGAAAGATGTATTTAGACACCAGTATACGCTCGACACTTCTAATGGCGACAAGATAAGCGATTATCAGATATTATAATTGGTCCATAGCAGGTAGCCCAAATCAGCTAATTATGAAAAGTTTTGCACCATGTATCAGACATGATTGGACTTTAAGTATGATGCTGAGGTCTAATGTCTTAAGCACAAAGCTTCAGGTACAATTACTGAGGATAGATTGCAAACCATCCTCCAACACAATAACATAATGAGTAAATTGCAACACAGGCAAGCGATTGTCTTTTGTAACAACCCCGGCAGGGCCGGCAACACCCCCCCCCCCCCCCCACAAAAAAAAAAAAAAAAAAAAAAACCAAAAGCACCCACTGGCACAACCAACAAACCAAAACAGAAATCTCAGGCTATCTAATAACTTAGATAATGTAAGTCCAAGATTGGGCCTTGCAAACCTCCTCATATAGTTGCACATTTCTATAGGTAAGAAGCATGGTTTTAAAAACCGAACCATTAAAAGAACCAGAAAATAAAAAGGTTCAAGGTTTTGAGGATGAACAACTAAGGTTCAACAGAAGCTCAGATTGTGATAACGTCATAAATAATTTAGTAATTAAATAATAAAAAAATAGGACAAATTAAAAAATGAAAAATCTTGATTAAAAAATCTAGAGAATATAAATAATTTTCGAGTATATTTTCAGAACTATTATATTAGAGAATAGAAAATCTTAAAGCATAAAAAAAAAAAAATTATATTTACAATTAATCCACTAATTATAAAAGTATAGTTATGTGAACAAACAAATAATTTTGGTGTCACACAATAATTTTAAGTACATTAAATCAAAATCAACATTTATGAGTTTAATTATCCATTTTCTTTCTAAAGAGGCCTAATTACAATGAAATAACATGATGGAATATAATAAATATATTAATTAAAATAAAAAATAATATGAAAATTTTATTTATTTTATTGTTACATGTCATTTGAGTTTTTAATGTATGTAATTCATTCTTATTCACTTTAAATTTATTAGTTTCCATTCTAGTTCATCATAAAGTGCATAGTCCAGGGGTTGTCTAGCTGGACATATTAATGAGCTCTTCTCAGGTTCAAATTGGTCTAAGCAATAGATGTATGATATCCAGTTTTCTATAATTAAAAAACCAGCCCTTGAGCCGTTTCCTTTTTAACTCTGTCTGACTGGGCGGTCTGGTGCAGGTTTTAAAACTACGGTAAGAAGTGCTTTGACAATAACAACAAACACTACTGCCGCAATACAGATGTTTTCAAGAAACAATAAAGAACACCCATAGCTTCCTCTTAATAGGAGGTAGTATCAAAGGCTCAAATATGGTGTAATTTAATAGTTAGTAGTTTGTACAATATGTATACTACATACAAAGGAATGGCTGGAATTACATTAAAGAACCAAAGCTCAGAGAGTAACTCGAGTATGGGAAAAAAATTGCTTGGCTTTGAACTTTAGGTTTTTCGTTGTTTTCTTGTTGAGGCCAGCAACCCAAGGCTAACAACAATGTACCATATTAAAACCCTTGTTTAAACAATGAGAACAGTAGAGTTAATTCATATTAAAGCTATTAATCAATATATGTCAGTCAAAAGAGCTGAATGGCTTCATATGCACAGCAGAAAGTAGTTACAAATCAAGTCTTTGTTAGATGGAGTTCAGCATATTTATTGGCAGACTGTAGAATCATCTGGCCAATCCATTGAATTCCATTCAGTATAGGTTTCTTGGCAGGTGACTCCATCCATTTAAACAACAGTCAAAACGGAAAAAGAATTTATTAACCAATCAGAACATGTCTGGAATAGTTTTCTATTTTCATACAAGTACATATGAAGAATATAGAAAAACAAACTATTGAATTTGAATTAAACACAAGTTATATGGCTGCATATCCTAAACAAAGAACTTTATTAAATCATTATGATAAACTTGGAGAGTTCAAGTGCTATGCGCTTAGTAAATTAACAAGAAATAATTCGGAGGAATGCATTCAACAGCCATCTCCTAGAAGGAAATCAAGTGAAAATTGAAAAGGCAAGTTATAGGGTAAAACAAATTCTTGCCTCCATGAATTGCACGATAAAGTCTATGAGTTTGTGTTTCTGCATCTCCTCACAATGGTAGTTTGTTATCAGAAAACTAATGTCATAACCCTGTAAATCGAAGCATCAACACATATAATTAAGAAAAATAAATAATTTGAATGTCATCTGAAAAACATCTTGCAAAAATAGTTCTTTGGAATACTATTAATTAGTAAAAACAACAGAGAAAATAATATTTGAGACCGATAATTTCGCATTTAGTCATTTGAAGTATAGCTATAAAGACCTTTAGGCGAGTGCACACATAGCAAACCAAAGCCAATTTTTGTTCAAATGCTCTTTGATTCAGCAATAAGTGATGTAAACTGATACATCATTTGCAGAAACACATCTACAACATCAAATTTTCCACAGAGCAACCTCAGTTTGTTGAGAATTTCACATTCCCAAGAGCCTCAAGGAGATTGCAATTTATTGGGCCATAAACAAATGTATCTATTGCAAATATACTGCATCCATTCAAGGTGAAGTGAAGCTCAACTGTGTACGCGCACACTAAAAAAAACATAACCATTACCTATAGGGTATTACACCATCCTCTCACGGAACAGCTTCAAACCTAACTTGCTCCCACAATCTCAAATGTATGAAGCAGTGATTATGCTGGTTGACTGAAGGGGCCAGCAACAAGTAGTTTATTACTTTTGCAGAAGATTATAAATTAATGTTTCTATAGTTGGTTTCATATTTTTCAGCTGTAAATCAATTTTAAAGGATTTAAGTTGATCTCCTTTAGGTGCAATATAGAACATGCTCAAAGTCTCCACCAAGCATCACATTTTCTTCATGAAAAAGGTTACACAACTTGCCTTCTTCCAACGAGACCTCCACTTATTTCTAAAAGATATTATTGACAGTAAATTAATGCAGTTTCAATATAAAAATTCTGTTGCACATGCAAACTGAGACGTAGGGTTCTGAATTCTAACTATATCTCAGAGTTCTATCCAAACAGTAGAATTGATAAAAGGAGCGTTAATTAAAATTCAATACATGCAGATTTTTTCAGGGGGTTACAAATTACATCTAATTTGAGTTTGAATACTTCATTCTACAAAAAAAACTACAGCCAGTGTCTATGCTTTTAAATTGGTAAGTGACACATCCAATAGGTCTGGAATTCACAGTCTCACCCCCCACCTAGACCTCATATGGGGAGGAGATACCAGTTGAGCAAGAGCTCATTGGCTACAACCAGTGTCTACACTTTTATATACATAAGCATTAAAATAGGATAAACAATGACCAAGAGTAACTGGTGTTTCTTCATGAAGTATATGGACATTATTCATATGCTGAAAATAAGCAAATATAGACTATGGACTAGCACAGGGACTAAATAAGCAAGACAATCAACATGATAACACAATTATGTCCAACGTTCACTGCCTGAATATAAAGAGGACCGTGAATCTTCAGCAAAGTATGGAAACAAGAATTTTAAGATATTTCAAAGCGCGGTAATGCTGAAATTCTCCATTTCCAAGGTTAGAAAAAGGTTTCATTGGACCCAGCATAATGAACCAATAGAAAAAAAAAAAAAAAAAAAAAAAAAAAAATGCAAAAATTATTCAATAAGGAAAAGTAGGCTATTCTGGAACACAGATTTGAACCAGCTTAACATACACAAAGAAATAATTTAGATCTGAGCAAACACATTCCCATGCCCATAGGATACAGCAAACAAAGAGTTTGAGGAAAAGCAACATCAAACACCAAAATATACAACAATCGTGCTCTAGTTTTGATGTGGGGAATTATTAGCACCTTCCTAGGCTACTTTAATATTTGTTGAGTCTTAGAATTAAGTTTTTTAAAGTTAAATAGTTGCTAGTCCAGTGTAGGCGTAGCTGGGTAGTTTCCAGATTTTCTAGATTGGGCTAAAATGGTCTGCAACAGAGGCCCATTGATGCAGGAGCAAAACCAAAATTATTTTAGAATTTATATTTTCAGATTTTTGTCTTTATCTCATAGGAAATTTGATAATTGCAGACTTTTTAATTTTGAATATGGATAGGGATTAGATTTGAGTTTAGATAGGGATTAGTTTCAGTATTATTTTCAGTTTTAGAAATGATTATCTTTTATTCCTAAAAGCTCTAGGTAAGGGTTCTAGATGGTTATATTTTGGAGAAGCGATGAATGATTAATCAAATTTCAAATTATAGATTTTCTTATACGTCGGGTGTTGATTCCTAACACCTTAGGTGCTGATGCCTAAGTTTCTCGTTTGGTGTTGTTTCCAGGCAACACCTAGGTGCTGATTCTTAGGGTTTATCTTTTAATTTCCTTGTTCATTTATTTTTCTCTTGATTGTCCTGCATTAATTCCATGAATATTATTTTATGTTTTGAGTACTTTTTTTATTTTGCATTAGTAGTTTCCTCCTTGGTTTAGAAGTCCTTAAATATTATTCTGTCATTTATGAGCCCTGGTCTTTCTAGGAAAATCCTATAAAGGTTTTTATATGATCAATCAAATTGATATCAGAGCCCTCTAAAGCATCTGACCTACATCACCCCAGAAGACAGGCGTGCTGTCATTATGACAGTGTAATCCAATACAAAGACCCATTAAGAAAATTCCTTTATCTAGTCAAGAAACAGTATGTGCAAAGTACAGTGTAACGTTGAGCCAATGAGAGGGGTGCATACATACCTGTACTGGCTTTCTCCTCAATACTTGAAATGCTTCTGCCCTCATTGATAAAAATCTAAGAAATTTTTTAGTTAGTATGTTTTCGAGTTCATCTGCCTGCTTTACCTATAAACAGGAAAAGACGAAAATTCAGAAAATGAGAGAAAGACCAAAGATTGCAAACTATACATTTATGATCCTATACACGTCCAAATTCAGAAAAAAAAAAAACTCGTAACCTATCCCAGAAATGAAAGGAACAAGACAACAATTACACTATTCCTGGAGCAGTCAATGATGCTTTTCATGAGCCAAGTGTAAGTTGAATTATATGACATGAGGAAACTCTGAGCAGATTCAAACAAATATAAGTTGCTCTTGGTTTGGAAGAAACTGTATGCAAACTTACTTCTGAGTTATGTTAACTACACGCAAATGTTATATGAAGTTCAAGAGTCTTTTATACAGACAAGTGGAAAATACATCCAATGTTCTTTGCAAGTTTAAATCTCACAAAAATTGCATCAAAGTGTAAAGATCATGAGGTATACACCTGATGACCTGATGCTTCCATTACTGAGGCAAGCACAAATCAAATACATCAACCAGAACAAAGATTTACTTTGGGCACAATTACATGTTTCTTTATGTTTTGTCGAATGAACTCCTCGTATACTATGTTTCATTGTTGTCTAAGGTGTTGGCTACTAGATTGAGGGGTGGTGTTAGACAAACTCATTTCTGAGTCTCAAAATTCTTTTGTTGGTAGTAGACAAATTTTGGATTCAGTGCTAATTGCTAATGAATGCCTTGATAGTAGATTCAAGAGTCATACACCAAGTGTGGTTTGTAATCTAGACATAGAAAAATCGTACAATCATGTGAATTGGGATGCATTGTTCTATCTTTTATATAGGATGGGTTTTGGGGTGAGATGGAGGTGGTGGATTAAGGCGTGTATTACTGCGGTTCGCTTCTCTATTTTAGTTAATGGATTTGTAGGTGGTTTTTTTGGAAGCTCTTGAGGTTTGAGATAATGTGATCCACTGTCCCCTCTTCTTTTCCTTTTGATTAAAGAGGTCTTAAACAGAATTCTGAAAAAAAAAAAAATTTAAATTAAAATTTTTTTTTAAAAAAAACTGAAGACAGCGGTCTTATTCATGGCTTTAATGTAGGACCAGCCAACTTTTTTGGTGTTTGTATTTCTCATCTTCTGCTTGTTGATGACACCATTTTATTTTGTGATGCTTCTAGGGAGCAATTGTCGTCTATTAGATTGGCTTTGTCTTGTTTTCAAGCTTTTACAAGCTTGAAAGTTAATGCGGGGAAAAGTGAGATTGTTCCTTTTGGGGAGGTAAGTAATCTAGATGCTTTGACCAACATCCTTTGTTGTAGGGTGGGCAGTTTGCATATGAAATATTTGGGAATGCCTTTGGGTACTCCATATAAGACAACCTCCATTTGGAATCCTACTCTGGAAAGGATGGAGAAGAAAGCTTCAGGTTGGAAACGACTCTATTTATCAAAGGGCGGAAGACTTACTTTGTTGAAGAGTACCCTTCCAAGTCTTCCAACATACTATCTTTCGTTGTTTACCATTTCAAAAGCTGTGGTAGCTAGAATAAAAAGGATTCAAAGAAATATTTTATAGGGGTCATCATAGGAGAGTTTCAAGTACTCTTTGGTGGCTTGGGAAAAGGCCTTCTTACCTTATGAGTTGGGCGGGTTAAGGATTAGGAAGTTGGTGTCTTTTAATCAAGCATTATTAGGGAAATAGTTATGGAGGTTTGGTAATGAAGGTACTCATCTGTGGTGGAGGTTTATTGCCACTAAATATGGAGAGAGCAAAGGAGGGTGGAGTACTAAAGTATTCAAGAGATCATAGTTGTGGTCTATGGCAAAGTATTAGTGAAGGGTGGGAGAGTTTTTCTAAGCATATGGCTTTCATGGTGGGTGATGGTACTTGCATTCTGTTTTGGCATGATAGGTGGGTTGGAGATAATCCACTTAATATCCTCTATCCTGAGTTATTTGAGTATTCTGAAAATAAGCTTTTATTTTCTGAGGTTTTGTGTCATCAGGTAAATGGGACTGAAAGTTCTTGGAACTTGAGATTTTATAGGGATTTTCATGATTGATAGTTAGACGTTGCTGTCTCTTTTCTTGATTTTATTCAATCGCATATTCCTAGGGATGTTAGGAGTGACACTCTACGTTGGTACGTTGGTACCTTAATGGAAGTGGGAAGTTTGATACTCATATTTTTATCAAGAGATTCAGGATGGTCCTACATCCTTATTTCCTTGGAAGGGCATTTGGAAAGTCAAGGTACCTAAATGGGTGGCTTTCTTTATGTGGACAACAACTCATGCTCGGATTCTTACTGTGGACAATCTTATGCTTAGGGGTCTCTCTTTAGCAAATTGGTGTTGTATGTGTTGTTGCAATGAGGAAACTGTGGACCATCTCCTTCTTCTTTGTCCTATAGCTCATTCTTTGTAGGTGCATATGCTTCAAATTTTTGGGATTCATTGGGTCATAACAGGTTCTGTAGCTAATTTATTATTTTGTTGGTGGCAATGGGTTGGGAAGCATAATTCATATATCTAGAATTTGGCTGCAGGATGTTTGATGTGGATCATTTGGATGTAATGGAATTGTCATTCTTTCGAGAATACTGAGAAATCATTGATTCAGTTGCAAGATTTGTGCAAACAGACTCTTTTCTATTGGTCTAAGTGTTGGGGCTCTTGGATTGTTCTTCTATCATGGAGTTCACTTTTTCTCTTAGAGTAGAATCGTGATTTCTTTGTTTGTTTGTTTTTTTTTTTTTTTTTTTTTTTTAACCATCTTGAACACCCTGTATTTTTCTTTCTTTTTCTTTTTAATAATATTACTCTTATTACCTATCAAAAAAAGAGATGCACTTCAGGCCCTTTTCAGATTATGTCTGCTTTGGCTGTTTATGAAAGTAGGAATCCTCTGTGCATATTTTAGGTTTATACCTTTCCAAGATCTTTATGTTATCATTTAACATCAAAATTATTTATATTAACTGAATATCATAAACCAATATAGCATTGTGTGCATACAAAAATCAAAGTTGACTCAAATAACACTATAGCAGAATCTAAAAGTTCCACTAGAACTAACTATATATGTAAGAATGGTACTAAAAACTAAACCAGTACCAGGTTTTAAGGTTGGACTGGGGTTCAACCAGAGGTCAAACAGTGATGACATATTAATTATTTTAATAATAATTAATATGAAATTAAAAAATTAAAAGTGAAAATTTTAGCAATTTTAGCTAAAATAGTTTTTATAGAGGTCATATCTTGATTAAAACTAAGATGATATTTTTCATAATTTATGAAAAATATTTCCTTATTATTTAAAATTTTTTAGTATATTTGTACAACATGATAATGTCTCATAAACTATACTAATGTAATTATACAAAAATAATACATCAAAACTTAAACAGCTGGCAATTCAAGTTTATAAGAAAACAGGGGATAATAAAATAAAGTAAAATAAAAGGTCACGTCATCATGAGCATGACTTTTAAAGATTTTTTTAATAAAAAAAATCCATTCACAGTTCCCAATAAAAGATCTTGATCCCCCCCCCCCCTCTTTTTTTACTACCACTCTCCTTAACTCTGCCTCTTCTTTCTCACTCCCTGCCTCTTAGTTTTTCTTTCACCAAACACCTCATAACAAATCCCCCAGTCTCTCTTCACTACGCTACTCTCATCTCTATCCCACTCCTCTCTCAATCTCTCTTCCCCAAAAAAAAAACATATCAGACCCTTCTAACAGAAATTAAACAATGAGATCTAGTGATGGTGGAGCTTCAGATGGTGACAAAAAAGATCGACACTGGCTATTTTTTACAAAATTTTATGGGTAGAAAATTTTCATACCTGTGTCTGGTTTAGCAAACTGAACAGTTTGACCACAGTTTGAATGTTCATAGCCAAAAAAGAGATTTCTGGAATTTTGATTTTTAAATACAGGACTGGTGGCCAGTTCCCCCCGTTAACCTAGTCTGACCAGGCGGTCTGGTCCAGTTTTAAAAACCATGTATGTAACCTTAATAACAAGTTCTTTTCAGTTACTACAATAGTACTCAACAAAACCTTGTATCCAAATAACTTTTTGCTTATAATTCAATAGTTGGGGAGGGGGAATTTCAACCTTAGACATCTCCGTTTGAAACATTAGGAAGTGCCAATTACGCTACAAGGTTCTTGGCACCTCCATCCAAATAACTTAGGTTTGGATGTACAAATCATCAGTAATCATGTCTTTTCTAAACACAACAATAAGCACAGACATGTGCATCAGGTTACTTTAATTAAAAGTACTCTATCTAACTAATTGACATATTTCCTCTCTTTATTTCCCATTCCTATTGAGGTGGCAAACCTTATTGAACAGCTTCAACAAGATTTCTTATGGAGTAAGTTAGGGGATGAGTCAAAATTTCATTGGTTAATTGGAATCAGGTTTGTGCTCCTCTTTCAGCTGGTGGATTGGCTATCAGAAATTTGAGATGTTCTAATTAAGTTTTGTTAGGAAAATGATTGTGGAGGTTTGGTATTGAGAGGGATGCACTTTAGAGGAGAGTAATAGAGGTGAAGTATACTGGTGCTCCAATCCAGTTCCTAGTCCTTACAGAGTAAGTTTATGGAAGAATATTAGATGGGATTGGCCCACTTTCTCTTGTTGCATTCATTTTGGGGCCGGGGATGGATCTAAGGTGAGGTTTTGGCATGATCAATGGTGTGGAGAGAATGCTGTTGCTATATGTTTTCCAGATTCATTTACAATTAGCCAAGCAAAGGAGGCAAGTGTAGCTGATTTATTGCAAATGTAGCTGATTTATTGAGGTCTATTAATGAAGTTCTCTAATAGGATGTTAGTTTTGTAAGGGCTATGCAAGATTGAGAATTGGAGCCTTTTGCGAACTTCATGATACTATGTATGGTGTTGGGCACCAGCTCAGAGAAAAGGATTCCAAGTTAGTGGTTTCGATCGGGTTTTGGTTCATTCTAATGTCCAATATTTTCCTTGGAAAAGCTCATGATACTATATATGGTGTTGGGCACCAGATTAGGGAAAAGGATTCCAAGTTAGTGGTTTCAATCAGGTTTTGCTTCATTCTAATGTCTAATCTCCTCCTTGGAAAATCATATGGAAACCGAAGGTCCCTTCTAGAGTTACTTTCTTTGTGTGGACTGCAGCCCTAGGGAAAATCTTGAGTAATGACAATTTAAGAAGAAGACGTGTGGACTTTGGATTGGTGCTATATGTGCAAATGCAAATGTAACAGGGAATCAGTAGATCATTTATTACTCCATTGCCCCATTGCTTAAGAGTTATGGTTGGTGGTATTCGGTTTATTTGGAGTTTGTTGGGTGATGCCAAAGTCTGGTTGAATTATTAGCTAGTTGGCAAGGTTGTTTTGGGCATCATAGGACTGGGTCTATGTGGATGGCTACACCCCATTGCTTTATGGTTGTCTCTAGAGAGAGAGGAATAACCGATGCTTTGAAGGTATGAAAAAAACTATTCCTGATCTACAACCTGGAAAGCACGGGTGCAGCGCCAGAGGCGCCGCACTCGCGTCAGACGCGTACCGACGCGGCGACGCGCGTCGGACACCGTTGACCGCGTGTCCGTGCCGCGTCGGGCCGCGTCGGGCCACGTGGCGAAGCCGAATCGCGCCGACGCGGCTCAAATCGGGCCGACTCGGCCCGATTCGGGCCGTTTCGGCAGTATCGGCCGTATCGGCAGAAACCGCCGATATGGCCGGTTCAGGCCGAAATTAAAAAAAAAAAAGGTGCGAAATGCACCGTTTGAGGAAGAAACGTAGCTGAGGAAGAAAAAAGAAGAAAAAAAATGTAGAAAGGAAGAAACGAAGGAGAGGAAGAAGAAACGAAGAAAAAAATTGTAGAAAGGAAGAAAGGAAGCTGTAAAAGGCTGACTTTTTTTTCCTTTTTTTTTTTGAGAAGGCTGTAAAAGGCTGACTTGGTGTAGGGATTTTTTTTAAAAAGGTGTGGACGTGTGGTGTAGATTAAGCTTTGGAAAGTGGAAACTTGAGAAATAAAAAAATGAAAAAAAAAAAAGAAAAAAAGAAGGTATAGACTGTATAGTTGATATTTTGATGAGACTAAATGTGATGTGTCGTTGGCTTGTTGACAGTTGAATGGAGGGAATAAAAAGAAAAAGATTAATTTTGTGGGTTTTATTTAATTTATGAATATTATATTTTAGTTATTATTTATTATTGTTCTTAAATTTAGTATATGTATATATAATGTGAAAAAGTATACTTAGTAATATATTAAAAATATAAATAAAAAAAATTTTAATAATTTTTTAATCGCCGAGTCCCGCCGCACCCGCACCCATCTTTTTCAAAAATTGTCGAGTCCCGCACCCGCACCCGCACCCGCACCCGAGTCTCAAAACGCACCCGTGCTTCCTAGTCTACAACTTTCTTTTCTTTAGAACTTTGTTGGATTAAATGTCTATTTTACGTAGTCAACCTCTTTGTTTGATTACTGATTTGATAGATTTAAGTAATATGCATAATGGATTGTATGGTCCCCTGTCGTATTCTTCTTGTATACTTGGGTGACTCGATTTTTCTGTTATTAATAAAATTTTACTTCTCAAACAAATCATGGGTATTAGGCCTTTTCTCAACATCTCAAAGATGTTTTCTTGAGGGGAGTATCAGACTATAATTGCGAGTATGTTGGAAAATTTTCTTCAATGAACTATGAAGAGCAAGAATTAATCAAAGAACAAGGGCTTAGAGGCACAATTAATCAATTTCTTTGGACAATATTTGCCCCCACACTAATATTGCTAAGGATTTATTGCAAACTTGTCCCTAAGATAACTAAATCAAGAATTCTACATGTAGCAATCTTAGAGAATTCTAGTGAATTTCAATGAAAATGGAGAAAAGGCACCCATAAAATGAAAATGGATCACTATTTACACCCCGGGGGTTATCTCCCTTCAAAAGGCACCATTGGAAAGTCACTTGGATTGATTTTAATGTTCACAAAGCATACTAGACACTCAACACCATTATCTAAAATTTTTGCCAAAGACTGTTTTTCCCAAGAAATCAATCGATCAAAATTTACACTCCAACAGATCAAACTTTAAAACTCAATTAATCGATCTGCTTTGATTGATCACCAGAAATCGAGCCATTACTCGATCAATCGAAATACTTTAAAATTATCTCTTTAACAGCCTCTTCAACAGCACTTGAAATTCTCACCACTTTTAACTTAATATATATTAAAATCTATCTTGTATATACCTATATATACAACGGAGTCTATTTAAGTGCAATGCTTTTGTAAAACTATAAATTTTAAGAGATAATGGTATGTTGGAAATGGTCTTTTTGATAATATATTATTCCTTGATCCTTAAATTTTATCTCCAGAATGATTATCTAAAGACTTCTGATTAAGCACCCTAGGGTATTGATTGAACCAAGTGAAAGTTGAATATTCAAACACTTCATAGAAACAACAAATCCCTACAGCCAACAGAAGGAAAAATAATTTAAATAGAAATCTACACATAAAAGACCACTATCAAAAGTTAAGTTTATCCTAGAAAATGTAGATCACCACCATGGGAGGAAAGATATACTTTCATAATTTTGTGTATTTGTTCTATTTAAGCATAAGAAAGCAACAGATGATGTCAAGCCACCATTTCATTCTGTAAGCACAAGAAAACATCAAAAGTATAACTTGGATTCACCTTGAGGCTTATCCGCAGTGAATTGATAGATGTTTCTATCAAGCATTTCTCAGCCTCATTTCGACATATCAAAACCTGCAATAGCAATCACACATAAAATATAATCCTTGGGCAGAAATCAAAAAAGTGAAGCAATAACAAATAAAAAAAGTTCAACACTATGGATTAGTAAAGGCATAGAAAAACTATAAAGGTTATTTGTGACTGATGTGGTAACTGCAAAGAAAATTTTATTTTAATTTAGGAAGTCAATTGGATTTTATTCAAGTCCAAATCTCTCCTCCTGTTTAAAATTGCCAGTAAGTTTTGGAAAATTCTCCTCAAAACATAAATCCCTTCCTGATTTCTTGTCATGCATATTATTATTTTGCCAAATTTTAGGCCCCTAAGCACCGGTGGAGTTAATACTTGCACTGCCACCTACCACTGCCTCTTTCCCTAGCCTAGATGCAAATTTTCAAAAAAAATAATCACATAGTTTCAGTTCAAGGAGAGCCCAGCCAACTTTTTAACTCCCTCCGGAACACACAAGCAACCCCTTCCTGCCCCATTATGGTATTTGGAAATTTCCACAAACGCCCCATTATTTGATCTGCTGGTTATCTCTAAACATTTAAAGGTCTCCCGAAAACGTTTGTAAAAATGTTGTTTCCTAAAATCCCAACGGCTTAATTCAGATAAGCAAGCAATGATCCAGTCCAAACCCAATCGACACACTTGAATAGAGCCATGAAACTTACCCCCGGCATTCAGTAATGGAAAAAGAGTCCATCCTGCCACCTTCAAAAACCAAAGAAAAGGCTTTTGAATCTATTTGGGAAAAAAAAAAAAAAAAAAAAAAAAAACCTGATTTCCCCTCCACCACCTCCAGTTTAAGAACAAGCGTGGTTTGCAGTATAGGTTGTGGTAAAGAAGAGGGGGTGGAGAAATTTTGGAAGGCTTTGTAGAGGGAGAGGGATAAAAAATTGGTAGGTAGGTTGTGTAGAGATGTTTTCGGCTGGTGGGGAAAAAGTGTGGTTGCTGGAAGAACTGGCCAAGCTGATTAGGAAAGAAGAAAGATTGGGGGAATAAAAAAGGGGCATCAGAAGGAAAAAGAGGTTACTAGGCTGGGAAAGATGAAGGTATGAAGGTATGTGAAAAGGAGGATACAGGTTGTAAAAGTGGCAGTGGTAAATAAGGCTGTGGTGGGGGGGGGGGGGGGGGGGGGGGGGGGGAGGACGTGGATTTAATCATTTCTTCTGGAAATTTTTAACATCTTCCTTATACACTTGGGAAGATACTAAATAAACAAAACAGTTTTTTTTTTTGGTAATCCATTGAACCGTCATTGCTAAGTCACTATGAATCAACCCATTAAAAATCCCAGCAACCATTGTATTCTTACCAGCCACTAGAAACCCAGTTTTCTAAGCCAAAACCATCACCTGCTGGAAATCCACCACAACTGATCCATTTTGCGGCTGTGAACTGCCCACAAGCCATCCTGCCACCGTCACCAAACATCCCAAGACCCCAGATAACAACCTCATCACTGCTGAGTACTCCACCCCATCAAAGAGCCGCTGCCCTCAATAAGCCACCAATAGTCAACTGAATCTCAACCACCCCACTTCAATTATATTGCATCGTCCACTAAGGCCATAATAGCATCCACCTTGCCCAAGCTTAATCACCATCTCCTCCTTATCAACACCACATTGGCACTCTCTTGTTCCATGACACATCACCACTCATCAAAGAGCCTCAATCTTGAAAGCCGTCAGCCTCACTAAACCCATCAACCCAAGCTCTATAAATACCCAACCCAACCAATTTTTGGGCAAATAGCCTTTACCCGCCTCGACCCAAAACCTTATTACCCGACCCAGATAGACCTAGGCTGACCCAATCCAAACAACTCTTCCAACCCAATTTAGTTTTAAACCCGAGCCTTCAACCAAAACCAAAAAAAAAAGTCCACTTATCAACCCATAGCACATAGGAAAATTGCCTTAACTAGAAGTTGTACACTCGCTATATATCCAGCAAGGCCTACAATATGATCAATCTAAATTTAAGGACCAGCCAGCAATCCAAGTATTTGTTCCAATTATTTGTTGAGACTTATAATTCCAGTTAGCCATAGTAAAACTCAAGCCAACTATTTTTTTATTGTTGTCAAAAGCTAGACCCATGGAATTTCACCAATTGGGTATTTGAGATGGACCGACACTTTGAACTTTTGGGTTTATCAAATGAACTTGAGAAAGTCAGTCTTTCTAGAAAGCTTGTTATCAGTAAAGCTTTAGAGCATTTTAATGATTGTCGGGTCTTTTACTTCAAATGATATAGTCGTGTAATACTTGAGAAAAAATAAAGCCGATCTTATGAAAATATACGCATCACAATGTGAGCAATAGAATTATCCATCCCAATCTCATAATGTTGATTTTCAAGATCGAACTTTGATGAAATGAAATTTGGAATTGGCTGTTGATTCCAACCAAACCCCTAAGTGCTAATTCTTAGGGTTTATCATTTTCCTTTTGTTCAATTTCCTCTTTATTCCAAATTTGGTATGGTCCGGCATCAATTATTTTTGACAACTAGCTACAAAACTAGCAGGTAATCACTTCCACCAGGGGTGGACCCACTAAGAAGGGTTTTGGGGGGGGGGGGGGGGGGGGGCGCTATGGTCCAAAGTTTTCCAATTTTATAAAATTACCCCTAAATTTTCCTAAATTTTTCAAAAAATATATGGTTGGCCCCCCCAAACTTTTCAATATATTAGATTTTTACCCTTTAAATTTACCTAAAACATTCAAAAGAAATATAGTTAGCCCCCTATTAAGTATGGTTTTTCAAATAACATTTATGTTGGCTTTATTCGATGACAAAAAGAGTTGTAATTTCATTAATTTTTTTCCTTGTATTTTGTGGGATTTAATTGTAATGGGTTTAGACTTAAGTTGTGAAGATTTGCTCAAGAAGTTAATCTTGCAAGTGGTGCAACCCACGAAGATCACATGAGCACATGCCAGAAGCTGAAGAGTTAGTGTGTTTCGTGACTCATCTCGAAACTTGGCCAACTCATGAAATGCACTAACAGCTGGAATTTAAGTGTGACTCTTATACCCCTCACACATATTATATATACCCTATTTGCCACAAAATTGTAGGGAGGCTATATAGAAGAAAACCCTAAAAAGGTTTCTACAACACAACCACCTTGATAGAGAGAGCTACACATCCTCAATAGAGAAATCCTTGTAGTCATTTCTCTTTTCCCTCTCCCATTATTAAACCTTGAAAGGAGATTTGTACCCAAATAAAACTCACACCTATTTAGAGTGTAAAGAGTGATTTGGAGCTTGGTAAGCATTGGAGATTTGCCAAAATTAGCCGGTAAGGCTTGGCAAATGCAATCAAGCAGTATTGCGGGATCCGAAAAGCTAGTGAAGACAAGACTCCGAGAAGTCCATTGGTAATTAGAGCTTGGAAGGCTCAAGTACTTTGGGTATATTAGGTCTGGAGAGTCTTTTTGGTATCATTGTACTCCAACTTATTCACTAGTGGATCATTTTGACTTAAAGGGTCACGGAGAGGTTTTTCGCTCAGTTCTTTATCCCCCTCCATCTCCCTCAGGACCTGGATGACTTCCTCCTTCATGAATTCTCTCTCTAAGGACAACCTCTCTTCCTCCTCAATACAAGCAAAATCTAACCCATCCATAGTAGGGCGCCCCACTTCGGTTTCCTCATAAAACTTCTGGTAGAAATGAACTACCTGAGATCGCACATCAGACTCGTCCTCATATAGAATACCATCCACCTCAATCCTCTTAATTTGGTTAGATCTTCTATGGGAGTTTGTTAACATATGAAAGAAATGAGTATTGTTGTCACCCTCCTTCACATACAAGACATGAGACTTTTGTCTCTAGAAAGTCTCCTCCATTGAAGCCAAATGTTCTGTCACATTTGATCTAAATACAACGATTCTGATCCTCATTCGAAAGACCCAGTAACTCTTCTCTAGCATCTAAACCCAATAATTCAGACAGTAATCTCTTCTTTCCAAAGGCCAAATCCCCAAACTCCTCCCTATTCCATTTCTTTAGATCAACTTTTAGAGTGTTTAATTTTTGGGCCAAAACAAAACTTGGAGAGCCTACAAAATAGCACCTAGTCCACCATTGCTGAACTCTTTCAACTAAACCCTCAGCTTTTAGCCACATATTCTCAAATTTAAAGGCACAACGACCTCAACGAAACCCACCAGCTTCCAACAAAAGCAAACAATGATCCAAAATAACCTCTGAGGAAGCACCCTTTGAGAGACATTCCCAAAGTGATCCTCCTAATCTAAAGATACCAAAGCCCTGTCTATTCTCGACATAGAGGATATTCCAGAATCTCTGAACCAAGTGAAAGAAGCACCCTCTAACGGTAGATCAACTAAGAAATTGCTCTCTATAAAGTCCGAAAAAGCAAACATAGCTGGGCTAAAAGACTCACAACCAAGTCTCTCACTCAGGTATCTAATAATGTTGAAGTCACCTACCAAGCACCATGCCATGGTCCACCTATCACGCACCCTTGACACTCCTCCCACAAAGCAGCCCTCTAACCATCATCATTAGGGCCATACACACCTATACAAGCCCAAACAAAACCATTCACCACCCCTCTCAAAAAGACATTGACATAAAACTGTCGAACCATAACATCCATTTGATCAAAAACCCTCTTATCCCAAATCAGCAAGACCCCTCCTGAAGACTGGACCACATCCAACACCACCCAATCAATGAAAGGACTACCCCATAAACTCTAAACAAAAGAAGCATCAATAGAAGATACTTTTGTTTCCTGGAAACAAACAATATCACACTTCCACTCTTTAAGAAGATTCTTACAAACCTCTCTCCTCCGGGGATTGTTGAGCACCCTTACATTCCAAGACGATAGACGCAAATTCATTTAAAATTACCAACACCCCCCACAACATTAGAAGAAACTCTGTTCCTGCTCCTAGAGGACATACCATCATAATTAACAAAAGAAATCAGCCACTTAAGCTCTCTGAGACCTCATGTCCCTAGGTTAACAGTTCGCTTTGCCACCTCATCATTGGTCATCTTGAGACATTCCAGTTTAAGAAGACGAAATAGAGCCAAACATTGAGCTTCATGTTTCACAATCGGAAAACCCACCATATTACAAAAATTCTTCATCAATTGGGACACCCAATTTGAATGTGGCCCAATTTCTGTCACCTGAGTTCCCTCTACAATATCTTAACCAGCAACAACTCTCTGAGATCATTGGGTTCCCACCGAGACAGAGGGTCACACTCCAACACACAATTATCTTTCTCTACACTACCACAACCACGGTCATCAACCCCACTAGTCTCCCACGGTAGAAGGAGAAACCCAAAATCTGTCTGAAATTCCCCAACAGAATCCACTGACCTCTACTACATCGTATCATCATGGTGGCTACACCTCTGTTCACTACTCACACCGAAAGCTTCTTCATGATCTTCCCTTTCCCCAAACTCAGCTTCCACCCCATTACCCAAGTCTGAAAGAGGAGAAAATCGATTTTGAACCACCCATGGATGCCGACAAAGGATCGGCAACACATCTTTCAGAATCAGAGATTCAATCGCCGCCGTTGCCAATCTAAGCACCACCTCTCTGGTGAACCCAGAGTTTCGGTTAACTATTCCATGGGTTACCTCAGCATCAGAGCTCGTGACCACAGAAAAATCAGCCTTGACAGAATCGAGATTAACCGCGGCAAAGATACAACTTGACACTGAGTCTTTTCTGGTCTCTAAAGCACCAAAAGCTCTCATCAGCAACTTCCCATCGCCACTTGAACTCTCACCTACCTATCTCACTAACGGCGTCAGACCCCAAGACTCACTCTCGCCTAGCTGATTCTCTATAGGCTTCTAAACTTGAGACCCCAGCACATACAAAGGCTAGGCCACAATAACAGAAACTTACAAAAGATAGAGTTTATGCAAGACAAGGTGCCTAACTTTCTTTCATATGTGAACCTATTTAAGATCATTGATCAATGGTGAGAATTCCTTTCAATAAGGTAGCCCAAACAGATTACACTTTTATGAATGTGACATGACATTAGGTAGGAAAGTTATATGGTGAACCAAGAATAGCCAACTGTGAGATGAAGCAGAAAATAATGACTTCAGATAAGAGACATCTATGATTAGAGAATCATCACCTTCTGTTGTCTTCCCTACTGCCAAAGAATAAAAGATGAAAATATCACAAAAAAATAATTCTCCTCAACATTAATTCTTTTCAATGCAAGAACCAACAACAACAAAACCACATCTTAAAGTTTACTAGCAAAGGAGGTTAAAGTTAAAACTTATTTAAGTTCCTCAAACATGAAGGGTTACATAGAGATCAATGTAACAGTTTCAACAAAATCTTTGGACTGCTGACAGCAGTGCTAATCACTTAAAACATTCCTTCAATTCAACATAAAACAACAATTAAGAAGGAAAAAGGGAAAAAGACGCAGAAAGTTTAATGTCAACAACATTGTTCTTACAGGATTTAGGAGAAGTTCCGGACTGGTCCTGCAAACATAGAGAAGATTAAAAACCTTAGATGTAACATACCATAATAAACAGGAAGAGCAAAACCAAACCAAATCAATCAATGCAGGGCAAATACATATATAGGCACACAGCATGCCCTCACACACATATATAGTAAATTTGCATTTTTTATACACTCCAATTTTTAAAGTGTAACAATTTAGACCCCTCTATCTATTTTTCCACCACCCAAATTTCTTTGAAAGTGACTGGTTGGTCCTATGGTAAGCACATTACTAGTTTCAAAATTTTGAAATTTATGGACCACAATTCCTACTAAATATAATAAGACTTAAAATCAAGTTACTAAAGACCCAAATGGTTACCATGAACACTTTCTTAGACTAGAAAGTCCTCTTGAATGTGGATGGGCCTGGGGCTTTGCTTTTGAGATTCTGAAGTGATGTATTTTATTTTATATCCCAAAGAGCTCTAATTGAAATGGTACCTCTGCTCCTTGTAAGTGCAAGGTGGAGGATGAGGACATGGGTTTAAGACCCACAAGGTGTGTCTGTAACCTATTGAAAAAGGTATTTTCTATTATACCAGCAATATGGCTTCAACTCACAAGGCAGGACCAATTTTTGAAGCAAATAGTTAAAGGAGTCAAATTTGAACTAGAGATATGTCCCAAGTCCTAAATAATTTGCTTCAGAAACTCAAAGTTTTCCAGTTAACTCAAATAATTAGCTTAAGGTAAGCAATGCTTCCATGGTTCTGTAAAGGCAAATAGAATGCTATAAAGATCTGCAACCATCTAGGCAATGTTTACATGGTGTTTACTTTCTATGTATTTTTCATATGTCACCAACTTGCCAATAGCTAAACATTTCCTTATTACAAACATAACCTATTCTAAAAGGAGCAGAACAAGAAAGAGTATTTAAGATTAAATGGAAACAAGAGAACATACTTTAGTTCAACCTCTGGCTTGTTATGCCTTTCAACTTCTTGACAAGGGAAGTTCTGCAACCACCATTTAGAAAAAGTTAAGATCAATCAGACATAAATTCAAGTTAAAGAGAATTGAGTTAAAGAAAAAGGTTTACAAAGGCCCAAAGCATTAAATTCAAGAAAGCATGTTCCCATGAATCAAGGAAAACTATCACTATCTGTTTTTTTTTTTTTTTTTTAAATACAGTAATTTATTGAAAAAGAGTGGAGTATACCAGAGACCACCAATCATGTTTATAGAGTACAACGATCAATAAAATCTAAAAGAGATGAAAAAGAAAAGAAACCCAAATTAAGGCAGCCACCAAACAAGGAAGGAACAAAAGACATCTTCAGTTCTAGGATAGTTCTTTCACGGTCTTCAAAACTTCGTGATGCAGGGCATTTCATGTTGTTGCATCCAAATCCTCTTGTAACTAGTTAGCTAGTTAGTCCGATGATTGCTTAAGCATTAGCCAATAGGATTTAGACACTTGTCAAGCATCTAGAAGGCTGCCAATGCCTAACAACTAGAGTAAGTACTATATTGTAGTTACTTTGTGATTAGTTTTGAATATAGATTAGCCAAGTCCTATTTTCTTTTTCTTTTTTATAGGTAATAAAATTTTAATTCAAAAATATTGAACATCACATTCACAATGGTGAACATTCTGATCAAGAAAAGATGCAACAAGTTCAAAAACTTAATCTAATAGAGTACAAGAATTCAGAAATGGAAATACTATTCGTAAAACCCCAAACATGCGCCCACTGAAGCAAAGTACTGAGGAGAAGAGATTTTAAGAGATCTAAGGGTCTCTCATTATCTTCAAAGATGCGTGTACTACATTCCTTCCAAACCAACAACATTAAACATGTTGGAACCATAGTCCATATGGTTGACAGGTGCTTTCCAAACTAGTTTCTCCATGCAAAAAGGAGAGAGATAACTGTCTTCGGCATTACCCACTAAATTTTGAATACCTCGAAAATTGCACTCCATAATGCATGAAAATACGTGTAGTGGAGTAGAAGATAATCCATAGATTCCCCATCACAACAAAATAAACAACACCTATTAACCAAGAATTGACCTCTCTTAACTAGATTATCAATGGTGAGTATCTCATCCCTAACTATTGTCCATAAAAAAGAAAGACACTCGTTTAAGCACATTTGCACACCAAATACACTCCCAAGGAAAAATCTCAATGAGAGGACCAAACAACAACTAATAGTAAGAACGCACATCAAACACCCCTATCTTAGTCAACTTCCAAGTTAAATTATCATCCCCCTCACCCCTTGGCATAAAGGAATAAAGAGACTCAATTAAAGAACAAACATTTTCCTGCTCCCAATCCTAAGGAGCTCAACAGAATTGAAAATTTCAGCTCCTACTTCCCCCTTCTGAAGTAGATACAATGAGGTCAGAAATCCAAGCTTCTTTAGACAAAGAACAAGCAAACGGATCAGGAAAAAGCTCCTTTAAAGGAGTAAGCCTGCACCATGGATCATGCCAAAAACTAATACAATGACCCTTCCCCACATTATACACTATTTGTCCAAAGAACTTCTTTGCTCCTCTAATGCCCTTCCACAACCCACACCCATGAGTACCTCTTACAATTCTAGTGCACTAGCCTCCTCTAGCGTCACCATACTTGTTTGCCATAACCTGATGCCATAACCTGTTACTTTCCTTCCCAAAACTCCATATTCACTTACCATGTAAAGCTTGGTTAAACAAACTAACCCTCTGGATCCCTGAACCACCATCCTCCAATGGCAAACAAACCTTCTCCCAAGCAACCAAAGGACATTTAAAAACATATTAATGGCCTATTTGGATGAAGGGGGAAAGGAGTGGAGCAAAAATCGAGAATGTTGTGCATTAAGGAGGGACATAATAATACTAAGTTCTTTCATAAGATGGCTAATTCTCATAGAAGGGTTAATCACCTAAGTTTCTTAGAAGTGGATGGGGTGATTTATGAAGACGGAGCAGAAGTTGTTGCTCAGATTGTTCAATTCTATAAAACTTTGTATCAAGAGTCTGAGGAGTGGAGACCTTTTGTGGAAGGATTGGAGTTTGATCAAATAGGGGAGTTGGAGAGGGGCTGGTTGGAGAGGAGGTTTGAGAAAGATGAGATTCTATCAGTGGTCAGAGATATGGAAGGGGATAAAGCCGCAAGTCCAAATGGCTTTTCTTTGGCCTTCTTTCATCATTGCTAGAGGGTAGTTGAAAGAGACGTTTTGGCAATCTTTGAAGAGTTCCACCAGCATTGTAAGTTTAAGAAATCTCTTAATGCTACTTTTATAGCTTTGATTCCTAAGAAAAATGATGCCTCCAACATTCATGATTTCAAACCTATTAGTTTGGTGGGGAGTCTATATAAAATTTTGGCCAAGGTTTTAGCAAATAGATTGAAAATGGTGTTAGATCAATTGATATCTGAATCTCAAAATAGTTTTGTGGGAGGTAGGTAGATCCTTGATTCAATTCTCATAGCCAATGAGTGTGTTGATAGCAAAATGAAGAGTAAGATTTCGAGAGTAATTTGTAAGTTAGATATTAAGAAAGCCTATGACAATGTAAATTGGGAGGCTCTTCTAAATTTGTTAAGGAAAATGGGTTTTGGGGAGAAATGGTGTAGCTAGATTCGAACCTGTATCTCTACAATGCAGTTTTCTATTTTGGTTAATAGGACTCCAGCAGACTTCTTTGGTAGCTCTAGAGGTTTGAGACAAGGTGATCCGTTGTCTCCCTTATTATTTTTAGTTTTGATGGAGGTGTTTAGTAGAATGGAGAAGAGAATGGAGGGGGCAGGCTTACTTAGTGGTTTTAGGGTGGACAGCAAGAGGGGCAGAGGGGAAAGTGTTTCACGTTTGCTGTTTACGGATGATACTATTTTGTTTTGTGATGCAGAGATGGAGCAAGTCCTACATGTTCGATTGCTGTTACTTTGTTTTCATGCTTTGACTGGCTTAAAGGTTAACATTGCTAAAAGCGAAATGGTTCCTATAGGGGAGGTAAATAATATGCATGCTTTGGCTGAGATATTGGGTTGTAGGGTTGGGGCCTTGCCAATGACTTACCTTGGTATGCCTCTGGAGGCGTCCCATAAGTCCCCATTTATTTGGAATCCTATTTTGGAAAAAATCGATCGGAAGCTAGCTAGGTGGAAGAAGTTGTATTTGTCGAAAGGAAGTAAGATGACATTGCTTAAGAGCACACTTTCTAGCCTTTCCACATATTTTTTATCTCTATTTACCATCCCTACTCATGTGGCAAACAAAATTGAGAAGCTCCAAAGGGATTTCCTGTGGGGAGACCCTAAGAGTCCATTTGGATATAACTTATTGTTACTGAAAGTTATTGAAAATTAATTGTTACTGAAAATACTGTAACAAAATAATTTTTAAATATATGAATAGTACCGTGGGATCCATTTTTAATATTTTTAATGTATGAACAGTGCGTGAACAGTGTCACTGTTCATGCACAGTAAAAATTGTCTCCCACTATCATCAAATCCGGGCCAAAAAAAAAAAAAAAAAAAGGGAGAAAACACAACTGACAAAACGCGCCGCAGGTATCAATGCTATCCAAACCAAGGCTAAGACTCATTTATTGGGATGGGATAAGTTGTGTATGCCTATTACTAATGGTGGCTTGGGTATTAGAAAATTGACTACTTTCAATAAAGCCTTGCTAGGAAAGTGGCTTTGGCGTTTTGGGATTGAGGAGAATAGGCTTTGGAGGAGGGTGATAGCTTTGAAATTTGGGGAAGAATGGGAGGGTGGACCTCTAAGTTGGGTAGGGGAGCTCATGGTTGTGGTTTGTAGAGAAGTATCTGGAAGGGCTGGGAAGTTTTCAACAAAAATATCCAATATAAGGTTGGGGTGGGGGATAGAGTGAAATTTTGGACAAACAGGTGGTGTGGAGAACTTTCTCTCCAATCAGCTTTTCCAATCTTGTACAATTTTGCTGCAAACAAAAGGCTTCCATAGAATCATCTTTGATAACTCAAAGAGCAGGGGATGGGAGAACTTGGGATGTTCGTTTTAATCGAGGTCCTAATGATTGGGAGGCAGTTGTGGTGGTTGATTTCTATCGATTTTTGGCAACCAAATTACCTTCAGGGAATGTTGGTGATCAGTTGAGATGGAAATTGACTAAAAATGGGGATTTTATTATCCGCTCATATTATCATAAGCTACATGGTTCTTCTTCTGTTGTTTTTCTATGGAAAGGTATTTGGAATGTTAAGGCTCCCCGACGTGTTTCTTTCTTTGTTTGGACGGCCGCATGGAATAGGATTCTCAGGGGTGATAATTTGCGGCTTAAAGGCTTTGATTTTGTTGACTGGTGTATTATGTGTCGTTGCTGTGGTGAGACAATGGATCATTTGTTGTTACATTGTGGAAAGGCTTATCGACTGTGGTGCTTTGTCTTTAAGATTTTTGGGGTTTCATGGGTTTCCTCTTGTACGGTGTCAGATTTTCTATTTACTTGGTGGAATTGGTTGGGAAAACATTCATCTAACATTTGAAACTTAGTTCCGTTGTGTTTGATGTGGTGTATTTGGAAGGAGCGCAATCGGAGGACTTTTGCGGATTTGGATAAATCTGAGGACCAAATGCTTGCTATCTTTTCTGGTTCTCTGTTTGATTGGGCTAGGGCTTGGGGACTCACATCTAGTGACTCTCTTCCTCTTTTCCTTAGCTCTCTTTCCTTGTAATGTTTGTTTTTTATGTTTTCGCTTTCCTCCTTCTTTGTATTTCATTGTGCTGGTGCTATTTTGCTTCCAGTAGTTTTTGAATATAAGTTTTCTTACCTATCAAAAAAAAAAAAAAAAAAAAAGAATAGAGTTGGCTAAAAATAAGCTAATTTTGTGCTAAATCTACTCTACTCTCCCTCCCTCCCCCTTAATCCAAACGAATCATTAGAGTCTTCCCAAAAGAAATTCCTTTGAATCCTTTCTAGTCTAGCTGCCACTACTTGGGGAATAGTAAACAAGGATAAAAAATAGGTGGGAAGATTAGAGATAGTACTTTTTAATAAAGTAAGTCTGCCACATTTCAAAAGATATAGGCGTTTCCAACCAAAGAGCTGCCTCTCCCTCTTTCTATGATAGGGTTCCATATCGATGAATCCTTATAATAGGCCCCGAGCGACATGCCTAAATAAGTCATAGGCAAGTTACCCACCTTGCAGCATAAAGCACAGGCCAAGACATTCAAATTCCCAACCTCACCCACTGGCAAAATCTCACTCTTACCAACATTGACTCTTAAGCCCGTAATAGCTTCGAAGAAAATCAATACCATTCGTATGTATAATAACTATTCTCTAAAATCATCACAAAACAAAATAGTGTCATCAACAAAAGGAAGATGAGAAATTTTCAAACCTCCATGTCTATGAGACCCTGCCTGAAAACCACAAAGAAAACCACCGTCTTCTGATCTCTTCAACAAATTGCTCAACACCTCCATAACCAAGAAAAATAACAATGGAGACAAGGGATCCTCTGGCAAATACAACAAAAACTACCCAAAAAAACCCACAAGAAACCCATTCACAAGACTTGAGAATCTAACTGTAGAAATACAAGCCCTAATCCATCTCCTCCACCTTGCCCCAAAACCTATCATCTCCATAAGATAAAATAAGGCATTCCAGTTCACATGGTCATAAGCCTTCTCAATGTCCAGCTTAACAATAACATTGAAGACGCCACTCTTCAATCTACTATCCAAGCATTCATTGGCAATTAGAACCTAATCTAGGATTTGTCTCCCTCCAACAAAAGAATTCTATGAAGCAAATATCAACTTATCCAAAAGATATCAACTAATCCAAAACCCTGTGAAGTCTATGTGCCAACACCTTAGTCAAAAGTTTATAAAGGCTACCCATTAGACTTATGGGACGAAAGTCTGTAATATTGATTGCAATGACCTTCTTGGAGATCAAACATAGAAAAGTGGCACTGAGACACTTCTCAAAAACACACTGACTATGAGGACCCTTTTGCTTATAACCCAAGGATAAGACATGGAAGGCAAATTCCTATTCTAGAGCCAAGGGATCATGAGCAAAAGTGGGAATCCAACTTCAAGGTTGAGTTACCTTACCTGAGTTCTATGGTAGATTGAATCATGAAGAATTCGTGGACTAGCTTAACCAAGTGGAAAGAATCTAAAATTTCCATGAGGTACCAAACTACAAGAAGGTGAAATTGGTAGCAAACAAACTCAAGGGCAAGGCATTTTTTTGGTGGAAGTAATTGCAGGTCCAAAGAGTGATAATGGAAAAAGGGAACATACAAGAATGGATCAAAATGCAGAGACAATTACAAAAGAAATTCCTACCTTTTAACTACATGCAAACTTGCATAGGAAGTCATTGCGATATGAAGCCTCAAGAAACCAAGTACCAGCAAGTGCATGTCCTTGGCAGCAATCTTGGCCAAATAAGAATGATTATTGGCAGACCAAGAAGGACAAAGGAAATGCATTAGTGTTATTCTTTTAATGTAGTACCTGGTTTATCAAATGCAGCCATTACATGCAAACATAGCACAAGCAATGGAATTTTCAAATGTTACAATTGTGGAGAACAAGTCTATGAAGCCCCTAACAAGTGGAAGTTAGTCATGCGCTCAGAAGGAAAATCCTTGATGATGGAAGGGATTGAAGAAGAAGGTATAACTTTGATCTTTGATAATACCTTGAAAGCACCCAAGGAAGATATGCTAATGAATGCACCTATGTATGATCAATATGAAGAAGAAGAAGAAGTGAGTGATAGCATATTGCCAATTGAAAGCAATAAAGAGACGAAATGCAATCAAGAACTTGTCCGTGTATGATCAGTTAGAGTTTCAAGAAGGTGCTTAGGGTTCTTACCAATCAATAGCTTTCAAGATTGTGTTCTTTATGATAAGAAGACCATGAATGTTTGTCATCTCTTACTTGCAAGTGGAAGACCATGTCGACATGATAGGCAAACCATCCATGGTAGAAGGTGTAGCGCGCACATTATCTACAAGATGGTACAGCCCTACTACTTGCTACCAAAGAAGAGGAAAGTAAACCCCAAGCCAACGGTCAAGATGAATGTTGGTTCAATTGAGTGGGACTTCGTTGTGCAGGAGTAGCAGCCTTTGGTGCACTACCAACAATAGCAACCTCATTATAAAAGGCAATTGCATCATCCTAGAAAGCTAGAAATTCATACAAAACTTGTGGCAACCAAGAGCACTTAAGGTCAAGTGCCTCTTAAGAGGGAGGAGTCTTGATGCCTTGTTGCATCCTAATCCTCTTGTTACTAGTTAGTTAGTTAGATAATTGCTTAAGCATTAGCCAATAGGATTTAGACACTTGTCAAGCATCTAGAGGCTGCCAATGCTAAACAACTAGTATAAGTACCAGATTGTAGTTGCTTTGTGATTAGTTTTGAATGCAATTACATAGATTAGCTTAGTGTTATTTTCAAGAGATGGATTTCTCTTAAGAAGGTTTTGTCACACCTTGTTCCTTGTTCTAAGCAACTCTCATTTCCCTTAATCAATTCTAAGCCTAAACAACAGCCACATTAGAATCCTTGTACATGGAAGAAGTAGATGCTCATATAAAGAAAGAAGAGGATTTATCATTATTAACAAACGTCTTGCAAGTTCCAAATAAAGAAATGGAGAATGACAAGTGGCTTAGAAGTAGTAGTTCCGAGGATATGGTGTCATAAGAAGTTTTTAACAATCTTGAATCGAAGAATCAAGACCAGCCCCAACCACAAAAACTATTTTACTTCAAGAAAGGAGGTGAAATTAGAGATTCAAAAAAGTGCTTAGTGTTCTTAATTAATCACTTTCAAGATTATGTTCTTTGTGATGTGACAACCATGGATGCTTGCCATCTTTTACTTGGGTGTGAAAGATCATGTCCATATCAAACCATTCCGGGTGGAAGGAGCAACACATTCAACTTATACAAGAAAGGAGATTGTTACACATTGCAACCAAAGAAGAGGAAAGCTAGCCCCAAACCAATGGTCAAAATGAAGAAGGTTGGATGCAAGAACATCTACATGGCTGCTTACACTTGCAGCCTTGACACGAAGCAACAACAATCCTTAATCTCTGGCTGCATCGCCTGATACAGCAACTAACAAGAATGCAAATCAGTGGAAGTACCAGATCATATGCACATCTCCAAAAGTTTCAATGTGCATCACTTGGTAGCGCTGCCCTATCATGCACCAGATCAGCTTACAACTAGCCACACTTGAGGACAAGTGTGTTCCAAAGAGGGACAATCCTGATGCAGTTCATTTTTAAAGCTAGCTATATGCTAGGGCTTATGTTGTATGATAAGTAGTTCCATTTACTTATAACTAAAAGTTAGTTGATAAAATTGTTAATGATAAGTGCAATAGCTTATCAATTAGTTTGAGAATTTTGTTAAGGTATGGCCAATCACATGGCAACCACATGGTAGGTTCTTGTAACCAACTCACCGGCTTACTTATGTAACTATAAATAAGCAAGGCTGCCCTCATTGTAACTAGTTGAATTTGAATCCAAGAAATCTCTACCTGTGAAGTATTATTCCAAAGTGTCTCTTGTAGAGCTAGTACATTCTTTCTTTTCTCTAAGCAACTTAGCTTTTTTTTTTTAAACCTTCCTTTTCACCAATTTCCTCCATCACTTCAAGCATTCCACTCTCACCATAAGCAACACAAAGCAATGAGGAACTGCTTCCCAAATCCTTCTATTCCAATGGCACCCAAACCAACCTTGCCAAGAAGCTAGCATATCCAATACTCCTAAAGGCATAACCCACTAAACACCAAACAAGATAAAAACCATATTCCACAAGTCTGTAGTGAAGCAAAAGGTGATCCACAGACTCTCCAGAGCTTTTACACATTTAACACCACTCTATAGCAAAACTATCACTATCTGTTTAACAGAGGCAAGGATATAAGGAGCCAAAATCAGTGACAAAACAAGGTTAAACCTCAAAAGATATTCCTAGAATACCTTGTGTAAACAAATGTTCTGTTACGACCAGCAATAAAGACATCAAACTATCAGAGTAGCCATCAATTATGGCTAATTTGGGATGCTAGTGCCTATGAGTTTTGGTACAAATGGTCTCAAATGAAAAAAAATTAAAGCAAATGTGAAATGTAGCCTTCATATCTTAATCTTGTTAATATACCCCATCGATTTTTTATACAAAAGTCAATTTTATGGTATGATATCAAGCACCTAAGTACACCTGTCCACCCTTTTACAAATTCTAGGAAGTAGAAAACTCACTCAGAACCCTTCTCCACATATAGCTCATCCTCATCAAGCAAGAATGAGATCACTAGGGAGGGCAAAAAAATTAAAGTTCTAGTTCACAACATACTCTTCATGAGAGAGACTATTAATTTAAAAGAAGTAGATGAGGAAGATGATGAGGGTTACAAATCTTGTGATGACAATGATAATGGCCTTGTGCTTAGTGAGGATGATGGTTATATATTTTTAGGATTGCAATGCATTGCTTTTGTAAGGCATAGAAATGATTGCTTAATAGTCTAGAGCTTTTTAGCCTTTGCATTTTGGCGTATATTGTGATTCAATCATGTATTTCATGTATTCATTTTGATCCTTTTTTTTTAATGACGTGGAACCTCACCAAGGCAAGTGACGTAGGACAAGGGGGAACAACAAAATCTAATTTAGAACACTAGGGGCAGATCTGGTATAGCTTGGGTTTTGAAGAATTAGGGTTCGGTTTTGGTGGGGAATAGGCTAGAAAATAATAGGGACTAGAAGAGTTTCAAAGGGGACAAGGATTAATAGGGTTTCAGAATGAAACAAATGTTAAAAACAAGATTTGGATTGCTGTGAATAGTGATGTAGATAGTAACCATGAATGGTAAAATTAAATAAAATACATAAATTCTAGGAATCACACCTAGACTTCCTAAGCACCACACCTAGGGTTCCTTGGCTTCACACCTCAGAGAAGGTTGCATCACACAAACCATAAAAGAAAGCATAGCTCTTAAATTCTGAAAACATTCATTAACAATCAACTCAATAGAAAGTTTTACAACTCTTTAAATAGAAGACTAATACCTAATCCTAATTGAACTAGGATTTCCTAAAACCTTAATAAGACTTGGACTTGGACTCCTTAGGCTTTTACTACTAAGCCCAACTAAATAACCAAACTTAAATAACACCCAAAAGAAGATCTAATGGACAATTGGCATAGCCCATTCCAAAGTATTATGAAATTAAAAAATTACCCTTGACACTTAAAATAAAATAAATCTATCTTCTCATTGCCTCCTACATCAGCAGGAGCCTTTGGACCCACCCATTAGAAGTAAACCACAAATACACAACCCCACCAACCAAAACTCTGTCTTCATTTAGATCATGACTATCAAATATGTAATAACCCAAGGAAAAACGCTAGTCACATTTGCGCTATACCTCAAAAGGACTAGTCACTATTGAGACTTCATGTAATTGTTAATAAAACCCAAATCTACCTATTAAATACCTGATGTGAGTGTGTGTGTAATGAGTCCCACATCAGGTATTTACTAAGTAGATCTAGGCTTTATTAACAACTACAAAAAACTTCAATAGTAACTAATCCTTTTGAGGTGACTAGCATTTTTCCTGGGTCTTTACATATGGTATCAGACCCAGGTTTGATAACCCCATGTAGGCTCAAAGACACTATTCTACAAAGTAGGCCCTAACAAGGACGTTAAGGATTTAAGTGGGGAAGATTGTGATGCCCCAATTTGATTGATTGTGTGATGTGTGTAGGTGTGTGATGAGTCCCACATCAGGTATTTCCTAGGCAGATCTGCGCTCTATTAACAACTACAAGGAGTCTCAATAGTGACTAATCCTTTTGAGGTATAACGCAGATGTGGCTAGCACTTTTCCTTAGGTCGTTACAAAATATCATACTTATGTATATTTTGGTGGACAAGAGAATAATATAAAATGTTATCTTGCAATTTTATATGATTAATTTATCATTTTATTGATTTATGTTTTTAATTAATAATTAATTTCAAATTTATTACATTTTAAAAAAAAAATGTGCGCTTCACTTCAATCAAACACATACTTGCACTTTGTGCCAAAGCTCCAAGAGGCTTTTGCGCTTAGAAGCACGACTGACGCTTTACCAACATATCAATAAAACTAAATCTACCTTGAAGGTGATTTCAACTTTTGAATTTTTGATAGCTTTAGGACTCATTGCACTTTCAAACGGAAGGAAAAATATATATATATATATATATTATTATGGGGCTTGGCTCCAGAGATGATCTGCAAGGTCCCTTTTTTTCCCGGTAATATAGGGTGCCTTTTTAGAGAAAAGCACATAATCCCCCATGGTGTTGAGATGGGACAATATGTTCTATGTCGCTTTTACTTCATTGTAGGATCACATTATGATTTATGAATTTCAAGAACTAGTTTGAATGGTTTTAGTTTTTTTGTTTTTTTTTATAGGTAAGAAAGAAATATTATTACTAGAAGAGAAAAAAAGATACAAAGAGTTCACGGTAGTGAACAAAGAACCACAGCAACAAAAAGAAATAAAGGAATCAACATCCTATTCTAAGAGACAAAAAAAAATTAATAATAGTAGAACAATTTGAAAGACCCCAACACCGAGACCAATCGAAGAGAGTCCGCTGGCACAAATCTAACAATTGAGTCATTGATTTCTCAAAATCCTCAAAAGAACGCTACTTACGTTCAATCCAAATAATCCACATCAAACAGCTTAGTACCAAATTCCAAATATCGGAATTATATTTCCCAAGCCAATGGTGCCAACAATAAAGTAAGTCTACAACCGAACCTGGCACGACCCAATCAATCCCAAACAACTGAATCATATGCATCCACATAGAATGAGCTAACAAACAAAAAATAAGAAGATGATCCATAGATTCCTCGTTACAACAGCACATACAACAACGATTTGCCAAGGGACGACCAAGAAACATAAGATTATCTAAAGTGAGAATCTGGCCATGGGCTGCTATCCACATAAAAAATGCCACCCTTTAAGAACCTTTACTTTCCAAATGCCCTTCCAAGGAAAACTAGAAGGGTAACATTTCAAATCTTATGATAAAAAGACCGAGTGTCAAATTTCCCACTTCCATTAAGGCTCCAACAAAGACTGTCACCTCCACCACCCCTAGGAACTTGAGATTGGATCAAGTGAAGAAAGGAATAAGAAGCTGGTAACTCCCAGTCGTTGAATTCCCTATAAAATCTTAAGTTCCACACTTTGTCATTTCCACCCACTTAAGGACTTAAAACATCATAAATATAAGCTTCCTTATTAGCTAAACACAAAAATAACTGAGGATAAAGAGTTTTTAAAGAGTTATCCCCAATCCACTTATTATGCCAAAAAAGAATATGAGAACCATCTCTCACCACAAAAGTGAAATGCTTAGAAATCTCTCCCACCCTTCACTAATACTTCACCATAACCCACACCCATAAGCCCTTCTACAAACTCAAGGTGAGCCTACCACCCTTTGATAAATGAAGACACTTCCAACCCAACAACTTCTTCTCCATCTTTCCAAAATAAGGTTCCAGATAGAGGCTGTCTTATACGAAGTACCCAGGAGCATACCCAAATATGTCATAGGTAAACTGCCCACCTTGCATTGAAGAATGTTAGCCAAAGATTGAATGTTACTTACCTCCCCAATAGAGACAATCTCACTTTTCCCCACATTCACCTTCAAACCAGTAAAGGATTGAAAACAAGTCAAAGCCAACCTAATTGAAAGCAATTGCTCCCTAGAAGCATCACAGAATAGAATGGTATCATCAGCAAAAAACAAATGTGAAATACAATTCTAGTAGAATTAACAAGTCCCACATGAAAACCCCGAAGAAAACCACCTTCCTTAGTTTTCTTCAAAATCCTACTAAGAACCTCCATGATCAAAAGAAAAAGAAGAAGAGACAATGGATCACCTTGTCTTAAACCTCGAAAACTTCCAAAGAAACCAGTAGGAAATCCATTAACCAAAACTAAAAAACAAGCAATAGAGACACAGGCCTTTATCCTTTTCCTCCATTGAACCCCAAAACCCATCCTCTCCAACAGATTGAATAAAGCATCCCAATTCACATGATCATAAGTTTTTTCAATATCTAACTTACAAACCACTCCTGGAATACAAAACTTCAGTCTGCTATCAAAGCATTCGTTAGCAATAATCATTGAATCTAACATCTGTCTTCCACCAACAAAAGAATTTTACAATTCAGAGATGAGTTTATCCAACACCCTCCTCAATCTATTTGCTAACACCTTAGATAAAAGCTTATAAACACTACCCACTAAACTGATAGGACAAAAATCTTTAATACTCAGTGCATTATTTTTCTTACGAATTAAAGATAGGAAAGAAGCATTCAAAGACCGTTCAAACTCTTAACTCCTATGAAAGTGATCAAAAAAGGCCATAACATCATTTTCCACAACACTCCAGCATTTTTGAAAAAAAGCCATAGTGAAGCCGTCAGGACCAGGAGCTTTGTCACCCTCCATCTCTTGGAGGACCTGTATCACCTCCTCCTTAAAAAAATCCCTTTCAAGAGAGATTTGCTCATCTTCTTCAATGCTAGCAAACTCCAAACCATCCATAGTAGGGCGCCATGTATCAAACTCCATGTACAAACCCTGACAAAATTGAACCATTTAAGACCGCACATCCACCTCATTCTCATAAAGGACACCATCCACCTCTATACCTCTAATGTGATTAGTTCTTCTATAGGAGTTCGCTATCCGGTGAAAGAAACGAGTATTATTGTCACCCTCCTTAACAAACAAAACTCGAGACTTTTGTTTCCAAGAAATCTCCTCTAAAGAAGCTAAATGAGCAATATCACCTTTAATTTGAGTACAATGAGTTTGTTCCTCATGTGAAAGACCCCACAAGTCTTTTCTAGCATCCAGACCCAAAAGCTCAAACAAAAGGCTTTTCTTCCTAGATGCCAAATCACCAAACTCCTCCTTATTCCACTTCTTCAAATCATCCTTGAGAGCTTTCAATTTTCTAGCTAGAATAAAGCTAGGAGAACCCAAAAAACAATCCCCATTCCACCATTGCCAAACTTTCTCCACAAATCCCTCATCTTTCAACCACGTGTTCTCAAACTTAAAGGCACTACGACCTTTACTAACTCCACCAACTTCCACAAGGAGTGGACAATGATCCGAAACTACCCGAGGAAGTACCCTTTGAGATACATTCCCAAAATGACCCCCCAATCCACCGAAGCCAATGTCCTGTCAATTCTTAACATACAACCTGTCCCAGAATCCCTAAACCAGGTAAAAGAGTCAACAAGATTGTTAGCCTCAATGAAATCCGAGAATACAAACATAGCCGGGCTAAAAGACTCGCAACCAAATCTCTCACTCGGGTATCGAATAATATTAAAATCCCCAATTAAACACCATGCCATATTCCACCTAGAGTGCACCTTTGCAAGCTCCTCCCATAAAGCACCCCGTTGGTTATCATCATTTGGACCATAAACTCCTATACATGCCCATACAAGATCATCCACAACCCCCTTTAGTAAAACATTAACAGAAAACTGACCTCTAGAAACATCAATTTTTTCATAAACCCTCTTGTCCCATATTAGTAGAACCCCCCCCCCCCCCCCACCCCCCGGGCAATGTTGACTGCATCCAAAACAGCCTAGCCAAGGAATTGACTACCCCAAAGACTCTAAACTACAAAAGAGTTTAAAGAAGATAGTTTGGTTTCTTAGAAGCAAACAACATCACACTTCCACTCCTTAAGAAGATTCTTACATACCTCTCACTTTTGAGGATTATTTAATCCCCTAACATTCCAGGATAAAAGTCGTAAACTCATTTAAAACTAGCAATCGCCCCTAAACCAGCTAAAGAACCTTGGTTCCTCCCTTTAGCAGAGATCCCATCATAGTTAACTGTAGAAATCAGACCTCTCAGTTCTCTAAGCCCTTTCTGCCTTGAGTTTATTGGTCCCTTGGAAGACCTAGAATTAACCACATCAACACAGTCTTGTTCCAGAAGACGAAACAAAGCCAAACATTGAGCTTCATGTTTTACAATAGGAAAACCCACGATTTTACAGAAACTTTTCATCAGGCTCACCACCCATTTGGAATTTATCACCTCTGACCCCAAAAGCTCACCCTCTTCGACTTCTTGGGTCGCCACCAACTCCCTCTGCTCGTTAGGATCCCACCTAGCTAAAGATGGACAATCTAGGGAACAGCTCTCTTCCTCCCCATGAAAAAGACCAGTAGAATTGATGCCATTGTGTTTCCACTGAAGTAGCAGAGGTTTCGAACCATCTTGTAGCAACTTAGCCTCATTCAAGGACCTCAGCAACACAAAATCAGCTTGGGGATTGGGCTGTTGATCTCCGCCTTCACTTGATACTTCCGTGAAAGCGTCCCTTTCTCCAAAACAAAAGATCATCTCATTACCCAAATCCAAAAGAGGAAAAAACTGATTCTAATCAACCCACTGACTCAGACGAAGAGAATCGACAGCCTTAGACTCAATCGACATCTCCTTCGCCGCCGCTGGACCCAAGCCCATAATCATCGGATCTGATATATCGGCCCCCATACCCATACAACCCACTACCTCACCGGTGAACCCATAATAGCTAACCTCCGACACTTTCGCCGCTCCGTCAAGGAGACCTGCCCACCTTGAAAGATAGTGCATCGGTGAAGGTAGAGGAGCTTTTACCTCGATCCGGCGCTACCTTGCTCACCGGTGACTCAGAATCACCACTTGCTAGTAGTCCACTACCTCTCAAACACTTGCCTAACACCTTCATATACGCAGAAAGTCTATTCTCAACACTTAGAAGTATTGGGTTGGGCTGGTCTAATTAGCCCTTGCCTTTTGGGCTAGCTGAAGCCACAGGTTGAGCTTTTGCATGCCCAACTATTGGTTTAAAGAATTCAAGCCCACCACTTAAAACATTGGGTCAACTAAGAGCCTTATTATCCAAACAAGACACCCCGCGTCTCCCACCCTCAGGCTTGCAGATTCTTAAAGCCAAATTTGCAAGGTTCAACTTAAAATTAAATACCCGTGTGGGTCTGCCATTTATAATTGAAACATTTACTGTAGTATCTCCATGAATCACGTTACTTCCAAACATGGCTCCCATATTTCAAAAATCCTTGACTTCTACTGGTTACCATAAACAAGTAAATTTTTCCCACTCCGGCAACCACCAGCTACCTAACCATCACCACCAAAATTCTTGGAAAGTGCCCCAAACATAGTTGCAAGTTTTGCACCAAATAAAAAAACTCCTTAGTTCTTTATGGATCAAAGACCAACCAACGCGATTGAGACTTGCTGGTATCATAACACAACCTCTCCGCGCCCCACCATAAAAAACCGATATAGCAACGAAGAGGCCAGCCTTATTTGATCTACCACAAAACTCTATCAACTTCCCATCCTCCCTGAGTCTCTTACAATGGACATCAAGTCCTGGCTCCCAATCACGTATATCGGCAAAACAATTAAGAATCCATTCCATGCCTCTATGACCAACTCAAATAGAGCTTTTAACATTCTGGTGTGTCTCATGCAAGGCATATGAATCAAACCGCCCCCCATCAAAAGAAAAAGAAAATAATTTTGCATGAATGTGAAAAGACCTATTACTGCCCCCTTGACCTGAAGATCAAGATGTAGGAGAGATCTTTTGTGAGGTTTCTATGGTGGGTATATTTGGTGTGGTGTGTGGGACAGGTACATGGTTAGGCATTTTAGGCAAAGAAAGCCTAGACACCTGAGGTGGTGGAGGTGGTGGGGATGGGGAAGGCAAAATTGAAGGAGGGGGATAAAAGTGAGGATATGGGAAAAAAACCAAACTGTGGTGGAAAACATAAAGGAAGAGGAGAAGAAGGATTTGACGATGGTAAGAAGGGAAAGAGAGGTGGTGGCAGGTGAGGGCGGGAATGTGGATGGGGTGGAAGAGGTGGGTGGGGAAAAGGAGGTGTCATAGACACACAGAACTTACAAACAAGTCACAAGGGAAATCTTGTTTCACTCCATGATAAGTATTGCAGGTTGCATAAGATTTAAGTCGACAAGTCTTCTTCACCTCCAAAACAATAATATCACTAGCCTAATTTAAGACTTGAACCCTAGACTTTGCCGCTCACACCCCACAGACACTTATCCTTGTGACTCCATAACACCAAAGGTTTCTTCTAATGTTGGTGGAACTTATAGAAAGCCTAACTTTTTGAAGAACCTTGTCTGCACAAATGGAAGGAACAAACTAGGATAATATAAAATAAAAGAGAGCAGAAATGTTTTTCTATCACGCATTCAACATAAGTGAAGGAAATGAACACAAACGTATGTTTTCTAGCGATAAGCTTATAAAATAAAGCAACTATAACAACCTGAGGAACACGCTAACCACATCTACTACGCTTATTCTCCAAAAGGACTAGTTAAGTTGCAATTGAGATTCCTCATAATCACTTATAAACCCAAGATCCACCTAATAAACGCACAATGTGGGACTCGACACGCTAAAAAATAATCAATCAAATTAAATCCGCACAATTTATGTAATACGTAGATAACACAAGACAGACCAAAGTTCAGAATTTGAAACGATACGCTAGAAGATTATTAGCTGTAACCTGGAGACACATGGCAGCCTCAAGAGTATTCCTTATGCACGTCAAGTACAACCGCAGCGTGTTCGCCTACATTATCAACAATTAGCTTAATTCAAGCTCAGATAACAGAGGAATAATATTGAAATTTTCGGAAAGGAATGTTAAATTTTTAACAACAAAAATATTTGGGCTTTTACCATTTTGTAAAATGCTTCTAATACCGTTTAGAAGCTATTTCTGGCTTGGCTATGGGTTTTGAGCTGTGATCTTGAAGAGGAAATGGAAATAGGAACAACCTATGGATTGGCTGTGGGCTGACCCGACTACAGCCCTCCGCTCTACCAACTGAGCTAAGGTCGGACCGTTGATTCTGTAAGCTAATGAAACCTTCACCTCAAGGGACCCGAATCGGGTCTCTGTTGGGCAATCGGAGGCTCGGGTCTCCCTCCAAGGCCGAAATGGAACTTGGAGCGTGTGGTTATGGAGGTTTCGCTGTAAAAAGAAGGGAAGAGAGAGAGAGGAAAACCGGTTTTAATAGGGAATGGGGTTGCTGCCGTTGGCTTTCGTGAAACCCAAAACTTAATTATATAATTTTTTTTAATTTTTTGTTCCATTTCCACCTCTTTATTTATCTACTAGGCCCTCGAAAACAATATTAAGTTACATTTTCACATTCATAATAATTTATAATAATTACCGGTCACACAACACACGGAATGGTTAAAACCAAAAACCACTGTAAATGATGGGAATACAGTTGAGAATAATAACCAGTAATAAATTGGATTACTTAAGAAAACAAAATACAAAATGAAAATTTTAAAAAGAAAAGAGAGGTACATATATATCAAAATCTGTGCAAGGACTCTCAGTTACTTTCATGAGAAGGGAGCTAGGTTTCTTGAAAACCAAAAAAGAAATAAGTAATGAAATAAAGAAAACACAATAAACAAATTGGAAAAAGTTTTTTAAAGAATGTTGAATTTGGTTTTGGAATTGTTCTAGGGTTTTTATTGGTTTTAGAGACATAAAGGAAACCAAAGTGAATCTGCATATGAAATGGCACATAACTATGCTCCATGAAATCCGAAGGCAATACTCTGCATAGCAACACAAGCCCTAAGTGGAACATTAATAGCTCTAATATCTCGGTTTTGAAAACTGGGACATTCTGGTCTTTTGCCCTTAATTTTTAAAAAATTTAGCAATGTGCCTCTGTTTTGAAACTATATAGGCAAATGTCCCTGTTTCGATACACGATTACCCTAAAATCGAGTTTCAACGTAAAACTCGATTGGTTTAAAATCGAGTTATGCCCGATCAAAAAAAAAAAAATTTGCATAGAACTCGACTTCTAGGAAGTCGAGTTTCATGTAAATTTTTTATAAGATACCAAGTTCAGGGGTCCTATAGCGGTGTTTTTAAGCACTATAGTGACGTTTTTCTGCCCTATAGCAGCGTTTTTCTGCAAAAAAAAAAAATTTATAAGTGTCAATTCCAGGTTCAGTGGCCCTATAGCGGCATTTTTTTAATCCCTATAGCGGCGTTTTTCTGGGAAATTTTTTTTTATAAGTGTGAACACCAGATTCAGTGGCCCTATAGTGGTGTTTTTTAATACCTATAGTGGCGTTTTTCTGGAAAATTTTTTTTATAAGTGAGTGAATACCAGGTTCAGTGGACCTATAGCGACGTTTTTAAGCCTTATAGTGACGTTTTTATGCCCTATAGTGGCGTTTTGGAACTCGATTTCCATTTACTCGAGTTTCATGCAACCTTTTTTTTTTTTTTAAAGTTTGATCGGGCATAACTCGATTTTAAACCAATCGAGTACTTTAAGTAACTCGATTTTAGGGTCATTGAGTATTAAAACAAGGGCACGAACCTATATAGTTTCGAAACAGGGGCATATTGCCAATTAAAAAAAAAAAGGGGTAAAATGCCAGAATGTCCTTGAAAACTGACCAAATATATAAAGTATAAACATTAAACCACAAATATGTTCATAACAAATTAGTGGTGATGGTTGGTATTTCATAGCAAAAGTGACTATCAACAAGATTTGAAATCTTCAAATACAAATAAACTAAAAAAATAAATTCAAAAGATTTTCTTTCCTTCATTCTCTCGTTTTGTTAGCCACCAAAAAGAAAGGGAAAAAATCATTTTTAATCTATATATGTATACTGTACGGCCCCCGCACCGGGGCCCGTTTTGGGCCTTGGACCCTGGCCTGAGTGCATGGCCCATAAGGCCAGTCTCCCTCTACCTAGTGGCCCACCCCAGAGCCCCACATGATGCGGGCCCAGACTTTGCCTCTTCATCATTTCTCGGCAATACTTTCCCGAGCAGTGATAAATATTCGACTCTCGGAACACCCCGCCCTATACCTACTCGGCCGTGCCTCGGAGGGGCACCACTGCCGAGAACTATCGTGGAAGTGGGAACCAAGTTCCAACGCCATCCTCACCGATTCCCACTCCCACCTAACCACCCACTTACGATCGATAATACTGGACCGCCGGTTGCACTTACCGGCGAGTAATCATAACCTCTCCACTAACTATAGGCTATAAATACAAGAAGTTTTGAGAAGACAGAGAGGGAGCAGTGAGAATTAACTGTAAAAGGAGAGTGATCCCGTTGGAGAATTAACTGTAAAAGGAGAGTAAACAGAGAGGGAGCAGTGAGAAGGTGGTTCGGACCCCCGAGGAAAGAAAAGTGATCCCATTGAGTCTTAGCGTCAAGAACGACCCAGTGTAGGAAATCCAAACCCGCTATACAAGTTGTGAGCCCAAGTGAGGCCCAGCCCAACAGGCTTCAGTTTTGGGTGCGCACATATACCAGTACCACTTCTTCATTGAGAACTTTTTTAAGTCATGTTATAAACTTATAGACAAACCTCCCCTAATAAAATTCTTGAACATTGCTAAAATCAATGCAATAGACTCTAATATGAAAAATTGGAAAACCCATAAAATAAAATAATAATAATAAAAATAAAAAACTGCCCACACTCTTTTCATTCCTTTTAAAAGGTGGAATTTTTTTTTTTTATTATTTATATAAATAAACTATCAAAATTCATATTTACCATTGCAATTGATGCAAGAGATGCAAGAAGATTTTTTATTTAGTATTATTTATGTTTGCAAGTCAATTGTACTTTTATGTTTTAGGTTCTATTAGTTTATTGGGCTATTAGTATTTTAATTTAGAAGTAAGGTTATTTTTGTAATAAGGCAACTAAGGTTTCCTAGTCAATTAGAACTAAGGTTTAGTAATACTTTATAAACAACCTATTATACTCCTTGAGGAGATAGTCGCCCTTCATCTCGTGCGCCACTGTTGGCTCCGCTGGTACAGAAGCTCTCCATCTTGCCTGGCGCCACTGTTAAACCACTACATTTACTGGGATTGAAGCTTCGTTTTGTTGTTACCCATCCACACCACGGTGTATCTGGCTTTTTGGTCACTAAAAGAAAAAACCAAAAAAAGGAAGGGGGGGGGGGGGGCAAGTCCTCTAGCCCGTGCACTAGAGAAGTTCCAAGTCCATGAACAACCAACGCGTAAGGCCCAGTACACTTAGCCGCCATCACAAGGGTTAGGTTCTCTTACTACCTTTAGTGGAATCAACCTTTCATTTAAGATTCTTCTTTAGTTTCTTTCTATGCACAAAAAAAAAAAAAAAAAAAAAAAAAGTCTAGGCCTTTAGTCCAGTCCACATGGATGCTTTGGTTTTTTTTTTTTATTGGTGTTCAAACTTCAAATGGTGAAGCTTTATTTGGTTAATGCCATGACAATTTCTTCTTTAATGGGCCATACTTAGCTCGTCAAGTTGAACAAAATCTTTTTGCCTAGTGAGCTATGGTAATATTAGAAGCACCTTATTTAGATGGTGATAATACTTATCCACGAGATTTTGTCAACTGGATGAATGGGATGGAGCAATTCTTTGAGCAAGCAAATTTTGCAAATAACAAAAAGGTTAGGTATGCCAAGTTAAAGTTAAGAGGTAAAGCACAAAGGTTTTGGGAGAAGCTTGAATATTTCTGCTATATGGATTATGAACTTGCCATTAGTGTGTGGGAAGATATGAAAGAAAAGTTTTGTGATGAGTATTTGTCACTATACTATCAAGCTAAGTATCTACCCCAATCTCAGTGTGGTACTTTTCAAGTTGAAGCAAATACAATGATTCCTCATCCTCATCCCATTTCATGTCCTCAGTGCACTTTTGAACAATCTATCAAGGAATTAAAGGAATTATCAGTAAAGCTCATGAAAGATGTTCAAGACATGATTGCTCAGATGAAGTAAAAGAAGACTCAATCTGATTCAATTGGAAAACCAAGGATACTTGATCACAATGAACTTATTGCTGCCACAATAAAAGACAACATTGATGATGATATCTTGCTCATGGAGAATCCTCCAGCAACACCAAAACCCAATGTTGACACAGACGTACATGCTTCAACAAGTGTTGCTTTAACATGCGTGCAAGGAAATGAATTTGTTGAAGAACAGCAAGGTGAAGAAATAGTTCCTAAAGAGAGTATTATATTAGAGAGTGCACATGATGTAAAAGTTGAAGTTGTTGAATGTGCTTCTGATCAACACTCCACAGTCCTTGAAGATCTACATCTTGGTGAAGTTGAAGAGGTTAAAACCATAGTGCTTCCTATGGTTCATAAGGTTCAAGAAAATATTATACTGATTCCACACATTGATTTTGTTATTCCAAATGAGTTTGATGTGGTGGAATTTAAGGTTTTTCTTTTCCCTGTGCTCCCTAAGGTGATTTCAGACTTGAAGCAAGTGTAATTTGTCAGCATCCTAATCCTTCAATGCTTTAAAACTCGAAGTCGAGTTTTCTCCAACTAGAGGAGAATGATGTAGGAGACGCAAGAAAATTTTTATTTAGTATTATTTACGTTTGCAAGTCAATTGTATTTTTATGTTTTCGGTCCTATTAGTTTATTGGGCTATTAGTATTTTAATTTAGAAGCAAGATTATTTTTGTAATAAGGTAATTAGGATTTCCTAGCCAATTAGAACTAGGGTTTAGTATTCCTTTATAAGCAACCTATTGTACTCCTTGAGGAAATAGTTGATATTTTGATGAATGAACAAATGGCCGTTTGGTCTTTCTTTGGTCTGGTGCTGACTCCAGATCTACCCTAGGTGCTGACTTCTAGTAGTTTTCCCGCTTGGTGTTGACTCCAAGTAAGGCCTAGGTGCTGACTCTTAGATCATATCTTTTATTTTTCTGTTGTTTTAGTTTTGTCATATCTTTGGTTGTGCTGGATCTGATACCAAATATGACGCATGACAACTAGAACAAAATTGAAACAACAATAAAATAAAGAATATGACATAAGAGTCAGCACCTAGGCCTTACTTGGAGCCAGTACCAAGCAAGGAAACCACTAGGAGTCAGCACTCAGGGTAGATCTGGAGTCAGCACCAGACCAAAGAAAGACCAAACGACCATTGTTTTTATTCATCAAAATATCAACTATCTCCTCAAGGAGTACAATAGGTTGCTTATAAAGGATTACTAAACCTTAGTTCTAATTGGCTAGGAAACCCTAATTGCCTTATTACAAAAATAATCTTGCTTCTAAATTAAAATACTAATAGCCCAATAAACTAATAGGACCGAAAACATAAAAATACAATTGACTTGTAAACATAAATAATACTCAATAAAAATCTTCTTGCGTCTCCTACATCAGCAATTCAACTATAACATAAAAACATAAAATAAAAAGAGAAAAAAAGTTTCCCACATAGACGAACAACAAGAAATGGTACTTACCCACATTTTATCAAACACTTGGTGCATATGTTTGTTGGAATCCCAAATGACAACGTAATAGCAATAAAAAGAGCATGCTTTTGAAGAGAGTCCAATCCCAATTTGCAAAAATATTTATTTTGAAAAAAAAAAAAAAAACAAAACTATAGAAAGATTGAAACCTCTTGAAAATTAGCAGACAAACTGAAAAGGTTGAAGAAAGACAAAAACAAAAACTTAAATTTAGAGAAAAGATAGAGGAAAAGCAAGAGTACCTCAAAAAGCAGAACCAAGACCATTGATAAACATGGAAGATTGAATGGTGGGAACTATGGCTTGTGAGTAATGTCCAATTCGCAAGGGCGGCCAAGTAATGCATGTGGCCATGCAAGTCTCGGGTTTTCAATGTGGGGCTTTTATGAAATAAAATATCAAAACATGTAGTCAGGTTTTCATAGGTGAACTTTGCTATTTTTATTCAACAAATTAAATAATTTTAAAAATTAAAATAAGGTGTAAAATTATGGAGGTTGCAAAGCTGAGGTGGCACACTCTCAAAAGGTCAACAAATATTCAAACGCTTCGATTTTATACTATATATAGATTATGAGTATCTTTTATTGCTTAAATGTGGTATGTAATGTCACTTATGTAGAAAAATCATGTTCATGGTTAAGGAACCAAAGATAGGAAATAATTTTTCCATAGATTATTAAATTGTTCTAGGTTGTAGATATTAATTAAATATCACCACTAGAACCTACACTTGTTGTGCTACTATACGATAGAATGATTTACTATCATTAAGGTAATGACTTTAAGCAAATAAGTGGATGTGATGAAACAAGTACATAAATTGAATTGGACCCGATAAAGAACACCTTATTATGGGCATAAGCACCCGCGACGAGTGGTTTCCTCGTGGGAAGTACGCCTTGACCTACTGTGGACTAGGCGGAGGGTGTAAATAGAGTCCCCACCTAGATTAGATCTAGGAACCAAGTATATGGTGCCCTTGTGGAATGACTGATCCTTACTAGAGCATGTATCCAGAGTTTAGGTATGGGGATGAGAAGGTGTTAGGCACCTAACCCCACCCAACTCGTAGGTCAACCTCTACTCATTATGTTCCAAATCATAGTCCCATCAAAGGGTTTTCTAATATGTTATTATAGATTCACACACATTCTAACATGCATCTAAAGCAAATAACATGGCGTATCATGCCCAAACCCTATTGCATCATAGCACCTATGTATAAATGCATGTTTATGTTATTCAATAAAGCATGAGACCCTAATTGTTCATCTAATAAAGGAAACAAGCATGTTATTTTATTGACACTAGGACTTAAAGCATGTGAAACTAAACCAAACAGGACCTAAACATATGAACAAAAGCAAAAGAACGTGAAGAAACCTGAATCTGGGTTTCTAGGTATGAATGTGTGTACACATACATAGGGAATGCGTGCATATCCCATGTGTATGCATATGCATGCATGAACCACGCGCATGCATACACACCTAGAAACACAAACCCAAGAGCACAAAACAGACAAAATAAAACAAGAAATCTAGCAACCAATCATACTTTTTATATGCACAAGAAATAAACCTAAAATAACAACAGAGGTAATAAAGCCACCAAAACACAAAAATAAACAAATGAGCAAACAAAAATTAAGGAGACAAAGTTAGACCGTCACCTCAAATGCTAAAACTCTTTAGAGATTTGATTTGACCATTCTTCTAAGTCAATCTAATCAAGAACAAAACCAATAAGGTTATACTTTAAAATTTGAAGGCCAAGGCTAAAATAGATCCCAACCAAGTAAAATTTAATTTGAGGATGTTTTAGTATAAAAACTCCCTCTTTAATTCACTATTTTCCTGGCGAATTTGGTGTATTTCTATGTCTCTCTGTAAAAGAGCCTTTTAGGGCTTTTTATAATGATCATAACATATAAACGAAAGCAAAAGAACGTGAAGAAACCTGAATCTAGGTTTCTAGGTATGAATGTCTGTACACATACATAGGGAATGCGTGCATATCCCATGTGTATGCGTATGCATGCATGAACCATGCGCATGCATACACACCTAGAAACACAAACCCAAGAGCACAAAACAGAAAAAATAAAACAAGAAATCTAGCAACCAATCATGCTTTTTATATACACAAGAAATAAACCTAAAATAACAACAGAGGTAATAAAGCCACCAAAACACAAAAATAAACAAATGAGCGAACAAAAGTGAAGGAGACAAAGTTAGACCTTCACCTCAAATGCTAGAACTCTTTAGAGATTTGATTTGACTATTCTTCTAAGTCAATCTAATCAAGAACAAAACCAATAAAGTTATACTTTAGAATTTGAAGGCCAAGACCAAAATAGATCCCAACCAAGTAAACTTTAATTTGAGGATATTTTAGTATAAAAACTCCCTCTTTGATTCACTATTTTCCTAGCGAATTTGGTGTATTTCTATGTCTCTTTGTAAAAGAGCCTTTTAAGGCTTTTTATAATGATCATAGAAGGGTGTAGGGCAGCTCCTAGATGATGTGGGATTCATTCTATATGAATTTATGTTCAGAAACTTTCCTAATAGGTATATTGAAACCTTAGATGCATGCACATTCTTAGGGCATGCATATAGACACCGCATTTTGTACTCCTTACGATTCAAGTCAATTTAATTTTTGATTGGGCTTTATACTGGCCTCGGGCCTTATAGGTACTGAGATGCAATAAGGTAAATCATACAAAATGCAGTGTCTACAGGTGCTGAGATGCAGTAAAGTAAGTCATGCATTTACATGAATGTGCATTGGGTATATGTTTGATGATGAATATGAACATGTTTGCTTAGATGATTTGTTCTTGATGTTTAGATGCAATCACATCTTTATTTAGATCTTGCCATATTTGTGTTTCTACCATGTATACTTGCTGTCATGATTTGTTTGCTGCCTTGGATGTAATGAGATAGGGATATGCTAGGGTTTATGATGATATAATGCCATGATAGATATATGTTAGGATTTTAGGATGATTGATACCATATTGTATGCTTAGATGTATGCTAGTGTGTATGTGAGTAGAGAATGCAATGTTGAATGTGTATTTAATAAAATTAAGACGTAAGACACAATAACTGGAAGTCAAAATATGGGTCGGGCGGTTTTGGGTGCCTAACTCCTTCCCAAATCGTACTAAAACTCCAAACTCATACTCTTGTAGTAAGATTTAGTCATTCCATGTAAGGGTGCTATTAAATGGTTCCTAAACTTAATTTAGGTAGTGACTCCAATCTTTTCTCCTCCCCAATCCACTCGACCAAGGTGTACTCCCCTTCCTCTTTCCTTTAAGGAGAAAGGCCCATTGACGCCTATAGTGGTGACTCCACTGGGGATAGAGAGTTTGATTCCAATGTGTCCTATTTCTTAATCTTAATAAGGCTTGTTCAATATTTGTTTGCACACACTTCACTTAGTTCTTTTGTCCCTTTGACCCCAATTGGTGATGAGTGGGAAGATGAGTACGCTCCATTCAGGCCAAAGTCTTTTGAAGTTCATCCCACCAACTCGCAGTTTATGTCATTGCCTATGATGGGCTTTGTGTACGTTAACAGTTTGCCACCAATCTATAAAAGTCCACTTAGGCCATTGGTTAGAATTATGGCCCACCTAGTTGTAAGTGACCTACTGATTTGTCCCTTTAGCTTTATGGGGCCTACCCACATTTAGAGAGATCATAGATCCTATTAAAAAAAGGGCACCCTTTATATCTCTTTTCTGTTTAACCATATATCTTGTGTTCACATAATTCTAAAGAACAAATAAAAAATAAAAGATGGATAACCCAAAAGTTATGGCATACCCTTTTTTGGGATAAAAGAAAATTTCTCATATATAAGAAGCTTATCCCAAAGTCCAAATGTATATCTTAACTTGAACAGTTATAAGACCATAGCCTAATTACTATTATAAACCCAAATCAAAAGGCCTTTTGAAAAAGAGAACCTTAGGTTTAAGGTAACAAGTATGCTTGGACTATCAACATCCTATAAATCAACATGAAATTCCCTAATCTTAGGCCTCTTTGTTGTATATCTAGGTCTAAAATGATGAGAATTTCATGGATTTTAAGGAGAAGGCTACAATGTATTCTAGTTAGAGGGCTGCTTAAAAAAAATAATGATAATGGAATAAAAAAGGAGAAGAGCCCAAAAGTGATGAATATATTGTAAGCCCATATTTGAGACAGGGTTGAAAATCTATAAGTACATTCTAATGAAAGCTCATGAGAGGAAGATGAGATTTTTACTGTAAATGGACTAAAGCCCATTGAAATAAGGGGCTAAGTTCATGGGAGGAAAGGGAGTGATTTTGTAATTGGGCCTTCATTAAAATGGACTTAAAGACTTTTCTAAAAACATCTAATAAAGAGAACCTTTTAATTGGGACATGTACTCACCAAATTCATTAAAACTTCCCAGTTTTCCATGTGTCACAATGTTTGAAAACTTAACTCAAGAAGATATCAATTGAATGATGACTAAAGGAAAAGTCTGCCTTTTTCTACCTGAATTCTTACCACAATTGAGGAGCACTCCCAAACCATGGACCTTTAAGAGAGTCCACGTCAATGATTTCTCTGAATCAGGAAATGCAGGATCATGGAAAGATTGTGACAAGCTAGAATGGGCTCAATGGCAAGGGCAACTCAAGTTACCTCAGCCCGCTTCATGCTTGAACGTGACACAAACCCTCATTCCGATGATAATCAATACCTTGTTTTAGCCCAAGATGAAGAAAGAGAAAAAGAGGAGGACGATGAAGTGATTAGCTATTGGAGTGAAGATCATGGCGACTGGTTTTTTGACCAGGCAAGTACAGATTTCCCCAACGAAGGTGAACTTCTATGTGACATAACTGAAGTTATATGCGTGTAGGGCCTCTAAAAGATGAGGGCTAGTCCGCTGAGTTGAAGACTTTGTTCAAAGAGGAGGATGAGAAGGAAAGCAATGCATCCTAAAGGAGATGAAGGACATAATTCATCATGAGGCACTTTAATAATTGGACTTGGTTTAGGTTTTCTAACAATATGGGAAAGAAATTTTGTAATGCAAGCTCCGATGTACTTTTTAACATTTTCAATAAGATAATTTCTGATTTGACTTACTTTGATGTGTCCCATAATATTGAAATACTACACTTAAATGATTCTAAAGAATTTGAAAATGAAATTAATAAACAATTGGAAAAGAAAATTGAACTTATGAAACTAACTTTTGAAACTTTTAATTTAGGCAATAATGAGAATTCATGCTTAATTAAAATTGGCTCAACCCTAAATGAAAAAGAAAGAAAGGATCTCAAAGAGCTTCTCATAGAATTTCAAGAAGTGTTTGTAGGGTCCTATGAAGATATGTCTGGTATTGATCTTGAGATAGCTCAACACCACATTGATACCCCTACTCATATGGTACTCGTTAAGCAAAAGTTGAGACATATGAGAACCAAATGGCTTCTTAATATCAAAGAAGAGGTCACCAAGCAATTGAAAGTAGGGATTTGAGCAAAGCTTGCCCTAAAGATGATTTCCCTCTCCCTCACATAGATGTCCTAGTGGATATCACGGTGTGCCTTGATGTCTTTCATGGATGGTTTCTCAGGATATAACCAAATCAAGATGGCTTCTAAAGAGATGATGAAGACCACCTTTACCATAGAATGGGGAATCTATTCCTACACCATGATGTCATTTTGGCTCAAGAATGATGGTGCAACCTATCAATGAATGGCTACAACTTTGTTACATTATGTGATGTACAATGAGGTTGAGGTATATGTTGATGACATGATCATGAAGTCCAAGTATAGAGAAGGTCACGTTATTAACTTAAGGAAGTTTTTTGAAAGAATCAAGGGGTATAGATTGAGGTTGAACTCCCAAAAGTGTACCTTTGGGGTAACTGTGGGAAAATTGCTAGGCTTTTTGGGAAGTGATAGAGGGATAGAAATTGACCCGTCAAAGATTAAAACTATATTGGATATGCCTCCACCCAAGAGTGAGAAAGGAATAAAAGGCTTCTTGGGACAATTATAATGCATTAGTCGATTCATTGTCAAACTCACTTCCACCTGTAAGCCCATCTTTAAGCTCTTAAAGAAGAATGAATCCCATGTATGGAATGATGAATGTCAGATTGCTTTTGAGCTCATTAAGAAATATGTTCTCCATCCACCTATCTTGATACCTCTGAAGCATGGAAAGCCACTACTCCTATACCTCTCTATCATAGGAGATGTGGTCAGGAGTATTCTTGTATAAGAAGACAATGATAAGAATGAGAGAGCCGTGTACTAAAGAAAAAGATTCCATAATTATGAGACTAGATACACGCCCATAGAAAAATTATGCTTTACTCATGTATGGGCCGTGCAAAAACTAAGACACATCATCTTACCTTTCTAGATATAGATTGTAGCTAGATTGGACCCTTTGAATTATTTATTCGAGAAACCCGCTTGGAGTGGAAGACTATCAAGATGATTAATCCTATTAGTAGAATTTGATTTAAAGTATATGGCAAGGAAGATTATCAAAGGAAGCATCGTGTCAGATTTTTTGCCCAAAACCCCATAGAGGGAGAAGATGGTAGAGAGGATTTTCCAGACGAGGATATTTTGGACATTGAATTAGAGGCATGGAAAATGTACTTTAATGAAGTTGTGAACCAATATGAGAATGGAATAAAAGTACTCTTGATCATGCCCGGTGGATCTCACATACCTTTGGTAGTCAAGTTAAACTCCAAGGCAACTAATAACATGGCTAAATATGAAGCTTGTATCGCCAAAATGGAAGCTCTCCGAGAATTGGGGGTAAAAGAGGCAGAGATACTTGGAGATTCAACCTTGGTTATAACTCAAGCCCAAAGATTATGGAAGGTGAAGGAAGAACACTTAAAGCCTTATCAACAATATTTAGGGGATTTGAACAAAAATTTTGATAAGATTGAGTACACGATCATCCCTAGAGCACAAAATTAGTTTGTAGATGCCTTAGCTACTTTGGCCTCCATGGTTGAAATACCCAAAGGAGTATGGACACGGCCCTTAGAGATTGAACAGAGTTATGAGTTGGTACATAAGGGGAAGGGTAATTTTCCAATCTTGACTATAGAAGAAGAAAGGGGCTCCTTGGTATTATGACATCATGAAATTCTAGGAATTGGGAGTGTATCTTGATGGTGCTGATAAGAGAGAACGTCGTTCAATTAGGATAATGGCTATGCAATATATCCTATGTAGAGGACAACTTTATAGGAGATCTTATGATGGTATACACTTCTGTTGCTTGAAGAAGGAAGAACCTGAAAAGGTCATGGGAGAAGTTCATCAAGGGATTTGTGGTCCTTACATGAATGAGAGAATGTTAGCCAAGAAGATTCTAAGGATAGGATACTATTAGAATACTATGGAGACTGATTGTATGGATTTCGTGAAAAGTTGCCATGAATGCCAAATACATGCGAATCTAAATCACGTGCCACCTAGTGAACTATACAGCATGACCTCTCTATGGTCTTTCTTAGTCTAAGGCATAGATGTGATAGGAAGAATAGCCCCTAAGGCCTCAAATGGACACAAGTACATTTTAGTGGCAATCAACTACTCACCAAGTAGGTAAAGGCAACCTCTTACTCCATACTAAAAGCGAAGCATGTGGCACGATTCATAGAGAATAACATCATTTGTCGATTTAAAATACCGTAAAAGATCATCTCCGATAATGGCTCCCATTTTGAGAGGGAGGTTCGAAAGATCGTGGAGTTATAAAACATTGAGCATCATAAGTCTTCACTATATTGACTGTAGAGTATTGGAACTATAGAAGCTGCTAATAAGAATATCAAGAATATACTAGCCAAAATGGCAGTGACATACAAGGATTGGGCCGGGAAGCTTCCGTTTACCTTATGGGGTTATAGAATTTTTATCTGTGCGTTGACTGGGGCAACCCCTTACTTTTTGGTATATGGAAGCGAAGCAGTGGATGAAAGAAAGATATGAGCAATTGACTTTAATAGATGAGAATAGAGTTAGGGCACAATACCATGCACAAGGGTACCAAAAAAGGATTGCTAAAGTATTTAACAAAAAAGTGAAACCTAGAAACCTTAAAGAAGGGGACATGGTCCTAAAAATGCTTAGAGATGAAACTTTTGATCCAAGAGGGAAGATGGAGCCAAGATGGTCTAGACCTTTTATTTTCAAGAAGATCATGTCAAAAGGTGCTACAAGAAATACAGATTTGGATGAAGAAGAGATTCTTTGTCCAATCAACGTGGATAGGCTTCAAAGATATAACATTTGAAAAAAAAAAAAGCCTACTAGATTGAAAACCCGAAAGGGTGACCTAGGCAAAAATTAAGGCAAAAAAATCCCACTAGATTGAAAACTCGAAAAGGCGGTTTAGGCAAAAGATAAGGGAAAATACCATGGGCATGGCGAAAATTCCTATAAGCACGTCATAGGAAAATATTACATGGCATGGAAAAAAGAAAAAAGAAAAAATAATGACAATAAGTAAAGATAAGAAATTGATGATTCTCTTATTGCTCAAATTAAAAGATAATAAACTGTTTCCATGGGGGATTTGGAACATTCTAATCCTTTATTAAATTCAAAAAGAAAAAACATGAGAATTATAAAGTGCAGAAAAGTAAAATTTAGGGTATATCAAGGTGGTCAGTCAGCCTTCTTTCTTTTGTTGGACTTCTTGTAGGCTTTCTCATCTATATAAACCCACTTTATGTCAGCCTTTAGCCATTTCTTGTACCCTGAAGTTGGATGAAGGAATTAAGGAAAGCGGATGCCTTTGGTTACCATCCTTCACGACCAAGTCTCATGGATTCTGCCTAAGATCCTTTCAGTAAATGCCAAAGTATGGAAGGAACCATCATCGCTAGGAGCTCCTTGATGGTCACCAAATTGCCTTACAATACGACATGTAGAGTAGTAATAGCAACGACAGAGCTCACTAAAGGAACATAGTTATCCTTAAAGTTATAGTTGACCATGCCTGAAATACGCCACCAGTCCACTATCATTGAATATTTGAGACTTCAATACACTTCATGAATTCGGTGAACTCATCAAGGTTCATCTCGGTGCCCGCGGTCACGATAATGCTTGGGGAGGTATTGACTAGAAGGAACGGTGGGAGGATGAAGCAATTGAAGCCTCTTATATAGCCATATCTAAAAAAGAAAAGAGAGAAGAAGAGAAAAAGAAATCATGAGTAAAGAAAAAAAAAAAGAAAAAAAAAAGAATTTAAAGACAATATAAGAAGCCTCGGTGGGTTGAAAACCGAAAAGCAATCCATGCAAAAATTAGAGAGTCCCACTAGGTTGAGAATCTAGGCAAGAATTAGGAATTATACTTGAAGAAGGAGAAGGCACCCTGCAAAGAAGTTTGCTTCCTTTCTATGGACTACATCCAAGCCATTGAGAGTTTCAACCAAGATCATGCCCACAGGGCTTCCCCTCCTTAGATTGCTAACCACCTAGCACATCCTTTAATCTATGCAAACTGTCTCATGCACCAAGAAGTATCTCACAAGAAAACACAAACAGAAAGCATTGAGATGATAAGAACATGACCTACTAGCCATGGGAACAATCAATCAAGAGAAGTATGCAAAAAATCGAGCAGGTGTTTAACTTGCTAAACACACACTAGTGCTTAGAATACGTTAGGTAAGGATTTGGAGGCCCCCAACGGCTATTTTATACTTAAATAAGGTGGTTAGGATTATGCTGGCCCACGTCATGCATACACAGGGTCAAAACTTGTGCACATAGGTGTGCGTATGGGCACGCAGGCACTCGTATGCGTGCTTGAAGTAAGACAGAGGCGAGTTCCTTTTCCTATTTGAAGTATGATTACTTCCCCTAAGACCTTTCCTATGATTCCCACAGCCTAAGGGACTACTTAAGGCACACTCAAGCTCAGATTTTCATGTACCAAAAACCAAGAAAAGCAAAAATTGCATAAAATTGTGTAATTATCTCCACAAGTTGTAAATTAAGTGCATGTTCTAAATACAAGCAGAAATGTAAAAGATGTTCTTAAATACAACCCAATGTCTCAAATCAAATCCAAAGTGCAGGAATACATACTAAAAAAAAAAATAAAAAATAGTAAAAAGAAAGTGATGTGTTTGTGTCTGTCTGTCTGCAGGATCACTAGAAACACCTCTTCCTTGGTTGATAACTGGGAGTAGTCTCTGAATTGCCATCACCATCACCATCATCATCATCATCACTTGGGGGGCTAACCCTTTAGGACCATAGATCTGCATGGAATACTTAATCACCTCTAGCTTAAGGTTCTCGGCTAGCTAAACAAGCTCCTTATGCTCCTGTACAGTGGGTTAAATTGAGAAAAGAAGATAATGTTAAAACAAGTGATTGAGAGATGTAAGAAAAGAAAAGGAAGGACTAGGCAAGGAGTGGAAGAGAACTCACCGCTTGTATACCCTTAGGAAAAGGGTAACCCATGACTTTTGTGTTGCGGCCCACCGCACGCTCCCGAGCAGAACCATTAGGACCGTAAGTGTAGATCGACCAAGGTAAACGAGGAGGGTCAATAGGAGCACCATCAATAGGGCTAAACGAGGAAGGTCAATAGGAGCACCATCCGTAAGAGTTTCATTTGAATATCAAGCAATGCAAAAATGAATGGAAAAAAATGAGGGAAGGAAGAACACATACCACAGCAGTAAGGGAGGGCATAAGACGAGTATCACTGAACTCCTTGCAGTCCAGCTCATCCATGACCTGCCCAGCAAAGGGGATGCCTTGCCTTCATAAGTCATACTCAGCATCCGTCATGGAAAATGGGGCAAGCATGAACTCCAAAGGATCATTGAGACTTGTGGCGCATCCGCACCCATCAATTGGCAGCATACCCTCTTCGCCAAGTAGACTGCCCTCAAGCCAGCACCCTCGAAAGGCTGGGTGATCCCAAAGGTAACAAAAGCAACTGTCTCCAAGTTTGGGTATGCAACGAGCGGAAGGCCAGCCCTTAAGTTCCATATGACTTGTGACAACATATAGGGTTAGAAGAAAGACCCTAAGAAACAAGCAAAGGAAATAATAAAAGACATTGAATTCCTAACTCACCTCATCGGAAGATAGCCCATTGAAATGAGCCCTAACCGAAGAGAAACTCTTTAGGTTTACCTCTACAACTTGAGCAATGAAACCGTATTGCAGAGTTCAACGCTGAAAAGGAAAAAGTAAGATAACATTTTGCAAGATGTTAGTTTGCAAGAAATTTAGTTGCGAGATACATAGGTGAACAATTTGCAAGATGAAGACATAGATACAGTTTGCAAGAGCATAATGTACAATTTTAGCCTAAATGACACTAGATGGATATGATTGCAATACATGAGCTAAAAAAGATAAAAGGAAGAAAGACTAACCTCAAAGGAGCTTTCAAGGCCCCACAAGCTGGCACAACATCCCCCAAATGAGTATGTCTAAAGGAGAGTACAAATAGGCAAGACACACTTACCCCTAGTTGGTCTCCTGAGCCCCTCTAAAGTCACGAAAGGGAGCTAGCCACCTCAAAGACATCTTTGCTATCCGTTGGAAAAGAGATAAGCCCCTAGAAGGTACAACAGAAAAGGTCCTAGCCATCTTGGCGCAGTTGTTGGCCTTCACTTGTGGGAGAAGCGTGTAATCCACCTTAACGTCAAGATAGCAGATCAAGTCAGTAATATACCTCCTCCTGAGCAAATCTATGCCCAATTGGATGCTCGACTCACCCTCTAAATTTGTAAGTGCCTCGTCGTACCTAAGATCGGTCATACGGTGGAAGTCATAGGGAGTCACCGTCATCTCCTTATTAGTAATATGGATGGTGTAGGTAATGTCCCACCACCTTTCAGCCAAGGTTTCCACCAGAATGGTGCTAACAGATCTCTTGGGCAGTAAGTGGATGATTGGCTCAAAGCCTATAGCACGAATGTGACCCTTGGTCTCCTTAGTAAGAATTTAATACCATGCACCCACTCAGTTGGTATTTCCTTACCGAAAAACGGGGCCGAGATTTGCAAAGAGAAGAGAAAAAGATGATGTTAGATTCACAATTAAATGAAAAATGATGTTGGGCTTACAATTGGATGCAAAAATGATAAAGAAAGATGTTAGATTTGCAATTGGGTGAGAAACAGATGAAAAAGGAGTTCAACATATTCAAAATAGGGTTTCTGTTTGGTAACATGCGCACGCAGGCTCGTGTTTGCATATGCAGGCACTATGTATGTGCACGCAGGATGGAACCCTTATGTGTATGAACTCAAGAACAGATATGCGTATATATAAACATGCTCATGTACACATGAAGCCTAGTTGCGTATGAATGAACACAAGCCGCGTACGCAGGCTTGAATCTGTATACGCATAAACACAGATAGAGAGTCGTTCTTTAACATTTTCAAGTATATTTCAATCAAAACTTATCATAAACATGTTCCTGCCCCTCTTAAAGTGTCAGGTTTTCATCTAAACCCATCCCACAGCAAAACCCAAGCATTTACATGTCCAAAAACAAATTAAAATGGAAAGTCAAAGGAAAATGAGAAAATGAGAAAAGTTTAAAGAACTTAACAATCTAGCCCTTGCAACCTCTAAGAGATGATCTTGTGGCCTGTAGGTCAGTGGAGGAGACTTAGTCAGCCTTACCGCTTCGTTCCAATGGGTGAGATTGAATGTGTCACTGGAAAGCACGTAGGAGGTTTTCTTGGTTTTAGACTTGGGTACCATTGGAGAGAATGAGAGAATTTAGGAAAGGGAGATCGTTTCAGATGAGTGAGTAGAGTTAGAGGGAATGTGAAGAGATGAGGAAGATGAAGAGAATGAAAAGAAAAAAGAAACGGTTAGTAACCATTGAAGAAAAATGAAGAGGCGGGAATGCATCTGATGGCTAAACTACATGTAGTTTGGGCCCTCACTAAACAACATGTAGTTTAGTAAAAAAAAAAATTTTCAAATATCCCTAGTTGGTTCCTCGAAGGTAGGAAGTGCAAAAGAAAATTCAAGAATACATAAAAAATGATAGAAATACCCTCAGTTGGGTAAAAGACATAAAGACTCTCAAAGCATCCTAGTGGATTGAAAGCATCAAAAACATCCTTTAGTGGATCAGAAGTCGCCAAGGAAATTCCCCCATGAGTTCAGATTATCAATCAAATCCCCAGTAAAGTATAGTATCATGGAAGTACTTCCTTGTGGGTCCAAGGTACAAAGGCAACCTTCTTGTGAGTTGTGAAGAAAACTTTCCCATGGAGTTGATAATACCCCATTATGGGTACAATCAACACAAGTTCCCTAGTGAGCCATAAAGATGAAGAATTTTCCTCAATGGACCACACATTACCAAAGACTTCCTCATGGGCCAAAATCACCACTAAACTTCTCAGCAAGTTATCCATCTTTAGTAAACTACATACTGTGGGCGCAATGTGTGGTTTAGAGAGTACGTCTCAGCCGAGTGGACCGGGTTGGAGAAAACACAAGGAGTCACCACCTAGTTTTATGGTCTAGGAACCATGAATATAGTGCTTTTACGAGGAAGGACTAATCTTACTACCAAAGTATGGGTTCAGAGTTTAGGTATGGTCTTGGGAAGGTGTTAAGCATTCAAAACCGCCCGACCCGTGGGTCGACTTCCACTCATTGTGTCCTACGTCTTAATCCTATTAAAGGCACATTCAACATTACATCTTAACACATACACACGCTAGCATACATCTAAGCATACAACATGACACTTTATGCCAAGACCTAACATTCATCTATCATACTCATCAACCAACCCTAGCATACATCTATTATGGTAATCACATCAACCCTATCATACATCTATCATACATGGCATCCATTACATCCAATGTAGAAGCATGTATATATCAAACTAAGGCAAAAACATAGACATTAAACAAATCATATTATTATTCAATGCATGGCATATAGACTTGCATATACATGTTCAACAAAGGGAGATAAAGCACTCAACAAACAGATGCATGTTCATGTGAATGCATGACTTATCTTACTCACTTTACTACATCTTAGAATCCATGACATCAATGAATGGACATGTGAATGCATGTTCATGGCATTAAGCGAGAAAACATAAGAGAAAACCCTAATCTAATCATGTTAAGGAAAAACAAACAAATAAACAAAGGACCATGGACTCAAAAGCATAAGAAATGAACAAAACAGAGGCATATCATATGAGAGAAACAAAGAAACATAAGTAGAAAACCTAACCCAGGAACACGAAAATAGAATAGAATCTAAAACAATAAATCTAGCATCTAAACATGCTCAAGCTTATAATGTAAAGAGAACCTAGACTAAACAAACATGTTATAACATAAAAGAAGCAAAGAAACAAAATTAAAAACAAGATTAAAGGTAGAAATGAAGAAAAGAGGTTAGAACATATACCTCAAATATGAAAGCTTTTTAGCTTGATTTTGACTGTTCCTCTCAGTCAAATCTATTCACAATCAAACAAAAATGATTAGTAAACTTCAAAACTTGAGGATTAAGACTATAAAAGGTCCCAATCACAATAAAATTGACTTGAAGATGTATTTTGAAAAACTTCCTCTTTGATTTACTATTTCTAGTAAATCTTAGGTTTTCTTGTAGGATTTTTTTTATGTATTTTGAAAATGTGTCATGTATGATTTTATATAGTAGAAAATAGGAGTTTAGAACAGCTTTCAAATAATGTGGGATTCGTTCCAATCCTCAATATTAATACAGAAAAGTTGTCTTTCATAGCTTTCATAGATTTATTTTCTCATATAAAATTATACTTTCCATTTTAACACCACTGAAGTGAATTTGTAATCTGATTGAGCCATAAACCAACCATGGGCCTTAGAATTTCAGTATCATTGGGGAATAGGGGCTCAAGTTGTAAAGGGTAGAAAATGCAGTGTCTACAGATGCCCCTCTTTTGATTTATAAGCTTCGCTAATGGAATCAAAATAATAAGAAACAAAATATTTTGTTTCAACGTACAACTCAGGCCCAACCTACACACATGGCACACAACACGCATACATGGGGCGGGGTGCCACTCTGTAGAGTTACATAGGGTTCATACGACCGAATTCTCACCTTTGTTGCTCAGGAATTAAGTAACAATAAGTTCACTGTTGTGCCATTTTCAAGCAAAAGGCGAGTGACTCACTATCCTAGAGTCACTTAAACAGGAAAAAAAAGGCCAATGGCCGCAACCATCAACCAAGCAAACAAGGTACTCTTATGAGCTTAAAAGGATATATCTGTAGTGTCTATTTGCAGCTCTTGCATCAAACTTCTTCAATTGGCTTACACCTTTGGGTAATACTCGTCTTCTCCATCTCTGTCTCTACTTGTTTTGGTTAGGCTCTTGCCTCGGGGTGACCTTGTTCTTTGTCTCTATCTCTACCTCTTCCACTGTGAATGCATATTCAATTCCCTCAAGATATATGCATAAGTTTTGTGTGATGTGCCTACATGTTCAATTCCTAAAGGATATGTGCACAAGTTCTTCATTCTAACTTTGCTTGATTGGTATGTGGCTTGTGCCTACATATTCAATTCCCGTAGGATATGTGTACAAATGGCCTTGGTGTTCTGACCCACGAGGGAATCTCAAGTGTAGAATCCAATGGGGATGATAAAAAACTCACTGGGGAGTATGATCTGCTGAGAAGTTTTGGTGACTCACGTGGGCCTCCTTGGTATGTAGCTTATTGGGGATGGCAAATTGCTAAAAAGTGTTTTGGTGATTGTGACTGTTGATACTGTATTTTGTCCGCCATCGATTTGCGTGTCGGACCTCGAAAAATCCAAAAGTATCATTTTCTCTCTACAAGGCCATGAGAACATCTATAGTGACGTGGCAAAACCCGTTCGGGCACTAAAGCACCCGAAGTTCCTTTTTCAGCCAAAATGACCAAAATGCCCCTTGTTGGCCATAGGGTTGACCGAAGATCAAATGAGGTCCAAACTTCCACAAAACATGTTTTTCATAGCATTACACCAAGCTTGAGCTTCTCGAAGATTTTTAGCAAATTTGACCAAATTTGACTCGAAGTTAATTTTGGGTGGGCCCAAAAACCCTAATTTTGATTCGGCTACTAAAACGGATTGAAACCAATGCCATTATGAATATCATCGAATTCTTGTTCCAACGATCATTCATAGGCCAAAATCAGAGTTAGAACGACCGAGATATCACAAAAATCAGGATGATGTACTGATCGCTACACCACAAACTTCCGAGAGCCATAACTTTTGATCTGGCCGTTGGATTTTTGAGTTCCATACCTTTTTAGAAACTAAAAATGAAGATCTATCCAAGAGTGTCAAGATCAGCCCTATTAGAGGTGGTTTGAGGCCGGTGACCTTTAAATGGTTGCTGGCAACCCTACAATGGCTGCCGCCTCGAAAAACGCACTTGGGGCTATAAATAGCCCTAAGCACCCATCAGACCTAGGGGGACACACATTTTTTCTAAAATTTGCTCTTTGCCCAGTTCCTCTCTACGTTTTTCCTCTCTTCCAAATACCAAAAAAAAAAAAAAAACACTCCAAAAAACATATCAAAATCTCTTGATTCTTCCCTTTTCACCAAGAACTCAAGGTATTACTTTTGCACCCAATCTTCTTTTCCTTGGTTCTACACTTGGGATTTGGGGTTTAGGGGTGTGGATGTAGCTTTTTTAGCTATTATCCACAACCCAAACCTTCTAGATCTCTTTTCCAGCATTTATCTTTCTTTTTACTAGAATAATATGTTTTATTACTTTCTTTAACATGTTTTTTGCTTTATCCTGTTTCTAGCATTTTTTAGCTTAGATCCGTGTTCTTTTATGCTTGTTCACATGTTTATTTCTCCCGATCTACATGCTTAGGGTTTTATGCCATGTTTCCTTTGTTTCGTTCCTCTCTTTGCTTTGCATTGATGTTAGGGTTATATGCTCACATGCTTGATATCATGTTTATGGTTATGCTTTGCTTGGATCTATGTGTTTGTATGCCTTTTGCCACGTTTTACGCTTAGATCCGCATCCGTACATGCTTATATGCTTGGATTCATGTTCTTCCATGTCTATATGCTAGCTTTCACATGCCCACACATGTGTTGCCATGCCTATGCCTAGATCTATGTCTATGTACTTAAATCTATGTTTTCACAAGCTTGTGTGCTCGAATCTATGCTCTGCTTGCTTTATGCCATCTTCCATGTGCTTGTGCACTCCATGCCATGTTTGTGTGCTTAGACCTAGGCTATGTTTATCTTGCCATGTGCTATTATAGTCCTTTTGTCGATTTACCTTTCTTTCTTGTGTTTTGGCCTATTGGTTTGGACTTGATCTAGACCCTATTATCTTTGTCACTGCACGTACACCTTGGCCCACATCAAAGGGTTTGGATCATCCTTATTTGCATGTCTATGCTTGCTTGCTTCTATGCTTTATGCTTGTGTTATCCTCTCTTATTCTAGGCTCTGCCATGTTTGACACCCTTAGCGGGTTTGTGGTTATGCGGTTACATCCAACGCCCATGATGCCTTGTTTGGATGTAATCATTCAGGATGCATCACCATGATGTTGGTTGCTTCGCACATACCTCTCCCCTTTTCCACTCCATGTGATGATATGCTTGTCATGCTTGTTTGCGCCACTCGTTGGCTTTCTACATATCTTTACACGCTTGCTTACATGTCTATGCATGAGTCTTGCTTGCTAGTGTGTCGCTCATGCTTTAACATAATGAAGCTATAGACATCCGATCCAAACCTACATTTGTCCCTCGCAAACACCACACTTGTTTGTTTGCTATCTTGCCTTGTTTCCCTTTTTGCACACATCTTGGTTTCTAAGTTTGCCATGTCTATCTTGTTTATCTGCTTTATGCCTTTCTATTGTGCTCTTTGTATCTTTTCCTTACATGGCTTGTCTGCTGGTTTCTTGTATTTGCCTTTGCATATACGCACATGGAGTGAAGATGCATGGAGCTAGGGCACGATCTTCCAGGCATAAGCATAAGAAGCGAGGATGCAAGCACACAAATATGAGCCAAGTGGCTGCAGTCAGTAGGTTTAGGAGTTTAGCTTTTCCCTTCAGTTATGTACTCTTTTAAAACCCTTCATTCCTCCTCCTTTCTCCCTTAGATGATTTGTATTAGGTATATCATGCCTTGTACCATTGGCGCCCCTGTTTACTTTCCTACACCTATATTTTGGACCATGCTCTAGGGATGTAAGCATTTACTTTATTGCTCTGTGTGCTTGCATTGTGCATGATGTATGTATATATACACCTACTAGCCCCTCTCCGGTGCGATTGTCACAGTCCGTGTCACCTAAGGCAAGCGATGCCTAATTTCTGCAGTGAAAGTAAGGTGACTTGTCGCCAAATTTTTGTTGTGGAAATCTGGTATTTTGCTTGAATGCCTTAAGAAATCATAGATTAGGACCACACCCATTCAAAAGTTAAAACTTCAAAACCCCCATGCTTGCAAAGCCCCGAAAGCCAACGCCGAAATCATATTTTTATTGCCAATCTCCAAAAATTAAGGTTTTATAAAAACAAATGACTATCCTTGAATAGGTGTTGTGGGGTGCCTAACACCTTCCCTACATGTAACCAAACTTCTGGACCTAAGAATCAAGATTTTTTTTTTTTCATCCATATTAGATTAGGAGAAATTACCTTTTTTTTAGCCTAGGATTGGTAATAAAATCAACTAGAAACAGGTGAATAATCACACCTTAGAAAAACCCAATGATTGATGGCGATTTCACTTACCTTTGGTAATCTTTTAAAATTTGGCCCAGATTCCTACCATAACACCAAAGGTGACCTATCTTCCTCCACCAAGAGAGAGAGCACCCAAAACTCTGCATGAAACACACGCACATACACATCGAGAAGGGCCCTCCAACAAGGCCCTACGCGCGTGGAAGATATTGCCACGGCGGGTGGTCTAACGAAGGCACTGCGATGACAGTTTTTCCACTTAGTCAGTTGAGGCTGGGCATTAACAGTGACCTACAAGGAAGTCTTTGATAACGTGTGGTCCACTAGGGAAAATTCTTCCTTTTCTTTATGGCTCACTGGGGAGCTTATGTTGGTTCTACCCACGAGGGGGTCCTATCTGCTCCATGGGGAAATCTCTTCACAACTCACGAGGGGGTTGCTTTTATGTCTCGGACCTGCAAGGGAGTCCTTCCTTGATACTATACTTTATTAGAGATTTGGTTAATGATCTGAACTTACGGGGGAGTTTCCTTGGTAACTTTTGATCCACTGAAGGATGCTTTGGATACTTTTTGTTTATTGGGGATGCTTTGAGGATCTTTGTGTGTTCTTTAGCCAACTGAGGGTATTTCTATCATTCTTGATAATGTTTTTGAATTTTCTTTTGCTCTTCCTACCTTCTAAGAACCTATTGGGGATATTTGAAATTTTTTTTCTTACTAAACTACGTGTAGTTTAGTGGGGGTCTAAACTACGCGTAGTTTAGCCACTAGGTGTGTTCCTGCTCCTTCATTTTTCTTGAACGGTTACTAACCATTTCTTTTTTCTTTTCATTCTCTTCATCTCCTTTATCTCTTCATATTCTCTCTAACTCTCTAACTTCCATCTCCCCTCTTTACAAAACCCTGCCTCTCTCTTATTTACCTTCACAATCTGATTCCTTTCTCTCAAATCTCCTTATTTGAAACTCTCTCCCTCTTCAAGCTCTTTCACTTTCTCCATGGTACCCAAGTTCAAGAAAACTTCCTACGTGTTCTCTAGTGATTCATTCAACATCACGCGTTGGAATAGAGCGGTGAGGCTAAATAAGTCCCCTTCATTGACAGACAAGCCATAAGATCATCTTTCGGAGGGTGCAAAGACTGGATCAGTAAGTTTTTCAAAATTTTCTCATTTTCTCATTTTCCTTTAATTTTTTGTTTTAATATATTTTTGGACATGTAAATGCTTGGGTTTTGCTATGGGATGGGTTTAGAAGAAAACTTGATACCTTAGGAGGGGTAGGAACATATTTAGGATGAGTTTTGATTGAAAGATACTCGAAAATGTCGAAGAACGATCCACTATCTGTGTTCATGTGAACGCGGACTCGAGCCTACGTATGTAACTTGCATTCATGCATGCATGACCAGTGTTAATGCGTACACAGATTTGTTCATGCATACGTATGTCTGTTCTTAAGTCCTCGTGTATGTAGTTTCCAACCTGCACCTATTGCCTGTGTACGTGGACATGGGGTTGCGTGCACATTTCTCTAGCCATGAACCTGATTTTTAATTCTGTTTAATCTATTTCTCATCCTAATGCAAATGTAACACCATTTCTTCATCTTTTTGCTAGCTTTGTCCCATTTTCAGGCAAGGGAAGCACTAATCAAGTGGCAGCGTGGTACAAGGTGCTTACTATAGAAATGAAGGCCTACATTCGTAGCAATAGGTTTCGAGCTGATTATCTGCTTGTTACCGGAGTGGTTTACTAGTGCCATTCTAGTGCAAGCTTTGGCTGAGAGGTGGTGGGACACTGCCCACACCTTCTATATTGTTGACAGGGAGATGATTGTGATTCCCCACGACTTCCACCATATAACCGACCTTAGGTGCGATGGGGCTTTCATAAACTTGGAGCGCGAGTCGGGGGTTCAGCTAGGCATAGAATTGCTCAAGAGGAGGTACACCACTGAGACGTTCTACTACTTCGACATCAAGGTGAATTATTGGCCTTTCCCATAGGTGACAGCCAATGACTATGCCAAGATGGCTAAGGCCTTCTTGCTGTACCTCTTAGAGGCATATCTCTTCACCAATGTAGGGTAGACCGTGTCTTTGAGGTGGTTGGCCCATTTTCCATGACTTTGAGAGGGTTGGGATCCCAATTGGGAGCAGGTGTATCTTGCCTACTTGTACTCTTCCCTAGACATGCTTAGTCGAGAGCCTTTACGCCAACTAGTGAGGACTTGGAAACTCCGCAAGGTTAGTTTCTTTTCCCTTTTCTTTTGTAGCTCTTGTACTTTTCATTCGTATGTCATTAGGCTAAATTGTGCATCATGCTCTTGTAAACTATTTTCATGTTTCCATTTTGCAAACTATTCAAATTTGTTCATATATGTATCTTGCAAAACTATCATCTTATAAACTGTTCATATCTGTATCTTACAAACTGTACCTATTCATCTTGCAAACTGTTAGTTGGTAACTGTCACTTTTTAAATTGTATCCATTATCTTTTCAGCATTGGGTCGTTTAATACGATTTTATTACTCGCGGTGCAAATGTATATCTGAAGAGCTTCTCTTCGGTCAAGGCTCATCTCGGTGGGCTATCTTCTGATGAGGTAAGTTGGGATTTTGGTGCATTTTTCCATTTCTTTTACATGTCTCTTAGGGTTTTTCTTCTATTACCATGTGTGCTGTTACAGGTTAACTGGAGTCCTTGGGTTGGTGCCCTTGCTATCGTGGACCCGAACTTGGAGGCCTCTGCCATTGTCCTCTCCGGGATCACTTAACCTTTCAAGGGTGCTGGCTTGAAGGTGCTTTATTTGGCGGAGAGGGTACGTTGCCAGCTGGTGGGTGAGGATGCCCCACAGGTTCCAATGGACCCTCTAGTGTTTGTGCTTGCCCGTTTACCATGACGGATGCGGAATACTAGTTGTGGAGAAGCTCAGCGGGTTTCAGATGAGTTGGACTATAAGGAGTTCAATGATACCCGTTTCGTGCCTTCCTTCACTCCTATGGTATGTGCTATCCTTTCTCAATTATTCCCCTCTTCCTTTGCATTGCTTCACATAATGATGTTCATACAGGATACTTATGTCAGGCTGGCCTTGCTGCTGGTGCTCCTATTAACCCTCTTCGCTTACCATGGCTGGTTTATGTTTATGGCCCTGATGTCTTTTCTCGTGAGTGTTTAGTGGGTCGCAATACAAATGTCATAGGCTACCATTTTCTTGAGGGTACACGAGCGGTGAGTTCTTCCTCATTCTTGTCTCATTTCCTTTTTTATTCTTGCATCCCAACATTTGTTCTAACACGGTCCTAGAGGGTATGCATACCTAAGTGGTGATGATGATGATTGTTGACGCCTCGCGACTAATTGATTACCCATCGCGGCGACGCTCATGCGCACATGTGAGTATATCTTGGTGCAAGAATATGGAAGCGTGTCGTACCTTGGGTGTGTGACTAAAATATGAGTCGATTTTAAGGAAATTACCAAGGGTAAATGAAGTCACCACCAATCATTTGATTTTTCTAAGATGTGATTGGTCACTAGACTCTATTTGATTTTATTACCGATCTTATGTTAAAAAAAATGTTGTTTTTTCTAATCTAATATGGATGGACAAAAAATCTTGATTCTTGAGTTTGGAAGTTTGGTTACGTGCGGGGAAGGTGTTAGGCACCACACAACACCTGTTTGAAGATAGTCCTTTGTTTTAATAAAATCATAATTTTAGGACATTGGCAGTTGAAAACAAGCTATTAGCATTAGCTTTTAGGGTTTTAAATGTGTTGGACTTTAAGGTTTGGTTTTAGAATAGGTGTGGTCCCAATTGATGCTTTCCAAGTATTTTTGAAGTCATTGCTAGATTTCCACGGCGAAAATTCGGTAGCATTTTGCCTTATTTTCGTGGCGGAAATCTGGTAGTGCTTTGCCTCATATGTGTCATAACACACTAAACGCTATTCTTATCAAGCTTTCGATGTAAGAGTACGACAATAGGGATGTCCCATTTTCATGGTGAAAATCAGGCAGAGTTTTGGGTTTAGTGCGCTATGGCGCATTGGTAGGGTTTCGCGTCTGTGTATACGGCACATTTCGACATGTTTGCACCATGACGAGTCGAAGCCCTCCAAAATGTTAAACATGTTGATATGTGTTACATACATGGGGAAACCAATGTCACTTGGTGACATGGATTAAGACAATCATATCGCAATGATCATGCACACAATATAGCATGGATATGCACCTATGACAATCGCCTTGAGCACATACCTATACTACAAGGTCAAGAGCTCTAGTGACTAGAGAGGATCGCTCACTTAATCAAGAGAGTCCATCATACAAAGTGCACAATCACCCATACATAGGTAGATATATATATATATATATATATATATATATACATGCATCATGCATAATACTATCACATAGAGCGGGAAAGTAAACCATACATTGCCAACGTTCCAAGGGCATGGCCTAACAAGGTACAAGAAATGTAAAATAGACATTGCCATACCTAGGGAGTACGGCCCAAGCAAGGAGCAAGAAAATAAAAGGGGTACATGGATGGGGACCCTAATACATGCTCTAGAGAAGAGGCTTAAGGAGAGGGAAAGAAAAAACCGCTCTAAAGGGGCTAGGCCCCCTAATCTACTAATTATTGCCCCTTATGGGCTTGCATCCTTTTGGTTGCATTCTTGCCCTTTTTGCTCGAGCCTAGGAAGCTGCACCCTTACTCCAAGTATCCTCGCTCCATGTGTGTACATGCAAAGACAAAAAAAATAAGCCAACAGACAAGTGAAGAAGCGAACAAAGGAGATAGGGAGAGCATGCAAAGAACATACTACCAAAGAAAGCCAAACATGGGCAAATAAATCATGCCAAGCATATGAAAGAGCAAACAAACATGTTATCAAACAAAATGGGGTGTCTTAGGAGGACAAATGTAGGTTTGGATAAAATGTCCATAGTTCCATTGGATTGGAGTATGAACGACGCATAGACTCATGTATGAACATGTAGGCAAGTGTGCAAAGATGCAAGGAAGCAAAGAAAGCCAAACTGGTGGCACTATGCAAGCAAGGCAAGCATATCAACATCGCACGAAGCGGACAAAGGTGTAAAGCAAGTACACTGACACCGCGAAAGTGTATCTCACAAGTGGTCACATCCAAACAAACCTTAGGAGGGATGGATGTAACCACCTAAGCACAAACCCACAGAGGGCATAAAGCATGGAAAAACCTAGATCTAGAAAGGCTAACATGGAGATAAAGCATAAAAGTAAGCAAGCAAGCAAACATCGTGATAATAGCTTAATTTTGCATATTTATATCATTATTAGAAAAACATTATCATACTTATTTTGAGTTAATTCATGCATTTTGTAATTGATTTTGGAATAATACTAAATAATTAATTTTGTACTCAATTGAATTTTAATGCGTGAATTTGTCTTTTGTAGGATAATAAAATTAAATAAGTGAATTTGTGCAAAGAAGAAAGCTAATAGACTTTAATTTTATAAAGGCCATGATGAAGTTAAAGAAGGTCAACCCAATTAAATTCAAGTCCAATTAGAGTAAGAAATCAAAGGAAATTTGTACCTAATCCAAGTCTAATTCGGATTTGTATTCCAGTTTGTGCACCAGTTAGTATTTGGAGCGTAACTTTCAGGTGAGATATCCAATCGAGATGGTTCAAATTGAGCTGAAAATCTAACTTAAAGTGCTATAACTTTGTAGTTTACGGGAAATTATAGAGTTGTGGACAAGTGATGTGATCTATTATTCTATTAAAAAACTTCTCCTTATTTAAAATTGTCTAATCAATAATTAATTTTTATTTAAAAAATTTTCTAAATAACAAATTTAAACAGTCGAAAATCATTCAGTGGAATGGTATACTAAATCATCTTATAATTTCTCCAGACGAAGCCTTAAACTACCCAAGTTACTGTCTGCAATTGTCTAGTCAACTTTCTCGCTCCTGGCGCTGCCAGTCACTGATAAGCGGTAGCAGTTAAGAAGAGAGGAAGCTTTGAAAAACACAAATTTCAATTTCAAAATCCAACAATAATGAGAAGGTACTACAACGACACTCACAATCAATCTCTCCAATAATGTAATAGTGAGATTATTATGATCATAATGATGATTGGCAGGCTAGGGCATCATCGGCTGCAGCACCCGAAGCAAGGAGGAGGATTGAAGAACATGATGGGGAGGTTATCCATCGCGGTGGTGGTTCTCTTGATCTGCACCGTTTCCTTGCTACTTTCATTTTCCTCCACCTCCACCAAAGCCGATTCTCGATCCGCTGCCTATCGCTCCCAGGTTTAGATCCTTTTTTTTTTTTTTTTTTAAATTTTCTTGCTACTCTAATAGTTGATTATGACTTGTTAAGAATTTGCTCTTTTTGTATTCCTGTTTCAATCAGATTAATATAGAAGAACTTTGGAGAAGCGCTGATTTTGGTGGTTGGAGGCCATCTTCTGCTCCACGATCTGATTGGCCTCGTACTTACTTTTCATTTTCTCAAACAATATTCCGCCTCAATTTTATGGTTTTTTTTTTTTTTTTTTGGTGCTAAACTTTTTTAGGCTTCAGATTTTGAATTTTGTACATTGTGGCAGCTCCTCCAGCTCCAAGTGAGAGTAATGGCTATCTACGTGTTCGCTGTAATGGTGGTCTGAACCAGCAACGTAGTGCGGTTGGTATCCTTTTCCCTGCTGTTGGATCCTTATAATTTTCTTGTATTGGGACAAATATAATAGCTCTATTTTTTATTTATTTTTTTTGGTGTCAAACAAAAAAAGTGAACTAAATGCCTTTTTAGATGATTAGTGAGGCTACTCAATTTTTATTTAATCATGTAAATTAATGTGTACTCTTTTGGATGTTGTTAGATTTGTAATGCGGTCCTTGCTGCACGAATCATGAATGCTACACTAGTGCTACCTGAGTTGGACGCAAACTCCTTTTGGCATGATGATAGGTATCTATTTTCAAATAGTTGTATCTAGTATTGCTTCAAATTGATGCAATCTGTTTGGTCTGATTTATTTCTTCTTATCATTGCTGTACTATTCACCTATTCTTTGAGTCAATACTTCAGAAAATCTTGTGTTTTTTTTTCCCCTCTGAAATCTGAATATGTCAATACGAAGTGGGCCAACAGTGTACAGTAAGCATGCAGACATGTATGCATGAACACCAATTAAACAAATTGATTCCTGAAAAATCTCCTAATCAGCCTGCAATAGTTGCAGGTTAATCTAAGAGGGCCCCCAAATGGAGGACTCCATTTGCATATACTGTTTGAAAATCTGGAGAAGTTAAGACCAATTAAATTCAAGTCTTTAGTTTGATATAGAATTTTAGCACCTAACAAGAAAGAAGAAGAAGAAGAAATAAAAGCCTACTAACAAGAATAAAAATTTATGAGAATCCACAATTACAAAAGAAGCCTCCTAACGACTTCCAAATGAAGGAGAATAAGAAATGACAAACTACAAGCACTCATGTATTTAAACCCTTAAAAGGAAAATACTCTATGAAAGGTATTGTCCAAAATTGCTATCTTAAGTGGTTTTTGCAACGCAAAGAAGGAAGTATTAGAACCATTAGTGCTATTTTTAATATCTTAAGCCATATATTTAATTTCATTATGTTCATGAATTGGTATCTACCTAGTTATAATTTTATGTTTAATCTCATTCAAATAATGCAATCAACTTTAACAAATGGATATTTAATGATATGGAGCAATACTTTTGCAAGGTAAGTGAAGTTTCTTTGTAATTAAATTTTTTTTTTTTAAATAAGTAATAAAATTGTATAAATCAAGAAAAAACAAGTTGCCCAAGTATACAAGAAATATACTGGGGTAAAAAATTAGGTACAAAAGTTACATAAATCTAATAAATCAACAATAGAAAATAAAGAAAGGTTCCTTATGTCTGACAACCAATCCAATAAGGTTCTAAAAAAATAATTTGAGACCAAGCATAGAATTTTCGGTGTTGTCAAAACTCTTGCTACTCCTTTCCTTCCAAATGCACCACATCAAGCAATGGGGGATAATCATCCAAATATGACTATTCTGGTGACAACCAAAGTGACCTTGCCAACAAGCGAAAAACTCAACAACAGATTTTGGCATCACCTAATGAACTCCAAACAAACCCAAAATCATGGACCATAAGTCTGAAGCAATAGAGCAATGTAGCAAAAGGTGATCAACAGATTCACCATTACATCTACCCATATAACACCAATTTGTAATCCTTATCTTCCTCAACCTTAAGTTTTCAATCGTCAAAATCTTACCCAAAGTAGTAGTCCATACAAAAAATGCTACTCTCAACGGAGCCTTTGATCTCCAAATGATTTCCCAAAGGAAAGACTAATCACTGGTGCTTGGAGGGGCACCTAGAAGATGGTAAAAAGTACCAACCTTGAAGCCCTTTTTCTGATCTGGTTTCCAGCACATCTTATCCTCCCCAATCCCCCTAATTACCATATCATAAATGATATCCATAAAGGTCATCAAAGATTCCAATTCCCAGTCTTGAATGGCCCGTACAAAGTGTAGATCCTTGTGAAGAACCCCATTAGTGCTAGCCTCCTAATTATGTCAAATCCTAAATAACTTGGGATAGCAAACAGCAAGAGAGCTCTCCCCACACCATCGAAGTTTTTATAATAGTCAATATTTGATGAATGCAATTTTTTTTAGTGTGTTTTATTTATTTATTTATTATTATTATTATTTAATGTTGAATAGGGTTTGAAAAGCTTGAATATCAATGGATGCAAGAAATTGGAACTGATCAAATTTGAAATTTCTGTTTGCTTCTAAAATGGGTTCTTTGGGGCTGGCTCTAGTATCCATTTGATGGCTAATCATTGGGTAGAACTTGGGGGGTTTTAAGGGTTTCAAAGGATGTAAGAGAAGGGGTATGGTTTTGCCTTTGAATTTTGAGATGCTTCATGCAGATTTCAAATATATGTGTGATACTGCTCAAATTGAAAATTTATTATGATCTGTCAAATAGGCTTTTTGGGAGATGACGCAACCATAGCGTGATTAGGAAAATAATTTCTTCTTTTGATGCTTAAAATTAAGGCAAAACCCAAGAATAATTGTCCATGGTAGTTAAATTTCATTAGGTTTTTAGTATTTTATTTTATGTTTATTTGGTTTTTCTGTAGTGAAGGGTATTTTTGCAATTCTGTAATTGTCTTTGTGGTCATAGTTGTAGGCCTTAAGTTTTGTTTTATTGATAGGTAAACCTTAGTTTATGGGTCTTTCTGTCTAGGCTTTTGTTCAATTCAATTAGGATTTGGTTGAACAGTCAGAGCAGGAGTTTTAGTTCTATTAGGCAAAGTTAAGATTTATGAGTGTGTATATATATATATATATAAGTATATATATATATATATATATATATATATATATAAGTGTGGTATTATACTAAAATAAGAGAGAGTTGGTTAATAAAAATATTGAATGCATATTAAGCCATGTTGGTGTTTTTGTTCTCTCTCTCCAGTGTAGTCAAAGGTGAGCCGGGCACTTGCCTAGGTGCCTGGGTGAGGCGAGGTGCCACTAAGGTGCCTTAAAATGCTCTAAGGTGAGGCGCTTTTAGTGAGGTGCTCACCTTTAGAGCCTAGGCAAGCAAGGCGGGCTGCCTTAAGCCATGAAAAAGGCGCTAAGGCAAGCGCCTCAAGTTTATTTATTTATTTATTTATTTTTATAGAAGTTTGTTGTGAAACCTATTTTTAGATTATTAATTTCAAAAGGCATGTTATAAAACCTATTGTTAGTTAAATTAATTTACAAATTTGGTTTGTAAGACTTATTGTTATATAGAAGCTTGATGTAAAACGTATTGTTAGAACTAACTTTTTTTTTTTTTTTTTTGATAAGTAATAAGTTTTATTGATATCAAAAAAGGAACACCCTAGTACACAGGGAGTGTGCAAAGGGTCAACAAATCAAGTACACAAATTACAAGAATCAAGGAAATCAATGAAAGAAGGGAATGATTGGTTTAATCTATAACAGAGCCTAAACCATTTTAATCCTATTTTGAAATAATTTGATAGACCTAATTTCTTCATGCTACACATTGAAAAACACTTCATTATAATATTATAATACACTAGGTACATATGATTTATGTTCAATATGTATAATAAATATATTAAGAATTTGGTGCCTTGCTATACTTGGGCTAGCGCCTTTTTGTAGCCTCACGCCTTGGGCGATGCAAGGCCTTGGCACCTTAAGGTCGCCATTCGCCTTTGACTACCTTGTTTCTCTCCATATTACCTCTCTATTTCTCTTTTGTTTAATGTTCTCTCACTTTCCAGGTCATTGTTTGGGGTACTGTTCATAGATATTGTTCATGTGCACTTATAGATTATGGGAATATTCGTTTTCAAAATCTTTTCAATGCCTTTGTAACCCTAAATCAAATCTTTTCTTGTCCTTACTAAAGCCGTAATTATTCTTGAATCCTAACACTTTTTTCTAAAAGTTCTAAATCCTAAATCCACAAATCATCATAAACCACAACCACATGTGAGTAAATTCTCCAACTTATCATACAAAAGATCCAACCATATTGGTCACATAGATATGTTATTTTGAGAGTCCTCAATGGTGAAATATATCTGCTACTTTGATATTGTGTTACAAAAATATTTGTATGTGGTGAGACTTACGAGATATTATAGGAAATATAGCAAAAAGCTGAACCAGATTATGAAACAAATATAGTGTGTTTGGATGCATCTTTTTGCTGATTTCTTATTTGCTGAAAGTTGATTAAAGTATAGTTGTGGCTTTAAAAAGTTGAACATAAGCAAATAATCTAAAAGCTAAAAGAAAAACTGAAGCTAAACAGTCACTAGAGAATGCTGCAATTGATTACCTGGACTTACTCTTCGTGTACTTAGTATTGTTTAGTTGTAATTCTTTAGACTTCTTTTTGTCTCAAGTTCATGTACACAAAATAGTCTCTTTGCACTTGAATATATTTTTACCTATGATAAAAAAAAAAGTGTTTATCATACTTGTGTCATAGAATTCCTTGAAAATTCCATTGTATCATTTTCCACCACCCTCTAGCAATATTGGAAAAATGCGATTGTGAACCCATTGGAACCCATTAGATCCAAAGACCTGGTCCCCCCTATCCCACCTCCTTGAGTGCTTTTACTTCCTCATCCTTTTCAAGTTCTCTTTACATTTGCTTCAAAAAAGATCTAGTGAAGAGCACCAGTGAGGTGATGCACTAAACACTTTAAAGAGTTCATGCAGATTATGCCTACCTTGGCTACTAGTAAAAAGTTTATCACCCATGTCAATCAAAGTTTATCACACATAAAAAATTTTGTTGAGAAAGTTCAACAGTGGTGGAACGAGTATTGTTTTATGCGCTCTCCTAGTTTTAATTTGGCTTGGAAATTTAAAGCTCTTAAGGATGATCTAAAGAAGTGGAACAAGGAGGAATTTGGGGATTTGGCTTTTAGGAAGAAGAACTTGTTGTTTGAATTATTGGATTTGGATGCTAGAGAAGATTTGCTAGGTGTCTCTCGTCCGAGGCACAAATTCATTGTACACAGATTAAAGGTGATATTGAACTTTTAGCTTCTTTGGAGGGAATTGGAGACAAAAGCCTCATGCTTTGTTTGTGAAGGAGGGAGATAACAATACATGCTTGTTTCATAGATTAGCAAACTCTCATAGAAGAGCTAATCATATTAGAGGCATTGAGGAGGATGGTGTTCTATTTGAGGATGAAACAGCTATAAGTTCTAAGGTGGTTCAATTTTATTAGGAGTTGTACAGAGGGACAGATACGTGGCGCCCCACTATGGATGGGTTGGATTTCGCTTGTAATGAGGAGGAGGAGAAGGAGGAGGAGGAGGAGGAGGAGAGGCTTTCCCTTGAGAGGGAGTTTTCTAAGGAGGAAGTCATCTAGGCTTTGAGGGAGATGGAGGGTGATAAAGTCCTTGGTCCAGATAGCTTTACTATGACTTTTTTTCACAAATGTTGGTGTGTAGTGGAGAAGGATGTTATGGCATTCTTTGAGCACTTCATAGGAATTTGGAGTTTGAACGGTCTCTGAATGCTTCTTTTCTTACCTTATTTCCCAAAAAGTATAATGCTTTGAGTATTAAGGATTTTCGGCCTATTAGTCATATGGGCATGTGGGCATTGTGTACAAGTTGTTGTCTAAGGTGTTGGCTACTAGATTGAGGATGGTGTTAGTCAAACTCAATTTTTAGTCTCAAAATTCTTTTGCTGGTGGTAGAAAAATTTTGGATTTTGTGCTTATTGCCAATGAATGTCTTGATTGTAGATTGAAGTGTCCTTCACCAGGTGTGCCTAGTTCTATCTTTTGGGTAGGATGGGTTTTGGGGTGAGATGGAGGGGGTGGATTAAGGCATTTATTACTACTATTCGTTTCTTAGTATTGTTTAATGGATCTTCTGCTGGTCTCTTTGGAAGTTCTAGAGGTCTGAAACAAGGTAATCCGTTGTCCCCTCTTCTCTTTTGATTATGAAGGTCTTAAGCAAGATTCCAAAGAAAATTGAGGACAACGGTCTCATTTGTGGCTTTCATGTAGGACTAATTAACTCTACTGGTGTTCATATTTCTCATCTTCTCTTTGTTAATGACACTATTTTATTTTGTGATGCTTCTAGGGAGAAATTGTCCATTAGATTGGCTTTATCTTGTTTTCAAGCTTGTACAGGTTTGAAAGTTAATGTGGGAAAAAGTGAGATTGTTCCTGTTGGGGAGGTAAGGAATCTAGATGCTTTGGCTACTATCCTTTGTTGTAGGGTAGGTAGTTTGCCAATGAAATATTTGGGAATGACTTTGGGTACTCTATATAAGATAGCCTTTATTTGGAATTTTATCCTAGAAAAGATGGAGAACAAATTATCAAGTTGGAAGTGACTCTATTTATCAAAGGGTGGTAGACTTACTTTGTTGAAGAGTACCTTTTCAAGTCTGCCAACGTACTATCTTTCGTTATTTACCATTCATAAAGCTGTGGCTGCTGGAATAGAAAGGATTCAAAGAAATTTTTTATGGGGTTCATCAAAGAGGAGTGTTTCAAGTATTCTTTGATGGCTTGGGAAAAGGTCTGCTTACCTTATGAGTTGGGCGGATTGGGGATCAGGAAGTTGGTGTCTTTTAATCAAGCATTATTAGGGAAATGGTTATGGAGGTTTGGCAATGAAGTTACTCATTTGTGGTGAGGGTTATTGTTACTAAATATGGAGAGGGCAAAGGGGGGTGGAGTACTTTAAAGTATGCAGGAGAGAACATGGTTGTGGTCTATGGTGAAGTATTAGTGAAGGGTGGGAGAGTTTTACTAAGTAGTTGGCCTTCATGGTGGGTGAGTACTGAGTGATGGTACTCATATCCGATTTTGGCATGATAGGTAGGTTGGTGACAATCCACTTATTATCCTCTCCGCTTAGTTATATGAGTCTTCAGATAATAAGGAAGCTTGTATTTCTTAGGTTTTGGGTTAGACAAATGGGATTGATAGAGTTTGGAACTTAGATTTTATAGGGATTTTCATGATTGAGAGTTGAAGGATGCTTTCTGTTTTCTTGATTTTATACAATTTCGAATTCTTCGGGGTGTTGGGAGTGACAATCTACCTTGGTGCTTTAATGGAAGCGGGAAGTTAGATACTCGGTCCTTTTATCAGGAGATTTGGGATGTTCCTACGTCCTTATTTCCTTGTAAGGGCATTAGGAAAGTAAAGGTTCTAAAATGGCGGCTTTCTTTATGTAGAAAACAGCTTATTCTCAAATTATTCATTGGATAATTTTATGCTTAGGGGTCTCTCTCTAGCAAATCGATGTTGTATGTGTGGCTGCAATGAGGAAAATGTGATTCATCTCCTTCTTCTTTGTCCTACAACTCATACTTTGTGGGTGTATCTGCTTCATATTTTTGGGATTCATTGGGTTATGCCAGGTTCAGTAGTTAGTTTATTATTTTGTTGGTGGCAATGGGTTGGGAAACATAATTTGGATATTTGGAATTTGGTCCCATGATGTTTGACGTGGATGATTTGGATGGAATGGAATCGTTGCACTTTCAAAAATACTGAGAAATCCTTGGTTCAATTGCAACATTTGTTCTAGCAGACTCTTTTATTGGTCTAGGTGTTGGGGTCTTTCGGAGTGTTCTTCTATCATGGAATTTATTTCTTCCCTTAGAATAGATTCTTGATTTCTATGTTTTCTGTTGTCTTTTGTTGTTCTCCATTGTGAACACCCTATATTTTTTTTCCCTTTTTATTTTTAATAATATTACACTTATTACCTATCCAAAAAAAAAAACTTCATCTTCCTTCTCATAGTTAACCATTCACCTATGAGGGTTTGTTTGTCTATGGAAAAATCTAATGTTGTTAGCCTTCCTTTAGACTGAGAATTTTTCCTTTTTGTGTGGAAAGTAGGGAAAGTCTTAATTCTTATCCAAAGAAAAAAAAGTAGGGGAAATTTTAACAGTTGATAACCTTATTAGGAGAGGTATCTCCATTCTCTCATACACTGGTGCTGTATTTGTACAAGTAGTAGTCAACCTGTGGATTTTTGTTGAGATGAACTATGATGTGGCCCATGAGTTGTGGTCTTGTTGTTTTTGCACTGTTTGGGGTTCATTGGGTAATGCCTAAGAGAGTGGTGGTTTGTTGTTTGGATGGAGGAATTGGTTTGTTACTCATGATAGCTTATTTGTTTAGAATTTGCTAGTAATTTTGGAGGGAGAGGAATAATCGTGGCTTTAATGGAGTGGAGTGGAGTGGAGGTCTCCATTATTGAGATAAAAATTGTGTGTGCACCTTGTTTGAATGCTCTCAAATTCTTCGTTTCTATAGTAGATTTTATAGATTCTATCTCTTCCACCACCCCCCCCCCCCCCCCCCCCCCCAACTCATGAAACAAGAAAACATTGCTGTCCACTTCAATATTTGATAAGAAAAATGCTTATTTAAATTAAAACTTTTTTTTATGAGTAATAAGTTTATTGATATCAAAAAAGGGGGAACACCCTAGTAGACAGGGAGTGTACAAGGAGTTAAACAATCAAGAACAAAAATTACAAGAATCTAGGAAATCAAGAAAAGATAAAAATGATTGGTTCCACAAAGCAGCCAACCAATCCATTAAAGTTCTAAAGAAAAATAGCTTCAAGTTTGATATTGATCTCTCCTTATCTTCAAAGCACCTACTATTTCTCTCTCTCCAAAGACACCACAATAAGCAATGGGGAACAATCAACCACATATACCCATTTCGATGACAACCAAATCTGCCTTGCCAACATGCTTAATGCCCCACTACAGATTGTGGCATAACCCAGCTCACTCCAAACAATCCAAACACCATAGCCCACAAATCCATTGCAACCAGACAATGAAGAAAAAGATGATCAACCGATTCACCATTACACTTGCACATGTAGCACCAATCCAATATCCAAACCTTCATTTTTAGTAAATTGTCAATCGTTAAGCACTTCCCTAAAGCAGCAATCCAAACAAAGAAAGCTACTTGAGAGGGAATCTTTTGTTTTTAAATACTTTTCCAAGGAAAGCAATAGTCATTAGAGCCCACTAAGAGACTATAATAATTCTTAACTAGGAAATAGAGATAGAAAATAAGTGAGTAAATTAGATAGAGTGCTTTTAATTAAAGTGACTCTACCTCCCTTGGATAAGTACAAACGTTTCCATCTTGCTAATCTCCATTCTATCTTCTCCAGAATTTGGTTCCATATTGCCTTATCCTTGAATTTAGCTCCCAAAGGAAGACCCAAATACTTCATTGGAAGAGTACCTTGTTTACATCCAAGAACATTCAACAATAAGTCCAAATTATGCACCATACCAACAGGAACTAACTCTGACTTACCCAAATTTATCTTTAGGCCAGAGACCGCCTCAAACCAAAAAAGGATCATACGGAGAAACAAAACTTGATCTAGATCAGCACCACAAAAAATTAAAGTGTCGTCCGCAAAGAGAAGATGAGACACTGCCAATGATCTTCCCTCTATAGGACCCACACCAAAGCCTGACATGTGACCATCATAGATAGCTTTATCCAAAATTCTCCCAAGCTTCCATAACTAGTACAAACAGCAAAGGGGACAATGGGTTACCTTGTATCAACCCCCTGGAACTCTTAAAAAACCCACAAGGAGAGCCATTTATTAGAATAGAGAAACGAACTGTAGATATACAAAAGAAAATCCATTGCCGCCATTTAGCAGAGAACCCACCATTTTCTAGTAACTGCATAAGAAATCCCCAGTTTACATGATCAAAGGCCTTCTCAATGTCTAATTTGCAAAGTAGCCTTGGCAAACCAATTTTCAATCCACTGTCAAGGCATTCATTAGCAATAAGTATAGGGTCAAGAATTTGCCTGTTCCTCACAAAAGCATTCTGTGAAGCTGAAATTATATCTTCCATGACTGTGCGAAGTCTGTTGGCTAAGACCTTAGCAATGATTTTATCACCCCCCCCCAAACAAGACTAATGGGGTGAAAATCCTTAACTTCAATTGCTGCATTTTTTTTAGGGATGAGAGATGAATGTTGCATTCGAACTCTTCTCAAATTGACCTTTAGCGAAAAAAAAAAATGATGAAAAACAGCCATAAGATTAGGTTTGAGAATTCCCCAGCAAGCTTGGAAGAAAGCCATTAGAAACCCATCTGGTACAGGCGATTTGTCACCGTTAAAATTCTGTATGACCTCAAAAATTTTTGCCTCATCGAAGGGTCTATATAGCCAATTTGCATTATCACCAAATATCCTTGGAAATACTAGGACTTCTAGAAACGATCAACTTGCTTATCGAGTATAATTTCATAAAGAATTGAGTAATACAATCAACAATCATACCTTGATCGAAAGACAAGATTCCATCAACCATGAGGCTCTCAATACTGTTATTTCTTCTATGGGAATTAGCCATTCTATGGAAAATTTTGGTATTTGCGTCCCCCTTCCTCAAGTGCAGTACCCTAGACTTTTGCCTCCAACTAATCTCTTCTAAAAGAGTGAGCTTTTCAAAATCGGTACAGAGATTAATTTGTTCTAACTCTTCCTCAGCTGTTAAAGGCTGAGTCTCCTCTCTAACATCCAAATCATTCAATTTGTTCTAGAGTTTCTGTTTTTTAATAGTGACATTACCAAACTTTGCTTCATTCCACTTTTTTAGATCCAACTTCAAAGCTACCAACTTCTTAGCTAGTATAAAACTTGGGTTGCCTTGGAACAAATAAGATGCCCACCAAGCCTTCACTTTATCAATAAAATTCTCCACCCTCAACCACATATTTTCAAAATGAAAAGGAGTTCTACCTCTCCAATGACTTTCCCCCTCCAGCAAAATTGGGAAGTGGTCTGAAAGTACTCTGGATAGCCTTTTTTGGGAAAACAAAGTGAAGTGATTCGCCAAGAGTGGAGAGAAAAGAAATCAATCTATTTTAGAAGTGGAGGAAGTATTGGACCAAGTGTAAAGGTCCCATCCATAGGTACATCCATCAGCCCATGGAGAGAGATAAAATTAGAAAATCCATATATAGCTTGAGTACAACTTGCAGCCCCTAATCTTTTCGATGGGAAGTAGATTATATTGAAGTCACCTCCTAGACACCATGGCAAATCTCACCAACTAATCAACCCTGTCAACTCCTCCCACATTTTCCTACGCCTCTTTTTCAAATTTGGCCCGTATACACCTGTAAACGCCCACTCAAATTGATCCCAACATTTTTAAATTTGCATGAAACAGAAAAATGCCCCACTACTTCATCCACTTTTTCCACCACCCTTCGATCCCACATCAGAACAATGGCTCCAGAAACACCTTTAGAACCCAGGTGAAGCCAATCTACATATGGACAGCCCCATATACTTTGAACAATTCCTCTAGTGATCCATTCAAGTTTAGTCTCCTGCAAACATACAATATCACCCTCCAGGTATGCAACAAATTATGAATTTGAACCCTCTTCTCAACCACATTCAATCCTCTGACGTTCCAAGAAAGTATCTTCAAATTCATTTAGTAACAGATAGTGCCTGCTCCCTATTAGTACCATTACGCTTAAAAGAAGTAGAACCATAATTAATCAAACTGAATAGACCCTTCAACTCTCTTATACCGTTCACTCCTGAACTCTTTAAGTCACGTGATTTTTTCTCCAAAGCAGCCCTACGGTGTAATTTAGTCTCAACAGCTAACAAGAAATTTGTTGCTTGATTTTCCAAACCTTTTAAGGACACGCCCAGGAAGTTATCAAACCCGTTGAATCTACTTTGGAACCACTCAGAGTAAGATTCTTTCCTCACTGGACTCTCCACACCCACAACTTCCTGTCCTTCCATGGCCAAGGGTAGAGAAAAGTAGGGGTGTGCAAAAAACCAACGAACCGAAAAAACCGCTTCAAACCGACCGAACCGATGCAAAAATTTCAGTTCGGTTTCGGTTTGGTTCGGTTTCGGTTTTATTATATAAAAAACCGAAAATTTCGGTTCGGTTTTCGGTGGCAAATTCTAATACACCGAACAGACCGAACCGAACCGAAATATATTAAATAGTAATTTGTACAAATTATTTCTACAAAGTTTCTAGTATACTAGCGGTAAGGACACGCGCATGTTTTTATTCAGCCCAGGTTCGACCCTTAGTAACAGCCTTTTTATTTTTCTCCTATTTTTCCTCTCCTTATCACCAAAACTACGTCGTTTTGGGATTTGCTTTATAACCCTATTAATCATATTTTCAGTCCCTCCCTTCAAGTCTCAACAGCCGTTCTCTTCTCCCCTTTCCCTCTCCAGTCAGTCGTTCACTTCAAGGCTTCAACAACCTCCGTTTCTCTCTCTCTCCATCACGCCGCCGTTTCTCTCTCTCCATCAAGCCGCCGTTCACTTCAAGTCTTCAACAGCCTCCGTTTCTCTCTCTCTCCATCACGCTGTCGGTACGCTTCTTTGCCGTTCTCTTTTTTTTTTTTTTTTTTTTTGGTTTTGGGTTTGCTACTTTGCTTGGTGCTTGGTGTTTGGGTGGTGAGAAAACGTGGGAAAGAAAAGGGGTTTTCTGGGTTTGTTAATTTTTTCTGGGTTTGTTAATTTTTTTTTTGGGTCTGTTAATATTTTCTGGGTTTCTGGGTTTGTTAAGGGTTTCTGGGTTTGTTAATATTTTTTTTTCTTTTTTTGCTTTCTTAGAAAATAAATGTCATTGACAGTGAGTTTTCTGGGTTTGTTAATTTTTTCTTTCCTATATTTATATGATTTTCTTTTTGTCCGTTGAAAGATATCAAAGAAAAATGTGACTTTTGAAAAAGCTCCTTTTTCTTACCTGGATATTTGCAATGTTATCAATGTGATGGCAGATGTGCCCAAACGGTCCTCAGCCAACTAGGCTATTGGGAAAGTTTCCCCAAAACAAAATTCTACCTACTAAGGAAACCGAATAAACCCACCGAAACCGACCAAAACCGAAATCCAACCGAAACCGATTGATTTCCAGTTACTTCGGTCGGTTTCGGTTGAGAATTTTACAAACCGAAAATTTCGGTTTCGGTTGGCCAACACTTAGAAAACCGACCGAAACCGAACCGACACACCCCTAGAGAAAAGGCCAGTGGTTCCACCGCTAGAGGTGACAAACCCCCTTCATTAGGTAGCTCAACAGCCTCTGACCCAATCCTCCACAAGTATTTCATCCCCCTCACACTGAGCTGATAACACCTCCAAAGAGTCTGAAGACTTCAATGGAACCAAGGCCAATTGATTTTGCTCTTCCAAAACCTCTGTGACTTCACCCGGTGGCAGAGAAATCTGTATCGGTGTTCCAGAACTTTAAGCTTATGCTTCACTCTTGCTGTCTCCAAAAAGGAAAAAAAGTGAAACTCATAAAGAAACCTATTGCTTAAATTTGGAATTATTTTGTGATGTGAAATCGTGCTTTAAAACCTGTCTAAGGTGCAGCTCTTATGTACTAATTATATCTGTCCAACTTATGAGGGTTTATGGGTGGCCAAGGGGTGGATTATGGTGGCTTATTAATGGGTTGGATATCTAAATACCAATGTATATTATGAATTTAACTAAAGAATGATCCGATGACCAATTCTACCAATTGAAAACGTGAGTTTTGGGCCTCTTTAGGGGTTGAGGTCACCAACAAAACAAATGTGCTTGAAGCAATCATTGGTTTGCCCTACTTCTCTAGCCTACCACACAGTGGCTTGCTTTCCAAATATTCACCTGTTAATGTATTGGCCACCAATACTGGGACTGATCCTGGTGGATTCATCAAGTTCCACTTAATTTTATGAATTTTTCTCTTACGTGGGATCAATTTTCGAATTTGTGGCATCGTATCAGAATCATTACCAATGGCAAGCTGTGTGCCTAAGTGCGAAATGACAGCAGAAAGGGCTTGCCTTATTGTTTAAGCATCTTTGTGAAAGGCTTTTTGAAACTACTTTTTTATTACCCATGATTTTGCTAGTTTAGAAATCAAGGAGAAGGATACGGCTCGCTAGGTTAAAAATGCAATAACTAATATATCCTACACAACCCATTTGTTTATGGTGGGATCATATGGCATTAACCCAATTTTTATGTATACAACTTGCACACACATTTGTCTCTATGTATGTGTGTATGTGCACATATAAATTATGCATATATTATTATGTGTGTGTGTGTTGAAAGTATTCATTTGGAAGTCATAGTAACAAGTTGATTTTTAATGCTACTCCTGTTTGCATCATGTGGACTATTTGTAGGGAATACTTTTCATGGTGTGGAATTCTCCATGATGTAGCTCAAGTCTTTCTTTTTGAGAACTTTGAGTACATGCTTGCTTTTGATTAGCCTTCGTTTTCTGATTTCATAGATCATGTGGACTATAATGCTTGCTTTTGGAAAGAGTAGCTTAATATGCGGAGAGAAATTATTTATTAGAGTGCAAGGTACAATTTAAGTATCTATGGCTTTTATATAATTCACTATTTAACTATACCTCTTAGTGGGGATTGTTCCAATTATTAGCTTCTGATTCTCTGTATTTCATGGTCTGGCTGCCAAATTTTTTTTTGGGTGATAAATAATAAAACTTCATTGAAAGAAAAAATCAACTACAAAGAGCCAAAGCACACAGGAGAAAACAAAACAAAACTAAGATGCATAGAAAGTACAACTATCAAGCAAATCAGGTGAAGAAATGAAATTGAAAGCACAGGAAGCATTATCCACACAAGTAAAGTCAGCAAGAAAAATAGCTTCAGCTCATGAGTTGATCTGTCAGTACCTTAAAATCTGAGTATTCTGCTGCTGCCAAATGCTCCACATTAGACAATGAGGGATCATATTCCAAATCGCTTCATTTCTATGCTTCTAAATCTACCTGGCCAGCTGGCTAAACGCTCAATATGACCCCACTGGACATAATCCAACAAATCTCAAAGAGTCTAAGCATTATGCTCCACTCTCTGGCAATGTAAAAGTAAAAGATTACGAGTCTCCCTAGCCTTACAACACCAGGCAATAACAACAATCTGACGCTTCAACAAATTATCATTTGTTAAAATCCGACCTAACGCCACTGTCCATAGGAAAGAACTGACCTTTGTAGGCACCTTTGGATTCCACAGTCTTCCAATGAATAGACATATGAGAAAGGGATAATAAAACTTTCTAATAAGATCGAACTTCAAAAACCCCCTTGGATGAAGGTTTCCAGCGCAACTTATCCACTCCGTCCCCCCCTCTGCACTCTAGAATAAAGCAAATCCATAAAAGAGAACCAATTCTAACTCCCAATCTTGAACCGATCAGATAAAATTGATATTGCAATGGTAGCTATCCCCTGAGAAAGCTAGAAGCTTTGACACTGACGCATCTTTGTTATCTGCGATACCATACAATTCTGGGTAGTTCTCCTTTAGAGGAGGTCCTCCACACAAAGGGTCATACCTAACTTTAATAGAATAACCATCCCACCTTAAAGTTAACAAAGCGATGAAAAACATCCCAACCCGTCCTTAAGCTCTTCCATGGGCAAACCCCAAAGGCCCCTTTACTATATTGGAGCATCAGCCCCCCCACATACTACCATATTTTGTGTCAATAACAATTCTCCACAAAGCATCTCTCCCCGAAGTATACTGCCACAACCACTTCCCCAACAAAGCCTGATTAAAACTAATCAAATTACATATACCTAACCCCCCCCAATTTGGAGTGGTTCACAAAGATTCTCCAACCAACCAAGCGATACTTAAATTCATCCCCCATCCTTCCCCACAAAAAGTCCCTCTGCAATTTTTCAATACGCCTAGCAGCACTCACCGCCACAGGGAGAGGTAACAATGATAAGAAGTAGGTGGGCAAGCTAGATTAAGTGCTCTTAATCAACGTTATACATCCCCCCTTTGAAAGATACATCCTCTTCCATTTCTGATTGCTTACAATCTATTAGTTTTAGCTCTTGAGCTTTTTGTATTTGTTTCATGTCTATAGTGTTCATCATTGTGAACATGATGTTCATTCCATTCAATAAAAGTCTTATTACGTATCAAAAAAAAAGAAAGAAAGATACGTCCTCTTCCAACCAGCCAACACCACATTCCACACAGTTGTTACTTTGAAGGTGGAACCCAAAGGAAGGCCCAGATGTCATGGGTAATTGAGAAACCTTATCTCAGAATACTTGCCAGAACTGTACATTGCCCACCGGGACCAATTCAGATTTCCCTAGATTAATCTTCAATTCAGAAATAAACTGAAACCGCACAAATATAGCCTTCAAGTCCCAAAATTGTTCAGGTTCCACCCTACAAATGATCAGAGTATCATCTGCAAAAAGCAGATGAGAAATTTATAATGTTCGACATTTCTTTTACATATCATTTTTTTTTTTTTTCAAATTTATGTGATATGCTTGTAGTTGAGGGCAAGGTATTTTTCAATTAATTTTCCCTGGAATTTGAATGAAGCAGTCGGGTAATGTTGTTGTCTAAAATCGGCAATTTGTTGTGTTTTATTTGATATGATACTGAGCATCAATTAGAAAGAAGCTTCTGTGCTGAGAATACATTATACATTGTTATTTATTTTTTTATCAAATCTGGCGTTCTGATTTTGATTTAATAACTCATATATTTTCACTCTATGCAGTGGTTTCTATGGTATCTATGATGTTGAACATTTTATCAGTACATTGAGGTTTGATGTTCGGATTGTTGAACGTATACCAGAAATTCGCAAAAATGGGAAAACCAAGAAGATTAAAGCTTTCCAGGTTGAACGTGAATGTTTTCTTCACAACCATTAGCAGAAATATTTAAGGTTCTTCAGTGTACTTGAAATGTTAACATTCTTCTTTTTCACATTTATTCCCCTTTGACTTGACTTAGATTCGTCCCCCTAGAGATGCTCCTATCAGTTGGTATACTACAGATGCTCTAGAGAAGATGAAGGAACATGGTGCTATTTATCTTACCCCCTTTTCTCACCGTTTGGCAGAAGAAATTGACAACCCTGAGTACCAAAGATTGAGGTGCAGAGTTAACTATCATGCTCTAAGATTTAAGCCACATATTATGAAGTTAAGTCAATCAATAGTTGATAAGCTCCGGTCACAAGGTCACTTCATGTCTATACATCTTCGTTTCGAGATGGATATGCTGGCATTTGCTGGGTATGTATTTAATTTATTTATAATATTTGCTTAGACTTATATTTGCCTGTGCATTTGAAAGAGGGTTGAGGATTGGATACTAATTGATTGGTTTTGTTGCTTACTGTAAGGGCTGTGTATGCATATTTTATTTGGTTTTAGGAAAAGGTGTTTATGGTAAGCTGTAAGTGGTAAAATGACCTAAAATGTTTGCTATATTTCTCAACCTTAAAGAGTTGCACAAGTGTTGCTCATTTATCTATGGGGCTATATCAACTATCCTATCTATCTGTAGTAGGGTTTAACTATATTTATGAGAATTTGAGAAAGAAATATATCTTGATACATATTCCTTTTCCCCAGTTTAACACCACTGTATTTCATTTTTAGCAATCACATGAGTCCAAAGAGACTAACTGCTGCTCCTACTTAGTTACTTGTTTGCTAAAGATTGTAACTGGAGCGATTTGAGGTTTAGACTGTACTTTTAGCACTTTCTGGACCTTTTAAGTATTGCAATGTGGAGGAAACAAAAATGCTGGAGTTATGGGGGAGTAGGGCTTACATAAAAAGTTGTATAAATGAGCCTTCTAGAAGTGTTGAAACTTGAAAGGTAGTTTCAGTCAGGACTTTTCTGGGAACAGTTTTATGGAAAGCTCTTGGTGAGCCCCCCATTCATGCACAATTTCATGATTACTCTCTTGTAGATCTACTGGATGACATCCTCTGGTCTTTAAAGATTTGCCTTTAGTATGCTTCACCATTGATGATTGGGGATTGGAATAAATTTATAGCTAATGAGCTCTAGCTTAGATGGCACCTTTTTTATTGCATGTATAACAAACAATAAATTTATATTGAGTAGTAAATGAATTCTGAATTTACAAAATTTTGAATGAGAATACTGTTAACCTCAAACATCGGGTACTGTGATTAATAGGTGCTTGGATATATTTACCCCTAAAGAGCAAGGGATATTAAAGAAGTATCGAAAGGAAAATTTTGCTCCAAAAGTACTCAATTACGGTGAAAGGAGGGCCATTGGAAAATGCCCATTAACTCCAGAAGAGGTGATCTTCTTGCTTGTCACTTCTCTTCAATTGTTGCTGGAAATATATATTTTTTTTCCTTGCACTGCCAGACCAAAGCTTGTCAGGCTTAGAAGATTAATATGTTGCACACGAAATGACTGACTTCATTGTGGTGTCTTGTGGTACTTTCCTGATGATTTTGGGTAATAGGCCATAGACTGGCCATATGTTAATTTTGTCATTTCTCTTTTCGCTGCAGGTTGGGCTTATTCTACGTGCTATGGGGTTTGACAATTCTACTCGAATATACCTGGCAGCAGGGGAACTTTTTGGTGGGGATCGATTCATGAAACCATTTCGGACGCTTTTTCCTCACCTTGAGAACCATAGCTCTGTGGAACATACAGATGAGCTTGTTGAGAACACCAGGGGGCTGTTAGGGTCTGCTGTTGATTACATGGTTTGTCTCCTGTCTGACATTTTCATGCCAACATATGATGGTCCAAGCAACTTCGCAAACAATCTCCTTGGACACCGCCTCTACTATGGCTTCCGAACTACAATCAGACCTGACAGGAAAGCTCTTGCTCCTATCTTCATTGATCGGGAGAATGGGCGGAGGGCAGGTTTTGATGAAGCTGTTAGGCGTGTCATGCTCAAAACAAACTTTGGTGGACCCCACAAGCGGGTCTCACCAGAGTCTTTCTATACAAATTCCTGGCCTGAATGTTTCTGTCAAACTTCACCACAGAATCCTGCAGACAAATGTCCCCCAGATGATGTTCTGCAAATTCTAAGTGACCGGTTGAAGAGTGAAACAACCGATGACTTGAAACCATTGACCCCATTAAACTTGACAGTATCTGAGGCAGAAAGATAAGAATTTTGACTTCTAGCTGGTTTTATTCTACATCCTCAGTGATAAATCAAATTGGAAAGAATGGGTTTTTTTCGACGGTATCAGCCTCTCAGGTAATCTTCATATCTGAGAAATGTCTATTGTGTAGAGCTGGATCATCATTCTTGAATGCTAAACTTGCAGATTTGTAAATATGCCTTATATTTTCTATTGATATAATGAGGCATAAATATGTTTACTAAGAATGGGATAGAGAAAACTGAAAAAGGAAGTTGATATAGATAAACTTGGGGGGGTGGGGGGAACAAATGCTTTAGATTTGCAAAGTTAATGTGGAAAATTTTATTAATCATAATGGTGGTGTACGGATTGTTTATGGGAAGAAGACTTATGCAGTGTAGTTTTATTTTTCATGGTAAGGGTTTATAAAGCAAAGTACAAAGTTAATAAGAGAAAAGAAACAATAGTGAGCACAGTTTATCAGTATTCTTACCGGCGAGAAAAGTTAAAAAAAAAAGAAGAAGAAGAGAATAGAAAATAAAATTGATTTGATATCGATACTGTTGGAGGAAAAGATTTGGTCTAATGAAAATTGTCCGTGTTAAGAATGACTGGTCATATTGTCATTCCTTTCACTAGTTCCTGGTTCTCAAGATAAATATGGTCTATCCTTTGTTTGAATATTTTCAATTATGCATATCGTTATTTTCAATTACACACCTAGAGAGTCATATTATGGATGATAAATTTTATGTTGGCATTTTTTTACTGCTTCCTCCAAATATATATATGGTCAGCTTCAAGTTATACCTAGTTTACTTTTATCAATATTATACTATTATTAAATAATGTTTTATTGGAAGTCTTATTTTATAAATCCATCGTTGGATTATCTTGTCTCTTTATACCTTTCATGCTTGCAAAATGTTAAATTTTAAGTTTTGAACTTCGAAATTATACATAAAATATGAGTTTATAGATCAAATATGAAATTCAATTAATACAAAATTTGACATGCATCTTAAGAACAAAGAGAATATTTAATTTATTGATGGGAGTTTCAAAAGAATAATCCATTAAGAGTTCTTAAGTCATGTAACATTAACAAATGTAACCCGAACCTAAGACTTTGGCTTTCAGGTCTCTTATAAAGTTTCCTATGTTGTATTATTTCAGTTCCACTACTTGATTTTAGTTGGTGTCTCTTTTGTTTGTAGTCCATGAGAATTTCCAATGACCAAAAATTTTATCTTTTTTTTATTTGATGAATGCCCAATAAGTTGCATCTATGTAAGATTACCAAGCTTTTCTTTCTATTTCATTGTTCTTCCTAATCTTCAGTCTTATTTTAATCCTTTTTATTTTGTTACAAAAGTCTATGCGATTGATGATTACAATTTCAGCTGGTGCCCTTTTGATCTGATCTGATCATTTGAGTTGTTGGTTTTTCAGTTATTCTTGCTGGCATTCATCTTAAGAGATATGGTTAGCAAATCTGTTAGGTTTTGGAGGTCCATGTTTCCTGAGGTTTGGACCACAGTATTACATCATACGGATAACTGGTGTGTTGGTCGGAGCACAAATTAGCTGGATTTTGTCAAAAAATTTCTACAATTTGTATAATAAAATATAATACTAACTGATAATGAATGATGATATTTGGTTGACTTGCCCAAATGGTAGAATTGTATATCACTGACCATAATTTATCAACAATGTTTAGGATTGGTTTGATCAATAATATGCTCGTAGGTTACATTTTGTCAAATCTTTATTAGTTAGTTTAAAAAGGGTACTTATTAGCTGGACTTTCACTGCTGTCATGTACAGAAAAAACTGGAGGTCTATTGTGTGAAGCTCGGTTCCATCTTTCATCATGGGTTGATTTAATTTCTTTTTTATTTAATCAAAATTCCTTGAGCTTTCGGTGGAAGAAGGGGGGTTGACGTTCATTTTGAGATTGAGAGATTAAGGGGAGTGCTAATAAGATGATGTCAAACATTGAGGACTTGGTCTTAAACTACTACCCTGAACGCTCACTTTAAGAGACTGAGATTGTGTGTTCTAACACCAAAGGGCAATTCCAATCGGTGATGTAAATCCTTATAGGTCGTCGGTAGGGGTCTATCATCATATCATAAATCCGGAAGGGCAGCAAAGTAGTGGTTGACATGAATTTTGTGTTCAAGTTGTGGAGAGTACAATAGCTTAAGCAAAATGTCACCACAAAAACAAGGTTGGATCAATCAGAACTAAAGGGATAAAATGAGAGTGTGGTCGGAAAAAGGGGAATGAAAGCCTTAAGTGGCGGTGCTTGTAGGAACAAGGTGGAGTGTGGAGGATGGTGATGCAAAATGAAAGGCTAAAATCTTGGGGGTTGTACCAAAAGTCACAGAGAACTACCAAACATGGTGAGTGAGATGCAAGTTGACCACCACCTGCCTTGAGAAACATGATATAGTTGGAGCCTCATAAACTCGAAATTTTTGACACGGGAGTGTCCAATAAAGAGCCACCAGACCCAACAACCCTTGTCTTACAAGCCCAATTAGGAAAATCCTACGGTTTGGATTTGGAGGCCCAAATCCATAATTTATCCATAGATGATTATACTAATCATTTAATTGCATTCTTATTTTCTCTGTCTTGGAAATTTTGTAGTCATTTAATTCTATTTAGTTCTCCCATGTTCAGAGGGTTAATCTGAACACTATATATAGATGTTAATGTAACTGCAATGAGTGGGTTATGAGTGATTATTCAGAAATTATTCGTGTTGTACTTTGTCTCTCTTTGGGTAGTCCATTGAGTGGTGAGTGCGTTCAGTCCCGTATTCTTGTGTATTTCCCTTGGTGGTGAGCTTGTTATATTAGTGTGTGAGTTTTATTTCGTGTTTTTCTTCTGCCCCCCTTTTTCCGGTATCAATATTTAATTCCTCTTTCACCGACTCGTATGAGAAACAAGATAGGGCACTCACCCTCGCAACATATCAACAATAATATGGTAAAAGTCATGGTGGAATTCTAGAGAGTGGGTTCTCGAATTGTGTGGCTGTAGGCAAGTTGTAGTTGTGATGGAGATATCTAGGCCAATAGTTGAGGCTTTGGCCATCAACGAATCTATCGAGTCTCGTCAAGGCCTTCAGAGTACCTGTTAGTCACAAGCAAGTTTGATATAAAAGGTCTTGAGAGTATAGTGATCGTGAAAGGTAAAGAGCTTGTGCAAAGGGTGGAAGAATGGGTCGAGGAAGATTAATGTGACTTGGTCCGAGTACCTTGGGTTGAAGGGGAGTTCGTAGGGAGTGGGGTGGACATGATTTGTTATGGGGAAGAAGAAAAGACTTGATATTTGTGGAGTCTTTAGCCACTTCAAACCCTTTGGAGGATATGGGGTTTTTAGGGGGGTAAGGGAAGGATTTTTAGTAAGTATGCAGGGGAGAATAGTCATAGCTCGGCTTGGTCTCGAGAAGGTTTAAAGGATTTGAAAATTTTCAGGTACCTCTTATGCGAGATTCGAAGCGGATGATATGGGCTTACTCAAGGTCATAAAAGCTAAGAGAATATAGTGGGTAGCAGAAGGTAGTGCTCAAAAGAAATCGATGAAGGTAGGGGTGAAGGGTAGCTAGGAGTTAAAGAATTTGTTTAGTTCTATTAATTATGAGTCAGGATCAGCTAAATAGAGAAGTGTTAGAAGGGAGTGGGCTTTGATAGTGTCTTTAGGAATCTTAAGATTGCTTAATGTGAGGGGGTTGAATTAGAGGTATAAAAGGCTCTGCATTAGGAATTTGATCAAAACTAGGGAAGAGTAACATTATTTGTTTGCAAGATACAAAGATGGAATTAATTACTAGAAGGGTGGTAAGAAGTTTGTGGGGTTGGCTGATGCAGTTTATTTTCAAAGCTAGTTGTTTACTAGTTCTTATGTTGCATGATAAGTAGATCCTTTCACTTGTAACAAAAAGTTAGTTGATAGATTGTTAGTGATAAGAGCAATAGCCTAGTAGTTAGTTAGAGATGTTTGTTAGGCTTTGGCCAATTACATGATAGATTCTTGTTACTAACTTCTAAGCCAATCAGCAGCTTGCTGATGTATCTATAAATAAGTAAGGTTGCCCTCATTGTAACTAATTGAATTTGAATCCAAGAAATCTACCTATGAGGTATTATTCCAAGAGTGTGTCTCTTGAAGAGCTAGTTCATTCTTTCTTTTCTCTAAGCAACTGAGTTTTTTAAAACATCTTTCATTTTCACCATTTTTTCCTCCATCATAATTTGGTATCAGAGCTAGATCCTTAGGATTCAAGTTGGTTTGCAATTTGTTTCTTCATTTTCTGTCATCAAGAACCTATCAAGATCCTATCTTGATTACATTTTTTCTTATCCTTTACTAGTGAGCCTAAGAATTTGTGAAGATGACACCAATAGTTTACTATAAAGAACAAGAAAGGATTTGAAGCACATGAACTTGAGGTGCAGGTTCATCCTAGGTAGCAGCTGCAATCACACCAAGAAAGAGAACCCAAGGTGACTTTGGAGCAAATTGTGGAGCTACTAAGGGGGCAGCTTGCTACCTTGACTGAGGAAGTGAGAAGAAATCGGTGTTATCTGTAGGAAAAACACATGTTTGTGTCGCATACAAAACATACACAGTGGAAAATTAACGGATCTACTTCATTCGCAATTGATAACATGTATTATGTAAATTTCAGAGTTTAAGAACAAGAGAGTTTACCTTGGTGCAGTGAAATTCAAAACCAAAGATTAGAAGTACTTGAAAACACTTTTAATCTTCACTCCAATTCCACTTTTGCCCAAGAAGCGTGGTTTCTTAATCAGTTTATATGTATGTGTTCAAGGGAGAATAAGAGAGTGGTTTACACTCACATACACACCATTTTCATTCATTACAAAATTCTGTATGTTTCTATCCTTATATATAATTGATTATTTAATTGGTTTAACTTTTTGGGTCATTTCAATTGGGTTTTAGTATGTGACTTGGAGTTGGACCAAAAAGGATAAATAAGACTCTAGCTCCAATGGGTTTTGGGCTTTTCTGTCAACTCTTAGTAAGCCTAAAATTACCATTAATTATATTTAATACCACTATATAAATATAATTGCACTCTAGACTTTATTAATAAATTATATCCCAAGACTTTATTATACATTCAATCTCTTCTTTAAAATATTCGTAGTAATACAAAGTCATGAATGTTGACTGCCACTTTGAAGATTACTATATCTTAATCCTTGAGTACCCGATTTAATCCTTTAAGTTATTCATCATATATTTATGAAATCCAATTTCATAAATATATACTTTAGTAATTCCTTACTAAAGTGGTTAGACTTAATACTCTGAATAACCAAACCCATTAAAATTATCTCAAGGAAATATTTTATATATCCGTTAAGAGATTATGAATTCTATTTTGAGAATATATATTCCTTCAACACTAAATGTTGTTGCCTAACATACTAAGATTTTGATTGTGAATTTAGATCTTACTCCTGATATATCAAAACAACCTACACTTCATGATTATGTTCATTATTCTCTCAGGATTAAGAGTTGATATAAATAGAAGTTGTGAGATTTATTATTCATTTGACAGTCGTTAGTAGAATAATAAATTTCACAGCGGTCTAGTTTAATATGTTTTAACATTTAAAACATATCAACATATTAACTAGAAGTTTCCACTTGCATGATCAAGACAAATCATCTTAATTGATATGTTATATTCTTCGTAGATGAAATACCCATTTCATCACCAACTACGAACTTAAATTATGAGTTTACAAAGAATTTGTAATTTATATCTTCTGTGATTAAGTAACATAAATCACCTACTATGCATCTCATGGACTATATGATGATGTCCAAATATTCATATTACCATTATTTAGATAATAATAAAACAATTTTATTAATTACAACATAATATCATACATAGCATCATACAATAGGATTTATAGGGCACATATTCTAACATTATCATCCTAGAAATGATGAACTTGCTGAAGATACTGAAACTGGCAGTCACAGCAACTTTAGTAACCCCACTGGTCAATTTATAAGAGGTGTTCCAAGGTAAGTGTCTGGTCCTCCAACGAGAGAACCAAAATGGGAATAAACCTTTAAGATTGAGTTACTTGAGTTCTATGATAGCTTGAATCATGAAGGATTCATGGATTGGCTTAACCAAGTGGAAAGAATCTTTGATTTCCATGAGGTGCTAGATTCTAAGAAGGTGAAATTGATCTCTATCAAGTTGAGAGGAAGAGCTTCAGCCTGGTAGGAGTAGCTCCAAGTTCAAAGAGCTAGGAGGGGTGAAAGAAAGATCCAAGATTGGTGCAAGATGAAGCAGAAAATGAGAAACTAGTTTCTGCCTTTCAATTATATGCAGTCCCTGTACAAACAACTACATAATTTGAAGCAGCATGGTAGTGTGGAAGAGTATATAGAAGCACTTTATCAACTTGCAGCTCAAGTAGACCTGAATAAGAGTGAAGAGCAGATGATTGTAAGGTTCTTGAATGGTCTTAAAACATTAATTCAAGATGCCTTATCATTGCACCAACTGTGGTCTATTTCTGAAGCTTACAATAGAGCCTTGATGTTTGAGAGGCAACTTGCAAGAAAAGCTTTTGTGTAGTTCCAAGCTTATGGTGGTAGCAGAAGTACCTAAGCCAGTACTCAAGGAAGGCCAACTACTAACAGTGCATAGCCTTTCAAGATTGACAGTGTAGGTCTGCCTTCAACTTCTGGTGCAGCCAAACCAGTCCCTAAAGCAGCACAAAGTTTTACATTTAAGTGTTACAAGTGTGGAGAAGCTAGGCACAAGGCCACAAATTGCAAGAAAGTGGGAGTTAATGCTCAAGGCAAGGGTAAAACTTTGATGATCGAAGGTTGTGAAGACCAAGAAGATGAAGAATTTCCAATATATGAAGAAGAAGAAGAAATGTGTGATAGTGTATTGATAATTGAAGACAATAGAGGAGGGGAATGCATTCAAGAACCCGTATATGATCAATACATGGAAGAAGTAGATGCTTATATAGAGGAAGAAAAGGATTTATCATTAGTAACAAATATCTTGCAAGTTCCAAAGAAAGAAATGGAGGATGACGAGTGGCTTAGAATAAGTAGTTACGAAGACATGGTGCCACAAGAAGTTTTTTACAATCTTAAATCAAAGAATCAAGACCAGCCCCAACCACAAAAGCTATCTTGCTTCAAGAAAGGAGGTGAAGTTGGAGATTCTAGAAAGTGCTTAGTGTTCTTAATTAATGACTTTCAAGATTATATTTTTTGTGATGTGACAATCATGGATGTGTGCCATCTCTTACTTGGGTGTGAAAGACTATGTCCATATTAAACCATTTAGGGTGGAAGGAGCAACACATCCAACTTATACAAGAAAAGAAATCATTACACATTGCAGCCAAAGAAGGGGAAAGCTAGTCCCAAACCAATGGTTAAAATGAAGAAGGTTGGATGCAAGAGCATTTACATGGCTACTTACACTTGCAGCCTTGACATAAAGCAGCAACATACCTTAATCTCTAGCATAATGCAGTAGCTTAATACAACAATTAATGAGAGTGTAGATTAATGGAACTACTAGATCATATGCATATCTCCAACAGTTTCAATGTGCATCACATACTGCGCTGTCATGCACCAAATCATCTTACAACTAGCCACACTTAAGTATAAGTGTATTCCAAAGAGGGACAATCTTGATGTAGTTCATTTTCAAAACTAGTTTTTTACTAGTGCTTATGTTGTTTGATAAGTAGATCCTTTCACTTGTAACAGAAAGTTAGTTAGTTGATAGATTGTTAGTGATAAGAGCAATAACTTAGCAGTTAGTTAGAGATGTTTGTTAGGCTTTGGCCAATCACATGGTAGGTTCTTGTTACTAACTTTCTAGCCAATCAATAACTTGCTTATGTATCTAAAATAAGCAAGGCTGCTCTCATTGTAACTAGTTGAATTTATATCCAAGAAATCTACCTATGAGGTATTATTCCAAGAGTGTCTCTTGAAGAGCTAGTTCATTCATTCTTTTCTCTAAGTAACTTAGCTTTCAAAAACATCTTTCATTTTCACCATTTTTTCTTCCATCATTGGCTTCATGTGGATTGGCTTTATTTAGGGTTTTGGGCGTTCTGGTGATATTCTATTGATGTGGGACAAAAGGGAAGTGAAGAAAGTGAAGGAGGTAGATGGGTAGCTTTTAGTTCCTTATAGATTTAAAAATGTGGTTGACCACTTCGAATGGGCATTCACAAGGGTGAATGGACCAAATGAAGATAGGGAGTGTCAACTGTTGTAGTTGGAGTTTTTTGGACTTTAAGTGTTGGGAAAACACATGCATTTCATACATGATATACACAACAAAAACTAGTACAAATATAATCCATATGGTGTATAAACACATGCTTCTTATGAATTTAAAAATTAGGGTTCAAAAGAAAACTTACCTTGATACCCTATATCTAACATTTTGGTTTCAAATTACTTCTTGAAAAATCCAACAACTTGATCCTCTTGAAACCTCCTTGATCTTCACCTTAATGAATGTTTGCTTGGCCAAGAGTGTGAGATCTTATTGTTGAGAATCCAAACCTTAACTGTGTGATGTAGAGAAAGATAGAGAAAACTTCTTTTCCCTCCCTCCCTTCCCCCCTCCCCCCCAGCTATTTAGCCTCTCACCAAACCTACTTCATTCAATTAGGGTTTTCTCAAATTTTCACTCTTTTATGTGTGTGACCCTTGATGTGCTTAGCAAGAGTAAAAGCTAGCTATTTCAATAAGGGCTTTAGCATGTATAGTTTGAGGTGGGAATCAAAATGTGACAATAAAACCCTAACTCCAAGAGCCTTGTAGCTGAATTGTCACCTTTTCACGCACAAAGTGCTTGGGGGTCTAAGGGTGAAAGGATTCTAGTTGCAGGGTTAGCAGTATATTATAATTATCTCTCAAGGAAAAAAAAAAAAAAAACTCCATGAAATCATCCATAATGAAGAAAGTCATAAATTATTGTCACTTTATTGACACTAAATCAAGTCCATGAGTCCTCAATTTAATCTCTTGATTATTCTTATATTCATAAAATCTAATTTTATGAAATATAAACTTTGGTATCTACTTACTAAAATAGTTGGGCCCAATACTTTAAATGATCAATTCCCATTAAATTTATCTTCAGAAAAAGTTTCATCTCTTATCAAGATTATGAATTTCATCTTGAGGAATAGTTTTCCCACAATGTTACATACAATTACCCAATGTATCAAGATATCATTCTGGCATACATCAAAGCAACCCAAATTTCATGTTTGGGGTCACCATCCTCTCAAGATTAAGAGTTGATGCTTATGGGAGAGTTTTTATTTTTATTTTTTATTTTTTCAAATGACAGTAGTTGAAATCATCTCACAGCCTAGTTCGATGTATTCCAAATGCTTCAACATATCAATTAGAAGTATCCACTTCCATAATTAAGATATATCATTATAATTGATATATTGTAGTCTTATCAGATGAGATACCTAATCTCATCACAAACTATGAACTAAAATTTATAAGCTTACAATAAATTATGATTTAGATTTTCTATATGAGAATCTCATTCCCACACCTAAATCACAAATAATGCATCTCCTAGTCTACAACACATAATATCCAAAGTTCATATTATATTGTCTTAGAAAATAAAATATTTTTATTAATAAGATAAAATCATACAATTGGATTTTAGGGAATAACAATAGCTTGGTGGAAGATACCTTGGTGTGTGGAAGGGGATTATAATTTGTATAGGTTCCCCATGGAGCATCTAGGCACAAAGAATTTCACTAACGCAATGCATGAGTTTTCGGATTTCATTTTAGTTCTTCGATTGATGGATTTTCCGATGGAAAGGGGTTAGTTTACTTGGTATAATTTGGCCTCAATGTCAAGAATTGATAGGTTACTAGCATCTAGAGATTAGAAGGACTATTTCCCTAATATTTTTCCAAATAATATTGCTGCGTAAATTACTTTCAGTTTCAGACCACTTCTCGCTTCTGTTAGAACGTGATAATCTCTAGAGAGGTTGTAGACAGTTTAGATTTGAGAATATATGGCTTAAGGCTAAGGGATTTATTGATAAGGTGAAATCTTGGTGGGAGTCGTACTAATTTCAAGGGACCTCAAGGTACAAATTGGCAAGTGAACTCAAAGATATAAAATTGGATATAAAGAAATGAAATAAGGAAGAATGTAGGAAAGTGTAGATAAAGAACTACCCTTTTGGAGGAAATCAGTTGGAGACAAAAGTTTAGGGCTCTGTGATTGAGAGGGGCTCAAATACACGATGTTCTTTCATTGGGTAGCCAACTCTCATAAAAGGTTTAACGACATTATCAGTCTTTTGGTGGATAAGGAGTTGACCAGGGATCTGAAAACCATGTCTAATTATATTTTTCAGTTTTACAAGCATCTATATTTTGAGGATGGTAGTCAAAGACCCTAGTTGGTAGGCTTAGTGTTTTCTTGGAATTTTGAGGAAAATGCAGATTGGTTGGATAGATCGTTTGATTAAGAAGTTCTTGGTGTGATACAATATTTTAATGGAGATAAGGCGCTAACTGCTAAGGCTGAATGGTTTTCCTGTGGTTGTCTTTCAAACATGCTGGAGTATTTCTCATAAATAATAAGTTTGTTTCAATATTTGTATGCACAAGGTAAATTTGAGAAAAGCCTTAATGCAACATTCATTGCTCTTATTCCAAAAGAGTCAAATGTTGTGGATGTAATGGATTTTACGCCAAAGAATACTTTTGTAAAGGGAAGGCATATTTTAGACTCTTCACTTATTGCTAATGATTGTTTTGCTAGCAGATTGAAGACAGGTAAGCCATGGCTATTTTGTAAGTTAGATGTGGAAAACATTTATGCTTATATCAATTGAGATTTCCTAATAAATATTTTTGGGTGATGTGGATTTTTAGAAAAATGGAGGAGGTGGATTTTGTTTTGCATCTTCACAAGAGGATTCACTATCACCAATGAAAATCAGTAAAAGATGGTTATATCTTGGGTTTTTTAAGTAGGAACTTCTACAACAATATGTTGATGGTGTTGCATCCTCTTTTTGCGGATGGCACATTAATATTATTGAATGGTTTGAGATTATTTCTAGTTTGAATGTGAATTTGAGTAAGTTAGAGTTAGTTCCAGTAGGGGATGTTCCTCATTTGATGAAGCCAACCTTGAGAAAAGAGCCCCATCCACATTCAACTTATACTTGTCACTGTGCGTCCATGTGGTGGAATTTGTCGGGATGGTCACTCTATTTTCTGTGTGTGGATCCATTTCTTATTTTAAATGGCATCGATCATCAAATATAGACTTTTTTTAATAAGTAGATTTTCTTTTTCTTTTTTGTGAATATCAAACAAATTATGTATTGAGTGATTGAAAAGTAAATAAATAAAATTTTGAAACGCACGCAATGATTTATGTTGCTATTTCCATTTTTTTTGTTTCCTTTTTCAATTTTGATTTTTGATTTTTTATGTTTCGCTCCAACTTGAAGTACCAAGCAGTCACCACCAAATATGTTAGATCTGAGATTGACCATCTTGTTGGTACAGACTGCATGATTTCGGCTCGTCTGGCATGTTCCTAGTTCTTTCTTGGAAGAAGACTTATGCCAAATTCAAAGGGCAAGATGGGGGAAGGATTCATTTAATGCCTATGGTTTACTAGCATGCAATTCTGAAAAAGTAAACTAACTCAACTGACAATATCCTGAATCAAACAAACATCAAATGAAAAATATGACAATTAAAAAATGTTCTTGGTCAACCACCTAATCAATCTAGAATTAGGAGGGGTAGCCAGATGGAAAATTACACATGCCTGTTATATAAAGGTAAATAATGAATTTGAGTTCCAAAAAAAAAAAAAAAACTCCTGCCTATTAGTTATTATTTTCAATCCAGATTTACATCCAATAATTTACAAACATTAAATTTTGGAACACAAAAATGAGGGAGGACACAAAAATTAGCCCAAGGATTGTACTCGCAGCTTGTTGGCAACATAGAGCAAATGACAGATGCTTGTACACGCAGCTCATCATTGCCACAACATTATTGTAGCTGTAGGGATCAAAATCCATAGGAATCTTCTCAACTTCTTTAGTCACTTTTTCAAAACAAGGCTCCTTGATCTTAAAACCATCGAAGGACATTGGTTCCTTCTCAGACTGGATACCAAAAATAGGCTTTGGAGGACTTAAAGTATCTCCATATATAGTGACTATTGCTCCTTCATGTGGAAATTGAACTTTTTGGTGTAAAAATGAAGGCACAACTTTTGTATCATGAGTCCATGGTTGTCTAAGAAGCATATTAAAACACGAAGTTATGTTTAGCACTTGGAACTCCACTTTCTAAACCATAGGCCCTATGGTGCCTTGACGTCTTTCATGGATGGTTTCTCAGGGTACAATCAAATCAAGATGGCTCCCAAAGATATGACCAAAACCACTTTCACTACTGAATAGGGAATCTATTGTCACACGGTGATGCCATTTGGCCTCAAGAATGTCAGGCAACCTACCAAAGGATGGCTACAACCTTGTTACATGATATAATGCATAACAAGGTAGAGGTATATGTCAATGATATGATAGTGAAATCCAAGGATAGAGAAAGCCACACCATAAACTTGAGGAAGTTCTTCGAGAGGATTAAAAAGTATAGGCTAAGATTGGACCCACAAAAGTGTACTTTCAGAGTAACCACCAGAAAATTACTAGGCTTCCTAGTAAGTGATAGAGGGATAGAAGTCGACCCATCCAAGATCATAGCCATATTGGAGATGCCTCCACCTAAAAGTGAGAAAGAGATAAGGGGTTTCTTGGGTTGATTACAATATATTAGTCGATTTATTGCCAAGCTCATCTCCACTTGTGAGCCCACCTTCAAACTCCTAAGGAAGAATAAGCCACATACATGGAATGATGAGTGCCAAAAGGCCTTTGAACTTATCAAGGAATATCTCCTCCACCCACCTATCCTAGTGCCTCCACAACATGGAAAGCCCTTACTCCTATACCTCTCTATCATAGGGAATGCGGTTGGAAGTATGCTTGCATAAGAAGACGATGACAAGAATGAGAGGGCCACATACTACTTGAGCAAGAGGTTCCATGACTATGAGACTAGGTACACTCCCATAGAAAAGTCATGCTTTGCACTTGTTTGGGCCGTATAGAAATTGAGACATATCATCTTACCTTTCCAAATATGGGTGGTAGCAAGAATGGACCCATTGAAGTATCTCTTTGAGAAGCCTGCTTTGAGTGGAAGATTGTCAAGATGGTTGATCTTATTGGTAGAATTCGATTTGAAGTATGTGGCTAGAAAAACTATCAAAAGGGAGCGTCGTGTTGGATTTTTGTGCCGAGAATCCTATAGTGGGGGAAGATGGTAAAGAAGACTTTTCGAATGAGGACATTTTGGATGTTGTGTTAGGAACAAGAAAGATGTATTTTGACGGAGTTGTAAACCAATATGGGAATGAGATAGGAATACTCTTGATTACCCCCGAAGGATCTCACATACCTTTGGCAATCAAGTTGAACTTTGAAGCAACTAATAACATGGCTGAATATTAGGCTTGTATTTCCGGAATGGAAGCTCTTCAAGAATTGAGGGTAAAGGAGGCCAAAGTCTTTGGAGATTCAACTTTGGTTATAGCCTAAACACAAAAATTATGGGAGGTGAAGGAGGAACACTTGAAGCCTTATCAACAATACTTGGAGGACTTGACCAAGACCTTTGACAAGCTTGAGTACACAATCATCCCTAGAGCTCAAAATCAATTTGCGAATGCCTTAGCTACCTTAGCCTCCATAGTTGAAATACCCGAGGGAGTACGGATATGACCCTTGGAGATTGAGCAAAGTTAAGAGGAAGTGCACAAAGGGAAGACCGAAACTTCAGTAATGACGATAAAGGAAGAGGAAGTTCCGTGGTACTATGACATCATGAAGTTCTTGGAACTAGGGGCATATCCGGATGGTGCCGACAAAAGAGAACGTTATTCCATTAGAATGATGTCAATACAATACATCCTATGTGGTGGACAACTTTATAAAAGGTCCTACAATGGTATACACCTTTGTTGCTTGAAGAAGGAAGAAGTAGAGAAAGTAATGGAAGAAGTTCATCAAGGGATTTGTGACCCTCGTATGAATGAAAGAATGTTAACCAAGAAAATTCTAAGGATGGGGTACTATTGGAATACGATGGAGACTAATTGTGTGGACTATGTGAAGAGTTGCCATGATTTTCAGACACATGCCAACTTGAACCATGTACCACTTAGTGAGTTGTATAGCATGACTTTTTCATGGCCATTCTCGGTTTGGGGCATAGATGTGATCGGAAGGATAGCTCCTAAGGCTTCAAATGGGCACGAATACATCCTGGTGGTAGTTGACTACTTCACCAAGTGGGTGGAAGCAGCCTCCTATTCCGTATTAAAGGCTAAGCATATGGCTCGGTTTTTAGAAGACAACATCATATGTCAGTTTGGGTGCCCCAAGAGATCATCTCCGATAATGGTTCTCACTTTGAGGGTAAAGTTTGGGGAATCATGGAAGAATATAGCATTGAGTATCACAAGTCTTTACCATATCGACCACAAGCTAATAGGGTTGTAGAAGCAGCTAATAAGAATGTGAATAATATCCTAGCCAAGATGGTAGTGACATACAAAGATTGGGCCAAGAAGCTTCCGTTTGCCTTATGGGATTATAGAACTTCTATTCGTGCATTAACTGGGGCAACAGCTTACTCTTTGGTTTATGGTAATGAGGCGATGCTTCCTATTGAGGTAGAGATACAATCTTTGAGGGTATTGGTGGAAACCAAGGTCCTAGAAAAGGATTGGGCTAAGGTGAGATATGAACAATTGACCTTAATAGATGAGAAGAGGGCTAAGGCACAATATCATGCACAAGGGTACCAAAATGGATTACTAGAGCATTCAACAAGAAAGTGAAATCGAGAAACCATAAAGAATGGGACTTGGTCCTAAAGGTGCTTAGAGATGAGACTTTTGAACCAAGAGGAAAGATAAAGCCAAGGTGGCCTGGGCCTTATATTATTAAGAAGATCATGTTTGAAGGTGCTACAAGGATCAAAAAATTGGATGGGGAAGAGATGCTTCGCCCAATTAACATGGACAGACTCTAGAAATACAACATTTAAAGAAAAGAAAAAGAAAAAGAAAAAAATCCTGCTAAGTTGAAAACCCGAAAAGGCGGCCTAGGCAAAAATTAAGGCAAAAGAATCCTGCTATATTGAAAAACTAAAAGGGCAATCTAGGCAAAAGTTAGGGGAAAAGACCATAGGCATGGAAAAAATTCCCGAAGGGATGCCATGGGAAAAAATTACATTGCAAAGGAAACAGAAAAGAAAAAGAAAAAGACGAAGGAATAAGATGACAATAAGCAAAGATAATAAAAAAGTGATTCTCTTATTGCTCAAAATTAAAAGATAACAAGATTGTTTTCATAAGGGATTTGGAACACTCCAATCCTTTATTAAATTCAAAAACATAAACATAAGAATCATAAAGTTTAGAAAAGTAAAATATGGGGCATATCAAGGTGGTCACTCAGCCCTCCTTGCTTTCTTGCTATTCTTCATTTAAGCTTTCTCATCCCTCAATATCCACTTCATGTCATCCTTCAACCATTGCTTGTACCTTGCAGTGGGATAGATGTATCGAGGAGGAGCAATGCTGCTAGTCACCTTGCAGCACGACCAAACCTCACGAATCCTACCCAAGATCCTGTCAGTAAATACCTCAATGTGGAAGGCACCTTCACCATAAGGAGCTCCTTGATGCTCTCCAAATTTTCTTGAGATATGAGTGGAGTAGTATAAGCAACAACCAAGTCCAACTAAAGGCACATAGTAGTCCTTGCAGCAATGGTGAACCATGCTTGAAATGTGCCACCACTCCACGATCCATTGATGTGACCATAAGCTCCATGTACACCTTAAAGCTCATGTCATTTTGATAAAGCCAACGGTCCCTAAAATGCCTGAGGAGGTATGTGCTGGGGGGTACAGTAGGAGGTTGAAGCAACCAAAACCTCTCTTGTAGCCATATCTGGAAAAAAAAAAAAAAAAAAAAAAAAATAAAAAAAAAAAAAAAAAAAAAAAAAAAGGGGAAAGCACAAAAAAGAAGAAGAGAGAGAAAAGCAAAAAAGAAGAAAGAGCATGAGTGAAAAAAATGTATAAATAATAATGAAAGATGATATAAGGTGCCTCAATGGGTTGAAAACCGAAAGGCAATCCATGCAAAATTAGAGGAATCCCGCTAGGTTGAGAACCTAGGGAAAAGTTAGAGATTATACCTGAAGAAGAAGAGAAATTCCCGCAAAGAAGCTTGCTTTCCTCCTATGAAATGCATCCAAACCATTGAGGGTTCCCTCCAAGATCAAGCTAGGTCACCTCTCTTTATAAACCACCATGCACATCTGGAGATCCATACAATATGACCTTTGGACCAAGAAGTACCTTGCAAGAGCACATAAGCCAAAGGCACGAAGAAAGTATGAACGTGACCTCTCATTTAAGAGAACGGTCAAGTCGAAAAAGTGTGTGAAAACCAAGCTAAGGTTGAGTATGCCAAAGACGCACCTCCTATTTGCCGTAGCAAGAGGGACGCCCAACACAACTTGCAACAAAGAAGGGAGATCCCCACCTATGGTAGGGAAGACGAGATCGTCAATCTCTGATTCACCCATGATGGCACTGAATTCTTTGATAGTAAGGCATAGTTCTACTCCATTGAAGCGGAAAACATGCCAAGTAGGGACCCAATAGTTGATAGTAGCACGAAGAAGAGGCCCATCCACCCTTATTTGATTGTATGGAAAGACACAAGAAAGACCATAGGGGGCGATGGAATCCTTGAAATCAAGTGGAGAGTTTTTCTGCCATTGGGGGACCTTAGAAAAGTGCTATTTGAATTGAAAATATGTTGGTGAGGGTTTTAGGACCCAAACGGCTAATTTTATACTTAATTAGGGCGGTTGGGGTTTCCTTTGATTTGCGGCCCACGTATGCAAGGTCAACCTTACATATGCGAAGTTAAAGCCGTGTATGTAGGCCTATTCCCATGTACGCATAGCGCCTAGCAGAAGTTCATTCTCCCCTGTTTTATGCATGGTTTTTCCATTCCAAGGCATCCCTAGGGTTCCTACGACCTAAAGGATCATTCAAGGCATATTTCAAGCATCGAAGAAGCAATATTGTATGGAAACATACAATTAACCATATATCTTGTAAATTAATTACTAGTCCCAATTAAAAGCATAAATGTAAAAAGATGTTCTTAAGTACAACCCTTTGCCTCAAACTGAATTCAAATGTCTGCTAAAGGAAAAAAAAAAAAATAAAAGCAACAAAAAGAAAGAAATATGTGTGTTGTATGCCTATGTGTCTTGACTGCAAGTAATCAATGTTGTTGCCTCTTCCTTGGTAGCTAAAAGTCACCTCCAAATCCTCCTCATCACCACCATCATCATCATCATCATCATCATCACCACCATTGCCCGGGTAGGCCGCCTTTTAGGACTGTACAAGCTCCTTGAATAGTTGGTTACCTTTAGCTTGAGATTCCCAGCCAACCATACCAACTCCTCATGCTCTTGGATGATGGGCTGTAGTTCGAAGAAAGAAGGATTAGTAACCAGAAAAAAGGAAATACAGCAAGAAGAACAAAGGGAAAGAAGAACTCACTGCTCGGGTGCCGTAAGCATAGACCGTCCAAGGGAGATATGAAGGATCAATTAGCTAATTGGCAGTAGGCTTTTCTTGCTACAAATTTTCCACCATTAGAAGCTATGACAAACAAGATAAAGGAAAGGGAAAAGAAGAAGAAGAGATTGAGCATATACCTGAGCAGTAAGGAAAGGCATGAGGCGGGTGATGTTGAATTCCTCATAGTCCAATCAATTAAGGAGCCACCCGGCGTAGGGAACACCACTCCCCTACAAGTTATACTCAGCATCAGTCATAGAGTGTGGGGCAAGCATGAACTCCGGAGGATTCATCGGAATCTGTGGGTCATCTCTACCTACTAGTTGACATCGCTCATTCTCCACCAAGTAGAGTGCCCTTAAGCCTGCTCCTTCGAAGGGCCAGGTAATCTCCGAAGCAATGATAGCAGTAGCTTCCAAATCTAGAGAAACAGGTAGGGGTTGGCTGGCCTATGAAGTCCAGTTGACCTATAATCATACAAGGTTAGAAGAAGAGTATCCTAAGGGAAATGCATGAAGAAGCATGAAAATTGGAACTCTTAAACTGATTTCATCTCAAGTTAACCCAGCAAGGTGGACCCTTACTCGAGGGAATTCCCTTAAATTTAGATCGATGCCTAGAGTTTTGAGGCCATACCTAACAATCCACTACTGCAAAAGGAAGCACAAGCCATAAGTTAGATACAAAATGGTAAGGTTTGCAGGATGATAGTTTGCAAGATGACAATTTGTAAGATGATAGTTTGCAAGATGAAAATTTGCAAGATGATACAGTTTACAAGACTACAAGCTACAAATGAAAATACAAGAGATGGAAAGAGAACTAACATTAATGAGCTTCCAAGGCCCCACAAGCTGCCGTAAAGGGCCCTAGCTAAAAGTGTCGAGGGTAGAGTAAAGATAGGCAATACATGCTTGCCCCTAGTTGGCCCTCCATGCATCTGCAAAGTCTTGAAAAAGAGTCAACCACCTTAAGGACACCGTTTGCCCACCATTGGTGAAGAGATATGCTCCCAACAAATAAAGAAGAAAAGCCCTAGCCATTCGGACGTGCTCCTTCATAGTCTTTTGTGGGAGAAGCATGTAATCCAATACCAAGTCAAAGTAATGGATGGTCTCATTGGAGTACTTCCTCCCCAACATGTCAAGACCCAGCTGGATGCCCGACACGTTGTCCAAATTAATGATGGCCCCCTCAAAGCTAAGGCCGGTTATGCGGTGGAAGTCATAGGCAGTCACTGTCATCTCCTGTTCAGCAATATGGAAGCTATAAGGAGGTTGTACCACTCCACCACCTTGTTGTGCTTCCCCTACCAGCATAAGAGGATGAGGACGGCAAAAGAAAAAGATAACATTAGATTCTAAAGTCAAGTGAAAATGATGAAAAATGATGTTTACGATGCAAGAATAAAGATAAAAAGAAGGATGCGGTGATGTTCAGGTGAAAAAATGACAAAAAAGGGTATTAGGATCGCATATAAAAGTGAAACAGTGAAAAGAGAAGTGAAAATGGACAGAGTGAGGGCTTTGCCAGGCGTCTCACATATGTGAGTTGAGGCCCACATATGCAAACAGGACCCCACGTATGCAAGCCAAAACACATGTAAACAGAGCCTCAAGAACAGAGCTGCATACACAAGAACAGAGTTGCGTACGTATAAGTCCAAGTTGCATAAGCAGGCTCGAGCCCACACACACAGAAGCACAGACAAGAAGTTTCCTTTAACATTTTCAAACATATATCATCCAAAATCAATCCTAAACATGTTCCTACCCCTCCTAATTTGTCAGGTTTTCAACTAAACCCATCCTATAACAAAACCCAAGCATTTACATGGCCAAAAACAAATCAAAACGGAAGATCAAAGAGAAACTTGAAAATGAATAAAGTTTGAAAAACTTACAAATTCAACCATAGGAATTTGATTCTCTAGCCAATATGTCAATGAAGAAGGCTCCATTAATCTCACTGCTCCACTCCAACAGGTGAGGAGAAATGCATCGGAGGAAAGGACATAGGAAGTCTTCTTGGCCTTGGTTGTTATTGAAGGATATGAAGAGATTTTAGAGAGAAAATGAGGGAATGAGGGAGTTTTGAGAGAATGGGAGAATTAGATGATGTGAGGAAAAGAGAGAAGAGAGAAGTTTTTGTAGAGGAAAGAAAGAAAAGTTGAAGAGTTATGAAAAATGTGCAAAGATGAGGGAGATGAAGAGAATGAAGAAGAAAAAGAAACAATTAATAACCGTTGGAAAAAATGAAGATGCGGGAACACACTTGATGGCTAAACTATATATAGTTTAGGCCTCACCACTAAACTATATGTAGTTTAGTCATGAACAGTTAAAAAAAAAAAAAAATCTCAAGATTGCCCCAATTAGGCACAAGGTCGCCTTAGTGAGCAATAAAAGAAGCAGAAGTCTCTTCCCCCAATGAAGCATGTACATCCCAAAACCATTTTGAGTAGATCACATAAATTCAAGAACACTATCCCTAGTAAGGAAGTAGAAGATTTTTCCCAAGTAAATCAAGCATATTTAGAACATCATCCTCATAGGAGAGGCAGAAGATTCTTCCCCAATGGACCCAAGCATAATTAAACAATCTCTAGTGAAGGAGAAAAAGATTCTTCCCCAGTGGATCAAGTACACCTAAAGTATCCACAATGAGGAAGCAAAAGATTCTTCCTTAAAAGTCCTCAGCATACCATGAAGGAAGCAAAAGATTCTTCCCTGGTGGATCACATATCTACAAAGTTACACTACTCCTTAGCTAGTTTCTCATCCCCAAGTAAGTCATGAAAGAGGCAGAAGATTCCTCCCAATACATACCTACTCCTCAGTGAGTTTTCACCACCCTAATGGATTCGACAATTAAGACTACTCATGCACATATTCTCCAGGAATTGAACATGTAGGCACAGTAAAAAAAGGTAGAGATAGAGAAAGAGACCAAGGTCAACCCAAGGCAAAAACCTCACCAAAAAAGGTAGAGAAAGAAGTGAAGAAGATAAGAGGAGCGAAAGGCCTGGAGAAGTTTGAGGCAAGAACCTCGAATGGACACCACAGAGACTGTATCCTTTTGTTGTTTGTTGGGTTAGCTTGAAGAGTGCCTTTGTTTGTTTTCTTTTTCATTTTAAATGACTCTAGGATAGTGAGTCACTCGTCATTTGCTTGCAAGTTTCAAAATAGGTTTTAGGATAGTAAACCTGTCGTTGCTTGTTTCTCGAGTAACAAAGGAGGGACTTCGGACATACAAATCCCATGCAACTCTTGGGAGTTGCACCCTGCCTCATGTATGCTGATGTGTGTTGTGTGCGTGGGTTGGGCCTAAGCCGTACGTCAAAAAAAAATGTTTTGTCTCTAATTTTTTGGATCCCGTCAGTGACGCTCACGAATCAAAAGAGGGGCATCTATAAACACTACATTTTGTACACCTTACGACTTAGGCCCCTGTTCCCCAATGATGCCCAAACTCTAAGGCCCGAAGCTAGTTTAAAGCCCAATTAAATATCAAATTGACTTAAGGAGTGTTAAAATGGAATATATAACATTTTAAATGAGTAAAGATCTATTTTTGGAAATAAAATGACCAAAGTGGCCTTCGGCCTATGTATGCAAGCACACTCTTGCATACGCAGCTAGGATTTCAGAGACATAAAAACTGCAAGTTTTTTGCAATAATGGTTGAGTTTTGGAATGAATTCCACACCCTATTTTTTCCACTATAAAAAGCCTTACATGATATATTTTCAAAACACACAGAAATCCCACGGGAAAAATACAAGATTCACTAGAAAATAGTAAATCAAAAGGGAATTATTCACAAAACACTCTCAAGTCAATTTTGCTTGCTTGAGACCTCTTTTGTCCCCAATCCTTTTAGTTTAACATTGTGAATCACTTTCTTATTGGCTTGTGAATAAATTTGACTAAGGGGAATGGTCAAAATTAAGCTTAAAGGTCTTTTCTTTGAGGTATTAGTTCAAACTTTTTTTTCCTTTCCTTTTTATGCTTTTGTTTTTCTCGTTTTCTTGTTATAACGTGTTTTGATATGTTTTTCTAGTCTAGGTTTATATTTTTATATGTTTAAAATGCATTTGGGGTGTTAGATTTAGTGTTTTAAGCTTGGTTGTGCTTTTAGGGTTTTCTGGGCAAGAACTTACGCCTGCATAATCTTGCACACACACGCAGGCTTAATTATGCACACGTAAGCTTGTTCTTGTGTGCACAGGCTGCTGCCTAGAAATCCTAATTTCTATTTCATTTATTTTGTTTCTACTTTCACATGTTTGTTTGTTTGTTTAGCTTCTATTTCTCATGCTTTTATGCTTTCAATACCTATGTTTCACATGTTTAATTGCTTGGTTTGCCTCACATGTTAGAATTAGGGTTTGTTTTGTATTTATATGGTTTTGATGACATGAGCATGCATTCACATGCTCATGCATAAATGTCATAGGTGCTGAGTTGTTGCAAGGTAAGTAAAAGGTAAGTCATGCATTGGAAATGTTCATGCATTTGTGATATGATCTCCTTTTGCTGTTAGAGATGAATGTGAATGTTTGGATGAATCACATGTTGCTTGGATATTTTCTTTTGTTTATGCTCCTGCCTTGGGTTGATTATACATGTGCTGCCTTGTTAGAGATGATGTGATGCCATGCTAGATGAATGTTAGGATGAGGTGTGAGATGTAAGGGTTTACCATGGTGTAATATGATGAATCATGTTTAGATGTATGACACTAGGGTTTATGTTAATGCTTTGATGCCATTTTAGATGAATGCTAGGGTCGTATATGCCTGGGTTGGTTTCTTATGCTTTATGGATGGATATGTATGCATTTTGGGATAATGATGTCATGTTGTATGCCTAAATGTATGCTAGTGTGTGTGTGTGAGTTAGAATACAAGTATTGGACATGATTTTTTCGAGGTTAAGACATAAGACACAATGATAGGCAGTCTTGGATGCCTACCGCCTTCCCAAGAACATACCTAAACTCTGAACCTGTATCTCTGGTAGTAAGATCAATGGTCCTTCATTGAAAGGATGCTATATCCATGGTTCTTAGGACATTGCAAAAACTAGGTGGCAACTCCTCCGTTGTGTCCACACTTAGACTAAGTTAAAACCCGTGAGGACTAGGAAAAGCCAAAGACAAGTGGACGTCCAAGCCTAGGGTAGGATATCCTTTTTAGGATTGCTTTCAAAACGAGTCAAGGGGAAAGTGTCTAGTTTCCATTTGCAAGTTTGCCCTATTGCTTGCGTCAAAGAGTTGTGCTCTACACCAGGTTCTATCCATCCTGTTTACACAACATCTGTGATTAACCCTAGGGAAAAGCAACCATGTTGCTTACACATTAGATCATACCCAATCCCTATGGGTTACCAACCCTACAAGGGCTTGCATGCATACATTAATGGCTCCATCATGTAAATGTGTACTGATAAAATTTGTGGCAAGTAGCCAGAACTCTGCACCAAGGAGGACATGGCCAAGAGCCCAAGAGGCAAGGCCATCCAAAATAAAGCCTCTTCATTGTAAATTTGAATTTCCTTGTATTGTAAAAGGCCTACTATTGGAGCCATTGTCTATAGCCCATGTTTTGGGGGCATTGTAAAAAGCCAAAGTTTTGTAAAAGCATTACTTTCTATGTAATCAAAAGAGAAGGGTCCATCCCACAATTTCAAGCATGATATGAAAGTTCTGGTTACTCGTCAAACTTGCACATTATTATGCATCACTATAGAAATTCACCATGATAAAAACCCGCTTAAGGGTCCAAGCCAATATTTGGAAAATTTTAAATAAGCAAGAACCTAAACTAACTTCGTGCTTTTTTTGTGTTTCCACATTGTCATGTTTTCAAATGTACCCCATTTCTTTCCCATCCCATTTCTTTCCTTTCTAGGATTATAAAGAGAAAAGATTGCTCAAAGGAAACAGTCTAAGTTACCATCACATTGCGATCCTATCATTACTATGTCTCATGCTAAAGAGATGTCTACTAGTGGTCCTTCCTCCATCAGGGAAAACACTCATAGGATTGCTCTTCTAAAAGAGAAGATGGCAGAAATGATGCGTATGATACAATAGCTAGTTGTAGGAGGGAGCCGAGATTCATCTAATCCCACTCTAGAGGGCTTTGTGCCCCCAGTCTAAAAATGAGGCCTAACTGCTGCCAAAACCAAATCAAGGCCAAACCAAACCGCCATTCATCCCACAAGGAGGTAACCAAGAATTGAATCCTCCTAAGGATAAGACCTCAGAGTCTGGGTATGGTCAGGTCAATAGTCAAGTGGAGACCCTGACTAAGAAGATACATATTATAGAGGGCTCTGGTGCCCAAGGAAGTGTCGATTTGGATAGCTTGACCAATTTTCCTCAAGTCATTATGCCTCCAAGTTCAAGTCACCTAAGTTAGTCAAATATGATGGCACTGGAGATCCTTGTGCCCATTTGCGCATGTTCTATTGGAAGATGGCATCCTATGGAGACAATCGTCCTTTGTTTTGCCAGATTTTCCCTGATAGCTTGACTAGCCCTGCGGCTACATGGTATGAGAGATTAGAAAAGACCTGTAGTTGGAGAGAGATGGTTGTGGACACAACAGAAAGTGTCAAAATTGGCACCTAATTATATGGTCAAGAACCATGAATATAGCATCCTTTCGAGGAAGGACCATTGATCTTTCTACCAGAGTATGGGTTCAGAGTTTAGGTAGAGTTTTAGGAAGGTATTAGGCACCTAAAGCTACCAAACCCTAAGTTTGGCCTCCTTTCATAGTGTCTTATATCTTAACCTTATTAAAAGCATGTTCAATACTTGTATTCTAACTCACACACACACTGGCATACATCTAATCATACAACATGGCATCATTCATCCCAAACTCTAACCATACATCTAATCATGCTTAGTTAGCAAACCTAACATACATCTATCATGGCAAGCATCTCATCACAAACCCTAGCATACATCTATCATGGAATTTCATCGACCTAGCATTCATCATGTCATCATGTCACATCCAAGGCTTGTAAACATTCATACATCATGTTAAGGCAGCAACATAAACTTCAAAGGATCAAATAACCAACATGTGAAAGGTAAACAAACAACAAATATATGAAATAGAGACTCAAGACCATAAACATATGAAAAAGAATCTAAAACAAAAGCACATTATTCGAGATAAAGAACAAAACAGAAAAGTTAGGGTTCCCGGGTAGGATCATGCATATGCATGAACAAGCCTGCATACGCAAAAAGGATTATATGTACAAGGAAACCAGCCTAGAAACTTTAACAACACAGTAAAATAGAGAAAGGCACAAAATGGTAAATCTAATAGCCTAACATGCTAAAAAACATAAATAAAGTCTAAAACTAACCTAAACAAACATATATAAAAATAAACTAAGTAGAGAAACAGATTAAAGGTAGAAATGAAAAAAGTAAATTTTAAAAGAATACCTCAAAAAAAAAAAAAAAAAAAAACCTCAGTCAATATATTCACAAATCAATAGAAACGTGATTAGTAATCTTAAACTCAAAGGATTAAGGCCAGAAAAGCCCCAATCAAATAAAATTGACTTGAAGATGTTTTGTGAAAAATTCCATCTTTGATTCACTATTTCTAGCGAATCTTAGGTTTTCCCTTAGGATTTTTTCTGTGTCTTGAAAAGGAACCATGTAAGGCTTTATATAGTTGAAAAATAGGGGTTTAGAACAGCTCCTAGATGATGTGGGATTCATTCCAAAATTTAGTCTTTAATGCAAAAAGCTTGCATTTTTTATGTCTCTGAAACCCTAGCTGCATAAGCAGACTTGTGCCTACGTACGCAGCATGTGGCCTGCGTACAAAAGTTTGTGCCTGTGTACATAAACCGTGGGTTTTCTTTGGCCTTTATTTTCCAAAAATAGATTTTTTCTCATTAAAAGTTATATTTTCCATTTTAACACCTCTCAAGTCAATTTAACATTTGATTGGGCCCTAAACCAACTTTGGGTCTCGAAATTTGAGCATCATTAGGAAATGGGGGCTTGAGTCGTAAGGGATACAAAATGCAGTGTCTATAGATGCCCCTATTCTGATTCGTGAGCTTTTCTAACATAATCAAAATAATAAGAGACAAAACATTTTGTTTCGATGTACGACTCGGGCCCAACCTACGCACATGACACACATCATGCATACATGGGGTGGGGTGCAACTCTGAAGAGTTGCGTGGGATTTGTATGTTTGAATTCCCACGTTTTTTGCTAGAACCTGTTTGCAATTGCAAGCAAAAGGTGAGTGACTCATTATCCTAGAGTCACTTTAAAAAGAAAAACAAAGGGTGAGCTAACCCAACAAACAAGGATCCATACGTGGCTCTTGCCTTAAAATTCTCCGGGTGGCACTCATCTTTTATCTCCATCTCTACCTATTCTAGTTAGGCTCTTGCCTTGAGGTGACCTTGTGTCACGTGCCTAGCTCTTACTTGGGTTCGAGTTAAGAGCCTAAGAATCTCTCTCTTGTCAAATCTAAGCTTATTTGGAATTAGAGTATTTTTTTTATGTGGATATTTTGACCAGTAATGAAACTAAATGGTGAGAGGGGTAGAAATTAGGCATTTGGGAATATGTTGTATGATATATATACTCGATGAGTTTTTGATCTTTTTTTTTTTTTTTTTAATAAATTAAATTAGAAGTTTGATAACATGTTAGTTTGTCATGTGCATAATGAACAGAGGTTAGGATGCCACATCGCATCAAAAACATTGGGAACACTCCCAATAACTCTAGCAATGGTAGGAATCAACAAGATGGGAACCAAGAATTCAGGCACGACTAAGGCCAACCACCAAAGATGATCCAAATGATGCAATGCTTGGTTGGAGTGGTCCAACAATAGGTCACTACTAGAGATAACCTGGCTCTGATACCATATGTAATGACCCAAGGAAAAACGCTAGCCACATATGCACTACAACTCAAAAGGACTAGTCACAATTGAGGCTCCTTGTAGTTGTTAATAAAGTCTAGATCTACCCAGTAAATACCCATGTGGGACTTATCACACACCCACACACATCACACAATCAATCAAATTGTGGTATCACAATATCCCCCACTTAAATCCGTAACGTCCTTGTTAGGGCCTACTTTATGGGGTAGTGTCTCCAAGCCCACACGGGGTTACTGAACTGGCTCTGATACCATATGTAATTTTAAGGACTCAAAATAGTTCAAATATTCAAACATAATTCATATTCTTAACAATCTTATGACTATGGTCACGTTATATCCCCGTGACTAGGCATCAGAGTACCAATGAATAATCCCCATTAGTTTAGGTATCAGAATACCAATGAATAACCCCCATTGGCTGGGTATTAGAACACTAATGAATAACCCCATTTAGTTTGGGTATCAAAGTACCAATGAATAACCCCCATTGGTTTAGGTATTAGAGTACCAATGAATAACCCCCATTGGCTAGGTATCAGAATAAATTTATAGTCAAATTATTCATAATCATATATATGAAATCATATTTTCTAACAAAAATATATCTTATTCAAGCATGTATATAATAATCATATACTCAGTATTAAAATATATTTATAATAATCCTTTACTTGAAATTAGTAATACAATAGAAATAAAAATTCTCGCAATTATAAACAATTTCCAGTAGTTAAAAATACATTAATATAAGCAAAATAAAACCCAATTAGGATAAGGTTGCTTACCTCAGCTAGCTTACCACAAGAACTTCTCCCTAACACTTTCTCTAAAATTCTTAGATCTCACCTAACAATTTACAAGCACCATTTACTCAATAATCATATAATTCAAGAAAGACTTATAATGGTACCTGACCAGAAGAAAGACTATTAAAAATATCTCATAATTGTCTGCTTATCTCACACAAAAATTCCACCTAATCATAATATTTTTCTTTATATATATATATATATAAAGTAATAAGATGTAATATAAGTCTTCAAAAGTTATAATATGCTATGAGTTTTCAAAAATAACTAAAGGAGTTTCTTAGTCTTAAAATAATAAGTTACAAATGGATCACATACCTTAATCTTACAAATATATCATAGATGGTTTAGAAAGTAATCAGTTTTCCATATATCAAAGCTACAACTTACAATAAGTTTCAACTCAAAATAAAGGTTAAATAATTTTCACAAATACATATGAGCATTAAATATAAGATTTATTTTATTTAATTGTTTTTTTAGCTATATTGATTTAAAGTAAAGAATATAGAAATATCACAAATAGATTTGAATATTGAATATATGATTCTATATATGTATTTGAATAAGATATATTTTTGTTAGAAAATATGATTTCATATATATGATTATTAACAATCTGATTATGAAATTATTCTAATACCCAGCCAATGGAGGTTATTCATTGGTACTCTGATACCTAAACCAATGGGGGTTATACATTGGTGTTTTGATACCTAGTCAATGGGGGTTATTCATTGGTATTCTAATACCCAAACCAATGGGGGTTATTCATTTTTACTCTGATACTTAGTCACGGGGATATAGCGTGACCATAGTCATAAGATTGTTAAGAATATGAATTACTTTTGAATATTTGAACTATTTTGAGTCCTTAAAATTACATATGGTATCAAAGCTAGCCTTATAACCTTATGTGGGCTCAGAGACACTACCCCACAAAATGGGCCCTAATGAGGACATTAGAGATTTAAGTGGGGGAGATTGTTATACCCCAATTTGATTGATTGTGTGATGTGTATAGGTGTGTGATGAGTCCTACATCAGGTATTTATTGGGTAGATTTGGGTTTTATTAACAACTACAAAGGAGCCTCAATTGTGATTAGTCCTTTTGAGGTATAGCGCAAATGTGGCTAGCGCTTTTCATTGGTTCGTGACACCTTGGTCTCTATCTCTATCTCTATTCAATTTCCAAAGGATATGTGCATGAGTAAAGGACGATAAGGAAAAACTTGTTGAGGAGTAGGATGGTATATGATCCATTGGGGAAAAATCTTTTGTTTCCCTCATGGCTCACTAGGGATGATAAGGAAAAACTCGCTGAAGAGTAAGATAGTATATGATCCATTGGGGAAAAATCTTATGTTTCCTTCATGGCTCACTAGGGATGATAAGGAAAAACTTGTTGAGGAGTAGGATTGTATATAACCCATTGGGGAAAAATCTTCTGTTTCCTTCATAGCTCACTAAGGATGGTAAGGAAAAACTCATTGAGGAGTAGGATGGTATATGATCCATTGGGGAAAAATCTCCTGTTTCCTTCATGGCTCACTAGGGATGGTAAGAAATACTCGCTGAGGAGTAGGATGGTATATGAACCATTAGGGAAAAATCTTCTGTTTCCTTCATGGCTTACTGGAGATGGTAAGGAAAAACTAGCTGAGAAGTATGGTGATGGACTCACTGAGGAGTAGGATGATGGACTTGCTGAGGAGTATGATGATGAGTGGTTGCCTATTGGGGAAATTTTATCAACTCTATTGGGGAAATTTTATTTTACAACTCTTGAGAGGGTTGCCTTTGTGCCTTTAGACCCACGGGGGAGTTTTTCTATGATACCGAAGTTTGCTAGGGATTTGATTGATGGTCTTAACTTATCAGGGAATATGATGGACTAATTGTGACCTACGAGGAAGTCTTTGAGATGTATGGGCCACTGAGGAAAATCCTTCTATTTCCTTCATGGTTCGCTAAGGAGTTTGTGTTGATTCTACCCAAGAGGGGTGGTTTTATCGACTTTATGGGAAAAATTTTCTTTACAACTTTTGGGGAGGTTGCTTTGTGCCTTGGACCCACAGGGGAGTTCCTTGAAGTAAATTTGGAGTTGAAGAAAGGAGGTGAACACAAGGGATCATGGATCCAGATGGTTTTGCATATCAATGCATATTTTCTTCGAACTAGTTTTGCATATATTACCTATCATCTTCATTGATGAGTCCAAATATGAATTTAAAATTCGATCATCTCTAGCGAACTCGATCATTGTCCTTGTTTGAACATACACACCTCACTTCTCTCATCCTTCTCTTCTTGTATTCTTTTTAATCAACTCATCTCTCATGTATTTTTTTCTTCTCATCATGGTTGCTTTAACTTAGACCTAGTCTCATCTTCCCTTGTATTCTCATTCATGGATTGCCCTTGGCTTGGAGTAAGTTCACCATTTTCCTTGTGGCTCTTCTTCACTTCTTTCCAAGATGCCCTAACTTTTGCCTAGGCCGCTCTTTCAGGTTTTCAGCCTAGCGAGCCTTTCTTCTTTCTCTCTTTTCTTTTTCTCTAGGCTTTCCAAATTTTGTGAGGCTAAACAATCTCAACTGATTAGAGAGGACTTGTTTCTAGATGGTAATGAGGCTGGGATTCTAAGGCTTTCTTTGTTTTTCCCTTTTTTTCTTTTTCCATGCCCTTTGTTAGGGAAAGGGCATCCTTTCACTAATAAATCATCCGCACATCTCTCTATCACAAAACTTGCCCCTAGTATAGGGTTGATTCTTTCCAATATTAGAGTATGCCCCTAGTGTTAAGGGTAACCCATTCAATCATCATCTCTTAATAACATTGCCCTAGTGTAGGGGGTAATCTCTTGGCATAGGTATAAAGAAGGAATTCATCTAGGCTCAACGGGGTTGGCAAGTGGAAACAATTTGTCATTGTAACAAAGGGTAGTAGAAAGATGGCCTCTCATCCTTTTCGACCTTGATCGCTTAGCCTTTCCAAACCTAGGTTAACCATTTCGCTCATCAAGTTCTCATCATTGTAGTGTCATCCATGCAAAAACAAATCATTCAATCAATTGTTCTTTACTATCTTTGAACTCACTCACGTTTTGTGCTTCGAGGAATCTCTCATCACTTATTCTTGTGTACTCTCTCACCTAATCGAAGTCTTTTTATTTCTCTCTATCTCTCACTCTCTTTATCACTTTCATGCTTGCTCTTTATGACCGAATGAACTAGGACAATCTCCTCTTTCAATTCCTTTATTTGGATTAACCAATGTTTTAGGTTTAAGGATTCTTTCATTTCAAAACTATCAAAAAGAGATCACATGATACACGTCACATTTGAATGGCCAACTTTATTGAAAGTAAAATAACATTGATTTGAAAATTCAAAGGAACATGACTCGACAACAAGACAAAGACTCAATAACACAACAAAGGGAAAGACTCAACAACACAACATTGAAAAGGACTCTAATAAACTTAACAAATTGAAGATATGACAATTGATAAAGACTCAACAAAATTGGAACGGCTCATCCTCTAGCAAAGGTATTCTCATGGGCTAAATCTCTTAAGCACACCCCTCCATTTGATCTTGCTTCATCTATGGAATCTTGGCTTGGCAATCACCCCACCATCAATCAAATCTTGAATCTCATGCTTCAATTTAAAGAAATTATTTGTCTTGTGTCCTACCTTTTGGTGAAAAGCACAATACTCATTCATGTTCCAAGTGCTTGGGATTGGAACTGGAAGAAGAGTAGGTTCAAATGGCTTGAGATAACCCTTCTAAGATAAGATTTCGAGGGCCTCTAATAACGACATGTGAATGTCATCAAATTCCCTTCTCTTTTTGGGGGTGTCTTTGGCAATAACTTCTTTTCTTTCTTTTGGATCGCCAAAAACATCCTCAGCTTATGGGTCATGTATTTTTTCAAGCCTTTGTAGTCAAGTGCTTACATCCTTCATTAGCACCTCCATGGGAGCAAGTGTCTTAATCATAATGTCAATACTTTCATTCGTGCTCATCATTGATTCTTGATATCTTCCTCAATGAGTAGATCTTAACAAGGCTAGGGATGTTCTTTAAGATTATCTTAAGTGTCCCTAAAAATGAATTTGATCAAATAAACATGTGTTCCTAATGTCTTTTAAAGTTTTGGACCCATAAACTTTTCTTGCTTGCTTCAAAATGTGGACTACATGTATGCCTTATTCGTATTCTAAGCCTTGTATCATTTCATTATCTTAAACTTATAAATAGAATAAGCTACATCAATCTTTCAAAATTCATGTCTTCCCCTATGCTTAAAGCCTAATTACATTATTCACACATCTCGCCCTCTCTCCTCCCCTCATTTGGATCCAATCCCATTTGTAGACACTTAATTTTGCACCCATGATTTAATCAAGGAGAATGACTTGAATGACCATCCATGTACCCCAAAAATCATGATTGCATTACATGCATCAATTTGTTTTCATATTATAGGCATCAGTTTGTCTTTGCATTACATGCATTAATTCATTCATTGCATATCATAAAAATGATCTTGAGATTCTAACGATCATAATGGTGTGTCCAATTTCCAAATCGGACCATCGGATCGAAAGATATCGCATAATCAAGTTGCATGGTCAACATGCATTGTGTCTAGGTAGAGTCGACCACACACGATTAATTTAAATTAATTCTAATGGGTTAAACAATTAAAATTAACTAAATTATTCCGTGATTGGTTGATAATTATTTTTTAAAATAGGGATGCATGCATAGGAATAAAAGAGATGATTGGGTAATAATAAAATTGTGGATAATCTGAACTTTATCAAGATTTATTTTAGGGTATTTATCTACAAGATAATTGTTCCTGAAAAAGCCTGAATTATCTAGAAAAAAAAAAAAAAAAAAAAAAAAAAAAAAAAAAAAAAAAAAAACTCATAGACTAAGGATGCAAACACGTGTAGGTGCGGGGACTAGATTAAAAAACCCTAGAAGGAGAGTCCAAAATGCACCCGAACACGGAAGAACGTTCGGTGTCCAACAGCCCATTCAGCACTTTTGGAGTGCCGAACGACACTTTAAAAGGGCTGAATTTCCCCCTTTTAGGCTTTGGCCCAACACCCTTCGGGTGACAATAAGGCACACCCTTTTCGATCTTTTCGCAAAAGGTTGAGTCCCGATTCACATTCTATACATCGGAGCTGTTTTTTAGACTCTTCTAGCCTTTATAAATAGAGGCTGGGTCTTATAATTCAGACATTTTTTCTAGGCTCTGAGAGGCATACGTTTTGAGGTTCTCAAATTGCTGATATTTGCTGATCCTTTCTGAGACTTGTTGCTAAAATTAGGGCTTTTAGGTTTAAAGATAACCAAATAAGTTTCTTTGAATCCTAAGACATCCTCTCAAGAATAAGGAGTGCTCACGCAAGAGGTTGTTTTCAATCATATTTTCTTTTTATGCTTCTTGTTTATGATGATGAATGTTATTCTTTATCCATGAATTATTGTTTATTGTTTTGTTAAAGCATGATCTTGATTTTTATACAATTGTTATGATCTTTTTCTTAATTCCAATAATTTGCATGAGAATAATTCTTTTTCTTAAAACAAAAAAAGATCTGCATCTTTCTTAGATGTAGATCTGAATTTTTCTTAAACAAAAACAGATTTGCATCATTCTTAGATGTAGATTTGAATTTTTCTTAATTCAAAAACAAATCTGCGTCTTCATTAAATGCATATCTGATTTTTTCTTAAATAAAAAAACTGATTTGTATCTTTCTTAGATACAGATTTGATTTTTCTTTAACACATGCAGATTTTTGAAATAAAGAAAAAGATTAAACATGATTGTGTTTGTGTTTGTGTTTGTTTTATTTAATTCATGTTGCATAAATATAAATTATGAGTGAAACTTTCTTCTTAAAAAAAATCTTTTTCATTCTTATAAAACATATAAAAAACAGATCTAATTTTTTTGTTATCAAAAACCATTTTTTAGTACTTAAAATAAAATAGATCTGATATTCTTCAAATCAAAAGACTTTATTTCATGTGATAAACACATATCTGAATTTTCTATCTCTAAAAACCACATTTTTCTACATCCTACAAAACAGATCTGGTATTTTGACAAAACAAAATCAATTTTTTTACCAATCAAAATAGATCTGAATTGTTTTAAACAAAAGAAGATACTTCATTCATAAATAAATTTATGTGATTTAATCTTTATTTAACATGTTCAATTTATCATTCATGACATGTATAAAAAGGTACATTGGTCACAAGAATCTAAAAGACCAAACTCTGTCTGGGTGGAATTGGTGCCTAACACCTTCCCATTTCGTAACATAGTCTTCGAATTTAGGTCTTTGGATAAGTAGATTTGAGCCTTGTCTTTTCGTTTTTTGGGTAGAATTTAACTAGGATTAAAAGCCATGTATTTTTGGTAGATTGTAACTAGGACCCAAAACTATGTAATTTTCAATTTTCCAATAATGTAAATTTTTATTCAATCAATGAAGAGAATAATTCAATCATGTATTTAGTTTTTTTTTTTTTTTTTTTTTTTTTTTTTTTTTTTTTTTTTTGTATAAAAAATAAGTGGCCACTCCATATCACTTACCCAAAAAGAGAGGTGCCCTAAAAAGCACTCCAAAAATCTCTTTTTTTTTTAGAAGCAACTTTCGAGGTCTCTCACAGTGGTGACTATAATAGGGATGTCGAGGGCTAAGCTTCGTATTAGACTTAAATGACTAAATATGTACCCTTGTTTCGCATGATCTTGCATGATATAGTTGTTTGTTTATTTATGTTTGATGGGATGTTGTATTATATTTTTGTTGTATGATATTTTGTTTGTATTGTTTGTTAAAATCTTTCCCTAATTGTCATAATGTGTGCCATCCAAACCACAATGTATGCACCCCTTTTCAAAAAATTTGTGGTGGTAGTAACCATAGATTATCGGTCTTCATTAGATTTGGGTACCCAGTGGTCTCACCAACTCATAGCCCAAAGTCACTGGATCATTTCCTATTTGTTGGGAAATTTAGACCTCGATTGATAAAATTAACAAATTTTAAACCCAAGTTGTTAATTAGATTTATTATGAATAAAAATTGTCAAAACAAACAAACATCAATATCATGTCAAAATCATGTGCAACGGAAAAAATAAATTATAAGATATGATGACCTAGGAAAACTAATGAAACAAACTAGTTTCACAATAAAAAACCTGGGAGGAAACCTTCCCGAAAAACAATCCACTATAGTAAAGAGAAATTTTAGATCTAGTACAAAACCTTTATCCCTAGACTCTGCAGTCCCCGTAGATGAACTCACAGCAAAAACCTTCTACCGCTTCAGAATCTCTAAACTTTTCAATATATGAACGCTATCCTTTAATGATGCATGAATCTTAGTACGTGACTAACCAATTGCGCAAATCCTAGTATGCGACTTAATTACCAACTAGAAGAAGATTGTTGGCTGCAAAGTTCTTCACTTCATCAACAATGAAGATCAAGAAGCACTTGGTTACAAAATCCTAAGGCGCAAAAGACGCAGTAACTTCTTTCAGAGAGAATAAGGTATCAGTCACATTTTTCTTATATTCTCCTTGTATTCTCTTATGTGACGATCTCTAAAATAAGCCTTATATAGGTTTAGGGTTGTGAGAAAAGAAACCCTACATAAATACAAAAGCCTGGCCCAAAAATCAGATCTAAAAATTCTGATTTCCGTAACCTCGATAGATAGCAGGTGTCGAGATTTAAATTTCGACAGATACAGCTATCGAGGAGGTGTCGAGCAGGTGTCAAAGAGACAAAAGCTTTCTTGATCGATCCACCAGCTGTTAAGAAGGTGTCAAGATTGCAATAACAATCAATTGAAGAGCTCGATAGATAGCCTAGCTATTGAGAGGTGTCGAGCAACTAACGAATTATCTGTCCGCAGGTGTCAAGTTATCTGTCCAGTTTTAATGAACAACTTTTCTTCACTTGTTTCTTGGTCCAATCTTCATGACTTTAATACTAGACTTGAACAACATGTTTCTTGAAGTATTAAACACATCCTAGATTTACCCAATTACAAGTAAAGTGCGTTTTATTAAAGGATTAGCCAACTATATAAAAGAATGACATATATTCTTAACAAGTGAAATACATATATCCTAACACTATTGATTGTAATGGACAAACCATGTCGTTTGGACCAATGCAATGTTTATTACATTACAAGTTAGGAGGTGTAACGTTCTAGCTATGAGAAATAATGAAACAACAAACCCACCTTACAATATAATGACTTAGAACCTACTCTTAGGTCGGTCCCGATTAAAATTGCATTGCATGTTGTGTGTGTTTATTTTGGTTGATTAACGGATGTGGATGGGGTCTTAGCTTTAATTAACCTGACCAAGCCTGTCATTAGGGGAGAATCTAGTCAAGATTTGAAGGAAGGCTACAAAAAGAACCTAAGCCCGACACTCAAGCCAATTGCTCCAGTTCCAAGCCCGTCACTCCCATCACAATACTAAAGCCTTCAAGCATAGAAGAGACTCTACTGCTACAACATCACATCCCCATCTTTGACCTCCAAGATAGCTTAAGCCACAAGAAGTTTGAAGCTTCTAACAATATGGCAGAAGAAGGAGAACACCCAAACACAAAGGAACCCATGAACGCCCAAGAGCTATTCAACACCATGGTAGCTAGTCAGATTCAGCTGAGGGAAGACATGAACCGTATGATGCAATAGTTTCAAAATTCGAAGAGAAATCAAGAAGAGGACAAGAATGATCATGATCCACCAATCGTAGAGAGTTAGAAGAAGATCAATGAGAGGATGGATAAAATGGAGGAGATGATTAGAAGAGCCCGTAAGATAGAAGAACTTATGCACTACGATGCCCTCTCACTTTTTCCTGATGCGAGGCTGCCACCCAAGTTCAATATGCCAACCTTGGACAAGTTTGATGGGACAGGTTGCCCGAAGTCCCATCTAAAGATGTATATGAGGGCTATGCAATCCTTAGGCATGACCAAAGAAGTACTTGCTCAAATTTTCCAAAACACATTGACCAGAGCTGCTTTTAGGTGGTTCCTCAATATAGATGATATAAGAGCAAGAAGTTGGGAGGACATCTACTGAGAGTTTCACAAGCAATACAAGTACAATATAGAAGTAGACATCACAGATGGGAGGACATCTATCGAAAGAATCCTTCTCTACTTTCATTACCAAGTGGAGAGTCAAGGTAGCATAGATGATGAGTAGGTTAAGTGAGGAGGAATTGTTAGCCATGGTTGTAAAAAATTTATTGCCTATATACCACAAATATTTGTTTGCACAATATTTTCCCAATTTTAAAGCTTTAATTGCTACTAGAACCCAAATTGAGGATGTTATAAACAATGGTACTATAGAGACTGGTGACCTTCCAAGGTTTAGAAAGAATGTAGGATCTAATTCCAAGACTGCAAAAATTTCCAACATTCATAAAAATAATCCTTATCAATTGATTGCACCTATGCAAGTACCACAAGGGCCTAGGCCTAAGAGGGAATTTCATGAGTTGTACATGCCCACAAGCCAAGTGTATGACAAACTAAAAGCAAAAGGGTTACTAATCAGGAAGTTGACTATTGTTTCACCCTTCATCATGAAATTCAAAACCTAATAAACAACAAGGTGATTGCATAAGGCCTATCATCACTAACAATCCCTTACCCAATCAAAACTTTGGGAAAGGACCGAGGATTAATTGCTTGATGACTGAAGAAGAAAATAAGGAAGACCTATCTGACTTGATCTATGACCTACTCGAATGCTTCATAATGACGTGGGAAGAATTAATGGATAGGACATCGACTACCACCATAGGATATGACACATGGAATGAAATACAAGAACCCGAGAACTATCCAGCGTCCACAAACGAAGGGAGACACTTCAAACCCCAAGAGAATAACCAAACACCCACAAGTGGAGGGAGATACTTCAAACCCTAAGACACCGATCCCTCTGATCCAACCAAAATTGCCCACATCACAAGGGGGCGGGGGGGAGACACTTCAAACCCCCACATTTAGAGACTGACAACCCAGTGGAAGCTTTGAATAGATCTACCTAACAGACGCCTGCTGAAGAAGATGAAGTTAGTCCACATCTTGTGCTCTATTTAACCTTATGAAAATGGTCTCATCAAACAATTTAAACACAAAGATCAATGCCCTATTTGTAATGCAAGCCCAACATTTTTTTTTGTTTTTTATGAAAAACTTATTTGAACTTGTATTTAAAATGAGCCATGACATTTAGAATTCCACATCTTTTTTGCTTTTTCTTTTTGTTTTGGATTTTTTTTTTCTTTTTTTGAAGAATTAAAAAAAGGTGATCAAATTTTATCTCAACACATCAAAGTCTTTTACTTATCCCATTACAAAGCCTATCTTGAATGTTCACTCTCTCCCCAAGTTTCAAAAGTTCGATCCATTTCTATCTTTCATTCTCAAATGCGCCTTGCCCCTAGTTCAAAGAGTTTGGTCAATTGGTTTAAAAATATTTCAACTTGTAATCCTCATTGGGTTTTAGGACTTCAAAACTTTCCCAAAGCATGAATGGGTTCAACATCTTCTCAATAAAGCCAATAACATACTCATGATCTTGGGCTCTCTTCCTTTTTAAAAAGATTTTTGAATTTTGACCCAAAAGCTAGGGCATGTTATGACTTTATGGCTCAGTGCCTTCCTCCAAAGTCTATGGTATACTCATGATCTTGGACTCTCTTGATTTGAAATTTTTTTGAATGGGCCCAAAACTTAGGGTATATCATGGCTTTGTGGATCATCTTTCATCTTCTTTTGAATTTTTCCTTTCAAAAATTATTATTATTATTATTATTATTATCTTTAAATTTTTTGAAAACTCATCCTTCTTTTTTTTTTTTTTTTTGAAAATTCAAATCTTGAGAAAAAAAAAAAAAACATTTACAAAAGCTTCTTTTTTCAAAAAGCCTTTTCCTTAAAAAAAAAAATTTTCTTTGCAAAAAAATTCTTTCTTGAATTCTTTTTCTTTGCAAAAGATTGTTTTGAAAATTCCACTTCTAAGAAAAAAAATAAAATAAAATAAAATAATTTACAAAAGACTTTTTTTCGAAAACTTTTCTCCTTTGCCTTTTTTAAAAATCCCTTTCTCAAAAGATTTAAAAATTCTTTTCCTCGAAAAATTTTCTTTGCAAAACATTTATTTTCTTGAATTCTTATTCTTCGCAAAAGATTTTTTTTGAAAATTTTGCTTCTTAAAAAAAAATTATTTAAAAACAATTATATTTTATGAAAAAAATTCTTCTTTGAAAATTCATCTTAAAAAATATTTACAAAAGATTTTAAAAAAAAAATTTCTTTTCCTTGAAATTTTTTTTCTTTGCAAAACATTTTTTTTCTTGAATTCTTTTTCTTGGCAAAAGTTATTTTTTTCCCAAAATTTTCAGTTCTAAAAAACAATTATTTGCAACAGATTATTATTATTATTATTTTTTGAAAACTTTTCTTCTTTACAACATATTTCTTTTCTTGGATTCTTTTTCTTTGCAAAGGTTTTTTTTTTTTTTTAAATTCAATTTCTAAAAAATATTTACAAAATATTTTTTTTTTTTGGAAATTTTTCTTCTTTACAAAATATTTCTTTTCTTGGATTCTTTTCTTTGCAAAAGATTCTTTTTTTTTTTTTTTTTGGAAATTCAACTTCTAAAAAAATATTTACAAAAGATTATTCTTTTTTGAAAACTTTTCTTCTTGAATTGTTTTTCTTTGCCAAAATTTCTTTTTGAAAATATTTAAAAAAGATTTTTTTTGAAAACTTTTCTTCTTTACAAAAGAAGTTTTTTGAAGTAGCCCTTTAGGTAGAACATATTTTGGCCCTCCTCTCGAAGCCTATGAATCTCTCATCATTTTGGGCCTTGGCATGCAACGAGGAGGCCAAAGATTAGGGAAGTTTGTATTGAATTTGTAGGGTGTTGGATGCTAAGTCCATAGCATACTAGTTACCTTAGACCTAAAGTCCTCTTTTTCAAAAGGGCATTTTCAACTTAGGCTTATGATAGCAGTTAGGTTATGGTCTTATGAACTTTTTAGGTTAAGATATACCTTTGGACTTAGGGATAAGCCTCTTATATGTGAGAACTTCTTTTCTTTTATCCCAAAACATCTTAGGGTATACCATAACTTTAGGGTCATCCCTTCATTTTTTTACATCTTTCATTTGTCCTTTAGAATTAGGTGAACACACGTTGTATGGTTGAACATACAAGAGATATATAATGGGTATCCTTTTTGATAGGATCTAAGATCTCTCTAGTGTGGGTTGGCTCCTTAAGGCTAGAGGGATAGATAAGTAGGTCACTCAAAACTTGGTGGGCTATGATTTCAACTGAGGGCCTAAGTAGACCCCATAGTGGATTGAAAGCAAACCTTTAACATACTCAAAGCCTATTATAGGCGATGGCAAAGATTGTGAGTTGGTGGGATGAACTCCGGAAGTTTTTGGCCTAAATGGAGCCTTCCATCTACCTACTCATCACCAACTGAGGTTAAGGGACAAAAGAACCAAGTGATGTGTGTGCAAACAAGTATTGAAATAGCTTTTATTAAGTTCAAGATATATGACACGTAGGAATTAAACTCATCATCCCCAGTGGAGTCGCTACTGTGTACACAACGGAAAATGTTGAGGCCACCACCTAGTTATATTGTCTAGGAACCATGAATATAGCGTCCTTTTGAGAAAAGACTACTGATCTTACTACCAAAGTACGGGTTAGGAGTTTAGGTACAGTTTTGGGAAGGTGTTAGGCATCCAAAGCTATCCAACCCTAAGGCTGGCCTCCTTTCATTGTGTCTTATATCTTAACCTTATTAAAGGCACGTTCAATACTTGTATTCTAACTCACACACACACTAGCATACATTTAAGTATACAACATGGCATCATTCATCCCAAACCCTAACCATACATCTATTCATGCTCATCAAGCAAACCTAACATATATCTATCATGGCAATCATCTCATCACAAATCGCATCATACATCTATCATGGCATCTCATCAACTTAGCATTCATCATGTCATCATATCGCATCCAAGGCTTGTAAGCATTCATACATCATGTTAAGGCAGCAACATAAACATCAAAGGATTAAATTGGGAACATGTAGATCACCAAACACATTCATGCTCATCATCAAAACATGTTATCAATCAAACATTGATAGGCCAAGAATGTATTGACTCCTTGTGATGAATTAATTGATTAATTAGTCATGTTTATTAATTAATCAAATTAACATGCAAAATTTGTGGTAGCACAAACTAATCACCAATTATCTAAAGTATGCAGCAGAAATTAAATTGACACGGTGACTTTTTTACGAATGGAAAAAACCTACACAGTAAAAACCTCACCGGGTGATTTTAAGGTCACCACTCCCAAAAATCCACTATTATCAAAACAAGCAGTTAAAAGTAAAGGAATTCTAGCACCTTATACCAACCTACAGTTGAACCCTTACCCCAATACCCAATTGGACTTGTTCTGTAGTGACAATCTCTCATTTTCAATGCACGGCTCCTAGTATGTGACTAACCAATTGCGCGGATCACAGTACGCGACTTGATCACCAACTTGAGAAGGATGTTGGCTGCAAAGTTTTTTTATTCATCACATTATAAAGATCATGAAGTTGCTTGGTCACAAAACCCTATGGTGTACAAACACAACAGCTTCTTCAAGAGAAAGAAGAACTAGGGCAAACTAGGTTTACGACCCTTAAAATAATCCTTAGATATGTTTAGGGTTGTGAGAAAAGAAATCCTAAACACATACTCACAGATTGGATGAAAAATAGCTCTGAAAAACTGAGTTTCATAAACATTGATAGATAGCCATCTATCGAGCTAGTTGTCGAGCCACGGACTTCAGCAGCTTTTAAATTTCGATAGATGCTAGTTGTCGAGTTTTAAAATCCAGCACTTCATCACTTTATTCTTGGACAAACTTGCATGGCTTTAACACTTGAACTTGAAATCTTGTTCCTTGAAGTATTAAACATATCTTAGATCTATCCAATTATAAGTAAAATGCGTTTTGTCAAAGGATTAGCCAATTACATAAAATGTTGACATATGTTCCTAACATGAATCATATATGTCCTAACAATTTTCCCCTTTGGTAATCCGTCACAAAATCACAACAAACAAATGAACATATGAGAGAAGTCATAAATACTCAACTTATACTCACTTGTTGGATACAATAAAATCTATCCTAACACAAACTCTTGAAAAACTTTGCTAGAAGAAATTTTATGACAAGAAGACTTTGACAACCTGTATTTCTGAAGCACTTTAAACAAAACTCATCAAAACATCTTAGTGTAAAACAAAAATAATAGATTGTATACATTATATAAGAAACATGTGTATAAAGATAGAAAAGAAACAACACGTGGAGAGATAGGTGAAATAACGTACATCAAAAAATATATAAATCAAATATAAATACAATGTATGTCAAAATGGTCACAAGACCAGTATACAAGATATAATGTATCTGAAATAGAAAGAAAAGAAAAGATACAAGTATCCTCACTACATCCTTCAATATACATTCCCTCTATCTCTTAAGCTAACCCTCCCCCTATAAGTATGCCTACTCTCATATCAAAAATACTTTCCCTTTTTGTCACGAGGGACAAAGAGCAAGTAAATCAAGTAGACATCTTATTATCACTAGGCGAGCCAACATCATCATCCTCAGCATCATCAGCACTGCCAGAGCCATCGTCACTCTCATCCTCAGAAGCTAGCAGAGATGGAGAGGAAGCCACTGTGAAACCACCCATCATAGCCCGTCGTTGAGCAATACGACCGACACGGGTATTCACCTGACACAACTCATCGCTGAGAGTGTCAAGGCGAGCATCCATGCGCATAAGCTGTGCCATGATGGCCTCAAGTGTCATTCCACCCGCTGAAGAAGAAAGAGCGGAGGTGGATGGAGCAGTAAAAGCTAGAGGAGCTTCTGTCTCTGGTCGAGGCTGCCTCGAGCGAAGTTGTGCAAGACTCTGCTTAATGGTAGCAGTGTCAATGGCACACATATACGAGAAGTAGGGAGACTTAGGATAAGAGATAGAGAAATGGCGAAGGAGTCTCGTGATAGCAGAAGGAAAAACGAGCTTATCATAAGTCGCTATGTCCTTATAGACATCTATAAGGGAGAGTATAAAGTGTGAAGGAAAGTCGATAAAGATATCCTCAATGAGAGACAACAAAAATCGAGCACGAGGCTCTGTGATAGTATTGTAGTGAGACAATGGATGGAGAACTAATGTCATCACCATGTTTAGGAATCTCAAACCTTTAGCAAAGGTCGAGCAGGGGGTGTTTTGACAGCCACCCCAAGATGATGGTGTCTCACAAAATAGAGATACAAGTTTGTCTTTGGACACTATCCTCAGATGCGCACAGCCAGGGTAGGCAGGATGAGCTACCCTAGGCATGTGTAGTACCTTGGAAACAATTTTCGAAGTAATTGCCATCTGTATACCTCGAACGCAAGTAGATTGAGTTATAGAGTAATCAAATCCGTGCATATTGGATTAGAACTCTTACATGATCACGGAAAGGCACGTGACTGGGACGCCACAAAGTGACTCCCAACCCCTATTATGGATGACAGTGGGTAGGTTAGTATCAGAAAAGTTTGACAAAACGACTTGGCATTCTGAATGAATGCCATGTAGTGAAAAGTTCTTCGAGAAGTCCGATTTGGCCTTCTCATCACGAAACTAGACATGAGAGGGAGTGGGCTCAGATGGAGAAGAAGAAGATGATGCCCCAAAACGAAGAGGGTTCCAAAACAAAGTAGATTTACGTTGACGTGCCATGATGCAACTAACGTAAGAGGGAGAGAAAGAGAGAAAGAGAGGGAGACAATAAGAAAAGTACTAAGAAGTTTTAATATCAAATGATAAAAACAGGAAGGTACGTATGCATGAAAATGCATGAACATGTGACATGCAAATTTAAATGCATCATAGGCTCAGCCCAATCTAAACCTACCAACATACATCATATCAACAAATTTAAAATGCATCTAAAATGCATGAAACATTGTTATAATGCGAGTGTGATGCAATGCATGAGGTTTTAAACTAATTTAAGCAACACCCATCCCAAAAATTGCACAAAACCTTCATCAATTGTGAAAAACCCCAAAATTTTTCAAAAAAACCAAAACCTAGATCTAAATGCATGAAATGCATGAAGAATGAAAGATAAAGAGATCATACCAAGTGATTAAAGACAAGAACGAGCCGAAAATCATGTGGAGTGAGGGTTTAGAGAGAGAAAAGTCAGTTTGGGAGGTGAAAAGATTGAAATCTGTCCAGAGAGATCGAGGAGAGTAGATCTGAAATCATGAGGATCCTATTTATAGGAAAATCATAAACCTCGATTGATCGAGAGCTATCGAGAAGCTATCAAGGTTTAAAACACACCTTGTAGCTATCGAAGAGCTAACGAGGAGGTATCAAGGATCTAAGAGAAAAGAAGCTCGATGGATCGAGGTAGCTATCGAGAAGCTATTAAGGAGACAGAAAGTTTCTCGATTGACCAAACTCGCTATCAAGAACTATCGAGATTGTGACAAAGAGAAGCTGAGGGGTCTCGATAGATAGCCTAGCTGTCGAGAGCTATCGAGATTGCTTAAAAACAATTTTTCAAGGAAGAGAAAAACATAAATATAAATGCAATCAAGCATGCTACTCAAACAAAGATCCAACCAACATATAAGGCTCTCAAAATCATCTCTCAACAATAAAAATGATAAGTATTTAGATCCAAAACACACACACACACACTAAACAAGTTTAACCAATTTTATTTTTGAAAAACAAGTTAAGACAGTTTAGTGAACATACATTATCACAAGTATTCCCTGTGATGGCCAAATCACATTGTACATACACATGTATCAAACGTAACAAAGAATATTGCGTGTTGTGTGTGAAGAATATTGCAAGATTGCATAAGTGTCTACATGTTATAACGATTTGAGATATGACAAAATCACTTTAACTCACACACAATCATAATTTTTTGATGGGGACTATCACTTTCGAGGTACATTCTATAACTCCCACATCTCATAGAATACATGCTTGCAATCATATATAAAGCATTTTGATCTTTTTGCTTTTATTTTTCTTTGCATATTTTTCTTTTAAGCAAACCATGCATGGGCATATAAGAGAGAGAAACGAAATACTTAATTATGTTAAGCATTTGACATTCCACTTTTGCTATGCCGAAACATACAAATGTCATTTCATGATTGGCAGGCAATAGTGGTGAGATGGTTATTTATGTCTTTCTCTTAGAATTTTCTAGTCCACTCTATAAAAAAGAGTGATACAAGTGTTAAGTACACGAGATTACTTAATCTTACTCATCACAAACATGAGCCACAAAACTCACTTGCTTAGTTGTGCATAGAGATGCTCATTTAAGTTACAAAAGATACAAAGTTTATAAAACTTTGTTTTAATCGCCATCTAAGGTACACAAGTACCAATGTACACAATCACACACTGTTTTTGTATTTTTTATTTTTATATGAAAAACAAAATAAAAGAAAATTGAAAAGAAAACAACCAAAAACATGCTAAATAAATAAAGTAATGCATAAAACTAGACTGACTCAAAACTAAAAAGCAAAACACAGAAGTAATGCGAAACCAAAAACAAGAAGGAGAGAGAGAGAGAAAGAAAGTAACAAAATCACTTGGAGCCTTTTCCTTTCACACCTTGGAAGAACCTTTCTGTTCAAGTTCGAAAGGAACATGAGGGCTTTAAGAAGATCTCCAAGAGGAGAAAAGGAGGATGGAAACTGATTCTGGCTTCCCGATGTGATCATGCTATTACTCTGTTGAGTGGCTAACCACTTATAACAATTAGGTCGAGTATGTCCAGTTGTGCCATAGTAATGACAGAAATGCTGCTTTTTCTGCTTAGGCTTTTGAGAGTTTCCCTTCTTAGCCCTAGGGTTCTTAATCTCTTTCTTATCAAGCTTAGGGGTGCTCCTAAGATAGATTTACCTTTGTCTACGTTCTCACTAGCTAATTCATTTTTAACATCATTATTCTCAGTTTCAACATTAGTAGGAGAAACAAAAGCAGTAGTACTAGTAGAAGCAATACTAGGAGAAAAGAAATCATACCCTAAATCGGTTCGATCGGAAGCTGATTTCTGAAGACTAAGTATCTCATCGAGCTTAGCACTTGAAGTCCTTTCCAACTGGGCTTTGACTTGGAACAGTTTTGCCTTAAGCTTCTTGGACTTCTCAGCCAAGAAATTATTCTCAAATCTTAGTGCTCCAATAGTCTGATTAACTTTATCAAACTTTGTAGAGATTTCTTCTCGCTCAAGCTCCACATCACTAACCTTCTTGGTGGCTAACCTATACAACTTCTCATACTTTTCTGAGACCTTGTATAACTTTGCATAGGTTGTGTAGATGTCATCTTATTCATCCATTTTCTCAAACTTAGACTCCACCAGTTTCTCTTATTAATCCACAACTTCAACAATCCCTTCGGTAGGATTTACAGTGGTAGTAAAGGCATTTAAAATTCCATCATCCTCATTATCGGAGTCATCCTCAAGCTCGGTGTGGCTCAAGGTAGTAGCAAGTGCCTTGCTTTTTTTGATGGTCTTAAGATAGGTAAGGCACTCTTGTTTCATGTGACCGAAGCCTTAACACCCAAAACACTTTGGTACTAAGAGAATAGTGTACTGACCGCCATCCCTAGCATCCTTCTTCCCTTTGTCTTGTCTCATAGACTAAGAAGAACTCAACTGTCTACGATCTTTGTCTGGCATTCTTCATGAACTTGTTGAATTGCTTGGTGATGTAGGACTTCATCTTAGAATTTTCGTCGTCTGAAGACTCATCAGTGTCATTGCTCTTAGCTTTCAAAGCCATGCCCTTGCTCTTGCTTGATTTCCTTATCCTCGTCAAACCCAACTCATAGGTTTGTAGATTTCCAACCAGCTCAAATAAAGGAATTTTGTTGATGTCCTTTAATTCCTTAATGGCAATGATCTTGGCATGGAATCTCTCAGGTAGAGATCTAAGCACCTTTCTCACAATCTTGGGTTTAGGAATGGTTTCCCCAATATTAAAAGCTGAGTTCACTATGTCCTTGAGCTTGACATAGAACTCATCAAATGGCTCATCCTCCTCCATCTTGATCTCTTCAAAGCTTGTAATGAGCCTCTGAAGTTTTGAATCCTTGACAACCTTGGTTCCTTCATAGGTTGTCTGGAGAATGGTCCATACTTCCTTAGCAGTTTTAGTAGAAGATATTTTCTTGAATTCCACATTTGTGACTGCACTGAATAGAGCATTCAATGCCCTGCTACTAAAGTTTATCGCCTTGATCTTAGCATCATCCTAGTTAGCCGGCGCTTCCGTAGGCTTAGTCTAGCCTATCTCCATAGTTTGCCACACTTTCTCATCTAAAGACTACAAGAATGCTCTCATGCATACTTTCCAGTATGCATAGTTAGTGCCATCAAATAAAAGAAGTATAATAAGAGACTGTATCCATGACAAATAGGGGTCAATGGATCACATAGTAAAAATTAACCCTAATCAGAGTGTGCCTACTTTGATACCACTTGATAGGCTAAGAATGCATTGACCCCTTGTGATGAATTAATTGACTAATTACTCAAGTTTATTAATTAATCAAATTAACATGTAAAATGCGTGGTAACATAAACGAATCACCAATTATCTAAAATATGCAGTGAAAATTAAATTGACATGGTGATTTGTTTATGAATGGGGAAAACTTACACGGCAAAAACCCCACTGGGTGATTTTAAGGTCACCATTCTCGAGAATCCCCTATTATTAAAACAAGCAGTCACAAGTAAAGGAATCCTAGTACCTTATACCAACTTACAATTGAACTTTTACCCCAATACCCAATTGGACTTATTCTGTAGAGACAATCTCTAATTTTCAATGCACGGCTCCCAGTTCATTCATATGTACATGCATGTTGTTTGTTTAATCCTTTCTTGATATATGTGTATAAAGTTGATGCCTCGTTTTTTATTCATGATATGACTTGCTTACTGTCATATTGATGTTCATTGCTTCACTGTCATGTTCGGGGTTGCTGCCTTGCCTTGAGATGTAGATAGGGTTTCACATGCTAAGGTTTCTCATATGTGTTTGGCTCTCTATTGCTTTATGGATAGATATGTGTTTTGAGGATGAATGATGTCATGCTGTATGTTAGATGCATGCTAGTGTGTGCGTGAGTTAGAATACAAGTGTTGAATTTGCTCTTTTATAAGGTTAAGACATAAGACATAACAATGGGAGGCCAACCTTAGGGTTGGGCGATTTTAGGTGCCTAACACCTTCCCAAGAATGTACCTAATCTCCAAACTCATACTTTGGTAGTAAGATCAAAGGTCCTTCCTCGAAAAGGGCGCTATATATATGATTTCTAGACCATTGCAAAAACTAGGTGGGGACTTCAAAAAGACCCCTTGTGTCCACAAAGACTCATCTAGTAGTGACGAGGATAATATTTTGACCAATGAGCAAGTGGCTTGATTTCTCCAACAACATTTCGATCGAAGAGGTAATGATATTATGCTCTCTGGGGTTATACACGTAGCACATCACATTAGGAGCCGATGTTTAATGGAGACAACTAGTTTTTCATCCTAGTACCACACTAGTTTTGGTAGGGTTCTTCATTATTTACCCATATCAAGGAGGGAGGAGGCCTAGAGGTTAACGAGCTTGAGGATGAGCTCATGTTCGATGTAGACGTAGACTTAGAGTCTAATGACGTGAATGGGCTAGGCCTTGGCACTCCTAGGCACAATACTCGTAGATTGAGGTTTTCACCGTGTTAGGCTGGATAAGAGACATAAATTGGAGAGATTGATGAGGGCATTGACGACACTCATCTACAACATGACTTCAAGACACATCCTTCAGCTCAAGCTTGGAAGGCTCAGGTATGCTTCTTTTTCCCTTCCACATGTCAATTTAGGATGTGTATATATGTGTGTAGATACCGTATTTTGTCCGCCCACGATTTGCATGCCGAACCCCAAAAATTCTAAAAATATTATCTTTTCTCCATGGGGTCACGGAAACATCTAGATTGATGTGGCACAACTTGTTCGAGTATCGGAACACTTGAAGTGCCTTTTTTGGTCAAATTAACCAAAATGCCCTTAGTTAACCTTAGGTTGACCAAAAGTCGAACGAGATCAAAGTCCACCCGAAACAACATTTTTCATGCTTTTACATCAAACTTGAGTCACTCAAAGATTTTTGGCAAATTTGACCAAGTTTGACTCGACGTTGACTCCCAAGGGCACCAGAAACCCTAATTTTGATCTAATCATCAGAACAGGTTAGAACCAACGTCATTGTGAAGATTATCAAATTCCTTTCCAATGACTATTCATGGGTCAAAATCAGAGTTAAAATGGTTGAGATATCTAGAAAACAAAGCAAAGCCCGTCAACATGCTTCTTAATGCCATAACTTTTGATCCAACCATCGTATTTCCAATTTCTTTATTTTTATAGAAACTAGACATCCAAGCTTTCCAAGGACACCAAGATTAGGTCAATTCGAGTCGAGGAGGACCTTCAAATGTGCGTCCAAAACTGAACCAGGAAAAGCTAAAATTGCTGATGTCAACAGGGGTGGCTGGCGACCCTTGTATGGCCGCTGGTGGGGGCCGACGGCCACTCAAGGGCCGATGGAGGTTGAAGGGTCATAATTCCACTATAATTGCTTCCAAGCCCCTTATTTTGCCCAAAAAAAAAAGATTTTGGGCAGTTTTCTAGGCAAATTCTCTCTCTCTTCTCTTTAATTTCTCTCTCAAACATATCCAAACACCTTTGATTCTTCTCTATTCTCTACAATCACAAGGTAGTTTTCTTACTCTTAATCTTTCTCTCCTTGGTTCTATACCTTGGACATGAGGCTTAGGGGTATGGATGTAGCCTTTTAGCTACAATCCACTCCCATTTCTTTTTCTAGCATGTTCTTGCTTTATCTTGTATGTTTTTAGCTTTATCTTGCTTTGTAGCATGTTCTATGGTTTTTTTAGCATTTTTCCTTGCTTTTTGCCATGATTTATCGCTTTAATGTTGTTGGCCTAGCCTTCTTGGGTTAGGATATTTCTAAATTTAATGTTTGTGATTAGATCCACATGCTTTTAGTCTTCTTGACATGTTTATGCTTAGATCTACATGTTTACGCTTAGACCTACGTAGCTTTTTCTTTCTATGATATGTTTATGTTTAGATCTATGTCTCTTTAGGCCCTGTGTCCTGCCTATGCTTAGATCTATGTGTTTATGTGCTTTGTGCCATACTTATGTGCTTAGATCTATATGTTGGTTGCTATGCCATGTGCTTCTATAGCCCTTTTGCTCCTTGATGTCTCTCTTTCTTGTGTTTTGGCCCTTATTGGTTGGGTGTAGATCTAGATCCCATTGTCTAGGCCTACATCCACACACCTAGGCCTATATTAAAGAATTTGGATCATTTCCCTATATGCATGTGTTATGTTCTTATTCAATTAGGATATTGAACTTTGCATGCAAAACATAAAGCTCTTTAGCTTGATTTTGACTATTACCTCAGTCAATTTATTCACAATCAAACAAAAAAGTGATTAGTAAACTCGAAACTCGAAGATTAAGGCCAAAAAGGGTCTCAATCAGAAAAATATTAACTTGAGAATGTTTTGTGAAAAACTCCTTCTTTGATTCACTATTTCTAGTGAATCTTGTGTTTTTCCTTAGGATTTTTTGTGTGTGTTGAAAAGGTACCATGTATGATTTTTTATAGTAAAAAAAATGGGGTTTGGAACGGCTTCCAAATGATGTGGGATTCGTTCCAAAACCAAACTTTAATGCAAAAAAACTTGTCTTTCATAGTGTGCGCGCCTAGATGAGGCTTTTGGGCCTAGACTCACCTGGGCTCACAACTTACTTGTAACGTGGGCTTTGGATTTCCTACTTTGGGTCGTTCTCGGCCCAGAGACTCAATGAAGTTTTCTCTCCCTTTCTCTCTCTTTCTCTCTTTCACTCTCTCGCTCCCTTACTTTCTGTATCACTCCTTTCCTACTTTCTATTTCTTTTAGAACCTCTTGACAACCAACAACCTCTTCTTCTCCAACTTCTCTTATTTATAGCACTCGATTAGTGGGGTACTATGATTACTTTTGCAGTTAGTGGTTTCAAGGGTCTAATGCTGTTTTCTTTAGGTGGATGTTTGGTAGGAGTGGCTTTGGAACTAGTTCCCGTTGGAGGTGGATGCTCGGAGGCGGTGTTTCTCAGAGTTTTACCAGGCATCTGAGATACGGTTTTCCTGTGCAGTCGTTCTTCGGTGGCAATGAGATTTGCCAGTCGCAGAACCATGAGCCAGTTTTTCAACGACTGGATAACAGGTTTTAGGCTAACCGCAGGGTCACGGGGCACATATTTGTGTCCCTTGTGGGCCTTCATCCCAGCTTTTGATAGGGGAGTTCGTAACCACGGGCCATCCTGTGGAGCTTGGGCCCAAGGCCCAGATGTTCTTGGGGACCTGGTGTTGTACATATAGTTTCTGGAACTCTAGCATGTGAATGCATGCCAGTGTATGTGTATGCATTCATGAAGCATGTGCACGCAAATCTTGAGCATGCATGCACATACGCATGCCTGCGTACGCATGCCTTTGGTTTCCATGTCCTTTATTTTCTTCATTCATAAAAGAGTTATATTTTTCCTAAAACACTTTCCTCAAGTCAATTTCAATCTGATTGAGCCCTAAACTAACTTTGGGCTTTAGAATTCCAACATCATTGGAGAATAGGGGCCCAAGTCATAAGGAATACAAAATGCACTATCTATAAATGTCCCTATTCATCACCCTTCTAGGCCAAGTCTCTTGAATTCTACTTAAGTTTCTCTTAGTGAATGTTATGGTATGATAAGAACTATCACCACAAGCACTCTTGACGGTCGCCAAATTGTCATGCAATACAAAATGTAGAATAATAAGAGCAATGGCGAAGTCCAACCAAAGGTACACAGTTTTCCTTGAAACCAAAGCTAGTCATGGCCTCGATACGTCACCATTCTACCACCCATTGGATGTCCACAGAAGTAAGATACTTCAATAGTTCACTAAGCTTAACAAGATCCATCTCTTTGTCTTAAATCTTGCAATCATGATAATGCTTTGGTTGATACCGATTAGATGAATAAGGGGAGGATGAGTCAATTTGAGCTTCTTGTACAACCATATTTGAGGGAGAGAAAAAGAGAGCATGAGTGTGAATTGAAAAAGGAGAGATAAAAGAAAAAGACAAAAGTGAGAAATATTCAAAGACGATATAAAGAGCCTTGATGGGTTGAAAACCTAAAGGTGATCCATGCAAAAATTAGAGGAATCCTTCTAGGTTGAGGAAACCTAGGCAAGAATTAGGGATCATACCTGAAGAAGAAGAGGACTTCCCACAAAGAGTGTTGCTTCCTCCCCATGAACAACATCCAAACGATTAAGGGTTTCGGCCAAGATAATGGCTAGTGAGCTCCCACTCCCTAGATGTTTAACTACATAAAGAATTTCAGGATCCACATGAGGTGTTTTATGCACCAAGAAGAACCTTGCAAGAATGAAAAGGAAAAAAGCATTGAGATGATGGGAAAATTTCATTCTAGCCAATGGAACCTCTTTCTTAGAGAAATACTTGAAAACCATGAAGATATTCATCTTATTGGACTTACACCATCTCTTTGTCATAGATAGAGGAATCCTCAAAAGTTGATGAGTTTGGTCAAAAAGATCTTCCTCGAGTGTAGGAAGAATGATAGCACTAAAGTCGTGCTCACCCATGATTGCACAAAATTCCTTAAGAGCGGGGCATAATTTCGCACCATTGAATTGGAAAACACGCTAAGTAGGAATCCAAAACTCAATAGCTACATGCAGAAGAGGCTCATCTGCTTTGATTTATTGAAAGAAAGAAATACAAGAGAGACCAAGAGGGATGAGAGCATCCTTGAAATTGAGATTAAGCTTGTTAATCCACATAGAGACGTCCAAATAAGTGAATTCTGCCATTGGGGAACCTTGTCGACTGGTTCCTAAGCTTAAAACATGTTTTATGAAGGTTTGGAAACCTCTCATGGCTGTTTTATAATGGAAAAAGTCAGCTAGAGTTTTTTGCTTGGCAGCATGCATATGGTCCTAGATGCATACACTTGTAGGCTCATGTTCACTAGAGTTTTAGATTCCCTTTCTTATTTGGAATGTTATTTCCACACCAAGGCTTCTTTCATGATTCCTATGGCTTAAGGGATTGCTCAAGACAGAATTCAAACTCAGAATGTCATTCAAAGCAAAGAAAAAAAGCAAGATAATATAAAATGCATACACATCCCATGAGTTGTAAATAAGTACATATCCTAAATTAAAAGCAGAAATGTAAAGATGTTCTTAAATACAACCCAATGTCTCAAATAAAATGTAAGTGCAGAAGATATGCTAAAAAGAATTAGGAAAAAGAAAAAGAAAAGAAATTGGCTATATGTCTATGTTTGTCTATGTGTCTACTACAGGGATCACCGCTGGTAATGCCTCTTCCTTGGCCGAGAACTCAAGGTCGCTTCCTGATCATCATCATTGACTTGGGCATACCCACCAAGCTCGTAGATCTACTTGGATACTCGGTCACCTCCAGCTTGAGGTTCCTAGCAAGCCAAACCAACTCCTCATGCTCCACTACAGTGGGCCAAATTTGAAAATGGACAATGCTAATACTTTAAAAACTAAATTAAAGAACACTTTTGACCCTTGAAAATTGAGATTGTTTCATTTTAAACTTTTATTTTTCATTCCATTTCATATATGGCAATTCCAATAGAGACGTCTTGGATTCAAATCCTTAATTCTCTATTGTAACTATTGAATTTTTTTTATTAAAAAAATTGAAACATGAAAAATATAAATATAAAATTTGAACATGAAAAAAATCAAATGAAGTTAGGGGTATGTTTGGTAGATTATAATAGGCATTGTAATGTAATAGTTATTCCTATGATTTAACTATTTTTTAGTTTGGTTACATTTTTATTACGTAGAATAGTCATTTGTAATGTAATAGTTATTCCTATGATTTAACTATTTTTTAGTTTGGTTACATTTTTATTACATAGAATAGTCATTCCTGATAAATAGTTATTCTTCAAAATGAGGAATTACTATTACTCTCTAAAAAATGTGTAATAGTTATGCCTTTGTAGGTGCAATAATTTTTAAAATTAATATATTTCCAAATAAATAAACTTTTCATATACACATAACAATTATAAAAATAAAAAGTATAAAAAATAAGTCATCTCTTTTGAATTTAAAAAGTATTATTTTTAAGGAAACATAATTATATTAGTAAGATATTTCTAAAAATAAATCTTTAAGTTTTATTACTTAATGTTACAACTCAAAACCAAACTTATGAGTTATGCATAGGTTTATTTATTTCTATTATAACATATTTTATTCCCAATAATAAAGATTGAAACTTTACTGAGGAGAGTATGTTGTGTGTAGTATAACTTGCCCCACTCTTCCTCCCTTAAAAGTTATCATAATTTTTTAGTAGAGTTGTGGTATGCTTTTGTGGTAGAATTCTTTTCCATCTCTCATGTGTGTGTTTATTTCTCAAAAACCCCTGGTATGAAGTAAAACCCCTGGTATGAGGTAATCAAGGAAATACCAAACCCTGGGACAGCGAGTGCGGTGCACTCCCGGAGGAGTTAGTTTAGGACAAGCCCAAATAAAATCTTTTTATCGTCCGACAGACAGAGACTCTCAGTTAAACTTGCTGCCTTCGAGTTTACTTGCTTGACTTTATTTTACTATTCCAACTAATATTACTACTCTGTGTCTTCTTATTTTTGCTGAATACTACTCTCTGTCTTGATTGAACCAAGCACCCACCTTATTCATCCCAAAAAAAAAAACAATCATACATAGTTCACATCCGTACATCGTGTAATCAAAGTTCTCCAATTTCTTTCTCTCCCAAGTCCCTATTTTGCCAACAGCTTCCAAATCCAAATCCAAATCCAAATCCAAATCCAAATCACTAAAGCTATAGGGCTTTCAAGGTAAGCACTTTTCTTCAATTTGCTAAGAACACTTTTTTTTTTTTTTTTTTTTTTTCATTTTTTTTCTTTTGGTTCCCGAACTATATAGTCTTCTTCTACAATTGTAGTTGTTAAAAAATGGGAGTCAATATTGAATTTCAATTGGCTAGTGTATGCTGATAAATTGAATAATAGTAGTAAATAATGAAATGATGTGTCCAAATCCTAATCCTAATCCTCCGAGAAGAAAGAAATGGAGTGAGCCAGAAGAGAAAACCCTAATGGTAAAGTATGGAGAGATGGTGTGCGATGGGAGCCTGGGCAAGATGAAAACCCGTGAGAAGAAATTCAGACCCATTGCTTGTTATGTCAATTCGGTCCACCATGCCCGCGACCCTATTGCCTTCCCTTGGTTTTGGACTTGGAAGGATGTGTCCACCAAGGTCCAGAACATGAGGCACCAGTACTTGCTTGTTAAGCAAAAGATCAAGAAGCCCGACTCTGACGATGATTTTGATTGGCTTGAGGGCCTTACCCATTGGTCCAATTTTTTGAGGTATAAGGAGGTTTTTGGGGATGTTCCCATTGCCAATGCCAATGGTAATGGTACTACTAGTACTAGTAATGATTTGGTGACTGAGCCTGAGCTTGAGCCCGAGCCTGAGCTTGAGCCCGAGCCCGAGCCCGAGACTGGTTTCATTGGGAGGCGGATGAATATGATGGAGTTTGGCCAAATGGGTAATGAGGGGAATGGGGATTTTGCAGTGGCTGTGGCTGTGGCTGGGATTAATGATGTTGATGAGAATGGGGTGATGGGTTTGGGCTTTGACTATGATGGGGAGGAAGCCGAGGAGAATTACAATGGAAATGATCAGATGAGGAAGGGGAGGGATGATGGTTTTGTGTATGAAGAAGTGGAAATGAATGGGTCTAATTCTAAGAGGAAGAAGAAAACAAACAAGAAGAAGAAGCAGCAGCAGAAGAAGAAGAAGAGGAAAGTGTTGATGGGGTTGGAGAATAACGCTTGGGGATTTCTTGGGAACCAATTGGGGAAGTTGAGGGAATTGGAGGCTCACTTTGAGCAGCGTGAGGTGGAGAGACAGTGTGAGAGACAGAGGAGGGAGAGTGCTCGTGTGGAGATCGAAAAAGAATGGGAACAGAAATGGGAAGAGAGGGAGACAGAGAAGGAAGAGCATGAGAAGGCTAGAGAGAAGTTGAGAAAGCAGATAGTTCGAGACTGGGAAGTTATGGGGAATGATATTGAGGAGAGGGAAAGAAGAAGAAGAGAAGAAGAGTTATTTCACGTGAGGGAACAGCAAGAGAGGATAAATAGGAGAAGATCAGAGTGGAAGACGAGGATTGATGAGATGCTGAGTCAGCATCGGGCGGAAATGGATCAGATTCAGTCCCGAATTCTCCATGAGCAACAAAACCTTACTAGCCAGGTTCTTGGGATTGTCTCTCAATGGACTACTCATCCAACTGGGCTTTCTGATCATACCAGTGCTAGCAACCACTATCTTTCACAAATGATGCAGAATTTGCACCATGTGAATGGAATGGTTCATGGAGATGCTAGGGTTGAGGGAGACAATCAGGATGACCAATTCATTGTTGACGGGTAAGTTGTTTGAAAGAATATTTTCTGCTTGCGTTGCTGAAGTGAGAGTTTAAGAATGATAATGGAAATGGAAAAAAGTGTAAAGGTCAGAGCATTTTTGAATACATTCTAATGTGTACTTTCTTCAAATAGGTATTGTTATATACTGATCTGTGTACTATGGACTCTAGTCAATAAGGTATAAATTTATCTGTTTAAAATTTTTTATGCAGTCATCTCTTCTATAAATAAAGAAATCCTTTTGAAATATTCTCTGGCTAAAAAAGGATACAGGTATGATGAATGTTAAATAAACTATGTTTTTAACTGATTTTCAGTGTTTCTTTTACAGTCAATGAGTCAAAGCTATAACTCTTTTTTCAACTAAGCCTCGAAGCTTCAACTCTCAACTCAACTAAACTTTAATCTCAATTACATTAAATAAGGCTCATAATTGACCTAATCATTTATTTATATTTTTTCTCTTTTGCTGGGTGTATTTGACCTGAGAAGATGAAAAAATACTGAAAAGAAGGGCTGAGCTATGACCATTATTCCAGCAGCCTGGGGAAAGATTCTAATTTTTGATTTATCAAGTGTGGATTTACCCTAGTTGGATGGTGTTGTACATGTCGATTTAGAGGGGAGACAATAGACCATTTGTTGATCGATTGTGATGTTGCTTGTGGCTTATGGATCTTGGTTTTTAGAATGTTTGGAATTCTGATACAGGATCATCAAAGTAGTTGTTTCCATTAGCAGCCTTGAAACAAGGCAGCAACGGGCAGCCAATCCTTGATTTAGCAGTCGGTGCAAGTTACATCAGTTCAGTAGCTGAGTTCAGCCGTGCAGTAGCCTACCTTATTGTGATCTAACACTTCCAGCAGCGAACCAGGTTTAAGATTTGATGATTAACTAAGTTCCTAAGGCAATTCCAAGTCAGTTGTAATTGAAGGGAGCATGGTAGGCTGGAGTTCTCTGCTGTGACAGTTAGTTGGAGAAGTCTAAGCAGTTAGACTTGGAACCAAACAGCTAGCAGTTATTGTATCAGCAGCCAGTTAGATCCACTTGTACTTAGTTAATAAATGTGTTAGCTGATTGGATAAGCTTTAACCAATCAGATTTAGTCTTGATTAGAACCAATCCAATGGCTTTTAGCATAGTGTAGATTGTATAAATAGCATATCAGGTTCTCATTTGTAATCTATTTTTGAGTTAGTGAATGAGATACGCTCTGAGAGCTTTCTTGGAACTGTGTGTTCTTGCAGAAGTGCTAATCCACCTATAGGATACTCTAATCAACTCAAATCCCAAGCCTTCTCATCAAACCAAAACAGGAGCTCATCTCATTTCCCTGCACAAATCTATTGGGTGCTACCAAGGAGGGTGATTGACCTTTTATTTGGGTGATGGAATTGGTTTGGGAATCAGAGATTTGGAATTTTGCACCATTATGTATTGTGGAGGGAGAGAAATAATCTTCTTTTTTGATCAGAGGGAGAGAAATAATTTTACTTTTAAGGATACAGACAAATCAAGGAATCAGTTAGAAGCTTTCATAGATTTAATCCATTTTTGTGCATAAGTTTTGTAATTCTTTGAGTTTACTAAGTGCTCATCATCATGAGCTTGCCTAACCTATTTTATTAATAAATCTCTTTATTTAAAAAAAAATTATGGTATATGTTTTGCATCGTATGTGTGTGTGTGTGATATTGGATGACGCGACATCTTATTTGATGAATAAAAGGTATGGACTAACCTCGTGAATTTCAAATTTCTCTACCAGGTTGTCTTTGTTTTTTCTTTCGTGATTAGGCCTCAAGCCTTGGTACATCCATTAAGAGTTCCTCTCTATCTTTTTTTTTTCTTTTTTCCTTTTTTCAATTGATTAAAATTTGAAGGTCTGAGCCCATGATGTGTGGTCCATAATGTTTGCAAAGTGTTACCAGGCAAATAGAAAAACCAGTTATTACAGTGTGGACCTAGAGGAGTGATAAAAGTAGCTGTGGAAGAATTTCATCGTTTGTTAGCATTCAACATCATTAATTCCAACAGGAAAACCTAAATGGAATGAGAAACACACACTTGTGTGCACATATAAAAGGAGTTTAATATATTTTAAAAGTGTGTTTGGATACAGCTTATTTGCTAAAAACTAAAAATTGAAAACTTATTACTGAAAACACTGTAGTAAAATAATTTTTAAATATGTTAATAGTACTATGGGACCCAAATTTATATTGAAATCTGTGTTTGGATGACTTATGTGGGTCCGTGAACAGTGTCCTAAGATTCACATTTTTTAGCAAAACGCACAAACGCAAACATGGAACACTTCCCAAACACACACTAAGGCTTTGGAAGCACATATTTGAACAAGGAATAATTTCTGATTTTATATTTAAATATACTACAATATGTAAATGCCTTTTGCAAGTCTTTCTCGATTTGAGTGAAACAGTTTTATGTAGTTGTGATTGTGGATTTCGGCCCCTTCTTCAGCATGTGCATTTGCGTGTAAATTTGTATTAGTTGATCCTTAGGGCATTCCTATCCAAAAATGTCATCCAGTACTATTTTACCTTCTCAAAACGCTACTTTATCAATTATACAATACCATTTTACAATATATCCAGCATCCCAACTTTTATTTTTATCTATAATATATTAAAATAATATAAATTACATAACAAAATAATATAAAAAAATCTCTCTCTCTCTCTCTCTCTCTCTCTCTTCATTTTGACGGATGCATTTTGAATGTGGTTAAGTGGTTTGTTAGGTCAGCTACTTCAATCACCCGATTAAATTTGAATTCTAGCCTATGTTTGTGAACATATTTCTTGCTTCCATACACCTGTTAAGCTATTCTCTTTTCTTCTTTGTTTTGTTCTTTCAGTTTGTATTTATTTTGTTGTCCCGAGGAGTCGGACACAGCTGCAATTAAAAACATCGATTTTTAACTCATTCTGATCTTGAAGTTCGAGTATTGTAGCAGATCGAGACAAATTTTACATTTTGTAAGCTACACATATAATGAAGACATATGAGTCAGCTTGACTAGATTCCACACACTAATACTGATGTTTATTAACTTCTGGTACCAAGTATAGCAGTAACTGTAGAAGAATCACTCATGGCGAGCAACCTTGTTCAACAAAGACAAAAGACAGATTTATGCTGGTTACATTTCCATGTTCAAATATGGGGGCATAGAAGTAGATGTAGGAGCACTTTCAGTCTATTTAAAAAAGAAAATAAAATAAAAAAGGAAGCACGTTCAATCTTTACTAGCTACATATTCAACAAAGACAGAAACGGAGGTGCACACACTATATTATTACAAGGAGGAATCCCTTAGAGGTGGTCTCAAAATTAGTTACTCTACTTTTGGTTCTCAATGAAAATAAATTGAATTGTTGTTTTGTTTGTTTCGATAAAAATATTTTCAAATGTAAATATTTTCAAGTAAAAATTTTCGAGTGTTTGGTGTGATCTCAACACTTGAAAATGCACCACAAACCCAGCCACCACCAACCAGCACAGTCACCACTAAGTTGGCACAAATCCGACCATCCACCAATCACCCACACTCAAACTTCTCAGCAAATTCTAAGAAAAAACACGACTATTAATCAATTCAAGCTCAAATTAGTTAATAAAAAAATAAAACAAAAACAAAACCTAAACCTAGATCATCAAATTAGTTTTGTTGAAAATGACATACAAAGAATAGCTATACCATGGAAATTTAAGCCCCCAACATTTTCATTCCAACCATAGAGTATGAAAACCAAAGGAAAAGGGGTAGTAGAAAAAGACTAGAAAATCACTCTTGAAGCATGTACATGCAAGTTAGATTTGTGAACTTATATGAAAAGTAGATGAGCTATCTAACAGTACATTTTAATGAAAAAGCTCGAAAGTGATAAAAATGAAAGCTTTAACATTAAAAAGTCGAGATAAAAAGAAAGCATTGTAAGGAAAGTAAAGAAACCAAAGAATGTACGTGAAAAACCCTTAGGAAGGGATGAAAAACCACAAGTGAGCAAGGGGGAATGTCTCTTACTCTTTCAAGCTCTCTATTATGTGAAAAATGGAAGTTTTTCTTTGTATAATGATGGTGTTCTTCCTAAAAGAGAGGCATTTTCTCTACCTCACTTTCTTACAAACTTTCTACTGTTTTCTCTAATGTTCTCTCTTGGTTCTCGCCCTAATGGTCCAGCAACATGTTCTTTTTGTTAGGACATATGTAATTTAATGTTAGGAATATATGTTAAATTAGAATTGACTAATCCTTTGACAAAATGCACTTTACTTGTAATTAGGTAGACCTAGGATGTGTTTAATACTTCAAGAAACAAGGTTTTAAGTTCAAATGTTAAAGTCATGTAAATCTGTCCAAGAAACAAATAAAGAAGTGCTAGATTTTAAAACTTGACAACTAATATCTATCGAGGTTTAAAAGCTGTTAAACCCTGATGCTCGATAGCTAGCTTGACAAATATGCTATCTATTGAGGTTTATGAAAAATAGATTTTCAGTTCTGATTTTCATTCAATCAGAGTGTATATGTTTGAGCTTTCTTTTCTTACAACCCTAAACAAAGTGACAGCTAGACGTTATGATTTTGTATTACTACAAATATTTTCATGAAAGGATTAAATGTTTAATAAAGTCTTGTGATATAATTTATTAATAAGGCCTAGAGTGCAATTATATTTATATAATGGTATTAAATATAATTAATAGTAGTTTTGAATTTATCAAGAGTTGACAGATAAGTCCAAAGCCCATTGGAGCTAGAGTTTTATTTGTCTTTTTTGGTCCTACTCCAAGCTACACACTAAAACCCAATTGGGCTAGCCCATAAATCTAACCCAATTAGATAATCAGTTATTTATTTAATAAGAGTTATTAAATAAAGTAACTACCTAAGTGCAGAGATAATGTGCGATTTAAAAAGGAGAAAAAAAAAAAAAGAGCACTTTAATAGGGAAAACATTGTGTTATTCTCTTAAAAGATCACATATAGAACTGATTGAGAGACCATACGTCTTGGGCACATTGTGGAATTGAAGTGAAGATTGAAAGACATCTCAAGTCCAATCTTCATTTGATTTTGAATTTTACTGCATCAAGGTACACTCTCATTCTTTGCTTCCAAAACTCAAATGTTACATGTTATCTTACATGAATGAAGTAGATTCGTTCATATTTCACTGCATGTATTTTTGTATGAGATATAAAACTGTGTTTTCCATATGTTTTCCCAACAATGGATTCTGAAGGATGAGAAAGCGTACACGAAGACTAGCAAGAAAGCAAAGAGGACTGAGAACTAAGGACTGGTAATCTATACTATATATAAGAGGATTCTCATTTTTCAACTAGACTTTTATGTGGTTCAAAAATATCCATATTAATGAAAGGTAATTTCATTTAGAAATAGAGTCATAAATATCAAGTAACAAATTTAATTTAGAATTCAAAAAAAGAATTACTAAAATTTATGATTTTTTTTTCCTTCATGTTTAAAAAATAAATTATAGTTACTGCTTATCTCTAAAGTTTATTATTTTTTTATTTAAAAAATAAAAAATATATATTTTTAAATTATAATAAATGTATATTATTAATTTTTATAAAAAAAATAGAAAAGTATCTGAGCACACTTGCGCTTATGGGCTAGTTTTATTATAAGTTCTTGATAATGGTATTTGTAATTATTTATATAAATCAAATAATAGGTTTTTCTTTTTTGGTAAACATGGAATATATTAAAAGCTAACCAACAGCCTTAGGGGCTGTATTAGTTTAATTTGATAAAAAAAAAAAAAAAGGGAATAATATTTGATGGTGTAATAAAAATCCAATAAAAATCCACAAGTCATGTCTCGTCCATACATGTCGTCCAAAAAGAAGGAAGGAAGTTACCCCGTGCTCGTCCATAGCGACCTCATCCGTCCGCCCCTAAGGACGGACGAGATTGTTGTGTCCTGAGCACCTTGAGCCTTAGACGAGCGTATTTTCACCAGGCGTGAGAAAAGTCGAACCATTGTAAGCCAAATCCAACCATTGTGAAAGGCATACCCAAATAATGTAACTTCCATGGCAGTTATGGAAGTTACTTCCGAATCTTTCGTACTACTCAGCAATAGGAACGGTTATCAAATAAGTAACCGTTGCCCACATGCTTTATAAACGATCGCCAACGAGAGGGTAAGACATTGAGATACTTCCAACATTTTTGGAATTACAAAAAGACTAACTTTGCCATTGGAGGATTCTTGGCCGGCTTCTACCGGTCTCCTCTGATTCTGTGTTTATTTTCTCAGGACTCATTACAAAATCGTCAACATCCGAAACTTTCAGCTCACTGATATAACAGAATTTATCAGTTGGCGCCGGCTATGGGGAAGAAATTTGTCACCCTTGAACTTAATTTGTTGAGTTCTGCGATTTCTTTCTCCGACAAAGGGTTGAAATGGTTCAGACAAGATCAAGGGCTACTAGTCTAGGCCCTCAACAGAGCAAGGATGCTTCTAGTAACCCTCATCGCGACCGTCAATCGGCGCCCACCATGCACCCATCTTCTGTCCAACACGTGCAATCCATGGCCGCTGCTATGGCGGAGTTAACCTGCCAGAACCAAGAGTTGGTCAAACAACTTAATTTAAGGAGGCAGTGTCACGAATGGGACACTGAAGGATAGGCCCAGAGTCAAGAAGATGGAAGGAATGTTGAACCTGAAAGCTAGTCAAGGGGTACCGCTCTACGGAGGGTACCTCATTTGGAGAGGGAAATGGACCAAATGAGAAAAGTTATGGATGAGATGAGGGAGAATATGAGGAAAACGGGATCCTTTTGATCATATTGCCACCTTCAAAACTACCATACACCTTCAAGGGGTTCCGGATGAAATAACGTGCAGAGCTTTCCCTACTACCCTCAAAGGACTTGCACGAGTGTGGTTTAGCAAAATACCTCCTAACACAGTGACATCCTTCGAGGAATTAAGCAAGTTGTTCGTTAATAATTTTATCGGAGGGTAGAGGTACAAACGTTCTTCGTCTAGCTTGCTAACCATAGAGTAAGGAGAGAATGAAAGTTTGCGGTCCTTCATCACGCAGTTCAACAGGGATGCCTTAGCAATGGACAAGGTGGATGATAAGCTCCTTTTGGCGGCATTCCATAATGGGGTTCATTCTGACTTGTTCATCCACAAGTTATATGAACAAGAGCCTTAGACCATGGCTGAACTAGTCCATTCAGCTCAGAATTTTATGAATGCGGAGGATGTTATCATAGCTAAGAAGAGGAAGAGAGTTAAGAAAATGGAAGCCAACCCAATGCGTCATTCGGAACAAGGTCCTTGTCCTAAGAAGGGACGAACAGAAGATAGGAAAGATCGAGACAAGAAGGTAGGTCCTTCAGCGTGGAATCAACAGTACACACCATTAAATATGCCATTTGAACAAGTCCTCATGCAAATCAAGGATGACCCTACTTTGAAGTGACCAGAGAAACTGAAGGGAGATCCCAATAAGTGTAACAGGAATAAATATTGTCGCTTTCATAGAGACCATAGGCATGACATAGATGAATGTTTTGATTTAAAGCAACAGATTGAGAATCTCATAAGGTAAGGGAAGCTGAGAAATTTCCTTGGACGAGACCACAAGGATAAGAAATTGAAAGGGAAGGTAGAGGAATCATCACGACCACCACTAGGCGAGATAAGAGTTATCATAGGGGGAAGTTTGGCAGGACAGTCATCCAAGTCAAAGAAGGCGTACTTAAAAGTAGTGCAGAGCGTCCAACTTTCTAGACAATCACCAAAAGCAAGGACCGCGGACAAGCAAGCAATCACTTTCACAGACGAAGATGCCAAAGGGATTCACCATCCTCAGGATGATGCTATTGTCATCACCTTAGTTATAGCTAACTACACAACTAGAAGAGTATTGATAGACAATGGGAGCTCAGTGAACATCCTGTATTACCCAGCTTTTCAGCAAATAAGGGTTGGACGAGGCCAGCTCCGTCCAGTACACTCGCCTCTAGTAGGCTTTGGAGGAATGAAGGTACAACCTGTTGGCACTGTTATGCTGCCAGTAGTAGTAAGGGCATATCCGCAGCAGGTAACCAAAAATGTAAATTTTCTTGTGGTAGATTGCTCGTCCTCTTATAATACCATAATTGGAAGACCAACTCTAAATAGTTGGGAGGCAATCACATCCACTTACCACCTGTCAGTTTAGTTCCCTACAAAGCATGGGGTAGGACAAGTGCAAGGAGACCAACTGGCAGCAAGGGAGTGTTATTTGGCCATGCTCGCCATGGACAAGCAACAACAGATGATGAGCATTGAAGAAACGAGAATTGTGGCCGAATCCATTGGAGTGTTAGAAGATGTTTCCTTGGATGATAGCAATCCTAAAAGATGTACTAGGATTGGCACAGATCTAGAAGAAGAAATTAAGAAGGACCTAGTCCAGTTTCTGAGGAAAAACATTGATATATTTGCTTGGAGTCATGAGGATATGCCAAGTATAGATCCCAATGTCATCACCTACCGACTAAATGTGTGTCCTTCCTCCAAGCCAGTACGACAAAAGAGAAGAGTGTTCGCCCTTGGGAGAGATAATGCTATTAAAGATGAAGTTCAGAAGCTGATAACGGCGAAATTTATACGGGAAGTGTACTATCCATATTGGTTAGCCAACATAGTAATGGTTAAAAAGGCAAACGGCAAGTGGCAAACGTGTATGGATTTTACCGACTTAAACAAGGCTTGCCCCAAGGACAGCTATCCGTTACCGCGCATTGATCAACTAGTGGATTCTACTACAGGCCACAAATTACTTAGTTTCATGGATGCTTTCTTAGGATACAACCAGATAAGGATGGACGAGGCTGACCAGGAGAAGACTTCATTTGTTACTAGCCAAGGCTTATTCTGTTATGAAGTAATGCCCTTTGGCTTGAAAAATACTGGGGCAACATATTAGCGACTAGTTAACCACATGTTTCGTCCTCAGATTGGACGAAACGTAGAAGTCTATGTGGATGACATGTTAGTGAAAAGCCTGGACGATGGAAAATATCTGGACAACTTGCAAGAGACCTTCAATACACTCAGACGTTACAACATGAAGTTGAACCCCAGCAAATGCACTTTCAGAGTATCCTCAAAAAAATTCCTTGGATTCATGGTTTCACATAGAGGAATAGAGACAAATCCGGAAAAGATTAAAGCAATTCTGGATATGAAGCCTCCGCGGAGTGTCAAAGAAGTTCAGTCTCTTACCGGGCGAGTTGCCGCCCTCAATAAGTTTGTTTCTAAAACTACTGACAAGTGCTTGCCATTTTTAAAGGTTTTAAAAAAGGCATTCGAGTGGACAGACGAGTGCCAAAGAGTCTTCCAAGACTTGAAGACATACCTCATTACGACTTCGTTGCTAAGTCCTTCTGTGATGGGTGAAGAGTTGTTCTTATACTTGGCAGTGAGCCCCCATGTCGTGAGCTCAGCATTGATAAGGGAGGAAAGGAAAGTACAAATACCAGTCTACTATACCAATAAAGCCTTGAGGGGAGCGGAAGAACGATATCCAATGATAGAAAAGCTAGCTTTCGCGCTAATAACAGCCTCCAGGAAACTAAGGCATTACTTCCAAGCTCATGTCATCAACGTCATGACGGATCATCCGCTTAAGAAGACAATGAACAAGTTGGAAGCTGCAGGACGATTGATTCAATGGGCTGTCGAGCTCAGTGAGTTCGACATAAAGTACCAACCAAGGCATGCCATAAAAGCTCAAGCACTAGCAGACTTCGTTGCAGAGTTTACCCCAATCCATGACGATATAGGAGAGATGGAAGATAAGAAATGGATCGTCTATGTGGATGGTTCATCTACACAGTATGCAGGAGGGATAGGTGTAGTTCTACAATCTCTGAAAGGGGATAAACTAAAACACAGGGTTCGCTTGCAGTACCAAGCTACTAATAATGAAGTCGAATATGAAGCTCTCCTCAAATGTTTGGAATTGGCTATGTCTGTAGAAGCGAAGTCCATAGTTGTCTTGGGAGATTCTTAGTTAGTCATAGGCCAAGTGAGAGGGATGTATGAGGCTAAGGAAGAATGAATGAAGAAGTACCTTAGTAAGGTGATGTGCCTTATGAGAAAATTTGAGGAAACTAACTTCGTTCAAATCCCAAGTTAGGAGAACATGGAAGCTGATGCCTTGGCGAAAGAAGCCTCAGCGAATGAAGCTGTGGACAAATTTGATGAAATTCAGTATATGCCAAGAATAGACATCCCAAAAGTATAACAAGTGACGAGTAAAGGAAATTGGATGACTCCAATTATATCATACTTAAAAGACAGACAACTTCCAGAAGAAAGAGACGAAGCTAGAAAGTTAAGGGTAAAGTCGGCCAGGTACGTACTTATGGACGAGGTGTTGTACAAAAGAGACTTTTCACAGCCCTATCTTAGGTGTTTGGCTCCCGATGAAGCAAACTACATATTGAGAGAAATCCATGAAGGGGCGTGTGGCAATCATTCGGGAACCAGATCACTCGTTCACAAAGTCGTCCGTGCAGGATATTACCGGCCAAATATGCAAGCAGATGCAAAAGCTTATGTTAAGGTCTGCGATTAATGTTAACACTTTAGCAATATCCCCAGGCAACTATCGGAGTATCTAACCCAAATAACGGCCCCATGGCCCTTTGCGCAATGGGGACTAGACATCCTGGGTCCTTTTCCACTAGATGTAAGGCAAATGAAGTTCCTCGTGGTTGGTATTGATTATTTCACCAAGTGGGTAGAAGCAGAACCCTTAGCTAATATCACTTAACAAAATGTTAAGAACTTCGTATGGAAGAACATTGTGTGCAGGTTTAGAGTGCCCCGAGTGCTGATATCCGACAATGGACGACAATTTGATAATGCACTCTTCAAAGATTTTTGCATGCACTTCGGTATTCAGAATCATTACTCCTTCCCAGCCCATCCATAAGCAAATGGCCAAGTTGAAGTAGTAAATCGATCCTTGTTAAAAATAATCAAGACTCGGCTTGAGGGGGCAAAGGGAGTATGGCCAGACAAGTTATCAAGTGTTCTGTGGGTATATATAATGACAGTAAGAACTTCGATAGGAGAAACTTCTTTCAAGCTAGCCTATGGAACTGAAGCAGTCATACCAGCAGAAGTGCACATGGCCAATCATAGGGTGACAACCTATCAGGACAAAGATAATGAAGAGCAACTCTGTTTGAACCTCGATCTAATAAACGATGTGAGGATGAATGCTGAACAAAGGATGACAAGGTACAAAAACCTTATAGCTAGGCAATATGATGCAATGGTGAAGCCAAGGCGATTCAACATAGGAGACCTCGTCCTGAAAAAGGTATCTTTGGCAACAAAGAACTCATCTTATGGGAAACTAGGTCCTAATTGGGAAGGTCCCTATAAAGTTGTTAATTGTAAAAGGTAAGGATCCTACTACTTGGAGACCTTAGACGAGAGGAAATTGGAGCATCCTTGGAATGTTGAGCACCTGAGGAGGTACTACCAATAAAAACGCTAGCCTGGACGAGCATGAAAACCATTTATATATTTATCTACATAAGTTTATTTACCTGTTTTTAGTGTTGCTTTGTTATTATTATATTAAAGTTATAGACGAAGTTATGGTTTGGTTTGTATTTATTTTCCTAAAACGGCATGAACTTCTAAGTGTATGCCTCGTTTGTGAGCAATATTTATGCAATGTACATAATGTTGTGTGAATCACTGCCATATTACTTCTGTACAAATCAACCCATGAGAAGACAAAAAAACTCAAAGACTAAAAAAATCTCTAAACGCAGAGATGTAACGTCAACTTGTCTAAATAAAATCACGGTGTGCTCGTCCAAAGTAAAGGACAAGGTAAAACCCTATACCTTAAGCAAATCTTAATGCCCAAGGCATATTCGTCCATATGATGGACAAAGTAAGACGTGCAAATCCAGGACATGGACAAGGAAATGTATAGACGAGTATTTACAACTTGTTCAAGCACCAAAAATGTTCCAGCGCATGGACGCCAAAAATGTTCCAGTGTATGGACGAGAAAAACATAAAGTCTTACCATCATTAAACGTGAGAATCAGCCAAACCTAAGGACGGGTAACGCTGATAATTACCATTTCACCTGGATAAATTACACTTAGTAAAATTCCAATAAAAATGGTTCAAGCATATATATGAAATGTAGACGAGTTAAACAAGGAATCCTGTATATGAAAATAAAGACTCTCGTCCATGCATATATAAGAGAAACAGCATTCATTCAATTGTTTCAAGGGCGGACGAGAAACGTCCAAACACCCTTACAAAATTAAAACTTAGTTTTATAAAAACTTGTCCTTAAACATGGACGAGCCTAATGTACTTGGATTACATAAAAAAAAATGGAATGAGAACATAAAACATTGAAATGTTTTCTAAACTGAAGCATCAACATTAGGGTCGTCCTGAGGCAGGGTCGTGCCATCATCCTCTATATTGGTGTCCTCAAAGCTGAGGTGAAAGAGAGAACTAGTGGTGGCAGCATTTAGATTAAGTACAATGGAGCTAAAGTCTACACTAGGGAACTTTTCCATAGCATCCATCTTGAAATCTTCAAACCCTGTTGCATAATTAGTGTCCAAAATATCAGTATATTGTTTGGACGCTTTGAATTCAGCCACTGCGTCTTCCTTTACCTTGGAGAGAAGAATACTATGCTCGTCACTCTTTTTCTGCAGGTCTTCAAGATGAGCATCTTTTTCCCCAGCACTGGCCTTCAAATCCTCAACCAAAGTTTTCAACTCCTTCACCTCGTCTGTGGTTTTGGAAGCCACTTTAGCCCATTGCTTAGCCTCATCCTTTAACTCCTGAATCCTCGTCTCTAACAAGATCCTCGTCTTGTCCAACCCTGTAGCTTGTCTAGACGCTGTTATAAACTTTGACATGCCCTATAAAAAAAACAACAAATAAAAGTTATAAAAAAAAAAAAAAAAAAAAAAGAGAAGGAGAATGAAAATTTTTAGTCAAAACGAAGTATAAATGTTACCTTGAAAAGGTCATGGACACCAGAGTGTTCAAAATTTTTAAGGGACATGTCATAGCAACGTTTATATCTTCGTCAGAAACAGCGTTCTTGAAACGTTCCTAGGCTAGGTCTTCATTTTCAATAATATTTAAAGGGACCTTTCGGGAAGGTTGAGACGAGGTTGACATAGTTGTTTTAGACGGTGGAGTCTTGGACGGAGTGGTCTTAATAGGAGTAGACGAGTCAACATCAAACACTTTGGCAGGCTGGTGGGACGACAGAGGAGTAGGTTTGACTACTTGGGATGAGCCATGCTTGGTTTTTCTTGCCACGTCTACTAGGAAGATTTTCCAAATCTAAGTTTTTGGATAAAGTCTTCCTCTTATCTCTAGCCAACGGACGAGCTTGAAACTCAGGTTCAAAACGAGCCCCCTCGCCACTTACTTCTTTTCCTTTATTTCCTCTCATGGTTACCATTCATATAAAGAAAAAAGGGGAAAGAAAGTTTTCTTTGGCACAAATGAAAATAAAAATAAAAGATGCAAGGAATGTTTGGAGTTTGAAACTTACTTTTTCTCACAGTAATCTCATGTGCAAGTGCTATTTCAGATGGGTTAGGGCCTAACCCCCACTTGGCAAGTCATCTAAGATTAACCAAGGACTGAAAATCCCTGTCTGTGTGTAGACGAGCCTTGTGGACGCGGTCACGATGCAGCTTGCTCAAGGAAGGTCGTTCAATAGTTGTAATGAAACAAGGGGAGGTTAAATAATAATAATAATAAACAAAAAAGAAGAGGGGGAAAGCTAAGGAACTTACCCTCAGGACGAAGGTTCCCTAGGTCCCTAGTAAAACGACCAAATGTATCCCGGCCAACGTCTATAGGATTTCCAGCCCAGAAGCCAGAGACGAAGAAAAACTCCGTCTTCCATTTTCTATCAGACGAGGCTAAGGATTTCACCAGTCTACAATCTTTACCTCTGGCCATGAATTAATAAAAGCCAGGAGATTGATAAATTTCTGAAAGTTTGTAATAGTAGAGGAACTCGTCCATGGTAATAGGACAGTCCCTTCCAAACACTTCCCTCCACAAAATTTGCATAGAGATAATCAATCTCCATGCATTTGGGTTAAATTAACATACTCCTAAACCTAGTTTAACTAACAACTCTCTAGTAAAAGCATTTAAAGGAAACCTAAGACCCCCTAGAAGGTAAGCCTCATATACACTTATCCCAAAATGAGGATTACAACACCATTCTTTGCGGATGGGCAATCTAGGATTAAACTCGTTCGGAATTTGGTACCATTCCCTAAGGTTGTTTAGTCTCTCCTCGTCCGTCTTGAAAGGAATATCTACAGCACAACTATACACAGTTATCTCTGTCTCATCTAGAGGACTAAACGGAGGGATGAAGGACGAGGTGCCTGCTTGGGACCCTGAAGTTTTTCTAAGTTGTTTTTGCATTACTTCTAAGGGAAGCCAAGGGACCCCTGAGACATATTCCTCGTCCGTGGTGTTTCCCCCACTACTATTACTGGTGTCACTAGAGCTATCACTACTTTCGTCATAATACTCATCTATAGCTTTCTCTGTACTATTGCTAGATGAGGAGATAGTTATTTCTGACATTTTTTGAGAAGAGAATTTTGGAAACCTAAAAGATGAGAAAAGAGGGAATACTTGGCTCTAGGACGAACAGAAACTATGGACGCAAGGAAACTCCTAGACAAGGCTTTAGACGGTGAATGTCAAAGAAGGAAAATCTTAAAAGTGTGGAGGGCAGTGGAGGCATTCCACTATTTATAGATGGCTGACCTAAGCATATGAAACGACACAACCAATCAAATGATGACACGTAGTCTTCGTCTCGAAAAAAATGAATCAACGAGACTGGCCACCATTGAAATGGTGACACGTGGCACATTAACACCAGTTAGACTCACCCAAGTAACGCAAGGTCACCTCTTTCCCTTTAGATGACCCATATGGACGAGGGGGCAACTGATGGTGTAATAAAAATCCAATAAAAATCCACAAGTCATGTCTCGTCCATACATGTTGTCCAAAAAGAAGGAAGGAAGTTACCCCGTGTTCATCCATAGCGACCTCATCTATCCGTCCTTAAGGGACAGACGAGGTTGTTCTGTCCTGAGCACCTTGAGCCTTAGACGAGCGTATTTTCACCAGGCGTGAAAAAAGTCGAACCATTGTAAGCCAAATCCAACCGTTGTGAAAGGCATACCCAAATAATGTAACTTCCATGGCAGTTATGAAAGTTACCTCCGAATCTTTCGTACTACTCAGCAATAGGAACGGTTATCAAATAAGTAATTGTTGTCCACATGCTATATAAACGACCGCCAACGAGAAGGTAAGACATTGAGATACTTCCAATATTTTTGGAATTACAAAAAGACTAACTTTGCCATCGGAGGATTCTTGGTCGGCCTCCACCAGTCTCCTCTAATTCTATGTTTATTTTCTCAGGACTCATTACAAAATTGTCAACATTCGAGACTTTCAGCCCACTGATATAACAAAATTCATCAATATTAATGAGCAGGTTGGGGTTAGGTGATTAAATCGACAAAATTTGCCAAATAGTATATTTCCCAAAAAAAATTAGGCGCGTAGCATGCGTTCAAAGTTATTTAGTAAGTTAAACTGTTTTTGAAAATCAAGTTTGGCAAAATCGACTTTGGGTTGGAAAACGAACACTATAGTGACGTTTTTTTTTAGTGGCGTTTGTAAAAACGCCACTATAGGTACCCTATAGTGGCATTTTCTATAAACGCTGCTATAGGCACAAAAAAAAAAAAAAAAAAAAAACGCCACTATAATGTTTGTTTTTCAGCCCAAAGTCGATTTTACCAAAGTCGATTTTCAAAAATAGTCTAACTTACAAAATAACTTTGAACGCATGCTACGCGCTTAATTGTTTTTGGGAAAGGTACTGTTTGGTAAATTTTGCCCGACTAAATGGGTTAGGTAGAGAATGGTTATTTAGGGGAAATCTGCAGACCTACATACTAATGCTTAACAATGTAGTAAGTTAAGCAATGTTTGGAAAGATTATGAAAAATAGCATCTCGAGTTTTAGAAAGTCGAGATCCATATTAAAACTTGAGTCCCAAAAACTCGCTTTGCGAGAGTTTTAGATCTGAAAATACCACATAGATCTCGAGTTTTAGAAATTCGAGTTCCATGCATAAAAATTTTTTAGTTTTATCGCCCTTATAGTGGCCTTTTTAAGTCCTATAGTGACGTTTTAAAGCCCTATAGCGGCGTTTTCCTGCAAAATTTTTTCGTAAGTGTTTAATACCGGGTTCAGGGAATCCTATAGTGGCGTTTTTAAGTCTTAATTTTTTTTAACTCCATTTTCAAGCCCTATAATGATGTTTTTAAATCCTAAAGCAGCATTTTTCGAACTCGAGTCTTTAAAACTCGATTTCCACGTGGAGTTTTTTACAAATCATACTCATCTGCTTACAAATCGAGACTTAAAAACTCAATTTTTATCTTGGAACTTAAGTTTTAGACACTCAAGATGCTAGTTTTCAATATTCTTTTCTACTGTGACAACTAACTAAAATTTTTAATATTTATTTTTATTTAGAAAAAAAATTCGGGTTATTTAATATTTATTTAAATTGGGTTTAAAAAAAATATATTTAAATTGATAATGGCTAGTAATGTACCCAATCCAAAACCCGCCCAACTCGTCATTTTCCACCCTAGTTTGGGGGAGGTGCCCCAAAATTTAATTATGATATCCATTGAAACAATCTCATTCATGTTAGCAGTGTCTTTCTTCTAGTCGACGGTGTTTTGTTTGTTGCGAAAATGGGTGGGAGCAGGAGCAGAGGTTTGGTTGAGTGTGCATTAATATCTGTGTTGTTGATGGCGATTGAGGTAGCACAGACAAGCTCGGCCAACATGTTCAAGCCATTCAACGTGAGCTACGACCACAGGGCTATCATCGTCGACGGCAAGCGTCGCATGCTCATCTCTGCCGGAATCCACTACCCCCGCGCCACTCCTCAGGTACATATATCCGATTTTGCATGAATATTGAGAATCAATGAATCATTACATTTACACCCCTAATCCTTACTTCTACTCTTAATTTCATCTTCAATTATTATTCCCTAAAATTGCCTTCTTTTCAATTCTATATTCATCTGCTCCAATTTTATTTATTTATAATCCAGGAATGTTTTATTCTGATTATAATGCTTCTATAACATGCATAAACCTAGTGAATTCTAATTTGCTCAACTAGTAAAGTATCTTGTCGTAAAATAAGAAATTTGAGGTTCAAACCTAAAGAGTAATCATCATGGAGAGTGCAACATAGGTTGAAATTCCATCTTTTAACGTGTATAAACTTTTTTTTTTTTTTTTCATTTATTTAAAAAAATGGGCAGCTTCTTAAGCCTTCCCTTATCATGGGTATCGTTGCTTGCTTGCTTTTCTTTCTAAGTGTCTTATGATATCTATTTTCATGTGATCCCAGATGTGGCCTGATCTGATTGCAAAGAGCAGGGAAGGTGGAGCAGATGTGATCCAAACTTATGCGTTTTGGAATGGGCATGAGCCAGTCAGAGGACAGGTGCAATAAAAATTTTTTCACAGCTACTCTGGGTTGGGTAGCTTTGTGATTTGATGTGTAGTTGTGACTTGTCCTAAAAATGACACACACACACACACACACACACACACACACACACATATATATATATATATATTTGTTTGTCAAAATTTTAATTTTCTCCTAGTTTGTTTGTTCAGTATAACTTCGCAGGGAGATATGATATTGTCAAGTTCGTGAAGCTGGTGGGATCCAGTGGACTCTATCTCCATCTTCGCATAGGACCTTATGTATGCGCCGAGTGGAATTTTGGGTCTAATCTTCTCTCCCCTCATATTTACTAGTTCCTTTTTCTGCTTAAAGAAAAAGTTTCCTTTCCACTTACAATTCAATTAAATGAAATAAAATTCCCTTCAATGCTGCATGATCCAGAAAGTTTTTATAAGTGGGCCGACTATCTATGTGCTCCTAATAAATGCATAATAATTCTTTCCAGCATCTTCTAGGTGCCTGTGTGGTGTTATTGGTGTATGTAATTAAAAGGCATGGTTGCATTTGGGCGTAGAACACCATTTTGTCAATTGTCACCCCCTAATATATTTTTTTGATGAATAACGGAATTGTATTAATCAAAAGTCTAGGTACACCGGGGGTGTACATGGAAAACAGTACATCAAACACATAAATTGCAAAGATCAAGCATTTCTAAAAAATTAGAACGGGGGAAAAGATTAAAGGAAGAACTCCACTCTAGCAAGGTGTGAAGAAGAAGAGATTTAAATTCTGAAATAGACCGTTCCTTCCCTTCGAAACATCTTGACTTCCGTTCTCACCAAATACACTGTAAGACACAATGTGGGACAGCCCTCCATAAATCAATGCTCTAATGCCCACCGAAGGAATCTTGCCAACTTGAAAATAAATCAGAGACACCATGCGGCATAACCCATTGAAGACCAAATAGAGCCCACACCATAGACCATAATTCATAAGCAATAGGACAATGAAGAAGAAGATAATTCATTGATTCCCCATTCTTTTTACACATATAGCACCAATCTACAACTGTGACACCCTTATACTATAAATTCTCAATGATCAAAATCTTACCTAAAGCGGCAGTCCAAGAGAAGAAAGCTATCCTAGGAGGGACCTTTGAACGCCACATAGGTTTCCAAGGGAAAGAAATTACAGGAGTAAAGGAAAGGGAGAGATAGTACTCACTCACTTTAAAATTCTTATTCCTTGCCAGTTTCCAACATAGTTTGTCTTAACCTTCACCATTAAGGGGCATAGAATTGATAAGATCCATAATGGTGAAGGTCCAGGAAATTAGCATCCACAATTGTTCTCTCACTTCTAATATTGTTAGTTTAGTTTGTGATGTTTCTCTAAGTCTGATGCATTGATTTGAGGCCTGGCTACCTCGGATTAGTCACATATTTCTCTGGTTTGTTCTTTTTCTTGTTTATCATGGGAGGTTCCATTTTCTTTTTTGTCGAATCCAAAACGTTTGAATTCTCAGTGGAGGAGGGAGGTACTTACTTCATGTTACATATTTATGAAAGAAATAAGGATTCTCTCCGGTCGGTCTTCATGGGTAAAGAGAGTGCTAAACGTTTGCTAACTTATGTAGAGGATCTCATGTCACATACACCTCCTGAACATTTTGCTAGAACCTTTAGGGATGGTAATAAGGTTTTTATTTTACAACTGGGTTTCAATGCACATGGAAGCTTTCTTATGATCTCTGAACTCGTTCATGGTCGTCGGAAAGGCCTCATCATTGTATCGGAAGGAAAGCTGGGTAGTGGGTGGAGAGGATTTGAGCTCCATCTACGTAAGGCTATTGCTCCTATCTCGCTTGTCGTCAAACCGCCATCACAATCTGTCCTGATTTCGACAGTGCAAAAGTTTAGACAACAGAAATCTTTTCTGTCGGCAGTGGTGGACGATGATTGGAAAAACAATGGTGGAAGCGGAAAGGGTAAGCATTTAATGCCCAACATTCAAAATGCAATCAAATCTAATCAAGCAATCAAATCAAGCTTGAGCAGTCTGAACCAAGATTCGCGCGATAGGGGTGTTGGGCAGGTAAGCGCGTTTCCTGAGGCTGAATTCACGCTTGATTAAAGGACGATGCTCTTATGGGTGCTAAATCTCCTTTGTTGCTAGAAGTTTCTTTAAGTTTGGAGCATGGGTTGAACGGTAAGTGGGATATTAAGTGCTCCAACATTAAGGAAGTGGGTTGTGCAAGTCATTCTAGTGTTGGGCACACGCAAGATGTCCTTAGGCCCAATACACTTGCTGAAGCTTTTCCACTCAACCCACCCAACTCACCCCATGTCCACAAATTTAAGCCCAAGTCCACTTTGGTCTGGCAGCCCAAAAGAAAAGTACTGGCCACCAGATTTTTCCCGATGAGAGAGACCCAATCTCTAGGGAAGTCTTCATTGTGTCCATGCGAGAGCCAGTCTTCATCATTGTGTCCATCGATAATGCCGCTGATGTCGTTGATGGTCTTCGATGTTGCCGCTGCTCAATTTCTCAACTTTGATATGCTCGATGAAGCCAGGTATGAGTCATCGGCACAGATTGACTCAATTGACTCGACTCAAGTCTCTGATGTTGTTGAGTCTGAGCTTCTCGGCTCTGACGAGTCCAAGGAGGCCAAGAATGGCTCGGGTTGTACCAAATATTGCGACGAGAGCTTAGTGCATGACCTCCGATTAACTATCTAGGAGCATTCCGGCAATATAGTCAAGAAATGGGGGAATTCGGAGCAGTGGGTACTTGAATTACATGATGGGAGAAAGGTTGCGGTTCCGATTCAAATCCCTTTGCCTCGGTGTGCAGCTACAGAGGTATTGGAAAAGAAAAAACAGTTGGCCTTAGTTTCGTTGGAGTCTTCTGACGTTACGAATGTGTCATCGGCTCTTTTTGAAGAGGATGAAGTATTGGTGGAGGATTGGGTTTCAGATACCTACTCGGAGGAAGTTGTTCAACCCCTAGATGTTGAACCAATTGTTTTTTCTCTGCCGTTGGCCATTGCAGAGTAGTCACTTGTGGATGTGGAAAGTTTTAGGGGTGTGGATACTTCAGAGAGTCAGGAACCTTATTCCGATTGGTTTCAAAAGAGATTCAATAATTTTGATAGCTTCCTTGGCACGTCCCTTGAGGGTTTGGAAGATCAAGCAACTGAGTTTTTATTGGCTATTGAAGCTAAATTAAATTGGAGGGCGGAGGTGAACAAGAAAACATGTGGTTTAAAAGGTTCAGGGATGAAAGGTTTTAGAGAGTTGAAAGGGTTGTTTAGTTCTATTAATCATGGCTATACTTCTGCTAGGCGACGTGGTATTAATAGGAATCAGGTTCTTTCTGTTGCTCAATGAATTTAAAGCTTCTCTATTGGAATGTCAGAGGGCTGAATGAAGTTGACAAGAGCTCCAAATTCACAACTTGCTGCGATCTTGGAAGGCCAATATTGTGTGTTTGCAAGAGACCAAACTAGAGTGGATTACTAGAGGTATTGTTCGAAGTATATGGAGTTGTCCATATGTAGATTGGCTGTACTTGGGTTTAGTGGCATTTTATTGACGTGGGATAAACAGGTTGTGGACAAGGTGGAGGAAGCAGTGGGGCATTTTTCGGTTTCATGCAAGTTTAAAAATGTAGGTGACCAATTTGAGTGGGCTTTTATAGGTGTATATGGGCCAAATTTGAACAAAAGGCGAAGGTTGATGTGGGAGGAACTAACCAAGCTGATCAATTGGTGGGATTTGCCTTGGTGCCTTGGAGGGGACTTTAATATAATTCGTTTCCCATTAGAGCGGCTGGGGGCTGCTAGCTACTCTCGGGCTATGTATGGATTTTCTAACTTTATCTCCTTGCATGGGTTGATGGATATTCATATGGAAGGGGGCCTTTTCACCTGGTCCAACACATCCTTTGCTTGTCGGCTGGATCGGTTCCTTTTCTCCCCTCTTTTGGTAGACCACTTCTCTCAGTTCACCCAAAAAAGGATGTCTAGAGTTCTTTCTAACCATTTTCCTATTTTGTTGGAGGGTGGGTGTCAGCGAAGAGGTAGAACTCCTTTCCATTTTGAAAATATGTGGTTGAGGGTGGATAATTTTGTTGACAAAGTGAAGAAGTGGTGGGCATCCTATTTGTTCCAAGGAACCCCAAGTTTTATTCTAGCTAAGAAGTTGGCTGCCTTGAAGTTGGATTTAAAAAAGTGGAATGAGACTGAGTTTGGCAATGTCACATTTAAGAAATAGGACCTTTGGAGCAAGCTGAATGTTTTGGATGCTAAAGAAGAGACTCATAGATTAACAGCTGAGGAGAAGTTAGAACAAACTAATCTTCGTATTGATATTGAAAAGTTAACTCTTATGGAAGAGATTAGTTGGAGACAAAAGTCTAGGGTGATGCACTTGAAGCAAGGGGACGCCAATACCAAATTCTTTCATAGAATGAATAATTCTAACAGAAAAAATAATGGTATTGAAAGCCTTATGGTTAATGGTACCTTGTCTTCAGATCAGGGTATAATTGCAGACTGCATTATTCATTTCTTCATGAATTTGTACTCCGAGCAGCAGGTTGATCGTCCGTTTCCGGATTCGCTGGTTTTTCCAATGGTTTCTAGCGACAATGCGGATTGGCTTGAGAGACCTTTTGAAGAGGCATAAATTTTTGATGTTGTTTTGAGTTTTCATGGTGATAAATCCCCTGGTCCAGATGGCTTCCCTATGGCTTTTTTCCAAGCGTGCTGGGGGATTGTTAAACCTGATCTTATGGCCGTATTTCATCATTTTTTTGCCAATGGTCGGTTTGAGAAAAGTTTAAACGCAACTTTTATATCTCTCATTCCTAAAAAACATGCAGCAAGTGAGATTAGAGATTTTCGTCCCATTAGTTTGGTTGGGGGGGTTTATAAAATTATTGCTAAAGTCTTGACTAATAGACTCCGCAAGGTGATGGGGGATATAATCTCTACATCTCAGAATGCTTTCGTGAGAGACAGACAGATCCTTGACCCTATTCTCAGTGCTAATGAATGTCTTGATAGTAGATTGAAGTCAGGGGTGCCGGGGCTAATTTGTAAGCTGGATGTGGAGAAGGCTTTTGACCATGTAAACTGGAGTTTTCTACTGCAAATGTTAGAAAGAAGTGGGATCTTTGCCAAATGGAGACAATGGATCTTCTTTTGTCTATCTACAGTTCGTTTCTCCATATTGATTAATGGCTCTCCTTGTGGTTTCTTTGGTAACACCAGAGGTTTGACGCAAGGTGATCCGTTGTCTCCTTTGTTGTTTATTTTGGTGATGGAAGCTCTTGGAAGGATGTTGGATAAAGTAGTTCATGAAGGCCGCATGTCTGGTTTTAGTGTGGGGAACTTGGAGGGAAGATCCATGGCGGTGTCTCATCTCCTTTTTGTGGATGACACGCTAATTTTTTGTGAGGATGATTTAGAACAGATTTTGATTCTTCGTATGATTATTATCTGGTTTGAGGTGGTGTCGGGTCTAAAGATTAACCTGGGCAAGTCTGAATTGGCTCCGGTTGGGGTAGTCCATAATTTTGACCTTTTCCTGGTCGTTCTTGGCTGCAAGCAGGGCTCTCTCCCAATGAAATATCTAGGTCTTCCTTTGGGTGCTAAATTTAAGGATAAGACTATATGGAATCCAATTCTGGAGAAAATGGAGAGGAGATTGGCGAGTTGGAAGCGATTATATTTATCCAAGGGAGGTAGAGTCACCCTAATCAAAAGCACCCTTTCTAATTTACCCACTTATTTTTTATCTTTATTTCCTATACCTGCTAGTGTGGCTAACCGAATTGAGAGGCTTCAACGGAATTTCTTATGGGGCAGTTTTGGAGATGATCCTAAAATTCATTTGGTTAAATGGGCGACTGTTTGTGCTCCTATTTCTTCAGGTGGCTTAGGGATAAGGAAGATGAGACTTTTCAATGAAGCTTTACTTGGAAAGTGGCTTTGGAGATTTGGGATTGAGGAAGATGCCCTTTGGAGACAAGTAATAGAGATGAAGTATGGATGTTTGTGGGGGGGCTGGTGTACTAGGTCTGTGTTTGGCCCTTATGGTGTTGGTTTATGGAAAAATATCAGTCAGGGTTGGCCTTCTTTCCCGCGCCATATTTTGTATGATATTGGTGATGGGTCTAGAGTGAAGTTTTGGCAAGACCGGTGTTGTGGAGTGACTTCTTTTGCTGTTAGATATCCTAACTTGTTTAGATCTTGCAGGAATAAGGATGCCAGTGTGGTCATTATGAAGTCTGCCAATGGTGTCCTCTTTTGGGATGTGAGATTCTTTGGGGGGGTCCATGACCGGGATCTTGAGGCTATGTCAGACTTCATGGAAACCATATATGGTTCTCATTCAAGGGGTCTAGGTGAGGATAAAATGTGTTGGATTCCTAGCAAAGATAAGGGCTTCCTGGTTAGAGACTATTATAGAATTTTAGTTGGCAACACTTTCTTTGGTCTCCTTGGAAAAGTATTTGGAAGCAGAAGATTCCCTCTAGAGTAGCTTTCTTTGTTTGGACTGTTGCCTTAGGGAAATGCTTGACGATTGATAATTTATGAAAAAGGAAGGTGTGGATTTTGGATTGGTGCTACATGTGTAAAAGAAACGGTGAATCGGTTGACCATCTATTCCTTCATTGTCCTTTTGCTATGGATCTATGGTCTATGGTTTTGGGTCTATTTGGAGTTACTTGGGTTATGCCACGCACTGTTTTAGGGCTGTTAGGGTGTTGGCAAGGTAGCTTTGGTCGTCATCGAAATGGTTACATTTGGATTAGAGACTTCTTTTGTACACCAACCTCCCCAATCATTCCCATATTTAGTCTCAATAACCCGCCTTTTGAGATAGGTTGTCTCTCTTCCATATCTCCACAACCATTTCCCCAACAAAGCTTGATTAAAGGTTCTCAAATTTCTAATACCCAAACTGCCGGACTGCAAGGGAGAACAAACCTGGGCCCATTTTACTAGACGAAATTTAGGGGACTCATCTATCCCACCCCATAAAAAATACCTTTGAAGCCTCTCAATACGAATAACAATATCCATTGGAATAGGGAAGAGAGATAGGAAATAAGTTAGCAAACTTGAGAGAGTGCTTTTGATTAAGGTAATCTTACCACCTTTTGATAAATATAAATGCTTCCAACTCGTTAATCTTCGCTCCATTCTTTCTAGAATAGAGTTCCAAATCGCCCTATCCTTGAATTTAGCACTGAAAGGCAGTCCCAAGCAAGTCATTGGCAAAGATGATTGTCTACAACCCAGCAATGCCACAAGCTCCCCCATATTAGTCACCTCTCCAATTGGAACTAATTCTGACTTAGCTAGGTTAATGTGCCACCCTGACACTGCCTCAAAAGAGGATAAAATCTCCCACAAATATTCAATCTAACTTGTTAAAGCATCATAGAAAATTAAAGTGTCATCCGCAAAGAGTAGATGGGCCACCATGAGGGGGGTATTAGACCTGGTACCAATAGTGAAACCTGAGATGTGTCCAGCCAGAACTGCATCATCCAACAAGCGGCTTAATGCCTCCATAACAATAGCAAATAAGAGCTGGGAGAGAGAGGATCTCCTTGGCGTAGCCCCCTAGAGCTCCCAAAGAAATCCTTAGGGGAGCCATTTATCAAAATTGAAAATTTCATTGTGGAGATACAAAACAAAATCCACCTTCTCCATTTCTCAGAGAACCCACAATGTTGCAACATATACATAAGAAAATCTCAATTGACATGATCAAAAGCTTTCTCCACATCTAACTTATGTAAAACCCCAGGTATCCCTGCCTTGATCCTACTATCCAAACACTTATTAGCAATTAAGGCAGAATCTAGGATTTGTCTATCTAGAACAAAAGCATTTTGAGACTCTGAGATAATCCCAGTAATCACCGTTCTCAGCCTATTAGCCAGCAACTTGGAAATGACTTTATAAATACTGCCCACTAGACTAATGGGTCTAAAGTCTCTCACTTTAACATCATTTACTTTCTTTGGAATGAGAGCAATGAAAGTTGCATTAAAGCTTTTCTCAAAGACAACTTGTGAATGGAAGTTTGCAAGAACCTCCATAGTTTCAAGTTTTAAAAAGTCCCAACAAGCCTTAAAGAAAGCCATTGATAAACCATCTGGTCCTAGAGATTTATCGCCATTACAACCTTGGATGACACCATATACCTCCTCTTCCTTAAATGGTCTATCTAACCAAGCAGCTTCCTCCTCAGAAATCATAGAGAATTCCACTTCATCTAGCATAGGTCTTTGGCCCTCATTTTTAGAGTACAATTGTTTGTAGAAATGAGAGATGCAAGCTGATATTGAATTTGGATCCGATGTCAATTCACCTTCCACCAAAAGATTGTCTATAGTATTAAACCTTCTATGGGAGTTTGCTGTTCTATGAAAGAACTTAGCGTTTCTATCCCCCTCTCGGATCCGAAGGGCCCTAGATTTTTGCCTCCAACATATTTCAACCATAAGAGTTGCCTTTTCAAGATCAATGCAAAGCCGTTCTTTTTCCAAAGTCTCATCATATGATAGAAGACGACTATCTTCCAACAAATCAAGTACTTCAAGGTTCTTCCATAACTTGTTCATCTGATCCTTCACATTGCCAAATTCTTCTACATTCCATTTCTTTAAACCTAGCTTCAAAGCTTTCAATTTGCTTGCAAATTGAAAGCTAGGGGAACCTTAAAAATGATAGGACTCCCACCAAGTTTTCACTTTCTCCACAAAACCTTTTGCCTTTAACCACATATTCTTAAAGCGAAAAGGGTGGTTGCCTCTTTGAAAATTTTCCCCTTCTAAAAGAACTGGAAAGTGATCTGAAAGTAATCTATGCAATCTTTTTTGGCGAATGTTAGGAAAGTGCTTTTCCAAATCAGAAGAGAGAAGAAACCTGTCAAGCCTAGACCGCAAAGCCACTGCTCTAGAATCTAAGAAGCACGGTTGCGTTTCGGGACTCGGGTGCGGGTGCGGGACTCGGCAATTTTTGAAAAAGGTGGGTGCGGGTGCGGCGGGACTCGGCGATTAAAAAATTATTAAAAATATTTTTATTTATATTTTTAATATATTGCTAAGTATATAAACATATACAATACTTTTTCACATTATATAAACATATACCAAATTTAATAACTAAAACATGATGTTTATAAATTAAATACAACCCAGACTCTAGAGTGGCTGGAATGCAGGATTGAGTGGCTGGTTCAGTGAAGCGCAGCCCAGACAGCCCAGAGAAGAGAGAAAGAGCGATGGAATTGGAGTGAGGAGGCTGTTTTGGAGTCTTTGGACGAAGTGTGAGGGAGTTTTGCACCTGTTTTGGAGTTCTGCACGAAAGAACGATGGAGAAAGAGTTTTTTTTTTTTTAAATTTCGGCCTGAACCGGCCGTTTCGGCGGTTTCGGCCAAAACGGCCGATACGGCCGAACCGGCCCGAATCTGGCCGATTCGAGCCGCGTCGGCGCGCGTCGGCTTGCCACGTGGCCCGAATCGGGCCGATTCGAGCCGCGTCGGCTTTGCCACGTGGCCTGACGTGGCCCGACGCGGCACGGACGCGCGGTCAGCGGCGTCCGACGCGCGTCGCCGTGTCGGGCCGCGTCCGACGCGGGTGCGGCGCCTCTGGCGCCGCGTCCGTGCTTTCCAGTCTAGAATTAGTCCAAGTGAAAGTACCACCTTCCAATGGTAAATCGATAAGATTGTGTTCAAAAATGAAATCTGAAAGATCAAGCATGGTTGATGAGAAAGAGTTTGCACCAAGTCGCTTTGAAGGAAATCGCACTACATTAAAATCACCACCAATGCACCAAGGCACATTCCACCAACTATGAATACCGGTCAACTTTTCCCAAAGCAGTCGTCTGTCACGATTAGAGTTTGGTCCATATACAACAGTGAAAGCCCATACAAAATGATCTTCCACATTCTTAAATTTGCATGAGACAGAAAACCTTCCCATTGCTTCGTCAATTTTTTCCACCATCCTTCTATCCCACATCACCAAAACACCCCCCGAAGCACCTATAGAGCCCAAATATAGCCAATCCAAATGTTGACAACCCCATAAGCTCCGGATTTCTCTCCTTGTTATCAATTCCATTTTTGTTTCCTGAAGACAAATAATGTCTGTACCCCAACCTCTGATCATATTACGAATTCGAAGTCTTTTTCCACAATCATTTAGCCCCCCTAACATTCTAGGAGATAATTTTCAAATTCATTGAGGCACCACAGAATCCCATTCCCCACTAGCATTTCCTAACAAAATAGAATAATTCTCAAAATTCCAAGAATTTAGTAGACTTTTCAACTCCCTATGCCCTTTAGAACTTGTCTTAAGCTCTCTCTTGTGAGGGCATTCTCCCTGCATTTTAGCTTTCTTCTTAGCCTCCAAAGTTAACAAAGTCCCAATAATTTTCGCTTCGAAGCCTTCCAAGGAAGTACCCACAGATTTTCTAAAAGCTTTAATTCGTTTCTCAACCCATGGTGATAATTGAGCGGAAGCATTTTACCACCTCTACAAGTGGAGCAACTGGTTAGCCATGGCCAAAGGTTGCACAACTAGTGGTTCTTTAATCTTTTCCTAGTTTACAAGACCCCCATCAGAGTCCCCCAACTCACAATTTGACCCTGATACTACAGAAACGTTATCTAGAGCACCATTACATTCATCTGCCCAATTAACAATATGCCCTTCTTCCTTGAAAGTGTTGTTACCCTGTCCCACAGCTTGCTTGAGATCGAAAAAATCTGACATGCTCCCAGGTGAGTGGTATAGTGAAAGAGGAATAGCTATCTGCCTCCCTCCACGAAGCTCTAAGACCCATTTCTCTAAATTACCCTAGGTGTGCTCCAAATCTTCAATGAAATTCTTAATGGAGGGGTGAGGCTCAACATGACAATCCTCAGTGGTAACTAGCACTGGAGCTACTAGCAAATCGGAGAGCATAGCATTGGCCACCGCAGAAGTGCTCGATTGAGAAATGCTGTTGGTCAACGGTGGAGGATTGATGCCCGACACAGACCCAAATTCTAAAGAGTCAACCCGTGGTGGAGGAGCTGTTGCTGTTGGTGGTGGGGCTGTTCTTCACTAGTGGGGAGATATCGATGTTGGTCGTCAGTTGGGAAGTGGTGCCCTTAATGATGGTGGTCGTTAGTAGAGGAGTGGGATTGTTCTTCACTGGTGGGGAGATGACGATGTTGGACAACGGATGGGAAGCGGTGTCCTTGATGATGGTGGACGTCGGAGGCATATCAGAATCGTTACTAGTGGTGCTCCTCGGTGGGTTAGAAGTGCCGTTGATGGTGATGATAGTTGGAGGATGCATGGAGGGGGAGATGAGCTTCATCGGCATCGTATCGGTGATTTGATGAGAGTGGGTGACTTTTGGCTTAGATCTAATGGGTTGTTGAGAGATGGGTTGGGCTTTAGGCTTAGGTTTGGGGGCCCAGTTTTGGTTACATGTTACGGCTCTTGAAAGTGTTGGGCCTCATTCCATGGCTAATTTGATTGGAGCCCACATCTTTAATAAAAGAAGAAATTGTAGCCTACTGCCCCTCTTTCACACGCTTCACACGTAAAGAGATGTCTAGAGTCAACAAATCTCTTTTGGCAATCACTTTAATATTAGACAATTTATCTGCCCCGAATTATGCCGTATCTTTCCCAAAATAACTCCTGCCTTGATCATGGTATGAGTTATTGGGAATTGAAGATTTCAAATTTTGAAAGACCGTAACTTTCTCCTTGCCTTTATTTTTTGCACCGCCGTGATTATGAGGTCTATCAACCACCACCGCCGTCTCAGCCTTTGGTGCACTCTGTATTCTATGAAACGATCCCTAACTAGTAAGAGAAGCTGGTTTTAAAATTTTCCTGAGGTTTAGGCCAAAGTTGCGCTAGCCACTACCCAACCTTCCCTTAGGTATCACTATGTTACCCTTCTGTTGACCATGAAGAAGTTCAGAAACCATTAAAAATGTGCCACGGGCGTTGGACCCCAATTGAAGGATGAAAACAATATCACCCTCTCTAATCGTTCTTGCATAATGACCAGGTGATTGCTTTGAAATTATTTCCTCCAAGTGGAACAAAAATCGGTTTGCACTCTCCTTCCCCATAAAAACAGAGCGCATGGTATGGCCTCTCTCAAAGATCTGTAATAAGAAATAAGAACCCCCTGCCTCAACGGAAACTCAAACATTTTGGATTCAATGAAGAAAAATGTGGAACCACCTATTGCGAATTAAATAAAGCAGCAGCTACAAGACTATGAAGAAAGCACGAAATCTAAAGCAGCAGCAACCAGACTATGAAGTAAGCACAAAATCTATGGCTAATTCAAGGTAGCCAGGCCTCATATGTGACTAATCCGAGGTAGCCAGGCCTCTCATTCTAAATTCCTCCTGCGAGTAAACATTATTTAACTAGGAAAAGTACTCTTGGTTCACCAAAACAAGTTTGGATCCTATCAAGTGATCCAGGCACCCATACAGAGAATGAGACACCTATACAACTTGTTTATGATTTTAGAGAATGAGACACCCATACAGAAATGAAACTAAAATGGATTGTTATCAAGGAGCATTATCTAATTGAACTAGTCACAAATGGCATGTCAAATATACTACAATTGAAAACCGTCAAGTTGGAAATAAATAAAAAAGAAAAGAAAGAAAACTTTAGACTACTCAATGAAGTTAGATTTTTGAAAAAAAAAAAAAAAAATCTTATTGGAACTATTAAAAGTTATAACCCAAAACTTACTCCAGTTATATTGATGTGCCTTCAATTCTGTCCTTAGCAAAATTAGTAGCATAAGGTTAGCATATAAGTGGAATTCTCATGCTAAAGCTATTCTAAATTAAAATTGAGTTAAATAGATAGTGGGATTGAGGATGAGGTAGAAGAAGCTCTCTCAATGAGTTGGTTTCTAGATGCACTTGGAAAAATTATATATTGATTTCTTATTCTGTCATCAGCATCTTCAAAAAGTTTTTTTTTTGGTAAGTATATTAAAGAAAGAAAACTATACAAAAGTCTATTCTAAGCGCAATTATACATTAGTAGCTAGGTATTTTGAAAGTAGCTTGTAAATGCTTGAATTTCCATCATGACTGCACATTGCAGTGAGAAAAAGAAGCAATGTTTTCATGCGTAATGGTATATTCTTCCTAGAAGATTTTAGGCTAGTCGTGGAATATTAAGAAGAAATATTAGTATGTATTCTTCAGTTCTCAATCTAACTTATAGTTTGACCCTTTGATGCTCCTTTGATAAGACTATTATGGACATTCTTGTGAAATATTTTGTTTGTCAATTTTCATCTGATTTTTGCTGATAATCTTATAGGGGCTTTCCAGTGTGGCTGCGTGATGTCCCCGGCATAGAATTTCGTACAGAAAATGTACCTTTCAAGGTACAATGCACCTTTGAACCTCTACACTTGCACATTTTTGTTGGTTGTTGATGCAGGTAGTGGGTAGCTAGTTTTATTTTGTTATATTTATTTTTAAGTGGCAAGGGCAATTTTGTAATTTCATAATTTCTGGGATAGGCTGTGCTAATTGTCTATTGGGTCCTATTTTAGTTCTACTAGTCTCTAACTTGTGTGATGCACCGGATAGTTAAATATCTTCACTATGTTCAATGCTACAATTAGTTAAAAATGAATGAAAATCAATATTTATAATACGAAACTAAGATATACATATTTTGAAAAAATAACTTATTGTGTATTTTTTATAAGATGAAACAAAGATACACTATTAATGTTTCTACTATGTTTAAACTTTTATGAAATATGGAACAACAAAATACAACATTCTATAGCACAAAATATTCATCCAACAAAATTAAGATGTCAAATATGAAAATTAAAAAATCAATACTTTTTGGTGGCATCCATTACCTCTAGTTTTCTTTTAGCATTTACTCCATCTATAAAAACTCTAGATACAAACATGGTGTCTAGAAGTTTGGTTCTTAATAAAATATTACACAAACACAAGGGCAATGGAAGTAAAAATGCGAAAAAAGATATACAAACACAGAATATTAATGGAAAAAAAAATATGAAAAACAAAAGTAGTTACAAAGGAGAAATTTATGTAAAAGATACCTTGAGGCTTGAGGACAAAGGGTTTGTAGAAACAAAAGAGCAAAAACGGTAGAGAGAGGGTAAACAACATGAAGGGTTTTGGTGTGGTGATGTATATATATATATATATTTTTGATAAATAACAGAATTGTATTTATCAAAAGTCCAACTACACCGGGGGTGTACATGGATAATGGTACATCAAACACATAAATCACAAAGATCAAGCATTTCTAAAAAATTAGAACAAGGAAAAAAAATTAAAGGAAGAACTCCACTCCAGCAAGGTGTGAAGAAGAAAGAGGTTTAAATTTTGAAATAGATTGTTCCTTCCTTTTGAAACATTTTGAGTTTCGTTCTCACCAAATACACTATAGGACAATGTGGGACAGCCCTTCATAAATCAATGCTTTGATGCCCACCGAAGGAACCTTGCCTACTTGAAAATAAATCAGAGACACCATGCAGTATAACCCATAGAAGACCAAATAGAGTCCACACCATAACCATAATTCATAAGCAATAGGACAATGAAGAAGAAGATGAATCACCAATTCCTCATTGTTTTTACACATATAGCACTAATCTAAAACTACGACACCCTTATACCATAAATTCTCAATTGTCAAGATCTTACCTAATGCAGCAGTCCAAGAGAAGGAAGCAACCCTAGGAGGGACCTTTGAATGCTACACAGGTTTCCAAGGAAAAGAAATGTCAAAGAGGAAAGGGAAAGATAGTACTCAGTCACTTTAAAATTCTTATTCCCTGCCGGTTTCCAACATAGTTTGTCTTGACCTTTACCATTAAGGGGCATAGAATTGATAAGATCTAGAAAAGTGTAAAAATGTTCCGTTTCCCAATCTTGGGGAGCTCTAGAAAAAAGATCCCAGTGAAGCCAATGGTTAGGAAAGTGCAAAACATCTGCAATAGAAGACTCCTTATTACAACTAATGTTGTAGAGTTTTGTAAAAGTCTCCCGAAGAGTATAGCTCCCGGTGTGGTAATGTGTGTGTGTGTGTGTGTGTGTATAGTAGTATGTCGGTTTGTTTTAAAACTGTTCATGTTGTTGAGTTGTAGTTTGTTTAAAACTCTTCAGTTTGCTAAAGTAGTAGTTTGTTTAAAACTCTTCTTTTAACATAATAAATTAGTAAATAAAAAAAATGATGTGTAAAATTGTGGAACTACCAAAGCTTACGTGACAAAATATTAGAAGATCAATTAATAGCCAAACGTCTTTGGTTTTGTTTAAAACTTTGTTGTTGAGTAGTAGTTGGTCTAAAAATCTTCAGTTTGCTGAGTAATAGTTAGTTTAAAACTCTCCTCTTGACATAATAAATAAATAAGTGATGTGTAAAATTGTGAGACTTCCAAAACTTATTTGACAAAATATTAGAAGGTCAACTAACGGTCAAATGTGTTTGGCTATTATATATTATATATAGATTTGAGTGTCCAAGTCCAAATCTTATTAGGAGTTTAAATAAAGTGCTATTTCAACTAGGAATAGGTATTAGTCTTCTATTTTAAGAATAATAAAGTTTTCAGATTCTTAGAGAAGCTTTGAAGTTTTTTTAAGGTTTGTGTGATGCTAAGGAACCCTAGGTGTGATGCCTGGAAATTTATATCTTTTTATTTTCTGTTCTTAAACCCCTATCACTGTTCACGGGTTACTGCTCACAGCCCTAGAACAGCAACCCAAATTTTGGGGTTTTCCCTTTGTTTCTTCCACAAATCCCACTATTCCTTCCCTCCATTGGAACCCTATAATCCCTATTATTTCCTAGAAACCTAACCCTAATTCCTAAAAACCTAAGCTGCCCAAGTGCTACCAGATCTGCCCCAGGAGTTTTAAATCAGATTTTGCTTTGTTCCCTCTTGTCCTATATCAGTTTTTTCTCAAAATTCTAGAATATATTTATTTTCATTTTTGCCATATCTTAAATGGATTTTCATTAGATAACAATGTTCAAATACTAGAACCAAAGATCAAATTGTACCAATAAAATAGGAGTAATGGTGTAATGTCAAATGCAAACTGTTGCTATCTTTGTATTCTACAGCCCTCTTTTGTCAACTATTGTATCCTTTTCCTATATTTTTTTTTATAATGAACAAGGTTTGGCTACAAACTAGGGTACAACCAACAATAGGAAGATGACATGATCTTCCTATTGTTGGTCAAGTTTATAGCCAAACTTTGTCATTTTATAACACAGGTGTCGGTTCCCCCTGTACACCATTTTAAATGGCTGACACTGTTCTCACTCTATCTTCCTCTCTGTCTCTCAAGCCTTGGCTTAAGGGGTATGAAAATGATTTCAAGGCAAAGAAATGAAATTTCATTATGTTTAGTTGGTATATTCTACTCAAAATGGAAATCTTCTGGGACAAAAAGTTTGGAAATGCAATGATGAAAGTATTTATTTGGAGTTCATTGGGTTAGGTCGCAAATAGTTTCGGATATGCTAGCTTCTTGGCAAGGTCTTAGCAGTTTGGAAACTTGTACCTCATTGTTTAATGTGGTGCATTTGGGGGGAGTGGAACGGTAGAAGGTTTGAGGGTTGTGGACAAAATATTCTAGATCTTAAGTTATTTTTCCTTAAATCTTTGTTTGATTGGTTGCTAACTTTGGGGTCCTTTTCCTTTACTTCTCTCTCAGATATGATTGACCATTGTACCTTAGGAGCTTGATTGTGTACCCATAGTATACTCCTTGTATATTTGGGTTACTATTTTCCATTAATAAAGTTATGTTATTTATCAAAAATATTTACCTCTTATCTGTGCAATATAATAAGCTACTAAATGATAATTGCTTATGTTAGGAGGCATGTCATGTGCACACATATTAGCTTATTCGTTATAATTAACTTTGACTCACTTATTGTGTGACTTCTTTCCTAAATTGAAAGTGACAGTACTTCCTTAGAACATTCGCATCAGATCAGTTATAGTTTTCTAAAATACATATACAGTGCAAATTTTACACATTTTGAGCAAAAAAACACCCACATCAGTGGGTGTAAAAATGTGTAAAACTGGCCATATTTTTCCATGAGCTACAGTATCCGTGTAAATATACACGGGTACTGTAGCTCGTGTATATATTAAAATAATATTATCCGTTCGCACCAATTTTTCTCTCTCTTCTCTGTGCTCAACAACCTCAATGGATCGGTGCTTGTGATCGGAGTTGTGGATCGGAGCCTGATCGGACCTAGGGAGACCGGTGCTTGTGGATCGGAGTTAGAAAAAATCGGAACTTGTGATCGGAGCTGTGGATCGGAGCCTGATCGGAGCTAGGAAGACCGGTGCTTGTGGATTGGAGTTAGAAAAAATCGGAGCTGTGGAGAGACAGACTGAGAGGGAGACGAGATGGGTATAGAGAGATAGACCGAGAGGGAGACGAGAGGGAGAGAGATGGGTATAGAGAATCAGAAAAAATGGAAAGAAAGAGAGGTATAGCGCGTATAAAAAGGGTTAGTTGAGAAATAATAAAATAATTGAAAAAATTGATTATTTAAATAAAAGAGGTGGTAAAATAGATGAACTGATGTGGGTGTATTGTAAGAGTAAATGTGTAAAATAGACAGAAATTTTACATGAGTTGATGCGAATGCTCTTAATACCTGAATTTATTTATTATTTACTTATTATTTACATGAAAGCATTGTAGTCTTGAAATATGTTAAAACACTTTTGTGCATCTTTGTTTTGACAGAGTTAATTGCATGGCGGAAGCCATAGATTTTATATTTACCATCAGATCTTTTTTTGAGTATGCAAAGAAAAAGAAAATGTGCAGGCTGTGTTTGAAGTGTTTTTACATCTTTGTAAAGTTCCATCTTTAGGGGTTCTCCCTTGGAACATTTATCATTTGTTCTTGGTTCTTTTAGCTAACAGGTATCTATGTGGACTAGAAGTGCAAAAGGAATATGCATTTGTATAAAATGCTAGCCGGCATATTTTGTTAATTAACAAATTCAGTTTCTTGGTTCACCTGTAGAAATATTTCCATTCCCATCCTGCCTAAGCTTGAAAGTAATTTTATCATCAGTTTTGCACTTTTTCTCTTTGCTTTCTCTCCCAAGAAGTTATTCTTGTTTGATTGTTTCATTAGTTCCTCTGGAAGTGCTTTATATCAATGTGATTGCTGCTTGCTTCTTCCTTAGATGTTGGGTGGGGTTCGTTTAGTACTATAATTAATACATCTTAATGAGTGCCCCCACCTGGGGTGTCTCAGCGGTAAGGGAGTGTGCCGAGACTAACTGTAAATCCAGAAGTCTCTCCTTCTAGATGAGGTATTTTGTGATTACCTGATGCCTGCTCAGTGGAGGTGTGTAGGCATCCGGAGTTTGCCCCTTAGGGGTGGTCCCACTGGCCCATACCTTGATGGCGTTCCTCATCATAAACAAAATAAAAATTTATTCATCTCAACAAAGGAACTTCTCATTATTGACTTAATCACTAGCTATAGATTTGTGGTTTAATTTTATTGCAATATTTATTAACATCATAGTGACATTTCATCTTTTCCAGGAGGAGATGCAACGATTTGTTAAAAAGATTGTGGAATTGATGCGAGAGGAAATGCTATTTTCTTGGCAAGGGGGTCCAATCATTATGTTGCAGGTTGTTTTTGAAGTTTAATTTAATTGTAAGATAATTAGTGGTTAATTGACTTAAGTTAATTGGATTGTGAGAACTGAGAGTTGATATCAGGTATCACATAACCAATCTGCACAATTCCTGCAACGGGACTCTTTTCCTTTTATTTATTATTATTTTTTAATTTTTGGTGGGTTACAATTGGGACTTTCTATTGAGAAAAGTAATCTCATTTTAGGAGGAATGATAACACAATTAGCTTGGTTTCATAATTAAACAGTTTTTTATTGCAAAAAGAGTACTCTATGTACAATTGACATAAATAATTCTAAAGAATTACAGAAAAATAATATTATGTATAGAGAGACAACGACTCTATAAACTCTGGAATGGAAGTGTACTAGTAGTAAAGCCCCAAACGCAAGTCCAATCAAATAAAGAACTAGTAAACCTAGCTAACATTTAAGTCCCAGTGCTATACACATCCTCAAATGTAAGATGATTTCAGGTATCAGATAATTAGCTTAATTATTTTATTTTATTTGGATTGTGAAAAATGGGAGTTGATTTCAGGTATCACCATAACAATCTGTGCAACTCCTGCAAGGGGGGTTACTTGTTGTTGTTGTTGTTGATATTCTGCAATTTGGACTTGCTATTCAGAAAAGTAATCTCATTTTAGGAGGACTAGGATTTCTCAATATTGTTGGTATTTCATTTCTCCTGTGTGTACTTCTCATTCCCTTTTCTGTTTGAATTACATATGAGTAAGAGATTTTGCCAAGCTCTCCAACCAGTTGGACTGTAGCAGTATCCAATAAATATCAGATTCCGGTGATTTTGTGGCAATCATTGTTGCAACCCCATGGAGGTCCATGCATCCATCATTTGGAAGCAAAACCACCCATTCTGGTTATCTATTTTGATTCCAAATTATGTTCCCTATTACCTCTACTGACATTCAAATGTGTTTTATGGTTTCATCTGCTTGGTGGTGTACAGGCAGATAGTATATCTATATTAAATGAGCTTTACAGTGGTCACCTTTAATTTTGTTATTATGGGCTTACCATACTTTTATCTTTTCTCTAATGAGGCTTTCTTCCCTTTGTATTTTCTCATTGGATATGCCAAAACTGGAATGAATTTTTATCAGATTGAGAATGAATATGGAGATGTAGAAAGCTCATATGGCCAGAGAGGGAAGGAATATGTTAAATGGGCTTCTCAGATGGCTCTTGATCTTGGCACTGGGGTTCCGTGGGTCATGTGCAAGCAACCAGATGCTCCAGATAATATTGTAAGCTTTTAGCCTATGTGTTATGTGCTTAGCTTTCTTGGAACTAGTGTTTTTGTAAATTAGATTGGTGATTGGGTTTCATTATTAGAATGACTTGCATTTCATATAAAATGTTATGGTGCTCTGGAATTTATAATGGTTGATATTTATAGGTTCTTTTGTTCTGCTTCACAGATAAATGCCTGCAATGGATTCTATTGCGATGGTTTCAAGCCAAATTCCTATAACAAACCGGTACTTTGGACAGAGAACTGGGATGGATGGTATGGTGATGCCTTTTTGTTTCTTGGGGATTTTAGAGCCTAGAGAATTTTCTAGATCTTATTAGAAATTTAAACAATCTAAAATTTCAATAAGTGAGAATTTGTTACAAGAAGTCATATACATTCAAAACCATATAATTCAGATAAAAATTGATCTTTGTAATTTAAGTGTTTGATTCATTGTTTTTCACGTACACCCCTGTTGTACCAAGTTTCTTTTTTAATACAATTCTGTTATTTATCAAAAAAAAAAAAAAAAAAAAAAAAAAGAGACTTGGACTTACCTCCCATACCTCCCCCAAAAAAATCCCACATCTTCTCAATCTTGTTAGCCACATGAGTAGGAATAGTGAAAGTGATAAATCTTGTTAGCCACGAGTAGAAATAGTGAAAAGTGATAAATAATAAGTGGGAAGTCTCGATAAAGTACTCTTAAGCAATGTCAATCTACCACCTTTTGACAAATAAAGCTTCTTCCACCCCTCCAATTTCCACTCAATTTTCTCCAAATTAGGGTTCCAAAATGAGAAACCCCCAAAGGCATGCCAAGGGAAGATGTAGGCAAAGTCCCAACCCTACTCCCCAAAATATCTCCCAAAGCATGCGCATTATCAACCTGCCTAATTGGAACCATTTCACTCATACTTTCACTCTTACACATTAACCTTCAAACCTGTTATAGCTTGAAAACAAAGTAGCAACATCCGTATACAAAGGATTTGCTCCACATTTGCGTCACAAAAAAGAATTGTATCGTCTGCAAACAAGAGATGTGAAACACATACTTGATGTAGGGAGCAACAAATTTATGATGCAGAACACAAATAGGAAAATAGGAAATATAGTGGAGCAAAAGAAACAATAGAACAAATCCTAGGCTCCACCACCTAGAACTTGCTTGCAAACCCTAGGCTTCAATACCTAAGGGCATTTGGCATCTCCACCAAACAAAGAGAACAAAAGGAGGAGACATTTTCTCGACTCATGATAATAAATAAGAATTATTATTAATAATTCTTATTCAAATTCAATTGTCATTTCACGATCACAAAACTACTATTTTAATAGGGTTTAGGGAGTACACCGATATGGAAATGCTTAATCAAATCCCTTCAAACCCTAAACATTAAAAACTAAATTTCAAAAATAATTTCAAATCTAGTAACAATATCTTAAATAAATTTGTTGCTCCTTGCATCAATACCCCATCACCCTGCCTACCATCAACCTTGAAACATCAAATTAAACCTACCCCCTCCACTCTCTTTAACATCCTACTAAAAATATCCATCATAAATAAATAAATAAAATATAGGATAAAGGATCTTGTTTCAATTCTCTCGAACTTCAAAAAAAATCAGCTAGAGAACTATTTACCAAAACAGAGAATTGAATTATGGATATACAAGGACAAATCCATTTACACTTCCCCCCAAAGCCCATTCTCTTCAACAAATCTAGGAGTGCCTCCCAATTTACATGATTATGAGCTTTCTCAATATCTATCTTACATATAAGCCCCGGAATCTTACTCTTGACCATACTATCTACACCATATGATTTCAAAAAAAGGCCAGTCTGACTGGTTCAAACGTGAACCGGTACCAGTCCGGTTTGGTAAAAATGCCCAAAATGGGCCAAAACTGGGAACTGGAGGCAAATCCGGTTTTGCCCTGGTCTAGTTTTTAAAAACATGATCTACACATTCATTTGCAATAAGGACAGAATCAAGTATTTGTCTTCCACCCACAAATCCATTTTGAGACTTTGATAGCAAACGATCTAAAACCCCTCTCAAATGGTTTGCCAATACCATAGCCAAGATTTTATACACATTCCTCACCAAACTAACTGGTCGAAAAAATCTCTAAGATTAGGGCATCATTTTTTTAAGGGATTAAGGCAATAAAAGTAGCATTAAGAGAATTTCCAAACTTACTGTGTTGATGAAGCTCCTCGAAGACAGCTAAGAAATTTTTTCCACAACTCTCCAACAACGGTGAAAAAAGGCCATAGAGAAGCCATCCAGACCTGGAGCTCTATCTCTTTCAATATCTCATACAACTTGAAGGATCTCCTTCTCAAACTTCCTTTCAAGCCATACCCTTTCCATCCCCCCAATTTGATCAAACTCCAAACCTTCCATAAAAGGTCTCCACTCCTTTGTCTCTTGATATAAGTTTTTATAAAATTGTACTTCTTGGGCAGCCACCTTTAACCATTCCTTATAAAAAATTTATATATCTGGGTTTGTCAATGAGCCCCTGTTCAAATGGAATGGAGAGTGATATCTTGGGTTCAAAACCCATTTGGTGCTTGTGTAACTTAAAAAAAAAAAAAAAAGTTGTATCCAGTATACAAAACTTTCACTTTTGTGGGATTTGGGAGAGGTGAAGATAGGCAGCTTTTTGGTGTTTTTTTTTTGGTTGTGTGGAGAGGCTGATTCCTAGATTTGAACCCGCAATTTATTACTTTTGGTGGAAGGCACTTTCCATCACACCATGGCCTGACTTCTCTTGTAAACTACCAAGAACAAAAATTAGTATAGCTTACATTAACCCCTCTTGACGTTTCATGAAATGACACTCTATCCAAACTTTTCAAGAATTAACATTGCCCTATACGTTCTTATAAATGCTATAGATAAGCCCATGCCCTCTCACACCATTACTTCTTTAACAAAATATTCCATTTTTAAAAAAGCGAAAGAGAGAGCAATAGGTTTATGTGGTTTGGCTTGATATCCTATGCATATTGAATAAAGCCCTTGACAACTACATCTTTGATATTAGCACTATTTTGGACAATGAACCCTAATAGGGTACATCTAGAAACTACATGTATTAGGGTTAGGTTTACATGGGCTTATTACATAATTGGGCCTCATAGGCCATTACACTTCATTAACTAAATAACCCAAGGGCCGTTTGGTAACGTTGTTTGTATTTTTTGAAAATACGTGTAGGTGAAAAGTGTATGAAAATACGTGTAATGTTGTTTAAAAACTGAAAACATGTGTTTAAACACATGTACCAAATAGGCCCCCAATATCTTTAGCACCCCATCCTAAACTCAATGTAGAGGTTTGATGAAACCTTAGTTTGGTTTGTGAAGATTTGGTCAACGGTTTGGGTAAGCAGTTCAAAAAATGACCTAGTTTGATTTGGGTCGAAGTGTCAAATTCGGGTCGTGTTAACAGATCAAGTCAAGTTGGATTCAAGTCCAAAGAGATGTTGCAAATGTGGCAGAGGCTACTAATGTGGCACCAGGTGCCGTGCAAATGACATGGCATGATGATGTTATGCTGACATAAGAGGATAATGTGGTAGTGGCATGGATGATGTCACTGGAAATCGAGCAAGCACATGGACGCTTGAGAAGATCTTCAAAAGACACTGGAAGAGTGTGAAGGGGTGATTTGGGCATTTTTTTATATTATATTTTATATTTATATATATATATATATATATATATATGTTTTTTAATATTGAAATCAAACAAAACTCAAATTCTAGAGAATAGCCCACTTGGTGAAGTGCCCAGACCACTTGATGTGTCTTGAGATACCCATAGTCCTATTGTAGGCATGAACTTAACTCATTAGTTGTGAGTGTTTTTACCTTTGTGCAATAAAGTGTTAACCTTTCATGTTGTCATCTCACATTAGAAACTAGAGGACACATGTTAGCTCTAATGAAACGTGGGGCATTTCCTCTATGTTTGCAAGATCTAGACAACTCATGAAGTGGTTGGTGTTGGTAGAGCCTTGTTTGAATCTGAGCTTGTGTGGGGTGTGGTGGTTTCGTCAAACAAGTGTAGGACCTTCACTTGTAGGTGGAGCAACATGCTTGGGCTTGAGGAAGATGGCTTTTTAGTGCTTGCTCGGTGCAAATCTAGTGGCTAAGGACACTGGGGAGGATTGAGATGGTTGTGGGACCATCAGTGATAGGTGCCGTTTGAGCTTGTTGGTCATGCGGTTGTGGTGGAGGCAACTTGTATTGTTTGAGATTTGTAGTAGCACATTGCCATGCTCTTTGACAAGGCCACTCAGACGAGATGGAAGTGGCCTATTGCTGGTGGGACAAAAGGACAAAATTGTGAAAGAATAGAAGTAATTGAAGGTCACATGAAAGTGACTCTAATACTATGTTAAAACTAATTGAAAACATTGTAGAGAAAGATGTAGAAGCGAAAGAAAAAGAACACAAGGGTTACAGGGTTTGGCCAGATAGTCGTTAATTGAATAAAGTGAAGGCTACATCTTTGATATTAGCACAATGTTGTACAACGAGCCTAACAGGGTTTATTTAGAGACTACATGTACTAGGTTTAGTTGTACATAGGCTTATTACATAATTGAACTCTTGGGCAATTACACATAATTAACTAAATAACCCAATATCTTTAACACTACTCATTTTTACAAATGGAATATTATCTAAGTGAAGTCACAATATAATAGGGCATAGACTTGTTTGTTACATTGTTATGATAAAACTGTCCCACATGGATTAAGTGTAAGAATAAGCTTAACCATGTGTTTATAAGCTCTTGGACACCCTCCCCTAGCAAGCCGGTTTTCAAGAGTGAGTTGACCCTCATGGCCATTGGGGGGCTTGTTAATTCTTGAAATGGGTGAAGTGTCATTTCATAAAACTTCAAGGAAGTTTGGTTTAATTTTCCCAAAAATCTATATAGCAAGAGTTGTGTATGTTACATCTATTCTATAATACGATCTCTTATGCGGGTGGGCCCAACTTCAAAGGTTCTCGTGCTAGGTTGATACCAGTAGACCCTTAGTCTAACCTTTCTATGTTGAGATCTTGAAATTTGTGAGCTTGCTTAGCACTAAATGTGATGGTGTATTTTAACCTCAATAGTCTTGGTACTATTATAGAAAAAATGGAGACTTTCTAGTTTGAAACGTTTATATTTGTCAATAGGTGGCAGACTTAATTTGTTAAAAACTACCCTTTTGAGCCTTCCTACCTTTTTTTTTTTTTTTATTTTTTATTTTTTTTTATCCTTGTTCACTATCCCTCAAGCTGTGGCAGCTAGACTAGAAAGGATTTAGAGGAATTTTCTTTGAGGGACTTGAGGAAGTTTTTAAATATCCTTTAGTCTCTTGGAATAAGGTTTGTTTGCCAATGGAGGTAGGTGGTTTGGGGATTCAAAAAATTGAGTTGTTTAATCAAGCCTAGCTTGGAAAGTAGTTATTGTGCTTTGAGAAGAAAAGTAATAGGTTATGGCATCAATTTATAACAACCAAATATGGTGTGACTAGGGGGGCTGGTGCACTAGAGGTGTAAGAGGGACTCATGGGTGTGGAATGTGGAAGAGTATTAGGGTGGGTGCATAGAGTTTCTTTGGATAGGTAGTGTATGCTGTTTTTGTGTGTGTGTGTGTGTGTGTGTGGGGGGGGGGGGGGGGGGGGGTCACCGCATTTGGATCTTTTTCTTGATCTGTTTGCTTATTCTATGTCTAAAGAAGCTAGGATTTCTAACTTGGTAATTTTTGCATAAAAGGGGGAATTGGGAACTGAAATTTACAATTCCATATAGCTTTTCATGGTAGGGAGTTGGAGGGGGTATGTTCTATTTTTGAACATCTTTATTCAAATATGGGGAGGGGTGAGGGGGATGATAACCTGACTTGAAAGTTGACTCAGACTAGTGTTGTTTGATGTGCACTCTTATTATAATTTGTTGTCTGGTGCCCCTTTTACTATTGTGTTTTTTGGAAGATCTAGTGTGTAAAGGTGCCTAAAAGGGTGTCTTCTTTTTTATAGACAGTAGCTTGAGATAAGATACTTGCCATTGATAATGTTGTTAAGAGAGGACTGCCCTAGTTAATTGGTGTTGCATGTATCGTTGCGATGGGAAATTGTGAACCATCTTTTGCTTCATTGTAAGTTTGCTCATACTTTATGGAGAGAAGTTTTTCTAGCTTTTGGGATTCAGTGGATGATGTCTTCTATGCTGAATTGCTTCTCTCTTTTTTTTCTTTTTCTTTTTTTCATGGAGGAATTGGTTGGGGAAACACAAACACCTGTCAAATATTTGGAATATGGTCCCAACATGCTTAATATGGTTAGTTTGGTAGGAACACAATACTCATACCTTTAGATCTCTTAAAGACTCTTCTATTTGGTACTTTGTATCAGTGAGCTTGTTTCTGGACTTTTATGCAATGTATTGCTATTTCTGATTTTCTAAAATCTGTTAGATTTTCTTCTTTTGTTATTGTATATGCTTCAACTTCAGAGTGGTCATCATCGTAAACACAATGTACTTATTTTCTAATAATTTTTCAATTACCTATATAAAAAAAAGTCTTGGTCCTCCTAGAACTAGAGTTGACGCAGTTGATAGATTATTGGCTGTTCCTAAAGCTCTTGCTGTTAGGACATTGTGAATATTATCACTTAGCCATAATTCTAACACTCCTTGTCGTGTGTGGAGCCTAAACTTAATAGGGCCCAACACGTGGGACTTTGAAAAATTTAAATGGGATTTTAAAAATTTTGAATGGGAGGTAGAGTGGAGATATAGATTGAACTCATGATCTCTTGCTTTGATACCATGTAGAAGTTTGTGATGTAAGGGAGAAAAGGAAAGAGAGAAGACGTGAGAGTTTACTTGGTTCGGTGTTGTGACCTACATACAAGAGCCCAAAGGGCTATATTTTCTCATACACTCTTCCTGATACTACGTTTCAAAGGAATCCATATTTGTAACAGATATTACACCTAAAAGTCAATGATGATTTGAATTGGATATTCATTGCTTCAATCCCATAATTTTCTTTAGCAATCAATCCCTTGATTTGTTAACCAACCAATCTCGTGATTTTCTCTAGCAATCAATATCTTCATTTGGTCTTTACATTTATGGAAAGTGAATTATACTTTCCAACACTCCTCCTCAAGTTGTGCATTGATCTTTGATGAAATGTACAACTTGCAGAAATTGAAACCATCCAAAGCTTGATATGTCTTCGAAAGTCTTGCTCGCTCTCTCGCTCTCTCGCTCTCTCTCTCTGGGTACAAGAAATTAGTCAACAAAAGTGAAATTTGATATGAACCAATATAGGTGCTTTAATAGCACATGAAAATAACACACCATTAACTTAGCAACTACCCCCTTGATGAAAAACTTGCAAGAACTCCTATAAAGATGTCACTATAATGTTTTTTTCATAGTGAAGAAAATATTTATTGAAAAAGACTGCTTTATGTTAAATGAACATGAAGTAGCTTAATCAATTATCTACAAAATGGTAATGATTCTACAAATAACACCATCGAATCAATATTTGTATAACCCAATGCTCGATCATTCATATAAAGATTTGCTGAAAGTTGCTTGCAATTGACTCCCTGTGGTTTCAGAATCTTTGATTTGCTGAAAGTTGCTTGCAATTGACTCCCTGTGGTTTCAGAATCGTTGAAAGAGTAACAATTTCTTTTCCACCACAATGTCCACATCAAACATATTGGAACAAGATTCCAAATATCTAAGCGATGTTTACCAACCCAATTCCTCCATCCACACAAAAACTCAAGGACTTTCTTTGGTAAAACCCACTACATCTCAAAGGATCTAAAAACAAACTCCACAACCCCAATGCCACACTATAGTGAATCAAAAGATGGTCTAGCATTTCCCCACCACATCGACACAAATAACAAGTGAGTATCTTCCCCCAAGCCGTTGTCCAAACAGAAAAAGAGATCCTTTGTGGAAAAGAATCTGGATATGAACCCCTTAGAACATTATAAAAGATTGCACATCAAAAACCTCACTTCCTTTCAACTTCCATCTTAATTGATCTCCCCTCTCTTATAGGAATATGAGTCTATCAAGTGGAGAAATGAAGCCACTTCCTCTATTTCCCAATCATAAACGATAGGAACTCACATCCCTACTCCTCCCCTCCCCCTACTCATGTCTCACTAACGACTCCACTGAAGCATCCCTATCATTGGCAATTTCAAACACGATAAGGAAAGTATCCTCAATGATTGATCCCCACACCAAAAGTCATACCAAATTGGATCCGATTGTTAGAACCTGCATCATAATGAGTGTACTTTAAAAAAGCATCCCCTCATTCTAATACCCTTCCATAGACCACAACCATGAGTGCCTCGTATAGATTTATGTACCATCCACCCCACTCCACCCCAAACTGCATAGCTACTATCCTCCCCCATAAATGAGTTACCTCAACCCCAAAATGCCACAACCACTTATTCAATTGAGGTTGATTGAAGGTAGTGAGTTTCCATATTAAGTCGACTGATAATCTCAAAATCTAATAAATCGGCCTGAGTCGACTTACTAATTGGAGGCCCTACTGTGTTACAAAATTTCGCTTTAGCCAATGATCCAATCAGAGGAATAATTGGAACTATTGTATCGAGTTTATTGGGAGCATTATTTAGTAGAAATGAATAAAGTAACTCAAAAAATCGAGGGAATGCTTGGATAATTGGTTTATAAGGATACTTGCCGTGTGAGACCACACATCAAAATGACATTGCCACCCTAATCCACCACTAGCAATAAGAGCACACACCTTGCCCCATCCAACTAAATGATATTTTAACTCATCCATCCCATTCCCAGGAAATTCCTCTGCAACCTCTCAATCAGATTAGCCACACTAGTAGGAATGGTAAATAAAGATAAATAATAAGTAGACAAACTTGATATCGTACTCTTCAATAACATTAATCTCCTCCCTTTTGACAGGTAAAGCCTCTTCCAACTAGCCAACCTATGATCTAATTTCTCCACATTAGGATTCCTAATTACCAGTGATTTAAAGCTCTGAACTACATGCCAAGTTAATGTTATGTGATGATATCCTTTGCTATGATGCAAGGTACTAGGAGTAAGAAGCGTATAGGTAAAATGACCAATATGCATGAAGAAGCGAAAATATCTCCTATGAAAAATAGAAAGAAAAGAAAAGGGGTGAATCATAAAAGATTATTTAGATGGTAAATATTAGAATACATCGACAAGAGATAAATCATATGAGCAAGGTCCAGTCAACCTGCTGTGATACCATAATACATTACCAATTGTCCCTAAAGTTTTAAGCTGTTGGAAAATGATGAATTTAATTATATAGTCATAATTATAATAATAGACATGGAAGATTGATTTGCTATTACTTTGCAAATTCACCTATTCAAGAATTATTTTATGGGGTTCACATGTGAAGTCCAATTGAAGTAAGTCGTGTGTTTTTAAAGGTCTAGGTATTAAAAAAGACAAACTTTATCGCATCCTACCAAATGAATCTTGCTATCACCCCAAAGAAAATCCCTTTGCAACTTTTTAATTTTATTAGCCACATGAGTAGGAATTGTGAATAACGAAAGAAAGTAAGTCGGAAGACTAGATAGCGTACTCTTAAGTAACATCAAACGACCCCCTTTAGACAAGTACAACTTCTTCCACCCAGCTAATTTCTGCTCAATTTTTTCCAAGATTGGATTCCAAATCGAAGGGGAATTATGTGAAGCCCCCAACGGCATGCCAAGATACAACATAGGCAAAGTTCCAACTCTGCAGCCCAAAATTTCAGCCAGGGCATGCACATCAACAACCTCCCCTATTGGAACCATTTCACTCTTATGCACATTGACCTTCAAACCTGTTACCGCCTGAAAACTATGCAACAACAACCGAATATGAAGAATTTGCTCCACATCTGCATAACAAAAAAGGATAGTATCGTTTGCAAACAAAAGATGTGAAACACATTCCCCACCATCCCTTCTATCCTCAAGATCAAAACCACGGATCAAACCAGCTCCCTCCACTCTTCTCAACATCCTACTAAATTGTCAGTTAATTGTTGGGTTAGGGAGTAGAGTGAGGTTTTGGCAAGATAGGTGGTATGAGGATTAACCCTTTCAATTGGCTTTTCCAAGGCTGTATGGTATTGCCATTGATAAGGAGGTTTCTGTTGAAGCTTCTTTGCTAAGGCAGGGGGCGGAGGAGAGAAGAATTAGGAATGTTCGTTTTATTAGAAATTTTAATGATTGGGAGATGGATGAAGGGCTGCATTTTCTTCGTATATTGGGAGCCAATACTCCTCCTATGGATGTTGGAGATTGGATGAGACGGAAATTGAAGTCTAATGGGGTTTTTGACATCCGGTCGTTTTATAACAAATTAAGGGATTCTCTTTCAACTGTCTTTCCTTGGAAAGCTATTTGGAGAGTATTAGCCCCTAGGCGAGTTTCTTTTTTTGTTTGGTGTGTAGCTTGGAATAAGATCCTAACGGGAGATAACTTGAGATTAAGGAGATTGGTTTTTGTGGATTGGTGCATTATGTGTCGTTATTGTGGAGAGACGGTTGACCACTTACTTCTTCATTGTGAGATGGCTTATCGGTTATGGAGCTTTATCTTTGTAACTTTTGGCTTGTCTTGGGTTATACCTAAATCAATTACAGACTTGCTCTATGGCTGGTGGAATTGGCTAGGGAAGCATTCGTCTCAGATTTAGAACTTAGTCCCATTGTGCATCTTTTGGTGTATTTGGAAGGAACGGAATCGGAGGACTTTTGAGGATTTGGATAGCTCCAGTGATTAGATGCTTGCTTCTTTTTGTGGAACTCTTTTTGATTGGTCTCGGGCGTGGGGATTCACGTCTAGTGATTCCCTCCCTTCTTTTCTTTGCTCCCTTTTTCTTTTGTAATTTTTTTGTTTTTTGGTTTTCTTTTATGTTTTTGTCTTGTTTTTTCTAGGTTTGCTCTATGTTCTTCATGCATAGAGTAGCCTTTCGGTTATATATATCATTCTTACTTAAGAAAAAAAAAAAAGTTTTTTATTTGAGATTTTATTTTATTAGTTATGGTCAATTTTATATTCAAGAGAAAATTTGTAATTTTTGCAATTCCTATAAATTAAGGGTATGTTGTTAATTTAGTTGAGTTTAGAATCTTTTAGGAGATCCTAATTATCTTTGGTTTTATTTCCTTGGAGTTCAAGTTAGTCTTTTATTAGGTTTTTAGTTTCCTAGTCAAACTAGGAGTCCCAACACTACTAGGATAAGAAAGAGTCCTTTGATATATATATATATATATATATATATTTATATTTAGAGGGAGAGAGAGATAGAGAGAGAGAGAGAGAGAGAGTTGATTAGTAGTGTGGGGGGCTCGGGCCCAGATAGTCAATATAGGCCCACTTAACCAAGGCCCAAGATTGGCTCAAGTAGCCAAATCTAGTCCATAAGATGGAGATACACCCAAACCCAATTGAAGTGAGCCCAGCCCAATGACACATATGTTGAGAATAAGAAATTATCGTTCGGGAGAAGCCCACAGTGTTCGGTCCACTATCGACTAGCGAGGCGGTGGGAAAGTGACGATGAAATAATTAGATTCGAGTCGGTTACCGAGAGTTGTCAGTGCCTTTGGGGAGTTCGTTGCCGAACACTATTTGATGTCTGGAACAAGTTTCAAGAGAATTCTCAGAAGGCATGATTGTTTCTTGGGATTCTGGGTAACAGTGAGATTGCATGGAAACTGGTGAAAAAGTAATGATTTAAACCCCACTAAGGAGAGAGACTATATAAAGGGAGTGAGGGTAGATGATTCAAGGTGGTTAGAAAAAAGAATGCTGAGGAAAAGAAGGAAAGAGAGAAAATAGTGAGAGGGTGAGTAAGGGAGAAGAGCAATCAAAGGGGAAGGGGGTGTTGTTCCAAAAACTCACAGAGATAATAGAAATAGGACTATCCAGTTTGTGTTTGAAGCCATTTTCCTGTAGGATTGTTAGGAAACCCACCAATAAATAAATTGGGGGCCCAAATCCTTTGTCCAGGACTTCAGCTCTCACAAGTTTGGGGACTAGAAGTAGAATTATTGAGTGTTTAGAGCATAGAGGCATGTTGGCCTTTGTATGTTCTTTTTTCCCTTTCTCTTCTATCTTTTCCTTTTCTTCTCTCTTTTGGTGCCTGTTCATACAGCCCCTGAATATTATAAAAACCTCTCTTTTTCTTCTTCCTTACAACCCCAAATCAAGTGTTCTTTTACCTCTCAAAACCCTAAAACTCCACATATTTTCTTCTATCAAATGTTCATCAAATAACTCATCAAAGCACTTTTTAGTTCCTCACACAACCCCATAACATGTTCTTTAAAAATTCTAAACCCCCCACGACCACATGTAGAAAAAATCCCCCAAGTAGTCAGACGACAAAGCTTGCTGAATTGCCCTAAAGTTGGAGATTTCTAAGAAAAAGTGTCCCTGTTTAGTCTCTGTAATGCAAAACAGCCTTGATATTTCACAAGGACTGCCTTGTGTGTCAATTTTTTTTGCCTTTTTTTGGGTTTTGTTTTTGGGGGGGGGGGGGGGGGGTGTGTGATTCTAGAGTGTCTGAGGTGGTAGGAAATGATTGACTAAGGTTATTGGGGCTGTTCTGATGTCTATCTCACTGACCATTGAAAACCACTGAAGGACAAAGGAAAAGAGAAAGCAATAAAGAAAGACCCTGTTAAATCAGAATATAGAAATTGTTGCATACATAAAAGAAAGAAAAAGAAAAGAGGAAGAATCAGCCAACTAATTCTCTCTCATTGTTCCTATGACTCAATAGCTCTCATCTGAAAGATGTGAAATCAACAACTATCTGATTTTTCACAATCAATATGTTTTAACTACCTTAGAAATGAATTAATCATATATGACTATCAAATATTTGACAATATGAAAAATGAAATGATAACAATAGTTATCTAGCGTCACATCTTTGACAGTTTCCTTGCTTTCTTAGAGAGTTTCTTCATATAATTCCTTAGGAAAGCTATGTATCAATGTTGTTGAATCTCATATATAAAATTTTTTTTTCACTTGTGAATATTTTGTAGTTTTAAGTTTGTGCAAATCATGATGCTTGGCAAATTCCATTTGTATCCTTTGATATATCATAATTTCACCAAAGAAGTTTTATTCTGTGTCTTGCAGCATGGGTATGCTTATGCCTTAAATTCTGATTACTAGAGTAATGTTCTTTCCTTTTTCTTTTCTTTTTATAGTTAGTTTTACTACTAGAACACTTATCACTTATCAAGAACGTGTGTTCAATTAATGAATGTTTGTGGTTTAATGATTAGTAGTATTAGGTGTCTTCACTTTAAAGGTTTGTTTATAATTTTTTATTTTCTAGTAAGTATTTGAATGTAAATGGCTACAAATTTCAGAGGAGTGGGTTTAGTTTTCTGAAGTTGATATTTTGAAGGTATACAACATGGGGTGGAAGATTGCCTCATAGACCTGCTGAAGACCTTGCTTTTGCTGTTGCACGCTTTTTTCAACGTGGAGGAAGCTTTCAAAATTATTATATGGTATGATGCATAATTAAATGATGCTGGCTTTAATTAAAAAAGACGTGTGACAAAATTTACTTCTATTAAAAAGTGTTTCAGAGAATTGAAATCTAAATTGGTTTTGTATGCTTCTTTTCCGGTGTCCAACAAAATGCTTCCAAATTCCTGCTGGCTTCCTTTGTTCCAATTGAAATGTTTCACTTCCTTTTTCATTCACGTTTTAATCAAGTTTCAGTAAACCTTCTCATATTTCCTAGAGCTTTGGTGAAAGAAGTCTAAGTTTTTAGCTTCAATGGGCAACTATATAGGGAAAGGGCTAGTGCCATGGGTGAGTGATTATGAAAGATCTATAGGGATGGGATAGAGAATACTACAATTGGCCATTAAAGTAAAATCAAAACTGATGATCTCTCATGTTCTCTTTTATATGGATAATATTTATGATGTATATTATTTTCCATTTAGGTTATATCTGATTCAGTCATATTTAGATTCCAGATGATCAAATATATCTTGACAAGGTTGCCGCATGTTGCAGTATTTTGGTGGAACAAACTTCAACCGGACTTCTGGGGGCCCATTTGATATTACTAGCTATGATTATGATGCTCCAATTGATGAATATGGTAGGTGAGATGAATCTAAATGAAGGAATATGTGGAATATGTTACTCTGTTAAAAATTATTTTTGATTGAGGCACATGTGGCCCTAGGGGGAGATCCAGGAATTTTGTAGATAAAAATCTCTGAAGCCATATCATCATTTTTTTTTTCCTTCATTAGGTCTGCTAAGTGAGCCTAAATGGGGGCATCTGAAGGATCTGCATGCTGCTATAAAGCTTTGCGAACCTGCTCTAGTTGCTGCTGATTTACCTCAGTATATGAAGTTGGGACCAAAGCAGGAGGTTTGTTATAATTCGCAACTGTTAAGTTATCCTGAGATTATTGCTCAAATATTGGTTAAATAGTTACTTCAAAGGGTAGTTTTCCTGGATCCAATTTATTTAAAGAGATTTATTCATGTGAATGGATGGACCACTTTGGTATGCAACCTATGGTGTCTGTTGTAGCTTAAGGTTGAGTTCATTTTGACATGACCTGAGTATAGAAAGTTCTAGAAAGGAACTAAATTTGGGGTGGTTCACTGTATCTCCACCTACCAAAATTTGGAATGCAAATTTTCCTAAATTTATGCAACATGTAGCAACCATTCAGGATGTAATTCTCTTTTAAATATATTTTTTGACCTTTTACTTTGATTCTTCAGTCCCCATAAGTTATATCTGTACCATAGCAAAACCTTGTTTTTGAGACCAAAAAAAAAAAAAAAAGAAACAAAAGAAAAAGAAGCAAAACCTTGTTAAAGCACTTTATCATCCTGCTTAATAAGATATGAGGTGGACTCCAATTGTTTATAATTTATAATCACTTTGTTAATTTTCTTTCTTTTCTTTTGGGATGAGGAGTAGGAGCAAAATTTCTTATTTAGACTCATATAACTGAATTTTAAGAAAAGTACAATAATCTAAGTCTCCAATATGGATGTGATGGAATTTAAACGATTTAATGGTTTTAAGCTAGCAATAAAAAAAATGGTTTGCCAAAATATGTAAAAAAAAGAGAAGAAAAAGAGAAGGGTTTGTAATGTAATCTGGGGATATTATCACATTCACCAAATAACATGGAAATCATTTGACTTTTTAAAATTACTGAAATGTAAGAAACTATATCAAATACTATGTTAGATATAATCCAGTCATTTTTTTTATGAGATATATTATAGTCCTTTAGTTTATTAACATTCTTAATGCTTGAAGTATGATAGATATAAATCAGTGTGACATTTGAAAGTTATCTCAGTTGTTTATTGCTCCAGACTCGGAGAGGTAACACAATTTTTTTGCATGTGATTATTGTCAGTAACACTATCTTCAACTCTAAATTAGTGTTTTTCTCCTGAACATTCTAGCGTTTTGTTTTAGTTCTCTTATGAACTTAACATAGCTTGTATTACTTTTTTCAGGCACATGTGTACCATGTAGATATTGACATTGAAGGCCTGAACTTAACTCAGTATAGAAGTGAAAGTAGGTGCTCTGCATTTCTTGCAAACATTGATGAACGTAAAGCAGCTGCTGTAACATTCCTTGGTCAAACATATTATTTACCTCCGTGGTCAGTCAGTATATTACCAGACTGCAGGAACACTGTGTTCAATACTGCCAAGGTTTGGATTTATTGTAGGACGTTGTATTGAGCAGTGACTGAGGCATTAATACTTGTTGGCCTTACACTCATCTTCTTGTTACCTAAGAAGCACGAATGCTTCATTTGGGGTGTTGTACCCGTGTTGTACCAGTGTCATAAAAACCGTGTCATGTTATAATTTTTCAAAAATTGCTCATGTCACCGTTTTGTACCCATACCTGTACTTGTGTCTGTGCTTCCTAGCTTGTGACCCTACCCTTTAGACTCTCATAAACCATACATTTTTTCTCTCTTTCTTTTTTCCTCTTTGATCATGGAGTATGCTATGGAAGTAATCCTTTATTTGTTGTCTGATTATTTATGATCCATCTACAGATAATTAATTGTTTAAAATTATAGGGTCAGTGTCTTTTGACTTCAGACGAGGATATAACCCTTCAAGGTTCTTCCATGTGCTCTTGCATAATGCACTCATTATGAAACATGCTCTATAAAAGCAAAGTTGTCAATTACGTAACATACAGCTGGTATTATTGTATTGGCTTTACGGTACAAATATCCTTTGAAATGTACCGGATAAAATGCTGGCAATATTGGGGTTTTTTCCAGGTGTTTAAGCTAATATTGATATTTTGGCTGCTACAAGAAGATAAAAGGAAGGAAAGGAGAAACAATTAAAAGGGGTAGTAAAACATGTTATTTGGGCTTATAAAATATGTCGATTTTAAGTTATATATATAGCGGTAACTCCAGAATGATAAACTAGTATTAACCAATACCAAATATTTCATTCCCCTAGCTAAAATGAAACAGTCTATGGTAGATTATTGACAACTTTGCATAAAACACATAAAGGATGACTTTATACAGCCTTTTTCTGTCTTCTCCTGGGAGCTGCAATGTCTGATAACTGTGGTAAAGTTGTTTATGCAGGACAAAGTGGTTGGGGAAATAGGAATAAGGGAAATGAAAAGAAAACAAGACAAATTCTAAGCTTCACCACCTAGAATTTGCCTGAAATACTAGGCTTCACCACCTAACGGTGTTTGGAATCACTGCCAATTTTAGAAAACCATCTCTAACCTGAAATTCTTTATTCAAATTGCAATACTTAAACAATTCCTGGAGCCTCTTTTTAATAGGCTTTAGGGATACATTAAACACACAATTTCATCTGAAGGAATCCTCAATCATAAAAAAATTCAAATTCAAAATTCAAAAATAAAATCTAATATCTCAAAAAAGTCAGAAATACTTTTGGTTGTGCTCCTTGCATCAGTTCTTATTTTATTATAATGTATTATAATGGAATTGTGATACACTTAGTGGTACATATATGAGTCACTTTTTTTACCATTACCTTTGCTAATTAGGTTGTAATAAATATATTAGTTTGCTTTTTTTACCATTGCCTTTGCTTTCTGATGCTCTTTCTTCTGCTTGTTGGATATCATGAAAATGTATGAGATTTAGTATTACAGTGGATGTCTGAGGTCAATTACATGTTCATGCAGGTAGGGGCACAAACTTCAGTTAAAATGGTAGATTTTGATTTGCCTCTTTTCACACATTTTTCTGCACAAAAACAATCCATGATTCATAATGGAGTCCCCTATATCTCAAAATCCTGGATGACTGTAAAAGAGCCAATTGGTGTTTGGAGTGAGAACATTTTTACTGTCCAAGGTATATTGGAGCATTTGAATGTGACAAAGGACCATTCTGATTATCTATGGTATATAACCAGGTAATTACCTAGTCTTGAAGATGGCAATGGTGGGATCAGAAAGTGAGTAGGAGAGCTATTTATGTGGCATGACTATGTTTTAACTTGTACCCAGTATGCTATTATTTTGGCAAGATCCTTGTAGCTTTAATGCCATTGCATGACCTTCTTTATGAAGAGAACCAATGTTTGAATACTCTACCCACCTTTTTTAATAACTGACTTATTAGAAATAATGACACAACCCAAGCCCAAAATTTGTATTTCAACCATGACCAACATGTTAATACCAAGCCTAACTTGATATTAGCACGAGTCAACTAACTCTATAAACAAAATTTTTTCTATTTTACACTTAAAAGTCAGAGATCTAACCCTCCAAAGGAATAACAAATTCATCAAATTCTCCAATTACATAAAAGATTACAACGCTCAACAATAAATTCTTAAATACGATATCACTACAAAGTTAAATCGCAAAAAAGTACGAAAATTGAAAGCAACAACTAAAAATAAGTTCCTCCAAAACTGATGCAGGAGATGTGATGGCCTGTTTGTGTATGGTCTAGAAACAATGAAAGGGTTGAGTTACTTAGAACAAATTGATAGGTGGATAAGTATCTCTGCAAGAACACTTAGTTTCAAATAGCACACAAAGGCTAACAATTTATTCATTTACGAAAAACTAATTTACAAAGAGCTTACATTCTCCTACTTATACTAGTTGTTTGGCATTGGCAACCTCTAAATGGTTGACAAGTGTCTAAATCTTATAGGCTAATGCTTAAGAAATCTTCTAACTAACTAATTATTTACAAGTGGATTAGGATATAGGCATATAGTTGCTTGAAATGCCCTGCATCAGGACTCTTTCTCTTAAGAAGCACTTGACCTCAAGTGCTCTCGGTTGCCACAAGATTTGTATGAAGTTATTGGATGATACAGTTGCCTTGTATGATGAGTTTGCTGCTGTTGCAGCACACCAAAGGCTGCTGCTTATGCACAGCCAAGTCCCACACAAATGAAACACCAATGTAGATGCATTTGCATTAAGAGGACTCCCTTTCTTGAAAGAAAACTTGTCCTCAAGTTTGGTTGACTTTTCAATTGTAAAACATGTACACCAAATTGAACATTAAGTATTTTTCCTTGCTAATGATCAATCATGCATATTTTGACACTACTAGGCTTTATTCTTCACTGGTTAATCAACCTTCTTCTTCATCTTGACCATTGGCTTGGGGCTTGCCTTCCCTTTGGTTGCAAGGAGTGTGGATGCAATAGCTTGTACATGCTGTGTGTGTTGCACCTTCTGCCCACAATAGCTTCATATGATTTTTCACATCTATGTAAAAGATGGAACCCATTCATGGCTACCTCCTCACAAAGAACATAATTTTTATGTTGTCTATCATCCTCCACTTCTTGTTTTATTATGCATTCAGTCAATTCTTGTCCTCCCTCACCAATCTATTCTTCAATGTAGCTATTAAAAACAAGATGTCTAATGTCTTGGTCTTCTAACTCTTTAACTAGAAAGTCTTGATCTTCTATCTCTTCAACAACCAAGGTTTCACCCTTTGACGAAACAGGTTGGTTCTTGGCTGGTACCTTAGAAGCCTTACTTGATTTAGCAACATTTGATCCATTTTCAACCTTCTTGGTGAAGTTGGATGGTGCATCATGACTTCGAGCACTGATTGTGCCCCCTTGACTTGATGATTCTCAATCAACACTGCCCTATTGAAAGCTTCTGAAACAGTCCAGCCGTTTTGGAGGAAATGGACATCTTGGATTTGCACTTTGCTTTAAAGGGTGTGGCTATAGTTGGAAGCCAAGAATTGCTCTCTAAGCTTTTGTTTCATCTTCTCCCAAGTATGAATCTTGGTTTTTCCTTTCCTCAATCTTTGAATCTTCAACTGCTCCCACCAAGATCTTGCCTTGCCTCTCAAATTAGTTGCCGCCAATTTAACTTTCTTGGATTCTAGAATATCATAACAAGCAAAGATCTCTTCAACTTGGCTAAGCCAATCCACAAACTCCTCATGATCCAAGCTGCCATCAAATTCAAGGAACGCAATCTCAAATCTTGATTCCCAATTCTGGTTTGGCATCTTTGATTGAACCCTCACAGGATTGTGGCCATACCTCTCTTGTCTCCTCCTAGGAATATGAACAAAGGTTGTACATAATCCTCATATAAAGCTACACTTCCAGCAGTATCATGCTGGTAGTATTGCTGTTGCATCTTCCTATCTCTTCTCAGTTGTTCAGTCAAGGCTTCTAGTTGCCTCCTCAATAATTCCACTTCAGCTTCTAAGCCATTTTGAACCCTTCTACACCTTGGTCCATTGGCTGCAATATCATCTTCCTCTACTGCAAGAACAACTTGCTTCTTGCCTTCATCCTTCCTTGTCTTCTCAAAAACCATGGCTTCTTGCTACTCAAACTAATTGCTAACACATATGAAGGCTTTGGTTTGGTAAGAGAGGTATTTTAGGCTAGGAAAAGCAATCAAGACTGAATCTTGATAGGTTCTTGGACAGAAAATTAAGAAACAAATTGCAAACAAACTTGAATCCTAAGGATCTCAAGCTCTGATACCAATTTGATGCAGGGCATGTGATGGGCTATTTGTGTATGGTTTAGAAACAACGAAAGGGCTGAGTTACTTAGAACAAATTGATAGGTGGATAAGTACCTCTGCAAGAACACTTAGTTCCAAATAGCACACAAAGGCTAACAATTTATTCAATTACAAAAAACTAATTTACAAAGAGCTTACATTCTCCTACTTATACTAGTTGTTTGGCATTGGCCTATAGGCTGCCAAGTGTCTAAATCCTATAGGCTAATGCTTAAGAAATCTTCTAACTAACTAACTAACTAATTAGTTACAAGTGGATTAGGATATAGGCATATAGTTGCTTGAAATGCCCTGCATCAAAAACTCAATAAGGTTCTCGCTTCCACTGCTGTAGATGAAAAAATCTATTGACATGAAGAAATAAGGGTGAGGTACATGGTAAAGTAAGGGTTAGGTTATACAAGAATTTAGTAAGAATTTATGTAACCAAAACATTTCATCATATGAATATGTAGAAAGGAAAACATCTTTCATAAATAATCTTTATGCTACTCTTAAATATAGCTCGTGCAGTTTTCAAAAGGAAAATAAATCATTTTCTTTTCATGAAAGAACAGCAAAACATTTCATTCTAAATTTCTTTCATGAGAATTTAATTGTTCCATTCAAAGTATAAATCCATATTTTAATGTAGCCATTTCTCTTATGGTCACAAAAACATAAATCTGATAAATTTGTCTCTTAAGTATAAAGTTCAAGGAGAGATCGATTTGGAATCCTATTCTTGAGAAGATGGAGAGATTGGCATGCTGGAAGAGGATGTATTTGTCAACGGGAGGTAAACTTACTCTAATTAAGAGTACTCTCTCAAATTTGACTACATATTTTCTATCCCTCTTCCCTATCCTAGTGAAGGTGGCTAAACACATTGAAAAATTACAAAGATATTTTTTAAAGGAGTGGTATTGGTGAGGAACACAAGCTTCATCTAGTGAAATGGTACAAGGTATGTCTCCCTTTGCAGCACGGGGGATTGGGGGGTTAGAAATTTGAGAACCTTCAATCAAGCTTTACTAGGCAAATGGTTGTGGAGATATGGGAATGAGAGAGAGATGTATTGGAGGAGGATCATTGAGATTAAGTATGGAAGCAATTGGGGGGGGCTGGTGCTCAAAATCTGTCTCCTGCCTCATGCTCTATGCCTGATTCACTCATTTTGAGGTGGGTGACGACTATAAAGTAATTTGGTTGAATTGTGGTGTGGGGATTCCCCGCTAAAGGAGTTCCCAAAGTTATTTTTGATCAGTCGGGATAGAGATTCTTCCATTGCAGATATACTGCAATTCAACAATGGGGTGAAGCATTGGGATCTTTATTTTTCCAGGTCAGTACAAGACTGGGAGCTGGATTCCTTGGATAGGTTTATGGATTTAATTTATTCATCTTCTGTGTCTGGAAGGGAAGAGGGAAGATGACAAGATGTGTTAGAAACCTAACAGAAGTAGGGGTTCTGAGGTAGGAGGATATTACTGGCTTCTACGTCCCTCTAAATTAGTCCATTATCTAAGATCCCTCCTAGGCTTGCATTCTTCTCTTGGAGTGTTGTGTTGGTGAGGATTTTGACTACGGATAATTTATGGAAGAGAGGTATTAGCGTGATTTATTAGCACGTCATGTGTAAACAGAATGGGGAAAATGTGGATCATTTGCAAACATTGTCCTATAGCTCTGAGATGAGGTCCTTGGTTGTTTGTTTGTTTGGGATCCATTGGGTTATGACACTGAGGGTTATGGATCTGCTATTCTCATGGCAAGGAAGTTTTGGTTGGCACCGTAATGCTGCAATTTGGAAGATTGTGCCACATTGTCTAATATGGTGCATTAGGTGGGAGAGGAATGCTAGAAGTTTTGAGGGTTGTGAGCAGTCTATCATTGAGCTTAAATATTTTTTCCTTTTACCTTTGCTGGATTGGGTTAAAGCTCTTCAAGCTCTCTCTTGTAATTCTTTCTCAGATTTGTTAGAGCTATGTTTGTTGAGATGTTGATTTTGGTTTTTCTTTGTATAATCCCTGTATACCTGGAAGTTTTGCTGATTTTTTAAAAGAACACAAAAAGGTAAATCATATAAATTTCCCTGATAAATTTGTCTCTTACTTGGTGAATTGTTGAGCTAACTGATTGTTAGTTAGGAAGTTACATTTGAGCAGCCTAGTTAAACAAGGCTAACTCTTGTTTTGCAAGAATACAAGTTATAAGAATTTTCTTAAGCTTCTAATTCCTTCTCGTCTCCTATCTCTTTCTCTCTCCTACCTGGAGGATAGGTTCCCTTGAAGAAACCAGCTTACATTTCATTTCCAAATTTCTCTCCAACACCATTATTCTTCTATTACAGTTAAGGTCAAACAGGACATTTCTCTTTACCGATTCCAGAAAAATAAAACTTAGTACATAGATCAACATTAAGGACAAGAATACCATTAGTGTGACCAAAATTAGAATGAAGAGCATAGATAAAATGATGCATGCCATAGTTAGCTATTAGAGTTATAGGTATGAGATACCACTACCTATCAAAAAAAAAAGGGTATGAGATACCACCCAAAAAAAAAAAGAAAAAGAAAGTATTGATCCAACCTCTTTCAATTCAATCTGGTCAACGTTAAAAAAACCAAATTTATGATGAATAATCAAATGCCTCGTCTTTCATCTTTTATATTATAAAAGAATTGTAAAATGAGAGTTCATGTTATAATATGCGTCTACCTGTGATCCAGTCACTGTTTGAAAGTGAAGAAGAGGATATATTAGTATCAAATTGTGGACTTTCATTATTTTATATATTTTTCTTCAATTTCAAGCATACCAATGAAGTTTTCTTTGTTTAATTATTGAATGTACTTTTACCAATCAAATTACTTATTCTTTGCTGAGAAATTAGATATTTTGATTAGTCATTTTCTAATTTTTATCCATTCTTTCTTAAATGTAGAATATACGTTTCTGATGATGACATTGCATTCTGGGAGGAAAAGGAAGTTAGACCAACACTGACAATTGATAGCATGCGTGATGTGTTGCGTGTTTTCATTAATGGCAAGCTTATAGGTAATTAGGCATTTTCTCACAATATTACTTCCTCTTATCTCAGTCCCCTTTTCTCCGTTGAATTCTTCCTCACCATTCATTTGCACATTGGGTTATATTTTTGTGCTACTTTTTTTTTAGATATCTCTGACTTAATTGAGTATTGAGAAATGATGAAATTAATATGTTTGTTGAATGTTAACAATGTCATAATTAGCCAAATGCAGAATTAGTACCCAAGAAGAAAAAATGACTCAAACTACTTAGGTTATATATCAAAACTACTCTCTCTCTCTCTCTCTCTCTCTTACTTGTCACCTATTTCTAATCTTCCACACTTTACAACTCAACTCCAACTTGGTATCAAAGACTTCCAATCCAACCCTAGAAGCCGTTAAAGAAACCTAGTAGTCATTTGAGTCAAGGTGTGTAGTAGGAGGGAGATAGCCAAGAAAATAGGGTTGGGCTTAAGTTATTGAAAAATGCTAGCACCACAAAAACTTACACAACTTTTGCCACAACTCACCATGTGACGAGTTGTGAGTGGTGAGGAAAAAGTGGTGGGTCCATGTGGGTCAACACCTCCATCACTCACAAATCGCCACATGGCGAGTTATGACAAAAGATGTGTAAGTTTTGTGGTCCTAGCATTGGTTTAATTCATTTCCAGTCTGAATAGAAATCTTGTCAATTACTATTAACTGATTCTGGACTTTATATGTTTTGTATGTGTCACTTCAATAGGCTTTGCTAACTTATACAGTATTTGGTCTTTTGAAAATGAAGGCAGTGTGATTGGTCATTGGGTCAAGGTGGTCCATCCTGTTCAGTTTATCAAAGGATACAATGATTTGTTGTTGTTATCTGAGACAGTGGGTTTGCAGGTAAAATTTAGTTTATTTCAAGCCAATGATTGGATAGACTTCTTATAACTTTTCATTTCTAGAGTTATACTTATCTGCCCTGCCTTCTAGATATAATGGTTAACAGAGGAAAAGGGAGGGGCCAAACAGGTGAGAGATATTCACCATGTGGGCATCTGATTGAAAAAAAAAAAAAAAAAAAAAAATCTAAGATTCTATCATCTTTAAATTTGATTATTTCTTGGGTCAGTTTGATTCTCTCTCTGTCTCTTTGGATTCTCCTGCCATTTTTATTTTTTGGTGTACACATTCCATTTTTATAAAATATTTTTGATGGACTGATTAGTTTTTGGCCTTCCTTGAACCCCTTTCATATATCTTAGTTTAAGAACTTAAGAAGAAACTTGAATCTGTTAATACAGTTGTGTAGAGTTTCTAAAGCATAAGTGCATGACTGTTGTGATAATTAAGAGTTTTTTAATACACTGTATGACTGTAATATTCAGTTCAAGCAAAACGTACTTTGAGTCATCGATTTCTCTTCCTGCATTCTTTCTTTCAAATTGCATACATCTCTCAACCCTTCCAATCATTAAGATTCTGAAATCTTAATAATCTTATACTTAGTATTGTGACAGGAAGTCTACCATATTGCTATTCTAGCCTTTTTTATTTTTTTTTAAAAAAGGCCTCTCATTGGGCCTGTTTTGTTTGTCTAGCTTGATATTGTTGTCTTGTTGACTTCCCTTCCTTTATGATTACTGATTGTACATAGATGATATAAATTCTTCCTGCATTCTTTAATCTTTCTTCCAAATTTGATAGAACACATCTCTTGACACTTGTAAAATTTATCTGTAAGATTCTGAAATCTTAATATTTTTATTCTTAGTATATGTGGCAGGAATTGTACAATATTGTTATTCTATCCCCCCCCCCCCCCCCCCCCCCAAAAAAAAAAAAAAAATCCTCTCATTGGACCTGTTTTGTTCGTCTAGCTTGACGCTGTTTAAATTCTTTTCCTTGCTGATTGCTGATTGTACATAGATCATATAAATTTGAAATAATGATACAGAACTATGGCGCCTTCTTTGAGAAAGATGGGGCAGGGTTTAGAGGCCAAATAAAGCTTACTGGATTCAGGAATGGAGATATAGACCTCTCAAAGTCATCATGGACCTACCAGGTATCTATTAAAAAATTTCAGCTCTGTATTCTCAGCTGAAATTTGGTAGTAACTTAGATTTGAAATGCAGCTTCAGCAAAATATGGGTACCAAATTATTTGATACTTCAGAAAATGCATCTGCTGGCTAGAATTTGACACTACAATCAATTCTTTGTCGTGGCCTTTCATATCAGAATGAATTGAGACTTATACGTATTACACGGTACACTTAACTAATATTACGTGGTAATGAAACCATCATTCTGAGTTTAACTCCCCGGCTGTCATGACCTGAGTAAAGGTTTAGTCACATATGTGCTTATACCCCAAAAGGATTAGTCAACTTACAATTAGGGCTTCTCATAGTTTGCCCATTTGACCTAATAAAGACCCGATATGGGACTCAACTCACACCCATACAACACACACTTATCCAATCTAACCACATGATATGGGGCAATCTCCCCCACTAAAATTTCTGACATCCTCATTAAGGGACGTGCTGCAGTGCCCTCAAGCCACATGACGGTTACTAGGTTGGTTTTGATACCATTTGTCAGGACCCTAGGAAAGTGCTAGTAGCCACATCTATGATTAATCCCAAAAGGACTAGTTAAGTCGCATTGGGGACTACTTATAATCACTTTTATTACCCATTCCAACTTGGTAAACACTTGATGTGAGACTTAACTCACACCCACACAATACACATTTATCGAATCCAATCCACATAATATGGTGTATCACATGGGCTCTTACTTGTTAGATTGATTCTTTCCTTTTAAAGTATTGATTTGATCAGATTTAACCCTTGTACTGGCCTGTCCTAAAGGTAGAAAATCGCAAGGTGGGTAATGAATTGCTTTTATTTTGATTCTAGGTTGGGCTTAAGGGTGAATTCTTGAATATATACACCATGGAGGAAAATGAAAAGGCAGGATGGAGTGATCTGACACTTGATGCAATTCCGACCACATTTTCCTGGTACAAGGTAAATTTATTATTTGACTTATAAAAAAAATAAAAAGATCAATTTTTTCTTTGAAGATAAAAATCTGTAATGATCATTTTGTGGGTTTTGCATTGCTAATTAGATATATCTTTGAGCACAAGTATTATGTCATTACTAATCGCGGATCCACGCAATGCGTGAGAATATATGATTATTTTAAGATGTGGTTTAATATATAATTTACTCTTTAACTTAATTGTGTATAATTTGTTCTTCCGAAATATTAAACAATTTCTAAAAATAATTTCTAGCTATCTCTCTATTTTTAGAAATATATAAATTTATCATTTTTGGTGTTTTTGTTTGATATTATCCTTTTGATTGAAGTGGTCCATTTTCTTCTAAATATTTTTATTATGAATTATATTTTTCTTAATTCTTTTAGTACAACTAAATTTTTTAAATTTAAAATTTTCATTCTCTCAAAGATATTATCATGATAATAAAAAGTTATCACATAATTACAATTGACATTATTCAAATAATTGATAGGCACATTTAAATTTATGATAGTCATGTAGATTGTGTTTTGATATAAACTCAAATTCTCACTTCTAAACTAACTAAGGATTAACTCAAATAAATATCAACCCAAAACTATAAGAGGGAGTAAAAGGACTTGTGATGCGAACTCAAAAAACACAACGCCAAAATATATCAAGAGTTGCAAGAAAGAATTATATATGTATATATATATATATAGAGAGAGAGAGAGAGAGAGAGAGAGAGAGAGAGAGAGAGAGAGAGAGAGAGAGAGAATATCACATTTTTTTGGGGAGAGAATAACAAATATAGAATAAAAGATAATGAGAAGAGATAAAAACCAAAGCCTTGTCCTAACTAGTTGGAACTGGCTACATTAGCTTTGCAGCTCTTATTAATAAAAAATATCACTTATTAGATTCAGCATGGGGGGAGTTCGTAACTTCTTCATTGAGTCCAAATCCTTTAAATTAGTTTTAGAGGAAGGGGGCCGTTACTTCTTGCTTAGGATCTTTGAGAGGGGCAGATTATTTTTGAGATCAGTTTTCATGGGTAAGAATGCAGCAATATGGCTGATGAATAACATTGAAGACTTGGTTGTTGGGAAGAGTTCCAAGCAGTTTTTCATTTTTAGAGATGGGGACACTGCCTTTACTCTCCAAAGGAGCTTCAACTCTTTTGGTCAGTTCTTGCTACTAACTGAACTCAAATTGGGTGGATGTAGGAGGTCAGTTTTTATCCCTGAAGGCAAAGAGAAGTTTGGTTGGAGAACCTTTGGCCTTGAACTAAGAAAGCTGCTGAATCCCTCCCACTATAAGTTGGCTTGTTTTGGTCCTCCAAGTTTTTTTCCTCAGGTGCAAAGGTACAACTTGGAAGCCCAAAACTCTAGAACTTTTGCTGAAGTTGTGCAAGGCTTCCATGGAAGATCAGAAGTTAGCAAGCACATTAAGCAGCTGGATGAAAAGAAGGGGATGACTCTGAGACTTCAAGGTGCCAAAGAGCAGATTTTTCCGGTGGGTAAGACTGAGAAGATGGAGGTGGGGAGAGGGGACAGGAGGAAGCAGAGCATTAATGTGGAGGCTGAGGTTGGTGAGCAATATCTGGCAGACAGGAGGTTACATTTCCCAAGCTCCAGCTTAAATTCAAAAGATTATGAAAAGATGAAGAAGAGTGATGCTAGGAGGTATAGCTGGTCAGGAAGGGGTCTTATCGTGGAGGTTGATGTGATAGGGAGGAGGCGGGTTTCCTGGGACAGAAACAAAGTGGGAGAAATGCATTTCAGAGGGGATTCACGTGCAGTGGCTTTGGACTGTAATATAAGAGGTTCTAAGGCCCTTAAATGGGTTGCAAAGGAAACCAAACAGGCTGAACAAGTCTTGGGCCTTGCCACAAGCCCATTGCTGTCCAGCCCAGGTGTGGGTTATGTTATTTATTCTGGCCCAAGTCAGTTTGAAGAGGGAGAGAGCTCTCGGCTTGGAGAAGAGAGACCAACCCAGAGCCCGATGAAGGAGGCGAGCTCCTTGGCTGGTTCCCAGTGTTCCAATCCTGAGCTGGTGGTGCTGGGCCGGGGTCCTCAGCCTCCGACGGTGGCCGGCGGCCCTTATTTTGCCAGAAACAGCTTCGATGAGCACTCTGTTTCACCGGGTAAGTCTGAGTTGACGTTTTTGAGGTCACCGGTGGAGTTTCTCTCTTCTTTTCTCTTCCTCTCTGGCTTCTTTTTGTGTTTTTTAAGGGCTGGGTTTGTGGACACACCCATGATGGCTGTGGGTGATGCCCCTGGGGAAGGAGATTTGGTGGTGGAAGAATTGGAAAACTCAGAAATGGGTTCAGGTGAGTTTCACACGAAGGCAGTGGGTGAGGTCAGCGGGGAGGGAGCATTGGTGGTGGAAGAGTTAAACAATTCTGATTTGGGCTTGGGTGTGATACCCACGAAGGCAGTGGGTGATGTCCCTGGGGAGAGTGCTTTGGAGGTGGAAGAGCTGAATAATTCAGATATGGGTTTGGGAGGAGAGGATAGCTTATCAATCCCTCTGAGGTCTATCACTCCCTTTGGGCTGCCTTTGGCAGCTGTGTTGGACTGTGATTATGAGGCATTGGAATGTGTGGATACGTTAGATATTTCTAGTTGGGTGAAGAATAGACTTCCTGGTTTTAGTAAGCTGGTGGGGCTTTCCCTGAGTCGACATGAGAAGTTATGTATTGCTCTGTTACAAAAGATTGAGAAGGAGACGGAGGATGTCAAAGTGTTGAATAGGAAAGCTGCAATTTCTAGAAAAGCTCTCATTAAAAAGAATAGAGGGAAGAGAGAGTTGAGGAACTTGCAATCTTCGGTTAACTATGATGGCAAGTAGATTGTAGGTTGCTGAACTATTTCATCAGTTGGGATTTTCATGTCTTTATGAATTTAAAAATTCTTTCTTGGAATGTTAGGGGCTTGAATGACTGTCGGAAACGGTCAGTTGTGAAAAATTTATTGCGTGAGTGGAAGTGTGATGTAATTTGCCTTCAAGAGACCAAGCTATCCGGCTTGGACAGACAAATGGTTGGCAGCCTGTGGAGCTGTCCCTTTGTGGACTGGGTGGCTTTAGATGCTGTCCAGACGGCGGGTGGGGTTCTGTTGATGTGGGATAGGAGGGTATTGGAGAGGTTGGACTTTCTTCTGGGTTCCTTTTCTGTGTCTGTTCTATGGAAAGGGGTGGGGGATGGCTTTACCTGGGCGTGTTCTGGGGTATATGGCCCAATTGATAATAATGCGAGGGGGCTCATGTGGGACGAGTTGGTTGGCACTCACCAATATTGGAACGTTCCTTGGTGTTGCATTGGGGATTTTAATATTGTTCGTTTCCCTAGTGAACGGTCGGGTAACTCCCGTCTTACTCCGGCTATGGATCTTTTTTCGGAGTTCATTGAGGAACTTAATTTGATTGATTTGCCTTTGGAGGGAGGGAGTTTTACCTGGTCTAGCGGCTCCGATCAGCCTTCGGTGTCTAGGATAGACAGAGTGTTGGTGTCTTACGATTGGGAAGAGCAATACCCAGATGTGATCCAGCGGATTTTACCTCGTCCTATTTCAGATCATTTCCCAATTCTGGTGGAGGTAGGGGGAATGGCGAGGGGAAAAAGTCCGTTTAGGTTTGAGAATATGTGGTTAAAGACGGACGGGTTCATTGATAGAGTTCACTCTTGGTGGAATCGGCATTCTTTCTTTGGTACTCCTAGCTTTGGGTTTGCCAAAAAATTGAAGGCCTTAAAGGAAGATATCATTCAGTGGAACCGGTCGGAGTTTGGTCATGTCGGACACAAAAAGTCTCAATTATTAGAGGCTTTGAAATTGCTTGATGCCAAGGAAGGGGAGTTTGGCCTCTCTGATGCAGAGTTAAGTGAGAGAATTGTGGTGAGATCCGAAGTAGAGAGTCTTCTCTCTTTGGAAGAAATCTCATGGAGACAGAAATCAAGAATGTTATGGATTAAAGAAGGAGATAATAATACTAGATTCTTCCATAAGATGGTTAACTCCCGTAAAAGGTTTAACCATCTAAGAATTTTGGAGGTGGATGGGGTGGTGTATGAGGAGTCGTTTGAGGTGGCTGCTCAAGTGGTTCAATTTTATAAAAATTTGTATCAGGAGACAGAGGAGTGGAGGCCTTTTGCGGAAGGTTTGGAGTTCGATCAGATAGATGGGTCGGAGAGGTGTTGGCTCGAAAGGAGGTTTGAGAAGGAGGAGATTCTTCTAGCTGTTAATGAGTTGGCTGGGGATAAAGCCCCAGGTCCAGATGGTTTTTCCATGGCCTTCTTTCACCATTGCTGGAGAGTGATGGAAAGAGATGTTCTAGCAGTTTTTGAGGAGTTCTATCTCCACAGTAAGTTTGAGAAATCTCTGAACGCTACTTTCATAGCTTTAATTCCTAAGAAGAATGATGCTTCCAATATCCGAGATTTCAGGCCTATTAGCTTGGTGGGGAGCTTGTACAAGATTTTGTCTAAGGTTTTGGCAAATCGCTTGAAGACGGTTTTAGACCAACTGATCTCTGAGTCCCAGAATAGTTTTGTGGGAGGTAGACAAATTCTTGACTCAGTTCTCATTGCTAATGAGTGTGTTGATAGCCGTGTTAAGAGTAAGACTCCAGGGGTCATTTGTAAGCTTGATATTGAGAAAGCTTATGACCACGTAAACTGGGAGGCTTTATTAGATCTCTTGAAGAGAATGGGCTTTGGGGAGAAGTGGTGTAGATGGATCCGGACTTGTATCTCAACTGTTCATTTCTCTATTTTGGTTAATGGAACTCCAGCTGACTTCTTTAAGAGCACGAGGGGTTTGAGACAAGGGGACCCGCTATCTCCTATGTTGTTTTTGGTTATTATGGAGGTTTTAAGCAGAATGGTTAAAAGAGTTGAAGGTGCTGGTTTGATTAGGGGTTTTAAGACAGATGGTAGACGGGGTGAAGGGGAATGTGTCTCTCATCTTCTGTTTGCGGATGACACTATCCTTTTTTGTGATGCGGAAGAGGAGCAGATCCTTCACATTCGGATGCTTCTCCTCTGTTTTCAGGCTATGACAGGTTTGAAGGTTAATGTCCTAAAAAGCGAGATGGTTCCTATAGGAGAGGTTAATAATGTGCATGTCTTGGCAGAGATTCTGGGTTGTAGGATTGGGACTTTGCCTATGACCTATCTGGGTATGCCGCTAAGGGCTCCTCATAAGTCTCCCTCTATTTGGAATCCTATTTTGGAGAAAATTAAGCGGAAGCTGGCTGGGTGGAAGAAGCTGTATCTGTCGAAAGGTGGAAGATTGACGTTACTTAAGAGTATGCTATCTAGCCTTCCTACTTATTATTTGTCTCTTTTTACCATCCCATCGCATGTGGCGAATAAGATTGAGAAGATGCAAAGGGACTTCTTGTGGGGGGATTCGAAGGCTCACTTGGTGGGGTGGGATAAGGTATGTGCTCCTAAGGCGAACGGTGGTCTGGGTGTTAGGAAAATAACCACTTTCAACAAAGCCTTACTAGGAAAATGGTTATGGCGGTTTGGGGTTGAGGAGACTCGTCTCTGGAGGAGGGTTGTAGTTTCGAAGTTTGGGAAAGAGTGGGGGGGTTGGTCTTCTAAGCTGGGCAGGGGTGCCTATGGGTGCGGATTATAGAGAAGTATTCGAAAAGGTTGGGAGGCATTTAGTAAATGCATTCAGTTTGAAGTAGGGGTGGGGGATAGAGTGAAGTTTTGGACGGATAGGTGGTGTGGGGACTTACCACTCCATCGATCCTTCCCATTAGTGTATGGGATTGCTTCTAATAGAGAGGCATCGGTGGCCTTGTCTCTTGAAAGGTTGGGGATGGAGGCTCAGAGAAGCTGAAATGTTCGCTTGTTAAGGGATCCTAATGATTGGGAGATGGGTGAGGTGGATGAATTCCTCCGTACTTGGGTTCTAATTTGCCTCGTTCTGAGCTTGGAGACCGTATGAGGTGGATGTTGACAAAGAAGGGGGATTTTGATATCCGCTCTTTCTACAACAAGCTTCGTTGTCCTTTGCCTATTATCTTTCCTTGGAAAGGTATTTGGAAGGTTAAGGCTCCTCTGCGCGTCTCTTTCTTTGTTTGGACTGCGACTTGGGAGAAGATTCTTACAGGAGACATTCTGAGGCGTAGAGGAGTGGCTTTTGTTGACCGGTGCATTATTTGTCGTAGTAATGGGGAGACAGTGAATCATCTACTTCTTCATTGTGAAAAAGCTTATCTGCTGTGGAGCTTGGTTTTTAGAACCTTTGGGATCTCATGGGTTCTGCCAAGATCGGTTGCAGATACGCTTTTTGGTTGGTGGAATTGGTTTGGAAAGTATTCTTCTAGCATTTGGAATTTAGTTCCTTTGTGCCTTATGTGGTGTATCTGGAGGGAGCAGAATTGGAGAACTTTTGAGGATACGGAAAAATCCAATAATCAGTTGCTCGCTTTCTTTAGTGGTTCTCTTTTTTATTGGTCTAGGGCTTGGGGAATCACCTCTAGTGACTCTCTCCCTTTGTTCCTTAATTCTCTGCTCTGTACTTAGTTCTTATGTTGGCTTTTGTTTGTTTTGTTGTATTTTCTTGTTGTTTGTTTCCTTCTCTGTAATCCTTGCTCTACCTTTTGTTTTTCATGAGGTAGCTCTTTGAATATACATCTTTTTACTTATCAAAAAAAAAAAAAAAAAGATAATGAGAAGAGTATTTAAAATAAAAGATATAGTTGTAAACACCAAATTATCAAAACCATGCGACAATATTTATAATAAAATAGGACCATATCTAACAGTCAAAGAAAAAAAAGACAACAGCTTAAAAACATAACCAAATTAGATTAACTTAAAGTAGAGATGTAAGATTAAATTCAAAATACACCAAAAGAATATACACACACGCACATAAATACATAACACAGAGAGAGAGAGAGAGAGAGAGAGAGTAAAATTCATTACCCTACAATGGAGATGCATGAAAGAGACCCACCAAAAAAAAAAACTATGTGAGAGAGAGAGAGTTATCATATTTTAGCGTGGGAAATATGGATTGAATGAGAGATAATAGTTTATTTATAGTAAAGAAGATGGGATAAGAAGAGTCAAAATAAGAGGAAGATGAATGGATAGAGAAAGAGTAACAATAGGGTAGAGAGGAGTAGGAAGATCAAAAGGTAAAATTAGAAGGAAATGTTGGAGAAAGTAAGAAATTAATAAAGGGAAGAAGAGTTAAAAATGAGAGAGTAAGAGCTAAAAATAGGTGGATGATGTGGCACAATAAGAGAGTAGCAACATTAAATTCTACGTTTCAGCATTTAGATATATATAGATATAGATTAACTCAATATATTTTTAAAATCCAGATGCCTCTCTTAACACTTAATGATTATTTATTTTATTTTATTGTTTTTTATTTGTCTTGTTTTCTTACTTCTAGGTTTTTATTTAGTTTTTATTTTTACTTATTTTTTTCCCTATAGAAATATATTGGATTTTATGGGAGCTAATACGCAGACCAAGTTTCCCTTGATAAAATTACCCCTTGCATATGGTCCTAAAACTGAAGAAATTCCGAATAATTGTTGATTATTATAACGAAAAAATGTCAATAATTTTAATACAATAATTTTGAGTGGGGTGGTTAAAGTTGAAGTTCAGGATGTTAATACCACCAGTGCAAGTGCTACTTAGGACAGGGATTAGAAACTCAGTTCTACGTTCTACATATGTTATTCTTGTAGATTTATAGTACATGATCTTTGAATTTTGTATGCCTGCTCTCTTATCGCACTTGGCTAATTATATCATCTATTGTTCATTGCTTAGATTGATCTTTGATTCTATACTCACAAATACTTTTTCCTTAATTCAATCAGACTTACTTTAATTCCCCTGATGGCACGGAGCCTGTTGCTCTTGATTTGGGAAGCATGGGAAAGGGGCAAGCATGGGTCAATGGTCACCATATAGGAAGATATTGGACTCTGGTTGCCCCAAAAGATGGATGTCAAAGAATATGTGATTATCGTGGGCCATACAACTCGGATAAGTGTACAACAAACTGTGGGAAGCCTACCCAAAGCTGGTATGCTTCTCTCTCGCAATATATGAAATTATAAAGACATGGCTAAAGTTAGTCTTTCTAAATTGCAAAAACTTCAGCACATCATAAATTTCTCTCAAATTTTAAGGCTCTTTCACATTAAACCCTAAATTTCTAGTTCCATTAACATTCATCTGTAGTTTCAAAAACATATAATGTGGTCCTTCAACAAGGCTCCATTAACTAAATGTAATGAAACCTAAAGTGAAGTGCACTTGGAGACCTACATGTGAAAACTAAGTAGCATATTTGTACCCAAAAAAAAAAAACCCTACAAAACTGTAGCATTTTTTTGGGACATGTAATTGTGTGTTAAGAAAGAAAAATATACTTAGGCACAAAGGCAATGTCCCATGGAACAAAAAATAACACCAGCAAAAGCTCTCAAGTTTGTATGGGAGATTAAATCAAAGAGTAGAGTCTTAGCACCAACTACAGGAAGAAGAAGAAAAAATTCTAGGCAAGTGTTGAATATATTGGGTTTATGTTATTTTTTTTTTTTTTTTTGATAAGTAATAAGATATATTGATACCAAAAAGGAAGAACCCTCATACACAGGGAGTGAACAAGGGGATAGCAAATCAAATACAAAAATTGCAAGAATCTAGGAAGTCAATAAAAGAAGGGAATGATTGGTTTTGCAAAGCAAACAACCAATCCAATAAAGTTCTAAAAAAGAAAAGCTTAATGTCCGGAATAGATCTCTCAATATCTTCAAAACAATGGCTATTTCTCTCCCTCCAAAGACACCACATTAAGCCATGAGGAACGATGGACAATAAAACCATTTCGATGACAACCAAAGCTGCCTTGCCAACACCCTAATAGCCCCAAAACAGTATGCAGCATAACCCAAGATACTCCAAATAAACCCAAAACCATAGACCATAGATCCGTAGCAACGGGATAGTGATGGAAGAGATGGTCAATCGATTCACCATTACTCTTGCACATGTAGCGCCAATCCAAAATCCACACCTTCGTTTTTTGTAAGTTATCAATCGTCAAGCAATTCCCTAAGGCAGCAGTCCATACAAAGAAAGCTACTGTAGAGGGAATCTTTTACTTCCAAATACTTCTCCAAGGAAAACCGAAGATAGTAGGACCAACTAAAATTCTATAATAATCTTTCACCAAGCACCCCTTATATTTGCTAGGAATCCAACATATCTTATCCTCACTAAACCCCCTTATTGAAGAACCGTATATGGTTTCCATGAAGCTTGACAAAGCCTCTAATTCCCGAACATGCACACCCTTAAAGAAGCTCACATCCCAAAAAAGGACTCCATTGGGGGATTTCATAAGCTCAGCCACGCTAGCCTCCTTATACCTACAGAATCTGAATAGGTCAGGGTAGCTAATTGCAAGAGGTGACTCTCCACACCAACGGTCTTGCCAAAACTTCACCCTAGACCCAACACCAATATCATACCGAATATGGCGTGAGAAAGAAGGCCAACCTTAACTAATACTCTTCCATAAACCAACACCGTAAGGACCATTAATAGATCTGGTACCCCACCCGCCCCCCCGCCCCCCCCCCCCCCCCCCCCCACACACATCCATATTTCATCTCTATCACTTGTCTCCAAAGGGCATCCTTCTCAATCCCAAATCTCCTTAACCACTTCCCAAGTAGAGCTATTTTGAAAAAACTTATCTTCCTAATCCCTAATTCACTCAAAGAAATAGGAGCACATACAGTAGCCCATTTAACCAAATGAATTTTAGTTACATCACTGAGACCGCCCCATAAGAAATTCCGCTAAAGCTTCTCAATTCGGTTAGCCACACTAGTAGGTATTGGAAATAGAGATATAAAGTAAGTGGGTAAATTTGAAAGGGTGCTTTTGAATTCCGCCTCTCTCACCGCCAAATTGTGATGGTGATTCGAGGCTAGAGAGCTGAGAGAGGTGGAGAGACCGAGAGAGAGCTTAGGGTTTTTTTCTGAAAAAATTTCAGGTCCAAAAGAGGTATATTTATATGAACCCAAACCCGACCTGACATTGACCCCAAACCGAAAACAATCCGATCTTCAAACCCAAAACCCGACCCGAATATTCTCAGACCCTCCCAAACCCCACGGGTCGGGTTGGGTCAGTCGGGTGGGTGGGTGGGTCCCTCAGCCCTACAAGACTCTACTTTGCATAAATGGTATAATCTAAGATTAAAATAACAGCCTAACAACTATTTGTTTGCCAATCTTCAGGTACCATATACCACGGTCATGGCTACAAGCATCAGATAATTTGCTTGTCATCTTTGAAGAAACTGGAGGGAATCCATTTGATGTATCAATCAAGTTACGATCTGCCCACATCATTTGTGGTCAAGTATCAGAGTCTCACTATCCACCTCTCTGGAAGTGGTCCCAATCAGATTTTAATGCAAGTATACTAATTAATGATACAACACCAGAACTTCATTTGCGGTGTGATGATGAGCATGTAATTGCCTCAATAAAATTTGCTAGCTATGGAACTCCTCAAGGTAGCTGTCAAAAGTTTTCTAAAGGAAATTGCCATGCTCCCAGTTCATTCTCTGTAGTCTCTGAGGTATTTTTTAATTTTATGCTTGACAAGTAGTTCTTTGGTTATTACGATTGAAATGCATGTCTTATAGTTTGAATTTATCCTGCTCTGTTCTCACTTATGAGGGATAGTTCACTAAAATCAGTCTGTGAAATCCTTTAGTTTCATGTTTAAGCATGGGAGTTTGGGAACGGTTGCTCTTACTTTCAATAAGTGATTGACTAGTGTAAAATACATGCTTGCTTAAAGAGCTTTATTCAATGTGTCTATTATTTTCATTTGGTGATCAACAAACATGCTCACAAGCACACAAAAAAGCTGGTAATAGATCTTAACCCATTGTTCATAGAATTTTTTCTTGGAGCCTTTTTGATATTGTTAGTTCCTAGAATTGATTGGTCAAGAAAAGACTGATTGGCCCTTGTGAAAGAATCTTTGGGCTTGGAGATTATTGGCATTTATATTCTAAAATCATTGTGATTGCCAAGATTCATCATGGCCCACATCACTGTGCTGCCTAAATGGCATTTCACTATGTGCTGGGTAAAGTAATGGCTGTTCCCCTTGCTCTGATGTGGCTTCTGATTGGTGTTGAGTGGCTATTGCAGTGATTGCAATGGACTATAGCTTACGTGAAGAGGTGGTCTGCCGTTGGACAGCACAAAGGGTGAATTGACGGATTTAGATTGCTGGGATTTACCTAGTAGCAGCTTTGTTGGATTTGGAACGACTAAGCATCACTTCTTAAACCCCAAATGCATGTGTGAATAATGTGACAGCAGCTGCCCAGATGGGAAAAAATAAAAGCTGTAGTTGTTCTATCACACACCACAGCCAATAATAGTCCTATAAGTTTGCTCCTTATTTTGTGATGCCTCTAGGGAACAGCTACTGTCCATAAGGTTGGTGTTGTCTTGTTTTCAAGCTTTTACGGGTTTGAAGGTCAATGTGGGGAAAAGTGAGATTGTCCCTGTTGGAGAGGTGAATAATCTAGATTCACTGGCTAATATTCTTCAATGTAGAGTGGGCAGTTTGCCTATGAAATATTTGGGGATGCCGTTGGGGACTTCTTTTAAGACAACTTCGATTTGAAATCCTATTTTGGAGAAAATGGAGAAGAAGCTATCTGGGTGGAAGCGTCTCTATTTATCCAAGAGTGGTAGGCTCATATTACTCAAGAGTACTCTCTCAAGCCTCCCAACATACTTTTTATCTATTTTTACTATTCCTAAATCTGTGGCTGCTAGATTGGAAAGTAATTAAGTATTCAGAGGAACTTTCTTTGGGGGTATTTTGAGGGGAGTTTCAAATATCCTTTGGTGGCTTGGGAAAAGGTGTATTTACCCATTGAGATGGGTGGTTGGGGATAAGAAGTGTGGTGTCATTAATCAAGCTTTATTAGGGAAATGGTTGCGGAGATATAGGCATGAAGATTCCCATCTTTGGCCGCGAGTTATCTCCACAACATATGGTGAGGGTCAAGGGGGTGGTGTACTAAAGTGTGCAGGAGGACTCGTGGGTGTGGCCTATGGAGAAGCATTAATGAAGGGTGGGAGAGCTTCTCTAAGCATCTGTCTTTTGTAGTGGGTGAAGGCACTCGTATCCGCTTTTGGCATGATAGGTGGATTGGTGATAATACTCTAAAAGATGTTTATCCTGAGCTCTATGTGTGCTCAGCGGTCAAGGATGCTTGTATCTTTGAGGTTCTGTGGATTCCAAAAGGGGGTACGGTTAGAGTATGGGATTTAAGGTTTTATAAAGCTTTTGAGGATTGGGAGCTAGCTGCATCTTATTCCCTATTCCAGCTTATCCAAACTCATATTCCTTGGGGTGATAGGAGTGATACTCTTTGTTGGCAATTAAAAGGTGATGGTAAGTTTGACACCCGATCTTATTACCATGCGATTCGGGGTGCTTCGAATTCTTTGTTTCCTTAGAAGGGTGTTTGGAAATCAAAGATTCCTAGGCGAGTGGCGTTCTTTTGTGGACAGTTGCACATGGTTGGATCCTTACTTTGGACAATCTAATGCTTAGGGGTCGCCCGTCGGCTTCTTGGTGTTGTATGTGTGTTGTGATGGGGACTCAATAGACCACCTTCTTCTTCATTGTCTTGTATCTCATTTCCTATGGACTTTTATGCTTTAGGCCTTTGGTATTCCTTGGGTTATGCCAAGATCAGTGGCGGGTTTGTTATCTTGTTGGCATCAATGGCTTGGGAAACATAATTCAAACATTTGGGGTGCTTAGTGTGAATTGTATGGTTGGAACGAAATCATTGTTCTTTTGAGGATAATGAGAAGACGTTGGATGAGTTAAAGGTTTTATGCCAACATGGTCTTTTGGAGTGGTCTCGTTGTTGGGGTTTTACGAATTGTTCTTCTCTCTCTGAGTTTGTCTTCCCTTAGCTTTGTTTCCTGATTTCTCGTTTTGCTGTTTTGTTTGTTCTATTATTTCTTGTTGTTGATCATCATGAACAACTTTTACTTTTCCTTTTTTCTCATTAATAATATTTTTCTGATTATCTATAAAAAAAATAAAAAATAAAAAAAAAAAGATCGGTAAAAGAAATGAAAAGCGTGGGCTCAATAAGTAATCCCTGGCCTTGACTAGCTGGATCAAGTTGTTGGAGATGTAAGGACCCTTGGCATATTTAGTATGTGCCAAATTAATGCTTGGGTATTAAAAGTAGCTTTGGGATGCCGTTTATGTCTTTAATGGTTGTTGCTGCCATGGCCCTCCGCCATCTCTCCTCAGCTTGAGAGGGACATGACCTATGAGTTAAAAAGCATGGAATCTTTCATAAAAATCATGATCAAGCTTTTTTGTGTTCTCATCTGTGATCCACGTCCAATTTGAAATTAAAAATTTTAGGACCACAACTTGTTCCACACACTTTGCCACAACTCTTCCATGTGAATCTTTGAGTGGTGAAGAAAAAATAGTAAGTCCATGTGAAAGTGATAAGCAGCCAGTCATAGTTTGCCACATAGGATAGTTGTCGCTAGTTGTCGCAAGGTGTGTAAAATATTTTATGGTCCTAGAATTATTCATTTGAAAGTGGATATCACTTCCATTTTAGAAGATACTTTTGGGCTCCTTATGCCTTTACTACTAAGTTTAAACTAAATAAATAAACTCAATAGAACTAAAATAAGACCAGATGGACCATTAGTACAGCCTGTGTAGAAATTGGAAAATTATAAAACTGCACCTTACACTTGAAAATAAATAAAAAGTTAAGAAATCCTACCATAACTATTTAATTCCCAATAACACAATAAAATAAAACTTATAATCTACTAGCAAGCATATCAAGCTCCCAAGTATTATACATGTACCAAATGAATGCATGGGTCAAGAGCTTTGTACCTTAGTGGTATAGCATCCTTTATTAGAACCATGGTTCTAATTTTTCCTCCCTCCTCCCCTATTATTGTAAGTATTGAATTATTATAAAATAAGTATTAGAATTAGTTTTGGAACACCTTTTGTATGTCTTTAATAATTGCTGCCTTGGTCCTCCAACATATTGATCTACGTATCTAGCCTAGCTGTGGGTTGCACTAGTGTACTTGTTAACTTTGTAATGTTCTTGCGCCTTTTGATCCTTTCGGTTGTTGTTGCTGTTATTCTTATTGTTACTATTATCATTTAAAAGCTCCCGTTTAACAGTTTCTTCTATTTATAGGCTTGCTTGGGAAGAAATAGCTGTTACATTGGAATTTCAAACACGGTATTTGGGAGTGATCCATGCCGGGGCATTGTTAAGACTTTGGCTGTTGAGGCAAGATGCGTGTCATCATCAAACAATGTTGGTGCCTTGCAGCTTTGAAGTAACTAGAAGCGGCAACAATGAATGAGTTATTAAGAATCTCGTGAGGCATAAACATATGCATGTCCATTAATCTGATTCTCTTATTTTGGGGCTCCTATATATGTTGAGAACAAGCCTTATCCAATGACCTGTGTGTACAGAAAATAAGAAGCATTACTTTTCATCTTTCTATCTTTACCAATATATAAGTCTATTATTTGGGTGTATTTAATTGATATTATTCCTTTTTGAGATGGTTCATATTCTTTAAAATTATGATATAGTGCCCTATGTTTTTTTTTTTTTTTTTTTTCCCTTCTTCGTACAGCTAAAATTTTAGTTTAAAATAAGTTATTCAAATTCCTCATTCTCTTAGAAGAGATTATCATGATAATCAAAATTCATAACCAAATTACATTTGATATTAATCAAATAATTAATAGGCACATTCAAATGCATAACCAAGAAGGTGTTTTGATAAATATTCAAATTCTCACTCTCAAAATAATTAAGTATTAACTCAAACAAAAATCAAACCAAAGTCATGGGAGAGATAGAGACAACTTCTGATGGAGAACTTAAATACACAAAACCAAAATGTATTAACTCAAAATAGAGTTATTAAACACAATGATTCATCAATTTAAAGTAAAGTTGCACGAGGGGATTGACGGGTCTCTAAAAATTGGCAACCATTAGGCCATAAGAGGATCTTTGGGTCTTTGAAGATTGGCCACCATTAGGCCATGAGAGGATCTTCAAATCTTTGAGGATTGGCAATCTAGGCCACGAGAGGTCTGTGTTCCTTTAAGATTTGGCACCCATTAGGTCGCGAGATGCCAAATTTCAAAGATAAAATACAGTTACATGTTCCATATAGTTTTGCTATATTATGCAATAGAATTAGTATGCTTTTCTTCGGAATAGTTCAAGGAACATGTTATGTTTATATATAATGGAATCAAGCTATATGTTCAGAATTCATTAGTAAATAATACACCTTATAGTTTACTAGAATTATGTTCACAAGTACAGTATTATATGTTCCAAAAGCTCATGAAATCCTTTAGTGTGAACTGTTTATAAGCTAGCCATATCCACGTGAAAATATTTTTTTTATCATACATACTATTAAATGTTCATGTCATGCCTCCCTCATTTAAGCAATTTAAGTACTCAGTTTTGTAGGATGTTCTTTAATGCAGCTAAGAGTCTTAAGCATGGAGAAGCAGTAATTTATAAATGGAGCTAGTCGTAGATAGTTTGATGTATGTAAGATTGAAGGATTGTAAATATATAGATAATCATAAATTTGAACGAAGATGGGCTTGATGAAAACATATAATTTTAATAAATACTAAAAATTTACTTACTTGCAATGAGTGACAATGGCTCCTTCGAATTTTTTTTTTTCCATTTAGCTTTATTTTTATAATATTTTAATTGTCTAGTTTGCAAATTATTCAGCAAACTAGCATCTTAAGGGTTTAAAACTCGAGTTTCAAGATAGAAATCGAGTTTTTAAAACTCGAGTTGTAAGTTGTGGGACCGGATGTGGAAAAGAATCCACGTGAAACTCGAGTTCCACTGTTTACACTAAAATTGTGTCTTGAAAACATGATTTATAAGCAAAATTGTGAAGAAAAGAATCGAGTTTTGAAGGATGAGCACATTAAAGGTGCAAAGTTTTGCACAAATTTGAAGTTATTTTATACTAAAATTGTGTTTCCAAAACACAATTTCAAAGCAAATATGTTTATATCAAAATCATATTTCCAGAACATAATTTTAGCATAAAATAACTGAAAACTACAATCATAGTTTTCAAAAACAATTTAAGTTAACTAATAAAATTGTGTTTTCAAAGCCCAGGTCAGCAATATTTTTTTGTTAAATTGTGTATTCTCTCAAATAATCCTAGGGACACCCAATTGTACATTCAATTTCACAACTTGGTAACTTGTTTGACTGCGAGTGGTGAACACTTTCGACCCACTATTGATTATATGGACACACCTAGTTTCATTGACCATTCACAATCGCACAAGTCTACTGTGAAACAACTAATAGTTAAGCAGTAAACCACCTAATACCAATCACAAAAATATCGGTCACAGCAAATCACGGTCAAAAATTATAACTGAATTCCCAAAAAATTTTCCTTCTGGACCAGTGACATTTTACATATATTTCAACTCAGAAAGTATCTCTAGAAGCTTTCACTTGAGATATCTGACCTTCTTTGTACCATCTAAAATTCTTTGGCTCATCTCTGGATGTTTGAACTTCAACAGTTTCCCAAGCTTTAAAGCAGCTTCAGGGAAGCAACCTTCCCCAATATAGGACTCCGAACGAAGAGCAAAAAGAACTTCATTGACTTCTTCCTCAAGCTGAAGGCAAAAGAGATGGCTAAAGACCTAATAATAAACATTAAAAGTTACAAATTAGAATTAATGCCATATTTCAGAGGCCGGTCTACACAAATACCACCAGGCATCATATAACATGGATAATCTAATACGGCAACAGACAAAGTCTGATAAATAACTTTGGCATGAAAATTCCAGAACGCATTCTAGCCAATTTAAAAGTTCAAGCAAGCAAGCATGAACATATAGAATGTATGTACACATGGAAATATAGTTATTAAGACGATAGTTCAAAAGAGCAAATTCATTATAAATAACCCTTCATTATCTTACACAAAAAATTCCACAGGCCATTGTGCAAACATTCATTCCATTCTAAACTGATTGTTATGAAAGCAAGGATCCCATTGTAGTCATAAGATTATCTGTTTATCAACCATGGCCCCAATATAATATAATATAATATAATATATATCTCATGCTACAGCCCCCCATCCCATCATATCTCAAAGTAGGGCTATAAAACCAGTCGAGCTGCTCATAAACAGCTCAATTTCAGCTTATCAAAATGCTCATTTGGGCACATTCATTTACTAAATTAACCATGCTTGAGCTCAAGTATGAAGTTTGACTGAATGAACCAAACAAGCTCATCCTTGAGATATTCATTAACACAAATATTCTACGATTAATATATTGAAACTTTGAAAAATAAATGCCAAAAAATGTTTTTTTGTTTCACATTTTATAAAAAATACCACTCTAGAAGTGTAAATGAATCAATTTGTAACTTTTACAACAGTTTTGCAGCTAATATGCATTTACAAGAGATATTAATATAAGTTCCTTAAGTAAAAATATATTAAGTGAATTTATGTGACCGACTCAACAAAATTCATGAACAAGCTTGAGCTCAATGGGAGATTAATGAGCCAGGCTTGAACATAAAAATCAAGCTCATTCTACAGCTCAAGATCAACTTGAACATGTTAACAAGTAATAAAACTAAGCTCCAACACCTTAGTACTCGACTAGTTTACAGCCCTAATCCATAGCCCTGAAATCCTGGGTCTACCCCTAGTGAAAGTCTTTCTTAAATGAGTAATAAAAGACATATTCTCCAATCTCACCGCTTTCATCCTTGAAACAACCATGTCTTTAATGGCCGAGGAACGTGAGACCAAATTAATGACAAAGAGACCTTGCTCAGAAAGGGAATCTTTCACAATCTGAAGGAAAGACTCTTCCACAAAATCTGCAGCAGGGCAGGTCAGTCCAGAGCTGTACGAACAAACAATAATCAATAGATATAATTAATTAATTAAATTACTAAACCTCACATCATTAAAAAAAAAAAAATGCATTTACTCAACAATGATACGTTCAGTTACAACATGTATTTAGTACATTTACCTAGAGTCTGATGAGTCCACATCAATAATCACTATGTCAACCTTCGTAGTCCCTCTGCCTTCTGCATGATATGCCATACAATTTTCATTTGGTGGGTAATTTGAAGTGCAGGAAGTATCCCCATTTCCATGAAAAGCAGATACTTCATTAGCTTCTACAGAATTTGCAATCTCTCTAACATACTGGATCCCATCAGCAATATGCACCTGAAATGTCAAACAAATATTTAAAGAGACAAATAAATTATAAACACAAAAGAATATAAGATAGAAAGGATGCCAAAAGTAGAGATACACAGTCACTTTTTACTACATACTAATTAAAACTCTACATGAGTTAGCTAGACCTCTATCCAGTCTCTCCCAAATCGAATGCCTATCCCTGAAATGATTTTGCCATGTAAATTGAGAACCTAAATAGCCCAAGTCCATGAATCCACATGTATCAATAGCAACCCTAAAGATTTGCATTTGAGCATGATCTCTATTACTACCTCCTTTCTTCTCTGTACTTCTAGCAATTTCATTAAAGTCACCGGCACACAACCAAGGTAGATTGAAACGACTTCTAAGTTGGCAAAGAATGTCCCAAGATTCGTGTCTTTTCTGCGCGTTACGCTCCCCATAAAAACCAGTGAATCTCCATGCACTCTCAGTCCCCTTCCCAACAATTGAGTCTGTGATTTTTGGAGGAAGTTTCAATCGATACGTTGACTGAATTTTTCCAATACATCACAAGACCCCCTCCTTTGTGAATTCTTGGAACTAAGAGCATGCCATCAAAGAGAAGATTTCGTTTTATTTCCTTTAGCCTTGCTTCATCTACCCATGTTTTAGCTATAAACACAATGAAGTTATTTTTTTGCTCAGACTAAATCACCAAGATCCTTCCCTATAGGTTCCCAAGCCCACAACAGTTCCAAACTAAAAAACTCATTGATCATGGCGGGGCTGTTTAACAGCCTCCACCATTGCGTTGGATGTCTCTTCGTCACCTTTCGAAACCTGCAATTTCTTGCAAGGTAAATCCAAGTGTTCTTCCTCCCTCAACCTACTACTTCTTTTACCCGAGCTATGAACCTGCATGATTAATTCTTCCCCATGTTTTCCCCTCACTAAGCCCTCGTTTGGAAAGAGAGAATGGAACGGAATAGAAATGAATGAAAAAAATAATTTTAGAATATTCTTCTCTTCCCTTGTTTGGGAGTTTTAATGGAGAGAATGAAAAATTCATTTCCTTGTTTGAAAGTTTAAGTAAAAGGGAATAGAATGAATACGAGGGAACACTCATTCCATTCTATTCCCTTAAAACCTCAAATTTTCATTCCCTCCAAAATTGGAAGGAAAGGGAGAGAATAGAATTAGATTTAATGAATTTTTTATTGAAACTTCCAAAAATACCCCTATATACTTAATCCTTTATTTAAAACAAGGGTCTAATAGTAATATTGTCATAAAATGATTTCATTCCATTCTCTCTATGTTACTCTCAAACAAGATTACTTACATTCCATTCATTTTCATTCTTTTCCATTTATTTATTTTAAAACATCCAATCAAGGTTACTTAATTCTATTTCGTTCCATTTTTTTCCATTCATTTCCCTTACTTAAATACATTTCATTCTATTCCATTCCTCTCCATTCCCTTATGATCATTCCATTATAAACTCCCAAACGAAGCCTAAGCGTTTCCTTGATCTCAAGATTAGACGAGTTATCCACATCGCTTGATTTCACCAATTCAGCCAAGATTTCAGCTTTAGATACCAGTGGGATATGCATAGCTGGAATATTAGAGTAATCCTCTCCTATAATAATGGTATTATTTTCAAGAAGAGAGGAAATAGAAGAATTCAAGGTTGACCCACCTTTATTGGAAATATCCTCCTTGTCAAATTTAGTCAAACTTTTTTCTATCTCTTGAAGTACATTTTCAAAAGATTTCTGGGAATTATGGGAAGCTAAAATTTCAGAATCTGGGGTTACCATAATATTGGGATTAAAATTATTTGAAACGGGGGGATTTACAGAGATATGCTCCACCAAATCTGAAATTTCCTTAACCATCAAATTATTTGAAATTCCTCGATCAACTTGAGTAACTCCTCCAGAAACGGTGGTTCCAGAGGTGGTTGATGGAGGAAACTCTTTAGCCGCGGACACAGTGAAAACTTCGTCTTCCTCCTCTTCAAAACCCTAGACTGAAACCAGTCTTCTTGACTGGTTTAAACAATGGAGCATGAAGCCATCTTCCATACTCTTGAGTATCTATGGCCAGCATGCCTTTACCAGTAATCCATTTTCCAGTCTTTATCATCATGAGAAATTAATCCACACCAGTAACGAAAGTCTAGAATTTTCTCATACTTAAAAGGACACCGAGCCCTCATTATCTTCTCCCAAAAGAACTCAATGACCTCTACAGAGTTGTCTCGATGTATCAATGTTGACTCCAATCCTCATGAAATCATAGCCCATTAAATCCTCCTTAAACTGGGAATGTATAGCAGTGCCCACAATATTCCCAAGATTTTCAGCCGTCTCTTCATTCAGTTTGTTCACTGGTAAGTCATGTATTTGTACCCAGAAAGGAGCATGAGAAAACCGCAGACCATGGATAGCTCTTCCACTTTAATACCTCTGAAACCAAACTAGGTGCTTGTCAAATCTCCATGGTTCATTCATTAGAACTCATTTTGCATCATTATCTGTCTCAAAAACAAAAATGATCACATGGTTCCCGACATCTTGTGCTTTCCATAAAGGCTTAAAAGTTTGGCCAGTGGCCTTGATGTTGAGCACTTGTTTAGTCAGGAATTTTGCTGCAAAGGCAAACTTTGACCTATTATTGTCTTTGGTGAGGTTGACATAAGGAACCTCTTTTTCTGTGAGAGAGAAACGATTCCAATCATTGAGAAAAGAATCCATAGAAGACGAAGAACAGACAGAAAAGGTTTCCCCACCCCAAAAAGAAAGCCCCACAAGAAGTACATACTCATACCAAATATACAACTATGCTTTTTCAGTTATGAAAAAATGTTATTAGAAACATGGAGCCAAACACAACTTTGCATTATGAGTACTTTAAAAACACGTTTTCACAACACTTTTTAAAATTTAAACGACAGTTTTTGCATCATTTTGGAAAATTTTGTTTGAAATCACATACCCAACAGGCCCTAATTTTGTGATGTCTCATTTTACTCTCTGGTCTTTTGTTTACTCACCTACCCCTAGATTGGCAAACTCCTTTACCCATAATTTTGCTGCTTGTGCAGTTTGTAACTCAGCCCTAGGGTCCATCTCCATCTCTTCCAGCTTGGATTTTCACCCAGCAAGTTTGAGATAGTTAGTCATTGGAGCTTTTTGTGTACTGTTGTTGTTTGTCTTCTTTAAAAGGTCATTATTCAGCCAAAAAACACTAGGTACATGTAACTATATAATGCAAACAATAAACAAGGTGCATCTAACTATATAATGCAAACAAGAAACAAGGTACATGGTCCCTAAGGTCCAAATGAAAATTGTAATGCTAACTAATTTCTTTGAAAGAAATGGAAAACTTAGGTATAGTTCCTTGGGTGCAGTATATTAGGTTCCCCAATAAAATTCAAACACAATTATATTGACCAATGAAGAACAAACAGTATTATCTTTTCCATTAACAATTAAATTCAAAAACAAAGACGAACCTTAAGGAACTATACCTAAGTTTTCCCCTTAAGAAAAGGAGCCAATAAGAAATAACACACTAATACCACAATGTACAGATCCATAGTCCCAACACAAAATATATCAACATGAGTGGGCATTAAAAATCTCATGAGCTTCACACTACTTGACATTGAGTGCTTCCCCAACCAAACCATTCAGCTTGATAAAACACAGTGTTAGTATTTACAGCAACTGCCATTTTTGAAACCCAAAGAATTACAAAGTGTATCTTTTGAAGCATGATAATCCCCTATTATATATTCAAGAGAACATGAGAGAAATTCTGGAAAGCATGGACACAGCAGTTGGGCTGCTGTGCCCGTGTCCGACACGGCGGAGACACAGGACACGCATTGGACACAGTTGCATGTGTGTCCCAGCCGGTTTTTTTTTTTTTTTTTTTTTTTATTAAAAAAAAAAAAAAAAAAATGAAGGACACGGCCATGTGAGAGGAAAAAAAAGGCAGGAGTACAGAAAACGAGTATAGGTGAGAAAGAATAATGAATGTTTAGGAGAGAAGTGAGATAGAAATTTAGATATGAAATACAATGAGTAGGTGAGAACTAAATTGCTCTCACGTGGGTGGGTTTGGGGAATGGGAAAGTAGTTAAGGAAAAGGAAACTTCAGGGAAGTTTACTTATTTACAATTACCCAAAAAGGTTGGTTTTATTTTTAAAATAAAACATAAATGATTGTTTTTTAATAACCATCTACTCACTTTATTTGATATTTATTTTAAAACAATTATATAATAGTACTAATAATATTAGTAATTTTTGAAAATAAATAATATTTTTGTTATAAAACAAATTTTGTAGGCTTTGAATATATATATATATATATATATAATTATTTAATTAATTAATATATGTATTCCTGCTGTACCTGTGTCTTAATTTTTCAAAAATTGCCATGTTGCCGTACCATATCTGAACTCATACCCACACCCATATCCATGCAGGTGGTTCCTAGGAGAAATTCTACCCCAAAAATAATAAATAAATAAAATAAAATTTAACTGTGGTCTTAACATTAAACCAACTGCTTCCTTATATATCCAAGCCACTAGTAAACCCATAAATAGACACTGTCTGCTCAAGAATCATACGTTTTACACTAGGAGCTCTAAATACCACACAAAACACTGGAATCACCTTCCTAATATCAATTCCCTAATGTTTACTGAACCTTACTTTCCAACACTCCAAGAGACCGATTGCAGTATGCAGCAGCACCCAACTATTCCCAAACAAACAGAACACCAAGCTCTATAGTTCATGAGCAAAGATACAATGCAGAAGTAAATGATCCACTGATTGCCCATCCACCTTACACATACTACATCAGTCCACAATCTTTATACCCCTTCTATGCAAGTTATCCAGTGTAAGGGTCCTACCAATAACCACTGTACATACAAAAAAGGCCACCCTTGCTGGAACTTTTACCCTCCCAATGCTTTGCCAAGTTCTTTGGTGCCTCCATTTCAAAGCTTTATAATAAGTTTAACTTGGAAACCCTGACTTATTGATGAAAACCAAATCATCTTGTCATCTTTCAAGGGATCAATGCACACAGCAAAAAGGTACTCTAAGCATGTAGTCATAAGCTCTAATTCCCAACTAGAATAGGGTTCCAATGAAAGTGGTCAGCCCATTGTAATAATCTGCTACCTTCACAATTCACATCTCTGTCCCCTGTTATGGTGTAGAATTCAGGATTCACATCCTTAAGCAAGTTGTCCTCACACCAACGATCCTAACCATAACAAGGATATTTACTTGACTAATTCTCACATCCCACCCCAACATGACTCAGGTACACTGAATGTTTACTTGACTAATTCTCGATCCATACCCTATTTTGAATTGAGTAAATCTCAAGAACTTGGTCCACCCATTCCTGATATGCATCCACAAACTCACTCAATATACTGGGATCTATAGATATCAGAACACCATCCACCACAAGACACCCTATATTTGTAATCATTTCTCTTCCTCCAAAGAACACCATCCACCCCAAGACACCCTATATACCATCACAACCACTTCTCAGGTAGTACTCAATTGAAAAACAACTTCTTTTTTTTATAGGTAAGAAAGAAGTTGGTTTTTGATTGAATACCAACTTCTTCCTAATCCTAAACCTCCTGAAGAAAAAGGATTACAGATCACATTCCAATTTACAAGATGGGATTCTTGCTCCTCACTCATATCACAATATTTGCCACACCAACTGGCAAAGGAAACAGGGATAGGTAATAAGTTGGAAGCAAGAATGCAAACTTTTAACAAGAGTTTATATTGCTCCCATTGAAAACATGAGAAATTGGTTCCTGGCTGAAAACTGGGTAAGAACCCTCTGCTTTGAAGGAGGGGATTATTATATCAAGGATTAAAAGGAATCGGAGTCCAAGAAAGCAATAAAGGTATCAAATATGGGAAAATAAAATAAAATAAAATAAAAAAATAAAAAAGCTTGAGAGGAGAATGTATATACTTGTGAATCATGATATACAATCAAAGACTGAAAGATGGAAGAACTTCTTCCAGTTAGTCATCATCTTAGACATGTTTCTTTACTATCAAGCTGAAATCGTATGACTTTTTCTTTTTTGATAAAAAGTGATGTTGTATGTAGGGACAAACATCAGGACTTTTTTTATGAACAATAAAAACAGAAGGAAATATTTTGCATTTAAAAAAAATAAAAAGAAGATAACAAGAGTATAATAAACTACCTTCAAACCTTTATCTTCAGTAAAACCAAAGTAGTCCCTTGCAAGATTGAGAATCACAGGATCTAACTCCACCATCTGTAAATATGATAGTCTTCAATTAGTCCAACTAAGTGACAACTAAATCATATCCTTTCTATTTTTGGAGGAGGAGGAAGAGGAGGATATTTGCAAGCTTAAAATTACCTCAATATGTAAAAAGCGTATACATTCATGAAGGAACATAGGAAGCAAGCCAGCTCCAAGTCCTATAATAAGTGTTTTAACCTGAGAAAGATAACTTTGTAAATTACAAAAACAAAACAAAGCAACCTCAATATCTAGAAAAGGGCAAAAGTGAAAAAGAACAATATACGTATGAGATGGATTAAGTTAGAGTTACAACTTTTTTACACTGTAGAATTCTAAAAAATCTAACAATTTTAAAATACTACCGTCCATATATCATTAAATATTTATTACTTTCCAACTCACCTAATTAATAACACCATTTTTTCTCTCTTATTTATTACATTCACAACAATCTTAACATTTAGAATTTACAGAGAATAAAAAAACTGCAAAATCTACAAGCATGGGTCAATAAGGAAATCTTTTTGATAACCAAACGCTCCTTCATTCCTATGAATATTGCTTTGATAAGTTGATTTGATTACCAAGTGATAATAAAAGGAAAGAAAATAATGTAAAATCTCGTTCTTACCGTACAGAAAACCATAAGAAAAGACATGCCTAAGTTAAAGATAAGAAAGGAAAAATATTTCATAGATAAGACCATTAAGAACATTTGATCAAACTAATACCATCTAAACTGTAAAACCTATAATCAATTTTCCATGTTTAACCTTTGTTGGGAAAAAAAAAATCCATGTTTATATAGATACAAAGAGAGAGAGAGGAGAAGCAAATCAAGTGGCTTACTCTTACTTTCTTTTTAAAACCTATAATCAATTTTCATTTTATGTTTTGAATTTTTGTTTTTATTGAAATAAATAAAATCATAGTGGTGATTCTGGTGAAGGCGGAAGTGAGGATTATTTCCCCAGTTAATTGGCGTTGAGCATCTTTGACACTGGTTGTACCCAAAGGTCCCAAATTGGTGACCAATCACCACTATGATGTTTTTTTTTTTTTTTTTGATAGGTCAATCACCACTATGATGTTATTGGATAACATCCTTGATAGTTGATAGTATTGGGTAATATTTGGGTAATATCAAGGTCCCAAACTGGTGAAAATATATTTCCAAAGAGATCCTTGATAGTAATGGATAATATCCTGCCACTGTTTGATTCTCAGAAAAAAAATAAAATAAAATAAAATAATCTTACTGCTGTCCCAAGTTTTTTAAGAATTTAGATTCTATGTGGGAGCTCGACAAGCAATTCAAAGTTACAAACCAAGGAGAAAACTTAGGATTTGGGAGTGCTATACCAATATATGTTTTCGACTAATATTTGGTGTTTACCAATTGCTATGGAGATCAGGTGAGGTGGGAGATATACGATTCTTTTGTGCATAATGAATTATAGGAAAATGAAAATATTGTGGTGTGAAAATTTAGAGTAAAGAAAATAAAATTCAAGCGTAGTAAATTTTTTACAAGGGTAAAAAACATTTAATGACATAGTTGGAGATAATTAAAGCAATTAGATCACTTATTTATAGAAGGTTGATAACATGGCCATCAAAGTGTTTCTACTGTTAGATTTATTATGGCTTATAAAAGGTGGAACTCTTACATCAGTTGTAACTTGAACCCAACTCTATACATATATATATATATATATATATAAACAATGTTAAACTAATTTCTAAATCATATAGATCAATACAGACAATATGTAGGGTTGATGTTTATACTTATTTTACTAGGTCAAACAATAATCAGGAACAACAGTTTTCCTTATTGAATTAAAACCAAAAAAGAAATAAATTTCAAGAATACAAACATGACAAGCTGCTTTTTCTTTCGCTTCTTAATAAGTAAAGCATATTTCGGAAATGGCTAACATCAGAAAATTAGCAGTACTTACAGTTTTTCCTGTTGACACCACACTTTCCATATAAGAAGAAATCAACACAAACCCAGAAATAATTCCTGTATGATAAGCACTAGCCAAATAGCTATGATAGACCTTCAGCTGGTTGCTCAGTTCTGTCAGATTAAGAATATATTAAATTAACACAACAGGAAACAAGCAGCAAAATAGGATGCACTTTTCTGAGAATGGCACTTGCAAGTCTTTCCACAACAAGTTTTTCCTCAAGTTGAGATGGCATCCAACAAGACACATCAAATGTCATACAGCCTCACCACCCGCATGCAAAAATGTGCAACTAGTGGCTGCCACATCCTTGTTCACGAAACTAATGCAAAAAGAAAAAACTTGAATTTTATTAGTAAGGATGAAATGCTGTAAAACTATGAATTGGAACACACTGAACTACAAACTCAAAAGTTCAAAAAAAAAAATGGTGTAGAAAACCAAAATTAACATGAAAATATTAAAATTTAGTTATGTTCAGAAATTCACTTTTCAATTTTACTTTTTTTCATAAATAATGTGGTTAATAAGACCATCATGAAGCCAAACAGAGCCATTCCTGATAACATTGAAATTATGTCAATGTCAATTAGCAATGTTTTGGCACAAACAGTAACAACTGGCTTATGCCAGGAATCATAATGGTTCTAACAGAATCATAATAATTTTATGCTAGTCACTACCCACTAACTTGTGCAACACATGGAAAAGTTCAGTGAAAGTATTTATTTATTTAATGGCATGGAACCTCACCAAGGCAGGCACTTTGGACCCACCCCTGGGAAGTAAACCACAAATACACGACCCCATCCACTAGAGCAATGTATCAAGTAATCTAGGGGTACTCTTACTAGGGATTGAACCCAGGATGTCTAGGTCTATAGCTCATCCCAAGTCTCCAACCATTAGGCTACACCCTGACAGGTCAATGAAAATATTTATATATGATAGATTTAATTAATAAGTTTTAATAAATATATAAAACAAACAAAAAAAAAACTATAAAAAAATATCAGAAGTACTTTAATTAGGATTTGCTTACAGAAATTAAACATAATATAATTATAATTTTTTGTGTTGGGTTGCTTTAGTCCAATAGAACCATTAGTTCCAATTGATTTCAACTCATAAAAGTATAACAATTCAGCACTCTGTATAAGTTATTACACTGAAAATTAAAAAAAACCATATATATACAAACTACATGCTAATGTGGGAAAATATGAGCTTTTCAGAAGCTTATGGCAGAATTGCAGGGAGTAAAAAAAAAAAAAAAAAGAGGAACAATTTCATTATTATATAGATAAATCAAGAGTTTCAGTATGGGAAAAAATTACAAATAAATCATGAAAAATGCTATGATATCTTTCCCTTTTTTTGTTTGATAAGTAATAAAAATATATAAATCAGAAAAAATAGAGTCATTCAAGTATACAGGAAGTATATTGGGGTAAACAATCAGTTACAAAAATTGCATAAATCTAATAAATCAACAATAGAAAATAAGCAAAGGTTCCCCAAGGCTGACAGCCAATCCAACAAAGCTCTATAAAAGAGCTACTTGAGATTAGACATAGAACTTTCAGTATCTTCATAACTCTTACTATTCCTTTCCCTCCAGATGCACCGCATCAAACAATGGGAGATTACCATCCAAATGTGACCATTCCAATGACGACCAAACCAACCTTGCCAGCAAACTAAAAGCTCAACAACATATTTTGGCATCACCCAATAAACTCCAAAAAAACCCAATATCATGGACCATAAGTCTGAAGCAATAGGGCAACATAGCAAAAGGTGATCAACAAATTCACCATTACATTTGCACATATAACACCAATCTGTAATCCTTATCTTTCTCTTCCTTAAATTGTCAATTGTAAGAATTTTTCCCAAAGCTGCAGTCCATACAAAGAAGGCTACTCTCGGAGGAGCCTCTGGACTCCAAATTATTTTCCAAGGGAAAGGATGATCACTGGTACTACATCGGCACCTACAAAGAAACATTCTCTCTTATTTTCTTCACTTTCTTTCTTCTCCATCCATAGTTCCTATCCATTATATATGTAATAACCTATCTCTCATATCCCCCCATGTTTGTGTGCGCATGCATGTGAGAGACACAGGGAGAGGGAGAGAACAAAAAAAAATACATCTATGCACACCAATTGTAATAGCTTAACACAGGAGTAACATTTCTCAAATTATATTGAAAATGGAAAAATAAATTTGAAAGAAATTCATGTACCACACAATGTCAAGTAAAAAACAAATAATATATATGGAAAGATGTACAATTCAAGCAAAACCATGCTGCAAAAGGGTGACTAGATTAATAAGAATCACATCAAAGGCATGGATCAATACCAATTATTTTTTTAGGTCCTCTTCTCTTGGATTTGGAAGATGAGCTAGTTTTCTTCCTCTCAATCTGATTAATTTTCTCAGATCCTTCCTTTGCTAGCAAAGCTTCTGACTGCACCAGACTTCCAGTTCTTTCAAAAATCAGGCGACGAAATATCAAATCTCCAGATGGCAAAAGGCAAACATCAACATCAACATTTTCATAAACCACATCTTCAACAATTACTGGTCCACTCAATGGAGATGTAACCTAGAAGGACAGAGGACAGATAATTAAGGATACTGTGAAAATTGTTTTCATTTTCTGAAATTTCGTAGACAATAAATAGCCAGTGAGATTCACTTAACAGTCAAAGTTCATAATGGTAAAAAGGACAATTGACAGAATAGGAAGCCAAATTGCTGAGAGGAGGCTAAGAAACCACTATAGTTCTTTTCAACAACAAACATTTCAAATTTTTTTTTTTTTGTTTTTATAAGTTAAAAAAGTTTTATTGAAAAGGCGAAGAGGGCAGAGCCAGGTACACAAAGAAGTCGAGCAAAATAAAGAACCTAGGTTTAAAGATAGATAGATTTAAAAATTGAAAAAGAGTAGAAGCAAAACCGCCAATAACCCTCAATCAATCAAATAGTGACATTTAAGAATAAAAATCTCAATTAGAGCAATGAGGAATCAAAACATGATATTTCCTTTATTTATTCCAATTTCAACACTTCCTTCAAGACATTTTTTATAAGTTCCAATGTGATTTTTTATAAGAGGACTTAAGATTCTAGTCAGTGTATGATGAGGGCTACCAGCAATATAACAACGCCTTTTTACAAATATCTGACACTAAAGATGCATTCCAGCATCCAAAGAAACTTTGCTCTTAAAATCTTCTAAATTAGACCCAAGAGTGATAGAAAACATGAACAATCAAATACATTCTAGGATCTCTACGGCTTCTTTTTCCTTTTTTTTTTTTTTTTCCTTTTTAGGAACTTACACACTTAGGAAATTTTCTCAATTTTTATTTGATGATACGGAAACCAACCAAGGCAAGGCCCTTTGGACCCATCCTTGGGGAGTAAACCCTAGATAGATGGGCCCACCAGTCAAAACCGTGTATCAAGTAATCCAAGTGAACTCCTGATGTCTAGGTCTACAGCTCATCCAAGTCTCCCACCACTAGGTGGCACCTTGACAGGGTAGGTGTATATAAAATAACCTTTAATAATACAGAAATGTTGGACATTGAACATTTGAACCAAAACTCAATCACTACCTAAAGTTTCAGTGTATTGAGGGAGGGAGCTAAAAGGTGAGGACAGTTCCAAGCTGCCATACGATGAATACTTGAAATCAGGCCTCAAGTCCAACCACCACCATCTCTAACAGCTAATAACAATTCATCAAAGTTTGCTAAAACTGGAAATAATGTGAAACTACATAAATTGTAGAAGTACTTCAGACTTCAATATTATGTCTAGTTCAGGGAAAAAGAGTAGAGAGATTAATAATAAGCATTTACTGTATATTTATTTATTTATGATAAATAACAAAAACTTTATTGAAACCAAAAAAACCAAGTAAACTGAGGTGTACTATGGAAGCAATACAATCAATCTCTCAAATTACAATGCTCAAACATATCAATAGGATTAACAAATGAAAAAACTGTAAAGTTATACTCCAATCAAGCAAAAGTATGAAAGAAAGAAAACTTAATCTTGAGAATAGACCATGGTGTTTTGTTTGTTTGACTAGGTGATGCCCCGTGGGGTTCTAGATTTGTTTGCTTCCAAATAGCAATATTTCGATGCCAACCAAAATTGCCCTACCAGGAAGCAAACAAATCTAGAACCCCTTGTGGCATGACCCAGTGAACTCCAAACACCATGGTCCACAACTCATAAGCAATAGGAAAATGAAGAAGAATATGGTCCACTGACTTCCCACGTCGCTAACACATACAGCACCAATCTAAAACAATAATTACTCTCTTCCGTAGATTAACTATTAACAAGATCTTCCCTAAGGCAGCAGTCCATGAAAAGAATGCTATCCTAGGAAGAACCTTTGATCTTCACACAATTTTCCAACATTCCATTAGATGAAGATAGGGAACGATAATTCCCTCCAACCTCAAAACCTTGACACTTCGCTGGCCACCAACATAGTTGATCAACTCCATCTCCTCTCATAGATGTAGAATGATTTAAGTCCATAAAAACGGCCAATGGCCCCATTTCCCAATATTGAACCAATTGAGAGAATTGAACATCCCAATGAATCCTCTCATTAGAGAATTGCATAAGGTCTGCTACGGAAGCCTCCCTATCACAACTAATATCATACAACTCCAAAAAGGATTCTTTAAAAGGACAATTGCCGCACCACAAATCATGCCAAAACTTCACCCTAGTACCATTACCCACGTCAATACTCGAGAAACTGAGAAGAGGTTAAGCACCCCCTTCTTTACGGATTTCTAAAGACTAACACCATAAGGACCCAACACATCTTTAGTACACCAGCCCCCAAATCACTCCCATACTTCACCTCCATGTCCCTCTTCCAAAGCAACTCTCTCTTGGTCCCAAATCGCCAAAATCATTTCCCTAACAATGCTTGATTAAATCTTCTCAGATTCCTAATTCCCACACCCCCCCCCCCCCCCCCAACTCTACACCGAATCACAAATTTAAGACAATTAACAAGATGAAATTTGGGATCTTCACCAACCTCACTCCATAAAAAAATCCCTTTGTAACTCCTTAAAAAAATTAGCCATATCCACCAGAATAGGAAAGAGAGAAACAAAATAATTAGGCAAATTTGAAAGAGTACTTTAAATCAACGATACCTTACACCCCTTCAATAAATACGACGGCTTCCACCCAGCCAATCTCCACTCCAATTCCTCAAGAATAGGATTTCAAACTATCCTCTTCTTGAATTTAGCACCCAATGGTAGACCCAAATATTTCATCGAAAGTGTTAAAGACGAGAATAAATTAATATAGAGAAGCAAAAGAGAATATATTAATATAGAGAAGTAGAGCAAGAAAGAGAGAAAAACACAAGGGATTACATGGTTCAACCAAACAACCTACATCCATAGAATTAAGCCCTAGCGATCACATCTTTACTGTATACTCAAGTCAACAATTATAGTGAACCTTTAACAAGGTGTATATATATAGAGTCTAGAAGCTAGGGTTAGCCCAATAAGGGCTTACAACATAATTGGGCCTTTTGGGCCATTTCATCATCATGAATCCAATTCTTTAACAAGCATTGACTGTTTACATCCCAACATAGCCACTAATTCCCCCATGCTGCTCAAAACGACTACTAGTACCAACTTTGACTTATTTAAGTTAATCTTTAATGCCAACACAGAATCAAACCAAGAGAGTTTCACCAATTTTGCTATTTAACTAGAGTCAGCATCACAAAATATTGATGTATCTACAAACAAAAGATGAGACACCATCATCAAGTTATTCACTGAGGTGACTATGGAGAATCCCGAAATACGGCCATCATTGACGGGTGCATCCAACATACAGCTCAAAGACCATAAGAATAACAAATAACAATGGGGAAAGAGGATCTCCTTAGCGTAGCCCCCTAAAACTCCCAAAAAAACCACTTAGACTACCATTTATCAAAATAGAAAAAAAAAATGGATAGGTAATAGAATTTTTATTGAAAAAATGAACATTGTGTTCATGATGATGAACACTCTGGGCATAAAAAAAAAAAAAAAATACAAAAAGCTCAAGAGCTAAAGCTAATAGCTAACAAATTGCAGAAAGCAGGAATTGAAATATGAGCCCACTGAAATAAAGTACCAAAAAGAAGATGTTTTAAAAGATCTAAAGATCTCTCATTATCTTCAAAGATATGGTTATTTCATTTCTGCCAAGCTAACCACAATATCATATTCCAGATAGTTGACTAATGCTTCCCAAACCAATGCTTCTAAGCAAAAAGAAGAGAATTAACCGTCTTCAGCATTACCAAATGGACTCCAAACACATGAAAAACATCGCACCACAAAGCATAAGCCAACTTACGGTGAAGTAAGAGATGGTCCACGGATTCTCCATCACACCAACACATGCAACATCAATCAACATGGGATTGACCTCTCTTAACAAGATTATCAATGATAAGTATCCCATCCCTGGGTGTTGTCCATAAAAAGAATGACACCCTTTTTTAGAACCTTTACAAACCAAATGCTCTTCCAAGGAAAAAAAAAATAGTAAAATCACCAGACAAAAAAGGAGCGCACTTCAAAAACACCATTCGGAGTCAACTTCCAAGACAGCTTATCCTCCCTTCACCTCTCGGCATACAAGAGTAAAAAAGCTCAAAAAAAGAATCAACGGCCTCCAACTCCCAATCATGAGGAGCTCTCCTAAATTGTAAATTCCAACTCCTCTCCCCGTTCGAATGCAGAAATAATCATGTCATAAATCCAAGCTTCTTTGGACCAAGAACAATCATACCGATCAGGAAAAAGGTTCTTTATAGGTATATGTCCACTCCATAGGTCATGCTAGAAACGAATACGGTGCCACCCCCCGCCCTACAACTTACACTATCAATCCAAAAAATCTCTCTGCACTTGTTCTAATACCCTTCCACATTTTGAGATCCTTTTACACCTCTAGTACACCAACCTCCTCTAGCCGCTCCATATTTCATTGCTATAACTTGACGCCATAAATAGTAACTTTCCTTCCCAAAGCGCCACAACCACTTTCCAAGCTTTAAACAACCCAATCCTCCAGGTCCTCAACCCATTTACCTCCATTGGCTTACAAACTTCTTCCCAAGCCACTAAAGGATATTTAAAAACTTCCTCAGAAGCCCCCTAAAGAAAATTCCTCTAAATCTGATGCAATTCATTTTTAAAGCTAGTCATATACTAGTGCTTATGTTGTATGATAAGTAGATCCTTTCACTTGTTAGTTGATAGATTGTTAGTGATAAGTGCAATAGCCTATTAGTTAGTTAGAGATGTTTGTTAGGCTTTGGCCAAATCACATGGTAGCCACATGGTAGGTTCTTGTAACTAACTTTCTAGTACCAGCTTGACTATGTATTTATAAATAAGCAAGGCTGCCCTCATTGTAATTAGTTGAATTTGAATCCTAGTATTATACCTATGAGGTATTATTCCAAGAGTTTCTCTTGAAAAGCTAGTTCATTCTTTCTTTTCTCTAAGCAACATAGGGGGTGTTTGGTACATGTTTTCAAACAATAATTTTCAGTTTTTAAACAACATTACATGTATTTTCATACACTTTTTCACTCACACGTATTTCTACACATGTTTTTAAACAACAATTTCAATTTTTAAATGCATGTACCAAACACCCCCTTAGTTTTTCTAAAACATCTTTCCTTTTCACCAATTTTTCCTCCATCAGAATCCTTTCTAGTCTAGCTGCCACCACAGCTTGAGGAATAGTGAAAAAGATAGAAAATAGGTAGGAGGGCTCAATAGACTACTTTTTAAAAGAGTGAGTCTACCTCCCTTTCCCTTTGACAAATAAATACATTTCCAACCAGACAGTCTCCTCTCCATTTTCTCTATAATAGGATTCCATATTGATGAATCCTTATAATGGGCCCCAAGAGGCATACCCAAGTAAATCATTTGCAAGCTACCCACCTTACAACATAAAACACGAGCCAAAGCATTCAGATTCCTTACCTCACCTACTAGAACAATCTCACTCTTCCCAACATTAACTTTCAAGCCTACAATAGCTAGAAAATCAACACCATCCATACGTATAAAAGTTGTTCCCTAGAAGCATCACAAAATAAGATAGTTTCATCAGCAAAAAGATGGTGAGAAATATTTATACCCCCTTCCACTCTTCCCACTTGAAAACCACAAAGAAAACCATCCTTTTCCATTCTCTTCTCTTCAACAAACTGCTCAGCACCTCTATAACCAAAAGAAATAAGAATGGAGACAAGAGATTCCTTTGATGGAGACCACGAAAACTACCAAAAAAAACTTGTAGTGGAACCATTAACAAGAGGAGAAAACCAAACTGCAGTAATACATGCCTTCATCCATCTCCCCCACTTCACCCCAAAACCCATCCTCTCCATAAGATAAAATAAGGCTACTTTCATTGTAACTAGTTGAATTTGAATCCAAGAAATCTACCTATGAGGTATTATTCCAAGAGTGTGTCTCTTGAAGAGCTAGTTCATTCTTTCTTTTCTCTAAGCAACTTAGCTTTCTAAAACATCTTTCCTTTTCACCATTTTTTTCCTCCATCAAATCCCCAATCGTGCAAATGGCATCCAAAACTATCCAGTCTACATAAGGGCTGCCCCAAAGACTTTTGAAGACAGACAACATCACATTTCCACCCCTTAAGTAAAATTCCTCACAACAAGCAACTTCTTGTTTTTCCCAAGCACACTCAATTTTTTGGAAGAAAGCAATGCACGGACTCTCACAACAAGCAATCAGAAACCCCCCACATATGAACCAAAACCTTTGATCATTGCTCTCATCCATTCTGAAGCCTTCAAATCATCCTCCAAAGAAAATCCATCAATAACACTCACCTCAGTACCAAAATCTAAACCTCCATTAGGATCCCACAAAGCCAAAGGTGCAACAACCAAAGAACAAATACCTGACCCCTTCTCTATCAATAAAGGATCTTCCTAAAACTGCCTAGGTGCAACAGCATCGTTTGAGTCAAAACCCAACTCAGATAGAGGACAGAAGCAATTAGAACCCAATAGTTGTTGCCTCTAGAGAATTTCAAATAACTCCAAGACTGGAAAAGACGACAAAAGACCCACACCTGGTGGAGTGACCACAGAACCACCATCAGATACATCATTAGCAAGCAGATTAGCCTCAAAAGTTAGACCCACACTAGTATCGGGTCTCAGAATCACTTCTGATGCTTCTCTGCTTCGTGGATGCCCGAGTCACATAAACCAACAGAAATAACCTTGAAAAATAAGACCTACACCATCGCCGAAGCTTGAAAGCACTACCTCTAACCTCGCTTCAGCTTCGTGCAACAGTTTGGCCAAGCCATCAAACCCACACACCCTTCACGCAAGAGACACACTATTTCCTCTGTTTGGCTTTTATGTTTCCGAGGACCCAAACTCACAAAGGATATTGAGATGGGCTTTAAGAAGCCCAGCCACTATGTTTAAGGGAGGAACAACTATAGTGGGTTGTTTAATATTAGCCCACGCAATAGTCCGATTGCCTTCACCCAATAAAGAAGTTGAAATTTTAAACCCAAAGTGGGCCTAGGTCCATTTCACACTAGTTTGACATAAAGGTCTACCATATTTTAAATCAGTCATAAAATTTGAGTAAACTAATCAAATCCCCAAATCTCTCATGCTGTTTAACATGGCCAGAAATTTTAGGGAACTAATTAAATCCTAAATTCTCATGATCTTTTAAAACTTTCCAAACCTGAGAATTTTGATTGCTAACGGATTTTTCAAATCCACCAACTCTTTCCCCGGCCTAGAAGCTTTTTTCCCCAAGAAGAACTCATGTAGTCTCATTTCAAGTACAGCCCAAACACCCTTCTTTGACTCCCAATGGAGCCTAAAGACAACCATATCTTGCACCATTGTGATACTCAGAGACTTCCACACAAAAAACTACCCAAATTTGATCAACTAGTTATCTCCAAGATTTTTTAATACTCTCACACATTCTTTTGAATGCTAAAATTCCAACAAGATAATTATGCTAAATAAGCAATGATCCAATCCAAACCTAACCTTCCAACCAAATAAAGCCATGGTACTCACCCCGACATTCATGAATAGCACAGGAATTTATTCTACCGCCAACAAAATCTAAAGAAAAAACCTTAGAATCGATACAAAAGAAAATAGAGTTCCTCTCTATCTCCCTAGTTTGAGGGTTAGGCTTGGGTTGGGAGGAAGGAGGAGAGGGAATTAGGTTAATTTGTGGGGGAGACATGTTTGGTGGAGCTTTGTGTGGGGGAGGCTTGCTTTGTGGAGGAAGTGATAGCAGTATTGAAAGCGGAGTAGGATGGGATGGTTGGAGAACCTGACCAAGATGATTAGGCAAGTAAAAAGGCTTTGGTAAAAATACATTATGTGGAAAGAAAGGTGGTTGTGTTGGGTAGGGTAGAAAGCAGGAGGGACCAAAGGGTAAAGACGGTGGAAAGGAATGGATAGGTGGAGGTAGTGGGGGTTGTATATACGGAGGAGAGTGTGAAGGTGGTGGTGGATAAGGTTGTGTATGCAGTGGTGTTGGTATTGAAGATTAACTTAGGCAAGTCAAAGTTGGTACTAGTGGTTGTTTTGAGCAGCATAGGGGAATTGGTGGTTATGTAGGGATGTCAACAGCCAATTCTTGTTAAAGAATTGGGTTTATGTTGATATAATGGCCTAAGAGGCCCAATTATGTTGTAAGCCCTTATTGGGTTAACCCTAGTTTCTAGGCTCCATATATACCCTGTCAAGGGTTCACTATAATTGCTGTCTTGAGTATACAATAAAGATGTGACTGCTAAGGCTATATTTTATGGATGTAGGCCGTTTGGCTGAACCATGTATTCCCTTGTTTTTCTCTCTTTCTTGCTTCTGCTTTTTCTATATTAATTTATTCTCGTCTTTTACCCTTCCAATGAAATATTTGGGTCTCCCCTTGGCTGCTAAATTCAAGTAGAGGATAATTTGGAATCCTATTCTTGAGAAATTGGAGTAGAGATTGGCGGGGTGGAAGCTTTCGTATTTATCAAAGGGGGTAAGATAAATTAAAAGTACTCTTTCAAAACATAATCCACTTACCCACACAGCCGAAGCATAAAAATAAGGAAATCCCAATTAACATGATCGTAAACTTTCTCCACATCTAACTTACACAACACCCCTGGAAACCCTACCTTTAGTCTACTATCTAAACAATTCATTAGCAATTAAGATGGAATCCAAAAATCTGCCTACCTTTCACAAAAGAATTATGAGACTAGGAAATAATTCCGAAGCATCATCCTCAACCAATTAGCCAACACCTTAGAAATAATTTTGTGAACACCTTAGAAATAATTGTTATATATTTCAACCGACTCTTGAGGGTATATAAAAGTAATATCATCAACTTTATCTTCAGAGCTTGCTGAAGAGTGAAGACAGTAAATAATCAACATCATAGGAAGAGTTTTCACCTGGTGAATAATATTCCGTTGCTTGATCCCATCACCAGCCATCATGAACCTGTAGAAAACAAGACAATGACAGCATCTATGAAAAAAGCTGCAAATAATAAAGCAACTGCTTTTTTTTTTTTTTTTTGATAAGTTAATGGAGCAACTGCATAAATCATATCCAAACCAGAAATAGAACCATGAATGCCCTTGAAGAAAACAGATGATTGCTTACAGCATTGCAATGTAATGCATAACAGTGCAGTGAAAGTATACGTGATGTCATGTGAATGATGTGATAAGAGAATCATTCCAGGGTTAGGTATTTGCACAATCCCAAGGTATTAACTTCTTTTTGGATAACATTGATGTCGTAAAGCCTTTTCAAGCTCTCTCCCTCACAATCTATATATCAGAACAAGTCTAACTGTTGCCAAATAGGTTGTACCCAATGCACAAAGCATATTTAACAAAGATCATTACCATAATTTTCTTGGTCATAGCAAGCATATATATCACAAAAATAATAAAAGGAGTTGGAATTCCAAAGAACTTCTATAGCAAGCTTCAAAGTACTATAGTTGCAGTATTGCCATGAGTAAGTTGCATCAACAACTGGTCTGTAAGCTATTTCATTGATTGGCACATCAAAACCAATTAGAAGTTTTAGAATCAACTCTAAACAATTAGTATCACTATGATTAAACAAGTGTCAAGATGATATAATGGCAAAGATTAAAACCAAATGATGTAAGAAACCTACGGAATTTGAGCTCCATTATCTTCTTTTCCAGGTGCCAATTGTTCCACCAGTGGAGATAAATCCTTCTGGAGAGATGCCAAAACTTAGATTTTAGAAAATAAATGCAGCCAATGGATGTTGCAAATATAATCCATGTCCTTTTTGGATTTTTTGATAAGTATGAAAATAGCACATTAATTTTCATTTTGCAATCACGTCTTTTTTACAAATTGAAAGAACATATTACCTGAATATCATCCATGCTAGCATTATTGTGGCAGGTGTCTAATAAAACCTTCATTTCGCACATAAAGTTTCATTTAGGCATTGTTAAAATAGGAAAAAAAAATGGATCTCCAAAATACAATTGCTAAGCAGAAGGTACCATTATGAGACGAGCAGCCTTTGAGCTTTCAACTACCATCCATTGTCCTTCTTCTGAAGAGAATAGCCATTCACGAGCCCGTCTCTGAAATCTAACAAACCGTTACACTTCAAGCAGAAGAACAAAATGATAATGAGTGCAAAAAAACCCAAGAGGGTACGCAGGTAGTCTACTAAAATCAAAAGGTCAAGACAATGATGCATGGTAAGTACAACCAAGAAGTAAATCAAATAAAGAAGCACTCAAACAAAGTATGGAGGAATGAAGTCTTCAATTCATGAATCTATCTCTCACTCCCTTAAAAAGTCTGAGCATTCCTCTCCCACCAAATACCACATGAGACAGTGGGACATCATGCTCCAAATAACCACAATTTCTGTTTTTGCTTAACTTACCCAACTAGCTAGATAGGAAGTACACAACACTTCTTGGCATAACCCACTGAACCCCAAAAAGTGAAAATATTATATTTCACACAGGCAATGTAAAAACAGATGATCAATAGTCTCCCCATCCCTCTTACACATGCAACACCAGTGACGCACAACTATCAGATGCCTCCACAAATTATCAGTAGTTAAAATCAGGTAAATAAGAGCTCATATTAGGTTCTGCTGAATATTGTCACTTTTTACTAAAAATATTAGGTAAAACAAATTTGGTTCAACTTAACAATGAACATAACCAATTCTGATGTGCCATCTTATGACATGATGCATAAACGGAACTAACAAATATTAAATTTTTTAAAACCTGTAATTCTTCATTGGTATTTTGAAGAAATTCAATGGTTTTATAGGAGGGGAGGTGGGGGGGCACAACAGGCATAAGAATGACCTCAGCCAATTTCCTTGAACTTGATAACTTATAAGAAATGCTTCTTTTTACCTAGATAAATGAGGATGTCAGCTTCCAATCAAACCATAATTGGACAAACAGATTCTATCCAATTTCTGTAGCACAACAAAAGCAAAAACATAGTAATAAAATAAAATTATGTGTTGTACTATGCCACAAGTGTTTGGATCTAATAGATATGCTAACACAGACCTTAGGCACGATAAAAACCCCACAATGGTACATGAATGAACCAGAATGCTGCTGAGCATCAAGAAGTATGGCTCTATAACTGAAAAGAGAGCCCCCTTGTCCACCCAAAGTAAGCTGGAACCGACGACCTTGGCAAAGCTTTGTGAGATCCCCTTTCGCTCCAAGTTGCAGGTCTTCAAGTGAGTACAATATATGAGAACCATTGAAGTATCCTCTTCGAATTTGGTTCTCATTTTCAAGAGCTTCATTGATTCCACAAGCCTAAAAAAAAAATCAATCAGATTCAATTAAAGCTTTAAAAAAATTAGAATTCCCAATTTTGATTAACTAAGTTTACGCTAAAAGAGGAAATTTATTCAAAAATAGCTACTCCCTACTAACTTGATGTTTAAAAAAGTCTTAACACAAACCTAAACATGTTGGATTGCTGTTATGTTTGATTGTGTAAAATAAATTTGAGCATATGTCATACATTGCTAATGAAAAAGTTTTATTATCGTCCAGAAAAGAATGCAAGCCAGTTATTGTACCTGAACTCCAGTACAATCAAGAGAATCATTATTGAACAATGCTGTTATCTCGTACAACGTACTAGACATCTCTTTCTCAGCAACTACCATAAATGTTTGAAGGCTAGGCTTACTGGATGGTTTCTGAGTCTGAGGTATGGCCTCAATAGTCATTTTCCACCCGAATCTCAACTTAGAGAAGAGCAAACCTGAAAAGAATGGAATAAGTAAAGCAAGAGTAACCATCTAATATTATTTTAGGGAATAGGTAGGAAGGAAGAAGCGAGTGATAAAATATTTGGTACGAATGCAATGAATTAATGACCGATACATTGGAAAATAGAATAGATGTGAACTAAAATGAGAAAGCAAGGTAAAAGAAAAGAACAAATAGTACCTAAAACATGAGACTCAGCCAAGGTAAGGCAAATAAATTTTCCCCCAGATTTCAGAATTCTCATAACCTCAGATAAATATTGAATCCCGAGCTTAGGGCCAAGTTGTGGCTCCATCAAAGCATCGAGTCCACCTTTATCAATAACAGCATCAAAAGTCTCATCCATGAACTGTTAAGTAAGTAAATTATATTATAAAAAAAAAAAATCAATTTTTAGATAAAAATTATTATTGTTATTAGACAGACCTGCATTGTCGTGATGTCCATAACGCGCCACCGCATTTCAGGGCGTTGACGGACGTTGCGGCGCAACATGTCGGAAATGACAACCTTGGAGAAGTCGATGTTGGTGATGGCCTTAAGGGCGGCATCATCGTACAGGTGCTCGGAGAGACGAGAGTTACCACAAGCAGGAACCAGTATCTGTATATTCGGCTGATGTTGTTGTTGTTGGAGGTGGGACAATAGTGGGCCTCTGAGCTCGGCCCACTCCGCGTACCACTCGAAGGAGTCATCGCTGCCTCGGATACTGAAGAACCTGTCCCAGTTCTCCTTGCTCGTGAAGTCCCCTAGAGTTTCCAAAAGCTCCTCCCCTTGCTTTTTTTTTTCCATCTTGCCCTTTTCACTCTCCCAACTTCACCTACTTCTTCTTCCGGGTTCTCTTTCTAGGGCTTTAGATTTGTTATGTGAGTACGTGTTTCGCAACTCTAATTTTTTCTTTTAATAATTGTCGAAGATCTTCTGTTCAAATCCTACTACTCACTGCAATTTTTAGCTTTACACGTGTCATTTTTATTTTATAAAACATTATGGCCGTGAGAGATAGTAATGTGAAAATAGGTTAGGTTAAAAAGTACTGTGAAAATACGTGTTCAAACATTAAAAATTGTTGTTTACCGAGCCCTATGCAGGTTATATCGTATGGGAGAGACTTGACAAATCCATGGCTACTAATGATTCGTTTTCAATTCTTTTAGGAACAAAAATCCATCACTTGTATGTCACAACATCAGATCATAAAGCTTTGTGGGTAGTGCTTAGAGGTGTGAAGTGTAGTTCTCAAAAACCTTTCGGTTTGAGCAAATGTGGATGACAGATAAAGGCTATAGCGACAAAGTAGAAGCTATTTGGAGGAAAGATGTGGAATGTGGATGAGTCTTGGGATACAAAAATCATTACTAAGATTGATAACTGTGGTAGAGAGGTTACACATTGGAGTAGGCAGGTTTTTGGTAATGTGAAGCGTGAAAACAACTTATCCAAGTAGAAAAAATAGCAATCAGTGGGGGGGATTCAAGTCTCATGAAACGGTTGGAAGGTGAATAAACTTGCTGCTAGATAAGGAAGCTATTATGTGGCAGTAAAGATCAAAAGTTATGTGGTTAAAAGATGGAGATAAAAACACTTAAGTTTTTTCACAATAAAGCTTCTCAAAGACGACTAAGAAACTATATTACTAGACTTTATGATGCTTCCGGCAACTGGTGTACTCATCAACAATAGATAAATAATACCATTGTGAACTTTTATACAAACTTGTTCACCACTAGCAGGCCCAAAAATTTTGAGGAAGTAATTGACGTTATTCCTGATGTGGTAATAGCTAAGATGAATGCAATCCTCACTTGTGATTTTACAGCTATGGAAGTGGAGATAGCTTTGAAAAAAAATGGCCTTGTTAAAGGCTCCTGGACCCAATGGTATGCCTCCCTTATTCTATCAAAATTATTGGTCTTTACTTGGCAATGATGTACACGTCTGTTTTGCACTATTTAAATTTAGGTTCTTTACCTGCTACCCTTGGTCATTCTTTTGTTACTTTAATTCCTAAAGTGAAAACCCCATAATCTACATCGTAGTTTAGACCGATCAACTTGAGTAACATTTTGTAAAGAGTTTTTTCTAAAGTCTTGGCTAATGGACTGAAGAAAATAGTGCCTCAACTTATCTTAGAACACCAAAGTGTGTTTCTATCTAATCGCTTGATCTTGGATAATATCATGGTAATGTTTGAAACCCTGCATTACATGAGGAACCATAGTGCTGGTAAGATAGGGTACATAGCCTTAAAGTTGGACATGAGTAAGGCCTATGATGGGTTGAATGGCAATTTATGGAGAAAGTTATGAGGAAGATGGGTTTTGATATAAGTGGGTGAATCTTATGATGGAGTGTATTACCACTACCTCCTAGTCCATTCTAATTAATGGAAAGCATCATGGAGATATCAAGGCAAGCAAAGGCTTGAGACAAGGGGACTCACACTTCCCATACTTGTTCCTCATGTGTACTAAAGGACTTCATGGTCTCATAAAAAAGGCAGCAAGCAATGGTGATATTAGGGGAGTCTCTTTATGCCGAAATGGACCCAAACTAACACATCTACTTTTTGTAGGTAATAGTTTGATTTTTTGCAAGGCTGAAAAAGATGATCGTTAAAGTTGCTAGATGTTTTGGCGATCTATTTGAGAGCCTTGGGGCAACAAATACATAGAGCAAAAACAACACCTTTTTTTTCAACAAATCAACCACACCAGATATACAAGAAGTGATTAAAAAGGCTCTTGGGGTACATGTGATTCAACAATATGAAAAGTATTTGGGTCTTTGTTCCCTTGTTAATGGGAGAATAAAGGAAAGTTTTGCTCATCTAAAGCTACGGATATGGAAGAAATAGCAGGGGTGGGAAGTTAAACTCTTATCACAAGCAGGATGAGAAGTTTTGATCAAAGTAGTTGTATAAGCACTCCCTACATATACAATGTCTTGCTTCAAGTTGCCAGTAACTCTATGTCATGAGGTTGAAACTTTGATTTGAAGAATTTTTTTGGGGACAATGTGGGGATGCTAGGAAGATACATTGGGTGAAGTGGCAGGATATGTGTAAGCCAAAGTCACAAGGTGGAATGGGCTTCAAGGATCTCTCACAGTTCAATGATGCACTTTTGGGGAAACACACTTGGAGACTCCTTCATGATCACCAATCTTTATTTTATTGAGTTTTCAAAGCCAATTTTTTTCCAAATTGTAGTGTTATGGAAACAAAGGAACCAAGTTGTGATGCCCCAATTTGATTGATTGTGTGATGTGTGTGGGTATGTGATGAGTCTCACATCGAGCATATACTAGGTTGAACTGGGCTTTATTAACAACTACAAGGAGCTTCAATTATGACTGGTCATGTTGAGGTATAGCGCAAATGTGGCTAGCGCTTTTCCTTATGTTGTTACATATGGTATCAGAGCCAACCTAATAACCCTATGTGGACTCAAAGACACTACTCCACAAATTAGGCCATAACGAGAACGTTAGGGATTTAAGTGGGGGAAATTGTTATAACCTAATTTGATTGATTGTGTAATGTGTGTAGGCATGTGATGAGTCCCAAATTGAGCATATACTGAGTTGAACTGAGCTTTATTAACAACTACAAAGAGCCTCAATTGTGACTAGTCCTTTTGAGATATAGTGCAGATGTGGCTAGCGCTTTTCCTTAGGTTATTACACAAGTGCAACATATGCATGGAAAAGTATCTTAAGGGGTGGGGAAGTGCAACAATAAAATCATCTCACCTTCTCTTGATAGGGAAGACACTGCCATGGTTAACTCCCTAATAGATCAAACCAACCAGGTGTGGAAAGCAGATCTCATTGATTCATTTTTTTTTTTGAATGGGAAGATACAATTATTAAAAAAACATACCACTTTGTTGATCTATACAGGATGATGTTTTGATTTGGCCATTTAGCCCGAATGGAGAGTACACAGTCCAGATTGTCTACAAGTTTTTACAAAATTTGTACCAAGCCTCTCTACCGCCACCAACTTGCAACCACTGTGGAAGAAAATATGGAGTTTGAAAGTCCTTGGGAAAGTTAAAAACCCGGTTTGGCATACTGGTAAAAATTCATTGCCCACTAAGACAAATTTGGTTAAACACCAAATTGTTACTACTGGTTTGTGTGAGATATGCAAGCTTTATCCTGAAGACACTGCTCATGCTTTATATCACTGCCCAAAACTAGAGAAATTCTAGAAAAATATTATTCCTCTGTGGAATCACGACACCATCAGACAAAGCACTAGTTTTTTAGATATAATGTTTGTTATTTGTGCAGAAAACAGGGACCCAAAGTTGTTTTCCTCGGTAGTTTGAGCATTGTGGAGTTAACAAAACAACCTACGACTCGGGAAGCCTTTAGTCCCACTAGATTAGCTTCTAAAACGGGCTAAAGACCTAAAGATAGGGTGTTTGCCTTGTCCCATCTTGACACCAGCAACTCTGGACAGACTTGCATGTCTTTAACACTTGATCTTGAAACATAGTTTCTTGAAATATTAAACATATCCTAGATCTACCCAAATAAAAGTAAAGTGCGTTTTGTCAAAGGATTAGTCAATTACATAAATAGTGACATATGTTCCTAACAAGTGAATCACATATGTCCTAACATATTTAAAAAGTTCAAAAAACTAAATAAGACATTCTAGCATCATTTCAAGCAAACTAAAGAGAAAAAACAAAATTATTACAGGTACCATTTTTGCCTGTCCCGGGCTTGGGCATTCCAAAAAAAATAAAAAATCATTCTAGCTTCATTTCAAGCCAAACTGGGAAGGGACAAGGCGAAAAAGGAAAAAAAAAATCATTCTAGGTGCCTTTTTTGCTCGACTAAAGTTGGAGAATTACCACACAAAAAAAAGTAAAAAATTCATTTACAATTAAAAAAGTAAAAAAAAAAAAGTAAAAATTAAAATTCATTTCTAGCCAAACCGGGCCAGGACAGGCCGTAAAAGAGAGAAAGAAAAAAAAAAGTTCGTTCCAGGTACCGTTTCCGATTGACACGTGTGGGAGCATTCTAAAAAAATTTAATAAAAATAGTAGAAAAATTAAAAAATTTTAAAAACATCATACTGGCTATATTTCTAGCCAAATCGGGTTGGGACAGGCCAAAAAGGAGAAAAAAAAATTAATTTCGTGTACCGTTTCTGCTCAACCTTGGTTGGAGCATCCCTAAAAAATTCAAAAAATAGTACAAATTTTTTTTAAAAAAAAAGTTAGAAAACCTCATTTTGGCTTTATTTCTAGTCAATCCATGCTAGGACATGTCGAAAAAGAAAAAAAAATTCATTTCGAGTACCATTTCTGCCCCACCCGGGCTGGAGCATTCCCAAAAAAAAAAAAAAAAGGTTAAAACATCCATAAAAAATAAAAAATAACATTCTGGCTTCATTTCTAGCCAAGTCAGGCATGGCTAGGCTAAAAAAAATTTGTTCAAGGTATCGTTTCTGCTCGACCCTTGTTAGAGAATTCCTAAAAAAATTCAAAAAACTAGAAAACATTATTCTGGCTCCATTACTAGTCAAATCGAGCCTAAACAGGCCGAAAAAGGAGAAAAAATTGTTCCAGGTACCGTTTCAGCTCGACCCGAGCTAGTGCATTCCCAAAAAAATTTTTAAAAAAAAAATAGTAGCAAAATTTAAAAAATTCAAAAAGGTCATTCTAGCTTCATTTCTAGCCAAACCAGGCTAGGACAGGCTGAAAAAGGAAAAATAAATTTGTTCAGGGTACCATTTCTACTAGACACGAGTTGGAGCATTCCAAATGAAATTGAAAAAAAAAATAGTAAAAAAATTCAAACAATTGAAAAACATCATTTTGGCTTCATTTCTAGCCAAACCAGGCAAGGATAGGCTAAAAAAAAAGAAATAAAAAAATTCGGTCTTGATCCTGGTATCGTTTCTACCGTGATAGGCTGAAAAGCATCATTCTGGCTTCATTTCTATCCAAACTAGGGCAGGATAAGCTGAAAAAAGAAAAAAATAATAATTTCATTCCGAGTACTATTTTTGCCCGACCGAGGCTAGAGCATTCTCAAAAAAATTCAAAAAAAAAAACTAAAAAATTTAAAAAAAAAAAAAAAAAACTAAAAAATGCCATTCTGACTTCATTTCTAACCAAATTGTTCCACGATAAGCTAGAAAGGACAAAAAAAATTTGTTCTAGGTACCATTTCTGCTTGACCAGGGTTGGAGCATTCCCAAAAAAAATTCAAAAAAAAAAGCTAAAAAATTCAAAAAAATAAAAAAATAAAAGAAGTCATTCTGATTCATTTCTTGCCAAACCGGGCCAAGATAGGCCGAAAAAGAGAAAAAAAAAATCGTTCTAGTACTGTTTATGCCCAACTTGGACTGAAGCATTACCAAAAAAATTAAAAAAAAAAAAAGAGTAAAAAAATTCAAATAATAATAATAATAAAATCATTCTGGGTTCATTTCTAGCCAAAACAGGCTGAGAAAGGCCGAAAAAGAAAAAAATAAAATAAAATATCGTTTCGGGTACCGTTTCTACCCGACTAGGCTGGAGCATTCCAAAAAAAGATTAAAAAAAAATAGTTAAAAAATTTAGGGAATTAAAAAAGTCATTATGGCTTCATTTCCAGCGAACTAGGCTGAGGCAAGCCGAAATAGAGAAAACAAATTTCATTCTAGATACCGCTTCTGCTAGACCTTGGCTAGAACATTCCTAAAAAATTTCAAAAAAATATTAGAGAAATTCAAAAAATTAAATAACATCATTTTGGATTCATTTCTAGCCAAACCGGTCCAGGATTAGTTGAAAAAAGAAAAAGAATTTCGTTCCAGGTACCGTTTCTACTCGAACTAGGCTAGAGCATTCCAAAAAAATTCAAGAAAAAATAGTAAAAAGGATTTTTGGTGTGGATACATCCCCAAAACCCTTTGGTACCATCTCTTGTCCGAAGGAGACTCCTCATCCTTCCGAGACTCCTAGTCGTCCGGCTTCGGTTGAGCGTCCAAGAGCGCTTGGTCGAGGAAAGGGTCCTCTTACTCCTCCCAAACCTCCCTTGCTCGTTAATGATGCTACATATGCTGTGGAGCAAGTCATGTCCATTATCAAGGAGGAGGACATTGATGACTGTGACGAGTATGCTCCTGTAGCTATTAGGGAGTCTGGGCTGCATGACCTTGCTAAGGTATTCCCACTTCATCCTTCCTTTTTTATTTTCTTTTTTTAACTTTAGTTGCTCGTCCCTTTTATACTCGTTCCTTACTTATTCATCTCCTCACTCATCTTCTTCTTACTCATCTATTCGTCTGTTTTTCAGACTATGGTGAGAATGAAGACTCTTGAGTTAAGGTGTGGGGACTACAAGGACTAGATGGTCAACATTTGGAAGCGTGTGAAAAGTAATAATGAAGTCATTAAAGAGCTAGAGGGGTCTGTTACCCCCTTGATGAAAAAGTTGTTTTTTTAAAATGAAGGAGCTCGAGGAGCGATGCTCTTCTTAGGCTGACCTCTTCGTTACTGCCGAGGAGGAAAAGATATGTCTCTCTAAGGAGTTAGAAAAACTTCGAGGGGAGTTGAGCAACACTGAATCAAATGCCATTGCCAAATATTCTTCTTCACAATAGTACCTTAATGTTCTTCATAATAGTACCTTAATGATTTGGGCATTCGGTATGTACGAAGGTTTAAAGACTTCCGAGCTCAAGCTTCTGCAACCTGCAAGGACTTAGATTTTTCCAAGATTGAAATCTATGCTAAAAAGGGTTCTACTGCTACTATGATGAGTGATGGTGTTGACCAAGAAGTTGATGGTGTTGCTGAAAAGGACAAAAGAGATAACCATGCTGGCTAGTAGACTTAATTTATTTTTTGGTATTTTCATTTTCATACCTTCATGTTGGATACTTTTACTTGAGACAATGGGTCCTTAATTTTTGGACATGTTTAACATTATTGAATGTATGAGCTTTCATTAATTTTTCAATTTGCTTCTTCTTGTCTTTACTCTTCATCTTTGATGGTCGCCACCTTTTGGTGGTGACTAAGAGCAAGTCCTTTTACTCTTCATCTTTGCTGGGCGTCACCTTTTGGTAGTGACTAAGAGCAAGTCTTTTTACTCTTCAGCTTTGCTGATCGTCTGTCCACCCGTAGGCAACTTTTTGTAGACTGTCTACCAGTAGGCAACTTTGGTCGTCTATCTACCTATAGGCGACTTATTGTAGACCATCCATCCACAGGCGACTTTGGTCGTCTGTCTAACCGTAGGTGACTCAATGTTAACTGTCCACCCGTAGGCGACTTTGGTCGTCTGTCCACCCGTAGTCGACTTAATATAGACCATCCACCAATAGACAACTTTGGTCGTCCACTTTCATACATCATGAGGGGTCAAAAATAATTTGATAATACTTCCTTAAATGCTCAGCATTCCATGGGTGAGGTAGCTTCCGCCCATCCAATGTCTTTAAGTGGTAAATGCCTCTCCTGAAACAGTTGAAGACTTTATAAGGTCCTTCCTAATTTAGGCTCAGCTTTCCTTGCGCTAGGTCTTTAGTGGTGAGGGTTACTCTTCTCAAGACTAGTTCTCCTTTAATGAAGTGTCTGGGCTTTACCCTCTTGTTGTAGTGCATGGCCATGAGGTTTTGATATCGAGCCAGCCTCTGCTCCATAGCTGTTCTTACTTTGTCCAGCAGGTCCAGGTTGATGCAATTATTTGTTATTGCTTTCCTTGTTGTAGTGATCCACTTTGAGGCTGGTAAGCCCTACCTCTACTGGTATCACCGCAACGGTGCCAAATGCATGCTTGAATGGAGTCTCTCCAGTAGGAGTCTGTGTTGTTGTGCGATATGCCCAGAGGAAACTAGGGAGTTCATCTGACCATATTCCTTTTGCTTACTCGAGGCGAGTCTTGATTAGTTTAAGTAGGGATCGGTTCGTCACTTCTACCTGTCCATTAGCTTAAGGATGTGCTAGTGAAGAGTAGTGAATCTTGATTGACAGTTACTTAACAAAGTCTTGGAATGCCTCATTGTCAAACTATTTTCCGTTGTCGGAAACTAGCACTCTCAATATTCTAAAGCGGCAAACAATGTTTTTCCATACAAAATTCCTAATATTCCTTTCTGTGATAGTGGCTAAAGGCTTAGCTTCCACCCATTTTGTAAAGTAGTTGATGCTAACTACGAGGAACTTAAGTTGTCGCGCTGCTATTGGGAATGGACCCATTATGTGTAGTCCTTACTGGGCGAAGAGCCATGGAAATGTCAAAGGAGTGAGCTACCCTGGCGACAGTCAAGGGATGCTACTGAAGCTTTAGCATTTATCACATGCTTTGACATAGGACTGGGTGTCCTTCTGCATAGTAGGCCAGTAGTATTCGGCTCACACAATCTTTTGAATAAAGGAGCGGGCCTTTGCATGATTACCACAAATACCCTCATGTAATTCTTTCATTACATAATTTGCTTCATCCGAGGCTAAGCACCTCAGGTATGGAAGAGTGAAACTCCTCTTGTAGAGTATGTCTCATATCAAGACGAAATGAGATGCTCGAATCTTCAACTTTCTTGCACTGACATGGTCATCAAGAAGTCGTCCCTCTTTTAGGTAAGAGACGATGGGGACTATCTAGTCGTCCCCTGATGGAATTGCTTGCATTTCTATCTGGTCTGTGTCAGATGCATACTGTACGAATGAGAGCACTCCTCCATCTAGTATCATGCCCTCAGCTGAAGCGGCCTTGGCTAAACAGTCAACATCTGCATTTTCTTCCCTTGGGACTTGCACAAATCATATGTCTAAGTTACGGCTCACGTGCTGCTCCACGAGGTTCAAGTATTTCCTCATGCGCTCTCCTCTTGTTGAATAGTCTCCATTAACTTGTCTAGTGACCATTTGGGAGTCACAATAGATGACCATTGAAGATGCTCTGACATCTCTGTCCAAGTCGAGACCAGCGAGGAATGCCTAGTACTCGGCCTTGTTATTCGTCGTCTGAAACTCAAGCCTCACAGCGCGCACTATCACATCACCCTCTGGCAACTTCAATATGACATTGGCTCCACCGACATGCTTGTTAAATGAGCTTTTAAAACTGATGACCCATGGTGTTGCCCCCTATTCCACGCCTTCTCCGTCCTTCGTAGGTGTGAACTCTGCCATGAAGTCTGCCAAAGCTTGTGCTTTGATTGCTGTTCTTGGCCGATATTGCACATCAAAATCACTCAGTTCAATGGCCAAAAGGACCATTCTTCCTGTTGCATCAAGGCTATTCAAGGCTTTCTTTAGTGGTCTATTTGTCAGGATGATTATGGTATGAGCTTGAAAGTACAGCCTGAGCTTGCGAGCAGTCGTAACCAGGGTGAGAGCCATTTTCTCAATAAGGGGATATCTCTCTTCAACTCCCCACAAAGCTTTACTAGTGTAGTACACAGGCATCTGTACCCTTTCTTCTTCTCTAATCAAGGCTGAGCTAACAACAGTAAGTGATACTGCCAAATAGAGGAAAAGCTCTTCATTTGGTTTTAACGGGTTGAGTAAGGAGGGAGACGACAAGTAAGTCTTCAGCTCCTCGAAAGCCCTTTGACAATCATCAGTCCATCTGAAGGCTTTCTTCAACGTCTTAAAAAATGGTAGGCATTTATCTGTTGCTCTTGACATAAATTTGTTGAGGGCTGCTACTCTTCCATTCAAGCTTTGTACTTGATGTTTGATGAGGAATATTTTGACTAACCCCATAGCAACCCTTCGGGAAGGTGTTACTCTTCCCAAATAAGTTGGTCTTCTAAAGAGCACCTACTCAGCAAAAGTGGAAGACCAAACGCAACCAACATGTATACATGGCTAAAAGCTAATGAGTACAACCAAACACCCAACTCATGTTACAATGCCTACATTGCTTAAGACTCTCCCACATGCACATAACTGTCGGTAATAGGTTAAACTTTATCTCCTACAAAACAGTTGAGGATAACTCCTCACTCCTTATGGATTATCTACAGGATAGTTCCTAACTCCTACACGTTAGCTAGGTGATAACCCCATATCCCTACAATTCAGCTAATGTGATTATCCAAAAGCTCCTATATAAACACTAAGACACTCCAATCCCAAGGCATGCAAAAAATACTTCTCCAAAACTCCTTTCCAACAAAGTTCATTACAAGTTTCTGACTTAACTTTCGAAGGGTCTTAAACCGGCACCACACCGGTGCTCTTCAAAGGTTTCTTTATTTTTTGCAGGTTCACTACTCTTCACCCCTCACAGAAGACAGTGAGTTTGGATAGAAATGAAGCCAAAATGATGTTTTATACTTTTTTGAATTTCTTTACTATTTTTTTGAATTTTTTAGGAGTGCTACATCTCAGGTCAAACAGAAATGGTACCTGAAACAATTTTTTTTTCCCCTTTTTCTGTCTGTCCTGGCTCGGTTTGGCTAGAAATGAAGCTAGAATGATGTTTTCTTAGTTTTTTTTAAATTTTTTGAATTTTTTTGGGAATGCTCCATCTTGGGTCGGGCTAAAATAGAACTTGGAATGAAATTTTTTTTTCTCTTTTTTCGGCCTATCCTTACTCGGTTTGGCTAGAAATGAAGCCAAAATGACATTTTTTTTTTTAATTTTTTGAATTTCTTTACTATTTCTTTAGAATTTTTTTGGGAATGCTACATCCCAGTCCGGGCTGAAACGGTACCCAGAACGAAATTTTTTTTCCCTTTTTATGCTATCCCGGCTCGGTTTGGATAGAAATGAAGCAAGAATGATGTGTTTTTTTTCTTTTCTTTTTCTTTTTCTTTTTTGTCCTGTCTCGCCTAGTTTGGCTAAAAATGAAACCAAAATGATGTTTTATAATTTTTTTGAATTTCTTTACCATTTTTTTAGGAGTGCTACATCTCGGGTCAAACAGAAATGGTATCTCGAACGAAATTTTTTTTCCCTTTTTCTGCTTGTCCTAACTCAGTTTGGCTAGAAATAAGGCCAAAATGACATTTAAAAAAAAAAAAAAAAAATTTAACTATTTTTTTGAATTTTTTTGGGAATGCTCTTGCCCGGGTCAAGCAGAAACAGTACTTGGAACGATTTTTTTTTTCTCTATTTCGGTCTGTCCTGGGCTAGTTTGGCTAGAAATGAAGACATAATGATATTTTTTTAATATTTTTTAATTATTTTTTTTGAATATTTAAAGGAATGCTTCAGCTTGGGTCGGGTAGTAACAGTACTTGGAATGAATTTTTTACCCTTTTTCGGCCTGTACTGGCTCAATTTGGATAGATATGATGCCAGAATGACGTTGTTTAATTTCTTGAATTCTTTTACAATTTGTTTTGAATTTTGTTGGGAATGCTCCAGCCTGAGTTGGGCAGAAAGGGTACCTAGAATGAAATTTTTTTTTCTTCTCATTTTCAACTTGTTCTGACCTGGTTTAGCTAGAAAAGATGCCAAAATGAAATTTTTTAATTTTTTGAAATTTTTTACTATTTTTTTTTTTTGGGAAGGCTCCAGGCCGTGTTGTTAAAAAACAGTACTTGGAACGAATTTTTTTTTCTTTTTCCACTTGTCCTGGCACAGTTTGGCTAGCAATGAATCTAGACTATTGTTTTTTATTTTTTAAATTTTTTTGGGAAAGCTCTAGCTCAGGTCAAGCAAAAAGGATATTCGAAAATGATTTTTTTTTTTTGGCCTGTCCTGGCCCCGTTTGGATAGAAATCATGCTAGAATGAAATTTTTTTAATTTTTTGAATTTTCTTACTTTTTTTTAATTGTTTTGGGAATACTCTAGCCTGGGTCAGGTTGAAACAGTACCCAGAATGAATTTTTTTTTTTCTTGCCTGTCTCGGCCCGGTTTGGCCAAAAATGAAGCCAAAATGACTTATTTATTTATTTATTTTTTTTTTTTGAACTTTTTTTTTTGAATCTTTTTTGGGAAAGCTCCAAGCCTTCTCAGGTAGAAACTGTACCTGGAACGAAATTTCTTTTTCTTGTTCGTCCTGTCCCAGCCTCGTTATGCTAGAAATGAAGCCTAAACGAAATTTTTGATATTGTGAATTTTTTACTATTTTTATTGAATTTTGTTAGGAATGCTTCAACTCGGGTTGGGCAGAAACGGTGCCCAGAACATATATATATTTTTTTCTCGTTTTTGGTTTGTCTCAACCCAGTTTGGCTAGAAAAGAAGCTATAATGACGTTTTTAATTTTTTGAAAATTTTTAGAATTTTTTTGGGAATGCTCCAGCTCGAGTCGGGCAGAAACAGTACCCAAAATGAAAATTTGTTTTTCTTCTCTTTTTCAACCAGTCCCAGCACAGTATGGCTTGTTTTCAATCTAGAATGACGTTTTTTATTTTTTGAATTTTTTTTACTATTCTTTTTTAATTTTTTAGGAATGCTCCAGCCCAGGTCGGCAGAAAACGATACCCGGAATGATTTTTTTTCCTCTTTTTCTTTCTTTCCCACTTCGATTTGGCTAGAAATGTAGCCAGAATGACTTTTTTGAACTTTTTTACTATTTTTTGGAATTTTTTTGGGGTTGTTCCAGTCGAGGTGGGTAGAAATGGTACCCATAACGAAATTGTTTCTCTTTTTTGGTAAGTCCCGGCCCAGTTTGTTTCGAAATGAAGTTAGAATGGCCTTTTTTTAGTTTTTGTGTTTTCTATTTTTGTATTTTTTTGGGAATGCTCAAGCCCGAGTTCAACAGAAACGGTATCCAAAACAATTTTTTTTTTTCTTTTTCATCCTGTCTCGGTCCAGTTTGGCTAGAAATGAAGCTAGAATGACGTTTTTTTTAGTTTTTTTGAAAATTTTTACTTTTTTTTTGGATTTTTTTTGGAATGGTCCATCTTGGGTCGAGTAGAAACAGAATGACATTTTTTGAATTTTACGAGTTTTTTTTTTATTATCTTTTTTTAATTTTTTTGGGAATGCTCTAGCTCGAAACGAAAATATTTTTTTTTTCCCGTTTTCGACTTGTCTCGAGCTAGTTTGGCTATAAATGAAGACAAAATGATGTTTTTGGATTTTTAAAAATTTTTTTGGGAATCCTCCAGCCCGGATCGGGTAGAAACGGTACTTGGAACAAATTTTTTTTTATCCCTTTTTCGGCCTGTCCTGGCACAGTTTGAATAGAAATGATGCCAAACTGATATTTTTAAAATTTTTTACTATTTTTTTAAATCTTTTTTGGGAATACTCCAGTCTGGGTCAGATAGAAATGGCACCTGGAATGAATTTTTTTTTTCTTTTTTGGCCTATCTTGGCCCGATTTGGCTAGAAATGAAGCCAAAATGACGTTCTTTTTAATTTTTTGCACTTTTTTATTATTTTTTTTGGAAAACTCTAGTTCGTGTTGGGCAGAAATGGTACCCAGAAGGAAATTTTTTTTTCTTCTCTTTTTTGGCCTGTCCCGGCACAATTTGGCGAGTAATGAATCTAGAATGATGTTTTTTTTTTTTTTTGAATTTTTTTCTTTTTTTGTTGAATTTTTTTGGTAATGCTCTAGCTTGAGTCGGGTAGAAACGGTACCCGGAACAATTTTTTTCCTACATTTCGTCCTTTCACGTCCCAGTATTGCTAGAAATGTAGCAGAATGAAGTTTTTTAATTAAATTTTAATTTTTTTTATTATTTTTTTAAATTTTTTGGGGAAGCTCCAGCTTTGGTCTGGCAAAAATGGTACTTAGAACGAATTTTTTTTTTTTTTTTTTGGCCTATCCCAGGATGGTTTGGCTAGAAATGAAGACAGAGTGATGTTTTTTTTAATTTTTTTTAATTTTTTGTGAGTGCTCCAGCCCGGGTCGGGTCGAAACATACTTGGAAAGCTTTTTATTTTTTATTTTTTTTAGCCTGTCCCATCTCGGTTTGGATAAAAATGATGTTTGAATGAAGTTTTTTTAATTTTTTTGAATTTTTTTGCTATTTTTTTAAAATTTTTTTGGGAATGCTCTAACCCGAGTTGAGCAGAAATGGTACTTGGAATGAAAAAATTTTGTTCTCTTTTTTAGACTGTCCTAGCTTGATTTGGCATGAAATGAAACTAGAATGATGTTTATTAATTTTTTGAAATTTTTTACTATTTTTTTGAATTTTTTTGGGAAAACTCCATGCTTTCTTGAGCAGCAACAATACCCGAAATGAAATTTTTTTATTTCTTTTTCCAGTTGTCCTAGCCCAATTTAGCTAGAAATGAAGTTGGAATGACGTTTTTTAGTTTCTTAAATTTTTTTACTATTTTTTTTGAATTTTTTTGGCAATGCTCCAACCCGGGTTGGGTAGAAACGGTACCCGAAACGAATTTTTTTTCTTTTTCGGCCTGTGCTAGGTCGGGTTGGACTAGAAATGAAGCAAGAATTACATTTTTTTAAAAAAAAAAAAATTGAACTTTTTTATTATTATTTTTGTATTGTTTCGGCAATTCTCCAACCCGAGTTGGGTAGAAACGATACCTAGAATGAAAAATAATTTTTCCTCTTTTTCGGTCTGTCCTAACCTGATTTCGCTAGAAATAAAGCCAAAGTGACATTTTTTAATTTTTTAATTTTTTTTCTATTTTTTTCCAAATTTTTTTGGGAATACTCCATCCTGGGTCATGTAGAAACGGTACCTGGTTCGATTTTTTTTTTTTTCTTTTTCGGCCTAGGCTGGGTTAGTTTGATTAAAAATGAAGCTAGAATGACATTTTTTTAATTTTTCAAATTTTTTTAGTATTTTTTTTTAAACTTTTATGGGAATGCTCTTGCCCGGGTTAGGCAGAAATGGTACCCGGAATGAATTTTTTTTTTCTTCTTTTTGGCCAATCTTGGGCCAATTTGGCTAGATATGAAGCCAGAATGACCTTTTATAGTTTTTTGATCTTTTTTTTTTTTGAATTATTTTGGTAATGGTCCAGCCTAAGTTGTGTAGAAACGATAATTGAGACGAATGAAATAGTTTTTCCATTTTTTGTCCTATCTCTACTCGATTTGGCTAGAAATGAAGCCAAAATGACATTTTTTTATTTTTGAATTTTTTAGTATTTTTTTGAATTATTTTGGGAATGCTCAGCTTGGGTCAGGTAGAATCGATCCTTGAACAAATTTTTTTTCTCTTTTTTAGCCAGTCCCAACTTGGTTTGATTATAAATGAAGCCAGAATGACTTTTTTTTTTTTTTTGGGAATCTTTTTATTGTTTTTTTTTTAAATTTTTTTTTGGGAATCATCTCGAGTCGTGTAGAAATGGTGCCTAGAACAAAATTTTTTGTTTTTCTCCTTTTTCTCAATCAAATCCAGGACCAAAAAAGTGGCAAGCTATAAAGCAAATCCTTAAGTATCTATGGAGAACGAGAAATTATATGCTTGTTTACCGGTGTGAGGATTTGATACCTATTAGCTATACAGATTCAGATTCAGATTTTCAATCAAATCTTGATTTCAAAAAGTCTACTTTGGGTTATGTATTCACCTTGGGAGGTGGAGCTATAAGTTGGAGCAATGTTAAGCAATATTGTGTTGCTGACTCCACTGTGGAAGTTGAATATGTTCTGCTTGTGGGAGATTGTTAGGATTAATGTCTTTAAATCCTATTGTATGATGCTATGTACGAAATTATGTATGACTTAATGTTGTAATTAATAAAGTTGTTTTATTATTATCTAAAATAATGGTAACATGAATATTTGGACATTATCATATAGCTCATGGGATGCATGATATATTTTGGCCCGTCTCGAACTAATTTGGCTAGAAATGAAGCCAAAATGATGTTTTTTAGTTTTTTTTTTTTTTTTTTTTTAATTTTTTTTTGAAATACACCAACCTGGGTAGGCATAAACGGTACCAGGAAAGATTTTTTTTTTTTTTTTTTGGGCCTGTCTAGCTCGGTTTGGTTAGAAATGGAGGGAGAATGATGTTTTTCAATTTTTTGAATTTTTTACCATGTATTTTGAAATGCTGTTTTTGAATTTTTTTAATATTATTTTTTGAATTTTTTAGGAATGCTCCAGCTTGGGTGGGGTAGAAATGGTACACAGACCCTTTTTTTTTTTTTTTTTTCTAACCTATCCTTGCCCAGTTTGGCTTGAAATGAAACTAGAATGATGTTTTTTTTTTTTAATTGTTTGGATTTTTTTTTTCAATTTTATTTGGAATACTCCAGCCTGGGTCTGGTAGAAACGGTACCCTAACCAAATTTTTTTACTAAAGCTAGAATGTCTTCTTTTTCTTTTTTTTTCCTCTGGATTTTTTTACAATTTTTCTTGAATTGTTTTGGGAATGCTCTAGCCCGGCTCGGGCAGAAACAATACTTGGAACGAGAAAAATTTTCTTTATTTTTCGACAATGTTTGGCCTAAAATGAAACCATAATGACTTTTTAAATTTTTTACTAGTTGTGTTGAATTTTTTTGGGAATGCTCCAGCCCAGAGACGATACCCTAACTGATTTTTTTTACTGGATTCTTTTATTCTCTTTTTCAGCCCGTCTCGGCTCAGTTTGTCTTGAAAGAATGGCTTTTTTTTTTTCTTTTTTTTTTTTAATTTAAAATTTTGAATTTTTTTACAATTTGTTTTTGAATTTTGATGAGAATGCTCCAACCCGGGTTGGGCACAAACAGTACCTGAAACAAATTTTTTTTCTTCTTTTTTTGCTTGTCTCGCCTTGGTTTGGCTAGAAATGAAGTAAGAATGATTTTTTTTTTAATAAATTTTTTGGGAATGCTCTAACTCAGGTTGGGCAGAAATGATACTTGGAATGAATTGTTTTTTCTCTTTTTCAACCTGTTCAGCCTAGTTTCACTAGAAATGAAGGTAGAATGACGTTTTTTTAATTTTTTGATTTTTTTACCTTTTTTTTTTGAATTTTTTTAGGAATGCTCCAGCCAAAGTCGGGTAGAAACAGGACCCAAAACGAATTTTTTTTCCCTCTTTTTCAGCCTATCACAACCCTGTTTGGCTAGAAATGAAGATGGAATGACGTTTTTAATTTTTTGAAATTTTTTACTACTTTTTTTGAACTTTTTTGGGAATGCTCTAGCATAGGTAGCCAGAAAAGATACTTGGAATGAATTTTTTTTCTTCTTTCACTTTTTTAGCCTTTCCCTGTCTGGTTTGACTAGAAATTAAGCCAGGATGATTTTTTTACTTTTTTAAAGTTTTCACTATTTTTTTTAGGGAATGCACCTGCTCGAGTCTGGTAGAAACGGTACCTAGGATGATTTTTTTTTAAAATTTTTATTTTTATTTTTAGACTTGTCCCTACCCAGTTTGGCTAGAAATGAACCAAATTGACATTTAAAAAAAAAAAAATTTAAAATTTTTTTACTATTGTTTTCGAATTTTTTAAAAATTCTTCAGCTTGGGTCGGGCAGAAATGGTACTTGGAATGATTTTTTTTTCTTTTTTTCATCTTGTCCCAGCCCGGTTTGGCTAGAAATGAAGCCAGAACGACTTTTTTTTTTAAAATTTTTTTTTTTGTATTTTTTTGGGAATGCTCTAGCCTGGGTCAGGAAGAAAAGGTACTCAAATTAGGGAAAAAAAAATTCTCCCTTTTTCGGCCTATCCCGGTCCGGTTCGAATAGAAATTAAGCTAGAACGACTTCTTTTTTCTTTTTTTTTTTTTGGGAATTTTTTTTACAAATTTTTCTGAATTTTTTTGAGAATGCTCCAATTGGGTCGATCAAAAAGGTTCCTGGAATGAATTTTTTTTCTTCTCTTTTTTAGTTTCTCCCGGCCGGTTTGGCTAGAAATGAAGCCAATATGACTTTTTTTTTTTTTAATAAATTTTTTGAATTTTTTTAACTATTTTTTTTTTTAAATTTTTTTGGGAATGCTCTAGCCTAAGTTGGGTAGAAATAGTACTCGGAACAAAAATTGTTTTTTTTTTTTTCCTCTTTTTCAACTTGTCCCAGCCTGGTTTCACTAGAAATGAAGCTAGAATGACTTTTTTAATTTTTTTGAATTTTTGTACTTTTTTTTTTTGAATGTTTTTGGAAATGCTCTAGCCAAGTTTGAGCAGAAATAGTACTCGAAATGATTTTTTTTTTCTCTCTCTTTTTTAGCTTGTTGTAGCTCGATTTGGCTAGAAATGAAGTTAGAATAATGTTTTTTAATTTTTAAAATTTTTTTACTATTTTTTTATGAATTTTTTTGGGAATGCTTCGGCTCGGGTCAAGCTAAAATGAAATTATTATTTTTTCTCTTTTACAGCTTGTCCCTATTCGATTTGGTTATAAATGAAGCCAGAATGATGTTTTTTAATTTTTTTTACTTTTTTTTAAAATTTTTTTTTGGGAAATCTCCATCCTGAGTTGTGTAGAAACAGTACCCACAACAGAAATTTTTTTTTCTTTATTGCCCTGTCCTGGCCCGGTTTAGATTGAAATGAAGCCAGAATGATGTTTTTTGAATTTGTTTACTATTTTTTTGAATTTTTTCGGGAATGCTCTAGCTTGGGTTGGGCAGAAATGGCACCCAGAACAAATTTTTTTTCTCTTTTATGGCCTATCCCTGCCAGTTTGGCTTGAAATGAAACCAAAATGACTTTTTTTTTTTTTTTGGGGAATGCTTTAGCCTGGGTTGAGCAGAAACAGTACTCGGAAACAAATTTTTTTTTTTTGGCTTATCCCAGTGTGGTTTGGCTAGAAATGGAGGCAGAATGAAGTTTTTAAATTTTTTTACTTTTTTTTTTGAAATTTTTTGGGGATGCTCCATCTTGGGTTGGGCAAAAACGGTACCTAGAACGAAATTTTTTTTCTTTTTTTTTTTAGCTTGTCCCGACTCGATTTGGTTAGAAATGAAGCCAAAATGACGTATTTTTAATTTTTTTTTGAATGTTTTTACTATTTTTTTAAAATTTTTTTAGGAATATCCCGGGTCGGGTAGAAACGATACCCAGAACGAATTTTTTTTCTTTTTCGGCCTGTCTCGGCCTAGTTTGGCTAGAAATGAAGCTAGAATGACATTTTTTTTTTTTAATTTTAATTTTGATTTTTTTTTTACAGTTTTTCTTTAATTCTTTTGGGAATGCTCCAGCTCGGGTTGGCTAGAAACGGTACCCGGAATGATTTTTTTTTTTTTTTTGGCCTAGTTTGGCCTGAAATGAAGCCAGAATGACTTTATTTATTTATTTATTTACTATTTGTGTTGAATTTTTTTGGAAATGCTCCCTCCACTTTTCCACCCTCCAACCATTCACAAATAAGGAAAACTAAAATCTTTTCCATCTCTTCTCTTTTCTATCTCCTCCCCATTTTCTATCTTCTTACTTTTCCATTTTCTCAATTAAACGAACCTTAATTCTCCCCATAAAGCAGAGCAGACAATTGCACTGAGCTACTGTCTTCGCATTTTGCAACTTATCAAACTTTTTTTTGAGAAACAAGAATTTGAATTTCATTAAGGAAAATCAGTCATCATTGGTGAAAAGAATAGAAAACAAGTGAGGAGAAATCTCCTTCATCCACATCGAGAAACCCCTAACATGTATAGCATGTTTAAATAGGTTGTGAACAACAAAATTACCAAGACTACGAACATGAGAGTAAGAAATATTATCATTGGCATCTATTATGGATTTGGCGAAAGCTAGGATATGACCAAAGGGAGAAAGAGAAACGTCATTAGCTTGGAGAGCTTTGATCCCAGTTTCTGAGTCACCTTCGATGATGTAAGATGTGAAGCTGAGTTCATGAGCAAAGGAAATGGCTTTTGCTTTTGCCATTGCCTCTACAATATCAAATAAGGAATGTAGTGGGGCTTGTTCCGAGAGCGATGCAATGGCTTGACCATAACTTTTGCGTATTACTAATCCCAAACCTACCTTCCCAATGTCTTTGAAAGTTTCCCCTTCGAAATTGATCTTGAGGTAGCCATCGGGAGGAGGATCCCTATCACGCCCCAAACCCAAGTAAGAGCTAGGCATGTGACAATGGCTACACACTTATAAAATTTATACCCTACAAGTATGAAAGGTCTTCTTAACAACTAAAGAATTATCCTCAAAGAAAATTTCATCAATAAATCCAAAAATAGCTTCAATAGTGCAATTCTCAAAGGATCTCCAAAATAATAATCTTCCAACATCATAAAGGAAATAAACTAAATCTTTGAGACTAAAGTCTGAACAAAAGACAATATTAAACCTAAAAGTCCAAATCTTATTCCAATCTATATATATCTAAAAGCTGAAGCGTAGCATTTATTGTTGTTATGCTCCAGTTGAGCCACATCGGCATCCACGTCATTATCTTTTTTCTTTCCAATTTTCCTATAATTATTTTTAACCTTTTTTTTTTAATATTTACACTTTTCCAACCTTTCTCCCTTCCTTACTTTTTCATCTCCTCATTACTTCTCCAACTTTTCTCCCTCCTTTACCTTTTCATCTCTCCACTACCCTTTACATTAATATCATTCTTCCTATTTCTCTTTATATTCCTCTATTTTTGTCTTCTTATTCACACCATCTACTATAAATTTGTCACTGTCTCTTTCATTTTATGCATAGTTTTTCCTCACAATAAAAAGGCTCTCTCTTTCTCTCTCTCTCAATTTTTTGTTCGATTTTTTTATTTTTCTTGCATCTCTACTTTAGGTTGATAATTTTTGTATTCTTTAAAACTCTACTTTGGGTTAATGTGTCTTAGTTTAGTTTTTTAAATTGTTGTTGTTGTTTCTCTCTCTCTCTCTCTCCCTCTCTCTGATTGTTAAATGTTATCATATTACATTATAAAGAATTAAATATAGCATATAAAAATCTATATATATCTAAAAATTGAAACGTAGCATTTATTGTTACTTTACTCCAGTTGAGCCACTTCAACGTTTATGTCATTATTTTTTTATTTCCAATTTTCCAATAATTGTTTTTAACATTTATTTTTTTTAAATTTATACTTTTTCAACATTTCTTCCTTCTTTACCTTTTCATCTCCCAACTACTTCTCCAACCTTTCTCCCTCCCGTACCTTTTCATCTCCTTGCTATCCTCTACATTAATATTATTCTTTCTCTTTCCTTTCATCTTCCTCTATTTTTGTCTCTTCTTATTCACACCATTTACTATAAATTTGTCACTATCTCTTCCATTTTATGCATAGTTTTACCTCACAATAAAAAGGTTTTTTCTCTCTCTCTCTCTTCTTATTACATAGCATGATTTTTTATAGTGCTCAATTTAGATGTTAAACTATGAGACTTTACTAATTTTTGTTTATTTTTTATTCCTTTGTGGTGGACAAAGTACTCTTAATAGTTGTATTATAAGTACTTTATAATGTCATTTATTTGGAGAAAAGCAAAAGGTAGCCAATAAAAAATAATCAGATGGGTGACAAATTTTAACTTTTGCAATTTTATTTTAATTAATATTATTTTATAACAATGCATATATAGAAATTTTAATTCTTAGATTTTGCTAATAATTGTTTATCTGCTAATATGTTTTGGGTGGACAAAATTACAATTTTTGCAAAGAAAATAACTTTAATAGATTATCAATAGCAAATTGTTTTCCTAATTGGTCCAATTAATCATTGTTAAGTTTTATTAATTCTTTTAGTTACATTTTTTGGTATTTTGGATTGTTAAGTTTTATTTTTCTTGCATCTCTGCTTTAGGTTGATAATTTTTTATATTCTTTAAAACTCTACTTTGGGTTAATGTGATTTAGTTTAATTTAGTTTATTTTATTTTATTTATTTTATTTATTTTATTGTTAAATGTTATCCTATTGCATTATAAAGAATTAAATATAGCATATAAAAATCTATATATATCTAAAAATTGAAGTGTAACGTTTATTATTACTTTGCTCCAGTTGAGCTGCATTAGCGTTTACTTCATTATTTTTTTTTTCCAATTTTCTTATAATTGTTTTTAGCATTTATTTTTTTTTAATATTTACACTTTTTCAACATTTCTTCCTTCCTTACATTTTCATCTCCCCACTACTTCTCCAACCTTTCTCCCTCGCTTACCTTTTTATTTCCCCACTACTCTCTACATTAATATCATTCTTTCTCTTTCCCTTCATCTTCCTCTATTTTTGTCTATTTTATTCACACCCTCTACTATAAATTTGTCACTATATCTTCCATTTTATGCATAGTTTTACCTCACAATAAAAAGGTTCTCTCTCTCTCTCTCTCTCTCTCTCTCTCAATTTTTTGTTGGATTTTTTATTTTTCTTGCATCTTTGCTTTAAGTTAATAAATTTTTATATTCTTTAAAACTCTACTTTGGATTAATGCGATTTAGTTTAGTTTTTTAAATTGTTGTTGCTGTTGTTTTTTTTTTTTTTTTTTGGTTAAATGTTATTATATTGTGTTATAAAGAATTAAATATAGCATATAAAAATATAATATTATCTTATTACATAGCATGATTTGGATAATTTGGTATTTATTGTAATTTGGTACTTATTCTATTACATAGCATGATTTTTAATAGTGCTCAATTTAGATGTTAAACTATGAGGCTTTACTAATTTTTGTTTATTTTTTATTCCTTTGTGGTGGACAAAGTACTCTTAATAGTTGTATTATAAGTACTCTATAATGTCATTTATTTGGAGAAAAGCAAAAGGTAGCCAATAAAAAATAATCAGATGGGTGACAAATTTTAACTTTTGAAATTTTATTTTAATTAATATTATTTTATAACAATGCATATATAGAAATTTTAATTCTTAGATTTTGCTAATAATTGTTTATCTGCTAATATGTTTTGGGTGGACAAAATTACAATTTCTGCAAAGAAAATAACTTTAATAGATTATCAATAGCAAATTGTTTTCCTAATTGGTCCAATTAATCATTGTTAAGTTTTATTAATTCTTTTAGTTACATTTTTTGGTATTTTGGATTGTTAAGTTTTATTTTTCTTGCATCTCTGCTTTAGGTTGATAATTTTTTATATTCTTTAAAACTCTACTTTGGGTTAATGTGATTTAGTTTAGTTTAGTTTATTTTATTTTATTTATTTTATTGTTAAATGTTATCCTATTGCATTATAAAGAATTAAATATAGCATATAAAAATCTATATATATCTAAAAATTGAAGTGTAGCGTTTATTATTACTTTGCTCCAGTTGAGCTGCATTAGCGTTTACTTCATTATTTTTTTTTTCTTTCCAATTTTCTTATAATTGTTTTTAGCATTTATTTTTTTTTAATATTTACACTTTTTCAACATTTCTTCCTTTCTTACCTTTTTATCTCCCCATTACTTCTCCAACCTTTCTCCCTCTCTTACCTTTTTATCTCCCCACTACTCTCTACATTAATATCATTCTTTCTCTTTCCCTTCATCTTCCTCTATTTTTGTCTATTTTATTCACACCCTCTACTATAAATTTGTCACTATCTTCCATTTTATGCATAGTTTTACCTCACAATAAAAATGTTATCTCTCTCTCTCTCTCAATTTTTTGTTGGATTTTTTATTTTTCTTGCATCTCTACTTTAAGTTGATAAATTCTTATATTTTTCAAAACTCTACTTTGGGTTAATGCGATTTAGTTTAGTTTTTTAAATTGTTGTTGTTCTTTTTTTTTTTTTTTTTTTTTTTTTTTTTTTATTGTTAAATGTTATCCTATTGTGTTATAAAGAATTAAATATAGCATATAAAAATATAATATTATTCTATTACATAACATGATTTGGATAATTTGGTATTTATTGTAATTTGGTACTTATTCTATTACATAGCATGATTTTTTATAATGCTCAATTTAGATGTTAACCTATGAGACTTTACTAATTTTTGTTTATTTTTTATTCTTTTGTGGTGGACAAAGTACTCTTAATAGTTGTATTAGAAGTACTCTATAATGCCATTTATTTAGAGAAATGCAAAAGGTAGCCAATCAAAAATAATCAAATGGGTGATAAAATTTTAGCTTTTGCAATTTTATTTTAATTATTATCATTATTTTATAACAATGCATATATAGAAGTTTTAATTTTTGGATTTTGCTAATAATTGTTTATCTACTAATATGTTTTGGGTGGACAAAATTACAATCTTTGCAAAGAAAATAATTTTAATAGATTATCAATAGCAAATTGTTTTCCTAATTGGTCCAATTAACAATTGTTAAGTTTTATTAATTCTTTTAGTTACATTTTTCGGTATTTTGGATTGTAGGCAGAAAAAATAAGGTTTGAAAAAGTTTGTATAAAAATAAAAGAATAATTTCCAAATTTTATATTCTTTTTAATGATTCACAAAATGTTATAAATAACTTTTATTTAAAAATGAATATTTCTGTTAACTTGCCTTTTGAATTCTTGAAAAAATTGTATTGTTTTCATTTTGGCATAACAAAATTTATATTTATGATTTATTATTGTTCCTATATTATATTTATGAGTGTTCCTATAATAAATAAAAATATGATTACGAAATACATTACTCTTTATTACATTAGTTTAAATTTTAAAAAAAATAATTAATAAAACCACCATAAAAATAATTATCACGCGCAACACGCGGGTTCGCAGCTTGTGATTCTTAAACTTCACTCATACGCACATCCCAGTGGAAGCCCAAAAACATGCTACTCTTCCTTATTAGAATCTGAAAGGAGAAAGAGGGGAGTGAGTTGACAACTCAATAAGTAACCAAAGTCCTAATATATTCTATCAAGCAAATAGATCTGGAAAATAATAAATTGTATAGAGATCAAATACTCTAAATTTTACAAATATATTATAGGTGGATTAGAAAATAATCAGTTTTCCATATATCAAAAGTTGTAATTTACAATAGGTTCCAAAAACACAATTAGTTTCAAGAACTTAAAACGGTTCAAATATTCAAACATAATTTATATTCTTAACAATCTTTGCGACTATGGTTACACTATATCCCCGTGGCTGGGCATCAGATTCAGATGAAACTAGTTTTGTGCTAATGTATATACCCCATTAACTAGGTCCAAAAACACAATAGGCTCGCGATACCCTAGATAGAACTAGTTTATTACCAATGAATGACCCCCATTGGCTGGGTATCAGAGTATCAATGAATAACCCCCATTGGCTGGGTATCAAAATCAAAACATAGTCAGATTGTCTAAAATCATATATATCAAATCATAGTTCAAACAAAAATATATTTCATTCCAATACATATATATATATATATATATATATATATATATAAAATCATATATTTAGTAGTCAAATATATTTGTGATAAATCTTTATTCTTTACTCTAAATCAATGCAGCTAAAACAATTAAATAAAATTGTAACAATTATAAACAAAATTCTGTAGTTAAATATAATAGCTAGTATAAGCAAAATAAAACTAATTACGATAAGGTTATTTGCCTCAGCTAGCTCACCACAAAAGAACTTCTCCATAATACTTTCTCTAAAATCTTTAGATATCACCTAAACAATTTAAAAGCACTATTTACTCAATAATCAAATAATTTAAGAAAAACTTATAACGGTACTCGACCAGAAGAGAGACTATTAAAAATATCTCATAATTTTCTACTATTATCTCAAAGCAAAAATCCACTTATTCACCACACACACACACACACACACACATATATATATATTCCTTACTTTCTACCACTAATAATCCTCTAGGATAAGACCTATAGAATGCATAAAGAGTAAAAGTCACTTGTAAAAGAAGAGCAACAGGTAGACTCATCTTCAGGTACACATGTTTTCTTTCTTTCTTTCTTTCTTCCTTTATTTATTTATTTATTTAACCACTTGCCACCATTGTCATCTCAAAATCTCATGCCACCTGCCACTTATCATCTTTTGAGATGATGATAACTCCAAGTACAAGTTAGGCACATGGCCTTAGAGCATTACCATTAGGTGTGCCAAATGCCAAATATTTGGCATTTGACACACCGAACACCAAAAAATCATTCTCATGAGGTGTTCAAAATCCTATAAATTTTGACACATGTGAATAGTACCTTTCCATCTTTGGTACGGATAGATGTGCTAAAAAAAAAAATTATTCAACTTTTTCTCTCTTCTCATAGATTTGTCTCTCCAACTCGTATTCTCTCTCTCTCTTTCTTCTTCAAATTAGATTACCTCACCCTCTCTCACCCTTGTAGATCAAGCTGTTGCCATCGCCTTTGGTTTGAAGACTCCACGCCTCCACTTAGGGGTGTGCAGAAAACCCACCGACCAGCCAAACCCGACCTGCTGGGTTGGGTTGGTTTTTAAGGCTTGGTGGATTGGGTTGGGTCACAAAAATTTTTTTCATAGCGGGTCGGGTTGGGTTATAAAATTACAAACCCGCCAAACCCGACCCAACCCACCCATATTTAATATATATTTAAAATATATTATATATTTAATAATTTTTTTTAAAATCAGCTATAAATTTAATATATACTATAAGTGCTTATATATAATATATTATATATATATATATATATATATAATATACTAATAATAATATTATATATTTTAAAACATATATAATATATACTAATAATAATATATTTAATAAATTTAATAATAATAATAAAAATTTGTCAAACCCATGGGTTTAACCCGACCCAACCCGACCCATGTGGGTTGGGTTGAATTTTTTTTGACCCACCATGGTGGGTTGGGTCAAAAAATTTCCTCAACCTGACCCAACCCGACCTGACCCATGCACACCCCTACCTCCACTGCTTGCTAGAGATTGCCTCCTCCACTCGCCAAGTAGCTCGCATCTCCTCTGACGCCAACGCTGCTCGCATCTGCCAATGCCGCTTGCTACTTAGCAAGTAGCTCGCTTCGCCTCCAATGCCAACGCCGCTCGCCTCCACCAACACTGCTTGCTACTCGTTAAGCAGCTCACTTCGCCTCCGTCAAAATCTGCCCGATCTCACTAAGATTCGAATCCCCTTATTTGTTTAGATTGTTTATGGTTGATTTTGGGATTGGATTTGGTTTGAGAAATTTGATTGTAGTTTTGTAGGTTTGGTATTTTAAGGTGGTGGTGATTAGTGGTGGTTTGCTACGTTCATTTTTGTTGCATATGGTTGGGTTGATTTTGGTTTTGTTTTGCATTTGGGTTGTTTTTTGTAACAATGGTGGGTTGTGGGTTATGGTGGTGTGTTAGTAACAATGGTGGGTTGTGGGTTATGGTGATGCGTTTGTATTAGTGGTTGGTTGTGGTGGGGAGGCCTGTGGTGGGGGGTGGCGGTGAGCTACGTTGTGGGTGGTGGTGAGTAGTGGAAAACTTGAAATGGTGTGTTTTTTTTTTTTTTTTTTTTTTTTTAATTTTGTATTTTTTTTATATTGTTAGTTTTTTAATGTTATTTTAATATTTGTATATATTATTTTAATGAATTGAAGAATAGAAGATGTGATAAATGGTAATTTATAAAATGGTGTGTTAAAATAATAAATTAGACTTTTAATGTGTCAAAATGACATTTTTTTATAAGAGAGCAGATGGGAATTGCTGAACATAGAAAAATCTGCAAGAACAACGTCCAATATACTGAAATTAATCCAAACTTTTCTTTGATTGCATCATTAAAACTCTTGAATAATTAAATAGTTTTACTATTGGTCAAAATGCCCACATAAAAAAAAAAAAAAAAAAAACACTCTAATTCCAGATAAAGCTTTTAGATTTGACAAGAAAGAGATTCTTAAGTTCTTACCTCAATTGTGCAATCAAACCTTCTCTACTTGAGTATTTTGGGTAGTTTTTTTTCTCAAAATATTTGTCATTATACGTTAACTTAAATTAGATTATATATAGCTAGGGTTTCAACCTTATTTTCTAAAAACCCCTTAGTAATATTAATTATAAAATTGACCCATACACAAATTTACTTAAATACCCCTCCGAAATATATATATATTTTTTTGGGTATTACAATCCCAATAGACCTAAGGAGCTGCTGGGGTTGAAGTTAGAAGTGGGGGGACATAGCTCGCTAAAAATCTGACTAAACCTGCTTAGCTGTAGGGATCACTTGTGAGAGTGGATAATCCTTACCACTAGTTCTGATCTGATTTCGCTGATGCCATATTTGTCAACATGATTACTGCCAAAAATTCCAGATTTTTTTTCCTTTCTCATGAACATAGAAAACTAGTCACAAAGAGAAGAAAAGACTGTTAAGCAAAATAAAAAAGTTGGGTTAGAGTTCGATAAGCCCGAAAGTTCTGATCACTCCCAAAGTGCATGTAGGAAATTTTTCGAGGGCTATTTGCACTGCTCACAGTTATCTTCAGATAGAATTTTCCTCCACATTAATTTTTCTTGACTGGAATTGCATCTCTGCAGGAGCGCCACATGAAATTCTTGCCTTTGTTAGGCACTAAGAGCTCCTAAATAATTTTCCAAACCTGATTGCTTTGAGATGAATCCCCAGGGGCAGAACTGAGCTTATTTTTGTTTGCCAGAAACTTTGAAACTGATTTCACAGTGTAAATACCTGAAGGAGAGAAAGGCCAAATTAATTTATCCTTAGCAAAGGATTGGCATAAAGGGATACTCATGATCATATCAGCTTCCTATGGAATAAAAAAAACCATGGAACAGATTAGAATCCCATGTCCCTGAAACTGGATCAATGAAGTCTGAAACCTTCAAGTCTTCAAAACCAGCAACAATGGGAGATTGAACCCATGGATGGTCATTAGATGGGAGCCATGATTTGGACCAAACATTTAGGGATTCCCCACAACCAACTCTCCACCTAGCACCCTTTAAAAGAACATCACTTCCTTTCAAGATGCTATTCCAAGCATAGGAACTCAAGCTATTTTCTGAGGCCTACATGACAGAGCAATCCAGGAAGAATTTGGACTTAAAAACCCTATAAAACAATGAGTCCTTGTGGTGTAATAATCTCCAAGCTTGTGCTAAAAGGGAATCAATAAAAAGAGCTAAATCCTTGAAACCCATGTTGCCTCAGACTTTGGTTTACAAAGAGTTTCCCACTTAACCCAATGGACTTTTTTTCGCTCACCTTTTTGACCACACCAAAACTTCCTAATAAGACTTTCAATTTCTATGCAAAGTCCTATAGGTAGTTTGAAGCAACTCATTGTATATGTAGGTATAGCTTGCACCATTGCCTTAATTAGGACTTCCCTCCCAGCTTGAGACAGAAGCTTTTCTTTACACCCTTTAATCTTTTACCACACCCGTTCTTTGATGTAATTACAAGAGATGGCAAATCGAAATATTTCTCATACTGAATGATTACTGGAACCCCCAGGCCAACTTGATCTGATTTCTAGTATCCTTAGTTGTGGATTTGGTGAAAAAAATAGTTGTTTTGCTTCTGTTAATTTGTTGACCTGAGCATCTACCATAGGTATCTAGAATTTCCAAAACCTTTTGACACTCTTGATTTGTTGCCTTGCAAAACAAAAGACTATCATCTACAAAAAGGAGGTAAGTGAGTTTAGGGCTATTCTTACATAAAGAATAACCCCTAATATCACATTGACTTGCAAATTTGTTGATAAGTCCATGTAACCCTTCAGTGCAAAGGAGGAAGAGGAAGGGGGCAAGAGAGTCGCCTTGTCGAATACCTCTAGTAGGCCGAATGATGTAGTGTCATAATTTTTCATCCAAGTTAATGGAAAACTTAACATAGGGGTGCAAAGTGTAACAAGGGTCATAGTTTAGGATGCAAAAAAGTGCATTCAAAAAGTTTAGGATGCAAAGTATAACATGAGGTATAACTTAGGGTGGTAAAATGTGATTTCCCATCGTAATTAGGTTTTGTTTATGTTTTACTTGTTATCCTTTTCTTTTGGCTCTCATATATCATACTTATATTGGTCACAATACAATTGGTGGAGGACCATGATCCTCTCCCGTTCATGTATAATCTCTATATATTAACAGGATTTGGAGGGTTAGTTACCTGTTTTTGAATTCTTTAAACCAACTTTAATTTTTACCTAACATTATTTTAAAATAATAAATAAAAGAGGGTAGAACTGAAGCACTTGTTTTCATATTAATTCTTTGTAAAAAATTAAGATACAAAATTCACCTCATTTTCTATAATTTAGCTTACCTCTTCAAAATTTAAAATTTAAAATGCTCACAACTTCTACACAAATACAAACTTCCCACCACCATACGTGCATGTTCTCCCATTTGAATTCAAATTTATTTTTCCTGATTTCAATTCAAGCTTTACTCAACTTCTATTCCTTATCTTTTATTTTTATTTTTATAAAAAAAATTAAAAATTTTCAGAATTCTCTCTTCTCCCTTAACTAAACTTTAAAAATTTTGATAAATTTAAAAACACAATTTCTGGTATTCTTTAAAAAAAAAAAAAAAAACTGTTGTACACCCATGTTTTAGTCTCCACTTAAAGTTAAAAGTTTTAACAATTGGATAGGATAAACTATAATCAATTATCACTCTTTTTACTAAAAAATAATAAATAAATAAAATCTCTCACTAATTGAAATGTTCTAGAAATTCTAACACACACAACTTCGAAAAATGTTTGGAAAGAATCCCTTCAACCCCTTTCTATATATTTATTGGATATGAATTTTGAAAATTTAACCATTGGATTAAATGTTCTTTTTATATAATCAATACTTGCAAAATTTTAAAAAGATTAAAGATCAATTGCTATGTTATCGATTAAATATTTCAATTTCAAGTTTTTTTGATCTAAAATTATGCATAAAAATAAGTTTATTGATTAAATAGTAAATAACATCTAATCTAAACAGAATTTTATGTGTGTAGAATATAAAGAAAACGAAATTTAATAGTTAGAGTTTCAAAATTCACATCCAATAAAAATATATTGGAAGAGTTTGAAGAATTTCTCTTTAAACTAGTTTGGAGAGAAATCTTGTCTCACAACTTCGAACTTCCACCCCCATTATCATCAAATAGTTATAATACTACCCAATCTCTCCTCATCCCTATCCTCAAGTCCTCTCTTTTTATACCAAAAACCAAAAGCAACAACCATTTTTGCATTTTGGTAACAGGTGACTACATGCTAGATAATTAATAACAACAAAGTTGTTACAAAATTATGTGTAGCCTACGTAATGAACTTAAGTAACGTTGTTTTATGTTTTATAGGATAAAATTGTGCATTCGATTGGGTAGAGGAAGTGAAGCCACTATTACAAATGAGGGTGCCACCATTTTAAAGTCCCTTCATATTGACAACCCAAACTGCAAAAGTTCATTACAGATGTTACATTCCTAATAGAGCACCATCGTCTCAAGTCTGAAAAGTTTTTTACCATACCCTTTGACATTGCTCCAATTAAAATCGAATTGCAAGAACATCACCACTGCTGAGTTTCAATTCATTGGCCAGTGATAATGGGTCTAAAGTTCCAAAGGGTTAATGATAAAATAATAAAAACCGTGATGCCTCTCCTGCTGAAGACTCAAGAAGGTATTGTAAAAAATTGGAAGAGGGTACAGGTTTTTATGAAGGAAACCACCGTGTAAAGCCCAAAAGAGAAGAAATTTGTGCAATGGCCAATGAGAAGAATTTTGTGCAGTTTTAATGGCCAATTGAGAGAGTATTTTTGTTTTTGTTTTTTGTAGGAACAAGATATTGGTTTATTGCTACTACATATTAAAGACATCATGTAATTTTGTTGTTATTTGGTTGATATTTGTACTAGGATATAAAATGAAAGTAGTTAAAATTATACGCTAAACAATTTTAACTTTTTTTTTTATAATACAAAATTTAACTATTTAGATAGTTTAATATGTTAATTTTAAAATTTTTTTTAATCATGTAGCGTGGAGGAGTAGGTGGGGTTTGAACCCGTGGCTCAATAATTTGTCTATTATCTTATCCCTATCTACGTACATGTTAAAATCCAAAGTGGGTGTGTACACAATTTTGCCATATTTTTTTCAACTATTATTTGGTAAAACGTCATTTAAAAAAAAAAAAAATGAAAACATAGAAAGTAAAAAGTAATTGGAGTTTCAAATGTGTGTTACTTCCAAATATTTTTAAAGACATTAACTATAGACTAGCATCTTCGCAGAATGTCAATAGTTTCCATTCATCATAATTCATGGTTGATATAGCACAAAAAAAAAGTAATATACCCACAAAAAAAAAAAAAAAAGTAAAATACTTCTAAGTATTTTTGTTAGTATAAAATACATCAACCTTGAATTTCTAATAAAATAGATAATATAGACAATAATTTACTAGCTTAATCGAAATAGCATTGAAATCATATGTTTGTGTGTGGATTTGTTCATTTTTTGAAGCTAGCTAGCCTCATGAACTTTTGGTTGTATCAAAGTTTGCACCTTAAATTAGAATGAATGAAAACTTATGACACATAAAAAACCCTCAGAGTTTGTGTGTGCGACAAGGTTAGTATTTTATTATTTGAATATGATAATGTACATATGTTATATTATTTAAAATTTTAAATCATATGGTATTGTATACACTGGTTGCTTCACATTGAGTATAGGGTGTTCACAGGACCACCCAAACTTGGGAAAAAATAATAATTATTATATATAAATTTTAAGAAAATTATGATTTTTTTATCCTTAAAAAATATTTGTGACCACCCTAAAATTTGTTTGTCCCAACATAATTAAATATGACAACAAACTTGGTTGTAAACAAAAGCTACAACTCTACTCAATATAATATTTTTTTTTATTGGATGTGAATTAAGACAAATTTACTATTGAATTACATTTTCTTCTTATATCCTCCATACTTGAAAATTTTCAAGAAGATTAAAAATCAATATTTATGCCATCAATCAAATTTTTAAATTTTAACATTTTGTAGTCTAAAATTATACATAAAAAATACTTTTATAGATCAAATTGTAAATAACATTCGATTGACATGAAATTACATGTATTTTAAAAACATAATAAACATGCAATTCAATGGTTAGATTTTCAAAATATGTAGCCATGTTAATTTTTTTTAGTGAAAATTGTAGCCTTAAGATACAACTAAATTTGTAGCAAAATTTTGTTCTTAAACTTTGGTCCATTTAACAATATATTCGGTCCTTATAAACAAAAGGAAAAAGTCCAAGAAAATTTTTATCTAACTAAAATTTTGAAAGAAATATAACTTGCAACATTGATAATGAGATTATCATGCAATAATGTCAAAATATAAGAAAATTCGTAGAAAGAAATTGTAAGACTTTATATTTGTGTTTGTTTTTTTTGGTCAAATATGTTCTCTTTTTATTAAATTTTATATAATTTAAATTTCTTAATGACGATCCTGAAAAATATTTCTGAAACCGCAATTGACTATATACACCTTTAAATTTGTAATATTTATTTTGAAATATAAAATGCATCAATTTCAAATAGAGAGGATTCCAATACATTAGAAGACACACACAACATCACATAAATCATACATACATGCATGATGCAAGTACATCATATATATTCAATATCCCGTAAGGGAGAACAATAGTGGATTATATACAGTTGTTATTGTTGTCTTTGTAATTTCACAGGCATTATGTATTTTGATATTATTATTTTATTTCTATCACTAATGGTGATTGTATATTAAGTAATTATCACCAATTTTATGCACAATATTTGAAAATTTTATTTTTTGGATTTTATGTAATGAATGTGAATTTAAATGTGTACAATTTATGATAATTATTATTTTTTGTTACCATGGTCATCCAATTAATTTTTGGTTTAATGTGGAAAAATGCACTATGCAATTCATAAAAACCAAACACAATTTCATTTAACAAAATTACTTTCTAGTAAAAGGTTCAACATAATACCAAATGCAACTTTTCATAAAAATATATTACGCAAGTAGAGTTTCCATCTTCTCAAAATAAAATTAAAAAGTATAGTTACTAAACGCAGCTTTAATTGTGTAATAGAGATAGAAATCATAGCTGGTAACTCGCAGAGACTGGGACTGGCCGTCTCAAGGACTTGATATATGGTTCATACATAAGGTCCATGGAATATTGGTAAATTTACGAGAGGAAATTTTACTTGTAGAGCTTGTCTATTTGCTCCCTGTACTGAGCTACAACTTTGTCCCTTCGAATTTTCATTGTTGGAGTCATTAAACCATTATCAATCTGCAATCAAATAGTTATCAGAGTATGACAGTTATAGATTAAATAGACATGTCAATGGCATTTTATGATTTAATGATAGTTAAATTATCTTACCGTGAAGGGCACGTCCACTACGAGTATTGGTCCTATTTGAAATGAACACTCCGAAGTCCTGCATGGAAAAGGAAAAAACAGAACCATAAAACTGATAAAAACTTTAGCACAATGAACTCTATTACCTTTTTCCCCCCTAATAATATAATTTTAACGCCTCGATGAAACAGAAAAAAGCACAATTTCAACATGTGTAGTCATACAACAAAAAAAAAAAAAAAAAAAAAAAAAGGCAAACTTTATAATAACAGAATCAAAGAAAGCCATAAAGAAATTCCAGTAATAGCTACCCAACTCAATTGAGTCAGTTTTTTCTTCACCAGATTTGCCCTTCCAGGCTTCCAGCCATTCCATCTTATGTAAAATCATACTCCTTATCACCTCTCTACTCATCATATCCTTTTCCAACCAAGTTCACCCTATTTGTTCAACGCCTTCTCCAACTTGAATTAAATTTCCTCTTTCTTACGCACGTTAATTGGTTTTTGTTGCATATGTCTTATCTATTTTCAGCCACTTTACCTCATCTTTTTCTCAAGGGGCCACCTCCACCTTTAAACTTCATTCCTTATCATTCCTAGGATTTTAACTTTTTTGTCTTAACATTCTAATTTCAACTATGCTTATTTAAAGAACATGTTGCTTCTAAAAGCCCAACAATGTATAACGTGAAGTATAGTTGGTCTAATAGAAATATGTATTCTTCGATCACGTAATACTATTAATGTGTTTCTTCATTTCATTTACTCTACTCTTATTTTATGGGCCACACCCTCCTCAATTTCCATATGAATGAATTATTGATTCAAGATACTTAAAAATGATCAATCTTTAATATCTCTTTGTGGTCAAGTTTTCATTCCCCCTTCTCAATGTTTCTACTTCTATTAAACTAGTACTCCCTATAATTAAATTGGGGGAAGGGTGAACAGAGGAGTGGAAGTTCTTTAACATCTCATTTAACAAAGGAATTGCCATTTTTGTTTTATTTTTATTTTTATTTTTTTAAGATGCTCAATCCAATGAATTCAAAATGGTAAATACTTTATCTTAGCTATGTCATTTTAGAAATCTAGAAGGAATTATTAGATACACTGGCAGTTTAACAGTTCCATTTAACATTTATTTTCAATTACTAAACTCCATTCGCCTCTCAAAAAAGTGTGACGCATAGGAAATAAATTTGGTTCAAGTGCATGATAAAGTAAGCAAATTTCAATCATTTTCCTCACCTAACCAATGGTCTTTGAGCCTAATGGCATATTTGCACCTCACCATAAGTGTGGAGAGAGTGTAGGTTCTAAACTTGCCAGGTGCACAACTTAATTGCCAAGCAAATGAAAAAAAAAAAAAATTTCCACCCCCTCCCTTATACTTTGCATAATTCAAACACAGCTCAGAAAATTATAAATTATAAAGGGTGTGGCAAATTAAGACTTAGTTATTCCTTGCTTGCCAATACGAGGTCATTGGTACCCAAAATCATTGCTCAAATGCACAATAAACAATCCAAATCTTTTAAGATCATGATGTTTTTTGGTAAGTCACACAAACACACAAACTGCTATTAATTATTACTTAAAAAAAAAAAAAAAATTCACTCATGCATCTACTGGATCTTGAATCCACGATCTCACCTTCCATCTCATTATTATGGGAGGAGGAAGTGCTCTCTAACAACTTGAGGGGCACTTTAATGTAATTGATAAACAGCGCCCACCCCCACAACACGTGTGCGGGCGCGTTATTAAAAAAAAAAATTGAAGATAAAAGAAGCCTTACCACTTTTTCAATTCTTCATGTAACAGGCGGGTCATCTTTTCCTTACTTAGATCAGAGGCAATGACATCTACAATAGACAGTTTCTTTGCTGCCAATAGAACCTCTTCTTTGTTTGGAACAATAATAGCTCCAAGACGACGTTGATCCTGTATGATATGAAAGCCACCATATAACAGATAATTAGTGGAAGAATTTAGTCTACTAAAACTCAAGAAAGTGAGCCCAAAGGCAGTAACAAAGTTAGTTAAACTCCACCTGGCCGATAACAACTATTTGTTGAATTAGACCACTTCTAAGGGCAGCTTCTTCAAGTTCTACTGGTTCAATGTTTTCACCTATTTTCTCCAACATAAATAAATTTAATTAATATGAGAAAATGGTGAGAAGCAGGGTTAAGAGAGAGTCTAAATTGTTAGCAAGAAAGATCTATGACCACAGTGTTAATGATTTTAAGCTTGTGGTATACCAGTCAAGAGTACTATGGTATCCTTGGCACGTCCTTCAAGAACAACCACACCACTACAATGACTACTTCGACCTGTTGAATGGTGAGGAGCAATCCAACCTATATCACCAGTGCTTAGCCAACCATCCTCATCTAAGACTTGCTTTGTAGCCCACGGATTCTTTAACACAAGTATCACTTAACATGATTATCAATATGATGACAGGCTATCGTGACTTGATACAAAACCAGTTCATTAGTAAAGGGAAAGATAGGAGTTCAGAAATTTAATATTAGCTTCCTCAAGGAAAAAAAGAAAAGAAAAAAAATTTAGAGGATTACCTGCAATGCAAATGTAGATTCTTAAACTAGCCACAAAATTCCAATCAATTCAAAAACTCAATTCAATGTCTTGTAGAAAGAAAGTTTGATATCAAATAAAACACAAGATTCCTGATCTAAAGAATTACTGAATAGCGGCTAAATCATGGACATTCAAACTTCCTTAGAGATAATCTACTCCCACAAAACAAAGTTTTGGATTAGCAACAGACAAAATAACTTTATGATTATGTATTTATTAATTTAGATGTGCACAACATGAGAGTTATTTATTATTATTTTATATAGGCTCAGGATGATGTTATGCCTAAAAAATGACCTCAAGAAAGTTGAAAGATAGTTGAAAGTGTCTAGCTTGAGCACACAATGTGAAAATATTTCTTTGGAAAAAGAAAATTAAAATATTTGACTAATAACCCTTTTAATACAAGGTACCAATTTATGAAGATGGGGATGGTTATGATTCCATTTTTATGTACAATAAAATTTTGCAACTCTCCTAAGAAAAATTGGTGACTCTGTTGCAAAATCTTTTACGCATCAAAGTAATGTTCATGAGAAATATGGTAATATTTCTCTGAGTGTGAAGAAGGGAGATTAGGAAAGCATCACTGTAGTTCCTTTTTGAGTATTAGTCATAGTTGTCAATCTGAATCGTTTGATATAGTCACAGACATATAGGGTCTTTTCCCATTTTTACTTTGAATAAATTTCTTTATTTTGATGTATTTTTGTTGATAATTATTCTCAAGTGACAGTTTTCTTTTTTTAATATTTTTTGAATGGGAGGTTGAATTCTACAATGAATATGTCCAATTTAATAAGTGCATTAATGTTCTTCGGTTCAATTTAGTATTACTCATCAGATTAGTCATGCCACAACCTCACACCTGTCAACAAAATGGTGTTGCTAAACAAAAGCATCACTATTTTTTGGATGTTATTCACACCTTATTGTTCAATATCCAGGTACTAAACACTTGGGGTGATGTTGTTTGAACTACATACCATCTCATTAAGTTATAAAGGAGATGGTATGTGTTATGAGTAATAAGGGCAAAATAGTAATATCATGTACTTTATATATAAATAATATTTTATGTGTTAGGGTTGACTTATCAAACCCTAAACACTTTCACAGTAAACAATATGGTATTAGAGCCACCAACCCGCCGCTGCCGTTAACCCTCCGACCACCACTCACCGATATTGTTGTCGCCAGCAACCATAACGTTACTCGCTAGCTCCGACGACCCTAATAGAAACCTCCGACGATCTCGATTTAGTGGTTAAAGGAGTTGTCTAGCGCCAGTGACCCTCTCTCCAGTCTCGCGACACCAGATCGACGTCGCCTGATCGCGAGAGAGGCAGATTTTTTACTTGCCTTCCTCCGGCGACCCAACCTAGCTTACTCGCCGGTCCTCGCGCTGCTGCTAGAGTTTTTCAACTGAGGGTTTCAACCAAAGATCTGATTTTTCAACCATGGTTTGATTTTTCTTCTCTTCTTCAATATGTTCTTTGATTATTTGTTTAGGCAGCCTTAGGTTGATGTTTAGTGGTGGATTGGGCATTTCATTTTGGTGTTGGTATGGATTTGTTGCTGCCTTTTTTTTTTTTTTTTGGAATAGTTTGGTGTTGATTCTTTGATAGATGAGTTGCTGTTGGTGTGGCTGATTGGTTGAAGTACATTGGTTGTTGGTTGGAGTTTGTTTTAATTCAGTTCAACATATTTCTTTAGTGTTAGTTTGTTCTTCAAATTGCTATTATGGAGTCCTAAAACAGTTTTTAGCCTCCTAATTATTTCTTATCTCCTGATATGTTATCAATTACCTTCATTTGTCTAAATGGTAGTAATTATGCTCAGTGGGCATAGGCGGTTGAAGTCTTTCTTTTTGATAGAAAGAAGTTTAATTACGTGATTAAGGAACCTCCTGTACCTACAGACTCTAAATTTGCTGATTGGAGAGCTAAAGATGCATAAATTAGGAGTTGTTTGTGATATTGCATGGAGTCTAAGATCATTTGTAGTTTGGTTTTCTTACCAATTGCTAAACTTGTTTGGGAACAAGCCAAGGAACTTTACTCTGGTGTTAACAATTTGAAGTTGATTTATGATCTTCATCAAAATTATTTCTCCTTGAGTTTTAAGTGATATGTCTTTGGAAGACTATTATAACAAGTTTAAGGGTGTATGTGAAGAACTCAATATTTATCAACCTATCTCCTCTGACATTAAAATTATGAAGAAACAACGAGATTCTATGCATGTTGCTCGCTTCCTCTCTAGATTGCCTAAAAGTTTGAATCTAGTAAAATCACAAATTTTAGCTAGTCTAGACCTCCCTTCATTGAGTGAAGTTTTTGGTAGACTTCGACAGGCCACATTATCTGATTCGAGTATTGATCCTTTCTCTTCTTCCAATACTGATGCATTACCTTCTGGTGATAAATCTGCCTTTACCACTTATATGGGAAGTAATAGAGGTGATCGTGGAGGTCGAGGTCGTGGGGGCCGAGGCCATCGAGGTTGTGACCAAGGGGACCGTGGTAGTGAACCAGGGGTTCGTGGTAAAGGATGTGGTCTTCATAAGTGCACTTATTGTCATGGTGAGAATCATACAGTAGACTTTTGTTGGGAGTTGTATGGTAAACCCTCGGCTCACCAAGCTAGTTTTCAAGTTCAAGAATTGCCTTCACAATCACTTCCACCAACATCCAGAGTAGTCTCTATTCTTGAGGAAGAGTACAATCGCCTCTTGTCTCTGCATTCCAATTTTGTTGGGTTTGATTCTAATGCTACTTTGGCTCAACAAGGTACTTTTGCTGCTTGTCTTGCCACTCAGGACCCTTGGGTCATTGACTCAGGTGCTACTAATCATATGACAGGTACCTCTGTTTACTCTCTGACCTTGAGCAATTTAGCAGTCTTCCTAATGTTACATTGGCAGATGGCTCAGCCACTACAGTTTCTGATTTGGACACTACTAATCTTAGTCCTAATCTTTCTCTCTCTTCTGTCTTATATATTTATGATTTTCCGTTTAACCATTTGTCAATTAGTAAGCTTACTAAAATTTTGAATTGTGCTGCCATTTTTTTATCCACTCATTGAATCTTTCAGGATCTCAAGACGGGGAAGATTATTGGTGGAGGGCATGAAGCCGGTGGACTTTATTACTTGGATCGATGTGGTTCTTCCTGTTTAGTGGCTTCTCATTTGTCTATCTCGCCTCTTTAGCATCATTGTCGCCTTGGTCATCCATCTCTCAAGAATTTGAAGTCCTTAGTTCCGTCGTGTTGTCAAATTGAGTCTTTACAATGTGAAGCATGTCGGTTGGGTAAACACCATAGGGTGCCTTTTGCCTCTAGGCGTGAGAGTCGTGTTAGTAGTCCTTTTCATTTAGTTCATTTTGATATTTGGGTCCAATAAATACTCCCTCATTGATGGGATTTAGATATTTTGTCATTTTTGTTGATAATTATTCTAGAGTCACCTATCTTTATCTTATGAAAAAAACGTTCTAAATTGTACTCAATTTTCAAATCATTTTATATGAAAATAAAGACTCCGTTTAATGCTTCACTGAGTATTTTTCAGTCTGATAATGCTCGTGAATATTTTCATACATCTTTGTCTCAATTTTTTGATGATCATGGTATAATTTACCAATTTTCATGCCCCCATACTCCACAACAAAATGGTGTTGCTGAATGCAAAATGCGTCATTTGTTAGAGGTCACTTGTGCCTTAAAGTTTCATATGCGTGTTCCCAAATCCTATTGGAGTGATGCTATTCTCACTACCTGTCACCTAATTAATCGTATGCCTTCCACTGTTCTAGGTGGTTAGATCCCTTATAATGTGCTCTCTCATGATGCACCTTTGTTTCATTTACCTCCTAAAATCTTTGGTTGTGTGTGCTATGTTCATATCTTAGGTCCAGGGAGTAACAAACTTGATCCTAGATCCATTAAATGTGTTTTTCTTGGATATTCTCGTACTAAAAAAGGATACCAATGTTACTCGCCTACTCTTCGGCATCGTTTCATTAGTGCTGATGTCACATTTGATGAATCTCAGCCCTATTTCTCTCCTTCGGTTGCTAGTGACAGTTCTCCTCTTTGTCCTCCTCTCCTACCACCTGTGTCTCCTATTGAATCTCCTCAAAAACCACTCCAGGTATATTGTCGTCGGCAGAAACCTCCAACAAAGACTTCTACCCCACCTAGTGATCCGACTCCTAATCTGCCTCTCTTCCATTAAATGTGTTTTTCTTGGGTATTCTCATACTAAAAAAGGATACCAATGTTACTCGCCTACTCTTCGGCGTTGTTTCATTAGTGCTGATGTCACATTTGATGAATCTCAGCCCTATTTCTCTCCTTTGGTTGCTAGTGACAGTTCTCCTCTTTGTCTTCCTCTCCTACCACCTGTGTCTCCTATTGAATCTCCTCAAAAACCACTCTAGGTATATTGTCGTCGGCAAAAACCTCCAACAAAGACTTCTACCCCACCTAGTGATCCGACTCCTAATCTGCCTCTCTTCCAATTGCTTTGCACAAAGGTAAGCGTTCTTGTACCTCTCACCCTATCTCTCAGTTTGTCTCTTATGGTCACTTGTCTTCCTCTCTTCATGCCTTTACCATATCCTAGAATTTTACTGTTGTTCCTAAGTCTATCCAGGAGACTATGTCCATCTCTGGTAGGAAATTTGCTATGAAGGCAGAAATGTCTGCCCTGTTTGAAAATGCTACTTGGTCTTTAGGTACTCGTCCTCCAGGGAAAATTACTGTTGGTTGTCGTTGGGTGTATACTGTGAAGTATTTGACTGATAGTTCTATTGAGCGTTTGAAGACTCGCTTGGTTGCCAAAGATTATACCTAGACATATGGTGTTGACTATGCTGAGACATTCTCACTTGTTGCTAAAATTTCTTCTGTCCGGATTTCGATCTCCTTGGATTTTGATCTTCTTGGCTACTAATTTGGGTTGACCATTATTTCAGTTAGATGTTAAAAATGCCTTCTTGAATGACTATTTGGAGGAGGTGTATATGGAGCAATCACCTGGGTTTGTTGCTTAGGGGGAGTCTGGAAAAGTATGTAGGTTGCATAAGGTCATCTATGGTCTTAAACAATCTCCCAGAGCTTGGTTTGGTAAATTCAGTGAAGTAGTGTTAAAGTTTGGATTGCGATGTTGCCATTCTGATCACTCTGTTTTTTCTCATACCTCTGATAGAAGAAAGATTTTGTTGATAGTATATATTGATGATATTATAATAACTGGAGATGACAAGTAGGGTATTGATGATTTGAAAAGATACGTTCAAAACTCCTTTCGAACTAAGGATCTGGGTAAATTTTGTTATTTCTTGGGTACTGAGATAGCACGATCTAAAGAAAGCATCAGTTTATCACAAAGGAAGTATGTGTTGGATTTTGTAAGAAACTAGCTTGTTAGGATCTAAACCAGTGGAGACTCCTATGGATCCTAATGTCAAATTGTATGAAGATTAGGGGGAGCTGTTATCTAATTCTGAGAGATATCGTCGTTTGGTTGGTAAACTAAATTATATCACAATTACTCGCCCAGATATATCATTTGCAGTTAGTGTTTTGAGCCAGTTTATGAAAGATCCTCGCCTTCCACATTGGGAGACAGTTATTCGAATTGTGAGGTATCTTAAAGCACATTCAAGCCGTGGTCTTTTGTATAAAGCTAATGGTCACCTACAGGTAGAAGCCTACACTGATGCTAATTGGGCTGGATCACCGTTAGATAGAAAATCCACCATTGGGTATTGCACTTTTTTGGGAGGAAATCTGATTACTTGGAGAAGTAAGAAACAAACTATTGTTGCCAGGTCCAGTGCAGAGGCTGAGTATAGAGCCATGGCATACACATCATGTGAGCTTATGTGGATTAAGCATTTACTTGAGGAATTAAGATTTGTTGTGAAGCTGCCTATGACCATGCATTGTGATAATCAAGTAGTAATTTACATTGCCTCCAATCCTGTGTTCCATGAGCGAACGAAGCATATTGAAGTAGATTGTCATATTACTCGGCAGAAAGTAGAAGATGGTGTAATTGCTACTCCATATGTTTCTACAAGAGTCTAGATTGCTGATATATTTACTAAAGCCTTATGTAAGACTCGTTTGGGTGTATTATGTAACAAGCTAGGATTGTATGATATATACTCTCTAGCTTAAGGGGGAGTGTTATGAGTAACAGGGGCAAAACAATAATATCATGTACTTTATATATAAATAATATTTTGTGTTAGGGTTGACTTACCAAACCCTAAACACTTTCATAGTAAACAATAGTTTGCAATAGCCTTTCTGGGTACTAGAGTACCTTGGGAAAATTGTTAGATTTGTGCATTCTAGTTTTACATATATAGAGTAATTAGATACAATTAATAAAAAATACATATCTATAAATAATTTTTTTTGATAGTTAATAAGCCAGAGTTTGTCTACTAATCTCAATTATAATCTTATCTTTAGTAATGAGGGAGAGTTTTCCATACCCTCTCCTACTCTTCATATACCCATATCTTACCCTCTCTTACTCTTTATATACCTATTGATGAAAGAAGAAGACCAGATTCAAATGTAGATGCAACGGCTAGCTAACGGTCACTTACCAAACGGTGACGTTTTTCATTAAGAATAAATGATATCGTTTGGTTAAGTCAACCCGTGTTTATCTTATTCCCAAGACGACATTGTTCTCCCATAAGTAGCACGACGCCGTTTGGTGTGTCAAGTTCACTGTCTTAGATGAACAACATGACGTCGTCTTGAGTGCCTTAATCAATCTTCTTCAGCTCTGCTCTTCGTCTTCACACTTGAGCTTCTGAGATATTTTCTGTTCAGATATTTTTTTGTAGCAAACTAAGATATTTATAGAGTTTGTTAGAATATTTGGTTAGAAGCTTGTTAGGGTGAGAAACCCATGTGCGCAATTATAGAGCTCTATAAATAGAGATTGTGTAATTTTAGTTTAAGCTCAGAAATACAATTTCTAGAGAATTCTACTCAACTTTTCTCTCAAATTTTCATTCTTTCTTTCAAACTTTTTTGTTTTTCTTCATGGTATCAGAGCCATCATCCATGGCTTCCACAGCTTCCTCAACCAGCACTAGCTCACCTTCCATAACTCACACTCCACCATTACAATCTCCACTGTTACTTCTCTCCAACATGTTGAACTTGATGTCAATCAAGCTAGACTACACAAATTACATACCATGGAGGCATCAGCTTGTCACCATTCTTGAAGCCTATTCATTGTTTGATCACATCGATGGCACTATGCCACAGCCACGCTAGTTTCTTCTTGATACTTAAGGTCTTTCCACTGTGAATGTGAATCCTGAGTACTCAGCTTGGAAAATCAAAGACAAGGCCTTACTTTCTTTGATCAATATCACACCGACTCCACAAGTATTTTCTCTTGCAGTTGGTATTACAAGTTCTTGAGAGGTTTGGAATAATTTGGAACAAAGATTCACCTCTACTTCAAGAGCCAATATTCTGAATTTGAAGCTTGAGTTACAAAGCCTCAAGAAAGGAAGTGATACTGTGAATGAGTTCTTGTAGAAGATCAAGATTGCAAGGGACAAGCTTCTCGTAGTAGGTGTTGTGGTTGATAATGAAGAACTGCTTTGTATTGTTCTTCGAGGCTTGCCTCAAGAATTTGCTCACTTCTGTTCAACTATATGCAGTAGAAGTGATCCTATCACTTATGCACAACTTTCTATTATGTTGCAAAGTGAAGAATTGGCAATGGCAGAGAATTTTGGGACTATACCTCAATCTCTAGGTATGTTTGCTTCTAATTCGAGGCCTAATGGAAGAAATTCTCAGAATCAAGGTTCTGGTAGAGGAAGAGGTCAAAATAACTCTAATAGAGGCAGGGGAGGTGGTAGATACAACAACAACAACAATGGTGGTTCCTCACACCAGAATTATTCTCCACATCAGAATTTCTCTCCACATCAGAACCAGACTAATTCACAGTTTGGAAATCAATCCTATAGAACTGATTCTAATCAGCTTGTGTGTCAGATTTGAGGAAAATCTAGACATCTTGCACTACATTGTTATCACAGGATGAATTTTTCTTACCAAAGCAAAAATCTTCCAACTGAACTAGCAGCTATGGCTACTGCTTCTAATGCTGCTATCACTAGTAATCAAGATCCATGGTTGGCTGATTCTAGTACTTCAGATCACCTCACAGCCAACTTGAACAATCTCTCAACTCAGTCTCAATACAAGGGTACTGAACAAGTCACATAGGGAATGGTCAAGCTCTTCTAATCAACAATATGGGTAACTCTTCTATTCATACCAAGTACCACAAATTCATTCTCAAAGATGTGTTGCATGTCCCTAGAATTGCTATGAACCTTTTATCTGTGCACAAATTCTGTTTACACAACAATTGTTCATGTCATTTTGATGCTAATGAGCTCAAAATTCAAGATATTCCTACAGGGAGACTCCTCTACAGGGGCTGAGTGAGAATGGTGTCTGTCCTATCTACTTAAAGCTTCAATCCAAGCTTCCTTCTTTCATACATGGTTCATCCACTACAGCTCTCAAAGCTTCTCCTTCAGCTTTCAACTTCAGTAGCTTAAGAGAAACATTCTACTATTGTTGCTCTTGAGCATTCTAATGTATTCAAATTCACTTCTGCTGTTGTAACACACTGTAAGCATTACCTTAGTGGTAAAATGCATCAACTTCCCTTTGTTAAATCAATTTTTCAATCTAATGAACCTCTTGAACTCATTCATAGTGATGTATGTGGTCCTATACCTATTGTTTCTATCAATGATTTTAGATATTATCTTGTCTTTGTTGATTAATTTACCAAATTCACATGGGTTTACTTGCTTAAACTCAAATTAGATGTCTTTGATATCTTTTAATATTTCAAAGCCACAATTGAGAATCAACTTTATTAATTTACCGATTGTCCTAAAAATTTAAGACATTGGGAAATGGTGAGTTTAATCACTTAACTATAATTCTAAAAACTTAATCTCAAAATTAAAAGACCTTTAGGTCTAATGGTGGTGGAGAATTCTCATCTAAACATTTTGCTGAATTTCGTTCATCCCAAGGCATTATTCATCAGTTCTCTTGTCCACACACTCCCCAACAAAATTTTGTAGCCGAAAGGAAACACAAATATCTCATTTAGTGTTCCCTCACCATGTTGTCCCTTTCCAAACTTCCTCTCTCATATTGGTCATATGCAGTTACAGCTGCAACTCACATTATCAATAGACTTCCTACTCCAGGTCTGCACAATAGGTCTCCTTGGGAACTGTTATTTCATTATGTTCCTGATTTAACACATTTAAGGGTTTTTGGTTGCACCTGCTTTCCATTACTCAGACCATATAATACTCACAAACTACAAACTCACACTAAGCTTTGTATTTTCCTTGGCTATCTTGCTTATTCTAAAGGATACATCTACCTTGAACCTTCTTCTCATCGAATATATATTTCCAGACGTGTTCTTTTTAATGAAAATGAGTTCTTGTGTCATGAGTCTCCACCTTTGTCCACTGGTTCCTCACTTTTTGCAGTTACATCACAGTTTTCCACTTTTCTAGCTTGGTTGTCTTATCTTTTGCACACTTCTCCTTCTATTGCACATCCCTCACCTCCTATTGTACCTGTCCCTACTCAGGCTACTGACACTTCTTCACAATCCACTATTCAGGTCTACTTAGTCACATGACACTGTCGTACCCTCTCCTTCTCCTGTCACTTCAATACCTGTGTCTTCCCCTTCTGCTTCTACATAGTCTCCACCTCCTAACACTACTATTTCTTCATCTTTACATCTTGTTATACTCCACAAACCATTGCCAAACCAACCACAAATACTCACCCTATGGTCACAAGGTCCAAAGCTGGTATCTCAAAACCCAAAGCCTATGCTGTTGAGCCTTCCTCTATTGACTATACCCTTACTGAGCCTCCCACATATAAAGTTGCAGCTCAATTTCCTCAATGGTGTTCAGCCATGGATGAGGAATCTGATGCCTTGCAAAGAACTTGGTGATCTTCATTATATTCTTGGTCTTCAAATCATAAGAACTGCCAAGGGATTGTTTTTGAATCAAGCTAAGTATGCTCATGATTTGTTTGTCAAACACAATATGCTTTACATCCAAGCCTACAAAGACTCCTTGTGTTCCTCACATGAGACTTATTCCCCATGAGGGCAATGTTCTCTCTAGTCCACATCCCTTTCGAAGTCTTGTTGGTTCTTTACATTATTTGACATTCACAAGGCCTGATCTCAGTTTTGCTATTCATCATGTTTGTCAATTTAGTTGCAGCTAACCACATTCTTAGATATCTCAATTGCACTACAAATTTTGGGAATTTTCTTTAGCCCGGTCCTTTTTCTCTTTCAGCCTTCTTCGATTTTGACTGGGTTGGAGACCCTTATGAGCGTCGCTTTACCACTGGATATTTGGTGTATTTGGGCTACAATTCTATCACTTGTTATAATAGTCCTCCAAAGACAAATCACTCAAACTCAAGGAGAAATAATTTTGATGAAGATCATAAATCCGCTTCAAATTGTTAACACTAGAGTAAAGTTCTTTGGCTTGTTCCCAAACAAGTTTAGCAGTTGGTAAGAAAACCAAACTACAACTTATCTTAGACTCCATGCTATTCCACAAACAACTCCTAATTTGTGCATCTTCAGCTCTCCAATCAGCAAATTTATGGTCTATAGGTACAGGGGGTTCACCAATCATGTAATCAAACTTCTTTCTACCAAAAAGAAAGACTTCAACTACTTGTACCCATTGAGCATAATTACTTCCATTAAGACGAATGGAAGTAATTGATAACATATCAAGAGATAAGAAATAATTAGGGGGTTGAACACTGTCTTTGGACTCATAATAGCAATCTGAAAAACAAACTAACACTAAATAAATATGCTGGACTAAAGTAAAACAAACTCCAACTAGCAACCAATGTACTTCAACTAATCAGCAACTCCAACAACTCATCTATCAAAGAATCAACACCAAACTATTCCAAAAACAAGGCAGCAACAAATCCATACCAACACCCAAAAAAAAAAAAAAAAAAAAAAAAGCCCAATCCACCACTATACATCAATCAACAAAGTCTAGTCCAACAAATCAACCCAAGGCCGTTTGAACAGATAATCAGAGAACGTTTTGAAGAAAAGAAGAAATCAGACCATGGTTGAAACCCTCAGTTGAAAAACTCTAGCGGTGGCGCCAAGGTGCAAGAGCGGCAGCACATGGACCTGTGAGTGGGCTAGGATGGGTCGTCGGAGAAGGGCAAGTAAAACACTGCCTCTCTCGCGTTTAGGCGACGTCGATCTGGTGTCACGAGCCCGAGAGAGGGTCATCGGCATTAGATAACTCCTCCAGCCACTAAATCGAGATAGTACAAGATCTTTGTTAGTGTTGTCAAAGCTAGCGAGGTGTTGTTATGGTTGTTGGCAACAATAGTATCGGTGGGTGGTGGTTGGAGGATTAACAACAATGGTGGGTTGGTGGCTCTAATACCATGTAGTTTACAGTGAAGGTGTTTAGGGTTTGATAAGTCAACCCTAACACATAAATATTATTTATATATAAAGAAATATATGATATTACTACTTTGTCCCTATTACTCATAACACTCCATATTTTTGCAGAATGATTAGTTGGGTGATATTCTCACGAAGTCATTAGCTTGTGCTTCTTTCCAATGTTTGTCTTTCAAGGTGGGCATGTTTGATCCTTCAACTTGAAGGGGAGTTTTAGTTATTTCATTTTTTATGGTAAATTACTCATGCACCTAGTGGATCTTAAACCTATGACCTCATCCTCCATCCCATTATTATAGGAGAAGGAAATGCTAGTTATTTTTATATTGGCCTAGCATTCTTGTAATAGTATCATATCACTCTAATATAAATACATGCTAAGGTTAAGAAACGAATTAATGAAGCCCTAAACCTAATATCTACTCATTATTATTGTTCATTATTCGCTCCTTTCTTCTCACTTAACCCTAATCTTCCATACTTTACAACTCAACTCACAATACTAAAATACCAAGATACATGTTTTAATTTGCCACTAACCATCAAATGAAATGTAAAAAAATAGCCTTTCGTTTTTCAAGTTATGTAAGTTATAATTACCCATAAAATTGTCATGTAAGGGAACCTTGATCAATATTTGTATGTTAATTCTATTATTTTTGCATAAATAGAGAATTGGTCCAAATTTTTACTCATATAAAAAAACTATTAGTTTATTAGTATTTCTCCGAAAAACATTAAAGAAATATAATTATCATATTAATTAAGAGGAAAGAATAACTACCTTATAGTAACCTTTCATCACCTGTGGCCCCCTTACTTTTACAATTCCCTTTGAACCAGGTGGGACAACTTCATTTGTTTCAGAATCTACAATTTTGAACTCTGTATGTTGAATTGGATGCCCTACTGAGCCAAGAACCTTCAAAAGATCATTTCTATGATATCATCATTGCATGCACCAATCTATGAAGGAATAGATGTGATTACACCAAAAAGCAAAGTGAATGATGAAAATAGGCTACTAGAAGAGACCTGAACATAGTGATGTGAAAAGGGCTATCTTACATAAGGTTGGAATTGTGATATTACTTAACAATTAGTGCACAATTTGAGAAAAGGCTATTTTAAAGAGCTAGAATTGATTTAAATATGAGGGAGATGAATCTTATGATAACTGATAAGGTTAGTGAATCAACACTTGTCTATAGCATGACTAGTGATTAAAATAGGATCAAACATTAAGGATATGTTAAGTACACTATAATAATTATTATATTGAACATCTTTTAAATATTAAAGATAACATCTTCTAAGAACATTAAAGTCTATATTCACCTATTTGAATATCATGATGTCATATAGAAACATTTCAGAAATGATAAAAAATAAAACTTATTCTTATAAAATGAATTCAATCATCTTTTGAAAGAAAAAAAAATCGTTGAAATCAACACCAATCATTGAAACCATATTTAAAGAACAAAAAATTCATAAGGTTACAGAAGATTGTTATACTTTTGGTAAACTTGGTAGAACTCAACCAGGAAAAAAAAAGCCATAAGCAATATTTTTAGATATCAATATCATAAACATAGTATGAGAGAGTGCTTGTGAATTCAGAGCAGAGAAGCAGCTTATGTATATTTTAGGGTGTTTTTTAAGGCTATTATATAGGTTAAAGAATAGTTATTACAGTCCTTTTGGTAATGAATAGTTATTCCACATTTTAGGAATAGCTATTCCTTGCTGGGAAAACACAACCCAACAACATAAGAGCTATTTGTAAGTATTATGGTTATAAGTTAGGGGTAAAATAGTAATATCACTATGTACTCCTTTATATATAAATAATATTTTATGTGTTCGGGTTAAGTTAACAAACACTTTGAATCCAGTCAACATGGTAATTGAATCTTGAATCTCTTCCCGGCAGTGTCGTCTAGCTCCGGCGATTGTTTCTTGAGTCTCGCGACATTGAATCGACGTCACCTGACCATGATTCAGTAACTGTTCTACTCTTTGGCCTCTAGCGGCACATTGTAGCCATCGCCATAGGTCCAAGCCTTGCACCGCTGCCAGATTCTTAGTCTAGGGTTCCAATCTGACTGTAAGATTTGATTCAGTGTGATTTTATGTTTCCACTTTAGTCGAATATTATGTTCTGTTTTCGGAAGCTTTGGATTGATTTATTGTGCCAATACCCTTATGATTGTTGGGTAATCTCTGCCGAAATTTTTTTGTTTTTGTGGTTTGGTCAATACCAATGCTGGTTTGATGTTGTTTATGTTGCTTACGAGACATTTGTTGGATTTGTTGGCATGGTTGTGCTGAATGGCCCTTGGACTTTTGATTATTGGACTCATTTGGTGTTGAATTTGTCTGGTTGTAGTTAATTGGTTTTGGGTCCACTAGTTTATTTATTTATTGTGACTGCTAAGGAGACCAAAGATAGTGTTCAACCCACAAATTATTTATTCTCCAAACAGGTTCCCTATTACTTCCATTCGTCTTAATGGAAGTAATTATGCTCAGTGGACCCAGGCAGTTGAAGTGTTTCTTCTTGATAGAAAGAAATTCAATAATATGATTAATGATCACCGTGTCTACAGTCTACAAACTCTAAATATGCTGATTGGAGAGCGAAGATGCACAAATTCGGAGTTGCTTGTGGAATAGCATGAAATTTAAGATCACTTGTAGTTTGGTTTTCTTACCAACTACTAAACGTGTTTAAGAACAGGCCAAGGAACTTTACTTTGGAGTTAACAATTTGAAGCAAATTTACAATCTTCATCAAGCTTATTTCTCCTTGACTTTTAGTGATTTTTCTTTGGAAGACTACTGGTTTAAGGGAATATGTGAAGAACTCAATATTTATCAAACCCATATCCTCTAATGTTAAAACTATGAAGAAACAGCGAGATTATATGCATGTTTCTTACTTCCTGTCTAGCTTACCTAAAATTTTGGAACTGATGAAATCACAAATTTTGGCTAGTAAAGACCTCTCTTCATTGAGTGAAGTTTTTGGTTGACTTAGACATGCCACATTATATGACTCTAGAATTGCTACATTCCCTTCCTCTAGTACTAATACATTATCTTCTGGTGATAAATCTGCTTTTGCCTCTTTTATGGGAAGTAGTAGAGGTGGTAGAGGACATGGCTTTCATAAGTGCACTTATTGTCATGGTGAGAATCATACAGTAGACTTCTATTGGAAGTTGTCTGGTAAACCCTCGGCTCATCAAACTAGTTTTCAGGTTGAAGAACTAACTTCACAATCATTTCCACCAGCATCCAAAGTAGTGTCCATCCTCGAGGAAGAGTACAATCACCTTCTATCTATACATTCTAAATCTGTTGGGTTTGGCTTTATGGCTATTTTGGCTCAACAAGGCACTTCCATGGCTTGTCTTGCCATTCAAGATCTTTGGGTCATTAACTCAGGTGCTACTAATCATATGACAGGTACCTCAAGTTTACTTTCTAACCTTGAGCACTCTAGCATTCTTCCCAATGTTACTTTGGCCGATGTCTTAGCCACTCTAGTTTCTAGTTTGGGCGTTGTCAATCTCACTCCTAATCTTTCTCTCACTTCTATCTTATATATTCCTAATTTTCCTTTTAATTTGCTGTCAATTAGTGAGCTTACTAAACTTATGAATTGGGCTACCATTTTTTTATCCACTCATTATAACTTTCAGGATCAAAAGACGGGGAAGATTCTTAATGGAGGGCATGAAGCCAGTGGACTTTACTACCTAGATCGGCATGGTTCTTCCAATCTAATGGCTTCTCACTTGTCTATCTCACCTCTTTAGCATCATTGTCGTCTTGCTCATCCATCTCTCTCAAATTTGAAGTTGTTACACCCGTAGTGTCAGCAAATTGAATCCTTACAATGTGAAGCATGTCAATTGGGTAGACATCATAGGTGTACCTTTTGTCTCTAAGTGTGAGAGTTGTGTTAGTCGTCCTTTTCATTTAGTTCATTCTGATATTTAGGGTCCAATAAACACTCCCCCATTGTCGGGATTTCGATATTTTGTCACTTTTGTTGATGATTATTGTAGGGTCACCTATCTTTATCTTATGAAAGAAAGTTTTGAATTGTACTCAATTTTAAAATCTTTTTTTTTTTTTTTTTATAATGAAAATAAAGACTCAATTTAATGCGTCACTTCATATTTTTTGATTTCATAATGCTCGTGAATATTTTCATACATCTTTGTCTCAATTTTTTGATGATCATGATATAATTCATCAATCTTTATGCTCCCATACTCCACAACAAAATGGAGTTGCTGAATGCAAAATGCGCATTTGCCAGAGGTCTCTCATGCCCTACTATTTCATATGCGTGTTCCCAAATCATATTGGAGTAATGTTGTTCTAACTGCTTGTCACTTGATTAATCGCATGTCATCCACTGTTCTAGGTGGTCAAGTCCCTTATACTTAGCTCTCCCCTAATGCACCTTTGTTTCATTTACCACCTAATATCTTTGGTTGTGTGTTCTATGTTCATATCTTAGCTCCCAATATCTTTGGTTGTGTGTCCTATATTCATATCTTGGGTCCAAGGAGTGATAAAGTTGATCCTATATCAATTAAATGTGTTTTTCTTGGGTATTCTCGTACTCAAAAGGGATATTGATGCTACTCACCTACTCTTCGTCGTCTTTTCATTAGTGGTGATGTTATCTTTGATGAGTCTCAATCCTATTTGTCTCCTTCGGTTGGTAGTAATAGTTCTCTCCCTTGTCTCCCTCGATTACCGCCTGTGTCTCCTATTGCATTTCCTCCTCAGAAACCACTCCAGGTGTATCACCGAAACCTCCAACAAAGACTTCTTTCCTACCTAGTGATCTGCCTCCTGACCCTGACTCTCTTCTAATTTGCACAAAGGTAAACGTACTTGTACCGCTCATCCTATCTCCTTGTCTCTTATGACCATTTGTCTTCATCCCCCCATGCTTTTACCACATCCTTGAATTCTGTTGTTGTTTCGAGTTTGTTGCGCAGGGGGAGTCTAGTAAGGTGTGTAGGTCGCATAAGGCTATATAGTCTTAAACAATCTCTCAGAGCTTAGTTTGGTAATTTTAGTGAAGTAGTGTTAAAGTTTGCATTGCGATGTTGCCATTCTGACCACTTTGTGTTTTCTCACACCTCTGCAAGAGGAAAGATTTTGTTGATAGTATATGTTGATGATATTATAATAACTGATGATGACAAGAATGGTATTGATGATTTGAAGAGATAGCTTTCAAAACTCCTTTCGAACTAAGGATCTAGGTAAACTTCATTATTTCTTGGGTATTGAGGTAGCTCCATCTAAAGAATGCATCAGTTTATCACAAAGAAAGTATGTGTTGGATATTTTGGAAGAAACTAGCCAGATCTAAACCAGCAGACTCCTATGGATCCCAATGTCAAATTGTATGAAGATCAGGAGGAGCTATTATCTAATCCTGAGAGATATCACTGTCTGGTTGGTAAACTAAATTATCTCACAATTACTCACCTTGATATTTCATTTGCAAGTAGTTATTCGGATTATGAGGTATCTTAAAGAACATCCAAGCTGTGGTCTTTTGTATAAAGCTAACGGTCACTTACGGGTAGAAACCTATACTAATGCTGATTGGGTAGGATTACCATCAAATAGAAAATCCTTTATTGGGTATTGCACTTTTTTAGGAGGAAACTTGTTCAGTTAGAAAAGTAAGAAACAAATTGTTGTTGCCAGATCTAGTGTAGATGTTGAGTATAGAGTCATGGCACACATATCATGCGAGCTTATGTGGATTAAGTATTTACTTGAATAATTAAAATATGTTGTGAAGGTGCCTATGACTATGCACTATGATAATCAAGCAGTAATTCACATTGCCTCCAATCTTGTGTTCCATGAGTGAACCAAGCATATAGAAGTAGATTGTCATATTATTTGAGAGAAATTAGAAGATGGTGTAATTTCTACTCCATATATTTCTACAAGAGTCCAAATTGCTCATGTGTACAAAAGCTTTATGTAAGACTCGTTTGGATTTAGTATGTAACAAGCTAGGATTGTATGATATATACTCTCCAGCTTGAGGGGAGTGTTATGGTTATAAGTTAGGGGTAAAATAGTAATATCACTATGTACTCCTTTATTTATAAATAATATTTTGTGTTAGGGTTAACAAATCTTAAACACTTTTATCAAATTACCGATTGTCCTAAAAACTTAGACTATTAAGATATGGTAAATTTAATCATTTAACCACATACTTCTAATACTCCCCCTCACATGTGAGCCAAAACTATCTTTTAATAGATGAGGTCCAACATGTGGGAATTTAAATGGGAGGTAGAGTGGAGGAGACAATGATCGAACTTAGAATCTCATTCTCTAATACCATGTTAAATTACCGATTGTCCCAAAAGCTTAAACAATTGGGATATGGTAAATTTAATCATTTAACCACATATTTAACAACTTTGAATCCAGATAACAGTAAGGAATGATTATTCCATTAAGTGTCTATTCCTATGCAGTAAACGTGCCCCAAATGGCTTTATTAATCATTAAGAGGTTCCAATCAAGAATTGATGGAATTCAAGAAACCATAGCTTGTAATTTATGCTTGTCATAATGTTCTTGGTGGGTCCATGAGTTTTTTAATCCTCACTCATTTTGTCCAGTCTAGGAGGCAGCAAAGTAAAGAAATTCACACATATTAACAGTGCAGCCCAAATGTTTCCAAGCATATTGAGACAATTTTGGTGGAATCAAGTCTCGCAGCTATACTTGGAATATTTGGTCTGGGAAGGGATAAAGGAATAATGAATCTGTCAATGTCCAGTTAAAGTCTGCAAACTTTTCCCTCCAAACATAATATTGGATCTAGCATTGTAGAAGAAACTAAGAATTTCTCCAAAAGCTCTCTTGTATTTTGTTAGTTAATGTAATTACAAACTATTGCAGGTTTAACTATTTAAGTAACACACTAAGTAGATGGGTTTCTTACATTACAAGAAGGTTTCCGTGCAGCAACAACAGGAGAAGACTCTGTTAAACCATACCCATTCTGCACTTTCAAACCAATTGCCTGCGTGCAATTTTACGCTAATATTAGGGAGGATGAATACAGACATCCTTTATAGTAAGCGAAATATGCATAATCATCTAACCTCAAAAAATTTATCAACATGCAAAGGCAAACTACCACCTCCACTTACGCCAGCCTGCAGCATTGCCATAGATAGCTTTTCTTAGTCATTCCCTTCTCAGAAATCTATGGCGTAATTTTGAAATTTATAAGATAAATTGAAGCTATAGCTAAGAAGGGAAGAGAAAAAGTCACTTCTGATTAGGGGAAAAATATAGGAATTTGTTGCAGCCAAAGAGATTTTCACAAAATGGAGAAATAATAAAATTATATATTTGCAGTGAAGAGAACTTGCTAAGAAGTTCACCAACTTAAACAGAAGAGACATTCAAAGCATTTGCCGACTTAAACCAAAGACCAAAATAATAGGAAGGCATGAAATTGTTTGAAAGAACACACCGATTGATCATAACAGTTTCTCAGAGTACTGAGTTGTCTGGAAACTTTGAATGTCCCTTTCTTCAGACACAATAGCATGAAGAAAAACCAGTGCTTGTTTTACACAAAATTTAGTACTATTAAGAAAGAGGAAAATTAATAAATAGCAAATAATACCTTTGATATTCCAATAGAAGAGTGGATTTTACTATAAACAATTTTCTTTGCCAACAAATGCACAGGCCACAATATTGCTGCAATGAATCTTGCCCATAACCAGTCCAACATTGAAATAAGAAATGAAGGTTGCTTCTGATTCCTTGTTAGACACTTTCCCTAGAACAAAATTAAAATTATATAAGCAATAAGTAGAAATGGAATGGGCAGTAGTCACTTTTAGAAGTATTGGTTAAATGATTAAATTTATTGTATTCCAATAGTTTAAGTTTTTGGGACAATCGGTAATTTAACATGGTATCAGAGTAATTTAACATAGTCTAAGTTTGATCCCTGACTCCTCCACTCTACCTCCCATTTAAAATCCCACGTGTTGGGCCTCACCTATTAAAAGGGAGTTTGAGCCCACATGTGAGGAGAACTATTAGAAGTATTAGTTAAATGATTAAATTTACTATATCCTCATAGCTTATTGAACTAGGTTTAACATAATGGAACAACATAGATACAAGAAAATTCAAAGGCATCCAGTGATTCTATACTCGCTATACATTGTTGGTCCTCTTCCTAAAAATTGTACTTTGGTATGATGACCACCAAGATGTGTTTATTGATTGTTGAACTTTTGTAGTAGTCAAAATGGACAAGTAAAACAACAGGATCAAAACAACCAATCACGTTTAGGCCACCAATGGAGTTCATAGAAGTCAACACAGACAACTTTATAAAGTGCCACTGGCATAGCATAGGAAAGCAAGGACTAGTGAGCATATATTAAGTTAGGATAGTATGCCACAGAAGGATATATTAACCAAGTCATTATAAACCGAACAGCCTGCTTCTTAGCACTCCAGGAAATGAGATTCTGACCAGGAACAAAAGCCCGAGGTAGAGCATTGGTTGACTGGGCAGCCTGCCTGAAGTTTCTAAACTGGGAAAATGTGAGGGGATTGAAACCATGAATCTGTGACAAATTCATCAATTATTTAACTATCTACTTTTTGCAGTCCTGGTTCCACAATAAGAAGCTGTGAACACGTAGATAGTGGCAGCCATTGGTTAGCAGACCAACACCTATTGCCGATAGATTTTGTATTAAAACCATATGTGGCTCCCAAATGATAATATCAAACACAGAGAGATGATCACCTTCAAATAATGCATGAAGCCCCGCAAACAACTGAAATAAGATATTTTGGTGGCTCATTTAACATAGTAAAAATTGATCAAACCTCATAAATCCTCTTCAACTCCATGTATGCTAAGCTGATCCTTATGAATGTAAGTGCAATCAGCTTACGTAAAAGCGAGCTAGTAGAAATTTGCTTTTGGATCCCACTGCAAAAAGAATAAATTAATCCATAAAAAAATTCTACAAGAATAAGATAGCTTAGCCCTATTTTTTTTTTTTTTAATTATTAATAATGAATTTTATTGAATAGACGAAAACTTCACATTCATGATGATGATCACGAAAGATCTTAAAAAAAAAAAAAAAAAAAATTCAAACAAAAGATGTAAGAGAGTTTTGGAACTCAAAAATGGAAGTACAATGCATGAAACCCCAAGCCCAAGACCAATCAGACAAGTACGAATCAACAAGGATTGCGACTGATCAAGAGATCTCTCCGCATTCTCAAAAACTAAACTATTCCTTTCCTTCCATAGAGACCACATCAAACAGGCCAGCACAAGATTCCATATATCCACAGGCATGTTTCCCAAAAGCAGTTTTGCCAACCAAATAATAGAGCTACTATTGTCAATGGCCTGAACCTCAGAACATTTTAAAACTTCACTCCACAAAACATAAGCAACATGGAGTAATAGATGATTAACTTTTTCCCCGCTACACCGACACAGACAACACCATCGACTACATAGAACCCCCCTCTTTGAGACCTTAACACACCAAATACTCTTTGTTATGAGTTTAAACTAGGCGTAAAATACTAATGTCATTGTACCCCTTTATATATAATTAATATTTTATGTGTCCGGGTCAACTTATCAAACCCTAAACACTTTCATCTTAACAACATGGTATCAGAGCACCCAACCCACTGCCATTAACACTCCGACCACCACCCATGGCTATCATCGTTGCCAGCCACCATAATAGTCGACCCATAGCTCCAACGACCCTAACCTAGCTCCGACAACTTCGATTTAGTTACCTAGCGTTGGTGATCTCTCTCGGGTCTTGCGAGACCAGATTGACATTGCCTGACTGCGTGAAGGCACAGTTTTACTCACCTTCCTTCGCCGACCCACCCTAGCCCACTTGCCAACCCTCGCGCCATTGCTTCTGTGCCCTAGCGCCGCCATCAGAGTTTTCGAAACAAGTTTTCGGCCATGGATTGATTTGGTTTGATTTTATTATTTTTTCTTCCCTACATTCTGATTCTCTGTTTATCTGTTTAGGCAGTCCCTCAAATTTTGTTGGTTGATGTTTAGTGGTGGAGTGGGCATGTTACTGTTGTTATGGATTGATTGCTGCGTTAATTGGAATTGTGTGTGTTGCCATTGGATTTGCTAACTGGTTGTAGCATATTGGTGTTGAATTTGTCAATGTGGTGTGTTATTTTTTTTTTTTGGGGGGGGGGGGGGGGGGCCACTAGCATATTTATTTAGTGTTAGTTTGTTCTTCAAATTGCAATTATTGATACCAAAGATAGTGTTTAGCCTCCTAATTATTTCTTATCTCCTGATGTGTTGCTATTGGATTTGTTGACTAGTTGTAGCATATTCGTGTTGAATTTGTCAATGTGGCTCTTTTTTTTTTTTTTTTTTTCCTTTCTTTCTTCAGGTTCACTAGCATAATTATTTAGTGTTAGTTTGTTCTACAGATTGCGATTATGGAGACCAAAGATAGTGTTTAGCCCCTGAAATGTTATCTATTACTTCAATTCATCTTAATAGAAGTAATTATGCTAAGTGGGCCCAGGCAGTTCAAGTGTTTCTTCTTGGTAGAAAGAAGTTTGATTACATGATTAGCGAACCCCCTGTATCTACGGACTCTAAATTTGCTGATTGGAGAACTGAAGATGCACAAATTAGGATTTGCTTGTGGAATAGCATGGAGTCTAAGATTAGTAGTAGTTTGGTTTTCTTACCAACTGTTAAACTTGTTTGGGAACAGACCAAGATACTTTACTCTGGAGTTAACAATTTGAAGCGGATTTATGATCTTCATCAAAATTATTTCTACTTGAGTCTGAGTGATTTGTCTTTGGAAGACTATTAGAACAAGTTTAAGGGTGTATGTGAAGAACTCAATATTTATCAGGTCATCTCCTCTAATGTTAAAATGATGAAGAAACAACAAAATTCTATTCATGCTTGCTTGCTTCCTCTCTGGATTACCTAAAAGTTTGAATCCGGTGAAGTCTCAAATTTTAGCTAGTCTAGACCTCCCTTCATTGAGGGAAGTTTTTGGTAGACTTAAACAGGCAACATTATTTGACTCAAGTACTGCCCCTTCCCCAGCACTGATGCACTACCTTCTGGTGATAAACTTGCCTCTGCCACTTATATGGGGAGTAATAGAGGTGGTTGTGGAGGTCAACATCGTGGGGGTCGAGGCGTGGAGGTTATGACCAAGGGGGCCATGGTAGTGAACAAGGGGGTCATGGTAGAGGATGTGGGCTTTGTAAGTGCACTTATTGTTGTGGTGAGAATCATACAGTCAAATTCTATTAGGAGTTGTATGGAAAACCCTTGGCCCACCAAGCTAGTTTTCAAGTTGAAGAATCGCCTTCACAATCACTTCCACCAACATCTAGAGTAATCTTTATACCAGAGGAAGAGTACAATCACCTCCTATCTATGCAATCTAACTCCGTTGGGTCTAGTTCTATTGCCACTTTGGCTCACCAAGGTACTTCCACTGCTTGTGTTACCACTCAGGACCCTTGGGTCATTGACTTAGGTGCTACTGATCATATGACAGGTACCTATGGCTTACTCTCTGACCTTGAGCACTCTAGTAGTTTTCCTAATGTTACATTGGCAGATGGCTTAGCCACTACAGTTTATGGTTTGGGCACTGCCAATCTCATTCCTAATCTCTTTTTCTTTTGTCTTATATATTCCTGATTTTCCTTTTAATCTTTTGTCCATTAGTAAGCTTACAAAACTTTTGAATTGTGCTACCATTTTTTTATTCACTCATTGTATCTTTCAGAATCTCAAGATAGGGAAGATTATTGGTGGAGGGCATGAAGCCGGTGGACTTTATTACTTGGATTGGTGTGGTTCTTCTAGTTTAGTGGCTTCTCATTTGTCTATCTTGCCTCTTCAGCATCATTGTCGCCTTGGTCATCCATCTCTCCAAAATTTAAAGTCATTAGTCCTGTCGTGTTGTCAAATTGAGTCCTTACAGTGTGAAGCATGTCAATTGGGTAAACACCACAGGGTGCCTTTTGCCTCTAGGCATGAGAGTCGTGTTAGTAGTCCTTTTCATTTAGTTCATTATGATATTTGGGGTCCAATAAACACTCCCTCATTGTTGGGATTTAGATATTTTGTCACTTTTGTTGATTATTCTAGAGTTACCTATCTTTATCTTATGAAATAAAGGTTTGAATTGTACTCAATTTTCAAAACATTTTATATGGAAATAATGACTCAATTTAATGCTTCGCTTCGTATTTTTTGGTCTGATAATGCTCATGAATATTTTCATATATCTTTGTCTCAATTTTTTGATGATCATGGTATAATTCACCAATCTTCATGCCCCTATACTCCACAACAAAATAATGTTGCTAAACGCAAAATGCGTCATTTGTTAGAGGTAATTCATGCCTTAATGTTTCATATGCATATACCTAAATCATATTAGAGTGATGCTGTTCTCACTGCTTGTCACCTGATTAAATGTATGCCTTCCACTGTTCTACGTGGTCGGATCCCTTATATTGTGCTCTCTCCTAATGCACCTTTGTTTCATCTACCTCCTAAGACCTTTGGTTGTGTGCTATGCTTACATTAGGTCCAGGGAATGATAAACTTGATCCTAGATCCATAAACTGTGTTTTTCTTCGGTATTCTCATGCTCAAATGGGATACCGATGTTACTCACCTACTCTTCATTGTTGTTTCATTATTGTTGATGTAACATTTGATGAATCTCAATCCTATTTCTCTCCATTGGTTGCTAGTTACAATTCTCTTCCTTGTCTTCCTCTCCTACCACCTGTGTCTCATACCGAATCTCCTTAGAAACCACTCCAAGTGTATTGTCATCGACAAAATCCTCCAACAAAGACTTCTTCCCTGCATAGTGATTTGCCCCTTGATCTTGCATCTCTTCCAATTGCTTTGCGCAAAAATAAGCATTCTTGTATTGCTCATCCTATCTCTCAATTTGTCTCTTATGGTCATTTGTCCTTATTTCTCTATTCTTTTACCACATCCTTGAATTCTACTGTTGTTCCTAAGTTTATCCTGGAGACTATGCCAAGACATACGGTGTCGACTATGCCGAGACATTCTCACCTGTTGCTAAAATTTCTTCTGTTCGGATTTTGATCTTCTTGGTTGCTAATTTGGACTGGCCATTATTTAAGTTAGATGTTAAAAGTGCCTTCTTGAATGGCAATTTAAAGGAAGAGGTGTACGTGGAGCAACCACTTGGGTTTATTGCTCAAGGGGAGTCTGAAGAAGTGTGTAGGTTGCACAAGGCCATCTATAGTCTTAGTCTTAAACAATCTCCCAGAGCTTAGTTTGGTAAATTCAATGAAATAGTGTTAAAGTTTGGATTACAACGTTGTCACTTTGATCACTCTATGTTTTCTCATACCTCTGCAAGAGGAAAGATTTTGTTGATAGTATATGTTGATGATATTATAATCACTGGTGATGACAAGAAGGGTATTGATGATTTGAAGAGATACTTTCAAAACTCCTTTCAAACTAAGGATCTAGGTAAACTTCGTTATTTCTTGGGTATTGAGCTAGAACAATTTAAAGAAGTCATCAGTTTATCACAAAGGAAGTATGTGTTGGATATTTTGGAAGAAACTGGCATGTTAGGATTTAAACCAGTGGAGACTCCTATGGATCCTAATGTCAAATTATATGAAGATCGGGGGGAGCTGTTATCTAATCCTAAGAGATATTGTCATCTGGTTGGTCAACTGAATTATCTCACAATTACTCGCCCAGATATATCATTTGCAGTCAGTGTTTTGAGCCAGTATATGAAAGATCCTCGCCTTCCACATTGGGAGGTAGTTATTTGGATTGTGTGGTATCTTAAAGCACATCCAGGTTGTGGTCTTTTGTATAAAGCTAATGGTCACCTACGAGTAGAAGCCTACACTAATGCTGATTAGGCTGGATCACCTTTAGATAGAAAATCCACTACTGGGTATTGCACTTTTTTTGGAGCCATGGCGCACACATCATGTGAGCTCATGTGGTTCAAGCTTTTACTTGAGGAATTAAGATTTATTGTGAAGCTGCCTATGACTATGCATTGTTATAATCAAACAGCAATTTACATTGCCTCCAATCCTTTGTTCCATGAGCGAACCAATCATATTGACGTAGATTGTCATATTAATCGAGAGAAAGTAGAAGATGGTGTGATTGCAACCCCATATGTTTCTACAGGAGTCCAAATTGCTAATATGTTTACCAAAGCTTTATGTAAGGCTCATTTGGGTTTATTATGTAACAAGCTAGAATTGTATAATATATAGTATCCAACTTGAGGGTGAGTGTTTTGAGTTTAAACTAGGGTAAAATAGTAATGACATTGTACTCCTTTATAAATAAATAATATTTTATGTGTTAGGGCCGACTTATCAAACCCTAAACACTTTCATCTTAACAACACTCATCAAAGGAAAGGAATGGTCATTGATGCCACAAATTGCCTTATAATAAGACTGAACATCAAAGTTACCACTCCCATTCAAACTCCATCTCATCTTGACACCTCCTCCCCCCATATAGGCTCCTGAGAATAAATATGATAAAAAAAAAGAAAAAAAAAAAAAGAATACAATACATGGACTCTAACATCCAATCACGAAAGTATGTGGAAAACATATTCCACTTGATAATCCAATGCGGCAAAGACTAATGCCTCCCTATCTACTAAACACTCAAACAGATCCTTTGGAGGAATGTGTCCACACCATTTATCATACCAAAGCCTTTCTAGCAAATACTAGAAAGCCAAGCAGGGCATTCATGATTCCACTATTAAGAAATAAAAAAGGGGGGGGGGGGGGGGGGGACTGCAAAATTGAAAGGATAAGAAAATAGAAATTATGTTCAGAACAAAAATTCCTCCATAGTATGTATATAAGAAGATTGAGTAACTGAATTTCTGAAAATATTACATATGAACTAAGCAGCTAGAATTTGTAGAAGAAGAATACAATATTAAGAAAATGGTCCTATATCTTGAGAAGTACAAGAACACTTTTATACCAAGAGAAGTACTTAGAAATGCCCTCATGCGAAGTCAAGTAAACTCTACTAGGGTTTAGCACTATCATGTCTCCCATCATCAACTGTTTGAAGCAAGGTGAGTTTAAATGAACAAAGGTTGTTGCCAAAGTCTTTAGAGAGACCAAGAAAAAGATGACAGAAGAACTGTCATGTGCCTCCCAGATTTCACAAATGTTTTTGAAGTGGAGTGCAACACATTGATATTGGCATAGGTAGAGTATTTGGTTAGGAGCATCACTTGACAACCTATTTTTGAGAGAAACATAAAAAGGCTAAGCAAAGTTACTTGACATGTGACAATGAATCCTATGCATTGTACAAGCTTTATGGAATTGATGCTGTTATACCACAAAAGTTTTCCTCCGTTCTAAACATGAAACCCTAAAGCTTCCTCAACTCCCAAAAGAAGCTGAAATTTAGACATGGTAGCTGGTTCAAGTTCCTACAGTGCTACTCTTTTGTGTTGAAGCATAGGTTAGGAGTTGAGAACAAAGTGGTTAATGCTCTTAGTCGCAGAATAGCCTTAGTCTTAGTGATGAGCATAAAAATCAGAATGATATATACAACCTTGAGCAACTGGCAGTGCCCTAACATTGACCACTACACAGTCAAAGAGACTTCCTAGTGTGGGGAATTCATGTTGGTGGCCTTTCCAGATATTTTGGGCATGATAAGACCATTGAAGAAGTGCCAATTTCACTAGCCAATCCTGGAGAGAGACATTGCTAAGCTTATTAGCCAATGTCGTATATCAATTAGCCAAACACCAAAAGTAGAACACTAGCCTTTATACCTCACTACCTGTGCTACACTTCCACTGACAAGACATGGATATTGTGCTAGGACTTCCATGTACTCTTAGGAAGCATGATTCAATTTTAGTGGTAGTAGACAGATTCTCTAAGATGGCCCTTCATTCCACAATGTAAAACCTCTGATAACATTGAACTTATTCCTAGCACCAAGTGAACCTTCATAGTTTGAGCTAACGATAATCTATTACTCCATTGAATCTTTTTTGATTAGTACATTACTTATTGAAAATGAAAAGTACTCTATGGTCACGATGGAAAGTAGCTTAAAAATTACAAAAAATATCAAATAGAAAATCTAAGGGAGTTTTGGAACTCAAAAATGGAAGAACAATGTGTTAAACACCATGTCCAAGACAAATGAAATGAGGTACACATCATCAAGGATTGCAATTGATTAAGAGATCTCTCAATGCCATCAAACATACGACTATTTCGTTCCCTCCATAGTATCCACATCAAGCATGCCGACACTGGATTCCATACATCAGAGGAGTGTTTCCCAAACCAATTTCTCCAACAAAATAATAGAGTAGGGACAGTCAATGCCATCACCCACTAGACCTCAAACATCCTAAACACTTAAGTCCATAAAATATATGCAACATCACAATGAAGTAACAAATGATTCACCGTTTCCCCACTACACTGGCACATAAAACACCAACTTACTAATGAGAAACCCCTCTGGATTACATTATCAAGAGTGGGAATCTTAACCGACACTGCTTTCCACAAGTAGAACAACACCCTCTTTGGGGCCTTAACTCTCAAAATGCTATTCCATGGAAAAGAATGATCATTGGTACTACAAATGGCCTTGTAGTAAGATTGAATATCAAAATTGCCATTCCCATTTAATCACTATATCATCCTACCCACTCCCTCTCCTTTACGCATCTAATAGTAATTATGATCAAAAACAGAATAAGCTGCCTTCAACTCCCAATCATGAAAATCTTTGTGGATCTGCAAATTCCAACTCCTAACCTCAATTTGAAATTGCAACATATTAGAGACGAGTGCTCTTTGTCCTCCTCTGAACACTCGAATAGATCAGGGTGTAGATCCTTAAGAGGAAGGTCGCCACTCCAAAGATCATACCAAAATCTTATTTGATTTCCCTCACCTACCTCGAAAGCCACATGTGGAAGAAACTATCCGAACCCAATCTAATACTCCTCCACAAACTACACGATGCAGTTCATTTTTAAAGCTAGTTGTTTACTAGAGCTTATGTTATATGATAAGAAGATCATTTCACTTGTAACAGAAATTTAGTTAGTTGATAGATTGTTAGTGATAAGTGCAATAGCCTATCAGTTAGTTAAAGATGTTTGTTACGCTTAGGCCAATCACATGGCAGCCACATGGTAGGTTCTTGTAACTAACTTTCTAGTCAATCAGCAACTTGCTTATATATCTATAAATTAGCAAGGTTGCCCTCATTGTAACTAGTTGAATTTGAATCTAAGAAATCTCTACCTATGAGGTATTATTCCAAGAGTATGTCTCTTAAAGAGCTAGTTCATTCTTTCTTTTCTCTAAGCAACTTAGCTTTCTAAAACAACTTTTCTTTTCACCATTTTTCCTCCATCACTGCACCCATGTGTGTCCTCTACTAAATTTTGCACACCATCCACCCCTATCCTCCCTATATTTGGAGACAATCACCCAATGCCACAAGTGAGTAGCTTCATGCCCGAATCTCTGCAACCATTTCCCTAGTAATACTTGTTTAAAGCTCCCGATCATCCTAATCCCTAAACCACCTACCTCAATGGGTGAACAAACCTTAACCCACGCTACCAACGGGTACTTAAACTCCTCCTCCAAAGCCCCCCACAAGAAATTCCTATGAATCCTTTCTAACTTGTCCACCATAGACTTAGGGATAGTGAATAAAAAAAGGTAATAGGTTGGGTAAATTGATAAAGTGCTTTTCAAGAGAGTAAGTCTACCACCATAGAAAAGTATAGTCTCTTCCAACCTGAAAGATTCCTCTCCATCTCTAAAATAGGATTCCACATTGAAACTACCTTAAAGCGTGCACCAAAAGGCATTCCCAAATACGTCATTGGCAAACTGGCAATTCTACAACCTAAAATATCTACTAATGCAACCAAGTTATCCACCTCACCTACTGGGACTACCTCACTTTTACCGACATTGACTTTCAAACTTGTAACAGCTTCAATAGATGAACACCATCCTGATATATAGGAGTTGCTCTGTAGATGCACGACAAAATAGAATTGTATCATCAACAAATAAAGATGTGAAATATTCAACCTTTCAGGCTCATTAAGTCCCACTTAAAAACCAAGAATAAAACCTCCCTCCTCAATCTTCTCAACATCCAACTTAGAACCTCCATGGCTAGAATAAATAGAACTGGTGATAGAGGATTTCCTTGCCTTAAACCCCTTGAAATACTAAAAACTCCAGCAGAAGAACCATTAACCAAAACTGAGAACCGAATAGTAGAGACACAAACAACCATCCAGCTCCTCCACCTTTCCCCCAAACCCATCCTATCCAACAAGAAGAACAAAGAATCCCAATTCACCTGATTATAGACTTTCTCAATGTCCAGCTTGCAATAACTCGGAATATCTTACAAACCCTTGGGTAGAACTCACCCTTGAAAACCGGCTTGGAAGGAGAGAGTGCTCAAGAACTTATAAACACATGGTTAAGCTTACACTTAATCCATGTGGGATACTAGGATCATAACATACCACCATACTCTACAGCCAACGTCCACGACGGCTCACTCTAGCGACACTGACCTAATGGTTTTGGTGGCTCCACTCACCTATTAGTTATTTTAATCTAGCCTCTAAGTCGGGGCCCTCTGGGATCTGACCACAAAGCCACAACTCATTTAATCCCATACTCAATGAGCTACACCCGATTACTCGGGGTGGTGGTTGACTCTGATACCAAATGTTACAAACCTATAGGTAGAACTCACCCTTGAAAACTGGCTTGCAAAGGGAGGGTGTCCAAGAGCTTATAAACACATAGTTAAGCTTACAATTAATCTATGTGAGACACTAGGATCATAACGGATTACTACTCTTCACTCTATCATCTAGGCACTCATTGGCAATAAGAACTGAATCCAAAATCTGTCTACCTCCAACGAAAGCATTATGTGACTTGGATATGAGTTTATCTATTAGCCAACACCTTATGCACACTATGCACAAGGCTAATAGGGCGAAAATCCTTGATATTCACTGCATTATTCTTTTTGAGAATTAACACAAGGAAAGAGGCATTTAGGGAATTTTTAAATACACAATGCCTATGGAAAGTCAGGGGAAAAAAAAAAAAAAAAAAGCCATGACATCCCCTTAAACCACCCTCCAGCACTTTTGAAAAAATGTCATAGTAAAACCATTTGGACCTGGATCTCTACAGTATTTTCACAGTATTTCATCATCTTTCAGCAATTTAAAAGTAGCCCAGAAGTTTAAATAGACTGTATGAGCCCCTCACAGCAAAGAGAAGAAAAGTAGAAGGTTCAAGCAGCTTGTCACCATAAATCTATGACTCTGTCTTGTGAATAGAGATCACACACAAGGCTAGTAATTTCCACCAGCCATGCATTACTTGATGAATATACAGTATATTACTGTGATGATGCACTAGGATCAATATAATTCCCAAGAAAAGGACATACCTGTAGAGTGTCTCATATACTAACGGAACAGAAATTATGTAATGTGGTTGATAACGTTGCAAATCATCCTATCAAAAATAAAATATCAATAAATGGATAATTTTTTTTGCTACATATTATATGAACTTTGAAACCAAACTGTAAATAGATGAACTTAAATATATTTACACTCTTTAACATCTTGACAATTAAGGAAATATTAATTCTTAAAGTTGTTCAAAATTATTACAAAAATATTTGACTAACAAAAGCTAGTCAAATTTAACATGCATAATAATAATTTTCACAAGACTACCTTCAAGTTTCTCACAGTCGTGTATACTTGTTCAACTCCATGTGTGAATATAAAATACTCGCAAGCTCGTTCATATGCATGCCAAGGTGGAAGCATGCTTAGAAATCTATCACCAACTTCAGCAGGTACAATGTCCCACAAGTTTTTTATCTAGAAAACAATTGAAAAAGAAATAGCCTCATTAATAAGCCAATTACTAAAGTGTTGCGTTCAATGGTAACATCATGAAAAGTTGAAAAGCGCAATGGCTTGCCAAAATCCAATGAAAGCTTAGGAAAGTGCAATATATACTATTCCCTGGTGCATAATGTCATTGTTATAAGTATAATGCTAGGGGCTACAGTAATATCAATGTACTCTTTTATATATAAATAATATTTTGTGTTAGGGTTTAGTTAACAAACCCAAGACACGTTTTTCCCAAAACATGGTACTGGAGCAAGCCTCTACCTACTGTTAACCCCACCAACCACAGCCCTCTTCCTTTCCACCACAGAAGGCCATAGCCCACCCACTTTCCGCCGCCAACAACCACAACCCAACTACTTTCTGCCACTGACGGCCACAACAAACCCAAGTTCGCTGGCTGGAGGCATCAACTAGCTCTGACAACTACTTCATGGTTCGCATGACAATATTCCGTCATTGCCAGACCACAATGCTGTTGTGGTTCTAGTCGTCTTCCTCTGGCAGCCCACAGGCACACCTTTTCGCCATCAACAGTAACTCCGATCTTTGCACTGCTGCTGGACAGCCTTGGGTACTGATCTGATTTTCTATGGTTCAAATTGTTGTTTTTGGTCTAATATGTTTTGATTTTCTATTTGGGTAATCGTTGTTGGAACTTTTTTTTATGGTTTGGTCAATACCTGGTGTAGGTTTGATGTTGTTTGTGTTGCTAAGGAGATATTTGTTGGCCTTGTTGGAGTGACTGTGGTGAATGGCTGTTGGACTTGTTGATTATTGGAATTATTGGTGTTGAATTTGTCTAGTTGTAGTTAGTTGGTTTCGGGTCCACTGGTTTATTTATTTATAGTGAGTTTGTTGATCAAATGGCTGCTATGGAGACCAAAGATAACATTCAACCCACTAATTATTTATTGCCTCAAGACAAATTATCAATTGCTTCCATATGTCTTACTGGAAGTAATTATGCTCAGTGGGCCAAGCAGTTGAAGTGTTTCTTCTTGGTAGAAAGAACTTTGATTACGTGATGCTATGCTCACTGCCTGTCGCCTGATCAATCACATGCCTTCTATTGTTCTAGGTTGTCAAATCCCTTATATTGTGCAATCTCCTACTACACCTTTATTTTCTCTTCCTCCTAAAATCATGGGTTGTGTGTGCTATTTAATCTCTTAGGCCCAAGGGTGATAAACTTGATCCTAGATCAATTAAATGTGTTTTTATTCTCATACTCAGAAGGGATACTGGTGTTACTCACCTACTCTTCGTCTTCATTTCATTAGTGCTAATGCCACCTTTCATGAATCTTAACCCTATTTTTCTCCTTCTGTTGGTAGTGACAGTTCTCTACTCTGTCTCCTTGCTTACCCCTCGTTTCTCTTGCTATAACTCCTTAGAAACCACTCCAAGTGAATTGTAGTCAGAAACAACCTCCAGTTGAGACTTCTTCCCCGCCTAGTGATCCGCCTCTTGACCCTGACTCTCTTCACATTGTTTTGCTCCAAGATAAGCATACTTGTACATCCTATTTCCCAATTTGTCTCTTATGGCCCTTTATTTCTAGCACTCTTTGCTTTTATTGCGTCAGTGTCCTGTGTTGTTGTTCCTAAGTCTGTACAGGAGGCTACGTCAATTCCTAGTTGGAAAGTTGCTATGGAAGAAGAAATGTTTGCCTTATCTCAAAATGCCCCTTGGGCTTTAGTTTTTCCTCCTCCAAGGAAAACTACTGTTAGCTGTTGTTAAGTGTATATTGTGAAGTACTTGCTTGATGGTTCTATTAAGAGTTTGAAGGCTCGCTTTGTTGCCAAAGGGTATACCTAAACATATGGTGTTGATTAGCAGAGACATTCTCTCCTGTTACTAAAAATGTTTCAATCATAATTTAAATTTCCTTAGTTGCTAATTTGGGTTGGTCACTATTTCAATTGGATGTTAAAAATCCATTTTTAAACGGCGGTTTGAAGGAAGAGTTGTAGGTTTGTTGCTTAGGGGGAATTTGGGAAGGTGTGCAAGCTACATAAAGCCATCTATGGTCTTAAGCAATCTCCCAGGGCTTGCTTTGGAAAATTTAGGGCAGCAATGTTAATGTTTGGATTGCGACGTTGCCAATCTAATTGCTCTGTATTTTCTCATAACTTTGAAAGAGGAAAGATTCTATTGATAGTGTATGTTGATGATATCATAATCATTGGTGATGACTGGAAGGGTATTCATGATTTGAAGACATTCCTTCAAAATTCTTTTCAAACTAAGGATTTGCGCAAACTTCGTTATTTCTTGGGTATTGACGTAGCACGATCTAAAGAAGGTACCGGTTTATCACAAAGAAGGTATGTGTTGGATATTTTGGAAGAAACTGGCTTGTTAGCATCTAAACCAGTGGAGACCCCTATGGATCATAATGTCAAATTTTATGAAGATCAGGGGGAGCTATTATCTAATCCTAAGAGATATTGTCATCTAATTGGTAAACTAAATTATCTCACAATTACTCCCTTAGATATATCATTTGCCGTTAGTGTTGTGAGCTAGTATATGAAAGCTTCTTGCCTTTCACATTAGGAGGCAGTTATTTGAATTGTGAGGTATCTTAAAGCACATCCAGGCTGTGGTCTTTTGTATAAAGCTAATGGTCACCGACAGTTAGAAGCCTTTACTGATGCCAATTGGGCAAGATCACCATCATAAGATAGAAAATCCACTACTAGATGTGGCACTTTTCAAGGAGGAAACCTGATTACTTGGAAAAATAAGAAACGAAGTGTTATGTGCAAAGGCTATGTATAGAGCCATGGCACACACATCATGTGAGCTTATGTGAATTAAGCATTTACTTGAGGAAATAAAATTTGTTGTGAAGGTGCCTATGAATATGCATTGTGATAATCAAGCAACAATTCACATTGCCTCTAATCCTGTGTTCCATGAGCAAACCAAGCATATAGAAGTAGATTGTCTCATTACTCAGCATAAAGTAGATGCTGTGATTTCTACTGCATATGTTTATGCAAGAGTCCAAATTGTTGATATGTTTACCAAAGCTTCATGTAAAACTCGTTTGGATTTATTATGTAACAAGCTGGGATTAAGGGGTAGTGTTATGGGTATAATGCTAGGGCAAAACAGTGATATCAATGTACTCCTTTATATATAAATAATATTTTATGTGTTAGGGTTTAGTTAACAAAGACAAGACACGTTTTCCCCACAACAGTCATATTAGCCCCCTGATCACTTTCTCTATCCTTTCATGTGTACGTACATAGGACCCCCAAGCAATCTATTAATAAGGGTTGAAGGACTTGGCCTTGAAGGTGACAACTATCCCAACAGGTCTAATAAAATTAGTGATAATGAGTATGATGATGATGATACAACATCATGATGATGTTATTGTAGCTCAATCATACAGTACAAACATGAGAAAATAATAATTCAGTGTATGGAGTTTAAATTATTGTTGATATAACATATGCCAAAGTAACACTACCAGAAAAGAACAAACCAAATTAAGCACTCACACCTGGTGCATCAGATTGCGATGTGTAAGCATAACACCTTTCGGATTGTCAGTGGTTCCACTTGTGTATACAAGTGTAGCAATATCATCAGAGCTGATGGCTTCATATATATAATGCTGTCCTGCAAGCAGAATGGTTAGTTTCAGAACTTCAAAACTTATTTATTGTACATTAATTGCATGCAAAATGAAAGATTGATACATATACATCAAAGAAAATTACAGACAATTTTGAATCATCAGAATGAGTGTATTGCAAAAGGTATTCAGTTTTAGATATGAATAAATGTTTATTCGCTAGGGTAGCAGTGTATGACAATAAATTTGGTTGAAATCCTAATGAGTCCTGCATACTTACTCTACTCTCTTCCTCCTAGAGATGCAGGACTTTGTTTGGCAGCAACTCCTATCCAACTTCTGGCCTCAGTTTTGCTTTATAATTTTTAAGGAATAGACATTCCAACTTTAATAATCTCAGTTATGCAGATTCCTTAAATTTGAATAATAAAAAAATCCCAGCTAACAACACAAACATATTACTTTCTTTTTTTATTTAGGTATTAGATACACACCTGGTGGGTCTTGAAACCAGAACCTCATCCTCCACCTTATTCTTATAAAAGGAGGAGGTGCCATTTGAACTAGAGTTCATTGCAAACTTTATATAATCTTGAACCCTCTACAGACATTTCTTATACAAAATATTATACATGTATATAAATTTTCAGGATTTTTGGGGGAAATTTTTAGGTTGACATATTTTAATATGATTAATAAAACATGATCTAACAACAATAAGTCTAGATTGAAATAGTTAAAACTCTACACTGATAATACCAGCAATAAGCAAAAACTTTACAGCCCATTGCCTTTATTCAGTACTGTCAACTGTAACGTGCATAGTATACAGGCAATCTTTCTGTAAATAAATTATTGTAGCAGTTTGTCAGAACTGGGATCTGAAATCACACCCTAGTTAAAGGATCAGAACTTGAGTCTGGTGCCTTGGACCATAATGCACTAGCAATCTGCCAGAACATTTATCAATTATTATGAAATTTTGATTCCACCTCATGGCCCTGTCAATTAAATTAATTTGTATTCATGCTTTGAGAAACCAAGTGACAAGAAGATATCTGCAGAAAAGGTTTTAGTATGAACAATGAAACCAAAAATTCTTGCTATTACAGTGAGTTTCTTTAAGTAAACACAGCTATGCATTGACTTACTAGCATTATGAGAATCAAACAATGCCCTGCGACTCTCTTCTCCCAAAACTACAATTTCCTCATAACTGAAAACAGGCGTCCCCTCTATCCCTTCACAAGCTAGGGATGACTTCTCTCCCCAAAGTAGAATAATAAATCTCATAGCAGCCTTGGAACAGAATGTTTCAGCAATTCGATTGAACATATGAGGACTGTCCACAGTGAGTGCAACACTAGTAACAATAACATCAAAATCATTAATGTACTGTAGAGCCATTAAAGATGGACATAGAAATCTAACTGACTAAACTCTCAGGAACAAGTTATAACACATATTGTACATGTGCATAGGTTCTAGTGGTCTCTAATGCTCTCAGCAACTCTTCTGAGATTTCAGGATATCAGCAAATATACTACTGTAGGCATCAGTTACATTCCAGACGTTAAAGAATGAAATGAAAATACTTATAGAAAAGAGATAAAACTAGAATCATTACTCCATCAAAACATAGTTACAACAAACTATTATTTTTACATTATTAGATAAAACATAATCATTTTTTTTTTTTTATAGAAGCAAATAATATTCAGAATGTTTATTTAAGATAGTGGTACTGTTGAAGATCCCAGCATAGACTTTATATATCCGCCCATATAGCAGTGAAATATATTACTTGATAATTGTTAAATTACCGATTGTCCAAAAAGCTTAAACTATTGGAATATGGTAAATTTAATCATTTAACCACATACTTCTAACAATAATCAACAAGGTGCTATAAAGAAAGAAGAAAAGGGCATAGCCCCAATACAACCTACTACACACCAAAAACAAAACAAACAAACAAAAACCTAAGATCTAAAATTATAAAGATTTAAGAAATCCAAAAAAGAGGAAAAAGCAAAACCCCCCAATTGCTCTCATCTAATTGAAAAGTGATCTCAGAAATAAAAATCTCAGTTTAAGTAATGGAACTTCAGTTCCATCAAACGTACCAGCAACTTTCTCCCTCCAAATGCACCACATCAAACATGAAGTAATAGAGTTCCACACATCCTAACTTTGATGTCTCTAGAAGCCATCTCTCCAACATACCAAAAGCTCCCTCACCATATTACGCATTACCCAAGAAACCCCAAATAAATCGAAAACTAACAACCAAGGCTTCTTACCAATATCACAACACAAAAAAGCTGATTAATTGCCTTCCCTTTTGTTCACATACCACACCGGTCAACAATGAAACGTTCAAAACTCTTTCACACCCCAAAGTTACTTATTTTGAAGTATTACACAATGAAATTAAAAAAAATAAAAATTCTTTAAGCACGCCCATAGCCTTGCATTAGGCTAGTCCACTGTTAAGATTTTATTTTGTGCTGCTGTCCAAGAATATAAAGACAATTTTTGAAACCTTTGCATTCTTCATCACCATTCATGTTGAAAATCCAACAATGAAACTTCTCGCAAAGCTGATAATAAGACCTTTCATAATAATTATGATTTTGTTGACACTAACCCAAGCCAATCTATGCATTCCCCTCCCATTGCCTTCCCCCACATAGAATTTGTAAAAACAATCATCAAGAGATTCAAGTTCCAAATCATGCAATGCCAGTTAGAAAGTAGAATGCAAATGAAGTCATCACTTACTCGGCCATGGACTCAAACTTGTTAATTTTCTCGTTACTTGTTCTATTAGCATAATAATAAGGGTATTTGTGTAATTATGTTATAAACCCTAATATAAATATATGCTAAGGTGGCAGCTGACAGATTAATGCCTAATCCTTATTTTCTTCACTGTCTCTCTCTCCCTTTATTCCCCTTCTTCTTACTTCTCTAACCAGAATTTCTATAGTTGACGATTTAACTTGGTATCAGAGCATCTCAATTCAACCCTAGAACCAATTAGAACACAAGAACAAGGTTGTAACTGTTGATTTGAGTTTTGCATGGCTGAAGAAAATACCACCACTGTCATGGCAGAGAACAAATCATCACTGATTAGAGATGATGATATGCCTAAATCCATTACTTCAAAAAGATTGAATGGTTTGAATTATTTAGCTTGGGCACATGCAGTGAAAGTTTATTTGCGTGGGAAAAAGAAATTGAAATATCTGAGGATTGGATGAGTGAAGATTCAATTGTTATGGGATGGTTAAGGAACCTCACATTGCTATTATTGTTGAATTTTGTTATTCTTCGAAGAAGATTTGGGACTCTATTGCAGAATCTTTTTCCCATCAAAGCAATGTTACTCAGGTGTATGAAATTTATGAGAAACTTTTCACTACTAGGCAATCTGGGAAACCACTATACAAGTACTACAGTACTCTTCCACTAGCACTATTGTTTTAATTGTTTATGTGGATAATATTATTATATCTGGTAGTGATTATGCTAGTATTGCAGACTTGAAAAGATATTTGGGTTTGCAGTTTCATACTAAGAACCTGGGTTCTCTTCGTTATTTTCTAGGGATTGAAGTTGCACGTTCCTCTCAAGGTATTGTTTTGTCTCAAAAGAAGTATGTTCTTGATCTTTTGTCAGAAACTGGTCACTTGGGTGCCCCCGTTCTGCTGATACTCCTATGGATTCTACTGTTAAACTTGATGGCAAGCAAGGTGAACTGTTTAGTGATGTTGGTTGATACTGCCACTTGGTTGAGAAGTTAATTTATCTTACTATGACTCATCCTAACATTACTTATGCGGTTGGTGTGGTTAGTCAGTATATGCATGCTCCTCAACAACCTCACTTTTATGCTGTTTGTCATATCTTATGTTATCTGAAGAGAGCACCTGGACAAGGACTTTTGTACAAGCCCTCTCCTTCTCTGTCAGTGACAAGTTTTAGTGATGCTGACTGAGCTGGTAGTCATTCTGATTGGTGGTCCACGTCTAGCTATTGCACCTTTGTTGGTGACAGTCTTGTTACTTGGCGTAGTAAAAAGCAGAATGTTGTTGCACGTTCTAGTGCTGAAGCTGAGTATCAAGCTATGGCTCATACTGCTTCTAAGATGTTATGGTTCAATTTCTTCTTCGTGACTTGGGTGTAGGTGTTCCTACTCCTATGCAGATGTATTGTGACAATCAGGCCGCTATTTATATTGCTAGCAATCTTGTGTTCCATGAAAGTACCAAATATATTGAGATTGATTATCATTTCATTCGGGATTTAATGATGAAGAAATAGATAGTCACCCCCTTTGTTCTACTTCGAATGATCATTTGGGTGATATTTTCACCAAGCCTTTAGCTCATGCCTCCTTTCAATGACTATCTTTCAAGCTAGGCATGTTTAATCTAAATGCTCCGGCTTGCGGGGGAGTGTTAGAGTTATTTTCTCGCTACTTGTTGTATTAGCATATTAATAAAGGTATTTGTGTAATTATGTTATAAACCCTAATATAAATATATGCTAAGGTGGAGGCTGACAAATTAATGCCTAAACCTTATTTTCTTCACTGTCACTCTGTCCCTTTATTTTCCCCTTCTTCTTACTTCTCTAACCTGAATCTCTATAGTTGACAATTTAACTCGTGTTATGAACTTTATAGAATATGAAAACCATACAAGATATATATACATATATATATTGATAAGTAATAAAAATTTATCGAAGAAAAAATCAAGAATACAAAGGATCCAAGTACACAGGTAGCGCACTAAGGAAACAACATAGGGTCACTCAAAAGAAGCATGAAAAGTACAACTATCGATTAAATTAGGCAAAGAAACGAAAGTAAAAAGCACCGAAGCGTTTATCCACTCAAACAAAGTCTTGAGGAATAAAAGCGTTTATCCAGTGCAGAGGCTGAGTTTAGAGCAATGACCCATGGGATATGTGAGATATTAAGGATGAAGATATTAATGGGGGAGTTTGATATGACAGTAAGGATCCCATCAAGCTGTTTTGTGACAATAAAGCAGCGATTAATATTGCTCATAACCCAGTTCTACACAATTGGACGAAACATATTGAAATTGATAGACACTTAATCAAGGAGAAACTGCGTAAAGGGATCATTTGTACTCCATATGTAAGAACTGGAGATCAACTCGCAGACATCTTGACAAAGGGGGTAGCAACTAATCACTTCCACAAAATTCCAAACAAGCTGGGCAAGAGAGATATCTACACCTCAGCTTGAGGGGGAGTGTTGACAGATTCTATGTATGGTATGTGTGGAAAGCTATATATGGTATAATCTTGGGCATGAAGGTGAAGGAAATATTCAAAGAAGGAAACTAAGTAATTAGAGATTATTTGATTTCCTATTTCTGCTATTGTATTCCTATTATAAGTGGTAGAGTTTCTCTATTTAATCAAAGTTGTACACAATGGAATAGGAAAGCAACAATACAATTTTTTTTATTCCTCACTTCTCTTGTTACTAGTTTCTTTTGTTTCTTCAATTAATACTCATATAGAAGATGTCTGGATATGCATTACAAACAAAGACGGCAATTTCATCCCAAATACAATCTATGCATATGGACAAACAAATAAATATATACACAAAGATCACAATGACAAATTTGATTGCAAAAAGCAGAACAAACTGACTGAAATGAACCGAACCTTTCAGAGTGGTTGTATATATGCAATAGCTCTTCAACCGTAGACCTTGAGCCCCTTACCACATTGATTGCTCCAGTGGCCATTATACCTAGACTAAAATAAAGGAAGAAAGTGAGTTTGAAGTTCCAGAAATTAAGCTACTAGTGAAAGGGACAACTGCTGAAAATATATATTTGCCTTTTATTTTATTTTGTATTTGAATAAATGTATAATATTCTAAAACTGTCATATAGATATACATATGTATACATGCATATATCTTTTTTTGGATAGGTAAATAGAGGGAGGGAGGCTGGTAGGGTTTGAACGCCAGTGGCCAGCGCACAAACACCACAAGGTGTTGCAACCACTGGGGTATCCCTTAGACCCCTACATGCACATATCCGTATCATATGTTTATGGACTACATATATACGCAGAGAGAGTTTCCATCTATATTTATATACGCAGAGAGAGTTTCCACCTATATTTTGACAATTTTAGAAGCAGATGGCATATGTGGTTAATAACTTAACATTGCATCACCAATTAAACTATTGCATGGACAGAGTATATAAAGAGCTAAAACAATCACAACATGGATCTAGCCCAAAAAACTAAACAAAATGAGAAAAAAAAAAAAAAAAAAAAAAAAAAAAAAAAAAAAAGAACCAATAATGAAACAAAGGCACATTATCCTTTTCTTCTTCTTTTTTCTTTTTTGATAAGTAAGAAAGATGTATATTCAAAAAGCTACTAAATGCAAAGTAGCACAAAGCATATCAAAAAGTACCAAAAAAAAAAGAAAAATGCGAAAACATAAAAGAAGCACTAATTACAAAGAAAGAGAGAGCTAAGGAACAAAAAGAGAGAATCACTAGATATGAGTCCCCAAGCCCTAGACCAATAAAAAAGGAAACTAGAAAAGAGAGCAAGCAGTTAGTCATCAGATCTATCCGAGTCCTCAAAAGTCCGCCGATCGTGTTCCTTCCAAATACCCCACATCAAACACAACAGAACTAAATTCCAAATGTAAGATGAATGCTTCCCCAACTAATTCCACCAACCAAATAGAAAATCTGTCACTGAACATGAAAGAACCCACAAAATCCCAAAAGTTTTAAAGACAAAGCTCCAAAGCCGATAAATTTTTCCACAATGTAACAACAAATGATCCACTATCTCCCCATAACAATCACAACAATGACACATAATGCACCAATCAACAAAATCAAAGCCCCTAACCCGCAAATTATCTCCCGTGAGAATCGTATCCCATGTGGCTGTCCAAACAAAGAAAGAGACATGCCGGAGTTCCTTAACCTTCCAAATACCTTTCCATGGAAAAGCAACGGAAGAAGAACCGTGTAACTTATGAAAAAACAAACGGATATTAAAATCCTCTTTCTTTGTCAACTTCCATCTCATATGATCACCATCAATTGCTAAAGGTAAATTGGATGCCAAGAATCGAAAGAAATCATTCACCACATCCACCTCCCAATCATTAGGACCCCGAATGAAACGAACATCCCAAATTCTCCTATCCCCCTCTCCTTGGCATATATGAAAGATGAGTCTACAGAAGTCACTTTGTTTGCAACAAAATTGTACAAAACCAAAAAATCCAAATGGAGAGGAAGATCCCCACACCACCCGGTCTAGCTAAAATTTCACTCTATTCCCAACCTCAACCTTAAACTGGATGTTTTTGCTAAAAACTTCCCAACCCATCCGGATACTTCTCCACAAACCTTACCCATGAACACCCCTTCCCAGCTTGGAGGTCCACCCTCCCCCATTCTTCCCCAAATTTCAAAGCTACCACCCTTCTCCAAAGTCAAGTCTCCTTAACCTCGAAACGCCAAAGCCATTTTCCTAGTAGGGCTTTATTTAACAAATGTGTTGAGTTTCCTAATTCCTAAACCACCATTGGCAATTGGCATACACACCTTATCCCATCCTAACAAATGTGTCTTCGAACCACCACATAAAAAATCCCTTTGCAACTTCTCAACTTTGTTAGCCACATGTGTAGGAATGGTGAAAAGAGATTAAAAAAATAAGTAGGGAGGCTAGATAACATTCTTTTAAGCGATGTCAATTTACCACCTTTCGATGAATACAGCTTCTTCCACCCAGTTAATTTCCGTTCAATTTTTTCCAATATAAGGGTCCAAATAGAGGGAGACTTATGAGACGCCCCTAAAAGCATACCAAGATAAGTCATTAACAAGGACCCAACCCTACAACCCAAGATCTTTGCCAAAGCATGCATATTATTCACCTCCCCTATAGGAACCATTTCACTCTTGCCTACGTTGACCTTTAAACCGGTCACAACCTAAAAACAAAGAAGCAACAACCGAACATGTAGGATTTGCTCCACATCTGCATCACAAAAAAGAATAGTATCATCTGCAAACAAGTGCAAAACACATTCTCCTCCATCCCTCCTACCATCTGCCCTAAAGCCGCTAAGTAATCCTGCCCCCTCCATTCTCTTCACCATCCTACTAAACACCTCCATCATAACTAAAAATAACATGATAGACGGCAGATCCCCTTGTCTCAAACCTCTAGAACTACCAAAGAATTCAACTGGAGACCCATTGACCAACACAGAAAACTAAACTATAGAAATACAAGTATGAATCCATCTACACCATTTCTCCCCAAAGCCCTTTTTCTCCAACAACTTCAGAAGTGCCTCCCAATTCACATTTTCATAAGCTTTCTCAATATCTAACTTACAAATCACCCCCGGAATCTTACTCTGCACCCGACTATCAACACACTCATTACCAATGAGAACTAAATCAAGGATTTGTCTACCTCCCACAAAACTATTCTGAAATTCAGATATCAACTAATCTAACACCACTTTCAATTGATTTGCCAAAACCTTGGCCAAGATCTTATAAATACTCCTCACCAAGCTGATAGGTCTAAAATATTGAATGTTAAAGGCATCATTCTTCTTAGGAATTAAAGCTATAAAGGTAGCATTAAGAGATTTTTCAAACTTACAGTGGTGATAAAACTCTTCAAAAACTGCTAGGACATCTCTTTCCACAACTCTCCAGCAATGATAGAAAAAGGCCATAGAGAAGCCATTTGGACCTAGAGCTTTATCCCCTTCCATTTCTCCGACAACTGATAATATCTCATCATTCTCAAATCGCCTCTCCAACCAACCCCTCTCCATCTCCCCAATTTGATCAAACTCCAAACCTTCCACAAAAGGCCTCCACTCTTCTGACTCCTAATACAAAGTTTTATAAAATTGAAAAACCTAAGCAACCACTTCTGCTCCCTCCTCATAAATCACCCCATCCACTTCTTAAAAGCTCAAATGGTTATACCTTCTATGAGAATTAATCATATTGTGGAAGAACTTAGTATTATTATTACCCTTCTTGACACACAACATCCTCGATTTCTGTCTCCATAAGATCTCTAGAGAAAGATGCTCTACTTGTGACCTCACTCCATTTCTCTCGTTTATCTCTGTCTCAGTGAGTCTAAGAACCCTTTCCTTAGCATCTAATAACTCTAAAGCCCTCAATAATTCTTTCTTTTGATGACTAACATTGCCAAATTCTCAGCTATTCCATTGAATAATGTCTTCTTTCAGAGCCTCAACTTTTTAGCAAACACATAACTAGGTGTACCCAAGAAGGAACGGCAATTCCTCCATGAATCAACTCTATCAACAAATCCATCCATCTTCAACCACATATTCTCAAAATGAAAGGGATTTTTCCCCCTCGCCATACCCCCTGCCTCCAAAAGAATTGGGAAATGATCTTAAATAGGTTGCAGGTTGAGATGCAGTAATACCTCAAATGGATCGAAATGCTCTAATACCAAATTTTGTGAACCGGGATAAATTACTGAATGTTAAAATTAGTTAATCAATTCAAGATGATCAATCTCCTGAACTTAGAGAGAGGAAATAGACATTTTTTGTTAATTTTATGCTTGCCTCTTATTTCTCATATTGGCGTTTAAATACATATTGGACTAAAATTCAAATGACACAAAATAACTTACTCATCTAATCCTATCCACGAGAGTCCTATCACCAGATAGTCCCTATCCTAATCCACAACTCAAATTCAAATAACAATACAATTCAAATATCAACTAAATTACGAAATTCAAATAACAACTAATACTTGAGGCAATGATAATTATCTACAGCTGCATCTTTTGGTTCCATGTGTACTTGGGACATAACAAGACCACCTACGATATGCGATTTCTAGATTTTTGTATCTGTAACAGTTTGCAAGGAATCCTTGGGTACGCAACCTGTATACTTCACTGATTCCTCTTGTATATTTTTTCCTCTTAATATTTTTTTTTAACTTAGCTATAAAAAAAATATAAAAAAAAAAAAAATGCATATAAACTTAAAATTCTTATTATATTTGTTGACTGGATTCAAAGTGTTTTGGGTTTGTTAACTTTAACCCTAAATTATAACCATAACAAAATTGTTCCATTTCAGTAACATCAATATTTTCCTTGATCTTGACTATTCTTGGAATCTAACATGAGTTAAATTGTAAAGTTGGATATCTCTCTTTAATGTAACACCTTGATGCATTTAACCAACAGCCAATTGAGGTTGTAGTGACAGAAAATTGGTTGGGCGGCAATCATATTTTGAAGGGGAGACGGATGCAATGTTTACCAACAAGGGATGGAATAAACTTGGGTCAAACTTAGAATATTTAAGTTCTTGATCAGCTGCTATTCTAGTGAGATATTTTGCCAAAATAGCATCTCCCAACTTATCAAGTTTCTCGCATGGTAGAAAAGTCTTCTAGTGCTGCTTCCATGGAAGATACCCTTTAACTCAATTGTTGCAAATATTTCTTGGTTAGTACATAATCTTTAAAAGAAGCCTAAAACCTTGGATTTAGTTCCACATTGGTGGCCACTATCTCGAATGAGAAATTTTGTCAAGCAGCTGGTGGAGAAATTTTCAGCAAAGAACCTGTAGAAATATTTTTGGCTTTGAAACTAAATTGGCGAAGGACAAATTGGGGAATTCATCTACATGTGCTTGTGTTGTGGTGGGTTTAAGGTGAGAGGAATTTGTGGACCTAGAAGAGTTTAGAAATTGTTGAAGAAAGGTTTATGGAGTTCTGTTAAGAATTAAAAACTGGTTTGATGAGTTATATAATGGTCATTTGGTGGAAGAAAGTATTTGGGTTTTAGCAGTTTGATAGATAAAGAAAGGGCTTGAATTGGGTTGTACGGAGGAAGAAAAGAAAGAATTTGTGGTGTTCAAGAACTGAATGAACAGTACCACAAGAACGAGAAGAAGAATAGAGAGAATAGAAAGGGAGAAAAAAACAATAACACTAACATGCTCAATACTAAAAATCACTCAATATTTTATTGATTCTGTCCTTCGAATATAGATGTATAAACTTTTTCTTGTACTAGTAGGATCAGGACTCCTAATATGACTGGTAAATATAAAACCTAATAAGGTAACAGTCAATAAAAAACTAACTTGGGCTTAAACAAATAGAACCTAAGATACTAAGGATTTTCTAGAAAATTATAAACTCAATTAAACTAAAAAAATACTCTTAAAAACAGAGTACTTATGGGAGGGTCTTCGTTTTTCTTTGTTGAGTCCAAAACTTTTGAATTTTCTGTCGAAGAAGGTGGTACTTTTTATTCATTACATATTCTGGAAAAAGGTTGAGTTTCTTCACGCTTTGTCACAGAGTGCCAAGAGGCTGTTGTTTAACATGGAAGAGTTGGCGTCTAAGCAATCAACTGTGCAGTTCTCTAGAATGTTTAGGGAAGGAAATAAGATTTTTATTATTCAATTGGGGTCCAATGCTCATGGAAATTTTTTGCTTGTTTCTGAACTCATTCATGGACAACGTAAAGGGTCCATAGTGATATTGGAAGGAAAATTGGGGAGAGGGTGGGGCAGTTTTGGTCTTCACCTTAGGAAGACATTAGAAGATTCTCTTCTTCGGCAAGGATATTCCGGGATTAGAAACGGTGAACCCAAGCATCCTGCTGTGGTGGTACAGGAGGGGCGGCAGAAAAACTTTGGAATCAGAGACAGTGAACACAAGCATTCTGCTATGGTGGTGCCAAAGGGGTGGCAGAGGAACAATGGTTTTGTGTATAAAGGGAAGGAGATAATTCCGGAATTTCAAAATTTGAAAATCCCAAATTCCAGTGGTAATCTCTGTGATCTCAGCAATGATCTTCTTGGAAAAGAAACTTATGGGTTTGGGGCAGAAGTCATGTCAGTTATAAATGGCATCATTACCAATGGTATTAAAGGAAAGTTGAACTTAGATATTTTTTTTCCATGTGGAACATGGGTCTGAGGGGAAGTGGGGTGTTATTTTTTCAGAGGTCAAGGTAGTAGGCTTAAAGCCCAGTGGTCAGCCAGCTCTTTCTAAAGAGCCAGCCCCTGCTAGAGAGAACAGGCCCATCTTTAAACCTGCTTGGAAGCCTCGTGGCAGCTTCATGGGCCATATCGGGTCTAATCATAAGCCCAAAGCCCAGCAGCCAGCCTCTTCTTTAAATCACAAGCACGTGAGAAGTCCTTCAGTTGTGCTTCCATGTGTGCCGAATGTCTCTTCTCTTTCCCAAGCTGACCCTAAGTCTCATATCCCTGTCAAGGTGGTGCCGGTGAACATGGTGGTGATTTCTTCCGATGCCGATGATGTTGCGTGCTCCGATATTGGCAAATTTGAGTCTGCAATCCAAAACCCAAAGGTTAGTTCTGTTTTTCTGGAACCACTAGTACAATCCAGCTCCCACCCCTCTTGCGGAACCAGTTCCAGTCAATGAGGTGCGTAATTTTGAGAAAACTGAGAACCCACATGCTGATTTAGTCTCCACTCCACAAATATGCACCGATATGGTGGTTCAGGAGTCTAATTCTGTTGTCAATAATGCACTGGTTCAGCAACAGATCAAGCATCTCTTACTTGATAATGTTGTGGACTCAAATAAATTAAGGGTCTTCTCGGACAAGTGGTTTTTAGAACTTGGTGATGGGAAGAGGGTGGTGGTGCCGATGGAGATCAAGAGACAGCCTTCAGGCATTTTTAAGGGCCCTGTTTTGGACGAGCTTAATGCCATGGATTATTCGGGAAATTCTTCGAGGCCTTCAGAGGTACAATCCGAGTGGTATGGGGTGGTGGTGGAGGAGGTAGATTCGGAGAGTTGGTCAGAAGGTGGTGAGATGGTTGAATTTAATTGACGAGGTTCGGATTTTTCAGAACCCTTAAATGTGACTCCGTTAGCTATATCGAAGTCTATTGAGACCCATGAAGTCGATAACGAATCTGGTTTTTTGGAAGATGGTCGGACTAGAATTCATTCTAGTTTGTCACCATGGTTTCAGAAAAAGTTTCAGGATTTTGGTTCTTTTTTGGAGACTTCAGTTGAAGGTTTGGAAGAACTTGCATCTAATTTTCTCTTGGCTGTTGAGGAGAAAATTAGACAAAGGGCTGCTGCGAATGCTTTGAGTAAAAAAAACAAAGGGTGGAGGTAAGGGTTTAAGGGAGTTGAGAAGCTTGGTGAGCTCTATTAATTATGATTTTGCTTCTGGTAAAGCAAGAGGTTCCAATAGGGAAAGGGCTTTGATTGTGTCCCAATGAATTTGAAGATAATCTCTTGGAATGTGAGGGGGCTGAATGAGAAGGATAAAAGACTCCAAATTAAGAATCTTATTAGAATTTGGAGAGCTGATGTCATTTGCTTGCAAGAGACTAAGATGGAGCTTATCTCTAGGGGATTTATTAAAAGTATTTGGGGTTGTCATCATGTTGATTGGGTATACTTGAGCTGAATAGGCGCATCAGGTGGGATTTTGGTCATGTGGGATAGGAGGGTGGTGGAGAAGTTGGAAGAAGCTGTGGGTGATTTTTTGGTGTCTTGTAGATTTAGGAATGTGGGAGATAATTTTGAATGGGCATTCACTGGTGTGTATGGTCCTAATGTTGATAGGGAGAAGAGGCTAATGTGGGAGGAGTTAGCGGGTCTTTATAGTTGGTGGAATTTGCCATGGTGTGTGGGTGGTGATTTCAATGTAATTCGATTTCCTTCCGAACGTTTGGGGGCAGAGAACTTCACTCAGAGTATGTATAATTTTTCTGATTTCATCTCTCTTAATGGGTTAATGGATATCCCTTTGGAGGGTGGTAGTTTCACTTGATCAAACTCTTGGGCTGGCTCCAGGATAGATCGCTCCCTCTTTTCTTCAAAATGGGAGGAACACTATCCAAATATTCATCAAAATAGGTTGGGTAGAGTTCTATCAAACCACTTCCCCATTTCTTTGGAGGGTGGGGATATTCGTAAGGGTCGTAGGCCGTTTCGTTTTGAGAATATGTGGCTCCAAGTGGATGATTTTGTGGAGAAGGTGAAAAATTGGTGGGACTCGTATCATTGTTTTGGAACTCCGAGTTACAGGTTTGCATGAAATTGAAAGCTTTAAAAGGAGATTTAAAAAAGTGGAACGAATCTGAGTTTGGCAATGTGACCGTTAAGAGATTTAAACTATGGAATGATTTGAATGCCCTGGATTCTAAGGAGGAGAGGGTGTCTCTTTCTGATGATGAGAAACGCGATAAAGAGAGAATTCGCTTGGAGATTGAGAGGATTGCTTTGTTGGAGGAGATTAGTTGGAGGCAAAAATTGAGGGTGCTATGGTTGAGGGAGGGGGACAGTAATACGAAATTCTTTTACCAGATGGCTAATTCTAATAGGAGTAACAGTATTGGCAGTTTAAATATTGATGGAGTGTTGACATTAGATTAGGAAGTTATTGAAGAGGGTATTGTTCGGTTCTATAAAAGTCTTTACTCGGAAGATAAGCTCATTCGCCCTCATCCGGATGTGCTAAATTTTTCGGAGATTTTTGAGGATAAGGCTGGCTGGTTGGAAAGACCTTTTGAGGAAGCTAAGATTTTTGGAGTGGTTATGGATTTTGATGGTGATAAAGCTCCTGGTCTTGATTGATTCCCTATGGAGTTTTTTCAAACTTGTTGGGCCATTATCAAAACTAATCTGTTGGACAAAGTACTCTTAATAAGAGTAACTTTACCTCCTTTTGAGAGATATAGTTAGGGGTGTGCAAAAAACCGACGAACCGAACAAACCGGCCGAAACCGACTGAATCGTTGCCAAATTTTCAGTTCGGTTTCGGTTTTATTTTTTAAAAACCAAAATTTTCGGTTTCGGTGGTGGATTTTTTCACCCAAAACCGAATCAAACCGACCGAATATATATGTATTTATGTAACACTAATACGTAACTGATCAGTGGCCTTAATGGTATGCGCCTTCTGTTTGAGCTTGCTGATCCCAGGTTTGAGCCTTCGCGCAGGACGTATGTATTTTTTGCTATTTAAAACCCTAGTACTAGCATAAATACAGAAATACCCTTGTTCTTTTCTTCCCTTTTCTTTCTTCAGCCGCCCCTTTCCAAATTTTTTTCTCTCAATTTTTTCTCTGTCTCTCTCTCCCTTTCTCGCTTCAATTTTTTCTCTCTAACCTACGGTCCTTCCCCAATTTTCTCTCTAGTCTCTGCCCTTCTCAGTCCAGCAGCCTCATTCTTTTCTTTTCTTTTCGTTCTCTGAGTCCCATGGACCATGGCATGCCTTTCTCTTCTCTCTAAGTCACATGTCTCTGTTCTTTCTTCAATTCAGATTGAAAAATCACTACAGAGACGTGGTGGTAGGCTCAAGCATGGTGGCAGGCTCCTGCTATGGTGCAACAACAGTAAAGTTCTGTCTGGACCCTTTTGCTAATTCAATTTATTTTCAATTTTTTGTTGGAATCTGTATGTAATACTGTAAATTGTTGAACAAATATTGTTGGAAAATTTTCTTTCTCTGTCGTTCTGATTTGTTCAACAGCTCTCTCTCTCTCTGTTGCTCTATTACTTTGTTTTTTATATGTGATTAAATTTAGGGTTTTGAAAATCTCAATAAACTTCTCTTTGGAAAACCGAAAACCAACCAAAACCGACTGCAACCGATATACACCGAAACCAATGGTTTTCCAGCCATTTCGGTCGGTTTCGGTTGAGAATTTCACAAACCGAAATATTCGGTTTCGGTTGGCCATACCTATACAACCCGACCGAAACCGAACCGAGCACAGCCCTAGATACAATCGTTTCCAACCTGCTAACCTCCTTTCCACCTTCTCAATAATTGGATTCCAAATAGATCTATCTCTAACATTAGCACCCAAAGGAAGACCTAGATACTTCATTGGAAGGGAGCCTTGCTTGCACCCTAGCACATCCACCATATCAACTATATTTGGAACCACACCCACAAGGACCAATTCAGACTTATCCATATTAATTTTCAACCTAGAAACTATTTCAAACCAAAACAGCACCAGCCGGAGAAACAGAATCTAACCAAGATCAGCATCACATACGACCAGGGAATCCTTCTACAGTTTAATGTCTAGAATTTATGGAGCTTCTTTGAAAGGAGTTGGGGATGATAAGATGTGTTGGAAACCTGCTAAGGGAAAAGGTTTTGTTGTTCGTTCTTATTACCAGGTGCTAATGAAAAGTTTTGACCAATCTTTCCCTTGGAAGACTGTTTGGAAGTCTAAGGTCCCCTCTAGAGTTGTTTTTTTTTGTGTGGACTGTAGCTTTGGGGAATATTTTGACTATTGATAATCTTAGGAAAAAGAAGATTTTGATTTTGGATTGGTGTTGTATGTGTAAAAGAAATGGGGAATCAGTTGACCACCTCCTCATCCATTGCTCTATTGCTTTTGATGTATGGTCAATGGTGTTTACTTTGTTTGGCATTCATTGGGTAATGCCAAAAACAATGGTGGAGCTGTTGGCTTGTTGGCAAGGAAAGTTTGGGAGGCATCGGAATTCTGCTATTTGGATGGTTGTGCCCCATTGTTTGATGTGGTGCATTTGGAGGGAGAGGAATAACCGGCATTTTGAGGATTTAGAGAGATCAATTTCTGATTTTAAACTCTTCTTCCTTAAGACTCTTCTGGATTGGGTTACAGTGTTTGGCTTTCGTTCTTTTTCTTCAGTCCATGGTTTCATGGACTTTTGTACTTTATGCACTTGATTTGTTTTTGTCCTTGATGTTTACTTCCTGTATACTCAAGTGACACCCCTCTTATTTTAATATATTTTTATTACTTATAAAAAAAAAAAAAATACTCTTAATTTTTAGGGTAACATAACTTACGGTTTTGCCCCTGAATATGTAGTTAACCACAACCTATTAACTAAAAACCCAAGCTCAAATTACAAATTGTCTTAACCCTAAGACACACATAACTAGACCTTTAAAACAATTTATCCAAAAAATAATCTAGACCTTTAAAACAACACAATCTTTACTTCAATTGGGCACATATGGAACGTAAAATAAATCTTGAATAGGCAAATTTGTGAAGTAGGAACAAATTAATCTTCCATGGCTGCAAGAAAAGCATTCAGTTTTTTACTTTCCCATATACCTTACCTAAAAATATATGTTTCCCTTATGTACTTTTCAACATCTAATATAAGAATACAGATAAAGTTTGAAGAACAATATTAAGGGGTGTCAACAAATTTTTTTTCTTCCTAAAAATTGAGCCCCTTTAAAAGAAGTCTCTCATTTTGGGATTGAAGGGACTATACAATCTTTAGGAAATGAAGTTAAAGAAACTGCTGCATACCTTGATCTGCAACAAGCCACCGACATGAATTATCGGCAAAAAGTGCTAGCTTTTCATATGGCTTTACTCCTATAGCTCTTAGGCCTTCAGAGAAATTCAGGATCTCCTGCTCCAGCTGCAATTTTAAAGGGGAAAAGGATTAGAAAAGAAAGATTAAAACCCAAAATAGTTACATGTTTTTATGAACACCGGAATAGATAACCATCCCCCCGCCCCCCTTTTTTATAAATATATATCAATTGGAAACCTAAAATGCTGCACAAGCTCCTATAAGTTGAAAACTTGAATTGACAAACTGAAAAAAAAAAATATATATATATATATATATTTATATATATTAAACAACGAATTAAAAGCAATCAAATATCCATTGTTTAGATCATTTTAATGCTTTACCAAAAGCTTTCTGCTTTCTATCTTTCCCGTGGCTACCTGTTTTGTCTTCTTTTACATTTTCAAAAAAATGGTTTCAAAGCCCAAAGTTGTAGAACATTAAAAACATCAAGTTTTCAAAATCTTGATGCTGCCAGAGGAAAATTGGGACAATTGGTGTAGTTGAATTTTTTTCATGAATTTTCAACTGTAGTTTTTTGTCCACATGTCCTCTACCAAACTGGAAATTAAGTTTTTTTTTAGTGTATTATTTTTTAGAGATTCCATTTCAAGTTTATATATGGTTTTTACCCATTAATTTAAGATAGAAAATCTTGCTTGCAATATGATGTTGAGATTCAAGGGCTATATCTCTATAATTTAAGCATTGGCAACTTGAGTAATCAATATAAACTGCAACATTATATCTCCCACACTAGCTGGAAGAGGCCAACAGTTACCCTACATTGAGAGAGAGAGAGAGAGAGATTTCTAACATGCTTGAACTTAAAAGTTAAATCGGAGGCATCCATCCAGATTTTTTATGGCAGTAGGCCTCAACTTTATCGCTCTAACAGGTTTATTCATACATCCGGCATGAAAGTGTTAAGGGAGAGGTAATGGTATGCATCCTCAATTTAGATAGTTTGGCACTTCGTACTTTTTCTTCAAAACAGCTCCAATGGTGGAGATCATAATCCCATAATTTAAATGGTAATTTACCTTATATCATACAATCCTCAATACCTGACACCATTAGTATCCTAGGCATACCTAACAACAGAATTTGAATGGACAAACAACTAAAGGGCCAAAATGGAAGATGTTCAGTTCAGGTAGCTTAATTGATCCTAGAGTCCACTCATTCCTGTATTTAGAGCATGAACAACACCAAATTCTTTCCACGTCAATGACAACGGACCAACAGGGAGAGGGGAGACATCTTGGTGGAAACAAATATAAGAGGGGACTGAAGTTTAATTTCAGAATCAGGAGGAAAGTGCTTGTATTGTGCCAGGGGAGAGATAAGTGTCACCTACCTATTAGTAAATTATGATGACAAGGTTCTCCTTAAGAAGTGATATAAAGTTTAAACTATGTACATAGTCAAATAAAGCAATTCTTTTCGTGGTTTTACCAAAACTCAGGGAAAGCATATTATGAGTAATTACTCGGGAAAAAAAAATAATAATATATTATGATTTATGAGTAATTTTCCCATAAGCAAATGCAAAAAGGAAAAAACATAGCCATGTCCACCATCTAGAATCTAAATATCTGTTGAGTATGATATCTTGTACCCATGTCAAAGCACAACACAATCATGTTTATCTCTAAAGATTATAAGTTATCTAAAAACCAAGAAACGAACAATAATAGATAAGGGACAAGTGCAACAACAAAACCAAAAATATAATAATAATAATTAATTTGTTGTTGATGTATTATTTCAGCTTTTGGGGCCAAAAGTGATTCTACAGACTACTTACCCAATTTTTTTTTGATACATTTCAAGTGGGGGTGAGGGATTCAAACCTTGGACGTCTCCGTTGAAAACACCAAAAAGTGTAAGGTGACCTAAACTAAAGGTTATTGGCATTACTAATTACCCAATTTTTTAAAAAGAAAAAAAGGGAGGTTCTTTAAACACTTGTGGAATATAGAGACAATAAGAAACATCTAATAAGAACAAAGAATGAAGAAACATAGAAAAGTTCTGACCTGTCTGTAAGTAAATTTTGAGGATGGATTATGGTATGGATCGACCACTGCTACCCGATCAGCATATTTATCGGCTGAAGACCTCCAGATGTCAGGAACGGCTCTCCACTCATGACAGGGCAAGGCGCCATTAGCCGACAAGAATGAACTTTCCAGGAAAGGAGAGTACTTTCTTATCTGCATTTCCTCTGTCTTTAACACAACATAACACAAATAATTGTTAGTCCCTGTAGCCATGCTTCTTCAGTGTGTATCACAAACTTACCCTCCAGTTATTCTATGCTTTTCCAAGCTCACAAGAAGCTCCAAAAAATTTTAAAATTTTTTTGATTTCTTAACCAAAAAAAGAAAGAAAAGTACAAGAACATTGCTATAAGATCAGCAGTCCTGATACTTGTGAATTATCAACTAATAAGTAAGGCATTCAGGAGGAAGCAGGTTTTTGTTTGATAAATTAGCGATTGTTCCAAGCTTTTAGAAAATAGTAAATCTTAAATTATTTAATCTAACAATCCTCCCCTTTCACAGGAATCATCCACGCACACATGACATAGGAAAATCCAAATTTAACAGTGTCTTAGCAATTTACAAAGAAAATTATATATATATATATATATATATATATATATATATATATATAATATTGCAAAAGTAATAGCAGGCAGCAAAACAAGTGAATTCAAGCATAGAAACACCTTTTTTTTTTTTAAATAAAAAATAATTATAATTAAAAAAAAGAAGAAGGTTAATATAATAGAGCAGAGAGCGTTGAAGAATGAATACCTTGGATTGGCAAAAAAATCGGAATTGAGGTTTGGAAGAAAATGGGCGTCGGAGTCTAGCATACTTGATTTTGGTAGTTGTGAATTTTTTGTAATTGTAAGAGACTTGTTGTATTAAGTAGTTAATGTTGTTGTTGGAGGAGGTTGTGATTTGGCTAGAAGATGATGAAATTGGATGATTATGCTGCATAGCTCCAAACATGATGATGAATCTCTCTCTCTCTGTGTCTCTCTCTCTCGGAAGGAGGTTTGTTACAGAGAGAAAGAGTTAGTACCTTTGTAGAGTAAGAAATCGAAGTGCGATCTTGAAGTACCCGCCCGTGACCAAAACAAAAAAAATCTCCGAACTAATTTGAAAAAAAAAAAAAAAAAAAAAAAAAATTTAGGGCACTAGTTAATAATTTATTTAAATAAAATTTTTATAAAAAATAAAAAAATAATTTTTTTGATAATTTTTTTTCATTTTTATATAAAAGTGATATCAAAACTTTTTTAAAATGAATTATTAATGAGTACCTTGGCATCACCTTTTTCTTTTTTTAGTATGAACTTTAAAAATCTAAAGGTCGAATTTTATGTTTCTTATGTTCTTAACATGCATATTAAATTTCATTTAAATTGGATATTATTTACTATTTGATCAATTAATTTATTTTTTATATATAACTTTAGATTACAAAAACTTAAAATTATAACATTTAATTGATAGCATAGCATTTTTTTTTAGGAATGATGGTATAGCAATTGATTTTTTATTTTCTTAAAATTTTATAAACATTAAGGATGTAATAAGAACATGCAATCTAACGATTAAATTTTCAAAAAAAAAAAAACTCTCTCCATCTAAAGTAATCTTTTCATTCTGTTTTCTGTGAATTTCTTTCATATACAAATTTTGTTCTTTGCTAAAGCTAGGAGCCTGCACAGTCAAATTAATACTATCTGTCAGTTCAACAAATTAATACTAGCCTATTATTAATATATATACTAGCATACAGCTGTTTTTTTTTTTTTTTTTTTGGGGGGGGGGGGGGGGGGTAGAAATCATACGGCTGTTATAGTTTACCAAAGTACAGCTGTTATAACATAGTAATAATTGCTTCCTTAATTTTGTCGCATGTGGTAGGATTCCACGCTGTGTGAGTGAGACACTCGCATTATATATTTGTTATCAATTATTATTTATACAAGAAGCACTATGCTAGATTGGAAATAACTCTAAATTAGTCTAGTCCAAGAAAACATTTTATTTATTTTTATTGTTATTTTTTTTTTTAGAAAAGAAGAATTTATTAAAACAAAACAAATGAACTACAATCTAGAAAGAAGCAAGACTACTTGCCTAGACCTTGATAATAGACTCAAAACAAGGGGGACAACAGCCTATATCAAAAGGACCACATACATTATGATTGCGCGGCCATTTGGCCAAGACGTGGGCTACACCATTAGAATTTCTAAGAACCTAATTCATAGAAACGATTGTGAATTGGGAGAGTAGAAGGGACATGTCAGAGCAGGTATTGTAAATTTTCGATTATGAGCCCTGGCTTTGCAAGAGCCTAAACAACAACTTTGAAGTCGCTCTCAATGAAAATGAAATTAAAGACCAAGTTGGCAAATAGTTTTATGGCCCATTTTAAAGTTTCGGCTTTCGCTTGGGGAGGGAGGTTGGTGTTTACCTTCATGGAGCAAGCAAATATCAACTGCCCTCTCCAATATCTAGCCACAACAGCAATGGAAGAATAAAATGTGCTTAAAAGATGCATCTACATTGATTTTTACCATTGATCTTCTTGGCTCGGACAAGACACAAGGAGGGTTGAAAGAGGGAAAACTGAATTGTCTAGAAAGGTTGGATCTTGGATTCCCATGTTCTTTCGTTAGAGTGAAAATCTTTGCAAAGATATAATCGAGATTTGATGGGATGCCTTCAAACGTGAACTTGGTTCCAATTCTTCCATATCAAATCACAAACAATCGCCCCAAATAACAGGAAATCTTCTTGCTTCTCGTCAAATGGATCTAAATTAATTGTGAAGGAAAGAAGAAAGCCTCGTGTTATCCATTCTCAAACCCCATTGGCTATTATACCAAATTGCTTTTGCAAAAGGGCATAAAGCAAATAGATGAAGACAAAGTTCAACATCCGTCTTACACAAAGGGTCCGTTTGGATAGCACTTATTTTTGCTAAAACTGAAAACTTGTTGCTAAAAACACGGTAGTAAATAATTAGAAAAATGCGGATGAAGTAACTAAATGCGGGTACTGTAGCAGAGGTGAAAGTACTATAGCATATAAATACCAAATTTCAACTCTTTTTTTCCTTTCCTTCTCTATTCACTCCTCACTCGTACCCTTGCTAACACATGTGCCAAGAGAGTTCCACACCCACCAGAGTTCCACATCTACTTCGGTCTGACGCCGGCGAAGAGCTCCGGTGAGAAATCCACGAGGAAGACAACTCCAGTTCGACGTCGGCGTGTACTCTTCCTTCAGAACAGGGATATCACATCAGAACAGGGATCACACAACTCATAGCCTACACCTACCTGCCCCATTCCTTCTTCCCCACAATCCCAAAGAATTCTTAGGTGTCAAGATCAAGCTAATCCAAAGGAAATTTATACTTTGTTAGCTGACATTTTTTTTTTCTTTTGGTAACATCCAGATGAAATTTGTGGGTCAGATTGGCCTAATCTGGGTTCTGATTCATAGATGTTACTGTTAGATGAGTTTTTATTTTTTTGGTATGTGTTTATTCTTAATTTTGATTTTCTATCTCTTTATTTTGGATGATTTTATAGATTCTGTTTAATTTTTGATGGTATATGTTTGGATGCAAGCGATTTATGGTTGAAAGTTGAAACCTTTTGCCCTTGATGTATATAATTTGTTTTGCAAAAAGAGGGTTTGGGTTTTGGATCTTCATTTTTTTTTTAATTATTTGCTGTAAATTTTTAACAAACGTAGGAGAAGAGAAGGGAAGCCTTCTCTTTCAATTTTTTGGTTTTAGTTTTGCGCTTGAAAGCTGGGTTCATGAGACTACCTTTGTGAAAATGGAAATTATGGGATCTAGATTTGTTGTATGAATATGATTTGTAGGAAGTCAAGGGATTATTTCTTTTGGGTTATGGACAAGGTATAAATTTAGCCTCTCTATTTCATCTTTTCTTTAATGCAAAGATTCTAATGTTTTCGTTAATATGGTGGCCTCTTTTGTTAATTCAGGTACTATGTGCTGACTGGTGGAAAGGTGACAGCGTAATTAGTGGTGGTGCTAACTCAAAGCTCTACATTTCTTCCGGAATTTCTGTGCTGTGAGGTAAAAGCTGTTATTCATACTGCGATAATTGAATTATGGACTTATAATTGTAAAAGACATTCTTTTCCAAGCCAGTGTATTCTGATATTGTCTGCTCTCTCCACTCTTCACACCTTCCTCTTCCAGTGTCAGTCTCATCTCCACTGCAGCGATAATCTGATGTGGTCCAGTCAGTGCAAAGTTCAGTACTTGCATTAAAAGGAAAAAAAAAAAAAAGTAGATAGGAATTTAATCAATCATCGAGAGTATGAATCACATGGATAAGCCGGAGAACATAGGGTTGCCCAGGGTTAAAGAGGCAAGGCTTTATATCTAAACATTCAAATTGACAGTACTCAAGGATTGTCTTACATATAGTTGCTTTAATGTTGGGGCTTCATAATTTTTGAACTATTTGTTTTCGTTTGTTGCTTGAGTTGTTCTAACTTGATTATATATATTGTTGAGAAGAAAAAAGAAATGTGCAAGATCTAAATTTTCATCAACTAATGATTACATGTGGCGGATCTTGGCTACTTTGTTTAGGATACATATAGTCGACCTAGAAATTTTTAGATGGCATGGTTGTTGTTGTTGTTTCCTGATGGTGGGTTATTAAAATCTAAAAAATATTCAGAATGATAATTGCACTAGTATCCACGAAATGGAAATGGAATTCATTGAGTATTTTGTTTGGTTCTAGTTATTATCCATAGGTAGGTGTTTTGGTAGAAACATCTTTGCTGAAATGATTACTTTCCTGCTGTGTCAAGGAATTGTTTATGGTGCATGCAAAAATGAGCCAATTGTATTAATTATTTTCATATGGTGCAGGAAATTAGTGATTTGTCTTATGGTTTTTCTGCTGCTTTTCTAATGTCATCCATGCTCATTTTAACTTTCTTGTGCAATGGCTTTCATTGACATGAGTCGTCCACATGACTTACCCCATCCCTTCTTCCACCTATTCAGTGTGAATTTGCTCGATATATGCAATGCTTTTAGCTCTGAAATCTCAAGGTTGAACCAGGGCCATCTCTTGCTTCAATGTGTGCTGCACAATTTGGATTCCAGCTCTTCAAAGCAATTTATCAAGGCTCGATCTTCACTTGATGCATGGAGACAGCATATTAGTTCAAAGAACCCTATAGTTGAAAATTGTTCCACCATTTTGAACTCAGCCAAATGGATGGTTTTAATGCGTGCTATGTATGGGGTTATGGTGGAGACAGTATTTATCTGCAGTGTCTTTGCTTCAGCCTTCTATGGTTCTACAAGAAAGTTGTTTGATTTGAATGTTGATGACAAATATATGTGGGCTCAAGCTTTTACCGGTTTGCAAATTAGCATTAATAGCGATATTAAAAATTTATATTCAAGTGGAAGATTTACAAATTTGAAAGAGCTCGAAGCAGTTGATACGAGTGTAAAAAAATTGTATCACATGATCCAAGCTTCTAGTTGGACCCTATTGAAGTGGAAGCATTCCAGAATTCCGTTTTAGATTCGGCAAGGAGAGCAAAGGGACTTTCACAGGGACTAGATCTTTTTACAAAGGAAGTTGATGGCTTTTTTCATGTAGTTTTAACTGGGCATGATGCTTGCTGTGTAATGTTTAAGAGAGTGGTACTGTCTCTAACCCAAAGTTAGGTTGCAAAGTAGTAGAAAGAGTACAATCTTAATTATTGGGGGTAGCTAAAATTTGTTTGGGGTTTGATGTAGATTCTTTTGTATTTGATATTATTCTGTTGATTCTTTTGTATTTGATATTATTCTTGCTAAATGGCACTTAAATAAATCACATTTGTGAATTATGTCATTTATTTTGATTATTTTACAATCTATTTGAAGAAAAACTATTTGTTTTTGCCTTTATTATGCAAATTTATTTTCCAAGTCATTGGAAATCTGTTTTGAGTGTTCAATAAATCTTTTAACACTAAAGTATCATATATTTTCTTCAGAGCAGTCTAGTATAAAAGTGATAATTGGCCTTAATTCTACTTGTGAAAATAAACATTTTATGGCAAGAACAAAACATTCTTGTGTGAATTTAGATATGCCTATCAAGTGTCCTGAAAGTTTCTAAGATACAGATTTAACACTTGAACCTTATGCTTCACAACATAACAAATCCACGAGTTAATGTGAGATGTATCAAGTTTGTCACAACCCTCAGTTTTGCTTACCAACAATACAACAACAAATGCATTTACATTATTGAATGACAATTGAACCATCAGTTATGGTCCTCACAAAAATCAGTTATTGTCCGCACATATCGATGTTGTGATATCAATACGAGCTTGTTTCATCTTAGGTTCGTCCAAGATTGAGATTGCTTTTGCCACGGCATTGTAATGACCTCTTTCACTACATCCAGATGTGCCCCCTATAGATCTGGAACATTCAGCGTCATTATTTATCTCATGTGCTCTAACGAAATTGTGAAGAGTCATTGTAGCAACAATGATCAAGTTTTGAGTGCCTAACTTAAAGGATGGCATCTTTCTCAAAATTTTCCATTTGTTCTTCCAAACTCCAAAAGTTTGTTCTATGACCGAACGGAGTGATGAATGGAGATAATTAAATCTCTCCTCTGGACGATGCAGCACTTTAGAAGGTCGAAATTCTCCAATGTGGTACCTCTCCCCCTTATATGGTGCAAGGAACCCTTTCCTCATAGGGTATCCAGAATCAACCAAATAATACTTTCCTGCAAATGAACACGTTTATTACATTAGCATTTTCACTACATTAATACATACTTTAATACTGTAATTAGACTGCTTATTTACAAATCAGCTGGAGCTTTTGGGAAGTTGTAACTCTCATTATTGAGGCAACTAAAAAAAATCCTCGTGTCATGCACTGATTTCCCATCCAACACATGCGGATGTAAATTTCATGTCAAAGTCGCATGCACACATGCAATTTGTTGTGGTGGTCCCCTTCCTGCCATAGTACGGGAGCTGCTCATCATCTGGTATGACCACAGGACGTGGACCCCATCAATCGCACCAATGCAACCCTAATCATTGCCATAAAAATACCATGTGAAATGAAATACGTGGTATGACCATAAAAATAATTTGAATAAAATCAAGTCAAGATACCAAATTCACAAAGTACCTTGAAATGTGGCCAATATTGATCTGAATGCTGAATATGTTCTGGCACATCTCGAAATGTACGATTAGCAGGCTTTATAATGTCCGGTGCCATAACAGTGGCTAACAATTTAACTACTGTGCCCATATGTCAATGCAGTGTCTCATCTGAGTGCTGAAATCTTTCCTTCACCATTTTGTTACCATGAGCACGACCAAGTACCATCAATGTCATTGCCAGAGACTCTTTCATGCCAACTCTTCTGGTATCGTCATATCCATACTGGCGCAGTGTATTACACAATTGTCCAAATACATAGCTTGATATTCTAAAATTTCTTCGACATTTCTTCTCTCCAGTTAATATATATTGTACCCATTCTAAGCCTGTTTGTATATTCGTATGCAATGGTACTTTGGTCATATAGGTCTCCACGTAAGCTAGACATGCACACCCGCCTAGATATGCTGCGAGTACAAGGTCGTCGCTTAGGTTGAAGTCTGCGTCCCTGCACAAGTTGTTAAATTTTATTGAACCTTTATTAGTAATAGGCTCAAACTATGGTCGTACCAATAAATTCACAATCCTAAGCATATGCTTTCACGATTTCATCCAAGATTTCTCAAAATTATAGATTCACATCTAGAGGGGAAAGTATACAAACTCACTGGTGCTGGGAATCAGATGAGTTGTTTAGCAAATTCATCCTTTTGTATACCTTGACACTGCTTTACAGCAATTGAACAATGATCTAAAAGATATTGAGCTTAAAATTTAGAGCCTCGAAATCTATATACCAAAGATTAAAGTAAAAAACAAAAAATAGAGAGAGATTACAGTTTTATGTAACAATTTCAAAGTAATGTCTTAGCTTAAATTCGATGACTAAAAAAGGGAGAAAAATTTAGCAACATAACGAAATAAGTGTTTATCCAATTTTCAACTAAGTTACACATCTTATTCAAATAGTCATTGCTATTATTTGCCATTAATCCCACTGGGTATTGAGTATTGATAGCCCCACTTCCTAAAACACTCCCTACAAAACTCTATCTCTTACTTCTACAAGACCAAGACCCATTTATAGGCAAAATTGTGTACAGCTTATCCATGAAACACTAAAGCAAGATGCACAATTCCATGAAACTTGTCATATCTGTAACGAAATTAATCTTTGATTGGCCATTTACAGTATAACTTCATGCACAAAAAGACCATTATCACCAGCTAGTCAAATCAAGGCTTGTAATGATCTTCAGAAATTCAAAACTTTGATGTTTGGAAGAAAAATGGTCAGGTATTACAGTATGTTACAAACTAAGTAGTAAGATGTGACAAGTAGTAAGATCTGCATCCTTTTTTCCCCCACACATATGAATCTTTTTTATTTCTAAGCACTTGTTTTGTGTAAGTTGGGTTAGTATTGGACTAATAGGTTTTTGTAGGTTTGTTTTCAGTTAGGAAAAGGGGTCATCTATTAATCATATTAATATTTTAATATTAAAATAAAAATTTTAAATTAACAGTAGTTGTGTTCTTTTAACATCTTTTTGTATGTCACACTAACCTTTTTCTCAACACCCTCTTTCATCACTATGATTCATCATCATTCATGTTTTTGCACAAGTGGTTAAATTGATATTTATCTTTATCGAAGCTATCATGGGTAATATTCACAATTCTTACTTGGAGAGATGATTTTTTTTTTCCTTTTTCTTACTTGGAGTGAAGAATTAATGCAGAATAGTACAGAGCTAACACAAATCTTCCATTTATTTTTTTCCCTATTTCAGGTGGGAACACACTCAAATCTGGCTCAAAAAACTCATAAATTATGCACCTAAAAAATGGCAGGTATGATGTCATTCCCAAAGTCATAATCTTAACATCGGAGAAGCAATGTGCATGTTGTTCTAGGCTGTGAGTGCAGTACTATCAGTCCTACCATCAAAAGTTGATCACCTAACCTAAAACTGCAAAGATGAAAATTATCCTAACTACTTTTCTTAAAAGGCCCATATTCCAATTCAGTTAGTTCTACCATACAACCATTAACTACTAATAGCAAAGCAATACAACAAGTTTTGACACTACCAATCTCGGATCAGATGAACAACTCACAAAACCAACTTAGTGCTACCCTTCCACACGATCATGAATATGCGACTATTAGCAGATATTAGATGAATCAAAGGGTGAATTCAATTAAGCGTAAACTAGGCAAATGAAAAATCTAAGTGTTAAATTTTAGCTACTTTGTCACTTTGAATTTCTGATATTCTTTATATAGACTCTGAGATAACTAACACCATGTAGGAAGTCATAAATTACTCTAGGTCTCACCGGGTGAACCACTGCTAAACCACATTTAGAATATGAGAACAACTTCATGATACCAAAATCTTGTTCAGTGCAAAAGGTAACTGTCTAAGAATAAAAAGTTCTGCATCTAGGAAATTGCATGTTGGAAAGTAGGAATGGATGAATAAGCCACAGGATAATCAGCAAAAAAGAAAAAACACCAAACCTGACAGAAAAAAGAAATTAAGAAAAGAAAATTTAATTAGACTAGCAATACAAAAGGTATATGGAAGAAACTAACTTATTGGCTAATAAGAACATGTAAACACAATTAAAAAAAAATGATTTATGCCTTATGGGAAATCTCATAGCTGTACTTATCAAAGTCTTAAACTTGTAGTTCCCAATTTTGCAGCAGGTGCATCAGCTGCCACACTGGTGTAGCCCAGGTTGCAACACTGTGCAGCAGACAGTGCACTAAGGCAGCACCAGCAAGTGCATCAGCTGCTATACTGATGCAACTCAGTGCAGCAGATAGTGCACCAGGGCAGTATTAATGTGTGCCAGATCAAACAAGACATTTTGATGATGTTACTATTGGGATTAGTGCCATAGAATCCTATTGTATGATGTTATGTATGATATTATGTATAATATTATGTTTGACACGATGTATGACTTAATATTGTAATTAATAAAGTTGTTTTATTATTATCTAAAATAATGGTAACATGAATATTCGGACATTATCATATAGTCCATGAGATGCATAGTATGTGATTTAGTTACAGAAGATATAAGTCACAAGTTCTTTGTAAAATCAAAATTTTAGTTTGTAGTCGGTGATGAAAATTGGGCATTTCATCTGTGAAGACTATAGCATATCAATTAAGATGATTTGTCTTGATCATGGAAGTGGAAACTTCTAGTTGATATGTTGATATGTTTTAAGAGTTAAGATATATTGAACTGAACCGCTGTGAGATTTATATTTCTCTTAATGACTGTCAATTGAATAATAAATCTCACGACTTATATTTACATGAACTCTTAATCCTGAGAGAATAATGGACCTGATCATGAAGTGTTGGTTGCTTTGATATATCAGGAGTGAGATCTAAAGTAACGGTCAAACCTCAGTATATTGGGCAACCACATTTAGTGTTGATGGAATATATATTCTCAAGATGGAATTCATAGTCTCTTAATGGAGATGTAAAATATTCTCTTGAGATAAGTTTAATGGGTTCAGTTATTCAGAGAGTTAGGCCTAACCACTTTAGTAAGAAATTACTAAAGTATATATTTATGAAATTGGATTTCATAAATATATGGTGAATAACTTAAAAGGATTAAACCGGGTATTCAAGGATTAAGATATAGTAATGTTCAAAGTGACAATCTATATTCATGACTTTGAATTACTACGAATATTTTATGAAGAGGTTGTATGTATAATAAAGTCTTGAGATATAATTTATTAATAAGGCCTAGAGTGCAATTATATTTTTATAGTGATATTAAATATAATTAATGGTAACTTTGGACTTGTCAAATGTTGACAGAAAAGCCCAAACCCCATTAAAGCTAGTGTCTTATTGGTCCATTTTGGTCCCACTCCAAGCCACATATTAAAACCCAATTGGAAATGGTCAAAAGGCTAACCCATTAGACAATCAGTTATTAGGAAAGAAACATACAGAATTTTATAACACACAACAAGTTTATGAAATGGTATGTATATATGAGTGAAACCACTCAATTACTCTCCCTTGAAAACTGATTGAGAGACCACACATCTTGGGCGTTAGTGGAATTGGAGTGAAGATTGAAAGTGTTCCTGAGAACTTCCGATCTTTGGTTTTGAAATTCACTGCACCAAGGTACACTATCTTGTTCTATATTTTGAAACTTACATAAAGCATGTTATCAATTCTGAATGAAATAGATCCGTTATTTTTCCGCTGCGTACATAATTATTTCCAACAATTGGTATCAGAGCAGTCTTCATTTTCAAATCTGTATAATATGTTTAGTGAGTTTTAGAATTAGAGAAAACTATTTTCATAGTTGTGAAAATTCTGCAGTCATTTTTCTGCATATTATAGTTTTTGAAACTATTGTTTGATTAAAACTGATTTTGATGTTATGATGTTGTTTGAGTTTGATTTTGACCATGTAAAATTGAATTTTAACACTTTAACATCAATGAAATTCAAGTTTTAATCTTAATCTCATCGTTTTTGATGATTAAAAATGTGTTTTGTTCATTAGAAACGTAAAAAACGATTAAACAGAAAAACGGCTATTTCTAGGTTTTTTCGCGGCTAGCGAGTCGCGAGATAAGTTGCCAGTGAGCCGCCAAATTTTCTGGATGAATCTCGTGACTGGGCAAGTTGCCAGTGAGTCACCAAAACTCACGACTGGTTCTGGCGACTGGGCAGTCAGGAAAACCAGTCGCCAAAAATTCTGACACTTGTTTATTACATGTATAGAGTGCAAGGCTATGTGTAATTAGTTTATATATGCATTAAACAATTAAAAATCTTTCTTTTAAAATATCTAGTGGGAGAGAGATACAAGGGTTGGATCTCACGGCCTCCATTATCAGTTCATAGTAGTGTGAGGTAAGCACCTCGTCTTGGCGTATATGCCTCGCGATCCCAAAGGAGGGTGTTTTGTTTTATGGTATTACAAGTTTAAACACCATAAAGGGAGATGAAATATGGCTACACATGATTCTAGATAATGATGTACACTAAACTAAGTGTAATGTTAACCTTCCAAAGGAGCTATGTTATTATTACTTAGAGGCTAAAGGTAATGTAGCATATTATTAGTGTTTGATAAGAGTTATCATGATAGCACTAATAATGAGAATAGTTCTCAATCAATTAATGTGTTTATAATAAACTTGCTACCAAGGAATTATAGACATGGATTGAGTTGTCGTTGCATATATTATTTTATGGTTTTATTAAGGTTTTATATTATATGTTTATATGCTAAATAGATAATGTCCAGTTTACTTATTATATTCATGTTTATTATTTTCAGATTTGTTCATGACATCATTTAGCCCACTTGTTACTATTCTTAATCAAAACAAACTAACTGGATCCAACTATGTTGACTAGAAAAGAAATTTGGATATAGTTCTCATTGCTGAAGAGCACAAATATGTGCTTACTAAACCATGTCCTAGTTTTCCTTCATTAGATGCCCCTTTTGAGAAAAAAACAACGATATGATCGTTGGCAGAAATCTAATGAGATGGCCAAGTGCTACATCCTAGCATCCATCTCAAATGTTTTACAGCATCAAATGCAGGATGTAGAACTAGTTTTGGACATTATGCTAAGTCTGAAGAAGATGTTTGGTAAGCCGTTCTGCAAGGCAAGAAACCATGAGGCAAGAAACCATGAGGCAAATTTATAATACCAAAATGGTTGAAGGTAGTTCAGTGATGGAGTATTGTCTTACAATGATTTCCAATCTGAGTACATTAGAGGTTTTAGGTGCCGATATTGATGGAGAATCCCAGGTGGATATGATACTCTAGTCACTACCGAAATCATTTAAGGAATTTGGACTCAATTATAATATGAACAAAAAGATTTACTCTTTGTCTGAATTAATTAATGAGTTGGTAGCGGCGGAAGGCATCCTTGGTACTTCTAGTGTTGAAGTCAATGTGGGTGAAGCTTCTACTTCTCAACCTAAGTCGAAAGGCAAGGGTAAGAAGAAGAAGAAGAAGGAATTCACCAAGCGGTAAACAAATTACCTTAGGGATTGCTGACAAAGGAAAGAAGCTCAAAGGAAAGAAGTTCAAAGGAAAATGTTTCCATTGTGGTGAGAAAGGGCATTGGAAGAGGAATTGTTCAAAATTCAAGGCTGCCAAAAATAAGGGTATGAATAGTTCATTCCTCCTTGAAATATGTTTGGTACAAAATCCCACAGATTTCTGGTGTGTGGATTCAGGTTGTACTAATCATATCTACAATTCTTTGCAGGAGTTCCAAGAGGCTAGAAAACTTAACGTAGGAGTATTATTTATTACTTTGGTTGATGAGAGCAGGATTCTAGTTGTAGCTGTTGGTGTTTATAATTTATGTTTTGAGTCTAGAGTTTTAATATTGGAAGACTGTCTATATGTACCAAATGTTCATAGGAATTTAATTTCTGCAACTTATTTAGGTAAATATGGATATTGTGTTATCCTTAAAGACAATGTTGTAATAAAGAAGGGTAAAATATTTATTTGTTCTGCCAATATTATGGATGATCTTTATATTTTAACTCTTGATAAGCATGAATTATATAATTCTGAATTAGATAATAACTCTCATATAAAATTATTAAAGAGAAAGTTTCCTTCTACTAATGATGCATATCTTTGACACTTGCGTTTGGGTCATATTAATCCAAATAGAATTCAAAGACTGATCAAAGATGGACTCCTAGAGCCATTGGACTTTGATGAATTTCCAGTTTGTGAATCTTGTTTGGAGAGCAAAATGACCAAACGACCTTTTAATGTAAAAGGTAGAAGAGCCCAAGAGTTGCTTGAATTAGTTCATATGGATGTTTGTGGTTCTATGTCAACCCAAGCAAAAGGAGGTTATGAGTACTTCATCACTTTTACCGATGATTACTCAAGATATGGTTATGTGTACCTAATGAGACGAAAGCCCGAAACCTTTGAAAAGTTCAAAGAGTTTAGGGCTGAAGTTGAGAATCAATTAGGTAAATACATAAAAGCCATTCGATCTAATCGTGGTGGCGAATATCTTCTTGGGGATTTCAAAGATTACTTAACTCAAAATGGGATCATATCCCAATTAACTGCACCTGGAACTCCCCAACAGAATGGTGTAGTAAAAAAAATGAATAGGACTTTTTTAGAAATGGTTAGGTCCATAATGAGTTACTCAACTTTACCAGTTTCTTTTTGGGGATATGCACTAAAAACTTCAATGCATATTTTGAATTTAGTTCCATTAAAATCTGTTCCCAACACACCTAAGGAATTATGGAGTGGGCGTAAGCCTAGTATGAAATCTCTCCACATTTGGGAATGTCCAGCACATGTGTTGAAAAAGAAGTCTGATAAGTTGGAATTTAAAACCAAAGTATGCATGTTTTTAGGGTATTCAAAAGAAACAAAGGGTTATTTATTCTATAATCATAAAGATAACAAAGTCTTTGTTAGCACACATGCTAAATTTTTGGAAGATGATTATATGAATAATTTTGATCCTAGAAATAAAGTTGTTTTAGCTGAAATGAATGAACCTATAGTTGAACAACCAATAGATGAAACTAGGGATGATGTGTTTGTATTGGATACACCACAAGATACTACTCATGAGATGTCTAGTACATCGGTGCCTCGTCGTAGTGAGAGGAATGTTAGGCCACCTATAAGGTTTATAGGTTTGGGAGAAACTCATGAAGCTATCTCAGAAGAGGCCGAAACCGATCCTTACACTTACGAAGAAGCAATGAATGATATAGATGCACATCATTGGCTTAAAGCTATGAAATCTGAATTAGATTCCATGTATTCCAATCAAGTTTGGGATTTTGTAAGGGCGTTTAACGACATTAAACCTGTTGGTTGCGAATGGATTTACAAGAGAAAGAGAGGGATAGATGGAAATGTTGAAACCTTTAAAGCAAAGCTAGTAACGAAAGGGTACACACAAAAAGAAGGTATTGATTATGAAGAAACATTTTCACCAGTAGCAATGCTTAAATCTATTAGAATTCTCTTATCCATTACTGCTCATTATGATTATGAGATTTGGTAAATGGATGTCAAGACTGCTTTTCTAAATGACAATCTTGAAGAAGAAATCTATATAATGCAACCGGAAGGTTTCATAGATAAGAACCAAGAGCATATGGTATGCAAATTGAAAAGGTCTATTTACGGACTTAAGCAAGCATCTAGATCATGGAACATCAGATTTGATCAAGCAATCAAATCATTTAGTTTTGAACAAAATCTTGATGAACCATGTATGTACAAAAGACATCAAGATAAAGTAGTAATATTCTTAGTACTTTATGTAGATGATATTCTACTAATTGGAAATGATGTAGAGGTAATGTCATCTGTAAAGGTTTGGTTGTTAAGTCAATTTGATATGAAGGACTTGAGTGAGGCTAACTTTATTCTAGGTATCAAGCTTTGGTGAGATCGCAAGAATAAGATGTTAGGCTTATCACAAGCTGGATATATAGATAAGGTTTTAGAACGGTTTAGCATGCAAAACTCCAAAAAATGATTACTTCCTTTTAGACATGGAGTTCCTTTGTCTGATGACCAAAGGCCTAAGACTTAAGAGGAAGTAGATATAATGAAATAAGTTCCTTATGCTTCTGCAGTAGGAAGTCTCATGTATGCCATGCTTTGTAGTAGTAGGCCAGATATTTGTTATTCAGTTGGCATAGTCAGCCGATATCAATCAAATCCAGGACCAAAACATTGGCAAGCTGTAAAGCATATTCTCAGAGAACGAGAGGTTATATGCTTGTTTACCGTTGTGAGAATTTGATTCCCATTGGTTATATAGATTCAGATTTTCAATCGGATCTAGATTTTAGAAAGTTCACATCAGGATGTGTTTTCACCTTGGGAGGTGGAGCCATAACTTGGAGGAGTGTCAAGCAATCTTGTATTGCGGACTCCACCATGGAAGCAGTATATGTTGCTACTTGTGAAGTAGCAAAAAAAGCTGTATGGCTCAAGAAATTCCTTTCTGATCTTGGTGTAATAAGAATGGAATAAGTTCCCATCACATTGTTTTGCGACAATAGTGGCACCAAGGAATCACAAGTAAGGAAAGCACATTGAGAGAAAGTACCACATTATTAGAGATATTATAACTCGTGGAGATGTGGTGGTAGTAAAGATTGAAAATGCAAATAATCTAGCAGATCTCTTTACCAAAGTCTTGCCTTAAAGGACCTTCGAGTCGCATTTGGAGAGAATGAGAGTTAGATTAGTACACAATAGTCTTTAGGGCAAGTGGGAGATTATTGGGATTAGTACCCTAGAATCCTATTGTATGATGTTATGTATGATATTATGTTTGACACGATATATGACTTCATATTGTAATTAATAAAGTTATTTTATTATTATCTAAAATAATGGTAACATGAATATTCGGACATTATAATATAGTCCATGAGATGCATAATATGTGATTTATGTGATTTAGTCACATAAAATATAAGTCACAAGTTCTTTGGAAACTCAGAATTTTAGTTCGTAGTCGGTGATGAAAATTGTACATTTCATCTGCGAAAACTATAACATATCAACTAAGATGATTTGTTTTGGTCATGAAAGTGGAGACTTCTAGTTGATATATTGATATGTTTTAAGAGTTAAGACATATTGAACTGGACCGCTGTGAGATTTATTATTCTCCTAACGACTGTCAATTGAATAATAAATCTCACGACTTATATTTACATGAACTCTTAATCTTGAGAGAATAATGGACTTAATCATGAAGTATTGGTTGCTTTGATATATCAGAAGTGAGATCTAAAGTAACAGTCAAAACCTCAGTATGTTGAGCAACCACATTTAGTATTGATGGAACATATATTCTCAAGATGGAATTTATAGTCTCTTAATGGAGATGTAAAATATTCCCTTGAGATAAATTTAATGGGTTCAGTTATTCAGAGAGTTAGGTCTAACCACTTTGGTAAGAAATTACTAAAGTATATATTTATGAAATTGGATTTCATAAAATATATGGTGAATAACTTAAAAGGATTAAATCGGGTACTCAAGAATTAAGATGTAGTAATCTTCAAAGTGACAGTCTATATTCATGACTTTGAATTATTACGAATATTTTATGAAGTGGTTGTATGTATAATAAAGTTTTGGGATATAATTTATTAATAAGGCCTAAAGTGCAATTATATTTTTATAGTGGTATTAAATATAATTAATAGTAACTTTGGACTTGTCAAGAGTTAATAGAAAAGCCCAAGACCCATTGGAGCTAGTGTCTTATTGGTCCCTTTTAGTCCCACTCCAAGCCACGTACTAAAACCCAATTGGAAAGACCTAAAAGGCTAGCCTAATTAGATAATCAGTTATTAGGAGAGAAACATACAAAATTTTATAACACACAATAAGTTTGTGATATGGTGTGTATGTATGAGTGAAGCTACTCAATTAGTCTCCCTTGGAAACTGATTGAGAGACATCACATATTGGGCGTTAGTGGAATTGGAGTGAAGATTAAAAGTGTTCCTGAGAACTTCTGATCTTTGGTTTTGAAATTCACTGCACCAAGGTACACTCTCTTGTTCTATATTCTGAAACTTACATAAAGCATGTTATCAATTCTGAATGAAGTAGGTCCGTTATTTTTCCACTGCGTACATAATTATTTCCAACAGTTACAGTAGGTGCCAAAGCAACAAGTATGAAGATTAAAGAGTTGAGCGATTGTTTAGCAACTGAATCTAGTATTGCACAATTGAAGAGAATGAAGAATTGTACAGTTCATTTTCCCCTGAAAAATTTTTAATGCAGCAACCAATGCATTAAGAGCAAGAAAAGTTGACTTCTTGAATATTAGCTGTAAAAATAATTGAGTAAGAATAGTGTTGTGTGTTCAATGTCAGTGAATAATCTCTATAAACAAGTTAACCACAAATTTCTTATCTAACTCCTAAACAAAAAATGTGCAGCAAGACATACTTGTTGCATCAATATCCCTAAAGACTTAGACTCAATCATGTTGGTGGCATTTTTGTGTCCATGATCTTCTTCACCACGTCAGAACTATGACCCATGCTACTGTCTAGCAATCCAATAAATGTCACACAAGTATAACATGCAATTCAGAAATTATACACTAGAGATTTATTTAACATGCTACTTTGTTTTGGTTTTGGAAATGCATTGTGACAAATTCTCATGATTAACAACTATAACATGGTCAGCTCATCTTTTCTGATTTTTTTTTTTTTGGCTAATAAGTGAAACCAGTGGCTTTTCTCATATTTTATTACTTACCTTGTTTTCCTACATCTTCCTTACTTCAAAACCATAGCAGCACAATATTCAAAAATGAAATCATCAATAATTAGCCTCTTATATCAATCTTACATGACTAATAATGTCAGACCACATGTGAGTGGGTTAAGATAGCATTAAAAGGGCACAAATCAATGTGAGGAATGTAAGACATGCAAGCTATAAGCCCACCACCATAGATGTAAATGTGGAACAAACTTTAATATTTTAAATTATGAAGAAGAACCAAATCACAAGGTCAAATAGAATAATACTTGGTTGTATCAGTGTCCTCAACAAGGAGTTGTACAGCACGTTTAACCAGTTGCTTTTTGACTCCTGCAAGATTCAGATGATGTTACCATGAATCCAATAATTTGATTAAAATCCAGTTAGCATAGCCAATTGACTATAAAAATCAAATGTAGGAAATGCTAGATTATAAAGGCAAAATGACACCAATGGTAGAAAACACCATTGGCTGCAAAGTAAGGAAAAAACAACCATCATCAAATTTTACCACAAATAACAGTGCATAACCATCAAAAATACAAAAAAGTCAGATAAAAGAAGCATTGGACAAACATATATAAGTATAGCTCAAACACATAGGAGTGATGAGCATTGTCTTACATACACACCCATAACAAGCATTAGTTTCTACCAATAAAAAAAGAAAAGAAAAATAATAGTGCAACAGGTACAACACTGACAGTTCGATTACTAAACCAAGCTTACACAACCCTATCGAGACAATCTATTGTTCCTTCACTACGTCATTGATATTTAGGGTGCCTTTTTGGTACTCTTTTTCTAGCCACTTCAGTTGGACATCTTTGTTATCGGAAATTGCTTCAAACATGTGCCTAGCCTGCTCTTTTTCCATGAAGTAGATGGTGCTAAACATATGAAGGTAATGACCCGAGTACACCCTGGGAAGACTCAACACCATGTCTAAAATTGCTTTAACTTGAGCAGTTACTGTGGGAGCAGATGGTGTACGAGCACTTAGACTAGATCTTTCAACAAGAACATTTAAGATGCTCTTCAAAGAGTCTGATATCTCTTGCGCAGCTGAACGTTGTTTTTTTTGGTTTCTTGGAAATTGGCTTGAAAATGTGGACACTGGTTGCCAAGCCTTTCCCCTTATTCACTGCTGGTCCTGCCCTTGACGATGATGGACCTTCAACCTCCATTGCGTCAACATTCACAACGGGTTCACATTGGGGGTCAACAAATTCTACGCTATCAGCGGAGTCCTCAGACCCTTTGTTGGTTTCCGTTGGTATTGGACCACTCGTGTAGAATGCATTTCTCCTCGTTGCAACCATTCCTCCAAACATGATGTTCAATAAGTCACAATTCAGCAAACCATACATTTTAAAGGTTTTTAAATCGGGACATGCCTACATGTGGACAACCAGTAGTTAGAACACAAGAATATAGTTTTAGATAGTAAAGTTTTTCACAATTATATATTTATTGATCAGAACTAACCATAATCTTTCGGTTCCACCATTCATCAGGTGTGTCAAACATCCCAGTTCCAGCATCATAACCCAACCCAGTCTCATTGTCCATACATTTGTTATAAGTCTTCCACCTTTTTCTCAGATTATCCCATTTGTTTTTAATCTGCTTCCAAGTCACCACTTTTTCCATCTCACCCAACTGTCGAATCACTTCATTCACCCCAATTTTGGACAAAAATTCAGTGGCCTTCCTCTGGCCGTCCATGAATTGCACAGCACAGAACCGACAAAAAGCTTCTAGTTCCTTAGGGTCTTTCCAGTTAGCTCTTTCATCTTTACCACCATCGTCCATCGATTTCTTCTGCTTAACCATTTTTGCTACAACTTCCTATACTCATATTGAGGCATTTCAACAAACAGTTTAGGTGCATATCAATAATCAGTTAGGCATGCCCACATGATAAATGCAAAGTAGACTCACATATATCCAAATACAACAGAGAACCAATGGCATTACACGAAGGATCAAGAAACCCACATACTACACTCATGGAAAACACAACAGAGAACCACACACAGATGTTGTTGAACACAAAAAAACCACACGCAAATGTTGAATACAAGAAACCACAGATTGATGAAGTCTCATGGAAAAGCACAGATGAGAGAGCATGAAAGATAAAATCACTTACCTGTGAATGCAGACACCTACAGTGGCGGCAACGATGTCCCAAGCGGAAAGAAGCTTGTGAGCTTGGGCGTTTGTTGAACAGAGGGGATCTTTTCTGTAAATTCCATGTAATGGGTTTGCGTTCATCAACTGCTGTGCTCTGTTTTGATAGCTTCGTGGTTGGTGGGTAGGTGCAAGACATTGAAGATGATTCGGACAGAGCATTAAAGGGGATTGAAGGCATTTTGCCACGGTAGTTGGAAAGAAAAATCAGAAAGCTTGAGGAGATTGGAATTAGCCGTTGAGAGGCAACGCGCCGTTTTGATCAGAGATGATTTTTAGCTTCTGTGATGAACAGTACGCGCAAGGGTTCCCAAATCAGCTAAATCCATGAACAGTACGCACAAGAAGAGGCTTGTGGAGATATTTGTTTCAGCTTTTGCAACACGCATAGAAAACTTAATGAAACGGTGCGTAGAGAGAGTTTAATGAAACGGTGCGTAGAGAGATCTTCTTAAATGAAACGGTGTGCTCCGCTGAAAACTTGCGTTTTCTCACTTGCGTTTCCTCTCCAGCTTCGTGCGCGTGGGTCCCAGTGCAAAACGTGGAATGTAGAATTAAGTGAAATGTAGTGCTATCCAAACCAGCACAAAGGACAAGTAGAGTCCCTAGTGCTTATGAACCTACAAAGAAATTCTTTTGTAGGGAGACAATTAGCTGCAATTCTCCATAAGTGGGTTTTGAATCCAAATTTTGCCTCAAGATGGATCTTGATTGCATGGAGGATTTTCACTTCTATAAAGCCAATAGGCTGATTTCACTGAGAATTCCCCTAAGCTGGATAAAGTCTCATTTATCTTTGTGGAAGTATAATGAAATGGGTATTTTTGTATATGATTAATTGTAACATCATCAAACAACTCTTCTGATTTATGAGAGTCACAGCTACATTTGTCTTGGGTGAAGAGTTGAGAGACAATCAATGCATTGTTTGCATTGGCGTCCTCCTTTGGGATTGGAATAAAATGGGGCAGATAGGGGAACCATGGATCATCTCATGTTCTAATGGAATTTCCATTACCTACCAAGATGCAAGCCCATCTAGCTATTAGTTGTTTAGTACTTGCCATACTCCTCAAAATAAAACATCATGTAAGAGTTTTATCACTGAATCCAAAGGCTTTGAGCAGTGAGATCATAAACTTCCATTCCATTCAATGATAAGTCTTTTGGAAATCTAATTTGACTCTTAGATACCCTCTTTTTTTGCCCACTTTTTTTAAGCTATGAACAACTTCTTGAGCTAGAATAATGTTTTCAGCTATCCATCTTTTGGAACAAAAGCTACTAGAGCTTGATCTATCATTCAAGTCAACATAGGCCTTAACTTGTTCACTAGGATCTTGGAAATAGATTTCATGATGTAGAAAATCATCATTTGAGTTCTCGTCTATGTAGAAGAACGATGGCGTTGGATTCGTCTAGAGACGAACTTGCAATAAGATATGAAATAGAGAGAAAGAAATACACCGGTGTGGTGTTTGCTAAAAACTCTCCGATGTTAAGTTAGAATGGAATTCAATTGAAGTATATCGTAAAAGATTCAACTTGAGAGTAGTTTTTGGGATGAGAATTGTGTACCTCTCTCCCTTTGGTTTGTGAGGATTTTATAGCCCTTGTATTCATTGTCTGAATGAATATCTGCATTTATGGGATATGGAGCCATTGGTATTAATGGCTTGCTTTTATTGTCTGCCAACGGCTATTCGTCCGTTGGTGTGTGTATGTTACTCTTTAGCTGTTTTAGGCATTGAATGTCTTTTATGGTTTCGTCCGTCATTGATGTCCATATGTTACGCCTTGTATTGGATAGCATTTAATTCTTTCATCGAGAGATGGATGATTTTGATAAATTAACACTTACCAGTAATGAATGCAAAGGCATTATAAACTTCAATGGTCTTTTGCCTGTTAGTCCGTCGGTTACGCTTTTGCCTGTCTACCACGTTAACTATTACTCATGTCATTTATGGGGAACTCATTTAATGTATGTTATAGTCGTTCATCACATGGACGATGCTGGCTTAATGGACAATGTTGTATTTCTCTTCTTTTGCTATATAGTGGACAAGGGTGATTTTTATCCACTTCAAGCTTTATAGCAAACATTGCACATCATAATTGGATGAAAATGACAAAAATTGCAAGCTCCAGCTTCCATGGGTATAAGAGATATGAAAGAAGGCTTATGTCTTATTAACATCAACCTTCCTTTTCGTAAATAATACTACTATATTAATAACCCTTGATTTTGCCATCAATCCTAATAAATCCACCAATTGTAAAAAATACTACTATATTAATAACCCTTGATTTTGCCATCAATCCTAATAAATCCACCAGAATTGGTGGCTGCTGCCCCCACCTAATTTCGTGGCATAGAAAAGTAGATGAGGAGGAATAAAACATCATATAAGAGTAAAGGCAAAAAAAAAAAAAAAAAAAAAAAAAAAAAAAAAAACCCTGGCACATCAAAAGATGAAACTACTTGGATCGGATCAATATTTTACCTGCTTAAATGGCTTTATAAGGAGAATTAATTATTCTTTCTTTTTCTTTTTTTGATTATATAGAATGTGTGTGAGTGTGTGTGTGTGTGTATATATATATATATATAGAGAGAGAGAGAGAGAGAGAGAGAGAGATTGGGTTTAAGTTAAACCTAATGTAACTTTAAATAATGTTACTCCACTTAATAGCTTGTTATTGAATTCATATTTTAAAAATTTACTGTTGGATTATCTCTATATATTAAGAGGATTTAAAAAGTTAGTTATACTTTCAAAAAATGTCAAAAATACCCTTAATCTAATTAAATAATCTTTATTCTTAAAAAATAAAAATAAAATGGTTAAAATTGTAATTCAATAAAATTAAAAAAAAAAAAAAAAAACTACTAGAGAAATTTTTCCTAAAAATTAGCACAATCTCAATTTAAATATGTCTCACAAATATTTGATACATTTTTTTTTCTTCTAATAACTAGCACGCATTAAACCCAACAGTTTACTTTACTTCAAATTCTAAATTTTAGTTTCTTAAAAATCTCTTCCTGTGTGACCTTACTAACAATAAATAAATTCAAATTGAAAAATTACATTAAACTCAAAATAAATAAAGAGACTCATTGCACGTGTGGAGCATGTGTGATGAGGCTAGTATGTTTTATTTATTCTTAAGATGCATGCCAATATTCATGTTAATCAGTTGTTATTTACTATTCAATCCATAAACTCATATTTTAAACTACAAAAACTTAAATTTAAACAATTGATTGATGACATGATTATTGATATTTAATCATCTTAAAATTTTGTAAGATGGAGAATGCATGAAAATAATGTAATCCAACGATAGATTTGTTAACATTCATATTCAATTATAAAATATTGAGTGTTGTAACATAGTTTAAAAATTCCATTGTTGGATGATATCTTTTATATGTTTTTAACATGCATGTCAATATTCATGCCAATCAGTTGTCATTTACTATTCGATTCATAAACACATAATTTATTCATTATTTTAAACTACAAAAGCTTGAATTTAAACAATTAATTGATGACATAACTATTGATATTTAATTTTCTTGAAATTTTGCAAACATGGAGAATACACGAAGATAATGTGATCCAATGGTGAATTCGTTAAAATTCGCATTCAATTAAAAAATATTGAGTGGTGTAATATTGTTTTGTTTAAAGTTACACCAAGTGTAACTTAAACTCAACCCTACATATATTTGAACCAATCATATACCAACTTATTTTTGTTTTATGAATAAGAATATACTAGCTAGTCGCTAACCCGTGCGATGCACAAGAATAGCTATTGGATGAGTTTTAGAGGAAAAAAAAAATCCATTATTTTTTAGTTGAATGGTAAGAAAAAATGCGATAAATCAAATGAAGTTGCCACCAATCATTAGGTTTTTTTCTAAGGTGTGATTGGTCACCTGAATCTATTTAATTTTATTACCGATCCTAGGCTAAGAAAAATGTCGTTTTTCCTAATCTAATACGAATGGGAAAAAAATCTTGATTCTTGAGTTTGGAAGTCTGGTTACGTGTGGGGAAAGTGTTAGGCACCCCACGCCTATCCAAAGACAGTCCTAAGAAGGTTAGGCCATAACATCAAAGCAATAAATCATGGCAAAAGGCAAGTAGACATGCTATGAAAACTATAAAATATGCTAAGAAGCTAAAACATGCTAGGAAAAGCAAATAAAGCATTTTATTTAAGCAAAAAGAGCAAGGAGAAGCAAGAAAGAGAAAGGGGTGTGGATTGTAGCTAAAAAGCTACATCCACACCCCTAAACCTCAAATCCAAGGTATGGAACCAAGGAAAGGAAGATTAGGTGCAAGAACACTACCTTGAAGCTTGTAGAGAAAAGGTGAGAATTTTTGGTGTTATAAGGTGTTTTGATGTGTTTGGATGTGTTTAGAAGAGGAATAAGAGAGAGAAGAGAGAGAGAGAGAGAAAGAATCTAACCAAAAACTTCCCAGAATTTTTTTTTTGGTGGGTAAAATGAGGGGCCTGAGGGTATTTATATTGAAAAAGTGAGCCTTCAGTTGCCAGCGCACCTTTAGGGCCGCCAGCCACCTTACTGATGTCAGTAATTCTAGCATTTTCCTAGTTCAACTTTGGGTGCATATCTTAGTGTCCCTGGAAAGCTCTAGATGTCTAGTTTCCAAAACACTAAAGAAATTGAAAATTTAATGATCAGATAAATAGTTATGGCCTCAAGAAGTGTGCTGATGTGCTTTTTATGGTTTTCTGGATATCTTAACTGTTTTATATTCGATTTCGACCCATAAATAGTTGTTGGAAAGGGAATTTGATAATTTTTGAAATGGCATTGGTCCCAACTGGTTCTGATGGTCAGATAAAAATTAGGATTTCTGGTCCCCTCAAGAATCAACGTCGAGTCAAACTTGACGAAAATCACCGAGTAGCTCGGGTTTGATGTAGAAATATGAAAAGTGTTGTTTTGGGATGATTTTGACCCACTTTGACTTTCAGTTAACCTAGAGTTGACCAAGGGCATTTTGATCAATTTGACCTAAAATGGCAATTTGAGTGCTCCGATGCCCGAACGGGTTGTGCCACGTCAATCTAGATGTTTCCGTGGCCCTATGGAGAAAAAAAATATTTTTAGAATTTTCGGGGTCTAACACGTAAATCGAGGGCAGATAAAATACGGTGTCTAAAGTAACCATTTAGCAACTCTTGTGTGGGTGCAAATATTGTCTATTAAGGCGGAATCCAAAATTTTCCTTCCACATAAAAAAATATTTTGTGTATCTGAAATCAATGCTTCCAATATTATCTTCAGTTTACTGGTCAAAGCTTTTGCCACACTCTTGTTGACACCATTGATGAGACTAATAGATCTAAAATATTTGAGACTTGCATGTCTATAGCCCTTGATTTTTTACTAATGAGTGAGACAAAAAGTGGCATTTGGGATTCTTTCAAACATACCTTTGTCTCTCTTACTAGATAAGCGTATTTCCCGACATGATAGACCTCATATTTTTAAACTCTTGTAAGACTTCCTCTTCATCAAATGTTCTTTCCAAAGTTTTTGCATCCACTAATGTAATTGTATAATACCCATAAAGTTAAAGGGAAAATCTTATAGAATTGCATTTTTTTTTTTAATTATAAAGACATTTTATTGATAAAAAAAGAAAAAGAAAAAAGAGAGACTATTTCATATGCAAAGAACACAAAGAAGTCTAAAGAATTACAAAGAATATGTAATCATGTACAAAACATGGTTTTCAGACCCGAACTGTTCAAAGAATCAGTAAAGAGAGAGGTTCAAATTTTTTAAGGTTGAATTGAGGTTCAATTGAGGTCGAACCGTGGTGATGTTATAATTAATTTAGTAAATATTTAAAATTAAAATAATTGTATTAAATTTGTAAATATTAGCAAGATTGACTAGAAATATCTATAAAAAATTGAAACAAACTTTCAAATAAATTTTTATGATATTATAAGGTTAATAGAAAATGATACAACATAAATAAGCATGAAAATAAACTTGTATAATTGTTCTTCAAGTATAAATCATTCTAATTAAATAAAAAAATCGCTTTTAATTAATTTAGTAAATTCTCATGCAAATGAATTATTATTAAATCACAAGTAAATTTATCAAAGAAAAAAATAATTTAGTAATATTTAATAAATTGAGAGAGAGGTGATATAATAAGTTGAGAAATTATAAATCATGTAAGTATAACAATGCTAGTCTTTGTTCTCAACTGAGCACCAAATATCAAGTTCTGTTCCCCACGGCACCAGTTTCTCAATTTTAAAATAAAGTTAACTCTCACGGTTCAAACGGTTTTTGGGTCGAAGCGCTGTTCAAGGGGTTCTCTTAGATTCTTCAAAGGCAAGTAAGGGTGTTCACAGTGCAGTTTTTAGCCATTTTTAGCACCGTACTTTGTGGTGCATTTTAGACAAAACCATAACCGCACCACACCTTATTATTACGGTCACATGTGTAGTGAGGTGTATAAGATACAGTTTTGAATGGTTTGAAATCAGTATATTTTTCAAATTTTGGACTTTTCTTGTCCAGCCCAAAACTGATTTTTCCATTTGTTTTGGGCAAAGCTTTAAACTATTGAGCTAGTTTTTCTTTATTTTGGGTTGGCTTTCCTAATCAACCACACCACACATCATTTTTGCGGTCACATGTGCAGTGAGGTGTATAAGATGCAGTTTTGAACAATTTGAAATCAGTATATTTTTCAAATTTTAGGCTTTTCTTGCATAGTCCCCTTTGTTTTGGGTAAAATTTTAAACAATTAAGCTAGTTTTTCTTTATTTTGGGTTGACTTTCCTAATCAACACTTGCTAGGGTTATTAAACTTTTTTTTTTTTTGGGGAAAACTAGGGCTATTAAACTATTGATAATATATTTAATATTAAAAAAAGAAATATATTAATATAGAGAGAGAGTGCAATGCGGTGCGATTTGTGTGGTTTTCTTATTATAAAACTGCAAATTGCACTGCACCATGCGGTGCAGTACATTTATTACTTACGGTGTGATGCGGTTATGCCATTTTACGGGCGGTTTTGGTGCTGTTTTTACGGTTTAGTGAACACCCCTAAAGGCAAGGTTGTGCTTTTAAGATATGTTTATCTACTTTAATTTATTTGTTTCTCTATGGCTAAGAAAGTATGGTTTTCTCCAAACTTCTCTTAGCTAGTAGAATATTTGTTCCTTCTTGTAAGAGGCTTGTGGTTCCTAGGGTAACACGATTACTCTTAGGCTTTGTGGTTTCTACCTTTCTAGGGTTAACAGGAAACACGTGTGGGTGAGTTTTTCCATCTCCTTGTTTGGTTCTTTTCTTCAGTCTTTTCTCAGGGTATTTTTCTATCATGGATGCTTTAACAACATATTGGAACAACCTATCTTTCAACAAACGAGAGGGTGGTAAGATGAGTTTGCATAAAAATAACTGTCAGGCTAAATTTATTTTAGTAGCAAAGTTCCTGACAAATAGAGTGTTGAATATGGAGGCGATCATTCAAACTTTTAATCCGTTGTGGAGAGCAGTGAATGGTTTCAAAGTAAGGAATGTCAGTGACCATATTGTGCTATTTGTTTTCAATAATAAAGAGGTGATTGATAAGATTCTTAAGGGGAACCATGGAGTTTTGATAAACATTTGGTTGTCCTTCAACCATATGAAAATCACTCTTCTATGCGAGAGCTAAAAGTTTCAAAGGTCTCCATCTGGGTGCAATTACATGAACAAAAGGGTGGCAAAAGATATTAAAATCTAAATAAATTGAAAATTAGGATAGCATTTAAATGGAGCTTTTAATTCTCTTATTGTAGAGAAATAGCATTATGCAATTGTAGGGAAAAACGAAAGAAAAAGAAAAAAAAAAGGGGAAATTACTTCAGAAGTTGGAATCTAAACAGTAGCAAATGGAATAGAAAGAATAAGACATAAACGAATGAAAGAGCATAAATTAAGAATGAAATATTTGTAGTTGCAAGGAAGGAACGGAACGAATCTAACCCAAAAACTAAAACCCAACCAAAAAACCTAAAACCAAGTCATAAATCTTAGTTATACTCAAATCGAAGGAAAAAAATTCCAGCTTGGAGACAAAACCCAAAAACCCAAAAAACAAATCTAACCCAAAAACCTAAATCAAAACCAACTCAACCAAAATACCCAAAACTAACTCATATTTCTTAGTTCATAACCAAATCGAAGGGAAAAAAGTATGGCAGATTTCAGAAAACAAAAAAAATATTTGAAGAGGAAAAAAGTATGTACTCAAATCAGAGGGAAAAAAATTCTGACTTTGAGACAAAAACCAAAAGACCCAAAACACAAATCTAACCCAAAAAACTTAGATCAAAGCCAACCCAACCAAAATACCCAAAACTAACTCATATTTCTTAGTTCATAACTAGATCAAAGGAAAAAAGGGAAAAAAAAAAAGCATGGTAGATTTTCAAAAAACAAAAACAATATATGAAGAGGAAAAAAGTATATTGACCTTTAAAATATTACTGTTGCAGAGATGAACTGGGGCAGAGAACGAACAGAGGAAATTTTAAGCCCTCAAATGTGATTTTGCTTTAAATTGTATGGACAACACAGTAAATGGATAAAATATAAAGCCCTCAAATGGTGCAACATGCAGTATTTATCTTTAAAATCAAAACCAAATGTAACCCAAATACTTAAATAAAAATAAATCCAACCAAATTTCTCAAAACTAATTCATATTTGATACCTAGATCTAAGAAAGAAAGGGGAAAAAAAAAAAAATTACTTGTGGTAGTTCTCTCTCTATCTCTGTATCTTAATTCCTACATGCACCTTTAGATTACCGGTGCTGGTTTTGGTGGTCTAAGTCTAGCAAGGGAATGGATGGTGGTGGGAAAATGATGGTGATGGCTGATCGTACGAACTTTGTCTCCTTCTCCATCATTGTATCGCAAGTTTTTTTTTTTTCCTCCTCTTTCTCTGTATCACAAGTATTTTTTTTTTTTTTTAAGTATTGCAAGCCTTTTTTTAATTTCATTTTAACCGGTTATTTTTTTTTATACTCCAAAACTATCAAACGGTGTTTAGATTGTGAAACAATATAATTTATCTGAACGGTTTTAGACCCCTTAGAACAACCAGATTGGTTAACCTAGATTAATTAGCCAAATTGTTACTTAGTCAAATTATGTAATTCTAGGTTAAAGCAATCAAATAATCATATCAAAATAATAAAGCAGCGGAATAATAAAAGACACAATGATATGATCACACAGGAAACCACATGGTAAAAACCTGGGGAGGATTTGACCTAGCTATCCTCAAGGTAAACCTGAATCCACTATGCGAAAGAATCGAAGTTCATACAGAAGGACTACAAGATCCTCGCTTGACTTCCTAATGCTACCCACCAGTAGAACTTACTGACACGACCACGTGCAAGTTCTGAATCTACGGACTCATTCTTTCTTGAATTCTTCAATCAGCTACAAACACCCACGCTTGATATTCTTTAAGCTTCAATGGTAGCAACCAAGTTGATCATCAAGATGTTGATACTATCTCTAACTTGAAAACTCTAAGTTTTGTGTAAAGGAAAACTCCTCTAGATCTCACAAGAGATTTACACAAAACAGCAATGTATGAGCAACAATACAACTGGAGCAATTCTAAAAACGTGGCTAGGGTTTTGCCTTATATACCTAGAGCAAAAATATAAAACCCTAAACGTTTAATGAGTTAGGGCTGAGTTGAAAATTCTGCAGAAAACGCAATCTGGTCGACTTTCGATCGATCGAATCTATTCTTTGATCGATCAAGCCAGACCGAAATGCCCCAATGCATCTACAGTCTCTCGATTCTAACTTTACAATAATTAAACAACTTTGAGCACACTATAACAAGACTAAACATATCGTTTTGATCATGGTTTGCCAATATTACAAATTAAAGTTCTAAATACATAAATTCCTAAACCCTTTAGAACCTAACATTATCGTTTTTTAATTGTGAGCGTGACTGAAAGTTAGATTGTCATTTTTTCTACATGACAGCACCTCCTTAATTGCAGGGAAAGGCTTCCGTTATTATATATATATATATATATATTAGAGAAAAACAAGAAAAGGCCCCAACACCATCTTCGCCATACTTTTCCTTGGTGTAGTGCAACCTCTCCCCTCTCTCTCAAACTTAATTTGTCCGATCTCGCTCGCTCTAATCACTCAAGTCGTATTTACAATCCCAAAATTCATGGTGCGTTAATCGTTAATTAGAAACCACTGTTGATTTGCATGAGCCATACAACAAGAGTTGGAGGAGGAGTTTCAGGTTGAGTTGGGCATTTCTTCTTCCTTCAGTGATGGGACTAGGACTGGGACTGGGCCTGAGACTAAAACTCAACTAGAGAGTTCTTCTTGTATTGAAGTTTCTAAGAATAATAATAATATTAAGAGATTATTCAAAAGTGCCGTGGTGAATGGTTTAATTGTTTATACCCATGTAAGAAATATCTCTGTTTAATTGTTCTAATGAATTCTCTGATGATGACTGAAATTAAAAAGCAACTAACGGGCTTGGGTTGTAATGTCTTGCTTAAGGCTGAAATTGTAAGTATTGGCGATTAGGGGGAATGATTGATTCAGTTTTATTTTGAACTAAAGTATATATTTTCGTTTATTTTTAAAATCATTATAATTTCAAGCATTGAATATATGTAATTTTTTCATTCGTTGCCTCTTTCATCATGATGGTGTCTTAATAACTTTCTAATTTACATTACTTTATTCTTAAAGTTTTAGGTGCTTGAAATTTATGCTTCCCAATTTTTCAGCATCGGTAGATCAACCAAGTTTTATTTCTTGGCAATGTCTACTGGGTGTTCAACAAAAGGCTCCAAGAGCAACTGGGGTACATGTTTGGGATAATGGAATAGATGAATTGGCATTAACTATTTGATTGCTTTTTGAAGACTAGACGTTTGCAAAATTGTTTTAGTTGAAAATACGTAACTGTACAGATATTGATGCGCGTGTGGTTTTAGGTCACCATTTGTAAATTGTCAAGTTTATGGTGGTCTCATGTAGATTCGAACAATGCGGAACTGCATTATTTTTACCCTAGTGTAAATAAAAAAAAAAAAAAAAAAGAAAAGAAAAAAAAGAAAAAGAAAGCGTGGTTTAGTTGTAATAGAGGGTAATTCTACGGTACCCACTCTTTTTTTTTGGGGGTACGGTACCACTAGCAGGCAACCTGTTATATTAGGTTACCAAAACATCACATTTGATGGTTTCATCTTCATGTTGTGTAGTACTAACATCACATGTGATTGTACTTTTGTCACATTCGGTGATTCCCTTATTTTTTCTCACATTTGATGGTACCATCCTCACATTGTGCAATACCAACATCACATATGACTATACTTTTGTCACATTCAGTGGTTCTTTTATTTTTCCTCACATTTGATGGTACTATTCTTACATTGTGTAGTACTAACATCACATATGATTGTACTTTTGTCACATTCGGTAATTCCCTTATTTTTTTTTCTCAAATTTGATAATACTATCCTCACATTGTGTAGTATTAACATTACATATGATTGTACTTTTATCACATTCAATGGTTCCTTTATTTTTTTTCTCACATTTGATGATACTATCCTCACATTGTGTAGTACTAACGTCACATGTGATTGTATTTTTATCACATTCAGTGGTTCCCTTATTTTTTTTTTACATTTGATAGTACCATCTTCACATTGCGCAGTATCAACATCACATGTGACTGTACTTTTGTCCCATTTGGTGGTTCCTTTATTTTTTTTCTCATATTTGATGGTACCATCCTCACATCCTGTAGTACTAATATCACATGTGACTGTATTTTGCCACATTTGGTGGTTCCTTTATTTTTTTTCTCACATTTGATGGTACCATCCTCACATTGTGCAGTACCAACATCACATGTGACTATATTTTGCCACATTTGGTTCCTTTATTTTTTTTCTCACATTTGATGGTACCATTCTCACATTGCGCAATACCAATATCATATGTGACTGTACTTTTGTCATATTTAGTAATTCTCTTTCTTTTCTTTTTTTTCACATTTTATGGTACTATTCTCACATTGTGCAGTATCAACATCACATATGACTGTACTTTTGTCACATTCGATGGTTCCTTTTTTTTTTCCTCACATTTTATGGTACCATCCTCACATTACGCAGTACCAACATCATATGTGACTGTATTTTTGTCACATTTGGTGGATCCCTTATTTTTTTCTCATATTTGATGGTATCATCCTCACATTGTACAGTACCAATATCACATGTGACTATATTTTTGTCACATTCTGTGGTTCATTTATTTTTTTTCACATTTGATGGTACCATCCACATATTACGCAATATCAACACCACATGTGACTGTACTTTAATCACATTCGGTGGTTCCCTTTGGCGTAAATGTACTTTTAGTCCCTACATTTTGGCTTTTTTCCATTTTAGTTCCTACATTTTTAATTTTATCACTTTTAGTCCCTAAATCAGTTAACGCGTTCCATTTTAGTCCTTTCCGTTAGCCCACTATCAGAATTTGCTTAGGTGGCAAACTGAGTGCATTGTTGGCACATTAAATGCTGACATGGTCAATTAAAAAATAATAAAAAATTTTAATTAGCATTTAAAGTTTGCCATGTTAGCTTCTAAATATTAAAAAAAATAAAAATTTATTAATCAATTTTAACGAAATTAAAAAAGAAAATACAAAATTAAAAACAATAAAAAACATCAATTCATATCTAATTCATTTTAAACAAGAACACAATCACAGATTTAAACATCAATATAAGAACATAAAGTACAAACCTAGTACCAAACACAAAAAACACAAACTCAAATTTAAACATTAACACAAGATCACAAACACAAAGAACACAATAACAAACATAAACCATTTACTCTCAAGAAATGGTTGGAGGGAGCCAATTGGATTGGAGGTTGGGTGAAGAGAGAGAGAGAGATCGTAGATCTGGGTTTGCTTATCCAAACGAAAATCTCTAAAGATCTCTTTCTCAGACCAAAATCTCCCTCTCTCTTTCATCTTTCTAAAGCTTTAAAGTCTCTCTCTTAGATTGTGGATTTGGAAAAATCTCTAAAGCTTTCTCTCAGATTAATGGTTGTGAACTGGTGGTTGGTCCGATGGTTGGTGGGGGTGGATTGTTGGATGGGTTTAATGTTGGTGTGGGTTGCAATGGCTTGATGGACTGATCGGTGATAGTGGTGGCTCAAATTGTGGATTTAGAAAAATCTCTAAAGCTCTCTCTTTGATCAATGGTTGTGAAGTGGTGGTTGGTCCAGTGGTTGGTGGGGGTGGATCATTGGATGGGTTTAACGTTTGTGTGGGTTGCAGTGGCTTGATGGACTAATCGATGACAGTGGTGGTGACTGGTGGTTTGATCTGTTCATGTGGGTTTTAGATTGCAGGAGTAGTTGGTTGGTTGGTCAGATTGGTGATCATTGGTTGGGTTTGTTTTTGGTTTGGGTTTCGGATTGCAAGGTATTTTCTGGGTTTCGATGAGGTGATTGACCAAAATCGCTGAGCACAACAATGTCGGGCTGGGTTTCAGGTTGTTACTGTGTTTATTTTAAATTTCTGGGTTTGTTTTTTTCATGTGGATTTTACTATTTTTTTAGGTTTATGGGTTTGATTTGTTGGAGGATTCGGTAGAGGAAAGGGATTTTGAATGAATTTTTGCATGTTTATTTGCTGAGAAAATGTAATAAAAGAAAATAAAATATTGATTATTTTAATTTTTTGGGCAACCTTCACGTTCTTTCCCAAAGAACATGAAGAACATGTTACTTTGTTCTTCCCAAAATAATTTAGATACATCATATAGCTAAGATTGCATACATCATATGTCTGTTTGGTCTTCCATAATTTTTAGTAGCTTATTGTGTGTGTGTATATATCTTTTTATTTTTTATTTTATCAAAAGACATAGTTTTGATAGCTTATATTAAATATGCGAATTAGTTGGAAGCTACTACCCCCATCCACAGACCGCAGTGAGAGAAAGATAGACAGAGAATCAGACAAAGAAGATATCAACTTGGGAGAAGAAAAAATAACAACTTTTTAAAGCATTGATTTAAATAATCTCTACTTACTAAAAAATGATGCTACGAACTTATTTATAATAATTAAACAAATAGATTAAAAAATCTATTAGCCTGATGGATGCTAAACTGCAATAGTATTTACAATATTCATTATATAAAAGAAAGTTTCCATCCCAGCTTTAATCAAGGTTTGCACAAGCTTTTAGTTCAAAGAAGGGGGGTGGGGGGGGAGCATTCCCTTCTTGCAACTTTATCAATTACAGGTCTTTCATCATTTGCAACTCCTCTCTCTAGACCCAATATAACCATAAGCACTGCTTATCTTCTTGTCAGCAATATGACAAAGCCGAGTCCTTTAGCACCACTTCAATGCATTAAGTCCCAATGGATTGTCCTTGCTCTATTTCATAGAATGGTATTATCAAATCAAAACTGAAGGGGGAAAATATCAAGGAGGTGATAACAACATTATGAATAATAATAAAATAGTTCAATTATAATTACTAAAAGGAAAGGTCTAGCGTCAAGATCACAGGTGCGGATTCTCATAGACAAGTAAGATGAGAGAAGTTTAGCATTACAACCTGCAGACCAAATAAGAGAAAGGACAGGTATTTCAGCACTATAAAGGGAAGGAAACCATCTTAACGAAAACTTCTCTCTTGCCACTCTCTGAAGTTTGAACTTTGATGCCAAAGGAAAAACTGATATTTGTTTAATGTATTAGTTTCAAACACCTTCAAATAATTTTTAAAATTTATATTCAAATCTTATCAATATATGCTCTATTTCTTAAAAAAAAAAAAAAAAACTATACTTCAAAGCTGCACCAACTAATGCTTACTTAAAAAAAAAAAAAAACCTAGTGGAGTTCATCATCTCTCTATTAATTACAAAGATAATTGATACAAGCCCATAAATCTATAATATTCCATCTTCATTGGGGTTGGAGACTTTGGCATAAAATATACATGATATCATTGTTAAAACTCTCTTATCAAAATTTAGAACTGTAAATTAGATTCTTCATAACTACCTAAGAGAAACAAAGGATGACACCCATAAATTATAAGGAAATGAGCATGTAATGGAAACTAAGTACTTTCTCCAAGCTTAACTTGTTCCAAATTGCTTACAATCCGACAATTTCATGCACACTGCTCTTTTTATTAGTAATAAAATGAACAAAAAAAAATGTTGTAATGAAAATATAAACCTGAAATCAATGAAATACTAAAAAAGCTTCCCTTTGGTACAAAACATAATCAACATGGTATTTTTTCAAGCTCTCACCTCCTATTTCTCCTTCAATCTCATCTCATCATCTAATTTCACTGTTCCCAAACCCTACTGATGCAAAGTAATAAGGTTCCCAATACCTAAAAACAATTCAATTTTTCAGACAACCGCAAAAAAAAAAAAAAAAAAAAAATCAATTACAGAGAGTCAAACTAACTAATTTTTGGCACTTCTGACTTTTGTGAAAGAGAGGTCAAGCTACATCATGTTTTGAATCACCAATTGACGACTATATGATGTATCCACCTAAAGAGAGCAACCCTTTAGCATTGTAATTCTCGTAACAAATAAAGAGGACCTGTATTGTTTAAATATAGCAATATGAGCTATCTAATACAGAGGACCTGAGAGGTCCAACCTATAATTTTTAAATAGCAATATGAGCTATCTAATACATACCTTTAGTCATAGGTGCTTAGCTAAAAAGAGTAGGAACTAAATTAGCCAAGATTACTCTTACAATACACTTCATAAAATTCTATTAAACAAGATGGAGTGCAATGTTCAACATAGGCTGTTTATAGCCAGAAACTTTAATGCAGTAAGCTACACAAAGCTTACTGTCAAATAAGCACACGGAGAAGTTCCGTATGTCAAAAAGAGTGTGTTTTTGAACACCATAAGACATGCTACTGAAAAAGGCAAGCAAAAACATTATAATACATCCCTCACATAAAAGAAATTCAAAAACTAATACATCCCTCCCCTGAATTGGATCCTTATTTTCTGTGAGTAGGAAGTGAAGGGAATTAGCCAATTCAGAGAGCAGCCTGGTGCATTTCTCAATCTAACAAATTTCCCTCAAGACTGCACAACATGCATAAAAAATAGCTTAAAGTCACTTCAAAGTTTGTAATTGACAATTTCAAAGATATCTCCTATGCATTCCCAAAATTAGTATTAAAATAAAATATATTTATGTATCTAATGTATATGGATCAATGCTAAGATTATACGCACACCAAGGTTAAACTAAAATCAGGAATTGAGAGTTTCACAACAAGTGCACAAAATTCTACAAAACAACGTTACTTTGCTTTTACAAATAATTTTTTTGAAAACTCAACAATACAAATTTAAATAAAAGGAATGTGCAGAGCTAATAATCAACATGTCCACTAGCAGGTTAAAAAATAATTAATAGTATAATTGCATGAATGACTTAATGAAATAATTAAGTAGCTTCTGGGCATAAAACAAAGCCAAATGATAATTTTGTAAAAAAAAAAAAAAAACAAAACAAAAAACAAAAGAGAATCCGTTACTAGTTAAGAAAAAAAATTGTAAGAAAAACTTACTAGTTAAGAATTGCTCCTAATTTTCCTGTAAATTTTCTTTTTCATTCTTGGTTATCTTGCCTAATTAAAATCAAAATACAAATCATCCATCCGGTGCTTTGACCTCAGAGTACTAAATGAAAAGAAAAGAAAATTTAGTATGTATCTTTCAGGTTCTATAATTTATTTGTGTATCAACTTGCTGGACAAATCACAAAACATAACTAATGGCATTAGAAATGTTCTCAACAGAATCTGCCTGGGGATCCTGCTCTCTTTATTTCATATGAATAGATTTTCAACAAATAAAATAAGCATCTGTTGATATGAAGATATGAATATGATACAACTCAATTTACCTAGCGAGACAGTCATAAAGAAAACCTTGCCATTAAGTAAGTAGTAGCATCAAAAGTAGCAGTCCATTTTACCCTAGTTAGCCATCCGAAAATGCTATTGACTGATTCAATATGTCAATATAAAATTACAGGATGTTTAAAAAAATTTCGTTATTTTCATCTACAATCTCTTTAAATTTTTTTTTGATAAATCAGAAAATTTTATTAGCACAGACACCAGAAACAACCTGAGACGCTGTTCTCAAAACAAGACAAATAGCAAGCAAAAGTACAAAAAACCAAATTCTGTACTAGCCAAAATGCAACACAAAATCTCTCAAACTTTAAAACTAAAAAACACTCAAAATTTGATTCCAAGATGCTGCAACAGCTACAGAATTACAGCTTAGATGTACATTACATAGAAAAGAAATGAAAAAGAAACAATGAAATAGCAACTCTATAACCGTGTCCTCCCTAGGACATAAAAGAAAAAAATTATTTCTTTATAAAAACCCTTCCACCTTGAATACACAGGTGTTGCCTTTTTCCTCTACTAACCAATAAAATAAAAAATAAAAATAAAAATAAAATAAAATTTCAACATCACACTAACAAGAGCCCACACCCCCCAATGAGCATAACAGAGCCACAACAAGAAGTTTTGGAAAAACTGAATCCCTAAGAAGCATTTCAACAAATACGTTCTGTGCCACTTATAAGAAAGAACAAAATTGGTACCTCACCAGCGCAGAAGTGTGCCAAAGTTACAGTGAAATGAAATTGAAGAGAGAAATTCCAAAAGTATTTCAACAATTTAAAAAGAAAAAGGGGAACAAAAAAAAGACAGAGAAATTAGGGATTTGCTTGATACTTACCTTAAACAAAATAAAAAAATTTGATCCTTTAAGAAATCCTCAGCGGTGAGTAAATGAGGGACGCCGATGGGTTGAAGTGAAGAAATTGACAGACATGGGAGAGAAGCAATCTGAGTTTTTTTAAGGGAAGGAGCACACGAAAGCGAGAGAGGATATGAAGTTGAGAGAGACCCACCTGTTTTTCGTTTCTGTTTCTGGCTTTTATATACTGACCTAGCTTACCGGTAACAGGTTTCAAACTAAACTTAAATCAACGGCCACTATTAAAATAACACTAATTAATGGTTTAGATTTGAGTGGGTACCGTACCCACTAAAAAAGATAAGGGGTACAGTTATTGGTGTAGAAAGTTGTGTAAGAGGCCCTTTCCTTCTCACGTAAGGTGAGTCTTTTTCTCTACATGAGAGTCTTCTTCTCACTTGTTTGGTGAGACGTTTGTGCTGATTGGACTTTTCTGTGATAGTTTATCTTTTTAGTCTTTTTTTAGTCTTACGTTTTCAACTATGGATTCGGATTTTGTTCAAAAGTTACAAAATATTAACTTAACGAAAGATGAAGGAGAAGTTATTAGGGTTGGATCTGTGCATAGGGAAAGGATGTTGGAAGAATGCTTTCTTAGTTTGTTGGGGAAATTTCTCACGTCTAGGTCTTTTAACCAACGTGCCGCCATGGCTTTATTGCGATCTGTGTGGAAGTTGGGTTCTGATGTCCGTATTGTTGATGTTGGAGATGGTGTTTTCCAATTTAAATTCACCATGGAGAGCCAGTTGAAGTGGGTGTTAGCAAATGGTCCATGGAGTTTTGAGGACCATCCTTTGGTGTTGTGCAAGTGGGAGCGAGGCATGACTATGCATTCTGTTCGTTTCAATTCAATACCAATGTGGGTACAAGTGTGGGGGCTTCCTTTTGATCTATTGTTTGAAGAGGTTGGTAGAGATATTGGTAATGGTTTGGGAAAGGTTGTGGAGGTTGATTTGAAAGTTTTTGCATCAGAACAAGCACGTTTTCTACGAGTAAGGGTTGAACTGCCATTGGAGAAACCATTACGAAGAGGGGGTGTTGTTGCAAGTCCGGAAGGTGATAAAGTTTGCATTGGTTTTAAATACGAAAGATTGGTGGGGCTATGCTTTAGGTGTGGTCGGACTGGTCATGAGGCCAGAGAGTGTTCTTTTCAAGTCTATCACCAACAAGACCTCCCTTATGGCGAATGGTTGAAGGCCGTAATTCATAAAAACATTGCTTCTGCTAATATTGGTGGCGGTTTGATTCGAAGAGAAGTTGATACGCACGTGGGTCCAAGCCATGGCAGAATATCATTGCAATCTGATAGGGAGAAAGTAAGCAAGGAGACTAATTCTGTGGGAGGAGTTATAGGGCGGAAGCATGATCCAGTTGACAATGGTGTTTCTGTTGGTGGGCCGTCCAAGGGTGGTGCTGTGTTTGGAGCGGTTGAGAAGGCTGGAACAGTTGCATTGGCTGAGAAAAGTCCTCCTGACTTTGAGACTATAATTTCGGAACTTGATAAGGAAATCCATTCAGAACCTATTATTTCGAATACTAGTTCAGTCCGTGTTGAACAGTTGGAGGACAAAAGCGATTTTTACTCGGGCTTGGTTGAAATAGAAGTGATGGACGCTGACTCATCTCCGAATAAGCAAATTCCCATAGTGAAAAACGTGGAGCCATGCACTTCTTTGTGTCTTCAGGAGGTTGCATGCAATTTCAATGTTGGCAAAGGCATGGGCCAAGTAGGTAGTGATCCAAAGGTTGGTAGGCCTAAAAGAAATGCAACTAAAACAAAAGATGCTTTTCACAATGTACATGACCCATCTTTAAATGATTCTGGTGGAGTTACTTTTCAAAAGTCCACTTCAAAGGAGCAAAACTTACTTAATGCGGCTGGAATTGGGCTCAAGAAAGGGACTTGGAAGAGGGCTCAAGTTAAGCCACAGATTGTTGTTGAAATGCCACTTTACACTTTGGCAGGTCCAAAGAGGAGTAATAAGGAAATCTTATGTGAGACAGAGAAGGCAGATGGAGCAAAAAAGAAAACCAAGGTGAGTAACTATGAAATTTTACATGCTTTTTCTGGGGTAGATCAGATTACATTGGCGGAGGTTGCTATGCAACCCCGCTGGGAATTTTTAGTCTATTGAGTTGGAATTGCCGAGGGCTTGGGAACCGTCGGACAGTTCGGGCCTTGGTGAAGGTAATCAATAAACAAGATCCCAATATTGTCTTTTTAATGGAGACAAAATCTAGTTTGGATTGGATGCTAAAAGTTCGTGATTGGTGTAAATATAAAAATGGTTTTATTGTGCCTAGTAGGGGAAGTAGTGGTGGTTTAGCTTTATTTTGGAAGAAAGAGATTAGACTTGATATTCAAACTTACTCATATTCACATATTGATGCATGGGTAGATGGGGAGGATGGTATTGGTTGGTGGCATCTTACTGGTTTTTATGGTGAACCTGATACTTCTAAAAGAGGGGAGTCATGGCAAACACTTAAGCATTTGCATGGGACATCTTCTTTACCATGGTTAGTAATTGGGGACTTTAATGAAATTATTAGCATGACTGAAAAGGAGGGGGGAAGTAATAGAACAAGACAGCAAATGAAATATTTTGTTGATACCATTAACTTTTGTGGTCTTAAAGAAGTTCGATTTACGGGGCCATTGTTCACTTGGTTGTATTCAAAAGACGATGGGACTCAAATTAGAGAAAGGTTGGATAGAGCTTTGGCTACGGTGGAGTGGTTTCATTTATTTCCAATGGCTAAGCTTGTTCATCTTACATCATCGGCTTCAGATCATTCCCCTCTTATTCTTCAGTTTTTTGCTAAAACAAGAAAAAAGAAGATGGGTAGGGTTTTCCGGTTTGAATCAATGTGGTTAAAAGATCCAAGATGTGAGGCTATTGTGGAGGAAGCTTGGGATGAAGGATTACTTGGTGGGTCGGATGATGTTCTTAATAAATGCTTGGAGAGTTGCCGTGCTAGACTTGAGGTGTGGAATGGTTCAGAATTTGGCAAGGTAGGGAAAACAGTAGCTGAATTGCAGAAAAAGTTGGAAGGGTTAGAGTTGCAACCTTCAACACCGAATATGATTAGATCATTGAAGAATACTAGAATTAGTTGTGGAGACAAAGATCAAGAATTAGATGGCTGCAATCGGGAGATAGGAATACCAAGTTTTTCCATGAGAAAGCTTCTGCAAGATATAAAAAGAATTTCATAGAGGGTTTGTTAGATGAGAATGGTAGGTGGTTGGAGGGAGATGATCACGTGGAAGAGTTGATGTTGCAGTACTATGAGAGGCTTTTTACCAGCAGTGGTCCTACGGATTTTGAAGAAATTTTTAGATGCAGTCCAACATAAAGTCACCCCAAGGATGAATCAGATACTTGTAAGAGAGTTTACTGAGGTTGAAGTGAAAAATGCCATTAAACAAATGTACCCGTTGAAGTCTCCTGGACCGGATGGCATGCCTCCATTGTTTTATCAACACTTTTGGCCCAAGATTGGTGCTGTGGTTACTTCAACTGTTTTGGCCTTTCTTAATTTAGGTATCATCCCACCTAATTTTAATCATACACATATTGTCCTTATTCCTAAATGTAAAGAGCCAAAATCTGTGACTGATTATAGACCCATTAGTCTTTGTAATGTGGTTTATAAAATTGCATCAAAAGTTATTACTAATAGATTGAAAAAAGTACTTCCTTCTATTATTAGTGATACTCAAAGTGCATTTGTGCATGGTAGGTTAATCACTGATAATGTTCTTGTAGCTTATGAAATGATGCACCATATTAGTCAAAAGAAGAGTGGTAGAATGGGTGATTTGGCTCTAAAACTTGATATGAGTAAGGCATATGATAGGGTAGAGTGGATATGGTTGGAAAAAATTATGCATAGGTTGGGTTTTGATGAGAAATGGTGTACTTTGATTATGAGATGTGTCACTACTGTTTCTTATTTAGTGAAGATTAATGGCAAACCTAAAGGGCATATAGTGCCAAGTAGGGGAATAAGGCAGGGTGACCCACTATCTCCATATCTATTCTTGCTATGTGCGAAAGGTCTTTCTGCTCTTATTAAGAAAGAGGTGGAGAATGGAAGATTGGGGGGAGTTGCGGTTTGTCGTAGGGGTCCCAAAATATCCCATCTTTTCTTTGCCGATGATAGTCTCATTTTTTGTAAAGCTTCTTTGGAAGAGTGTGATGCCCTTCAGAGGTTGTTGAGGGTTTATGAATGTGCTTCGGGCCAACAGTTAAATCGTACCAAAACTTCTCTGTTTTTTAGTAGTAATTCTCCTATGAATATTCAAGAAATTATTAAAGAGAGGTTTGGGGCTCAAGTGATTAAGCACCGTGAAAAATATCTTGGTTTGCCATCATTGGTGGAAAGAAATAAGAAAAATACATTCAACTCTATTAAGGACAAACTAAGAAAAAAGCTTGCTGGTTGGAAAGAGAAGTTATTGTCTAAGGCAGGAAAGAAGTGTTGATAAAAGCTATGGCACAGGCAATACCGACATATACTATGAGTGTTTTTAAATTGCCTGATTCTCTTTGTGAGGATTTGACGTCTATGATACGTAATTTTTGGTAGGGGCAAAGAAATGAAGAGAGGAGGATAGCTTGGATGAGTTGGGAAAAATTATGTGCTCCAAAAAGTTGTGGTGGGATGGGATTTAAAAAACTTAAGGAGTTTAACTTGGCTTTATTGGCTAAGCAAGGGTGGAGGCTTCAACAAGGTCATGATTCATTAGTGTATAAGGCTTTGAAAGCTAAGTATTTTCCTACATGTGATTTTTCACAGGCTGTTTTGGGCAATAATCCATCATTTACTTGACGGAGTATTATGTTTGCTCAACCCCTTGTTAAAAATGGTTTACGGTGGAGGCTTGGTAATGGTGAGAGTATCCAGATTTGGAGTGATTAATGGCTGCCTAAGCCTTCAACGTTCATGGTTTCATCTCCTAGATTGTTTATGCCACATGATATGAAGGTTGGAGAATTGATAAATGAGGAGGAGGCTTCATGGAAGGCTGATGCTATAGATGCTCTGTTTATACCACATAAAGTAGAGGTTATAAAAGCTATCCCAATAAGTTCTCATTTGCCCGAAGATAAACTGATTTGGGCTTGGAGTAATAATGGAGTGTTCTCGGTGAAGAATGCCTACTGGGTTGCTAGTCAAATGTCAATAGCTGAATTTTTTGGTTCAAGCTCTGATGGCAGCCAAGAAAGGAGATTCTGGAATCGTCTATGGCAGATCAATGTGCCTCACAAAATAAGGCATTTTGCTTGGAGGGCTTGTCAGGACATCTTACCATTGAAAACTAACCTTGTTAAAAGAAATGTTTTGCAGGTGGCTACATGTGATGGATGCAACGTGGAGGAGGAAGATCCTATCCAATTTTTCTGGAAATGCAGCAGAGCAAAGGAGCTTTGGTCATCGTCCAAGCTGGTTTTTCCAAATGTAATGGACCGGTTAAGTTCTTTTAAGGACATGGTTTGGTGTTTATTGATGGATGAAAAAAGCTCACTGGAAAACTTGGAGTTGCTACTAACTGGTGCATGGACGTTGTGGGGAAACTGGAATGAAGTTAGATGTGGTGGGAAGAGAAAGGATGGTAGGATGCTTCTTCATTGGGCGACTCAATATCTGGAGGAATACCGATCTGTCATTGTTCTGTCACCAGTTACAAATAGTTCCGTTTCTCATATTCAAAGATGGAACCTGCCACCCACATTGTGTTTTAAATGTAACGTTGATGCTGCTGTGTTTGCTGAGTTGAAATCTGTGGGAATTGGTGTGATTGTAAGGGATTGGCATGGGCACTTTGTAGCAGCTATGTGCAAGAAGTTACACGCACCACTGGGACCTCTTGAAGCGGAATTGAAGGCTGTTGAAATTGGTATGCAGTTCGCAAAGCAGCTGGGTTTATCGGACATAATCATGGAAGGTGACTCGTTATTGGTTTCTAGAGTGTTGAATCAGTCATCTTCACCACCAGCCTCAATTGATGCGGTAATAATGGGGATTAGTTTAGCTTCATTGGAGTTCCAAAATGTGTATTTTTCTCATGTAAAGTGTAATGCTAATTCCCCAGCTCATTTGTTAGCAAAGTATGCCAAGGGCATAGTTAATCAATGTATGTGGATGGAGAATTGTCCTAGTTTCTTAGAGCTTGCAATTTTTCATGATGTAAACTCTAATGTTGTTTAATATTAAGTGTGTGATTTCCTATCAAAAAAAAAAAAAAAAGAAAAAAAAGAATAAGCATTTCATATTGCAATAACTAATATTTTTCTTGCTTTGAGCCTTACAAATAATTTGTTTTACGCTATAAGTCTTATGAATTAGTTAAATCATGGACAAAATGGGCTTTTGCCCTTTTTGGGCAAATTAAATAGTCTTATGCCCCTATTCCCAAACTAATTAAGAAACTGTCCATCTTTTGAAACTCGACTTACTCAAAATCGAGTTAAACTCTGTAGTGACGTTTTTAAAGACCTATTGTAGCATTTTTTAACTCGACTTCCATGAAATCGAGTTATAGGTAAACAAATTGCCTATAACTCTATTTTGTTGAAGTCGAGTTAAAAAATGTCACTATAGGTCCTTAAAATGTCATTATAGGCTCCTTAAAACGCCACTATAGGGTTTCAGGAAATTTTTTTTCTAACTCGATTTATCATAAATCGTGTTTTAAAAGAGGTGCATTTCCCTAATTTGTTTGGGAAAGAGGGTATAAAGCTATTTAATTTGCCCGAAAAGGGCAAAAGCCCATTTTGTCCGTTAAATCATTGTAATTCATAGTTTGATAAAAATCTTTTTTTTTTTTTTTTTTTTTTTTTTTTTTTTTTTTTCACATGGCAAAATGTCTTTGCATCTCCTAGATTTAAGTTTAAGATCATTTTGTTCTTTTCCCATGTGTAAGGGGGTAATTGTCATAAGGTATCCTTCTAATTACATTTAAAAAAAAAAAAAAAAAACATGGATGATTTTGAACGACTTGCAAGCTGTAGATTTTCTTTTTGAACTGTAAGAATGGCGTTGACTTTTTTGACTTATATTCTTGATTACTGTCAATTACTGTTGAAAATTTTCTTCCACTATATATGTTTTGGATGTATTATGGTAAGTATCTACAAAATCGTGTCTGTATATGATCTTACAACGGATACTTGGAGGAAATCTAAGAGCAACTATATCAGTTTGTGCAAAAAAATTTCTATTTTGCTCATCTAAGACTTACTTTTTCTATTTTACACTCTTATTTTTACAAAACACCCACATCTTATTGTCTATTATACACGTTTATTCAAATAAAATATTCATTTCTTTATCACTCTCATCTCCTTCACAGACCCAACACAACCCACATGGCCACCACTCTACCACTCACCACAAACCCATTGGAGAAAGATCAGAACCACATCATCACACCCAAATCGGAACAAACACATACCCATACCCAAATTGGAACAAATCACAATCACATACCCATACCCAAACCGGAACAACTACGTCGATCATCGTCACTGTAGTTGCTGCTGCTTTGCCAATCTCTAAAGATGCCCATGATTCGACCTAAACGACCGATCCAAACACCACCGACCCGACCCAAACGATAACCACAGCCACCGGACATCGTCGCAGCTGTCGCGGCAAAACCCATTCAATCCTGGTTAGATGATTTGATCGGTGTGGTTGGGGATCGGCGTGGTTTGATGATCGGCAACAATGGATGATCGGTGATGTCCAGTGTGGGTTAATGATTTATCGACGGTAGTGGTTTCATGATTTGGCGGCAACAGAGGAATGATTTGATCAAATGAAGAAAGGGAGACTGAGGTGAGAGTGACCGAATCCCAAAGAGAAGGAGAGAAGCAGAGAGAAGAAATTATTAAAATAATAGATGCACAAGCTACTGTAGCAATTGTGCATAAATGCACAATTTTAGACAAACTGATGTGGTGTTTTTTTGGGCCAAAATGTGTAAAAAGTGTCACTTTTTCTATTTTGCAAAACTATCCACAATCTGATGTAAATGCTCTAAGTGACTTTAAGGAGAAAAAAAAGGAAACCTAATGTTGTATTGGCATGTCTCTCCAAAACTAACTTGGTGGCATTGGGTTACAATAATTGGGTGAAAGATGTATTTGTAATTGGGTGTGTATTACTTGAGCCAAATGTTGATGGCCCATAGTTCAAAAAGTTGTCCCATAAAAAAAAGAAAAAAGAAAAGAAAAGAAAGAGAGATGCATATGTAACGAGGAGACTATTGAGGTCTCAAATCCCCTTCTTTCATTATTGTAACTATCAAATTGTAACAAAAAAAAGAAAAAAAGAAAAAAGAAAAACGAAATGAATAATCTATGATATGAAGTTTAAATTGTTGTAGGAACCATGGAATTGAAAGGAAATGAAAGAATAATTTTTCTTCATATTGTTTCAGATGTGAATTAAAGGTAGGGAAGTGCATGCTAGATAGAAGTGGGGAGAGTGAGAGGTAGAGTTTAAATCACAGTTATTAAAGACCACAAGGCGTATCAATACCATTGGGCACCACTTGAATTCCTACAGTTTTTTTATCAAAACCAAGAAGTTCGCCTAAAATAAAATAAAAAGGCTCATACATATTAATTAATCTATATATAAAAATGGGTCCCGTTAACAAGTATCTTTAGGACAGTTGTTAATAAATTATTTTATGAAAGTTTTAACACAATTTTTATAGAAAATTGAAAAAGCTGTCGAAATATATATATTTTTTTCTTTTTTCATACAAATTTCCCTAAAATAATTCACTAATAAGTATCCTTAAAATATTCGTTAACATTTTTTTATAAAAAATTAGGAATTAACAGACACTATTTAAGAATATTACAAATATGTATTTATTATGTCATTGAAGTAACGTCAATTCAATGAAGTATACGTGATACAAGTTAGGAGGGGTGGGAGGGGAGGAAGAGTAACACAAATACTACTTAAAAATTAAGATGTATAATAATAGTTTGAAAAAAATCAATGAATCGTTGTCTCCTGTGTACCAGCTGCCGAAGTGTCAATTTAATTTGCGGAAGAATCACAATCATATATCTTCAAAGAGTAACACTTGGGAACATGCAAGATCCATGACCTGCTCCACATATATAAATACTATAAGTTAGAAAATAAAGCACGCAGAAGAGTAAATTAATTGGTATGATATATATATATATATATATATATATATATATAAAATCAAACAAACTTGATGTAATGGGGGATTGGGAAATTAAGTTCCAATTGAAAAAACTCACTGGGATTGTTTGTGGTTAGCGTAGCAAGTCCGTTGAAGTCACAAGTCGCACCCAGATTGTGGAACTTTGCAAAGTAAGAGCTAAATGCAAAACTTGCATGCAAAGTCAATGAATTTGAACCTGGTACATGACACTCTCTCCCAGGCGCAAGAGCACCGCAGGTCTCACATAGACCACATGCAAACGACAATGCCGAGTGTAGCGCATTCAAATCCACCTCTGCCTTCGCCACACACCAAGCCTCTCCCCTATGCCTATGCGTCACATTATGATTCCCCACGGGCACCGGTAGTACAACGTCTGATGAGAAAGCTGCTTGCTTCCCACTCAAGTCGATATTGTAAACCGGTGTCCCATCTGCGTGTAACAAGCCCCAGTTCCGCTCTGTCCCTGGACCACTCTTTTGGTTCTCATTGTACAATGCAAATATGAATGTTGGTATGACCATGCCAGGCCTTGCAGGGGTTCCAATTGCTGGTTTTGCTGCAATCTTTTTCACCAGATTTCGGTTGTACGTGGCTGCAAAGTGGACATTCGCTCCGTGTTGATTTGCATCACCTGCGGTTGGCCAGCCTGTCTCAGCTATCGAAAGCCGTATGTCTGGGTACCCGAGCTTGGTCATGGCGAAGATCACAGAGTCGAGCATTTGGTCAAGAAGATTTGTGTAGATTAAGCCATTTACGTGGTCGGTATAATGAAAAGTTTCTTTTAGTAGTGCTTGATCAATGTGAATGTTGTTGGGGTTGGCTGACCAAGGGAAATAAGGGTACACATCGATGAAGAAAAAAGAGTGAGTACCCTTTAAGAATTTTAGCAATGGTAACATCACGGTGGCAGTTATATCGGACCTGAACGTCCCAGATGATGGTGGAAAAGTTGAATGCATTATGTCCATGGCAAATGGAGTACCCACTTTGATGTTTGTGATGTTATGTGCTCTGAGAGAATGTTGGATTTTACGCATAGCCGGGACAAGATCACACCACATTTTCTGATCATTGTAACTAAGGACTTCGTTGCCAACAAGTATGATTCGGATCAGAGTTTTGGGGTAGTAAGCAAGGACATTGGTCTTGACCCATTGGTCAGCTATGGTCTGGCTTGAGGCAATGCTTGAGATTTCATTGTTTTGGACCATAACGGAAACTTGGATCCTGGTCCCTGATAGTGCTTTCAAGATTTCAGGGTTGCAATCGTAGAGCTTCACACGGCTAGCTTTCATAGATCTGATGTACTTAATGGATTCATGTGGTGACGGCAAATTGTTCCCTATGGTGCCATAGTTAATGCCAACCTCGCTCCAACTTTCTGTATGACCTGTCATGTAAATGAAAGTGGTATTAGTATATTTACTTTGTAAAATTAAGATGGGTTGATCAATTTGTTAAAGAACTTACGTGAGAGACCGAGAAGAGATAAGAGAAATAAAACAATAACAAGACCCATCTTTCTTTTTGCTTTGCTCAACAATAACTGTGTCTGAATAATAAAGCTCCTAAATGCATATGGGATGGAATGGTGTTTTGGTGGTAGTAATGGCTTGATTTTAAAGAAGAGAGAAAATGCAGAAAGCGTGCATATATATTAATGTAAATAAGTGAAGACTAGATGTTCAAGAAGGTAGAAGCTATATATATATATATATATAGCACAACCATCTTTGTGAGTTTGTTGAAGATTGAAAATGGGATTCTATTATGGTGCTATAACAAGAAAACGAAAGAAAGCGTCAAAACCCAAATGACCAATTAATAATAACGAATTATAAAGAAAACGGCAAAGGTCATGAAATCAAAGAGGGTGTACGGGGTCTTCTTTTATCTTCTGGATTCTAGTTGTTTTCTCATCCTTCCTTTCCCAGTTCAAGGAAGGTTGTTACTTTTTAAAAAGAGAAAGAAGAAGGAAAAAAAAAAAAAAGTCGTTGTGGGTAAGTTAAAAAAAAAAATAAATAATAATAATAATAAAAGAAGAAGAAGAAGAAGAAGAAGAAGAGAAGAAAAAAGAAAAAAGCAAAAAAAATTATACTTTCTTTCTTTCCAAATTAATTGATTTTATCTTCGAGATTAAACATTACAGATCCTATAATATACCTAATGCATTTCACTTAAAATTTTAAATGACATGATATCATACATATATATGTCATTAAATATAAAAAATAAAATTTTAATCTAATTTTTTTATATGAAAATTTTCATAAATTTGTTTTAATCTTAAATTGCCTAATTCCATCTCACTTCAAATAAAGAGGATATTTAATTAAAAAATTAAAAAAAAAAAAAAAACTCTTTAAATAGAGAAGTTGTTATTCCGGACTATATATTGTTGTAGTTTGGTTGACAAGGGGTTTTTGTCTTGGTGGGTTTAAGGGCCTGATTCACAGTTTTTAGAAACAGTTTTTGGTTTTTGAAACAAAGAAAACAAGCTGTGAACGGCATTTGACTGGGTTGTTTTTTAAGTTTTAAAATTGGTACTGAAAATTTATGCAGAACCAATTTTAGAAAATATTTTTCCTCATTCTCTAGAAATTTTTGAAAAAATGGAGTCTCTCATTAATGGTACTATCAATAATTATCGTTAACAAGATTTAAGTAACCTCGTAATTCGAACTCCTGGAGCCTTCCTTAGCAATGGTCAAAAACAAAAAAAGTTACAGAAAGGGCAGCAACATAAGAAACCTGACCTCCCATTGCCGCAACCACAACGACAACCATAACCATGCCACCATGCTTGCTACCTAATCTGCCACCAGCCAATCCAATCAAAGAAACTCATTATGCCAGCCAAACACCTACCCTCGATGACAGAACCATCAATGACACCAGTTGTTTCCTCCTATTCTACTGTCAGTCGACCCATATTTTAATGATTATCATAATCATGTTTTGAGTTTATTCCCCTTAATCAATCTTTCAATGCTTACATACAAGGGTCCTAACTTCTAATTAGTAGCGGATTTGTGCGTAGTGCATGATAATATATTATCACGCTCTAAACCTATACCAAGAATTTAGATATGCGACTTGTCTTATATATATAAAAATTTTAGAATAATAGAACTGAGCCTAATTAAATATCCACAAATAAGAAACCAAACCATCAAGTCTGTTTTATAAAATCCATCAAACTAAAATTTTAACAATAAAATCTTTAAATACAATCTCAAATAGTTTCATCAGCACTAAGCTCACTATTTTAAGAAAACATAATAACATAGTCAGTTAACTAACATAGCTCCAATTTTAGTCTTCAATCTATGGCTCCTATGATCATGCACCAAAAGAGATTCCATGACTCTAATCTGAAAGGGTGAAAAAAGGGAGAGTGAACTAAAAGCCCAATAAGAGATTATATAACATAAGGATGTCTCTCAAATAGAATAATAGTATCATTGACAAAATATAATCTTTACAAAACACTTATATATAGTTTTAACAGTAATATAATATATCTTATAAAACTGTAAAAAATGAAACTTTTAACTTTAATACTGAAACCAGTAAATAAAATAGTAACCATTTTTTTTAAGAAGAAAATAGTAACCACTTTAGTTAGCCAAAATACACTAAATAGGTATAAAAAAAATATAATACAGTAATAAACAAATTTTCCCACTTATAAAGGCGAACAACATTAATAAATCGCTATAGAAAACATTAGCCAGACAAGACATAAACTACTAAAGCACTTGGTGTGTGACTTCCATGGGAAAAAATAACAATAACCCTAGAGAGGCAATACTAAGAACAACCAATAACACTGTACGACACCACAATAATACTACTTCGGCCGAAGACCAATACTTAATCCTGTATTAACAAAGGCTGCAGATTGTCTAGCTAACCATTTGAAAACATTTTTACTTTACCATAATATTTTCAATACTAATCATATATCATATAATGAATACTTTCTCAAAAATATAGTTTTTGAGTCATTCTTAACATATACAATTTCAAAATAATATACAAGAAATAATAAAATTCAATTATGTATAATGCATTGACAATTATTTAATTTTTTGAAACTTCACTTTTGCAAATATGTGTATATATAAAAAAATACATGTCTTGAGAGATGCCATGTTCTGAAGTTTACTTACCTCTAGTCACTAAACCAAACTTCACCTCAATTGTCTGAAACAATGTCAACTAGAACCTAAATAAGGACAAAACAACTCAATAAGAATGAATACGCTAGGGTAGTAACGAAAATATAAATTTCACTTTTAAGTTCTGTTTGGATACTGCTTATTTTGCTGAAACTGAAAACTTATTGTTGAAAATACTGTAGTAAAATAATTTTTAAATGTACGAATAGTGCCGTGGGACCTAGAAATGCATAGTTATGTGTGTTTTTGCGTTTTTGGCTGGGTCGTGAACAGTGCCATGGGACCAACAAAAAACGCAAACACAAAATAATTTGCACGCAAACGCACACTTAAAATTCATTTCTCACAACTAATTTTGAAACTACAGCTAGTTTAAGGCAAAATTGTTTTATCGGGTATTCCAAAAATCATTACTTGGTACAATTCCAATGAGCCGAATAACCTTGTGTAATTATCTATGTTATTTGGAAACACTCCCGGTACAAGTTGACTTCAAAGTAAATACATGCTTGCAGATCCTAACCAACTCGAAAAATATATATATATATATATATATATATATAGTGATGATGCTTAAAATTGTCAATAGGTCTATCGCCCAAAGCTGCAGTCTTCGATGAAAGGTGAAGTGTAGTTAACCTGTAAAAATAGAAACACCTTCAAAGAGCATCGGTGTAGTGCTGACCTAATACCCTCTGAAAGTCAAGTTAGAAACAGATGGTGAACTTTTTGGAGAGGAGTTTTTGAAAGTATTTTTGCGTACCTTGGGATTGAAGTGTCTTAGTGTTTATATAAGAGCTTTCAGATGATCACATTAGTTGAATTGTAGGGATATGAGGTTATCCTATAGCTAACGTGTAAGAGTTGGGAACCATCCCATAGATGATCCACAAGGAGTGAGGAGTTATCCTCAACTGGTTTATATATAGGAGATAAAGTTTATCCTATTACCGGCAGCCGTGTGCATGTGGGAGAGTCTTAAGTAATGTAGGCATTGAAACATGAGTTTAGTGTGCTTGGTTGTACTCATTAGCTTTTGGTCAGGACGTATATCCATGATGGTCGCATCTGGACTTCCGCTTTTGGTGAGTAGGTGCTCTTCTGAAGACCAACTTATTTAGAAAGAGTAGCACACTCAGGAAGAGTAGCTATGGAGTTAGTCAAAATACTCCCTATCATATAGCAACCGTAGAGATCTATACCGGTAAGAAAACTTAGTAATCTATCGCATGTACTAACAAAAGTTTTAGAAAGTTGAAACAATATTCTAGATCACAAGGGTCATGAACTCAACACTACATATCCATGAGTTCGTATGGAATATCCGTAAGAGAAATGTCGAAACTTTCATGCAAATCTATCAGACTACGCTAACTTCATAGGTTATTCCCATAGATCTTTGAGAGATATATATACCTGACTACATGAACCACACAGATGTAGAACTCTTTCGCTCTTAATCTCGTGGTCTCTCTTTCTCTACCTTTCAACACAAGAAATTAACCATAAGACCCTACTCTCTACTCTTCAGCTTTTACACGTTAAGCATGTTTCCTACTTGGGCTTGAGTTTATGACCCACTAAATCTTATTTCTTTAATTTCCAAAAAGCCCATAAAACTTATAACCTTAAGTTTTACTTTCTAAAATATTAACGTTATCTTTGTAATTAATTTTATAACTGTGTGTATTAATATTAACGTTACCTTCAAAACAAATCAAATAATTCATCAATTCTCGTTTAAACCGTGGACTATAAATCTTGGATATCTCAAAATATCTACTCTCTGCTCACTTACAAGTTTCCAATCAAGGGAGACAAATTCTTAAAATGAAAGCTCACAATTTAAAAGCTTCCATTAAGGTCACATGCTTAGCATTTTACAATCTCCTTATCTTTTTATCTTTTTTTAAAAGACACCATATTTTCCTCCACACCTCTTTATCATTTTTTAAATTTAAACAAACACACTTTTTTTTTCTTGCTTCTTATATGTTCTCTTTTATTTTGAATAGAAAAATCTATAGTCATTCAGCAAACTCAAATTTTCTATATATTTTCAATGCATGAAAATAGATGAATGAATTGAAAACTATAATATTAAACCCAAAAAAAAAAGCCTCATCGAAGTGCAAAGCTCATGTGATGAAGCTAGTTTTTTTCTAGGTGGTCTCATTATTATTATTATTTATTTATTTATTTTGCAATTTGGACTAATTTATGAAGGATGCATTTCATAATCATATCGCAACATAATTTTTTTATATTGTAGAATTGTTTTATTTAATTTTTGAAACCTTTATCCTACCATAGTCGATTGACTAATTTGTACATCTCTAAGTCAATCGAATACATTTTGGAAGTTACATGCAATTCCTTGTTTTCATAAGGATTCACGATCCCAATGACCCACTCCAATATTTTTACATATTTAGCTTTCTGGGATGCCAAATGGTCTAGTACAAAATACTTGTGAGCTCTAATAAAGAATTTTTCTTATTTGTTTCTAGCCATATGATGTTGTAGCAATTGGTACAAATTGATGTGTTAGAAAACCTTTTTTTTTTTTTTTTTCCTTTTTTAGCCGGATTATATTCTTGATGAAGCAAAGAAATTAAATGTTAGTTTGTAGGTAAAATTATAAATCAGCAATATTTGATGATAAAATGCTTCAATTTGAATGATATTACTCAGAATTTGTATACGGTTAGAATTGGCCTACAATTTTATGTTAAATTTCCATTTTTCCATAACAAAAACATATAGCTAAAAACAAAGTCCTAGAAACCAAAATAAAAACCAATAATGAAAAAAAAAAAAAAAAAAAAAAAAAAAAAAAAAACCAATTCTCTCCAATATTTTTACATATTTAGCTTTCTGGGATGCCAAATGGTCTCATACAAAATACTTGTGAGCTCTAATAAAGAATTTTTCTTATTTGTTTCTAGCCATATGATGTTGTAGCAATTGGTACAAATTGATGTGTTAAAAAACCTTCTTCTTTTTTTCCTTTTTTAGCCGGATTATACTCTTGATGAAGCAAAGAAATTAAATGTTAGTTTGTAGGTAAAATTATAAATCATCCAATATATGATGATAAAATGCTTCACCTTGAATGATATTGCTCAGAATTTGTATACGGTTTGATATGGAAGAATAATCATAGCATTCGTCATGGGCTAGAACGTCAGCACAGGTTTAGGCCGATGGTCCAATAGCGTGTAACGGGCAGAGTCATGCTGATGGGGATAATGTAAACGGACTGCAAGCTCGAAACTGACGGTTATACAAACAGCAAGAAGCTGACGACCACTCGGCTGTTGGAAAGAAAGAAGGCTGACGGTTGTAAGGCTGACGGCTCAATTAAAGTTTGAAACTTGCCCACCACGTATAGGAAGATTGCTTGCACTCCACGATTAGTATCCGAGTCCTATAAGGAAAGGATCCCTTAATCTACGCTCATGAGGATTCCTATAAGGAAAAGACTTCTGCTTCAAGGAAAAGGGTCAACCCTCAACTACTATAAAAACCCCAATACCCTCACAAATCAAGGTACGCATAATTACACCCTCTCAGCACTCTAGAGTTGAAAGAAGTTCTAACTTGACCTTCGGAGGGTATTTAGCCGGCACCACACCGGTGCTCTCTGTTAGGTCATCTCCTTTTTATTTTGCAGGTGCTGTTCCGAGCGTGTGAGGACCGTGTGGCTCACTGGTGAGATTTTCGGCATCATCAGTTGGCGCTGTCTGTGGGAAACACGCTGTCGAAGCAATTAAGCCACACTATCGTTTCCCGGACTAAAGGGTTGCATGGTACTCACTCGTTCAATGGCAACTACCAATGATGTACAAGGAGAGGAACCACCCACAACTGCCCTCGAGAGGCAAGTTCGGACTCTCGGCGCCGCCGTAGAGCGTCTGACCAAACGGAACCTCGATTTGGAAGAACAGCTACGCCAGAAGGATGCAGCGCAAAATGGCCAACCCGAAGACCAGGAAGAGAATAGCGCTCCGAGGGGGAACCAGGAAAGACCTGAGGGCAGCCGCGCCCCGAGCAGGCTGGAAAGACCGCCCGCAAGCACGCCATCCCTCATGGATGCGACTCCACCACAAATCGCCGCCGAGATGCAGGCAATGAAGGAGCATATGGAGGTTATGATGAACGCGCTCAAGGGGAGAGTTTCTAGTAGCCTTGACGATCTAGTGAACCGTACCGACTCACCCTTCACTATCGCCGTGAACTCCTTCCCCTTACCCCACAAGTTTCGCATGCCGAATATAGATAGCTATGACGGAATGAAGGATCCTCTCGACCACCTGGAGACTTTCAAGACCCTGATGCATCTTCAGGGGGTAGCAGATGAGATCATGTGCAGGGCCTTCCCCACAACACTCAAAGGCCCCGCGAGGGTATGGTTCAGCCGGCTGACGCCCAACTCTATCAGCACCTTCAAAGAGCTAAGCGCCCAATTCACTACACATTTCATTGGAGGACACAGGTATAAGAAGTCCACAGCATGCCTGATGAGTATCAAGCAAAGAGAGGACGAGACGTTGCGGTCCTACATAACGCGTTTTAACAAGGAAGCGCTATCGGTCGACGAGGCCGACGATAAAATACTTGTAGCAGCATTCACAAACGGGCTACAAAAAGGCAAATTCTTGTTCTCTCTATACAAGAACGACACGAAGACCATGTCAGAAGTGCTCTACAGGGCTACCAAGTATATGAACGCCGAGGACGCATTGCAGGCCCGAGAAGAAAAACCAAGAAAAAGGGAGAGGCAGGAGGACGCACGATCAGACCAGGGAAGGAAAAGACCCAGAACGGGGGATCGAAGAGACGAAAGACGATCTAAGCCTCCAGGAGGGAGATTCACGAGCTTCACTCCACTGACCGCCCCAATAGATCAAGTCCTAATGCAGATTAAGGACGAAGGAACTCTGACCTTCCTCGGAAAACTAAAGGGGGATCCTAATAAGCGTTCCAGAGACAAGTACTGCCGCTTCCACCGAGATCACGGTCATGACACAGCCGACTGCTACGACTTGAAGCAGCAAATCGAGGCCCTAATAAGACAAGGGAAGTTACAGAAGTTTGTGAGCAAGGAAAGAGCAGACCCGGCGCCTCAGGAGCACCCACCCCCGCGTGGCCATGATCGTCCCAAGCCTCCCATTGGCGATATACGAATGATCGTAGGAGGGATGGCCACCAGACCGTTGAAAAGGGCTCGAAAGACGCACCTCCGGATGGTCCAAAACGTCCAAGTGGCAGGCCCAGTGCGAAACATAGCCCAAATGAAAAGCCCCGTGATCGAGTTCTCAGAAGAAGACGCACGGCGTATCCACCACCCACACGACGACGCGCTCGTCGTCAGCTTACAGGTCGGGGACTACAACTTGCATCGGGTATTAGTTGACAACGGAAGCTCGGCAGACATTCTATACTACCCGGCGTACCAGCAAATGAAAATCAGCAAGGAGCAACTGATCCCGACGAACGCTCCACTCGTCGGTTTTGGGGGTGCAAAGGTGTTTCCGTTAGGTGCGGTCACGTTGGCTGTAACCGCAGGCGACTACCCCCAGCAAGTCACGAAGGAAGTAACGTTCCTCGTGATTGACCATTCATCCGCCTATAACGCCATCATAGGACGGCCCACCCTTAACGCATGGAAGGCGGCAACTTCAACTTATCATTTAATGATTAAATTCCCGACAGAACACGGAATCGGAGAGCTACGTGGAAACCAGATTACAGCACGAGAGTGCTATGTAGCCATGATGGAGATGGACGATCACCTCCAAACCATGAACATAGAAGAGCACCGGAGCGCAACAGAGCCGGCCGAGAGGCTTGAGGAGGTACCTCTAAACGACTCCGTACCTGACCAGACAACAAGGATTGGGACCCTCGCAAGTCCCGACACTCGGCGGGCGCTTGCAGCATTCCTCAAGAAGAATCGAGACGTATTCGCCTGGAGTCACGAGGATATGCCAGGAATAGATCCTTCCGTCATGGTACATAGGCTGAATGTGTCACCATCTTTTCCGCCCATCCGACAAAGGAAGCGGGTCTTCGCCCCGGAGCGAGATCAAGCCATAGCCGAAGAAGTCCGCAAGCTGCAAGAGGCCAATTTCATTAAAGAAGTGTACTACCCCGACTGGCTAGCAAACGTGGTGATGGTCAAGAAAGCTTCCGGGAAATGGAGGATGTGTGTAGACTTCACCGATTTGAACAAAGCGTGTCCTAAAGACAGCTACCCCCTCCCAAGGGTCGACACTCTGGTAGACTCCACAGCTCAGCACCAGCTATTAAGTTTCATGGACGCTTTCTCCGGTTACAACCAGATCAAGATGCACGAGGACGATCAGGAAAAGACGTCCTTTGTTACCAGCCAAGGCCTGTTCTGCTACAAGGTAATGCCGTTTGGTTTGAAAAACGCGGGCGCAACTTACCAAAGGCTTATGAACAAAATGTTCGCACGACAGATCGGGAGAAATGTCCAGGTATATGTCGACGACATGTTGGTTAAAAGTCAAAGGGAAGAAGATCATTTAGAAGACCTCAGGGAAACATTCGACACCCTTCGCTCTTACAACATGAAGCTCAATCCGGGAAAATGTGCCTTTGGGGTAACGGCAGGAAAATTCCTAGGATTCATGGTGTCCCAGAGAGGCATCGAGGCCAATCCGGACAAGATCCGGGCTATAATGGAGATGGCACCACCAAGAAATGTGAAGGAAGTACAAAGCCTCAACGGCAAGGTAGCAGCACTAAACAGGTTCGTCTCCAGAGCGACAGACAAGTGCCTACCCTTCTTCCGCATATTAAAAAGGTCTTTCGAATGGACCGATGAATGCCAGCGAGCGTTCGAAGAATTAAAAGCTTACCTCTCTTCCCCACCACTGTTGAGTCCCTCACAGCCTGGAGAAGAACTCTTTCTTTATCTCGCCGTCTCCCCAGCCGCCGTCAGCGCCGCCTTGATTAGAGAAGAAGGGAAGATACAGAAACCCGTGTATTACATCAGTCGGGCGCTGCACGGAGCTGAAGAAAGATATCCACCCCTGGAGAAACTTGCTTTCGCACTAGTTACAGCGGCACGCAAGCTGAAGCCGTATTTTCAAACTCACACAATAACGGTCTTAACCAACAAGCCTTTGCGACGGGCTATGAGCAACCCCGATGCTGCCGGGCGCTTGACACTTTGGGCCATAGAACTGAGCGAATATGACATCCAATATCGCCTGCGCACCGCTATCAAGGGGCAGGTCGTGGCAGATTTCATAGCTGAATTCGCGAATGGCGAGGACGAGGGGGCAGAGGAATCCCCAGAGTGGAGTATACACGTGGATGGATCCTCCAACAGACAATACGGCGGAGCCGGCATCGTGCTACAGTTACCCGAAGGGGATACGGTAGAATGTATGGTCCGTCTCGCCTTCCCCACTACCAACAACGAGGCAGAATACGAAGCTTTGATAGCAGGGCTCGACCTCGTTAAGGCAGCAGGAGCCAAGAAAGCAATTGTTTACTACGACTCCCAAGTTATAGTTAACCAGATAAGCGGGGAGTACGAATGCAAAGGCGATAGAATGAAGAAGTATCTGGAGCAAGCGAAGAGGAGAATAAATGAGCTGGAGGTCAAAATTATGCAAATCCCCCGGGGGGAAAACGAGCAAGCCGACCGCTTAGCCAAAGCCGCCTCTGCCGAGCACATGATCGCCACTAGAAGTACACTCTCCTTCACACAGCTCTCTCCACTCATCAGTGCGGCCTACATACAGGAGCTCGATCCCCAGAATGACTGGACTACACCATTAACCTCCTTTTTGAAAAATGGCATATTACCAAATGATAAGGAGGCAGCAAGGAAACTGAAGGTTCAAGCGGCAAGATTCGTTCTAGTCAAGGATGTTTTATACAAAAGAGGTTTTTCTCGCCCCTACCTACGATGCTTGGGTCCTGAAGAAGCGGATTACGTCATGAAGGAAGTGCACGAAGGAATCTGTGGAAACCACTCCGGATCAAGGTCGCTAGTACACAAGCTAGTACGAACCGGGTACTTTTGGCCAACAATGCAGAAGGATGCCGAGGCTTATGTAAAGGCTTGCGACAAGTGCCAAAGGTTTAGCAACATCATCAGGCAACCACCCGAAGAATTAACCCCAATCACAGCACCATGGCCGTTCGCTCAGTGGGGATTGGACATTATGGGACCGTTCCCCACTGCAATACGACAACTGAAGTTTTTAGTTGTCAGTATCGACTACTTCACCAAGTGGGTAGAAGTGGAAGCACTGGCCACCATCACAGAGAAAAACGTAAGGAGCTTTGTTTGGCGATGCATCATATGCAGGTTTGGCATTCCAAGAGTCTTAGTCTCAGACAACGGGAAACAGTTCGACAACGACTCCTTCAGGGACTTCTGCTCACAGTTAGGGATACGGAACCACTACTCCTCCCCCGCCCACCCCCAAGCCAATGGGCAGGTCGAAGTTACAAACCGGTCCTTGCTAAAAATCATCAAGACCCGGCTTGAGGGGGCAAAGAGCATATGGGCTGAAGAGTTGCCGAGCATACTATGGGCGTACAGGATGACAGTAAGGACACCAACAGGAGAAACACCGTTCCGATTAACGTACGGGAACAAAGCGGTCATCCCAGCCGAAGTCGGTCTCACAAGCTACAGGGTGCACAACCACGACGAAAAAAGGAACGACGAAGCCATACGTTTGCAGCTCGATCTGGTGGACGAAGTCAGGATGGTAGCAGAACAAAGGCTCGCGCGATACCAGGATCGCATGGCCAAGAATTACAACTCCAGGGTCAGACACAGAGACTTCCAAGAAGGGGACCTCGTTCTAAGAAAGGTAATGGGCGCAGCAAGAGACCCCGCCCAAGGAAAGCTCGGCCCAAATTGGGAAGGACCCTACCGAGTAACAGCATGGCAAAGGAAGGGCACCTACCATCTAGAGACTCTGGACGGACGAAAGCTACCACATCCATGGAATGCGGAGCACTTACGAAAGTACTACCAATAGGAGCAGCCGCATCTTTCTTTTCGGAACGATTTTTTTTTAATCACCTTTTTAAGCAATAAGCCCAAAGGGCAGTTCTTTCCTACTTATGTTTTTGCTACAATAAGCCCAAAATGGGCAGATTTTGTTTCTAGACTACCTTTTATATTTATGCATAATGATGAGAGTTTGCTAAAAACAAAGTCTACTTACAAACATGAGAACAGAAATAACAAAGTCCAAAAATGGACGAGCAAAACAGCCGACGGTCAAATAATGGCCAAGTCCAAAGGACAAAAAATTGACGGTCTAAATGACCGAATCCACAAGACTGGATTACCAAAAGGCTGACGGTCCAAAAATGGACGAGCAAAACAGCCGACGGTCAAAAAATGACCAAGTCCAAAGGACAAAAAACTGACGGTCTAAATGACCGAATCCGCAAGACTGGATGGCCAAAAGGCTGACGGTCCAAAAATGGACGAGCAAAACAGCCGACGGTCAAAAAATGACCAAGTCCAAAGGACAAAAAACTGACGGTCTAAATGACCGAATCCGCAAGACTGGATGGCCAAAAGGCTGACGGTCCAAAAATGGACGAGCAAAACAGCCGACGGTCAAAAAATGACCAAGTCCAAAGGACAAAAAACTGACGGTCTAAATGACCGAATCCGCAAGACTGGATGGCCAAAAGGCTGACGGTCCAAAAATGGACGAGCAAAACAGCCGACGGTCAAAAAATGACCAAGTCCAAAGGACAAAAAACTGACGGTCTAAATGACCGAATCCGCAAGACTGGATGGCCAAAAGGCTGACGGTCCAAAAATCTACGAACTAAAATACCTGACGGTTTAAAATAACCTACGTCCAAAATAGACAAACCCAAAAAAAAAAAAAAAAAAAAAAAAAAACTGACAGGTTGAAAATGGCAAGTCCAGAGACGGACTAGCACTGACGGAATACAAGGACCGATAAATAAGACTAACGGTCTAAAAAAGGCCGAAACCGTCAGCCTGTAAACAGACGACCATGAGGCAGAACCTCGATGGATGTTGACAAAACCTTCTACAATCATTAAGGCAAAATGATCAAAAACTGACGGGTTCATTAAAACTAACCGACGGTTTAGTAAAGCTAACGGTACAAATAAAGTAACAAGGCCTGCAATCTTTGTTTCGAAACATACAAGAAAACCAAGTAAAATAAAGCTACAAACAGGTAATGAAAAGTTGACGGCGTTATAAACAAATCCAAACCTAAAAGAAGGCATTTAAAAGCTGTCAAAATATTACACAACGGTGCCCAAAGGGGCACTTAATAAGATTGTCTTCTATATAAATAAAAAGAAATAAAAATGGTGATAAACAAAAGTAAGAAACACTTCAAAAAGTCTATTTGGCAGCAGGCTCCTCCTCATCAAGCAACACCGTAGGAGGGGTGACGGCAGTCGACGAAAGGTTCGCAGCAGGTTGGGCCAAGACAACCCCACTCTCTCCAGGAAGGGGGGAATTAACCAAATCGTCAGCAGGAGGAGTGACGGCACCAGTGGCAGGCGTCATGGGCTGAGCGTCATCTATATTAATGCAAGACAGGTCCAACTCGGGAAAAGCTGACGCCACCTGTTTAAGACAGTCGTCGAATCCGGTGCCATAATAGCTGCCACAGGACTCGATAAAGGCATCTGATGCCTTGAACTTCTCAACAGCGTCAGCCCCTACTGTCTCTAACTGCTCATAAAGAGCCGTCAACTTTCCTTCTGTCTCAACCCGCTGACGTTTCACCTCTTCCAGCTCGTCCCTCACCTCTTTCAGCTCCCGGTTAAGTGTCCGTACCCCATCCTTGTACTGGCCCTGCTCGTTTCGCAGGGTGGCATTATGCTTGCTAAGACGAGAGGCGACGCCCTCCTTGGCCACGCATCGCTCCGTCAGCGCCTTTACACGGACCAAAGCCTGAACAAAAATATAACCGTCAGCTACAAAAAAAAGAAGGGGTTTGTGTACATCAGTCAAAGAAAGAGTAAAACTGACGGTTTACCCGAGAAAGGTCGAACAAAGCCGACGACCCCAGCTCGTCCGTCCCTAACTGAGCACAAGGATCCATGTCCGTCGGCCTTATGAGTGTCCCGACGGCCTCGACGACAAAGTCCTTATGCGTCAGCAAGCTCTGGGGTCCCTACAAGACGGGACCAGAAGAAGTCATGACGCCTTTCCCAGCTCCATGACCCGACGTAGGGGGCGACTTCACGGGAGTGACGGTTGGTCTCATCGACGGGCGAATGACCACTCCGTCAGACTTCCTCTTCTGGGAGCCCTTGACGACGGGCTTGAGGGTAGGCGTAGACGTCGTCTCTCCCTTCGCCCTCTTCTCCTCCCGCTGACGGGCAGCGGCGGCCTTGATTCGCTCCTTAGCAGCATCCATTTCTGCACAAAAAAGAGGAAAAACATAAGGGAAGTTGACGACTAGAAGTATAGAAGCTGACGAGTAGATAAAGGCTTACGATGACGAGCAAGCTCTTCCAACCTGCGAGCCTCGGGCGTTGGTTCGGGACCCCCACAGTATGTATAGAGAGTATCTAGGGTAATCAAGTCCCGGCACGACCGCTCCTCTATAGGTATCCCCAGAACCCGACGGATGAAATCCTCTTGCTCGTTAGTTATTGATGGACGAACGAAGGCTAAAAAAAAAAAAAGAAAAGAAAAAAAAAAAAGAAAACTTGATTGTGTTAGTATCTTTTCAAAGGAAAAGTGAAATATGGCAAATTGACGAGGATAAAAAGGTGACGACTAAAACCTGACTCCTTGACAAAACCCCAAGTGTTGTCAAAACAACCAAAGGGAATTGTTCCCCATTCGTCTTGACGGCACACCCAGTCCGTCCCCTCTACAAAAAAGAACCTACCATTCCAGGCTCTATTGGAGTCTGGCATTTCAGACACCAGCCTTAACTCCTTCTCCCTAACAGCAAAGTGATACATCCCCCTTGACGAAGAAAGATGCCGGGGTCTGTAGCAATAGAAAAACTCATCCAAGGTAAGCTGACGGTGACCTCCGCTCAGACGACCCCACAACACCTCAGCACTTATAAAAATTCTCCATGAGTTTGAGGCAATTTGACTAATTGATATGCTAAGGTAATCAGCCAGCTGACGGTGTAAAGCTGTCAGGGGCAATCTCAAACCGGCAGCAAACATGGCGTCATACATGCCAACGTCTGCAGTTTTTCCCGTGTAACACTTCTCACCTTCCATAGGTAGACGGATGGGAATGTGATCAGGGATTTGAAAACGGACACGCAGTTCATTAAAAATTTTAAGCGTCATCTTTGGAAGAAATTTGTTTACAACCCAGTCCTTGGGAAGGATGAAGGGACGACTACCTTCAGGACCTTCAGACTCCTCTTCACTAGATTCCTCGTCACCTTCATCCCCATTCCCCCCTCCTAACTCAACTTCGCTCCCCTCGCCCACTTCCTCCTCTTGACCGACGTTTCCCTGGCCTTCTATCTCTTCGACGGCAACATGGGCTGACGTCTCCCTCTCTGACGACCAGGAGGAACTCTCAGACTCACTACTTGAGCCCGAACCAAACACCTCGTCGTAGCCCGCCCCTTCGCGGACCGACGACTGGTCACTCGACGCGTCACTCGACATCTACCTACAAGTGACGGGTGTAAACTAAGCACCTAGGATGACGACCTCACTTTAAAAGAAAAATTGAAAGCATGCAAAAAGAAAGGGAAACTTACAAGTTCTAGAAGTAACGTTTGAAAAGGCGACGGCAGGAACGTTGGTAGAACTGACGGAATGTGGGCGACGGATGTGCTCTCCAGGAATCAGATAAATGAAATAGTGAAAATGGGAGGAGGGGGCCACATATATATATGAGTTAAACGCATGGAAGACGAAGCGACGCCCGCGTTCAGACGCGGGGCCAATCCAAGCACGCCACCTGTCCCAGCATTTAATGTCAGCAGTAATTATTTTTCTCTTGATCAAAGTAGCAGTTAGTGACGGAAGTAAACTCCATAACCCGTCTGGTATGGCTGACGGGCATATGGAGTAGGAGGCAATTGATATGGAAGAATAATCATAGCATCCGTCATGGGCTAGAACGTCAGCACAGGTTTAGGCCGACGGTCCAATAGCGTGTAACGGGCAGAGTCATGCTGACGGGGATAATGTAAACGGACTGCAAGCTCGAAACTGACGGTTATACAAACAGCAAGAAGCTGATGACCACTCGGCTGCTGGAAAGAAAGAAGGCTGACGGTTGTAAGGCTGACGGCTCAATTAAAGTTTGAAACTTGCCCACCACGTATAGGAAGATTGCTTGCACTCCACGATTAGTATCCGAGTCCTATAAAGAAAGGATCCCTTAATCTACGCTCATGAGGATTCCTATAAGGAAAAGACTTCTGCTTCAAGGAAAATGGTCAACCCTCAACTACTATAAAAACCCCAATACCCTCACAAATCAAGGTACGCATAATTACACCCTCTTTAGCACTCTAGAGTTGAAAGAAGTTCTAACTTGACATTCGGAGGGTATTTGGCCGGCACCACACCGGTGCTCTCTGTTAGGTCATCTCCTTTTTATTTTGCAGGTGCTGTTCCGAGCGTGTGAGGACCGTGTGGCTCACTAGTGAGATTTTCGGCATCATCACAGTTAGAACTGGCCTACAATTTTATGTTAAATTTCCATTTTTCCATCACAAAAACATATAGCTAAAAACAAAGCCTAGAAACCAAAATGAAAACCAATAATGAAATAAAAGCAAAAAATAAATACCAATTCATGTTGTAATATACAACTTGAGGAAGTCCATAAGGTCACCAATAAACATAACCTCTCTCTCTTTGTCTCTTAAAAAATAGTTTGTTTACACATTATTTTACTGAAGAATACTACAAAAAGCATTTAGTTATTATTGTATTTTTAAAATTACTGTATACATTAATGGTGTGATAAAACTACTTAAACAAGTGTAATGTCGACATACTCATTTGGCACGTGAAAACATGCGTGCCAAGTTTTTGATATATTAACTTGAATTATTTTTTCTTGTAGCAAATTAATGGGAAAGAGAAGCTCTTTAGTCTAGTACCAACAGTAATACTAATCAAATGAAATATTGTGGATAGTGTAAGCTTCTATCATGGGAGTTGAATGTCTATATACTCCATTGGCATGTGGAAACATGCATGCGAAATTTTTTTACTTGTAACAAATGATAAATAGGGATTTTGTAGTATCAATTCAATGGTAATACTAATTAAACGAAATACTGTGGACAATCTTTGCTTTAATGGAAGTTGAAATTTAAAATTTGTGTACCTTAATTATCTTGGTGTTACCTAAGAACTTTAGCGATATCTCTTCCAATAATTGTGAAAATTTCAAGCAGTAATTTAGAACGTAATTCATGTTATATATTCATGTTTTTATTGTGTAGTTTATTTATTTATTTTTATTTTATTAGTATCTATTTGATTTGTGTAGTTGTATGATGGATTAAGGTTGTAATTTATAAGATGTTTAGAATATTGAATGTAGTATTGTGTGTGATCTATGGAGTAATTAATGTTATAGTTATTAATAATTGATTTTTTATTGTCTTTTAAGTTAATAAAAACCTTACATATATCTTTTTTTTTTTTTTTTGAAATTACATGTACCTTTTTTTAATGTGAATCTTTACATATACCTTAAGTAACTCTATTTATTCCACTTCCTTAGATGCGTAAAAAAAAAAAAAAGAAAAAAAAAGAAAAAAAAAAAAAAAAAAGAGACTACTACTCCATAATGATAATGACTAATTAGTTTTATCATTTTTTTCATGATATCATTTGTAACGTTTCTTATTATTATCATATATTTACCAACTGATAACTTGCATAACATAGAGATTAAATGAAAAGCAGAATAGTTTGTTAGGTTCTAAGTACTTAAGAATTAATGTATTAGAACTCTAATTTGTATTGTTGGCAAACCATGATCAAAAAAAGTTGTTAGTCATGTTTTAGCCTTGCTCAAAATATGTCTTTTATGTAAAGTTAGAATCGAGTTAACTGTAGAATTGAGTGTGCAATTATGATTGACTCGATCGTTCAAAAATTAGACTCGATCGATTGAAAGTCGTGCAGATTGTTTTTTCTGCAGTATTTTCGACTTAGCCCTAATCCCATATGACATATAGGGTTTTATGTTTTGCCCTAGGTATAAAAGGCAAACCCTAGCCACGTTTTAGTTGTTGCTGTATTTGATGTATGTGTGAATCTTTTATGAGATCTGAGAGGTTGTTGCCTTCACACATGCTTAGGATTATCAAGAAAGAGATTTCATAGAGAGTTTGATGATCATTTAGTTGCTGCACTAAAAAGCTTAAAGATACACAAGTAGGAGTGCTTGTACTCGCTGGAGAATCTAAGAAAGAAGGAGTCCGTGGTCTTAGAGCTTGCACGTGGTCGTGTCAGTAAGTTTTCCACTGGTGGGTAGTAATAGGATGTTAGTGGTTTAAATTGCTATTTTAAAATTTCAATTCTTTCATAGTGGATTCAGGTTTACCTTGAGTATAGTTAGGTTAAATCATCCCCAAGTTTTTTACCGGTTTGGTTTTCCTGGGTCATCATATCTTTGTGTTCTTTATGTTTTACAGTTTGCATTGATATGATTATATGATTGTGTTAACCTAAATCTGGAATTTGGACTAAGTAATAACTTGGCTTGTTAACTAGGTTAATCCGGTTGTGTTTTAAGGGGTTTAAAAACAAACAAGTGGTATCAGAGCAGGTTGCTCTCTTGTTGTAGATCTTTTGATCTCCGAGCTGATCCTTGACCCCTATTGTCATGAAACACGGACACTCTCTAGTTATTCCTCATCACTTTGATAGGAATAATTATGCTTATTGGAAAGTAAGGATGAAAGCATTCCTGAAATCTATTGATGAGATAGTTTGGAACTCCATTGAGTATGGATGGGAGAAGCCCACTACTCCTGTGAGTGAGTGGCAAACTTCTCAAAAAGAAGCAGCTGCGTTCAATAGCAAAGCTATGAATACTATCTTTAACGTTGTTTCTATAGAGAAATTTAAGAGAATCTCTAATTTTGAGGTTGCTCACACTACTTGGAATATCCTCCAGACTATGCATGAAGACACAAAGGCTGTCAAAATTAATAAGTTGCAGCAATTAACATCTAGATTTGAGAGCATTAGGATGTCTGATGATGAATCCTTTGATGAATTTTATGCTAAACTTAATGACATTGTTAATTCTGTATACAACTTGGGTGAAATCTATGATCAAACTAAAATTATTAGGAAGATTCTTAAATCTTTAACTGAAAATTTTAGACCCAAAGTGACTGCATCACTGAAAGTAAGGATGTGGACTCCATCCCTGTTGATGAACTTGTAGGATCTCTTTAGTCCTATGAGTTGGACCTATTCAAAATTAGTAAATCCAAATCAATGGTTCTTAAGTCAGTTGATGATGTTGAGGTTGGTGGATTTGATGATGAGCTCTCTGCTACAGAGATTGCTTACCTTGCCAAGAACTTTAGGAATTTCCTTAAAAACAACAACAGAAGGGCAAGAGGTAAGAACATTGTTAAACCTAGAAATTTTAGGAATAATGATCTCACTAAGGTTAGCAACACTAAAAAACTTAGAGAAAAAGTAGGTCAATCGTCTAATAATTCTATGGGTCCTTAATGTTTTGAATGTCAAGGGTATGGTCACATGAAATCTGAATGTCCTACGTACTTGAGGTCTAAGGGTAAAGCTATATGGCTGTAACCCTTAGTGATAATGAAGTTTCTAATGACGAGTCTGGTTCTGACGATGATGAAAATTTTATTGCTTTCATTGCTACTGCTGTAGTCAATAAAAGCGTGTCTGTTGAAGAAAACCTTTTTGACGGGAAACTCTCTAAGGATGCAGATCTTCAAGAAGCCTACAATAAACTTTGCAAAGTTGCTGCAAAGGATGCTATGAATGTTGAACTTGGCTTAAAGAAAATTGCATCTCTTGACCTTGATAAGAAAAATCTGCTTGTGAAACTATTTGATGCTAATGAACTTTTGAACAATGTGAAAACTGAGAATATGTTTTTACTTGATAAAGTTAAGAATTTGGAACTTGAATTGTCTATTGCTAAAGAACAATCTATTAATTTTGCAAGCTTCAAACTTGATCACATGGTGAGTGTTCAAAAGTCTCACTCTGACAAAACTAGCTTAGGTTTTGTAAGAAGCATCTCTGTGTCTACACCCCGTTCCACAAACTTTTTTCCTTCTTCTTCCTTTGAACCCCTTGTGAGTGAGATTGTGAGTGCGACTGTTAAACTTGTTAATTTCACACCCCCTAGGAAGATTAGGGTTGATCTAAAAGAGTTTAAACCTAAAAAGTCTATGCTTTCTAAGGACAAGGTGTATGGTAAGCCTGTTTGGCTTTGTCATTTTTATGGAAAGTCTTGACACATTCGTCCAAACTATTTCAAGCTGCAAGCTACTATGCGAGCAAATAAGCCAAAAGTGCTTGTGCCTCAAGCACAAGATCCTATGGTACTTATTAGTGAATTGGTAAAGGCTCTCAACCTTTATACCAATCCTGGAGTTGGAAATCACTTTAATGTGAATAAGAACTCCAATGCTCGAGGTGCATCTAAAAAGTTTTGGATGCAAAAGGCTTGATCTAATTGAGTCTTTCTGGCATGGTCCTTGTGTTTCATTGCTCTACTCTTTGTGACTATTGTTGTTTGGTTTTTGTTTTCTTTTTGTTTCTAGGACTTGCATTGCATAACATTCATGTATTTCATTCTAGGACTGTTTTTGTTTCTTCTTTTCAAATTTTTTTTAAAAAAAAAAAAGGAGAAAAAGGGAAGCAAATTGTGTTTTGCATTTACTTTCTTGGTTTTTGAAAACAAGGTTGGTCAATTTATTTTTACATAACATGTCTTTGTACCTTGTTGAGCTTTGATGAGCTTATTTATTGCACTTTACTAGTTGAAATTTTGTAGTGCACGTTGTGTGGAAAAGATGTTTATAGTTTTTGATTTTATCTTGATCTTGAAGTCACATGTCTTTGATTCTCGGACTTAAACCTTTTGAGAAAAGCATAAATAACTATCTCATCACTGTTCACTAGCCAATCATGAACACCTTAGTGTATATCGTAAGATTTTGTGCTTTAGAAAGTGTAGCACATGCACAAAAACAATATAAGGTGTAGCCTCAGTTTAAATGCTAAAATTGGTATGTACATTATTGGACTTAAAGTTAAATCAAATAACTAAAATTGGTGTGTTCATTGTCTTGGCTATTTTAATAAGTTTCTGATCAAATAAAATTGGTGTGTACAATATGAGGCAAATCAAGAAACTTACATGATTGCAAACTTATGATCTAGGAGATGTGAGAGTTATATGATGTGTAACTCTTTAGGTGATAGTCTCTTTCAAATTCTATGTGATGAATTTTGTAGACTTTGTGTTTGATTTCTATTCACATATTATCTCACATGTATCTCAAACTTTTGCTAGTTGCACACACTATACAAGTTACTCTTTGCTAAACTTTGTACATGTTATTATGTGTGTGTCTTTGGTTTGACCAACCATGTTTGAAAATTCCTTGAGTTTTATGCAAACCATATTTGTTGCTTGAGAATTTAAGAGAATGGATAGAAAATCTTATTTTGGAGAAAACTGGGTTCAAAAATTGACTTTTTGAAAGACATTTCATCTCATTCTCATGCATTTTATTTTGAAAATTCAATGCTTTGAGGAGTTTCTACACAAAAATTGCTTTATTTTTCAAATTTTTTTTTAGAATTTCGATCGATCGAATCTGTTCTTCAATCAATCGAAATTGAGATTAAAAAATTTTGGTCAGCCTTGGTCTATTTCGATCAATTGAACCTAAATTTCGATCAATTGAAAATCATATGTAGAGTTTTTAAAAAGAAGATTTTGACATGTTCAACTTACTTTACAAAAAGTTTTCAAACACTTTCTCTCTCCATACGACTCGGTCAAGGCTCAAATCAAGTTTTTTGTCATTTTCCTTTGTTATTTTTGCAAGTTTTTTTCTCTCCAAAGGCTGGTAAGACCTTTTTGCCCCTCCTTTTGCTTTTATTTTCAAGTTTCATGCATTTTTTCATGCATTTAAGGGATATTTTCAGACCTATGAAAAATTTGGGGTTTTTGGTTTTTTTGATCTTTTCTTTCACAATTGATCACTGGGGTTTTTATTATTGGATGATATAAACATGTTTGGTGAATTTTGAGAAATTGAAAATTCTAATATGTTTAATTTGATCAATTTGGTGAATTTTGAGAAATTGAAAATTCTAGGGCTTGAATATATCCGAATTGGGGATTTTTTCAAATTGAGTTTAATTGATGAAATTGGCTTGTTAGATTGATTAATTTGATCATAATAAACTGTTTTCTAGCTTGTATGATGATCAATTGGTCAATTTGGTAAAATTGAACAAGTGGTTTTTCAAAATTTTGGGGTTTTTGCTCTAAACTCTATGCTCAAGCCAATTTTCTGATTCTAAACTCAAATTGAACTTGTTATCACTGTAGTAGAGCATACATCATGACATTTATCTATTCATGCATCATATAGATTGTTATTTTATTTTTTTTGTTGTGCTAACTTGCAGTTTGCCCTTGGTTTTTCTTTTTGCTTTTTTTGGTTTTGTCCTTATTCCAGCATTATGCCTAGGAAGACTATAGCTAATAGGTCTGCCCCCTCACCTTCTCCTCATTCTTTTGATCATGAGAAGTTTCTGAGTGAGAAAAACTAAGAGATCTTTGACACACTGAACCTTAGGAGAAAGATTTGGATTGAGTGTAAGGTGTTATTAGATGAGCTTGATCCAGCCATTAGGGCTAATTTTGACTGTAGGGCTAGTTACCATTGTTGGATATTGGTCCTCCACCACCAGCTACCCTGATTAGAGAGTTCTACTCGAACATCTCTATCCGTATCTATGATTCCAACACTTTAGTAAAGAGTTGGATACGAGGCATAGAGTTCACCATTGCTCCTACTGTAGTGGCTGATGCTCTTGGGGTACCATTGGTCCAGCACCCTATTTATCCCAATGATGAGTCTCCTCCCTTGGACGACATCATGTCCTACATCACTGGGTCTTCTATCCAATGGGGTATTGATCCTCGGATCACCACTGTTGAGCTTATTGAGTTACACTACATTTTCTTTAGAATAACGTGTTATTCTTTGTGGCCTATCACTCATCTACACACCATTCCTTTGGAGCAATGTGCATTTTTGTATGCTCTTATTACGAATGCTCCTATTAGTTTTCCTTATCTGTTTCTTCATTCTTTGAACGAAGTTTATAGGAGTTCCTCTACCGCTCATGCTCTAATTCATCCTATTTTCATTTATAGGATTTTGTTGCATCTTGGTTTAGATGGCTTCCCCGCTTTTGAGCCTGTACACATAGTTGCTCCCATAGGTGCCTCCTTTCTTAGGCAGAGGGCTGCTCATATGAGAGAGAGCTCTAAACATCCTCGTGTTAAGCCTTCTGGTACTGCACCCCCTCCTTCTTCTACAGGTACTACTTCCGGTAAGGCGTCTACTAATCATGTTGCTGATGCTGCTGCTGCTGTTGTTCCTCCCCCATCTACTTCAGATGACTTTGACATTCGTCGTACTTTGGAGACTGTCTTGACTGTTCAGGCGGCTTAGGGTCAGATTTTGGTGGGTATGCTTGATGAGCTCCGTGCCCTGCGAGCAGATTTGGTGCATTTTCGACATTCGCCTTCACCACCTCCTTTTAATGATGGACTTTGATTGCCCTTTGGCATTCCGTCACAAAAAGGGGGAGTACTTTTGGAGTTGTTTTTTGGACACTTGTAGAGATTTTGTTGTTAAGGGGAGATTTTTGTTCTTTGGAGCTTGTGGAGTTGTTTAGATTGTATCTAGGTGCTTCACTGTGTATGTATCATTTTTTGGCTCTTGATGTATTGTTTTTGGGATGTTCATGATAGAGGGAGATACATTGTTATATATGTTTTTTGTTTCACTGCTCATTGATTTATATTTATGAGTTATTCATGATATATGTCTTTGTTTTGTGTTTTGTGAAGTCAAGAATTTATTTTTGTTTTACTTGTATTTTCCACACATGTGTTTATGCGTTTGTTGAGTATTTCAGGAAATATAGGTTGATTCAGTCGTGTTGTTGTCTACACTTGCAACTGATGGATAGTAGTTAGGTTGGATTTTTTGTAATGGGCATTATTTTTTGTAAAGGGCTTTTACTTGTAACTTTGAGCATTATGTTTGTGTTTTGTCACGGATTGCCAAAGGAGGAGTTTGTTAGGTTCTAAGTACTTAGGAACTAATGTATTAGAACTCTAATTTGTATTGCTAGCAAACCATTATCAAAACAAGTTGTTAATCATGTTTAGTCTTGCTTAAAGTATGTTTTTTACGTAAAGTTGGAATCAAGTTAATTACAGAATTGAGTGTGCAATTTTGACTGACTCGATCGATCAAAAATTAGACTCGATTGATCAAAAGTCGTGTAAATTGTTTTTTTCTGTAAAATTTCCAACTCAGCCCTAAGCCCATATGACGTGTAGGGTTTTATGTTTTGCCCTAGGTATAAAAGACAAACTCCAACCACGTTTTAGTTGTTGCTTTATTTGTTTTGTGTGTGAATCTCTTGTAAAATCTGAGAGGTGGTTGCCTGAGTGTGCAATTTTGACTGACTCGGTCGATCAAAAATTAGACTCAATCGATCAAAAGTCGTGTAGATTATTTTTTCTGTAAAATTTCCAACTCAGCCCTAAGCCTATATGACGTGTAGGGTTTTATGTTTTGCCCTAGGTATAAAAGACAAACTCTAGCCACGTTTTAGTTATTGCTTTATTTGCTTTGTGTGTAAATCTCTTGTAAAATCTGAGAGGTGGTTGCCTTCACACATGCTTAGGATTATCAAGAAGGAGATTTCATTGAGAGCTTGATGATCATTCAGTTGCTGCACTAAAGAGCTTAAAGATATGCAAGCGGGAGTGCTTATACTTGTTGGAGAATCCAAGAAAGAAGGAGTTCATGGTCTTGGAGCTTGCGCGTGGTTGTGTTAATAAGTTTTCTACTAGTGGGTAGCAATAGGATGTCAGTGGTCTAAATCGCTATTATAAAATTTCGATTCTTTCATAATGGATTCATGTTTACGTTGAGGACAGCTAAGTTAAATCATCCCCAAGTTTTTTACCAGTTTGGTTTTCCTGGGTCATTATATCTTTGTGTTCTTTATATTCCGCACTTTGCATTGATATGATTATATGATTGTATTAACCTAGATCTGGAATTTGGACTAAGTAATACCTTGGCTTGTTAATTAGGTTAATCCGGTTGTGTTTTAAGGGGTCTAAAAACAAACACAGTTCATTAGTTTTTTAAAAGTCATGGTGTATGAAGATCATAAACATTTTAAGGATTTTTATATCTTTTGTTTTTTTTTTTTTAAATAAGTTTAAATGAATTGTAAAAAAAGGAAAATAAATTGTCAATTTTATTTCTTATTTAAATTCTATTATTACTGGAGAAGATCTCCCTTTTAATTACGATAGGAAATATGGTTTCCCTCGTTACAGTTTGATTAGTTTTAAGTTTAAATTTTGTATGATTGTATTTAATTGCTAATTATTTAATGTCCTCTATTTGGTCATTTCTATTTTATTTTTCACTCATTTGAGTCTTGACAACCTCTTTATTTTCCAATTAAGATTAATTGGCATTTGATTTCTTTTATTTTTTATTTTCTTCTTCTACTCTTTATTACTTTGTATGGATTTTTTTTTCTTTTCCATAAATCTCTCTTTCATCGCGAAAGATAACTTTTAGTGATGAAATAATATTCGTTGCTATAAACTTGTTGGAAATTTATGGTGACAAAAACGGATTTGTAGCGGAAGATAACATTTAGTGATGAAATAATTCGTCACTAAAGATTTAAGTTAGGGTTTTATTTATTTATGTCAAAAAATTGAAGTTCGAAAGTTAGGCGCCAAATCAAAAAGTCAAGCACGAAACTTAATTGCTCTAAGGCGACAAAATTTTTCATTGCTAAAAGTATAACATTTTGGTGATGAAATAATTTCGTCGCTATAAGTTTACTGGGAACATATTTGGCAACGAAAATAAATTCGTCACGGAAGGTCCACCATTAGCGACGGAAAAAATTCTTCACCAAAGGCATTGTTACTAAAGCCAGCCACTTAAACTTTTAGTCTAGGTTTATTTTCTCATTTTTTTCACTTTCAGCTGCCCCTAACTCTCTCTCCTCTCACTTTCTCTCCCTCCACTCTCCCACTCCACCACTGCCACTATCTCTTTTGATAGCCACCACCGTTGCCGCCATCTCAGCCACCTCCCCTTTCTCTTCGCACTGCCTCACCTCCTCTCCCCTTTGCCTCAATTTTTTTTCTTTTCCCCTTCACCTTACCATCAAACCTCCTCTCATCTCCTCCTTTGCCACTGCTACCGTACCTCCTTTCCCCCTTCCTCCTTCCTCCTCCACCTCCCCTACCTCCTATCCCCCTTCCCTCCTCTCCTCCTTCCCCTTACCTTTTCTCCCGCTTTTTCCTTCAATTTCAATATCATCTTCACACTTTGGTAAGTTTCCTTTCCTTTGCTTGATTTTTTTAGTTTAATTTTTAGAATTGATTTTGTTAAGTTTTGTGGTTTAATTTTTAGTTTTGATTTTGGTGAAAGTTGGGTTAATTTGGATTTGGTGAAATGACATGAGTTTTGAGGTTTTCGTTCCTAGTGTAAATATGGGTTTATTATATTGTTAGTTTTGTCAAGTTCTATGGTTTAATTTTTAGTTTTGATTCTGGTGAAAATTGGGTTAATTTGGATTTGGTGAAATCATATAGCTTTTGAGGTTTTTGTTTTGCAAGTTTTTCATGGTAACTAGATGACGATGATGAGTTTTTTGTTGTTGGGGATTCTTTGATTCTAGCAGTTCTTGGTCAAGTAATGTATATTTTTATTTTTATTTTTTGGCTATGAAGCTACTATAAATTATAATTTTTTTTTATTAGCCATAAGGATTTTGGATGTGTGTGTGTGTGTGTTTTTTTTTTATGAGTGTTGACCATGGAATCATTTCTCCTTTTTTTTTTTTTTTTTTTTTTTTTTTTTTTTTGCTTGCTCTGTTTGGGTTGAACAAAAAAAAATTAAAAAGGACAACTTCACATAAATTTGTAGAGAAAACATGCTAAGTAGAGAAATTGGATTGAGACCAAGATAGGAGGGCCATTTAATTTCAAGACATATATCCTCCTTGAGGGCTTTGAGAAAATGGGATTTGGGATTTGAGCACATTGCTGTTTCCTAGGCTTCGTTTGGGAGATCATAAGGGAATGGAACAGAATAGAATGAAATAGATTTAGTAGGGAAAGGAATGGAATTGAATTAAAAAAAAAAAAATCTTATTTGAATGTTTTAAAATAAAGGAATGGAATGGAATGGAACATAAGTAACATTGTTTGAAAGTGACATTGGAAGAAATGGAATAGAATTATTTTATATTAACATTACTCTTATACCCCTAATTTTAAAGAACATAAAAAATAATTCTAGTTTAGGGGAAAAAAATTATTATAGCTAAAAATCTAGTTATGTATATTTCTATGTTGCAAAGCAATTCACACATCACATATTTATTGTCAAAAAAATAAACATAGTCTAAAAATGCAAACAAAACAAAATAACAAAATAAGGTGAATCTATGCGGGTCATATGTTATTGGGCAGGCCATGACAATTTGATAGGAAGGTCAATTATGACGGGTTCAAGAATAGGCATTCTTTTGTAAAAGATAATAAAAACCATTACTTTTGTACAATTGACTCCAAGACAAGTGTATAAAGATCAAATGAATTTGAAAAGAGAGACTGAGTTGAAAAAAAATTGTGAGACTAAGAGTTCAAAAAAAGATGATAAAAAAGAGAGTGAAAAGAAAAAAAAAAAGAGTGAAAAGAAAAGACAGAGTCAAGAAAATGAGAGAAAAAAAAAAAAAAAAACAACTGAGTTTTTATGCTTAGGCGAGTGATGTCAAGAGTGCCTTTTTTACAAAACAACCTATGTTTGTACTTTTGTACAACGAGGCATGTTTTAATACTAATGAACTTGACGATTCTTTGCCTCATGTTGTTGTCTCTTTATTGCAGGAATATGAGGACATGTTTCCTAACGATGTGCCTAGTGGATTGCCACCTATTAGAGGAATACAACATCAAATTGATTTTGTGCCAGGTGCAACAATTCCTAACTGACCAGCCGATAGGAGTAATCCAGAGGAGACAAAGGAACTTCAAAGGCAAGTTGAGGAGTTGCTAACCAAAGGACACATGAGAGACAGCATGAGTCTATGCGTGGTGCCAGTGCTGCTTGTACCTAAGAATGATGGAACTTGGAGAATGTGTGTTGATTGCAGGGCTATCAACAACATTACAGTAAAGTATAGACATCTCATCCCTAGACTAGATGACAAGTTGGATGAATTGAATGGGTCATGTATTTTACAAAAATTGATTTGAAAAGTGGGTATCATCAAATTAGAATGAAAGAGGAAACTAAATATGGATTATATGAGTGAATGGTAATGCCTTTTGGTTTGACTAATGCACCAAGTACTTTCATGAGGTTATTGAATCATGCATTGCATTTGTGATCTATTTTGATGATATTTTGGTGTATAGCAAAAACTTAGATGAGCATATCGATCATTTGCAATGCGTGCTTGATGTTTTTAGAAAAGAAAAACTATATGCCAATTTAAAGAAATGTTCTTTTTGCATGGACAGAGTTGTGTTTCTTGGTTATGTTGTTAGCGTAAAATGAATTAAGGTGGATGAGGAAAAGGTAAAGGTTATCAAGGAATGACCCACACCTAAGTCAATCACTGAGGTAAGAAGTTTTCATGGTTTGGCTAGTTTTGATCGCCAATTTGTCAAAGATTTTAGTATACTAGCTGCACCTCTCATTGAAATTGTTAAAAAATCTATGGGTTTTAAATGGGGTAGTGAGCAAAATCATGCATTTATTGAAATTAAAGAAAGGTTATGTGGTGCTCCTTTATTACAATTACCTGATTTTTCTAAAACTTTTGAGATTGAGTGTGATGCCTCAAGAATAGATATTGGAGCTATTTTGATGCAAGAGAAGATACCAATAGCTTACTTTAGTGAAAAGCTAAATGGGGTAGCTTTGAACTACCCAACATATGACAAGGAGCTTTATGCACTGGTGAGAGCATTGGAGACCTGACATTATTACCTTTAGCCAAAAGAATTTGTCATGCTCATGATTATGTTGAAAAACAAAGATTCATCATAATCATTAGGACTATATGCCATAGAATGAATAGTGTTCTAAATAATCTTTGAGGTACTAATGCTAATTCATTCACACTTGACTGCTTTCCTAGACATGCTCTATGAGATTGTATTTTATCATGGCCCTAAGATGACATGCTAAGTAGCAACATCAAGCCTTCATGACATAGTTCTAGGTCAAAAAGGGAATAAATAGATCATGTAATGGTAAATGAAGCCTCATATAGTGACAATGTAGGGATTTATACAACCACTCCCTTAATTTGTTGACTATAACATTTATAGTATAATTTGTATGCTACGACAGAGCTCCCACTTGCTACTCAAGATGATCACTTGCTCACTTTCCAAAATACAAAAGTGATCGCTATGTTTCATCCTGCTCACTACTCAAGCACCATGGTGATCATTCATGTGAGTAGAATAATCTAAGCATGGTGACATATTCTCAAATAATGTGCTCATTATGCAATATCAATCACATGGGGAAAGACAAGTGTGGCTTGTCCTTGGGTAGTCATCCATAGAATGTAAACTCGTCCTTGAGTAGTCGTCCATAGGATGTAAAGCACCATGGTAACTAAACCTACTACTCACCCATTATCATTCATAGGTTCTTAAGAGGAGCTCGTCCAAACCTGGCAAGGTCGTCCGGATATGGATGACTCTTAACACAAGGTTCGTCTACATGAGCTTGTGAACCAAACCACGTGGTGAAATCTTAATGCATCATTGTAACCTCCTGTCAAACACTTAACTTCCAATAGCAGTTATGGAAGATGAGAGCAAATATCCTAACTTCTATAGTGGTTTTAAGAAATGAATGTGAAGCTTTTGACCTCCACAAATGTGGGGGAAGTTACAAGACAAGTAACCGCTTCCATAGCACTATATAAACACTCATTCTCGACAAATAAAGGCAAGTTTTTCCCTTTACTCAATTCCTAGAAATTTGGAATTCTAGATTTTGAAGATAGAAACTAACTTCATCATTGGAGGGTTATTGGCCAGTCAATCCCGGTCTCTTTTGATTGTTTGCTTTTCTCTTCAGGCCCTCCAGATCATTGAAGCCCGAAACATCTAGCCTACTGATTTCTGTGAGCATCATCATAAGATATCATAGTTATTGCAATATCTTGTTAATTTTAAATCCAATTTGGTTCATGAGCTATCATTTTGAAGGGAATTCAATTTTCTACAAAATTAGGTTAAATTAATCCTTACCGAATGGTCAAAGTTTTGGTCAAATTAAGGCCAAACCCGAGTTGATCATGGACAAACTAAGTTAAACTTTTGACAAATGTTTAAAAATATTATTTTTGATGTGAAACAATCAAATTTAGCCATTGGGTGAAATTTTGAAGTTGTTGATTGTGGGTCAACAATAAGTATTTTAGTCATTTTAACACTACACTCATGAAATTGGTTGATTTGATGTTCGATTAAGATAAATTAAATTATTTTATAACTTTCTTGATCCCAAGGTCAAAATTGTAATTTGAAAACTTTTTAAAGGATAGTTTATCTCTAAATTAGTTTAGAAATAAACTCTTCAAACTCCTCATGTATCTTTTTATTGGATATGAATTTTGAAAATCTATCCATTTGATTTAATGTAGTTTTATGTTCTTAACATGAAGTCAAATTTTGTTCAAATCAAATGTTATTTACTATTCGATCTATAAAATTATATTTTATGCATAATTTTATATTACAAAAACTTGAAATTTAAACTTTTTATTGATGATATATTTATCTTCTTAAAATTTTGCAAGCATAGAGGATATAATAAGAACATGCAATTTAATTGTTAGATTTTCAAAATGCACATCCAATAAAATGATATCAGTAGAGTTTAAATGGTTTGCAGAGAAACCTTTTCCTTTTTTAAAAGCCAAATTGGGATTTTTGGCACCCAAAACAAGGGTAAACAAAATACGATATTAACATTGCCAACCATCACTTGGAGAGTGAGAGAGAGAGAGAGAGAGAGAGAGTGAGAGAGAGAGAGAGAGAGAGAGAGAGAGAGAGAGTAATGATTGAGAACAGTGAGAAAAATGAGAAAATAAAATTATGGGTAAATTACAGTAACCTACCCTGAGATATGAGATCATACCAAACACATCCAAAGGTTTTAAAAAATGACCAATTTGGTCCTTAAACACTAACATCATTTGTGCACCGTTTATTAAATCATTTATTTCATTTTAAAGTTTTCCCTTTCCTTTGCTCTCTCTTCTTCACACTAGAAAAACTCTCCCTCTCTCTCTCTCTCAAGCTAAGCCATAAGGTTTCAAACTCAACAAAGGACCAACAAACTCAGGCACCTGAAAGGTTTCAGAACCAATATACCCACAAATCTCACGCCATACGCTATCATTTAAAGCTGGGTGGTTTAGTCTCTATCAAGGAGGATGGTGGACTGCAGCCCTAGGTTGCAATGAGTGATGATTGGCAGTTGCAAGATCACAATCTGGTGGAGCTCACCATTGTGGGTATAGGTTTTTTTTTTGTTTTTTTTTTAATATAATTGTTAATTTGGGTTTGGGCTGTGAAGCATACGATGTTGGACAATTGGAACTGTTTGGATTTGAGGAGGATGAGTGGGTAATGATAGGTGGTGTTATTGTGGACGGTGGTTGCTAGGTTGGTCTTTGTTGTGGGTCTGGTTTTTGTTTTGAAATATTTTTGATTTGGGTATGTTTGAGGTTTGATGGTGGATGGTTGTTTGGTTTAGTTGATCTATATTTGATTGTCTTGCATGATACTGGATCTAAATGGGTTGATCTTGATTTGATTATTGATGTAGTGAGATTTTTTTTTTTAATGTTCTATAAAAAAAATTTCCCAAATTAGAACGTGTATGGTTTTGGAAAGTGGATATTAATTTAATGAGATTTTTTTTTTGAATGTTTCTTAACTATATGGTAGTGTATATCCTTTGGATAATGGTTTAAGCTTGAGAGTGAGTGAGAGACACGTGTTTATGTTATGGGCAAAGAAGAGAGAAAATGAAGAATACAAATGAACTAAAAAAGTGTTTGGGAGATAATGAATAAATGGCATTACACGCCGTTTGTATTTAAGGATCAAGGGTTGTAAATGAACCAATTTGTTCATAAATAGCTTGGGCTTGGTTTAATAAAAAAACTCATTCATGTTTGTTTGTTTATAAACAAGCCAAGTTTAAGTTTTAGTTTTAGGCTTGTTTAAAAAGAGTCGAGCCTGAGTAAAAAATATTGTTCATGAATAAGCTTGTGAATACCAAGGCTCAATACAAAAGTAGCAAAACAAGTTGAGCCTAGACTTATTTATGAGTTTGGTAATAAAATTGATATGATCTTGACATATAAATTCATATCCTTCTAAGTCTTTAATTAATTACAAGTTGATATAGGCTAGATAATAAATTTGATATAGGTTTGATCATATACTTGTGTTGGATCTCAAGCTCAAAAACATGATAGTGAGCTTGACATAGAGCTCGAGCTTGGTTTGACTAATGAACCAAGCCGGGCTCAAGCTTTTATACTTTATAACAAGATCAAACTTGAATATTATTTGTAGGCTTGTATCAAACTCGAGCCAAACTTGAACATTCCACTTTTGCTATCGAGCCGAGCTTGAACATTCACTACTCGACAAAGCTCGGCTTGTTTACAACCCTTGGATCAAATTGATCATATTTTAAAATTTTTGAATGTATTTGGTATTATCCCAAATTTCAAGGTAGATTACTGTAATTTACCCTAAAATTATTATATTAGTTTTTTTTTTTTTTGAGAAGGGTAAATTATTATATTATTGAATGGTGAATCTGAGTTGAGAAAATAGATATAAAGTTTTGTAAACTAATTTGCACAATAATTTTGAGAACAACTTTCTAAAAACAATTTTATGAAAACAGTTTATAAAACAAAATAACATTTAGTGGGACTCGCGGATTTGTGTATTTAAATTGTCAAAACAATATAAATATATATATATATATATTGAGAACATCACTAAAACAATTTTAAAATAGGGTTACGTGTCACTTTTTTTTTTTTCATTTTTTCATTTTTTTTTCCTGAAGCGTGTCAAATTTCTTGTGAAAGATATCCACTTTACTCATTTCACCAAATAAATTGGACAGTGCATCAAAATTTGAAATTTTAGATTTTAATAATATTACGCCAAATCACTCCTATAGATTAATTATATTTATGTTGGCAGAGACATTTCAGTAGATAAGGTCTCAAAGTCCAGCTCACGCACGAAGTCTCGCCTAGAAATAGAGTATCTTTGTGTATCAAAAATATATGTTACTTTGTACGGCCTCTTCTTATCTGAAAGATTAGTTTATAATTCCAAGTTACAATGTCCAATAATTTTGCACAATATTTTTATCACCAAATGTTTCTCAAAAAAAAAAAAAAAAATCCTTAATCTTGCTCTGATCTCCCCAGTAATATAATTATAATAATAATAATAATAATAATTCCGAATTCTTTGCAAATATGATGATATCCGCAACAGAGGTCCCAGTTCCAGCTAAAATCCATTCACACAAAATCGGATGATTGGCCCAAATCCTATCCCGGATCAAGATCCCATAATATAAAACAATCCCAAAGAATCGAAAGGGCTTTATTTTACTGATCCATCATCCACCCACTATCGCCGCACCCGCCATGACCTTCAATGCTTTTCAGAGTGAGGAAAGTCAACGAGTAGAATTGAGACGAATATTTTAAGAATAATTTCTCTCTTTCTTTATTTTAATATGTTTGGGATGGAAGGATTTAAGTAGCTCAAGTTTTTCTACGGCAGAAAACAGATAAAAAGGCTAAAATGTAAAATTCATTGTCTAAGTTTTATCAGAATTTTATTTCAATTTTTTAATTTTGTTTTTGTCTATTTTAGTTCTCTAAGTTTCAAAGTTTATATTCAATTGAGCTCTCTCTATTTTCAATCATTAATTGGATTCTTTTAATTAAAAAATTTTGAAGAAAAAAAATTTATAATTTGGGCAATTAACTGCAACATTTAACAGAAGTTGATAAAGAGACTTTAATTGAATAAACTTAGAAATTTAGAGAATTGGATTAATTGAAAGTAAAGTTAGAGAACTGAAATAAATTTGGTAAAACTTAAAAGTGGATTTTGCATTTTAGCATATATAATATGGTCAGGGATGGCCAAACCCATTGGATAGTCGGTACCTAATCTAGCCAACTTGTTAGAATATTTGGGTATTGAGTGTGGGTATCCTCGCTTACCCAAATTTTCTATATTGGGTAGGGTATTACCCAACCTGACTTGCGTTTTTTTTTCCTAATAAAAAAAAAAAAAAAAAAAAACTGAAATCATAATAAAAAAAATAAAAAAAAACTCTTGCCATAAAAGATGCTATCAACAATTACTTTTAAATTTCTTTAATAGGTTACTGAATATATTACAATAAGTCACCGTGATTAAAGTGTTCATTCTTATTATAGGCTATTTACGACCCATTAGATTTGATAGTCAAATCAATAAGAAAGCACATTAATTAAACATTTAAAACACCATTAATTACTATTTATACTAATCACTAACCTTTGCGATGCACTAGCTAATTAATGATTTTTTTTTTTTTAAAGAAGAAAGACAATAAGCTTTTATTCAAGGTAACTCGGCTATATCAGCTTGAAAAACATGAAGAAGTATGAGAGAAACTTATAGAATGTTTGGCTAGATTATGAATTAATCTATTGCCCTCTCTTTTAGTATGAGAGAAACTCAACCATCTAAAGGAATTTGAAAAAAAAAAAAAAAAAATCTAGCATCCTTTACAGAGAGAGAATACTTTAATACCATTGAGTCTGGCAACCTACTTGATGAGGCTGTGCAATCCTTCTGTGCATATTTAAAAGAGAAAGAGGGGAGAGTGAGATAAATCATTCCTCTAGGTTCTCCATTCACTAAAATAGAATAAGTGACAGATTTAATACAAGTCATCATTAGACCAATCCACCTCTCTTCGAAACCCATCTACCTCGTCAACTTCTCCAAAAAAAAATCCACTCAACTCTATCATAAACTTTGCTCATATGAAGTTTAAGGGTCATAATGTTGAGTTACTAGAATTATGATTCTTCATACAGTGTAAACTCTTATAGGCCACAAAAATATTATCAAAAATAATTCTGTCCTTTGCAAAGGCCGACTGGTGCTTAGTAATGATCTAGGGGAAATTTCTTTTTTTCAATCTATTAGCTAAAACCTTTGAAAAGATTTTATACAAGAGATTGCAAAGACTTATAGGGCGAAAATCATGCATGTGTTCTACAATATTAGTCTTGGGGATAAGGGTGACAAAAGTGAGATTAATTGGATGAGGGAGAGTACCTAAATTCAACAAGTGGAGAATAGAAGAAGTAACATCCCCATCAACCAAATTCCAGAATTTTTAGTAGAACAATGGAGACAAACCATTGGTCCTAGAGCTTTAAGTGAGGCCATTTGTTTGAGTGCTACTTGAACTTCCCATTCCATGAAATCCTTTATAAGTTTGTGATTAATATCTTTAGTAATTACATATGGGATGTGATCCAAGGCTTCCCCATTTAAGTTCGGAATAGAGGTTGTGAAGAGGGTCTGATAGTAATTCACCAAAGCAAAGGAAATAGATATAGCCTGGGAGTGTCACTAACCTAATGAATCTCTAATGCCAAAGATTTTATTTTTCTTCATACATTTTGTAGCCTAACTACGACAAAACTTAGTATTTTTTTTCACCTTTTCTAGCCACAGGATATGTGATCTCCACCCCCACATTTTTTCCTCTCGGTCCAGTAGAATATTAATTTCATGCTTGAGCTTCCTAAGATTGTGATTACAACCTACACGAATAGCCTCCTCTCCAGTCTCCAGTCATTACCAGTAGAATTTTCTTCTTCCCCAATTCTCTTCTCACATTACCAAAACAATTATGACTCCGCCAACTTGGATCTTTCCCATATTTTTGAATTCTTTCTAGCACCATGATATCAAAATTCTGTCCCCTCCCTAAAAGCCAACCTGCTTCCGCTGTCTCCCCACACTTGATATCGGTTAGCCACATCTCTTCAAAATGAAATAATTTTTTTCTTGGCATAGGTTCAAGACTTGAGGGAATTATTAGAATTGGGACATAATTAGAGGTATTGTAGGTTCAGGACTTGAGGGAATTATCTGAGAGAAACTCAAATTGGAATTTCCAATTAGAGTTCTAATTTTGCGCCATGTGTCATAAATTATTTATTCTTAAAGAGTTTTATTTTTTAATTTTAGAATAAAATGTGGGATCACATCATAAATATTCATTCAAGTGAGTTATTAAGTGCAAAAACCAAAGAGATTAGAATAAATGAATTGTAAAAAAAAAAAAAGTTCTTCACAATATTTTTTTTTTAAAACATGGAAAATTTACATTTTATACCTAATAATATCCTTACAATTTTTTTTTAAAGAGTTAACAAAATATAAAAATGACTGATGAAGCCGAAAATCGTCAATAAGTCGCACGGTCCTCACGTACTTGATACCAATCTTGCACAACACAAAAAAAGAAGAAGACCTTACAGAGATTACCGGTGTGGTACTGGCCAAATACCCTCCGAAGGTTAAGTTAGAGAACTTTTCACAACTCTAGAGTGCTAGAGCTGGGGTAAATTATGCGTACCTTGTTTTCTGAGGGTTTTGGGTTTTTATAGTAGTGTGTAACTGACCTTTGTTTCTTACTTAGGAAGATGTTTCCTTATGAGGAAGATCCTCATAAACGTATGTATTTTGTAGGATTCCTCCTATATTGAGATTCCATTGCCTAGGGTTAATCGTGAGGTGCAAGACAGTTCCATTTAGGGTTCCTTGGAGACCACTTAAGCCATGTAGATGCCACGTGGCCTTGATATCCATCCCTTTGTGTCTGTCTACCAAGAATTCGTCCACTATGGAGGATCGTCCGTCATGTAAGCTTTTCGTTCGGTTTCTTAATCCGTCACCTCGTTCCTGTGCTTTGATCAAACATTATCTAAGTACCATTGCCTATGGCAAGCTTATTTGAATGAATCCGTCTACCATTATTTTCATCCTCTTCAGTTGCCCCCCTTACTCTATGGGTTAGACGCCTTACTCCACGAACGGACCTGTGGAGTGACAATCTAACTCGTCCTTTAGGAAGTTCATTCTGATTGACAAGCCAGCCTAGAGCTAGTAATGCAACAGGGGCACATGGCATGTTTTTAGTGGTTAATCACTCGGATTGAAGCGTCCCTTCGTCTCCCGTACCGTTCCCTCTATATATATGTTGCCTGTCCCTTTCATTTCTTACTTTTTGCAATGAATTTTCAGTTAGAGTGCTACCGTCCTCCGTAGCAAACAATTATTCAGTTTATTTGGTGCAACAATCCTCCACACCTTCTCTGTTGCCTTCTTCGCATCATTCAACTGTAAGTATCCTTCACCTTATGCTAAATTCTCTTTTGCTCTTTATTTAAACATCATATGCCTGTCGCCTTAGTAGACCTGTAAAGTCTTAGGGTTTTACCCGTCATGTGTAGGTGACAGATGTCTAGCGAGGTGTCGAGTGAACAGTTGTGTGTCCACGAAGGAGCGGGCTACGATGAGGTGTTCCCGTTAGGTCAAGATGACCTCGACACCTCTTATGATGAAAGGTTTTCGTCTACTAACTCACATTCCAGGGAAGAGGATGAGGACTTGGATGTGGATGGGTCAGAGGGAGATTCAAATGATGACTATGTAGACAATGAACCCCTGTTCAATCCATCATAGGTCTTGATGGTTTTAGGGAGTTCATTATGCTTTTGTTGTGGAAGATCAATGATTTCAACTCTTTCATCAAAAGGAAACACTTTGATACCCTTAGGGAGAAGTACCAAATTCCCGTCGGCATCCTAATGCGTCTACTATTTAAGCATGAGAACTATTACTATAAGGGAGTTGAAGACGTCAGGATGTATAAGCAGATGTTGTAAGCAAGACTTAGGTTCCCCTTAAGTGCTCTTCACCATCGTCTTTTTCAGTATCTGGGGTTGGCCATCACCCAAATCTCTCCGAACACTTGGAGGGTCTTCCTAGGCGTAGAGGTTTTGTAAGGGGTGATGTCTGGTAGGGCACGTAGGATGACGGTGGAAGAGTTTTTCCATTGTTACCATCCATCTGAGATCATTCAATCAAGAGGTATGTATAGTTTCTTACCAAGGATTTTGTCGCTTAGGCTAGTGTGTAACACCTCGAACTCAAACAAAAATTGGAAGAGTCGTTACTTTTTCATCCAAGGGGAGAGCTAGATGTATCACCCTGGTGACCAGGAGTATATGCCCATAGACAAAACATGGGGTATAATGCCCCCGTCTGGTATGTGTCTATCTGTTTTAGACTTTTAGTTACTATTGTCTATTTCATTTGATATTCTAACCACCTCTTATTGCAGCTTGGGACCATTCAAAAGTAACTCTTGAGGAGTGGAGCTTCTTAGAGAAGATCTTCACAACTACCAAGTTATCGGTGAGGTTGTGGACTAAGCTAGTTACCTTGGACACCCTCTATTGGTATTGTGATGGTCCTAAACAACCTGAGGCTGCCTGTCGCTATGACAGACAAGTGCACAAATGTAAGTCCGTTGCCTAACACTTGCTTTTCCTTTTAGCTTTTTAGTAGCTTATCTAACCCTTTTATCCGTCCACCTTTACAGAAATGGAAGATAGCAAGAGAAGGGCCTTTATCAAGTAACAGGTTGTTGCAATGAAAAAATTGAAGGGGAGCTTACCTCCTAAGACGAGTCAAGCTAACCTGTCCACTAAAAGGAAACCGTTTGTAAAGGTTGATAGTCCCCTTAAGAAGCCCAAGGTGGTGATGGGGTCAATTGTTGGTGAGATCCCTACCACCAGCAAGTTGCCTCCCAAGCCTGGTCCAAGGAAGGGGAAAGGCCTGATGAAAGGTCCTAATCCCGTCACAGAGAAACGTCCCGTCCTCCTCTGTGAGGACTCATGGTATGTGCTCAAGTCGTTGTCGACCATAATCAAGGACGACGACTATGAGGACTTGGGCAACCATGCCACTGAGGCCATGGGGGAGATGGGCCCATTTAGCTTGGCACAAGTATGCTTATCCATCCCTTTTCTTTTGTTTCCGTCCTAATGTTGTCTCGTTCTAACCTTTGATTCTTGCAAGGGGTGGTCATGCTGAAAGGTTTGATGGACTATTGTGCGTCCCACAAGACAATTATGAGCCATTTGAGGGAGAAGGTAGAGGCAAAGGAGATGGAGCTCTAGGAACTGATGGCCTGGAAGGAGGTTCAGGTCAACAAGCTTGACCTAACAAGGAAGCTTCTAGAGGAGTCAGAGGCGCAAGTTGAGGCGCTTAAGAAAATACTCAAGGACAAGGAGGGAGAGATCGCGGAGGCAAAAGGTCTGCTCCGTCAGGCTAAGGAGGACGCGGTATAGGAGTATTGTGGCTCTGACGCCCTTTTGAAGGAGCTTGGTGGCTTCTTTGTTGACGACTTTGACGATTGGTTCCATCAAGTCAAAGCTTCGTTCCCAGACCTAGACCTTTCCCACATCTCCATTGATGCCTAGGCCTAGACTTTAGCCCAACCCGTCTATTCCGAAGGAATTGATGAGCTTTTTGCCGGTGAAACCAACCTTGACCCTTAACCTAACAGGGGTGCTGCCCATGCTGATTGAGAAAAATCCATCGGGGATGGTACCCTTCAACTTGAAGGGGATCAAACGTTTGAGAAAAATGAAGAACCACCCATCAGCTAGCAATAGTTTTGTTTTTTTGTTTTTGTTTTTTCGTTTTTTTTTTTTTTTTTTTTTTTTTGTTTTTAGGTCAACTTTGTATTCTTGAGAAGACAATATCTATTCCTTCCATCACCCATTATTTCTTGGTTTCTTTGGATGTAAACATTTGCCTTTCATAGGCTTTTTATCTATAGTCTCTTGTTTTATTTATTGCTCGAATATATACTTTGCATATATCTATGTTAATCTTGATGCTTCCGTCCTTTATTAATGGACCCGTTTACTTGTGGACCTAATACTGAATCTGTCCACTCATGGATTTGATTCCGTCCCATAGGATGAACTAGTCCCTCGATTGGAGTTGATATTTTTAGCTTCAACTTTTGAGTTGAGTCCGTTCATTACTTGACTCGTCCACATAGGGACCTACTCATTATTAGCTTAACCCTTGGGGATAAGCCTATCCACTCATAGGATGAGCCCATCTATTTATCGACTTATAGTTCAGTTCAACCCTTGGGATGAACCTGTCCACTTATGGAATCAATGATAATAATAATGATCATCCATTGGGATGGTCTTGTCCACTTATGGACTTGAACCCCTTGGGATGAACTCGTCCATTTATGGACCTACTAACTTCTTCTTCTTCTTCTTCTTCATTTTTTTTTTTTAAATCACCTCTTGAGATCATTCCGTCCACTTATGGACTTAATAATTTTCAGCTTACCCCTTGGGATGAACCCGTCCACTTATGGACTCAATAGTAATAATTTTTTAAGACCATCCCTTGGGATGATCCTGTCCATTTATGGACTTAATAATTTTAGCTCACCCCTTAGGATGAACCCGTCCACTTATGGACTCAATAATAATAATTTTTTAAGATCACCCCTTGTGACGATCCGATCCACTTATGGACTTAATAATTTTAGCTCACCCTTTGGGATGAACCCGTTCACTTATGGACTCAATAATAATAATTTTTTAAGATCATCCCTTGGGATGATCTTGTCCACTTATAGACTTAATAATTTTAGCTCACCCCTTGGGATGAACCCGTCCACTTATGGACTATGATTTTGGATAACCCGTCCATTGATGGATTTTAACAAGTTGCATGACATCCCATTCACATAGGAAATTGATTGTAGACATGGTTTTGTAGAGATGCATATATTCTCATGATATCTGAATAACTAAATAACTCATCTTATTATGTGATAAATATGTGTAGAAACTGTTCTTTAGAAATGAAAAAATACTGCCTTTCGGGCTTAAAAGTATTGTAAATAGTGAAAACCAACTAAAATAAAATAAACTGGAAATAAAGAGTGTTGTTGTTCGTGCCCTTGTCTACTGGTAATACTTCTTTAGGTGCTTTGTATTCCATGGGTGATGCAACTTCTGCCCGTCAAGTGTCTTTAGGTGGTAGGTTCCCTTCCTATGCTATGATGCGATCCTGTACGGTCCTTCCCAATTAGTCAAAACTTCCCCTGAGTGGTGTCTTTTGTGGTGCTTGTCACCTTTCTCAAGACAAGATCTCCAACTTTGAAGCCCCTGCATCTGACTTTGGAGTTGTAGTGCTTAGCCATGAGGTCCTGGTACCATGCCAACCTTTGTTCAGCCGTTGCTCTAACCTCATCCACCAAATCTAGCTATAAGCGCAAAGCCTTATCATTTTCACTCTCGTCATGGTTTCCCACTCTATAGGTTATGAGTCCTACTTCGGTCGAGATGACTGCCTTACTCCCATACTCTAGATGAAACAGTGTCTTTCTTATAAGCGTTCTTGTCATCATCCTGTATGCCCATAAAATGCTTGGTAATTCTTTGGGCCATATACCTTTTGCCCCCTCGAGCCGAGTCTTGATGACTTTGAGCAAGGATCGGTTCATGACCTCAACTTGTCTGTTGGCCTGAAGGTGGGTGGATGATGAATAGTGATTCTTGATCCCCAGTTGTGAGCAGAAGTTTCTAAACGCGTCGTTGTCAAACTGCTTCCCATTATCTAAGACCAGTACTATAGGTATATCGTACATGTAGATGATGTTTCTCCATACAAAGCTTTGCACATTCTTCTCCGTGATGGTAGCCAGAGCTTCGGCTTCTACCCACTTGGTGAAGTAATCTATACTGATCACGAGGAATTTTAGCTGTCAAATTGCTATTGGGGATGGACCCATGATGTCCAATCCCTACTATGCAAAAGGCCATGGGGCCGTCATTGTAGTGAGTTCTTTTGTTGGCTGCCGGATGAGGTTGCCAAACCTTTGACACTTGTTGCAAGCTTTGACATATGTGATGACATCTTTCTGTATGGTAGGACAATAGTATTGCACTCGAATTAGTTTTGTGCACTAATGACCGTGACCTAGAATGGTTTTCGCAAACTCTTTCGTGTACTTCTCGCATGATGTAGTTTGCCTCTTTTGTGATAAGACACCTCAGGTATGGGCGGGAAAAGCCTCTCTTATACAAGATGTCCTTTATCAGAATGAATCATACTGTTAGGACCTTCAACTTCCTTGTGGCTTCCTTACTATCTGGTAATGTGTTGTTTTTTAAGTAGGAGACTAATGGTGTGATTTAGTTGCTTCCGAAACCTATCTCCTACATATCAATGGTATCTATTAATAGTGAAAGTTGAACAAAGGAAAGTGCCTTACCGAGGATGATCATGTGTTTTGTTGACATGGTCTTGGCAAAACGGTCGGCTTGCTCGTTCTTTCCTTTTTGGATTTGAACAATCTTGGCCTATAAGTCGCCCACCCTTTTCTTTACTTGCTCCAAGTGCTTCTTCATCCTTTCATCCTTACATTCATAATCACTGTTTACTTGGTTTGTGACGGCCTGCGAGTCGTAATGAATAACCACACTCGTGGCCCCTGCTGCTTTAGCGAGATCTAATCTTGCCACTAGAGCTTCATACTCTGCTTCATTATTGGTCATCGAGAAGTCGAGATAAACCATGCATTCAATTTGGTCCCCTTTTGGAGAACAAATTATAATACCCGCTCTGCCAACCTGTTTGTTGGATGATCCGTCTATATGGATACTCCACTAAGGATATTTCTGCCCCCTAGCCCTCCATGTTAGTGAACTCCGCAATGAAGTTAGCGACCACATGTCCCTTAATGGCAGTATGCGGGCGGTATTATACGTCGAATTAGCTTAACTTTATTGCTCATAATGCCATTCGTTGGACGGCTTTAGGATTGCTCATTGCTCGCTGTAGGGGCTTGTTAGTCAAGATGACCACTATGTGGGCCTGGAAGTACGGCTTGAGCTTGCGAGCTGTTGTAACCAAAGCTAAGGTGAGCTTCTCCATCAGTGGTTACCTCTCCTTTACACCACAGAGTGCTCGGCTAGTGTAGTACATGGACTTTTTCACCTTGTCTTCTTCTTTAACCAAGGCTGCACTGACAGTAGTAGGGGATACAGCCAAGTAGAGGAACAATTCTTCCCCTAGTTTGGAGGGACTTAGCAACGGTGGGGAAGAGAGGTAGGCCTTCAGATCCTCGAATGCTTGTTGACACTCGGCCATCCACTCAAAAGATTTCTTCAACGTGCGGAAGAAAGGTAGGCACTTGTCTATTACCTTTAACACGAACCTATTCAGTACGGCTACCTTGTCGTTGAGGTTTTGTACTTATATCACGTTCCTTAGTGGTGCCATCTCTATTATGGCCTGAATCTTGTCTAGGTTGATTTCGATACCTCTTTGAGACACCATGAACTCCAGGAACTTTCCAGCCGTCACCTTGAACGCACACTTGCCCAGATTGGCTTTATGTTGTAAGAGTAGAAGGTGTCGAAGGTTTCCTTGAGATCACCTAAATGATCGTTCTCCATTCAACTTTTTACCAGCATGTCGTCAATGTAGACTTGTACATTTCGTCCAATCTGATGTGCGAACATCTTGTTTATGAGCCTCTAATACGTTGCGCTTGCATTTTTTAGGGCGAATGGCATCACTTTGTAGCAAAAAAGGCTCTGGTTGGTGACGAACGAAGTCTTCTCCTAATCCATTCCGTCCATTTTAATCTAGTTGTAATTAGAAAAAGAATCCATGAAGCTCAGTAACTGGTGTTAAGCTGTAGAGTCTACTAGGACGTTAACCCACGAGAGGGGGTAATTATCCTTGGGGCATGCTTTATTCAGGTCTGTAAAGGCTACGCACATCCTTCACTTACCGTTGACTTTCTTAACCATCACCACATTTGCCAGCCAGTCGGGGTAGTAAACTTCTTTAATGAAGTTTGCTTCTTGCAACTTGCGAACTTCTTCCATTATCGCTCGGTCTCGTTCTTGGACAAACACCTGCTTCTTCTGATAGATAGGTGGAAAAATGGGCGACATATTTAACCTGTTCACCATGACTGAAGGGTCAATCTCGGGCATGTCTTCATGACTCAAGGAAAGACATCCTGGTTCCCTTTGAGAAAATTTGACAGTGCTTGGTGGACCAGTAGACTGGCGAGGGTGCCAAACCTAGTTGTTCGATTTGGTCTGGAGTTGTTGAGAAGTATCTCTTTAAGTACTTCAATAGGCTTTTCCATGGTCCTTCTTCTATGTTCATGGTCTGTAGATGATTGTCCATCTTCAACATTGCTATGTAGCACTCACGTGCAGCCACTTGGTCTCCATGTACTTTTCCTACTCCGTACTCGGTGGGGAATTTGATCATCAGGTGGTAGGTCGAAGTTACAGCCTTCCATGAGTTAAAGGTAGGTCGTCCTAGGATGGCATTGTAGGCGGACAAGCAGTCGACAACAAGGAATGTGACATCCTTAATGATCTATTGAGGATAATCACCAATTGTTACGGGCAACGTGACTACATCCAACCAAGACCCGATGTGTGTTGTAGTCTCCCACCTGTATGCTAATGACGAGTGCATTGTCATGTGGGTAGTGGAGACATCGAGCATCTTCCTCTTAGAATTCAATGATGGGGTTATCAATCTGTGCCATTTTTGGGACGAAACCCATCAGCTGGATGTTCTGAACCATCCTAAGGTAAGTCTTATAGGCCTTTTTGGATGGGCCAAATGTCGTAGTGCCTCCCATAATCATTCTTATGTCTCCTATAGGCGGCCTAGGACATTTGTTCTCCTGTTAGGTAACATGCTCTTGTGGTGAGTCTGTTCTTTCCTTGTTGACGAACCTCTGCAACTTTCCTTGTTTGATAAGAGTTTTTATTTGTTGCTTAAAGTCGTTGCAGTCAAATGTGTCATGACCGTGATCACGGTGAAAATGGCAGTACTTGTCTGTAGGGCTCTTTCGTCCTTGATCTGCATTAAGACTTGGTTGATCGGGGTAGTCAGCGAGGTGAGGCTTGTGAACCTCCTTGTGGGAAGTTTGGAATGTCTATCCTCTCTTCAGTTTCCAGTCCTTGTTGTCTTTCATCCCCTATCGTGCCGTGCCTCCTCTTGTCTTTCCCTTTTCTTAGGCTTCTCTTCTCGAGCCACCAGTGCATCTTCCGCGTTCATGTACTTAGTTACCTTGTAGAGTACATCCGACATAGTCTTTGGGTCATTTTTGTATAAGGAAAATAGAAACTTACCCTTCCGTAATCCATTTGTGAATTTAGCCACGAGTATCTTGTCATTAGCTTCATCGATTGAGAGGGCCTCTTTGTTAAAGCGGGTTATGTAAACTCTTAGCGTCTCATCCTCTCATTGCTTAATGTTCATCAGGCATGCAGTGGACTTCTTGTACCTATGTCCCTCGATAAAGTGTGAGGAAAACTCGGTGCTTAACTCCTTAAAGGTACTAATAGATTTGGATGACAACCTGCTGAACCAAATCCTTGCATGGCCCTTTAGTATAGTGGGGAAGGCCCTGCATATGATCTCATCCGCCACTCCTTGCATATGCATTAGGGTCTTGAAAGACTCCAAGTGATCTAGGGGGTCCTTAGATCCGTTGTATGTCTCCACCTACGGCATATAGAACTTTAGTGGAAGGGGAAACAAAGTGACAGATGTAGTGAATGGTGAATCAGTTTGATGGACCAACTCATCGAGGTCGCTAGACACCCGTCCTCTAAGGGCGTTCATCATGAAGTCCATCCATTCCTTCATCATCTGCATCTCCGCGACCATGTATGGTGAAGCCATACCCACGGTGGATGGGCAGCTTGTGTCTTGTCGCTTTTGTTTGCTTAGGGCGTTGCTATCCTCTGGCCCTTCTTGGTTCCTCCCCTCTACACTTGTACCTTCTTAGTCCTCCTCCTGAGTATTAGGCCCTACATTCTTTTGGCGCAATTACTCCTCAAGTTCATGGTTTTGCTTGGTGAGGCGTTCTACGGCTGTGGCGAGAGTCTGAAATTATCTTTCGAGGGTAGTGGTACATGGTTTGTCCCCTTGATTGTTATTGGTGGTCGCCATCAAGTGCGTAAGTACCATGCAACTTTTTGTCCAGGAAGCGGTAGTATGGCTTACTTCCTATTCATTGATCTCCACAGACGGCGCCAACTGAAGATGTCGAAAATCGTCAGTAAGTCGTAGGGTTGTCACGTACTCGATACCAGACCTACAAAACATAGAAAAAGAAGAAGACCTTACAGAGAGTACTGGCGTGGTATTGGCCAAATAACTTTTGAAGGTTAAGTTAGAGAACTCTTCACAACTCTAGAGTGCCCGAGCTGGGATAAATTATGTGTACCTTATTTTCTGAGGGCTTTGGGTTTTTATAGTAATGTGTAACCGACTTTCATTTCTTGCTTAGGAAGATGTTTCCTTATGAGGAAGATCCTCATACACGTATTTATTTTGCGGGATTCTTCCTATATTAGGATTCCATTAACTAGGGTTAATTGTAAGGTGCAAGACATTTCCATTTAGGATTCCTTGGAGACCACTTAAGCCATATAGATGCCAAATGGCCTTGATAACCATCCCTTTGTGTTTGTCTACCTAGAATCTGTCCATTATGGAGGATCGTCTATCATGTAAGCTCTCTGTCCAGCTTCTTAATCCGTCACTTCCTTCCTATGCTTTGATCAAACATTATCTCAGTACCGTCGCCTATGGCAGGCTTATTTGAATGAATCCATCTAACATAATTTTCATTCTCTTCAATGACTATCAATAATATTTAAATTATACATATAGGAATTATATTATGTATCTTATTGTATTTCTTTAAATGTATCCATGCATATGCATGGGGTTATAAGCTAATTTAATTTAATTTAAGGGAAAGGAAGAAAAAAAAAAAAAAAAGCTAATTCTCTAAATAACTTCAAAACAACAACAATTTAGAAATGACTTCCAAATTATACCCACTAGTATATTCGGAAAATATGTTATAGGTAAACATGAAAAATTGGTTAGAATTTGCTGACCTGACCCAAAAAATATCTGACTCTAACCTAAATTTTTTTTACTCAAAAAAAAAAAAAAAAAACGAGCTGACCCATGACCCAAACCTTTTTTGCGGGCCAACTTGACCTAACCTGCAACCCGAGCAATTAATTTTTTTTTTTTTGTTAAGAGTAAGGAATCGATTGAGACTTTTACATAGCTACATGCAAATGAATTGAAATATGAATGGTTGAGGCATTTTGTAATGAGTAAATATTTTTAAATATCAAATAACAAAATATATGCCAAGATAATTTAGTTACAGTAAAGTTAAAAAAAATATTTACAATTATAGACATGTATGAGAAACATTCATAAGTGTGAAAAGAGTGAAGCCAAAGTATCAATGAAATTAGCATAAATTTTGAATTATTAGACCTATTTTTTTAACAATTCATGTCCAAAAACCAAACTAGTGGTACTCTATCACCATTGGCTCATCCCTTATATGGCATGAAGAGGGAGGCTTTCTTTCTCATGTGGGACAACAAATTTGCCTAGGTTCCAACATGGTCTAGCCCTTGGCCTTGAAGCAAAAATTGCCCCCACAAATGGTTTTTCAAAATAAATTATAATATTTCTTAGAACGTGTGTTGCTTAACAATGACATGATATTCATAAAAGAAATAATATATAAATAAGTAAATAATCAAACTTTAATTTATATTCTCAAATAGAAATAGAGTGTCAGGCACAATTGATAATAGGTTATAAAATTAGTTTTTAAGATTATAAATTTCTTGTCTATTTTTATTCTTTGTCAAAACAGTTATTCAATAAGGCATTTGTAATTTTGTTTTATGATTTGGGATGTTGATATATTGTGTAGAAAATAAAACTTGTATATTTGTTTTACTTTTCCTTTGTGCTTTTTTTTTTTTTTTTTTTTTTTTTTTTTTTGTTTTGGTTAATACTGTTGAGATTTGTATAATTTTAAAATTATTGAACAAGTATTAATTTGTTTAGTTGAGCTCATTCTTGATATAAGTGGTGAATTCAAAGTAATGCATTTTACATCAAGTAACTAGTATTATTCTCGTGCGATGCATGGCTTGATGAAGATTCGTATGTAAGCTTTTTTTTTTTTTTTGGCTAAAAAAATAATTAAAACAAAATAATTAAATAAAAAGTTATAATAAATTCTAAAATAAGTAAGTAATTTTTAATGAAAAATTAATTTAAGTTCCGATTGTTTAGAGTTTGGACATTATCAGAGTTTATCTATTTTTATATTTAAAAATTCTCTTTGTGCTTTGTGTTAATTTTTAATATGAGATATGTAATGAGTTTGATTATTCCTGTTTGGGTTATGCCATAGCCAACACAACTAATAATAAACAAAATAGTTCCTCAATACATATATGTTTTTCCTAATGATAGTCTAATTGAAAAAATAAACACAATCACAAATTAAATATAATAATCCAAACTCAAAATCAAAACATACACAAAAGAGTTCAAAAATTGAGAACCAAAAAAAAAAAAAAAAAAAAAAAAAATTAAAAACTTACATAAGAGAATCAAGAACTTAAATGGTGCCCATTGTTTTGCTTCTTTATAATAAACTTCCTCTGGCATAATATTCTTCACACAAGTTCAGAAGTAAAGATCAATAAGTAAGATGAATTTATTAAATTAAAACAATAAGCGTGATGAACAGTAAGCGTAAGTTGCATCTTGGGAAAAGAAAAAAGTGAAAAAAATACAAAAATATGGGGTGTATTATGTAGGATTTAATTATATGGATGACTTTACTGGTTAAGAGTGATTATATCGAAAAGTCATGAATTAATATATATATATTCTAAAAATATTAATAATAGACTATTAGTTGGAGTAGAATTTAAAGTTCTAAAACTTAGATGATAAAGTTTTATCTAAATTAAATTATTGCTAAATCTTATCCCTTAGTCAAGAGTCTTTTAGCTTAATATCCTAATAAAATATTAATTTAATAAGATGCAACTTGAGGAGAAAAAACAAAAATACAATTGTGAGTTGTGTGGTATTAACGTTTAGAAAATTTTGATGATAGAATTTAGTTTTATTTAAATTAAATAGTTGTTGAATGTTATCCCTTAATTTGAGGAAATATATCATAATAAATAATATAAATTAATTTACTAATTAATTATTCTTAAAAAAGTTGATAATAGAATTTTAGTTGGAGTAGATGTCAAAATAATTTTTTTTTTTTAGAAAGAAAATGTAGGTTGTTGTTTGGGATTTAGGTTTAGAATTTTTGATAATAGACTTTTAGTTCATTGGTGGCTCTACGTTCATTTCAGGGTGGTCACAGGACCACCCTGACATGAATTTATATATATATATATAAATTATAAAAAATTATGATTTTTTAATCCTTAAAAAATATTTGTGACCACTCTAAAATTTTTTTGGCCCAACATAATTAAATTTTGGACAAAATTTGGTAACAAACTTGGTTGTAAACTAAGGCTATAACTCTACTCAATAATTTTTTTTTTTTTTTATTGTTCTTCAATTTTGACAAATCCACAAGTATATAAATTTTCTTCTTATATCCTCCATATTTGCAAAATTTCAAGAATATTAAAGATAAATAGCTATGTTATCAATCAAATCTTTAAATTTCGAGTTTTTGTAGTTTAAAATTATACATAAAAAATAAATTATGGATCAAATGTAAATAACATACGATTGACATGAAATTTGACATGTGTTTTAAGAATATAAAGATTAAAGAACAAGCAATTCAAAAATTAGATTTTCGAAATTGACCATCTTAATTTATTTAATGAGAGTTGTAGCCTTATGGTATAATTAAGTTTATAGCCAAATTTTGTCCATTTAGTCCCCTTAACAATATATTAGGTCCTTACAAATAAAAAGAAAAATCCTAAGAAAATTTTTTTCTAACTAAAATTTTAATAGAGATGTAACTTGCAACACTGGTAATGAGACTATCATGCAAAATTTTCAAAATAAAAAAATTTGTAGAAAGAAATTGTAAGACTTTAGGTATTTGTGTGAGTGTGTGTGTGTGTGTTTTGGTCAATATATGAAGTTCTCTTTTAATTAAATTTTGTATAATTTAAGTTTCTTAATGACTACCGTAAAAAATATTCCTGGAGTCACCACTAATTAGAATTTAAATTTTTTGATGTTTAATGATAAGTTTTATCTAAATTAAACAATTGCTAAATATTATCCCTTAATTTGAGGAATTATATAATAACAAATAATATACAATTAATTTATTAATTAGTTGTTGTTAAAATATTAATAATAGAGTTTTTAGTTAAAGTAGAAGTCAAAATATGAGTTTTTTTATTTTTTTATTTTTTATTTTTTATTTTAAAGAAAGGAAATGTGGCTAGTTGTTTGAGATTAAAGTTTATAATTTTTTATATTAGACTTTTAGTTTAAATAGAATTTAAATTTGTTGAAATTTAAATGATAAAATTTTACCTAAATTTAATAGTTTTAAAATATTATCCCTTAATTTGAGGAAATATATCCTAATAAATAATATAAAATTAATTTACTAATTAGTAAGAATAGTCATTTGGCACAACTATGGTTTCTAAGCTCAACTTTTATTATTATATAAAACCTCATCACACGCGCTTCACACGTGCAATGAGACTTTTTATTATTTATTTTTTGGGTTTACATGTTTTACTCATGGAAGTTTTATTTTATTTTATTTTTTTTTATTTTAAGAAGAAGTTGTATTAATACTTGACTACTAATGTGAGAAAGAAATGTGGAGGTGGGGAAAAAAAAAAAAAAAACAGTTTAGTGATAAAAAAAAAATGATAAGTTTGTGGGAAAAAAGAAGCAATTTTATTATTTTCTTTAAAAAGAAGTTGTATTAGTACTTGAAAACTAACATGAGAGAGAAGTGTGGATGGGAGAAAAAAATTTTATTTATTTATTTTTAATTTAGCTAAAATTAGGAGCTTTTAAATTACTAATTTTATATGTCTAACCTTATGATTTAAGCCTTGAAAACAGATAAATTTGAGGGTATTTTAGGTATCTAAATTGAGGATCCTAAATAGGGGAAACCCCTTAAATTGTAGTATAGATATAGTATATATGATATGATATGATATGATTCATGAGTTATGTGGTATTTAAGTTTAGAAAATTTTGATGATAGACTTTTAGTTTTATTTAAATGAAATATTTGTTAATTATTATCCCTTAATTTGAGGAAATATATCACAAAAAATAATATAAATTAATTTACTAATTAGTTGTTCTTAAGATCTTGATAATAGACTTTTAGATAGAGTAGAAGCCAAAATGTTGTTTATATATTTAGAAAGAAAATGTGAGTTTTTGTTTACAATTTAAGTTTAGAAATTTTGATAATAGACTTTTAGTTTGAATATAATTTTAAATTGTTGAAGTTTAAAAGATATGTTTGATGTAAATTAAACAATCGCTAAATAGTAAATATTATCCCTTAATTAGAGGAAACATATCATAAAAATAATAATAAATTAATTTATTAATTCTTTGTTCTTAAAATATTGATAATAGACTTTTAGTTGGGGGTATAAGTCAACGTGGTTTTTTTAGAAAGAATAGGTGGGTTGTTGTTTGGGATTAAAGTTTAGAATTTTTTATAATAGACTTTTAGTTTGAATAGAATTTAAATTTGTTAAAATTTAAATGATAAAGTTTTACCTAAATTAAACAATGGTTAAATATTATCCCTTAATTTGAGGAAATATATCCTAAAAAATAATATAAAATTAATTTACTAATTAGTGAGAGTAGCCAGTTGACACAATCATGACTTTTAAGCTCAATTTTTATTATATAGTAAAGTATAGTATATGATGATATTATTTGCTACTCGACCTCCAAATGGCAAATAGATGTTTTCATAATAAAAAATAAAAAAAATCATGTGAAAGTACAAGTCAACTTGACCCAATTCGCAACTCGGTTGACCCGACCAAATTCCAACCAGCTTTAAAATGACTTGTTTTGACCAGCAACCCCATTAACTTGACCTGACTTGACCATTTGCCATGTTTGGTAATAGGCTTGGAATGAGACCCACATTCTTGAGGCCAATTTGATGGAGGGGAGAGAGATAGCGTTACTTTGGCTGTGTTTGTTTCGGGTGTAAATAAAATTGGGAAAATATTTTGCACCCAGATGTGTGTTTGGGTGCATAAGTAAAATAAAGTCAAACTAAAAATTTTAAACTTTGACCATAAAATTCACCCTCTCAACCCGTTGAATGGATTACATATTTGATTTACCTTCAAATCAAATTTTCTGGATTCACAAACCTAGAGAGAGAGAGAGAGAGAGAGAGAGAGAGAGAGAGAGAGAGAGAGAGAGAGAGAGAGAGCTCAAAGAGTAAACCCAAAGAAGACACTCTCATCACTCACACCAAGCCCAAGTCGAGCAAGGAAAGGGTACTGTTGGTGATGCTTAGAACCAGCCCTTGACACACGGCCCCGCTGTCGTGCATGCAAGCCACTCCGCGGACCCATCCCTCATCCTTACCGACCCATCCCTTGTCCTCGTCCTACCCGACCCACCTCCACCGACCCATCTTCCTCCTTTCTTTTCCCTCAAGATCCACATACTCAAATTAAGATTTGGGATTTTATGGGGTTGTTCATATTTATAGTGTTTTTTTTTTTTTTTTTGTTTTTGTTTTTGTTTTTGTTTACATGATTTGGTTGAGGTAATAACAATAATTTGTTCTTGGTTGCAATTGATTTGTTTTTGCTTGGATTTGCTTGTATTAGGTAAGGTTTTTGAGAATTTTTTTGAAAAATATTTTACATGCAAAATTAGACACTTGAAATACTTTTCAGGTGTATTTTACAGAACATAACCAAAAAGATAAAAAAATTTTCCTTTCGGTAAAATATTTTTAACACTTAAAAATTATTTTATATATTGCCAAACACAACCTTTATGATGTAAACTAAAATATAAAAAGTAAACTACCATATATTGTGGGATCAGTTTAAAGAAACGAACGGTTATGGTTGTTAAAAAGAAAGGACCAAGATTCCAGAAATGAGCCATACCTCGGACACGTGGAGAAATCTGAGCTGTTAATAAACCTCGTAACGAGACAGAAGATAAAAAGAAAAAAAAAGAGGGGAGCGAAATTCCCGATACATCCCCCCCAGACATTGATCATCAGATAACAGTGGAGTGCACAAAGACAAAACCGCGACCATGTTCATCTTCATCTCCAAACAAACAAACAAGACTAATAAGACTAACACTAGATTAGATAATATATTACATATATAGAAGTGAAACGTGAGGACACTGTGCCCCAGTCCTTATTATATAATAATACAAAGCGAGCTCATCAATTATAAGACTCACAGATAGAAAGAGATTCTTTTTTACATTTGACTCTGATTACTCTTTTCTTTCATCTTCTTGCTTGTCATTTCAAAAAAATGGCTACGGATGCGAGTGTGTTGAAACATGGAGTGGTGGGGAATGAGAATAATGAGCACGCTGCTTGCTGCAACACGGGGGGACCTGGGTACGCAACTCCGCTGGAGGCCATGTCTGGTCCTAGAGAAGCTCTCATCTATGTCACTTGCATTTACACTGGTACCTCTATATATATATATATACTATCTTCATCTACTTTTTATTTTAATTGCTTTTTTTCTTTTTCATAGCAATTCGACTTAAATATGGAGGGAATTTGCAGTTATTATTGAATTTTCTTTTGGGTCTGTTAAAAAAAAATCTGATATATATATATATATATATAAAGGAGGGGGACAAGAGTATTTGTGGCCGATCGAAACATGAACATATTCTTATGTTAATATGGTTTCATGTTTAGTAAAGTTGTAATTTAGGAAGATTTTTGTTTTGTTTTTGTTTTTTTTTTTTGAATATGTAGTTTTCTATAGTTAAATTGACGTTAGTGAAGGATTTACTGAAGGGATATGCAGGAGTCATGATGAGGTAGTGAAGCCTTCTTAATTGGATAAGCCCACGGCCAGGGATTTAAATAGGGTCCTCTTATATTTATGTATTAATTAAATTAATATTTATTTAATATTTTTATATTATAATATATGTTTCATTTTTTGTTTTTTGTTTTTTGTTTTTGTCTTTTTAGATGTAAATTGACTAATTAAATTTTTGTGTTCAAGTTCTTTTAAAATCTCATTTTTAATTGATAATATAGCTAATTTACTTAATCTTTCTTGGAATATTGTCGATCTTAGATATAATTTTATTAATTTTAATTTTAAAAAATTTGTTTCTGTAGAAGCAATTGTAACAGATATTGTTAGTAACATTCTATAAACAATGCATATATTTGGAAATGAATCTAACCTTTTTATATAATTTAGTATGTCAATTGGAGTATATTCTTTTATTTGTAAAGTTTATTTTAAAACTTTTAACTTTGACAATAAATCTAAACCATTAATATCATAATAAACATCATGTATGAGAAAAGATTCAAGATTAAGACAATAGTTTTGCAAACTATTAGTGATTTCAATTTTGTGAAGTTACATAGAAAACCAAAAATATCTTCATATATTTAAAATTGTTCAAACCTATTCTCAATTGAACTAATTGCTTCATCTACTATATATAAGAAACGGTAATATGAGTAAATTTTAGGGATTTGAGATTTTTGATTTGTTATTGTTTTGTGGTTAATTTTTTAGACCGGATTTGTATTTTATCTTGTTAAATTTTGGTTTGTCTATAGGTTAAGGATGTTATTTTTGGAATAATTTATTTTGTACCAAATATTTTGTTCTTTGGTTACAAGGATGTAGCAGATTTTTTGAGTTTCATTTGAAACTAATTTTTTTCTTTCTCTACTGCCCCTTCTTTTCCAAAATTTTGGGACCCCACTTTTTGGCCTTAGGCAATGGCCTAGTTGGCCTAGTAGAAGGGCCAACCTTGCCCACTGCCCCACACACTACCTAGTGGAGATGTATATATTGGATGAATGAGATAGTTATTGTATACCAAAAAAGCCTTACCTTTTAAAACATAATAGGCTTTCCTTTTCTGGTTAAATGAGTGAAATAAGGACTTGCCTCAATTTGAATGCTTTACACAATCATATGATTTATACAACACAATAGCTTGTAGATCCTTTTAGCTTCCTCTGACTTTTGAACGGTCAATGGTATGAAAATGAAAGGTAGATTACTTAGTGCTCTCTTTATTTGAGTCACTTCTCTTGCTTTGAGATAATACCATTGTTAAAGGCTATTAGATTTCTATTTTAAACTCTTCACTATTTGATCCTCAACTGTGTGAGAATGATCACTTAGTTGGGACCAAATGCTGCCTGCATAACCTGATTTCATGAAACGCATCCTTAGTTGTGTATATAATAATCTTCATCATTTTGTAAATAGTATATATATATATATATATATATATATATATATATATATATGGACAAAGTTTAGCTACAAAATTGGTTGTAGCCTTACTCAATAAAATAGACATTATTACATATTTTGAAAATCTAACCGTTGAATTGCACTTTCCATATCAAATTTTGTATCAATCGGATATTACTTACTATATAATTTATAAGCTTATATTTTATGTATAATATCAAAATACAAAAACTTGCAATTTAAACAAATATATTGATAACATAGCTAATGATCTTTAATTTTTTAGAAATTTTGCAAGCATGGAAAATATAAGAAGAAGATGTAATCTAATTGTGGATTTGTCAAAATTCACTTTCAATAACAAGATATTGAGTAGGATTGTAGTGTAAGACTACAACCAAATTTGTAGCTAAACTTTATCCTCGTTTCCTTGTATTTCTAAAATAAAATTTTTTTGACACTTCATGGCAAGAGTCTACAGTTCAACATGTAAGCATAATTGTTCCTATTGCATCTCCTCACTAACTGTTATTTCAAGGCACATTTCTAACACTCCCTCGATGTCTCATTAGTCTTTTGAGTTAAAAGATGAACCCAACTGGTGACTTGAAATTTAAAATTTTATTTCCCAGTTTGCTTTTTATGATTCAAGAACTCAAGCTTTATTGTAACTAGTAAGTTACCCATGCGATGCATGAATAATTTCATAATGTTTTATGTAAGATGGTTTTGGAGAATGTTGTATATGTATTAACATAACATAATTGTTATAAGACTTTATTAGAGATGTGTTCATCATAAAAAACAACAATTATAAATTGCACACACATATCCTTTATAATTATTCAATTGAAGTAATGAGAAATAAAAAAAAAAAAAAATTTAGAGGAATATTATAGAATAAAAGTTAACATAGAATGTGTCTTTCTCATTTTCCTTAATTCTAAAACAAAATACATATCTCAAACACTCACAAACAATCACATCATTTACAAAACTTACAAATCTACAATGTTCGACCTTAACATCAAAATCGTAATTGCCGTTGTCATTCAATATAAAGTGCAAACACCTCTTTCTTGGGTGTAGCCAACTCATATGGGTTAGGATTAGATGAGACAACAATGTTAGAGCTAGGTAAGAGTTGTTAAAATATTGAAGGTAAATGACATCGTTTTTGGTCTATGTGCAGTTGACATGAGATGGCATGAAGGGTTATGAGTAGGTATGTATAAAGGGGTAGAAGTGTAAGAGGTGAAAATGGTGAATTAAAACGCAAAGAGTTTTGTGTGCATGTGTGAGGGATGAAAAATCTTGAAACATTGAACCAAAGTATACAAAGAATATTTATTTGTTAATTATAAAAGCCTTGAAACATCGAACCAAATAAAACAAAAAGTCAAAAATTTAATTTGTTTTTATCTCTAAAGTGGCATTTGAGAATATTTCAATTCGCTTTGCATAGAACGCGCTACTTGGTAGAACCTTATACTTTCTCATGAGGTCTCTACATATATATATATATATATATATTTGATTGATTGATTTGAATAGTGAATATATTTTTCATATCTTTTGATATTTTATTGTTTTAAGTACTTTTATATTTGCATGACTTCATTCTCTGATTCTCTTAAAGTTTTCCACTCAGTTGCTATGGTGGGATGACGATGACAAATGAATTAACAGTTATAAATCAGATACTCTGTGAAGCAAGAAGTAATTTCTTGCTTAAAGAAATCACCCTTAGTGGCGGCCCTGTAAGTTTTTGATGGCAGTGGGATGCTTTGTTGCATTGTACAAAACTTAAATGTACTCCAGTGGGCAGCGCCCCATTTTTTCTGTGTCACAATGTGTGTCTGACTTGTGCATTTTTCCTCACTTTGATGTTCCATTTTATTGTGATTATTAATTAAAAAAAAATTTGGGTTTCTCCATTTGGATATAAAACTTGGTTTTTTTCTTCTTCTAATTTTTTTTTTTTTTTTTTGGGGATAAATTTGATAGTTATAGTGGGGGGTTGTTTTGAACCCTAGATGTCTTCGTTGGAAACACCAAGAGGTTCGAATTGAGCTTCAAGGATCTTGGCTTCTCTTCTTCTATTCTATTTTACAGTTTTATGGTTCCTTAACTTCTGAAAGGTCAATTGGCAAATTAGGGAATCTTTGTAGTTTATGGTGATGGGTTTTAGGTTGCTAATCTTATTATTATTATTATTATTCTTATTCTTATTCTTATTCTTTTTTTTTCCAAATGATTTGTAGCTGATACTAGCACCAAATATAAGATAATATGGAAAGCAAATGATTCCTACTGAAAATCAGCCCTCAACTAAGTTTTAAAATTTAGGATTTTGTTTTCCTGTTCTGCAGACTCTTGGATTTCAATGAAGTAGTTACTTGCATCTCATTATTTATTTTGTGCAGTGCTATATATGGCCGGATTAGTTTCTTAATATGTTTTTGCCATCTTCATAATATATATTGTTGCTTGTAACCTTGAAGAGTTGAGACATATGTGTTGTGCCCTAGGCTTTATTCCTTTTTGTTCCTCACCTCCGAACTCTAACATTTAAAATTCTTTTCTATGCGTCGACTAGTTGATTTGAGCTGTTTTTCTATCTATAGCTTATTGCTTTTCTGCTGGTACGGAACCATTTTGGATTGTTTGTCTTAGTTGGGCATAATGTAGTAAGTTATAATATAATGGTTAATTGTATATACAGGAACAGGAAGAGAGAAGCCTGATTACTTGGCTACAGTGGACACAGATCCCAGCTCTCCTACTTATTCAAAAGTTATCCACAGGCTGCCTGTGCCTTATTTAGGTGATGAACTACATCATTCAGGGTGGAATTCATGTAGCTCTTGCCATGGAGATCCCTCAGCAGATCGACGCTTTCTGATCCTACCTTCACTAGTGTATGAGTAAATTTTATTTTACATTAATGAATCTTTGCATACATAAATACATACGTAGGTTCATGTGTATATACATAAATAATGCGCACACGCATTGTTTGGTTAAGCACTGACCATTTATTGATTAGAGGGGTAGGCAGGTGCTCCAACATAAAGAGGTAGAAAAATAATGTAAGCACAAGCTTTAGAGGCTATACTTTATTTGGAACTTGCTATGAAAATGCTGGTAAATTACCAGTCTAGAAACTGATTCATTCTTGCTAAATTGATTCTATAAATGAAGTTGTGAATGAAAATTTGATTAATGTAGATGTGGTTCTTGTTATTGAAATATTACTCAATTTATGAACTATTACATTTTGAACTCACAATTCAACAGTCTGAAGTCCACTTTCTGTGGTAGTCGTGGATGCATTTGAAAAGATGAACATACATAAGATTATGGATAATGACTTTGCAGTTAGGCAAGCAGTCAAATTGCATGTCTTGTCTTGACTTGTGCTTAGGTTTGATCTGGTGTTTGCAGCTCACTGATTTCATATTTAAAAAAATAAAAAAAAAAGTAAATTCACTATCCAATAAGATGGTAATTCCATTGCTTAATAGGTGTATGCTAATGACTTCACAGTAAACTCAAGATGATTTCTTTATTTAATAACTTATTATTGGTTCTCTAGTGTTCTTTAATTTAGTTTCACTAGCAGTATCAAACTCTTGAACTTCACTGGTATAGGTGGATTAGAAAATTATGGATCAGGTTGGATACTTTATATTTATTATTATTTGAATATCCCCACAAAAGAAACACAATCGATACTTTTGAGAATTATTAACACGCCTCCTAAGAAAGAAAGAAAATTGTCTGGTATTGTACTTTTTGGTGTTTTCTTCTACTTCCAATGGATTGGTGCTGTATGATGGATATATGCCTTTAAAATGCTGAGGAAGCATTTTATAATGACTGCATTTCCGTAAGAGGCCTAATGTAGCCTTTTTTGTAATTTCTGTTCTTTTTGTCAGAAGCTATGATTACTAGTATTGATGGTTCATCATTTGAAGAGGTGCATTAACTGTTGGTAATATATTCCTTAATAAGTCAAGCCTTTTCAGATCTGGTCGCATATATGTGATTGACACAAAAACCAATTCCAAGGCTCCATCACTGCATAAAGTTGTTGAGCCTGAAGATATTGTTCAGAAGACTGGTTTGGCTTATCCACACACATCCCATTGCCTTGCTTCTGGAGACTTACTGGTGTCATGCCTTGGTGATAAAGATGGAAATGCTGCAGGGAGTGGCTTTCTTCTTCTTGATTCTGAGTTTAATGTCAAAGGAAGGTACTGTTCTGAGACATACAAATAAATCTAATCTTTTACTGTTAGCAAACTAGTTTTAAATCACGTATCTATGTATCCAATTTTAGCACAATTCGTTATATTTATTAATGGAAACAATATATCAAATTTAAAGACAAGATTGACAATACACAAGTAATATTGGAAATCTATTTAAATATTCACGGAGATGGTGACAGTTTAATAGCATGATTGAATTCCTGGCATTGTAAATTGAGCATGTTTACTGTAGATTTGATTACGATGTAACCTTAAAGCTCCCTTTACATCTACCAGGTGGGAGAAACCAGGGCACAGTCCACTTTTTGGCTATGATTTCTGGTACCAACCACGACACAAGACAATGATAAGCTCCTCATGGGGTGCCCCTGCTGCTTTCACTAAAGGTTTCAACCTTCAGCATGTTTCTGATGGTCTTTATGGGAGGCATCTGCATGTGTACAGCTGGCCAGGTGGTGAACTGAAACAAACATTGGATCTTGGCAGTACAGGGATCTTACCTTTGGAGGTGAGTGCATAGACAATCTACGGTCTGGTTTCCTACATCTAGAGTATGGCCAACGTGATTATTTGTTAATTTATATATTTTTTCTTTTAATCAGAACATAATAAGTCTGGATCTATTTTTGTCTCAATGTAACCCTTTTGCAGATAAGGTTCCTGCATGATCCTTCGAAAGATACAGGGTTTGTTGGTTGTGCCTTGACAAGTAACATGGTGCGATTTTTTCAGACCCAAGATGGCTCTTGGAGCCATGAGGTATGCACATAAGATATTTATATATGTCTGTATGTTAGCGTGCCATATTGTGTTCACCTTGTAATTTGCTCTGTATTGTCTTTTTATTTGAGGCATTGATTAATATTTGCAGATTGCAATATCAGTGAAGCCATTGAAGGTGCAAAATTGGATTCTTCCAGAAATGCCTGGGCTTATAACTGATTTTCTGATCTCTCTTGATGATCGTTTTCTGTATTTTGTGAACTGGCTGCATGGGGATGTGAGGCAGTATAACATTAAGGATCCTAAGAATCCTGTATTGACAGGCCAAGTATGGGTTGGGGGACTAATTCAAAAGGGAAGCCCAATAGTGGCCGAGGGAGAAGATGGAAAAATATGGCAATTTGATGTTCCAGAGATCCAGGTTTGTATGAACTCCATTGTAAAAGTTAAAACTCTTTCTGAGCTATAGCTTATTGCTGCCTAATTGATGATTGATTGGGTGCTTTTAGTAACAATTCCGAATGCTGCTTATGTGCAATTTAGATATCAGTTAAAACAGTTCCTGCACTAGAAGTATTTCACACAGGGATGCATCAGATAATCTGTTTGGTTCTTTCTGCTTCTGATTTACATCATGATTCTATAAAAAAAGATGTATTATTAATCTACTGAGTGCTTTATTCATTATCTGGTGACCATCAATCATTATCATTTAGTAATAGATGCACATGGACCACCTAAACCTCGATGTGATAACACTATACACTATGTGAGTGGCTAGACATCGTATAAGTGACCTGTTATATATTCCTCACTCGAGTGCCTTTATCCCATATAGGTATATGCCTAGTTCAGCTAGACGCCTAGACCATTCGTTTGATAGGCTGTAGAAAAATAATACTATTTGAGCATCTTCCTATCTCTGATGTTACATGTTAGTGTTCCACAACATTTTTTAATTCACACGTATTTCCACAATACTTAAACAATGTTATTAGAAATCTCATTCCAAACGGGCTAATCACTCAAACTAAGACAGTACTTTTGCTCCATGTAGTTCCCTTAATTTAATATGTTGTTCGCTTCATATTTTCCTTTCAGGGAAATCAATTAAGAGGGGGGCCTCAAATGATCCAATTAAGTTTAGATGGGAAGAGACTCTATGTCACCAATTCACTCTTCAGTACATGGGATTGTCAATTTTATCCTGATCTTGTAAAGAAAGGGTCTCACATGTTGCAGATTGATGTTGATGCACAGAAAGGTGGTCTGAAAATAAACCCCAATTTTTTTGTGGATTTTGCTGCTGAACCTGATGGTCCTTCCCTAGCCCATGAGATGAGATATCCTGGTGGTGACTGCACTTCAGATATATGGATCTAAGCAACTTGAATCTATTTCTAGCAATAAAAGACAATATTTTAACATATAGTAGTGGATTTAATGAACTTTCCAAATTAAGTTGTTTGTGATGACAGTATGTGAAGGAAACATAGGATTTTATGAATTATAAATAATATTTGTAATTTCTACCAATACATTTTCTAGACCTGAACTTGTTAGCTCTCCTCTCATTAGGTTAGGACTTAGGAGTCTCTCTTTCTTGTCTTGGTTCTCCTAGGAGAGTTCCTTAGGGCTAGGAGTGTTTGTACATGCTTAGGCTGTCGAGATGGATTTGGAATTCATAGAGCAACTTTAGACACTTCAGATGACAACAGATGAAGAAGAGGGGATCATATCTCCACTTCAAAAAGCCTAAGAGCATTCACAGTGGGTCTTTTAAATGCCATATGTTGGTAATATTTAGCATTAGAGCCCTAAAACACCCCATTACCCGGTCTTGCAAAGTCTTAGAATTGTAAAAAAATTTGCAATTGTGCTACAGTGCTATCCTATTTTTATGATGGTACTGTAGCTCAATTGCAAAAATAAAATATTCAAATTTATTCCTAATCTCATCCTTTTAATCTCTTTTATTCTTTCTCTCTCCTCAGTCTTTCTCTTTCTCTTTCTCTTTCTCATTCTCTAGTCTCAGTCCATTTCTTTCTCACTCTCTCTTTCCTCACATCCCTAGTGGGTGGGCCTCCATGCTGATGAAGCAGAGATCTACTAGCTAAGGGGTATTGGGTCTTGGTGGGTCTGTGGTGGGTGGGGCGTGGTGAGTCGCGGTGGTGCAGTGGTGGCATGGGGTTATGGGTTGTGGGTTTGTTTGGTTGTTGTGTGTGTTTGTTTGTTTGTAGTGGTGGGGTTGTGGGTTTGTTTTTTTTTTCCTCTCTTGGTGGTGGCATGGTTTTTGTGGCCAGTGTCGGGTGGTTTTTGGCGGTTTGTTTGTGTGTTTGTGTGTGTGTGTGTTTTTTTTTTCTTCCTGTTGGTGGTTCTTGTTGGTGGGTTTGGTGGTTTTTTTAATGGGTTTGCAAGTTGGCATGGTGTGGCATGGTGGTTGTGGTGGTGATTGCTGGTTAGTGTCTGGTGGATTAAATGGGATGTGAGTGGCGGTTTTTTAATGGGTTTTGTTAGAGCTTGGTTGCCTAGAGGAAGTGGGAGAGAGAGGAAGAGGAAGAGAGAGAAATAGTAAAAAAAAAAAAAAAAAGAATAAAAAAGAATTTTTAAATAACCTCACCAGGTGATTTTAAGGTCATCATTTCTGGGAATCTACTATTATGAAAATAAGCGATTACAAGTAAAGGAATCTCAGTACCTTATACCAACCTACAGTTGAACTCGTACCCCAATACTTAATTGGACTTGTTTTGTAGTGACAATATTTCATTTTCAATACATGGCTCCTAGTACGTGACTAACTAGTTGCGTGGATCTTAGTACGCAACTTAATCACCAACTTGAGAAGGATGTTTTGCAAAGTTCTTCAATTCATCCAGATGATGAAAATCAAGAAGCTCTTTGGTCACAAAATCCTACGGTGTACAAACATAGCAACTTCCTCAAGAGAAAGATGAACTAGGGCCAATTCTATCTTCGGTCACAATTTGCATGAACAAGACTTTGTTTCACAATTTTGCAACTGTGCAACCTTTGATAGCCCTCAAAATAATTCTTATATATGTTTAGAGTTGTGAAAAAAGAAACCCTAAACACATACTCACGGATTGGATGAAAAACAGCTCTTAAAAGCTGAGTTTCATAAACCTCGATAGATAGCCATTTATTGAGCTAATTGTCAAGTCACGGGCTTCAGTAGCTTTTAAATCTCGATAGATGCTAGCTGTTGAGCTTTAAAATTCAATACTTCATTACTTGATTCTTGGACAAACTTGCATGACTTTAACACTTGAACTTGAAACCTTGTTTCTTGAAGCATTAAACACATCCTAAATCTACCCAATTACAAATAAAGTGCGTTTTATCAAATGATTAGCCAATTACATAAAATAGTGACATATGTTCCTAACATTGAATCACATATGTCCTAACAGGTACCAGTCATCATCCAACTACATACTACACACCCTTCTCCCATTGCAATAGTACTAGGACTTGGTTGTTGAAAAACCATGTATGTCACTCAATGATGCAAGGAAATATGGTTGTTTGGCCTTAATTTTTGAACTATGTAGTCAAACAGCTCCTTGTTCAAACTATGTAGCAAAATACCTTAGTTTTGGAACTCGATATGACTGATGTTGAGTTCTAATAGGAACTCGACATTAAAAATTTCAAGTTCTATGTATATTTTTAAGTGGAACTCGACAAAATTCTCAAAAAGCATTAAGTGGCAAAATATTTGATAGGCCAAGAATGTATTGACCCATTGTGATGAATTAACCAGTTAATTAATTAATTCAATTAACTTGCAATATATGTGGTAGTACAAACAAATCACCAACTAAGTTAATATGCAGAGGAAAATAAAGTTGACATGATGATTTGTTTACAAATGGGGAAAACCTCCAAGGCAAAAATCCTACCAATTGATTTTAAGGTTACCACTCCCGAGAATCCACTATTATCACAAAAAGCGATTACAAGTAAAGGAATCTTAGTACTTTATACTAATCTATAGTTGAACTCTTACCCTAATACCCAATTGGACTTGTTCTGTAGTGACAATCTCTCCTTTTAATGCACGGCTCCCAGTACGTGACTAACCAATTGATGCATGGATCCAAGTACATGACTAACCATTAACTTGAGAAGGATGTTGGTTGCAAAATTCTTCAGTTCATCAACGCGATGAAGATCATGAAGCTCTTTGGTTACAAAACACTGTGGCGTACAAACGTAGCAGCTTCTTGAAAAGAAAGATGAATTAGGGCAAATTGTCTCCGATCACAATATGCTTGTGAAAAACCTTTGCATCAAGTTGCACTCACTTGCATTAGCTGTGACGGCTCTTAAAATAATCCTTATATATGTTTAAGGTTGTGAGAAAAGAAAACATAAACATGCATACACGGATTGGAGTGAAATCAGATCTACAACTTTGATTTTCTTAAATCTTGATAGATAGGTTATCTATCGAGCAGTTGTCGAGCATCGGGCAAAAGTTGCCTTTTAAACCTCGATAGATGCTATCTGTTGAGCTAATTGTTGAGCTTTAAAATCCAGTACTTTTTCACTTGATTTTTGGACAGATTTACATGGCTTTAACACTTGGACTTGAAACCTTGTTGCTTGAAGTATTAAACACATCCTAGATCTACCCAATTACAAGTAAAGTGCGTTTTGTTAAAGGATTAGCCAATTCTACATTGACATATGTTCTTAACATGATTCACATATGTTCTAACAATATGCATAAAAGGTTCCAAGCTCGAGTTCCAAAACATGGGTATTTTGCTATGTAGTTTGAAAAAGGGGTTGTTTTGTTTGGCTACATAGTTCAAAAATTAAAGTTAAACAATCATTTTTTCCTAAATGTGTACCATTATATGATATATCCCATTCTCAACATTAAACTTAAAACTCGTACATATTGTCTTCCGCTTTTAGGATACAAATTTAGAACAATCTCATGGTGTTAAAGAGCAACCCTTTTGTTTAGAGGCTTCCATGCTAAAAACTTCCCAAAAAATCTATTCTTGCATTCTTCCATTTCTCTTTGCTGTATGGAGTCCGTGATCTTTTTAATTTCATTTTCTTTATCTTTTATCAACCATATTATTTGTAATTTCTCAAAAAAATCTATATCCATCCCTGAGGATTTTGTCATTGATGCAGTACAAAATCCTAAGATGGAGGAAAAACCCCTAGGCTAGCCAATGAGTTTTTTTAGCTACTATCATTGTGTGTTATAGTAATATCCAAAAAGGAAAAAAGTACATTAAATATGATATGAATGTGCATTAAATAAGGTAATAACTGATGAATGTAAGGTTATCACTAGTTTCGTGCAAATAACTGTCGCATGCAATTTTGGTTGTAGCGTGTTAGTGTAATTAAAAAAAAAAAAAAATTTGAAGTACTGTATTAAAAGAAAATATAAGTACAGTGAAAATTTGTTTTATATCATAACACTAATAAAATATGTGACTCTAGTTTATGTCAATGCCTCGCGGTAGTTCGACCACCCATCGCAGTGACGCTTGTGTGCGCTTGCGCATGTAGGCTCGGGTGCTGTGAAGAAGGGGTAAACCTTTGGTTTGTGATTGAAAAATGAGTCAATTTTAATTGAGTTACTAAAGGTAAGTGAAGTCGCCACCAATCATTGGGATTTTTCTAAGGTGTGATTGATCACCTAACTCTATTTGATTTTATTACCAATCCTAGGCTAAGAAAAAGGGCATTTTTCATAATCTAATATGGATGGGTAAAAAATCTTGATTCTTGAGTTCGGAAGTCTGGTTATGTGTGGGGAAGGAATTAGGCACCCCACAGTGCTTGTCCGTAGATAGTCTTTTATTTTGGTAGAATCTTAATTTAAGGACATTGGCGATTAAAAACAAGCTATTGACATTAACTTTCGGGGCTTTAAACGGATTGGGCTTTGAGGTTTGGTTTCAAAAAGGGTGTGGTCTTGATCGATGCTTCCCTAGTGTGTTTGGGATTGGTGCCAAATTTCACGATGAAAATCCGGCAGCATTTCGCCTTATGTTCGTGGCGGAAATCCGGCAACGCTTCGCCTTGGGTGTGTTATAGCATGCAAAACGTTATTCTCACCAAGCTTTTGTTGTGAGAATACGACAACGGAGGTGCCCCATTTTCAAAACAAAAATTCGGCAGAGTTTCATGTTTGGTGCACTGGCAGGGTTTCACTTTTGTGTATACGGCGCGTGCCAACATGCTTGTGATAGGACAAGTTCGAGCCCTTCAAAGCATCAAGCATATTGATGTGTGTTGCATACATGGGGAAACCGATGTCACTCAAGTGACATGGATCAAGGCAATCACTCCACAATGATCGTGCACACACTATAGCATAAGCATGCACCTACAGCAACTGCCTTGGGCATATGCCCACACTACAAGGTCAAGTGCACTTATGACTAGAGAGGGTTGCTCACATATCCATCATACAAAGTGCACGATCACCCACATACAAGCATATATATATATATATACACACACACATACATCATGCCCAATGCTATCACATAGAGCTAGAAAGTAAAGCAGACATTGCCAATGTTCCAAGGGTATGGTCCAACAAGGTATAGGAAGTGTAAAACAAACATTGCCATACCTATGGAACGCAGCCCAAGCAAAGTGCCAGAAAGATAAAGGATACATAGAGAGGGAACCCTAATACATGATTCTAGGGAAAGGCTAAGAGAAAGGGAGAGAGAAAACCACTCGGGGAGGCTAAGTCTCCTATGTGAAAGACTAGATAAACTTGGGTGCTCTCAGAAAAGGGTGTAGGCATCGGCACCTTCCCTTTTTAGGATCATATGGAGTTGCCTCTTATTTTATAAGTAAAATAAGAAAAATTTACAAACTATAATATATCTTGAATAGTATGCATTCCCATTAATTGAAATTAATTACATCACGGTAGAAAGAACTTTACATTGCTTTGATTCCTAGTTACAATATAGTAAAAAAAAGGAAAATACAAAGCCTTGTTTCCTAGTTACAATCTACCTAAAATAAAATAAGACACTAAATCTACCAACTTAAGATTCTAATGTTCGAGGGTTAGGTTACAAGATGGGAAGGTGTTATGCACCCACTCTACCTAGACATTGGTTGGTTTTCTAGACTTTAAATGACCTTTTAAATATCCATTAAATTGACATGCAAATTATTGTGTCGATATTCCTAGATCTAAAGTTGGTTAATGTGCAAAATACTAGATCTGTTATATTTATGCAAGCAGAAATCATATTTGAATTTTATTTAGAAAAAAAAAAAGGTTTCTTAAAAGTAGTTTCAAATTTAAAAAAAAAAATGATTTTTTTTATAGCAAGGAATGGATTTTAAAAAAGGAGTTCCCAAATTTGATTTCTTAATTAAAGAACAGTATGAATCTCCAAAAGGAAAATTCAAATCTAATTGTTTAATTAAGAAACAAAATGGTTTTCAAAAGAAATTTCAGATATGATTTTTCAAAGTAAAAAAGAATTAATTTTCAGAATAAAATTCACTAATTTTTCAAAGTAAAAAAAAAAAAAGAAAGAATGAATTTATAGAATAAAATTTAGATATGATTTATGGTTTTGGAAACAAAGGAGATTTGAAAATAATTTCAAATTTGATTTTTGGTTTAAGAAAACAATGGAGTTTGGAAAAAAATAATTCAAATCTGATTTTTGGTTTAAGAAAACAATGAAGTTTTGAAAAAATAATTTAGATCTGATTTTGTTTTACATAAAGCAACAAATTTAGGATTTAATCATATGCATCACATAACAATATGAAAAAAATACATATGCATAAACAGACATACATCATATAACCAAAAGAGAATCAAGGCAAACAAAAGGAAGAACATGTTAAGAGTATGGAGAATTGAATTAGTTATATGAACATGTAAATAAAGAGATGGAAACTTACCTGCATGAACGAATTCCACAAGGAAAAAATTACTTTAGAAATCAAGGAGAATAATTGTTTTTAAAGATCTAAAATAAGAGCCACTTAATAGAAAAGAAATTCCTAAAGCACAACTTCTAGAATTTCTTTAACATAAGGGAGAGAGAGAGAGGGCAGAGAGAGGATCCTAATCTTTTTATTTTAATTCCCTATTTATAAGGTTTGGTGCTTAGAAAATAATCTAGGTTTGATCAGATACGAATTAGGTCAAATTTTTATCCCTAAAAAATCAAATCGGATGTGCTTTGGCTTGATCTAATCATTTCTGGGCTGGGCATTGGAGCTATGCTAATCGGCAATATGGAAGTGCCAATCAACACTTGCCACGTGTTGATTGGCACTCTTAAGTGCCGAACCCAATCTCATCTTTTGGTTTGATCTGGACTCTTTTTTAGGGGTTTTCTTAGTTAGGAATTGCACTTAGACGTATTTTCAACTTGTATTTCAAAATAAATCCCTTTTATTTTGATAATTAGGTCCTTAAAATAATAATTATCTGATAGATAAATATTATAAAAAGACTTAATTATTAACAATTCCCTTGTTATCTTATCCATTTTATTCTTATGCAGCCAAGCTTACTTCTGATAAAATCCAACAGCCAATCACAAAAATTATTCAATTAATTTTAATTTTTGACCAATTAGAATTAATTTCAATTAATCACATGTGATCAGCTTCACCCATATACAATGCATGCAGACCGTAAAAACTTGATCTTGTGATATCTTTCAATCTGATGGTCTGATTTGGGAATTGGGCATATCGTCACGATCGTTAGGATCTTAAGATCATTTTATGATATGTGATGAATGACTTAATGCATGAAATGCAACTATGATTTTTTGGGTACTTTAAAAGGTCATTTTAGTCATCTTCTAAGATTAAATTATGGGTGTAAAATTGAGTGTCTACATCCTAATCTACTAAACATTGCCCTTTTTGGGCTTGTGTCCATGCCCTTTTTGCTCGTGCCTAGGGGGTCGCACCCTCACTACGAGCGTCCTTGCTCCAAGCATGTATATGCAACAAATAAAGAAAGTAGCCAACAAACAAGCAAAGGAGAGAACAAAGAGGTAAAGGGAGCATGCAAAGAGACACACTAGCAAAGAGGGCCAAATGGGGGCCAACAAACATGTTAAGCATATGAAGGGGCAAGCAAACATGTTATCAAAAAAAAGGGGGGGGGGGGGGGGGGAGTTGTCCTAGGAGGACAAATGTAGGTTTAGATTGGGTGTCCATAGTTTCATTAGATTGGAGTATGGACGACACACGTGCCATCAAACAAAATTCCTAAAATGGACTCAGGGTCTCGTGTATCAAAGATAGGTGTTAACCTACATGAGATAGTAGGTATTAGGCTTGATGATACAAGCAAGCAAGGACTCATGCATGAACATGTAAGCAAGCGTGAAAAGAAGCAAAGAAATCCAAACGGGTGGCTATAGACACTACATTTTGTACCCCTTACGACTTGGGCCCTTGTTCCCCAATGATGCTGAATTCTAAGACCCAAGGTTGGTTTAGGGCCCAATCATAAGTTAAATTGACTTAAGAAGTGTTAAAATGAAATTTATAACTTTTAATGAACAAATAAATCATTTTTTTGAAACATAAGGCCAAAGGAAACCCTCGCTATGCACATGTAGTTTTCTGCATTGATCTTGCACACGCAGGCTCGATCTTGTGCACGCATAGCGATTTCCAATAACTTGAACAAGGCAAGTTTTCTGCATTTATGTTGAGGTTTGGAATGAATCCCACATTGTCTAGGGATCTTTACAGGGGTTCCAGTAGACCAGAAAATTGAATAAAGGGGAAATGTTTCTTACTTTGGTTGATGAGAGTAGAATTCTAGTTGTAGCTGTTCGAGTGTTTAATTTGTGTTTTGGTTTTAGAGTTTTAATATTGAAAGACTGTTTGTATGTTCCTAATGTTCATAGGAATTTAATTTCTACAACTTCTTTAGCTCGACATGGATATTATGTTATCTTGAAAAACAATGTTGTAATAAAGAAGGATAAAGTGTTTATCTGTTCTGGTAATATTGTTGATGGTATTTTATATTTTAACTCCTGATAAGTATGAATTATACAATTCTGAATTAGATAATAATTCTCATGTAAAATCATTAAAGAGAAAGTTTCTTTCTTATTAGGACATATGTGATTCATATTAGGAACATATGTCAATATTTATGTAGTTGGCTAATCTTTTGACAAAATGCACTTTACTTGTATTTGGGTAGATCTAGGATGTGTTTAATATTTCAAGAAACATGTTGTTCAAGTCTAGTATTAAAGCCATGAAGATTGGACTAAGAAACAAGTGAAGAAAAGCTGTTCACTAAAGCTGGATAGATAGCTCGACACCTATGAACAGATAGCTCGATAGCTACTCGACACCTCTCAATAGCTAGGCTATCTATCGAGATTTTCAACTTCTTCTTATCACAATCTCAATAGCTTCTTGATAGCTGGCGGATCGATCGCGAAAGCTCTTGTCTCCTTGATAGCTGTATCTATTGAAGTTTAAATCTCGACACCTCCTCAACACCTCTCGATCGATCGAGGTTACGGGAATTCAGATTTTCAGATCTGATTTTCGGGCCATGCTGACATATATATGTAGGGTTTCTTTTCTCACAATCTTAGACCTATATAAGGCTTATTTTAGAGGCTGTCACATAAGAAAATACAAGGAGAACATATGCAAAAAGTGATCGATACCTTATTCTCACTAAAAGAAGCTACTACGTATTTTCGCCTTAGGGTTTTGTGACCAAGTGCTTCTTGATCTTCATTGTTGATGAAGTGAAAAACTTTGCAGCTAACAATCTTCTTCTAATTGGTGATTAAGTCGCGTACTAGGATCCGCTCAATTGGTTAGTCAGATATTGGGATTCGTGCATCAAAAAAGGTTGCGTTCATATATTGAAGAGTTCAGAGGTTTTGAAACGGTAGAAAGTTTCTGCTGTGAGTTCATCTATGGGGATTGTAGAGTCTAGGGACAAAAGTTTTGTACTAGATTTGAAACTTCTCTTTACTATAGTGGATTGCTTTTTAGGAAGGTTTCTCTCCAGATTTTTTACTGTGAAGCTAATTTGTTTCATTGGTTTTCTTGGGTCATCATATCTTGTCTTATTTATTTTTTCTGTTACATGATATTGATATTTGTTTGTTTTAACAAGTTTTATTCATAATAAATCTAATTAATAACTTAGGTTTAAAACTTGTTAATTCTATCAACCGGGGTCTAAATTTTCTAATAAGTGGTATTGTGATGTGGTTTCTTTTTTAAGATTCTACAAGTTAGGGAGAGAAATACATGCCTTTGTAAGGGGGAGTTGTGTTTCATCTTGTTAGGAGGAGTGTTTACCTCTTTCTTCTTGTACACCGGTCTTGTGACCATGTTGACATATGTTGAACTTATCTTCTTTATATGTTGATGTATGTTGATGTATGTTTCTTTCACCTACCTCTACATGTATTGCTTCTTTTCTATCTCCATACACATGTTTCTTATTACTTGTATGCAATCTATTATTTCTGTTTCACACAAAGATGCCTTGATGAGTTTTGTTTAAAGTGTTTTAGAAATACAGGTTGTCAAAGTTAACTTGCCATAAAGTCTCTTCTTGCAAAGTTTTTCAAAAGTTTGTGTCAAGATAGATTTTATTGTATTTAAACAAGTGAATATGAGTTGAGTGATTTATGACTTCTCTTATATGTTCATTTGTTTGTTGTGGTTTTATCACGGATTGCCAAAAGGGAGATTGTTAGGACATATGTGATTCATGTTAGGAACATATGTCAATATTTATGTAGTTGGCTAATCCTTTGACAAAACACACTTTACTTGTATTTGGGTAGATCTAGGATGTGTTTAATACTTCAAGAAACATGTTGTTCAAGTCTAGTATTAAAGACATGAAGATTAGACCAAAAAACAAGTGAAGAAAAGTTGTTTACTAAAGCTGGACAGATAGTTCGACACCTGTGGACAGATAGCTCAACAACTGCTTGACACCTCTCGACAGCTAGGCTATCTATCAAGATTTTCAACTTCTTCTTATTGCATTCTCAATAGCTTCTCGACAGCTGGTGGATAGATCGAGAAAGCTTCTGCCTCCTCGGCAACTCCTCGATAGCTTCTCGATAGCTATATCTGTCGAAGTTGAAATCTTGACACCTCCTCGTCACCTCTTGATTGATTGAGGTTATGAGAATTCAGATTTTCAGATCTAATTTTTGGCCCATTCTAAAATGTATGTGTGGGGTTTCTTTTCTCACAACCCTAGACCTATATAAGGCTTATTTTAGAGGCCGTCACATAAGAAAATACAAGGAGAACATATGCAAAAGGTGATCAATACCTTATTCTCTCTGAAAGAAGCTACTGCGTCTTTACACCTTAGGGTTTTGTAACAAAGTTCTTCTTGATCTTCATTATTGATGAAGTGAAGAACTTTGCAGCCAACAATTTTCTTCTAATTGGTGATTAAGTCGCATACTGGGATCCGCACAATTGGTTAGTCACGTACTGAGATTCATGCATCTAAAAGGGTGGCGTTCATATATTGAAGAGTTCAGAGGCTCTAAAGCGATAGAAGGTTTTTACTATGAGTTCATTTACGGGGATTGTAGAGTTTAGAGACAAAATTTTTGTACTAGATTTGAAACTTCTCTTTACTATAGTGGATTGCTTTTCGGGAAGGTTTCCCCCTAGGTTTTTTTATTGTGAAACTAATTTGTTTCATTGGTTTTCCTGAGTCATCATATCTTGTCTTATTTTTATATTTTCTGCTGCATGATTTTGACATGGTATTGATGTTTGTTTGTTTTAACAAGTTTTATTTATAATAAATCTAATTAATAACTTGGGTTTAAAACTTGTTAATTCTATCAACCGGGGTCTAAATTTCCTAACACTTCTATTAATGATGTATATCTTTGGCACTTATGTTTGGGTCATATTAGTTTAAACAGAATTCAAATACTGATCAAAGTTGGACTCTTAGAGCCATTGGACTTTTGAAGGATTTCCAGTTTGTGAATCTTGTTTAGAGGGCAAAATGACCAAAAGACCTTAATGTAAATGGTAGAAGAGTCCAAGAGTTGCTTGAATTATTTCATACGGATGTATGTGGTCCTATGTCAACCCAAGCAAAAGAAGGTTATAAGTACTTCATCACTTTTATGGATGATTACTCAAGATATGGTTATGTGTACCTAATGAGACAAAAGTCCAAAGCCTTTGAAAAGTTCAAAGGGTTTAGAGCTGAAGTTGAGAATTAATTCGGTAAACGCATAAAGGCCATTCGATCTAATCAAGGTGGCGAATACCTTCTTAGAGATTTCAAGAATTACTTAACTCAAAATGGGATTGTATCCTAATTGACCACACCTGGAACTCCTCAAAAAATGGTGTAGTAGAGAGAAGGAACATGACTCTTTTAGAAATGGTTATGTCCATGATGAGTTATTCAACTTTACCAATTTCCTTTTAGGGATATGCACTAAAAACTGCAATGCATATTTTAAATTTAGTTTCATCAAAATCAATTCTCAACACACCTAAGGAATTGTGGAGTGGCAGCAAGCCTAGTATGAAATACCTCCACATTTGGGGATGTCCAGCACATTTGTTGAAAGGGAAGTCTAATAAGTTGGAAGAAAAAACAGAAGTATGCATGTTTTTAGTGTATTCAAAGGAAACTAAGGGTTATTTATTCTATAATCATAAAGATAACAAAGTGTTTGTTAGCACCAATGCCAAATTTTTGGAAGATGATTATGTGAATAATTTTAATCCTAGAAGTAAAGTTTTCTTGGCTGAAATAGATGAACCTGTAGTTGAACAACCAATGGATGAAACTAGGGATGATGTGGCTGTATTAGATACGCTACAAGATTTTACTCATGAGATGACTAGTACATAGGTGCCTCGTCGTAGTGGGAGAATTGTTTGGCCACCTGTAAGATTTATAGGTCTAGGAGAAACTTATGAAGCTATCTCAGAAGAGGCTGAATCTGATCCTTACACTTATGAAGAGACAATGAAAGATATAGATGCACATCATTGGGTCAAAGCTACGAAATCTGAATTGGATTCAATGTATTTCAAACAAGTTTGGGATCTTGTAAAGACGCCTAACGGCATTAAACCTGTTGGTTGCAAATGGATGTACAAGAGAAAGAGGGAGATAGATGGAAAGATTGAAACCTTTAAAGCAAGGCTAGTGGTGAAAGGATATACATAAAAAGAAGGTATTGATTATGAAGAAACATTTTCACCAATAGCAATGCTTAAATCTATTAGAATTCTCTTATCCATTGTTGCCCATTATGATTATGAGATTTGGCAAATGGATGTCAAGACTGCATTTCTTAATGGCAATCTTGAAGAAGAAAACTATATGATGCAACCAAAAGGTTTTATAGCAAGTAACCAAGAGCATATGGTATGCAAGTTGAAAAGGTCCATTTATGGACTTAAGCAAGCATCTAGATCATGGAACATCATATTTGATCAAGCAATCAAGTCATTTGGTTTTGAACAAAATCTTGATGAACCATATGTGTACAAAAGACATTAAGATAAAGAAGCAATGCTCCTAGTGCTTTATGTTGATGATATTCTACTCATTTGAAATAATGTAGGGGTAATGTCATCAGTAAAGATTTGGTTGTCAAGCCAATTTGATATGAAGGACTTAGGCGAAGCTAACTATATTCTAGGGATCAAGCTTTGGTGAGATCAAAAGAATAGAATGTTAGGCTTGTCACAAGTTGAATATATAGATAAGATTCTAGTAAGGTTTAGCATGCAAAACTCCTAAGAAAGGATTGCTTCCTTTCAGACATAGAGTTCCTCTGTCTGATGACCAAAGGCCTAAGACTCTTGAAGAGGAAAAGACAATGAGACAAGTTCCTTATGCTTTTGCGGTGGGAAGTCTTATGTATGCCATGCTATGTACTAGGCCAGATATCTGTTATTCAGTTGGCATAGTCAACCGATATCAATCAAATCTAGGACCAAAACATTGGGAAGTTGTAAAGCATATTCTCAAGTATATAAGGAGAACGAGAGACTATATGCTAGTTTATTGATGTGAGAATTTGATACTTGTTGGTTACATAGATTTTGATTTTCAGTCAGATCTTGATTTCAGAAAGTCCACTTTAGGTTGTGTGTTCACCTTGGGAGGTGGAGCCATAAGTTGGAGGAGTGTTAAGAAATCTTGTATTGCCGGCTCCACCATAGAAGCTGAATATGTTGTTGCTTGTGAAACGGCAAAGGAAGTTGTTTGGCTCAAGAAATTCCTTTCTGATCTTGGTGTTGTGAGAATGAAGCAAGTTCCTATCACATTGTTCTACGATAATAGCGGGGGTGGTTGCACACTCCAAGGATCCAAGAAATCACAAGAATGGAAAGCATATTGAAAGAAAGTACCACATCATTCGAGACATTGTTGCTCGAGGAGATGTAGTAGTAGCAAAGATTGATAGTGCAAATAATCTAGCAGATTCCTTTATCAAAACCTTGCCCCAAAGGACTTTTGAGTCACATTTGGAGGGAATGAGAGTTAGATTAGTGCACAATAGTCTTTAGGGCAAGTGAGAGATTGTTAGGATATGTGCCCTTTAAATCCTATTTTATGATGCTATATGTAGTCGGTCTTTTTGTTAGATTGGGCTAGGTTGCCTCTTACGGTACTAGGCCCAAGTGTTCTGAGTAAGGGAGTTGAGACCAGCCCAACTGCAACTCAACTTGGTCTAGCTTGTGCGCAAACTATGCCTTGTTTACCAGGAGTATGCTTACGGCATGTAGAGCTATTGGTGCATGCCTGCCGATCTAACTCTCTGTTTTTTCCTTTCTTCTTTCTCATTTTAGTTTTCCTCTTATCTTTTCTTTCTTTTCTTCACACTTGTTTTCTATTTTGGGGTTCCTTAGAGATGGTTGTTACTCTGATTTTTCGACCCCTTTCTAGGCACGACAAGGGTCTCCATTTATAGTGCCTGCTGTAATCAAATTTTACTATTTTAGACTTTAACCACATTTGTCTGGTCTGGGTGTACTTGTCGACCACCACTAGTTCGTCTATGTGCCACTCCCCATTTCCAGACAAAAGAAAGCTATTTTATTTATTGGTTCGCCATGGCACCCTTTCCTGCCACAGTGTGGGTGCTCTCTCTCTCTCTCTATCCCTCATGGCATGCACTTAGTGGTTCTAACTCAATCTTGCTTCTTTTGGGTGGTATGTCATCCCAGCAGAATGCATCCCCTAAAAGAACTTGAGCAAGATCGCATAATAGGTTTTCTCCTTTCCCCACCGCCAAACCATGCCCTCTTACATCTGACCCATGACCCTACCATGTCCCATATTGGTTGGGTATAGGCTGGTGGTTCCTAGGCCTTGCGCATGCCTCCCTTTCATGTATGTCCAAAATCTGCCTACTGCTTATGGATTCTTTGTGGTCTGGAGGCTTGCCTGCACAGTCTGTTGTCCTTTCTTGACCTTTTATGTGGGTTGCTTTATGATTTCCCGCTCCCCTTAAGTGTTGGGCTTTGTTTGATGTTGGGCTCAGTCCGCCCCTTTGGCTGCTATCATTTTCTGCCATTTCACTCTGTTATTCCTACTGTGACATTTATTTGATCCAATCCTGTTGGACCTCTTTGGACTTGCTGTTTATTTTTTCCCTAGTGACTTAGTCTGGCCATTGGTTTTTCATCACATTACTTGCGGGTTTCTGTGTCCCATTTGTTTTTTCTTGGGCATCCTTGGTCCATTCACTTTCCTTGGGCTTACTTGGCCATTTTCCTAACTCTGTGTTCCCATGGCTTTTACTAACTTCATTGGGTTTTCCTGACCCAATTACCTTGTCCTCATCTTTGGGGTTCATGGGCTTTCTATCAACCCCTTACTTTCTTTGCTTGCATTACTTCAGGCCTGCCATAGCCCATTTTCACTTTTCTACATCATATACTGCCTATGGGTTTGCTATTTCTATCTTTCCGGGCTCCTTTAAGCTTATTTGCTTCCTTAAGACCCATTTGTTTATTTTATGGACCTGTGACCCATTATTCCTGCCACTTGGGCTTAATAGTTTTTTTCTATTTTTTTACCAACCCTTTTCTTGCCCGTGTCTTTGGGCTCCTTTCTCATTTGACTTCCAACTTGACCATCAACATTTAGCCCCCTAAACATATGAAGTATTCTTACGGTTCATATGTGAATAAAAAAAAAGACTTTCCTGCCCTTTCTACCTTTCTTCCTTCTTTTCTCCGCGAGCTTTTTAAACAGTGGACCCCTCTTCATATATATATATATATATATATATATATATGTTTTTTTTTCTTTTCTCGCTGTGAACAATGTTGTCTTTTCGGATTTCTGAGATTAACAGTTATCTTAAAACACAATTGCTTTTTCATTAATTTCATCCCCTTTTTGATGGCTGACCCCCCGCCTCCTTTCGTACCGGCATTAATGACCCCGGTATTTAAGAGGGAGTGTCTTCGTACTCCAAACACAAACTCCTTCTTCTCCAAAACACTCTCTCTGTTCTTCTTTCTTTACCGCTTCCTCTTCCTCGAACACTTCAACCCATTTACTTCGATTAATTCTCTGTGTCATGGCGCCGGTGAAAAGTCAAGGCTCTTCTCACCATAAAGGAAAAGAGGCCATTTTCGATCCTCTTGTTGCACAGGAAATAGGCGAGGAGGCCGTGTACTCCGAGTCGGACCATTCTGATAAGGAAGAAGAGCAGCGCGACCAAGGCAGTGAATGCGCCCCTCTAATCGACCCTTGGTACGATGTCCATCCTCATTTCCCCAAGATTCCCGGTGATTATATGCCACCGCCGCCAGGCCATGTATGGCTCGCTCCTTGTCGGCGAAACCCTGATGTTTCTTAAGCCCCGTTGGCCTCTTTGATCCCTGATTTAGTCATTCGCCAAGGCATCTCACACCCTGTGCCAATCCATTTTGAATTTGGGTCGAGTACTGCCTTGGGTTGGAAGGAATGGGTAGATAATGAGTTGTCTGATACGGGCTTTATGGGTTTGTTACAGCGGGCCGGTGTTTTGGAGGCCATCGTTTTATCCCGCTGCTTATCCAACTTCAGAGACCTCTACAACCTCCGTCACTTGGTCCAACGGTGGTGTACCACCACCCATACCTTCTTCTTTTCCTGGGGTAAACTCACCGTGACCCTTGAAGATGTGGCCAACCATTTACTCTTACTAGTCCTCGGCGACGTTGATCTTGCCACTCTAGTACTTTCTTCGGAGGAAGAGGCCATAGAGGCTGAGTTGAAGAAGAGGATGACTGGAAATGCCAAGTTATCATATTGGGTTAGTTTTTCTTCTAAATTCTCCATGACTGCCCGTCGTGCAGCTTTTGTTGCGTTTTAGCTTTGTAAATTTGTTTTTGGCTCTCACCCCCAATATGCCGTAAAGCCTTTGTATTTCCATTTGGCTATCAAGATATCTGCCGGGGTGAGTTTACCATTGGCTCCTATGTTCTTGGGGCATTTGTATGTCCAATTAGATATCCTGCAGAGTGAAGAGAGTTAGGCAGACTCTTGTCACATAGTCACCTCTTCTGTTCATAGCACTATCTTACAGCAGTTGTTATTTGAGCGTTGTGCCTAGCACTTAGCGAAGTGCAGCCTGTTCGTTTTGCTAAAGAGAAGTACCAATCATGCCCGAGAGTAATTACTAATTTCTGCAGCAGATTTGAGTCTGATTTTTTGCTATCTTTTCATTGGTCTGGTTTGTAGCCTATTGATTATTCTGTTGTCGAGTCTTTTGATGAAGGTGTTGGTTTTTCTTGGAGAGCTTATAGAAATTTAGGTATGGGTTATATGTGTATAGATTCTGCAATGGGTTCGTTTGTTGATAATGTTGGGACTACCACTCTTTTGGCCAGTTTTGATAAGACAGAGATCACTTATTTGGTGGCCACCAATGTCGGATGGTTGCCTTACTTGGCTGACGAAGGCATTAGGTTTGTTCATTATCCTGCCAACCAGGTGAGAAAGCAGTTTGGGTTGGATCAGGACATTCATGATGACCTTTCTTATCTTATGGAGTCCCCTACTTTAGTTTGACCTTTTCTGTGGCATACTGCCTTTGAATTTTGGAGGCAGTGTTTTAGTGTAGTTACAATTCCTGGCTCACTGAGGGAGGGCTTTTGCACCCTTGCCATGCATGGATACTGGCAGGCCGTGATGACTTCATTTGAGCAAGAGTTGACAGGTAGTCGTGGTTTCTCCCTCATTCCTCCGGATGGGCTCAGTATAGTTATTTCGCCAATCCTCGATTACTTCTGCCCTCCAAGTCTGTGTTAGTGTATGCCAGGCAACAGAACTGGTCTACCATTTTTGGATGGGATGAGGAGAAGAGGGGGTGGTATTGGCACACTGGTGATTACCCTCCAGGTTGGGAGAAAAAAAGTTAAAGTGACCTATGCTGGTCAAGAAGGGTCTTGCCAAGCTTAAATTTGCAAGCAAGCCCAAACCTACCACTCCATGGCCACCTACAGATGCTCCCTTTTCCAGCAGGACACGAGGCAGTAAGAGAAAGACAACCCTTCACCCTACATTTGCTGTTGAGTGGAAAGTACGTCATCTTTAATTCTGCTTTGTCCTTTACATACATACATACATACATATATATATATATATATATATATATATATATTTATCTTGCTAAGTTCACTCTACCCCATTCATATGTATTTGCATTACTACTCTGCTACAGTCTCCCTTTATTTGTATGCCTATTTCCCTATTTACAAAGACCTTTGAGGGGCCAGGAGTTGCAACAGATGTAGGCACGCCCTTAGCCGCTCCTCCTGCCACACCTATAGCACCTGTTTTCTGCCGTTTCCATAGTGCCCGTTTCTGCCGAACCTTCTGTGTCTATTTCAATCGTTCCCATAGCCCCCATTCTTACGAGTCCTAGTGAGTTTTCTTCCCCTTATCTCCTTCTTCATTTCTTCCTTGTGATTTTTTCCCTTTTAGATCACGGCTTCTGATTTCATGCTTTGTGCTTTCTTGATAGGTCCACTCCCTATTGCTTCTTCTCAGTTTGAGGTGGGTAGCAGTTCTGCCACCATTTCAGATCCTGTGAGTGAGGCTGCAGCCTTCTTTTCACGCTTTGATCAGCCAGAGGTCAGTGAACTCAATCCTGCAGACTTCTGGGGTTTTGGGCCTCCCTATGTAGACTTCCATGGTTTCAGGGTTCCCAAGGATTGTGCTTCTCACTAGGTGGTAGTCTACAGTAACCGTGGTGACTTTATGCAGGGATTCCATCTTGGCCATTCTACTAGAGAGCACTTCTTGAAGATGCTGGGGAGTGTATTGAATGATATTGAGCATAACTTTGTTGATATCGTTTCTGCCAAGAGGATTTTGCAGTGGAGAGTTGTGATTCAGGAGCTTGTTAGTGTGAGTTTTGCTGTGGAGTTTGTTTTGGATCACCCCTATGAGGTTGCCTGAGCCTTTTTTATGAAGAAGGTTCAGCCTGCCGTTAATGCCATTGATTCACGCCTTGAGGCTCTGAGAAAGGAAGTGGTAGACATGGAGGGTCGCGAGCGCCTTTTTTCTAGCATTAGTGGGCCTAGCCACTTTAGAGATCAGCCTCTTATTTTTGGACTTTGTTGATGATGATGTAGTTCTCCCTTTTTTTTGTGTCGTTTTTCTTCCTTTACTGCTCTATCTAGCACACTTTATTTTTTTTGGGCACTCATTTGGCAGGTTTGCTACAGTTTGGGTTTGTAAATATGATGCTACACTTTGCTACTGCCTTTGCTTTTGCTATGACATAGAATGCTAATACTTCGTACTTTTTCATTACATTCTTATGAAAGCACTTTACAATCTCATCTTATGGCATAGTCACTTAAAGGAAAGAAGGAAAAGGGTAAAAGAAAACATAAAATTCTTTAGCAAGAAAAGGGAATAGCTACATAACTTTTTCTCCTTAGGCATAATAACATTTCAGCCACTTCCCTTTGATGGGATCCATTAGGTCCCTGCCGTTTGTCTAAGTTAAATGGTAATACCCACTTGGATGTGCCTCTCTTATCACAAAGGGTCCTTCCCATTTTGGTGCAAACTTGGATGGTCCTGCCATGCCACGCCTAACGTAGTCTACTACTTTTAACACAAGTTTTCCTTCCACGAACACTCTCTCTTTAGTCATCCTACCGTAGGCTTCAGTCATCCTTTGCCTGTATTTGCAGCTGTGCTCTTGGGCTTCTTCACTCCTTTCATCAAGTCCTTCTAAGTCTTCACATTTTTTTGCCACAAAGACTTTTTAAGGATGGATTCATTATTTCTGCCGGACTCATTACCTCTGTTCCGTAGACTAAGGAAAAAGGTGAAAAACCTATGGCTGATTTTGGTTAATTTCTATAAGCCCAAAGAGCGTTTGGTAGGTGCATTTCCTATCCTCCTGTATATTCTTGGCTCATTTTACTGATAATCTTTATGAGGGTTTTGGCCTTTGCTTGCCCATTTTCTTGAGGGTAGAAAGGCGATGAACGGTGGTGTTTGACTTGGTAGAACTCTAGCATCTTCCTTATATCATTGTTGACAAATGGTATGCCATTGTCACTGATGATCCTGTGGGGCACCCCAAACCTTACAATTATGTTCTCCTTGATGAAGTTTGCCACTGCTCCTCCTGTGGCTTTATGGAGTGGTATTGCCTTTGCCCACTTAGTGAAGTATTTCGTAGCCACTAGTATCTATATGTATCCACGCAATGGTGGGTTCACCGGTCCTACCAAATCAAGCCCCTAAGTGTGGAAGTGCCATGGGGTGACCATGATATGTAAATTCTACGGATGGGCGTGAATCAAGTTGGCTTGTATCTGGCAACTGTGGCATTCTTTTACAAATTCTGCCGCATCTTTTTTTCATGGTAGGCCAGTAGTAGCCCATTTGCAGCAGGTATCTTTAAAGCCTTTTCTTTCCCTGATGCTCTCCACATTCTCCTGAGTGTACTTTTATCATTTCTCTTACTTCTTCAGGGCCCAAACACCTAAGGGGTCCCCATTGTACACTTTTTTGAAAAAGACCGTATTATGTAAAAAGTAACGCATTGCCAACCTCTTAAGCTTGTATCTTTTGCTGTGTTTTTGTGGCAGGATGCCTTCTGTCAGGTACTACATGAATGGGCTTCTCCAGTCTTCGCTGATGAACACAGCGTAACATTCCTTATTGTCTGCTGTAAGCTAGTCGGTCCCGCATTGGGTTTGGACTCGGTCTGCGTCTTTACCCATGCTTGGCCAATAGAAGCCTGCCTTTTGAAGTTTGCGGTAAAGGTTAACCTCCCCGTAGGATTCGCAAGTCTTGTCATGTACTTCTTTTAATTTTCTCTGGGCCTCCTCCTACCCCACACATTTGGACAAGACCCTACTTGGCATCATGCGGTATAATTCTCCTTTCACCAGGACGTAGTCTTTTAGTACCTTTAGCTCTGCGATATCTTCTCCTTTCATCGAAGCTTCCCTTATGGGGCACCGCTAATCCCCTTTGCACTGTTCCTCTTGGAACCTTTCCTTCAACATCTCAATAATGGATTCTTCCCTCTTGCTGACTTCTACCCTAGTGCTATCCCCCTCAAACATTATTTGTGAGCCTAGTGCAGCTAACGCATTTGCAAACCGGTTTTCGTTCCTCAGAGCATGTTCTATTTCAAAGGTTGAAAAATTTTCTTCCATCTTTTGGGCCATTGCTCTGTACAGGGCTAGGCTAGGTTCCTTTAAGTAGAAGCTCCCCTTGGCTTGGCAGACGACTAGGTTCGAATCACCCAATACCCTTAAATGCTTGACTCCCATTTTCAGAGCCGTGGCTAGCTCAATTAGGTAGGATTCATATTCTGCTGTGTTGTTTGCGCATGGGAATTCTAGTTTAAACGATAGCGCCACTGCTTTATCTTCTTTATGGTACAAAACTACTCCTACTCCCCCTAATTGGGTGGTTAAAAACCTATCAAATTTCATTACCCATTGTTCTCTGACCTCTTCTGCCATGGTTACTTCCCCTAGAACTTCATCATTCAGTAGGAATTCTTCCTCTCCTGGAAATTGCACCAATAGATCCACTATAGCCTAGCTTTTCACCGCCCTGGGTGTCCCCGTTCTCAAATTGTATTGTGACAATTGTAACAACCACTTTGATATTCTGCCAGAGAGGATCGGTTGCTATAACAAAGTTTTGATGGCGTGGAACTTGGTCATCAGCCATACTTCGTAAGCCAAAAAATAATGGCGTAACTTCTATGAAGCATACACAATAGCTAAGCATGCCTTTTCTACTTTTGGGTAACGGGTTTTTGCATCTTCTAAGGCGTAGCTAATGTAGTACATTGGTTGCTCAACACCAACTCCATCCTCCTTAGCGATTAATGCACTAATGGCATACGAGTTGGTGGCCAGGTAGAGTAGTAGTGGTTTTTTGTGGATTGGGGCTTGCACTGTAGGAAGGTTCATCATGATCTACTGTAGCCTCTTGAAGGTTGTTTGCTGCGCTTCCCCCTATTCAAAACTTTGCCCTTTCCTGAGCAACTTGGTGAAAGCAGAAGTGATTGATGCCAACCCAAGGATGAATCTCTGGATATATGAGACTTTCCCTAAGAAACTCTTTAGCTTCTTCACCATGATTGAAGGTCTCATAATTGCTATGGCCGTAGCTTTGGCCGGGTTCACATCTATTCCCCTGCTGTGAACTAGGAAGCCTAGGAATTTCCTAGAGGACACTCCAAATGCGCACTTGAAAGGGTTCATTCTTAACTTAAAGGCTTTGCACCTCTAGAATACTTTTCTCAACACTTGGAAGTGTTCTTCTCTCCTCCTTGATTTTACCATTATGTCATCCACATAGTCCTCTAGTTCACGATGCATCATGTCGTGAAATATGGTTGTCATTGCTCGCTGATAAGTGGCACCTGCATTTTTTAGCCCAAAAGGCATCATAGTGTAGTAGAAATTGCCCATGGGTGTCCTGAAAGCAGTTTTTTCCGCATCCCTCGGTGCCATTCTGATATGATTATATCCACTGAATCCATCCATGAATGAAAACATGGCGCCCTGCTGTAGAATCTGTTAGTAAATCCATGTTTGGCAAGGGGAACTCGTCCTTTGGACAGGTTCTATTGAGATTTCTGAAGTCTACACAACATCTTATCTAGTCGTTCTTCTTCTTTACTGGTACTATGTTAGACAGCCAGCGTGGGTGTTGAATAGGCTTGATGAATCCTACGGCCAGCAATTTTTGTACTTCTTTGACTATTTGTCTTTCTATTTCCGTGTGGAATATCCTGGTAGGCTGAGCCATTGGCTTGGCCTTTGGGTCCACATTCAATGTATGCGTAACTAACCCAGGGTCTAATCCTGGCATTTCACCATAAGCCCATGCAAAAACGTCTTTGAATTCTTTCAACAGTAGTACTAGTTCTAATTTTTCTTTTTCTGTCAAACTTGCACTAATTGAGATGGGCCTTGGTCCTTACAAAACAGACCCCAGGTCAACTTCCTCCATTTCTTCTTCTTCCGCAACTTGTACCTCCTTTTCTGCCACAACTTCTTCACTTTCCTCTTTATTATCTTCTTCCTTTGAACTTTCTTGAACCACGCAACACTCCAAACTCTCATGTTGCCACTCCTGGGTAAGGCCCGTTTGTGTTTCAATTGCGGGCCCTACGCACCTTCATAATTTATACATAATCCTGTCGTCAGGACCTCAGACCCTGACACATTTTGGTGTATCATCTAATTCTGCAGCGGGCGCTTCTTTCCTTTTCTTTTTTTTGTGTTAGCAACTCTCTTAGATCAGGCTCTAGATCACTTTGGATGTCTTCCTACTTAGGTATAAAGGTACTTCGTGGTTTTGATACCGAGCTTTCCCCGGACGATGCCCATTGGTCGTAGAACATGGTTTCCACTAAATGAGCCTCTGCCTGCTTAAATGGCGAGGGGTTTGCTACTATACGTATCATTCTTCCATTCAACCTTCCCTTCACACACTGGTGGTATGTGTATGGGACTAGCCGATGTTTGTGCAGCCATGGTCTCCCCAAAAGCACATGGTACAAGACCTCTATTTTCAGTACGTGGAACCGAGCTAAAGAAGCTATAGGTCCCACCTTTAACCACAGCTAGATATGGCCTGTAGTGTATTCGCCCCTTCCGCCAAATCCTGTTACTTCCATTGGGCATCCTTGAATCTTCCTTTCTGAAATTCCTAGGGCTTGTAGAGTGCTCAATGGAATGAGGTTTATGGAAGCACCTATATCTACCAAGCCCCTCATTATAGGGATTTGATTTATGGATGCTGCCAGGTAGAAGGGTCTCATGTGGTCTGGTATCCCACCTCTATATCCTCGCTACTAAAAGTGATTTTAGTTGACTCCTGTAAAAGGGATTTGTCATCTGGGATTTTCGCTGATAAGCATTCTACTCTTGCCCTAGAGGCAATGCTCACTAGAGCCTCTGTAGCTATCTTCCTTTCCTTTGCCGTGAGCCCCAACTGGTCGAACAGATTTTTGAACTTGGAGTTTTGCTGTAAAGTGGTAATTGTTGCGGCAGGCAGGGCTAGATTCTCTTCTTCGTCCTCCCTTGGATCTGCGTAAATTACTATTGTTGCTACACCCTTCCCTTTGTGGTTTGGAAGTGGGTTTCTTTAAACCTCTTACTAGGATAGTTCTAGAGTCCCCTTTTTGATCCTGTGGTGTACCAATCTGTAGAGTGTCCAACATTCTACAGTAGGATGTTGTACGTAGTTGTGTAAATGGCAGAAGCATGGGTTCCTTCTCTCCTCTTCTGTGGGCTCTCTAGAAACTTGATTGGGTTTGAAAACTCCGTCTGCTATCCACTTGTTTAGCAGCACGTCTAACTCTTTTGGAGTGCATGGTATTGGTGGGGGAGTATCTTATTCCCTTCCATCAGTCTTCCTTCTCCGCTCACCATAGATACTGCCATAGCTTGCGAAGCGCTTCTTTTGTCTGTGCTTGGTTTTACAAACTGGGCAATCTTCCTGGCCTTTTGCAGCAACTGCAAATTGGGAAATTTCTAAGTTTTTTAGGACTACCCTATACTCCCTTATCATGTTTGTCATACACATTTCCACAAATGTTCTTTCTTCACAATGATCATAGCAATTGAGTGCTATGTCCTTAAACCTTTTGATGTATTGCATCAAGTTTTCACTACTTCTTTGCTTGGTTGCTTGTAGAGTTGCAAGTGTTATTGTTTCTTCTCCATGGAAGTAATTAGTGCAAAATACGTCCACCATGTCATCCCAAGTTGGGATGGATCTTGGTTTTAGGCCGATGTACCAAGTGTATGCCCGGTCACATAGTTATTTGAAAAACTCTCAAAGACACAAGTCTTCGTCTGCGGCGTAAGGGCCAAGAGTATCAATGAACTTAGTCACATGCTCAACAAAAATTCACTTCCTGTCATTGTACTATGCAAAGGCCCGTGGCTTATACCTTTCGAGGTACAGTTTACTGAGTACCTTTAGTGGGTAAGAAGGCCTTCGCGAATAGAATCTCTCCCTAGGTGCTCTGACTCTCTCTTATTCCAGGAGAGCCGCTACTTTGACCATGGTGATGAAATGTTGTTTTACATTCTGTGGGACACCTCCTGCTAGTGTCTCCTCTTTGTCTGCCGCATGTTCCGGGTTATGTTGGCTTCCTTTTTCTTTTCTTTTGTCTATTTTTAGCTAACAAATTTCTTCTATCATTTGTTGTTATGAGTGTTGCAGGGACTGCAAGACTTCAATGAAGATGTTGGCATTATTAGTAGGGATTCTCGGTGGTGGTTGGGGTTCAACCCTCATTCTGTTGGTGCCTTCCGCCTGATTAGGCTACTGTTGGTCGGGCATCGTCGGCCTAGACTCTGCTTGTGAGGGTACGACACTCATATTTCGCGTTGTCCTAGACTTTGGAGGTGTTCATTTGCAAGGCCTTTCATCCCTATCTGCTTCTTTACTCCCTAATGAAGTCGCCAATTTAATGTAGTGGCCATTTTTGTTAGAATAGGCTGGGTTGCCTCCTGTGGTACTAAGCCCAAGTGTTTTGAGTAAGGGAGTTAAGACCGGTCCAACTGCAACTTAACTTGGTCTAGCTTGTGTGCAAACTATGCCTTATCTGCCAGGAGTATGCTTACAGCAAACAGAACTATTGGTGCATGCTTGCCGATCTAACTCTCTATTTTTTCCTTTCTTCTTACTCTTTTTAGTTTTCCTCTTATCTTTTATTTCTTTTCTTCACACTTGTTTTCTAATTTGTGGTTCCTTAAAGATGGTTATTGTTAGGATTAGTGCCCTTAAATCCTATTGTATAATGCCATGTATGATATTAAGTGTGACATTGTGTTTGACATTATGTATGACTTAATATTATGTTAATAAATTTGTTTTATTATTATCTGAAATAATGGTAACATGAATATTCGGACATTATCATATGGTCCATGAAATGCATAGTATGTGATTTATGTGAAGAGTCACAGAAGATATAAATCACAAGTTCTTTGTAAACTCAGAATTATAGTTCGTAGTCGGTGATGAAATTGGACATTTCATCTGCGAAGACTATAACATATCAACTACGATGATTTGTCTTGATCATGTAAGTGGAGACTTCTAGTTGATGTGTTAATATGTTTTAAGAGTTAAGACATATTGAACTGGACCGCTGTGAGATTTATTATTCTCCTAAAGACTGTCAAATGAATAATAAATCTCACGACTTACATTTGCATGAACTCTTAATCTTGAGAGAATAATGGACCTGATCATAAGGTGTAGGTTGCTTTGATATATCAGGAGTGAGATCTAAAGTTATGGTCAAAACTTCAGTATGTTGGGCAGCCACATTTAGTGTTGATAGAACATGTATTCTCAAGATGGAATTCATAGTCTCTTAACGGAGATATAAAATATTCCCTTGAGATAAGTTTAATGGGTTTGTTATTCAGAGAGTTAGGCCTAGCCACTTTAGTAAGACTAAAGTATATATTTATGGAATTGGATTTCATACATATATAATGAATAACATTAAAGGATTAAACCGGGTACTCAAGGATTAAGATGTAGTAATTTACAAAGTGGCAGTCTACATTAATGACTTTGTATTACTACGAATATTTTATAAAGGGGTTGCATGTATAATAAAGTCTTGGGATATAATTTATAGATAAGACCTAGAGTGCAACTATATTTATATAGTGGTATTAAATATAGTTAATGGTAACTTTGGACTTGTCAAGAGTTGACAGAAAAGCCCAAGGCCCATTGAAGCTAGTGTCTTATTGGTCCTTTTTGGTCCCACTCCAAGCCACACACTTAAGCCCAATTGGTAAGGCCCAAAAGGCTAGCCCAATTAGATAAATTGGTTAGATACAAAGGGAAAAACGTTCAGATTTTTCAGAGTGTGAAAAACAATATTGAAATGGTGTGTATGAGAGTTTTAGTCACTCTCTAGTCATCCCTTTGTTACCAATTGAGAGACCACACATCTTGAGCGTTAGTGGAATTAGAGTGAAGATTAAAAGTATTCCCGAGTACTTCGATCTTTGATTTTGAAATTCACCGCTTCAAGGTACGATCTCTTGTTCTCAAAATTCTGAAATTTACTTAGTACGTGTTATCAATATCGAATGAAGTAGATCCGTTTCAAAACTTATTTTCCGCTGCATTTACATCTATTTCCCTCAAATGGTATCAGAGCAGTCTTCAATTTCGTATTGTTTAACATGTTTTGTGAGTTTTAGAATTAGAGATGACAGTTTCATTTTGTTAGAAGATTATGTTTCTTAATTTTCTGCATGTTGATGAAATTATGATTTGATGAAGACTGAAATTGAAGTTATGATGTTGATTAAATTTGAATTTAAGTATGTTAAATTGATCTTTAAGACTTTAACATCAATGAATTTCAGTTTTGACATTATTTTCTGTTCAAGCATGTTCGTTTGAAAGTTGTTTGCTCATGAAAAACGAAGAAAACTGCCTTAGGAAAAATTCTGGGAATTTGAAATTCGCGATTTTCGATCGATCGAATCAGACAGAGATCAGACTTTTTAGAACGATTGATTTTTGATTGCTGGTCAATCGATCGAATCTGTTTTTCGATCGATCGAAAGTCAATCGAGTATCAATCGAAAGAGTCAGAGGACCAAGTTCGAATTTCTTAATTTTTTCGATCGATCGAGGGGCACTTTCGATTGATCGAAAGAAAGAAAATTAGAATTTTTTCTAAGTGTTTTCTCATGTAAAAGGGGCAACACTATGTGTAATTAGATTATGCATATTTTATAATTAAAAACCTTTTATATAAAATATCTAGTGGGAGAGAGATACAAGGGTTGCATCTCACGGCCTCCATTGTCGGTTTAAAGTAGTGTGATTAAGCACCTCGCCTTGGCGTATATGCCTTGCTTCCTTCGGAGGGTGATTGATTAATGGTACTACAGGTTAAACTTCTTAAAGATAGATCAAATGTGTTTTACATTGAGAACGACCACGCTTCCGTGGAGTTACTTGGTGATTCACATTGATTTTAGGCAATGGTGTACATTAGACCAAGTGTAATGTTAACCTCCCTTCGGAGCTATGTCATTATTACTTAGAGGCTGAAGGGAAAACGACAAATTATTTTTGTTTGGTAAGAGTTACCATGATAGCATTAATAATGAGAATGTTTCTCGCCTGATCATAGTGATTGATATGACCTCGCTTCCTAGGAATATTAATTGCGGGATTGGGTTGTCGTTGCATATATTATATTATGGTTTTATTAAGGTTCCATACTATATGGTTATATGCTAAATTGATAATGTCCAGTTTATTGATTATATTCATGTTTATTGTTTTCAGATTTAGAACATGGCATCATTTAGCCTACTTGTAACTATTCTTAATCAAAACAAACTGACTGGATCCAACTATGTTGACTGGAAAAGAAACTTGGACATAGTTCTTACTGCTGAAGAGCATAAGTATGTTCTTACTAAACCATGTCCTAGCTTTCCTTCATTAGATGCTCCTTCTGAGGAAAAACAACGATATGATCGTTGGTAGAAATCTAATGAGATGGCCAAGTGCTACATCCTAGCATCTATCTCAAATGTTCTACAGCATCAAATGCAGGATGTAGAACTAGCTTCAGACATCATGCTAAGTCTGAAGGAGATGTTTGGTGAGCAAGGCTGTTCTGCAAGGCAAGAGACCATGAGGCAAATTTATAATACCAAAATGGCTGAAGGTACTTCAGTGAGGGAGCATTGTCTTACAATGATCTCTAATCTGAATACGTTGGAAGTTTTAGGTGCCGATATAGATGGAGAATCCCAAGTGGATATGATACTCCAGTCGCTACCAGAATCATTCAAGAAATTCAAACTTAACTATAATATGAACAAAAAGATTTATACCTTGTCTGAATTAATGAATGAATTGGTAGCGGCAGAAGGCATTCTTGGTACTTCCCATGTTGAAGCCAATGTTGGTGAAGCTTCTACTTCTCAACCTAAGTCGAAAGGCAAGGGTAAGAAGAAGAAGAAGAAGAAGGACTTCACCAAACAAGAGGGTAAACAAGTTGCCTTAGGAGTTGCTGATAAAGGAAAGAAGATCAAAGGAAAGTGTTTCCATTGTGGTGAGAAAGGGCATTGGAAGAGAAATTGTCCAATATTTAAGGCTGCCAAGAATAAAGGTATGAATAATACATTCCTTCTTGACATATGTTTGGTACAGAATCCCATGGATTCCTGGTGTGTGGATTTAGGTTGTACTAATCATATCTGCAATTCCTTGCGGGGGTTCCAAGAGACCAGAAAGCTTAAAGAAGGGGAGTTGTTTCTTACTTTGGCTGATGGGAGCAAGATTCCAGTTGTAGCTGTTGTTGGTGTTTGTAATTTATGTTTTGAATCTAGAGTTTTAATATTAGAAGACTGTTTGTATGTACCTAATGTTCGTAGGAATTTAATTTCTGCTACTTACTTAGGTAAACATGGATATTGTGTTATCCTTAAAGACAATATTGTAATAAAGAAAGATAAAGTGTTTATCTGTTCTGGCAATATTGTGGATGGTCTTTATATTTTAACTCTTGATAAGCATAAATTATATAATTCTGAATTAGATAATAACTCTTATGTAAAATCATTAAAGAGAAAATTTCCTTCTACTAGTGATGCATATCTTTGGCACTTGCGTTTGGGTCATATTAATTCAAATAGGATTCAAAGACTGATCAAAGATGGACTCTTAGAGCCCATGGACTTTGATGAATTTCCAGTTTGTGAATCTTGTTTGGAAGTTAAAATGACCAAACGACCTTTTAATGTAAAAGGTAGAAGAGCTCAAGATTTGCTAGAGCTAGTGCATTCTGATGTATGTGGTCCTATGTCAATCCAAGCAAAAGGAGGTTATGAGTATTTCATCACTTTTACTGATGATTACTCAAGGTATAGTTATGTGTACCTAATGAGATGGAAGTTCGACGCCTTTGAAAAGTTCAAAGAGTTTAGAGCTGAAGTAGAGAATCAATTGGGTAAACGCATAAAAGCCATTCGATCTGATCGTGGTGGTGAATAACTTCTTGGGGTTTTCAAGGATTACTTAACTCAAAATGGGATTGTATCCCAATTGGCTGCACCTGGAACTCCTTAACAGAATGGTGTAGCAGAAAGAAGGAATAAGACTCTTTTAGATATGGTTAGGTCCATGATGAGTTACTCAACTTTACCGATTTCTTTTTGGGGTTATACCTTAAATACAGCAATACATCTTTTGAATTTAGTTTCATCAAAATCTGTTCCCAAAACACCCATGGAATTGTGGAGTGGGCGTAAGCCTAGTATGAAATATCTCCACATTTGGGGTTGTCCTGCACATGTGTTAAAAGGGAAGCCTGATAAATTAGAATCAAAATCAGAAGTGTGTTTGCTTGTAGGTTATCCAAAAGAAACTAGGGGTTATTTATTCTATAGTCATAAAGATAATAAAGTTTTTGTTAGTACAAATGCTAAATTTTTGGAAAATGACTATATGAATAATTTTACTCCTAGAAGTAGAGTTGTGTTGGCTGAAATGAATGAACCTGTAAATGAACAACCAATAGATGAAACTAGGGATGATGTGGCTGTATTAGATATACCACAAGATACTACTCATGACATGTCTAGTACTCAGGTGCCTCGTCGTAGTGGGAGAATTGTTCGGCCTCCTATAAGATTCATAGGTTTGGGAGAAACTTATGAAGCTATCTCAGAAGAGGTTGAATCGGATCCCTACACATATGATGAAGCAATGAATGATATAGATGCACATCATTGGGTTCAAGCTATGAAATCTGAATTAGATTCCATGTATTCCAATCAAGTTTGGGATCTTGTAGAGGCGCCTAACGGCATTAAACCTGTTGGTTGCAAATGAGTTTACAAGAGGAAGAGAGGGATAGATGGAAAGGTTGAAACCTTTAAAGCAAGGCTAGTGGCAAAAGGGTATACACAAAAAGAAGGTATTGATTATGATGAAACCTTTTCTCCAGTAGCAATGCTTAAATCTATCAGAATTCTCTTATCCATTGCTGCTCATTTTGATTATGAGATTTGGCAAATGGATGTCAAGACTGCATTTCTTAATGGCAATCTTGAAGAGGAAATCTATATGATGCAACCGGAAGGTTTCATAGCAAAGAACCAAGAGCATATGGTATGCAAGTTGCAAAGGTCCATTTATGGACTTAAGCAAGCATCTAGGTCATGGAACATCAGATTTGATCAAGCAATCAAGACATTTGGTTTTGAACAAAATCTTGATGAACCATGTGTGTACAAAAGACATCAAGATAAAGTAGTAATGTTCCTAGTGCTTTATGTTGATGATATTCTACTCATTGGAAATGATGTAGGGGTAATGTCATCGGTAAAGGTTTGGTTGTCAAGCCAATTTGATATGAAGGACTTGGGTGAGGCTAACTTTATTCTAGGGATCAAGCTTTGGCGAGATTGCAAGAATAAAATGTTAGGCTTATCACAAGTTGGATATATAGATAAGGTTCTAGAACGGTTTAGCACGCAAAACTCCAAGAAAGGATTGCTTCCTTTCAGACATGGAGTTCCTCTGTCTAATGACCAAAGGCCTAAGATTCAAGAGGAAGAAAATATGATGAGACAAGTTCCTTATGCTTCTGCAGTAGGAAGTCTCATGTATGCCATGCTTTGTACTAGACTAGATATCTGCTATTCAGTTGGCATAGTCAGCCGATATCAATCAAATCCAGGACCAAAACATTGACAAGCTGTAAAGCATATTCTCAAGTATCTACGGAGAACGAGAGACTACATGCTTGTTTATCGTTGTGAGAATTTGATTCCCATTGGCTATACAGATTCAAATTTTCAATCTGATCTAGATTTCAGAAAATCCACTTCAAGATGTGTTTTCACTTTGGGAGGTAGAGCCATTAGTTGGCGGAGTATTAAGCAATCTTGTATTGTAGACTCCACCATGGAGGCAGAATATGTTGCTGCTTGTGAAGCAGCAAAGGAAGCTGTATGGCTCAAGAAGTTCCTTTCTGACCTTGGTGTAATAAGAATGGAGCAAGTTCCAATCACATTGTTTTGTGATAACAGTGGAGCAGTTGCACAATCTAAAGATCTAAGGAATCACAAGAAAGGAAAGCACATTGAGAGGAAGTACCATATCATTCGAGATATTGTTGCTCGTGGAGATGTGGTGGTAGCAAAGACTGAAAGTGCTAATAATCTAGCAGATCCATTTACTAAAGCTTTGCCTCAAAGGACTTTCGAGTCGCACTTGGAGAGAATGGGAGTTAGATTAGTGCAACTTAGTCTTTAGGGCAAGTGGGAGATTGTTAAGATTAGTGCCCTTAAATCCTATTGTATAATGCCATGTATGATATTAAGTGTGACATTGTGTTTGACATTATGTATGACTTAATATTATGTTAATAAATTTGTTTTATTATTATCTGAAATAATGGTAACATGAATATTCGGACATTATCATATGGTCCATGAGATGCATAGTATGTGATTTATGTGAAGAGTCACAAAAGATATAAATCACAAGTTCTTTGTAAACTCAGAATTATAGTTTGTAGTCGGTGATGAAATTGGGCATTTCATCTGCAAAGACTATAACATATCAACTACGATGATTTGTCTTGATCATGGAAGTGGAGACTTTTAGTTGATGTGTTAATATGTTTTAAGAGTTAAGACATATTGAACTGGACCGCTGTGAGATTTATTATTCTCCTAAAGACTGTCAAATGAATAATAAATCTCACGACTTACATTTGCATGAACTCTTAATCCTGAGAGAATAATGGACCTGATCATAAGGTGTAGGTTGCTTTAATATATTAGGAGTGAGATCTAAAGTTATGGTCAAAACTTTAGTATGTTGGGCAGCCACATTTAGTGTTGATGGAACATGTATTCTCAAGATGGAATTCATAGTCTCTTAACGGAGATATAAAATATTCCCTTGAGATAAGTTTAATGGGTTTGTTATTCAGAGAGTTAGGCCTAACCACTTTAGTAAGACTAAAGTATATATTTATGGAATTGGATTTCATAAATATATAATGAATAACATTAAAGGATTAAGATGTAGTAATTTACAAAGTGGCAGTCTACATTAATGACTTTGTATTACTACGAATATTTTATAAAGGGGTTGCATGTATAATAAAGTCTTGGGATATAATTTATAGATAAGACCTAGAGTGCAACTATATTTATATAGTGGTATTAAATATAGTTAATGGTAACTGTAAAGTTGTGATTTACAACTATGTTTTATATTGGCTTTATTCCATGACAAAATGTGTTGTAATTACTTTATTTCATTTTCTTGTATTTTGTGGGATTTAATTGTATTGGGTTTAGTATCAAGTTGGTGAAGACTCAAGCTTTATTGAAGATCAGTGAATCTCGCGGGTGTGTCACTGGAAGCTAAGCCGCGAAAGAGTCATGTGAGAAGCACATGACTGGAAGCTGAAGAGTCATGCCAGGCTGTCGTTTTCGTGAGTGTCTCGCGGGTAAGGCCTTCCCGCGAGACAGTCGCGAAACATTCTGCCTGGAGGTTTTTTAAGAGTGACTTTCTTACCCTTCACCCATACTATATATACCCTCATTACCCACAAATGTAGTAGAGGCTATTCTGATAGAAAAACCCTAGATAGGTTTTCTACAACACACACACATATCTTTTGAGAGAGAGCTACTCCTCTTTAGTGAGAAATCATTGTAGCCTCTTCTCCATCCCTCTCCCATTATTATGCCTTGAGAGGAGATTTGTACCCAAACACAACCCACACCTATTCAGAGTGTAGAGAGTGCTTTGGAGTTGCTGGGAAGCATTGGAAGAAGCCAAGGATGGCAGATGCAACATGGAGCTTGTTGCGGGATCTAGAGAACTAAGACAAGACACGGTTCCGAGAAGCCTTGTTGGAGTAGGAGCTTGGAGGGCTTAGGTACATCGGGTAGATTAGGCTTGGAGGGTCTCTTGCTAACCCATGTATCCCAACTGATTGTCTAATGGATCGATTTCCATTTGGAGGGCGGCGGAGAGGTTTTTTGCCGAGTTCTTCAGTTTCCTCTTCGAGAACACGTCTCGGTGTTTTCTGTGTTTGCATCCTTCTTCCCTACTCTTGTTTAATTTCATTATTACTGCTATGTTGCTTTAATTATGAATTAGAGTAGTTTCTTGTTCATCCGCTCGCTTTTACACTATTCCGCACTTTGTATTAAAGTTGTGTAAAATCTATCGAGCCGTTATTTTAATTAAGGGGTCTAAACAGCTCTTGTGTTTTCAACACGATTTTCGAGCTTTCAGTAACTTTGGACTTGTCAAGAGTTGACAGAAAAGCCCAAGGCCCATTGGAGCTAGTGTCTTATTGGTCCCTTTTGGTCCCACTCCAAGCCACACACTTAAGCCCAATTGGTAAGCCCCAAAAGGCCAGCCCAATTAGATAAATTGGTCAGATACAAAGTGAAAAACGTTCAGATTTTTCAGAGTGTGAAAAACAATATTGAAATGGTGTGTATGAGAGTTCTAGTCACTCTCTAGTCATCCCTTTGTTACCAATTGAGAGACCACACATCTTGGGCGTTAGTGGAATTGGAGTGAAGATTAAAAGTATTCTCGAGTACTTTGATCTTTGATTTTGAAATTCACCGCTTCAAGGTACAATCTCTTGTTCTCAAAATTCTGAAATTTACTTAATACGTGTTATCAATATTGAATGAAGTATATCCGTTTCAAAACTTATTTTCCACTACATTTACATCTATTTCCCTCAGTTATTACTTTGATTTTTCGACCCCTTTCTGGGCACGGCAAGGGTCTCCTTTTATAGTGTCTGTCGTGACCAGATTTTACTATTTTAGCCCTTAAGCACCTTTGTTTGGTCTGGGTGTACTTGTCGACCACCATTGGTCCGTCTGTGTGCCACTCCCTGTTTCCAGACATAGGAAAACTATTTTATTTATTAGTCTGCCGTGGCACCCTTTCTTGCCACGGTGTGGGTGCTCTCTCTTTCTCTCTATCCCTCATGGCATGCACCTAGTGGTTCTAACTCAACCTTGCTTCTTTTGGGTGGTATGTCATCCCATTAGGACGTATCCCTCAAAAGATCTTGAGCAGGAACCGCAAAATAAGTTTTCCCCTCTCTCCACCGCTAAACCATGCCTTTTTACATTTGACCCATGACCCCAACATATCCTATATTGGCTGGGTATAGGCTGGTTGTGCCTGGGCCTTGTGCATGCCTCTTTTTCATGTATGTCCAAAATCTATCTGCTACTCATGTGTTCACCACGGTCTGGAGGCTTGCCTTCACAGTTTGCCATCCTTCCTTGACCTATTATGTGGGTTGCTTTATGATTTCCCACTCCCGTTAGGTGCTGGGCTTTGTTTGATGTTGGGCTTGGTCCGCCCCTTTGGCTGCTATCATTTTCTGCCATGTCACTCTGTTATTTCTGTAGTGACATTTATTTGATCCAATCCTACTGAACCTCTTTGGGCATGCCGTTTATTCTTTCCTTAGTGACTCAGTATGACTATTGGTTTTTCATCACATTACTTGCGGGCTCCTGTGTCCCATTTGTTTTCTCTTTGGCATCCTTGGCCCATTCATTTTCCTTGGGCTTACTTGGCCATTTTCCTAACTCTATATTCCAATGGGCTTTTACTAACTTCATTGGGCTACCTCAGCCTAATTACCTTGTCCTTATCTTTGGGGTTCATGGGCTTGCCATCAACCCATTACTTTCTTTGCTTGCATTACTTCAGGCCTGCTGTAGCCCATTTTCACTTTTCTACATCATATACTGCCCATGAGTTTGCTATTTCTCTCTTTCTGAGCTCCTTTAAGCCCATTTGCTTCCTCAAGACCCATTTGTTTATTTTATGGACCTGTGACCCATTATTCCTGCCGCTTGGGCTTAATAGTTTTTTCTATCTGTTTACCAACCCCTTTCCTGCCCGTGTCTATGGGCTCCTTTCTCATTTGACTTCCAAAATGACCATCAACACTATGTATGACATTATGTATAATATTATGTTGTGATTAATAAATTTGTTTTACTATTATTTAAAATAATGGTAACATAAATATTTGGACATTATTATATAGTCCATGAGATGCATAGTATGTGATTTAGTTCATAGTCGATGATTGATTTAGTTCATAGTCGATGATGAAATTGGGCATTTCATCTGCGAAGACTATAACATATCAATTAAGATGATTTGTCTTAATCATGGAAGTGGAGACTTCAGAACATCTATCATCTTTTATCCAAGCTGCTTCAAAGCGAAAGGGTCTATGTGTGAATGGGTCCTTAGGATTGGTGTCCAATAGGATTAAGGCATGGTTGGATTTAATTGCACCCAAATGAGTGACATTGGCCTTAGGAAAAGCTAACCTCCCTGAGATGCTAGAAAGACTTCTATCCAGCGTTGTTTTGCAAGAATCATTACCCTATCTTCCTCTAACCCAAGTAAATTTATTTATGGAATAGACTAATCAATAGCTCAAAACTCAAAAAGTAGCCCCTTTAGATAGTTAGGTGTTGATGAATTTCATTCTTTACTACCTATGTAAGTTCTGTGATCCATACCCGCTTTAAATGACATATCAACATGTCAGTTTCTTCTCGTGAAGGTGAGGTATGCAGTACTTAACCTCCTAAGAACCAAAAAAATGACTCCAAGAAAGTTTTCCAACCAAACAAGGTCTGGAATTAGGGTATAGGATGAGAAGAGGTTAGGCACCCTAAGCCTGCCCAACCGTAGTTGGCCTTCATATATTGCTACTGGATAGTGGATAAATGGTGCCTATCTAATGAACCTATGTGAACACGCTCATGCATCTAAGCCCTAGAATTTGTCTATGGGTCATGTGAAACAAATATGGAAGCAAAGTAGACATGTGAAGGGCAATTGATAAGTGTGAGTTTTACATGATTTTTATTATCCTCTTATTTATTAAAATTGTTAGTTTTCCTTTATTTCTTTTGATTTGATTTGATTTTTATTTATATTTATCTATTCATTTGTTCTTTGAAGGAATGAGAAGATTTAGATTAATCTACAAGGGCTTTACATGCAAAGTGGGGTTAAGCCAATTAAATCCAAGTCCAATTCAGATTAGGATTCCAGCTTGCATATCAGTTAGTATTTTTAGCATAATTTTCGGCTCCAATATCCAATCTAGATGATTCAAGTTGGGCTGGAAAGTTAACTTAAAGGGCTACAACGTTGTAGTTTACCAAAAGTCCGAATTCCAAAGTTAAATGGGCCAAAATTGTCGATTAAGTGAAGCCTAAAAATCTGGGATTTTCTCCAAACGGGAATAGGATTCCTTGACCTATTTAAAGGCTCTTTGGGGAAAAAAAGAGAAAAAGAAGAGAAACCTGAGAGGAAAAGGAGGCGCCACATAGAAGAATTTGCTTTTGGGAGTCTTTCAAAAGAGGAGTATCTGAGGACAAAGGCGAGAGCTTCATGTTGATCAACCAATTTGGATGAAAGACATAAGTTTTATTTGTTTTCTTTTCAATTTTATTGTGAACTAAATTTTATTTTCTAGAGCATTGATGTAGTCTAGCAATGAACACACAATTTATTTTCTAAGTTATTTTATTTTTAATATTTCCATGATTGAGTGTTTACTTCTTATTCTTAATGCTTACTATTTTTTACAAATTATAGTTTGATCAATTGAATTACAATGAGACCGAGAGGTGATTTGTTATTTTAGTTCTAGACTTAAACACCATTAGTTGAGTGAAAGTAGAGACGCTTTACTGCGACTAGTGTGATTTTTCAAAAAATTCAGAGTACGTAATGAGTCTCCAATTAATTGAATTCACATAGAGATATGGAATTGTTATTTGAAGATATTTTTGATATTATTCAAGAGAAAATATTGAATACTTAAGGAATTTTTAATCATCAAAAGGAGATTATTAGAATTTAATAATTAGGAAGAATAAATTGTGTGAGATTTGTTAGGTGAAATCAACTGTTTTAAATCCATTCTTATCATATTTTTACACTGTTAGGTTTTTTACGCCTTATTAATTCCTTTTATTCGTAGATTTTTTATTTATTAAATAGCTTAATTTAATTTAGATAGTAGAACATTCCATTTGTTTTCGAATTTCCAAATAGTAATTAATTTAGTGAATTTCGGTATTCAATAACATAGTTAATCCTTGTGGGTTCGACATTCATTTTCTAAAAACACTTTACTACTTGTTACGATTCTGTGCACTTGCAGATTATTTTACGCGAACAAGTTTTTGGCACCGTTGCCGGGGACTAACTATTTGTTATTGATATTGATACTAGTTAGATATTTACTACTTTGGATTTTATTTTATTTATTCAAAAAAAAAATTAATTAGATGCATCTGAGTTTTTTTTCTTTCCTTTTAGGAATTTGAAGTGCATGCCCCGATCTAAACTATCAAAGCATACACTCTTTGATCCTGAAATTGAAAGAACCTTACGTCAGCTCAAGAAAGAAAAGAAGAAAGAGGCCAACACATCTCTATCTAAGATGGCTGATCATGAGCAAAAGGCGGTAAGAGATTATGCTCTGCCCTTGGTAAATGGAGCTACATCGAGCATAAGAAGGCCAGCCATACAAGACAATAATTTTGAGATCAAGTCGGCCATCATTCAGATGATACAGCAGACTGTCCAGTTCGGGGGGCTGTCACAAGAGGATCCTAATGTCCATATTGCAAATTTCTTGGAAATTTGTGATACTTTTAAACATAACGGAGTGACAGATGATGCAATTCGACTAAGACTTTTTCCCTTCTCACTTAGGGATAAAGCAAAAGTTTGGTTGAATTCTTTGCCACCTGGCATTATTGCTACATGGGAGGAATTGGCACAAAAATTCTTAGCAAAATATTTCCCTCCCGCAAAGACAGCAAAGCTAAGGAATGATATCACCACGTTCATCCAATTTGAGGGTGAATCATTATATGAAGCATGGGAGAGGTACAAAGATTTATTGCGAAGGTGTCCTCATCATGACTTTCCAGCATGGCTTCAAGTGCAAACATTCTACAATGGTCTAGGAGCTACAAACAGGTTTATGGTTGATGCAGCAGCTGGTGGAGCTTTAATGAGTAAAACTCATGAGGCCGCCTATGAACTTCTAGAAGAATTGGCATCCAACAACTATCAATGACCTATAGAAAGAGCAATGCCAAGAAAGACAGCTGGAGTTTTAGAACTTGATTCTATTACCTCATTGGTGACACAAATGGCAACTTTGTCTCAATAACTAGGTAAAATGAATGTTAATGCTATTCAAACTAATGTTGTTTGTGATCATTGTGCAGGAAATCATTCAAGTGTCGACTGCCAAGTGGGAAATCCTTTTGCCCAATCGAGTTATGGACAGACAAATTACGTGTCAAATTTTCAACGTCAAAATAATCCATACTCGAACATGTACAATTCTGGATGGAGGAATCACCCCAACTTCTCATGGAGCAATAACCAAGGGCAGGCTAAACCACCTCAGCAATTTCCACAGCAAGAGAAGAAGCCGACACTTGAGGACATGTTCATGCAGAAGACAGATGTGGTGATGCAAATCGGTCAGCTCTCAAGCATGCTCACAGAGAGGACTACAGGAACTTTGCCAAGCAACACTATCACCAATTCGAAAGAACATGTAAAGGCAATATCATTGAGAAGTGGACGAACATATGAGAAGCCAAAAGTAACAAATGCCAAACAAGATGAAGTTGTGGATAATGAGGAGTCAAAGATGAAGGAAGCCGAGTCAGAGATGAAAGAAGTGGAGCAAGCTGAGAAGACTAAGGAGAATGAAAGAGCTTCAAAATCCAAAAAATCTAGAGAAGTTACTTTTGAGACTTATTCTCCTTCAATTTATGATCCACCAATTCCTTTTCCGCAAAGATTACGAAAAGACAATGTGGATGATTAGTTTTCTAAATTTCAAAGTATATTTAAGCAATTGCATATTAATATTCCTCTCATTGAAGCTTTGGAACAAATGCCTAAATATGCTAAATTTTTGAAGGATATTATATCAAAGAAACGGAAATTGGAGGAGCATGAAACAGTAATGCTGACAGAGGAGAGTAGTGCAATCTTACAAAAGAAGCTGCCGCCTAAGCTGAAAGATCCGGGGAGTTTCACTATCCCTTGCACTATAGGAAAATCTTATTTTGATATAGCTTTATGTGATTTAGGGGCAAGTATTAATCTAATGCCTCTCTCTGTTTTCAGGAAATTGGGTCTTGGAGAAGTAAAGCCGACTACTATCTCTTTACAATTGGCGGATAGATCCATTAAATGTCCAAGAGGAGTCATTGAGAACGTATTAGTAAAAGTTGACAAGTTCATCTTTCCAGCTGACTTCATTGTCCTTGATATGGATAAGGACGAGGAGATCCCTTTGATATTGGGTCGACCTTTCCTTGCGATGGGGAGAACCTTAATTGATGTCCAGCAAGGAAAACTTGTTTTGAGGGTCAAAGAGGATGAGGTCACTTTTAATGTATTAAGTCTATGGAATTTCCTTCCGAGACACATTCTTGTTTTCAAATAAATGACCGAGACATGATCATGGCCGATGAGACTTGTGCAATTGATTTTCAAAAGTTACCACTTGAGGTATGTCTTACTCACTCTACACCTGTTAAATTCAATGATGAAGAGGTTAAAGAGTGTGAAAGATATTTGGAGGCTACACCACTCTTTCCTCCTTCAATGCAACCAAAAGTGGAAGACCTAAAAATCATGTCAGTCAACATCTCCACCAAAGGAACCACCTAAACTTGAGCTCAAACCGCTTCCATCAAAGTTAAGGTATGCTTTCTTAGGTCAAGACTCTACTTTTTTAGTTATTATTAATAGTTCTTTGAGTGATGTAGAGGAGGAAAAGTTGCTCAGAATCTTGCGGAAACACAAAATGGCTTTGGGTTAGACCATCTTTGACATCAAAGGAATTAGTCCTTCAATTTGCACACACAGGATTTTCATGGAGGATAACGTCTAGCTACAGACGTTAAATAAAGCGCTTTTGGGAGGCAACCCAAGTTTTTTATTTTTATGTTTATGTTTTTATTTTTCATTTTTTTTTCTTTATCTTATTTTTTTTTCTTTCATTTTGTAGGAATAAAGAGACCAAAGAAATCTTCAATGGGTACATGGCTGCACCTCAAGGAAAAATATTCAATTAAAAATCTGGGGAGCATCTCTTCTCCTTTCTCATTCTTTTAATTAGTTGTTCTTCCTTTTTCCCATTGAGGACAATGTGAAATTTAAGTTTGGGAGAAGGGAATTTATTTTATTTATTAAAAAAAAAAATTGCCTATGATAAGATTATGGTTGAATTTTCTTATAATTTTTAGGAATCATTCTCATTGCTTAAGTCCAGTTGTTAATTCTTTACTTGATCTTGTTTAATTTGATATGATCATTAATCATTGTGCATACCTAGAGAAATTTTATGTGAATTTTGTAAATTTTGATGATCTCTACTTATTCTAGAACTTGTTGAATTACTCTCATGGAGAAATCTTATACAGAATATTACTTGGGAAGTGATTTAGGCATTCTTTGATTCGATTGAGCCTTTCAAGCTTACCTCTTTATTATCTTTATCCCTAGTTATCCAACTGATCTACTCTTACACTAGGTTGAAGAAAAGAGAAGATATACGAGTGTTTGAAAAAAAAAAAAAAAAAAGAAGAAAAAGAAGAAGAAGAAGAAAATTGTACAGAGTTCCATTTACTCCAATGTTTTGAGTTGCTTAGTAACTAGGGGTATTCATTACCAATGTTTACTCTTACGTCAAACCGTAACTTGAAATATGAGTATGCAAAAGCACTTCAAGTTTGTAACTTGTTGAGTAACTGGGTGCATCCATCACAAATGCCTGCATTCACGTCAAAAGATAAGTGACGACTTGAAGTAAGAATTTTTTTTTTTTTTTTTAATGAAGAGAGGTATTTTGAGATATTCAAAGGACTGATAAAAAGTTATATTTTAGAAGTGATAATGCTCTATTTGCTTGAACCTTATCTTTTCTTTATAGCCCTCACTATATCCATACATCACAAGCCTAATAGAGACCTATTGATCCTGGGTAATATTTTGTTTTATATTAGTGGAGAGTGATTTAAAAAGCAAGCTTATGGAGTTTTTAGAAATTTGTACTTATTTACTTATTTGCATAAAACTATCCAGGAAGCTAATGATGAAGTGAGAATGATAATGCGATGGAGTTGAGTTTTGAATTAACTTTTGGACTTGATTAATTTGGAATGATTCCTTTGAATTATAAGCTTTATGCAGATCTTTGAGGCAAGAAAAAAAAAAAAGAGAAAAAAATTTTAAATTTATGAAGCAAAGCTTGTTTTAGTTGTTTTTTCTTTCTTTCTTTGCTCGAGGAATAGCAAAGTTTAAGTTTGGGGGAATTTGATAAGTGTAACTTTTACATGATTTTTATTATCCTCTTATTTATTAAAACTGTTAGTTTTCCTTTATTTCTTTTGATTTGATTTGATTTTTATTTATATTTATCTATTCATTTGTTCTTTGAAGGAATGAGAAGATTCAGATGAATCTACAAGGGCTTTACATGCAAAGTGGGGCTAAGCCAATTAAATCCAAGTCCAATTCAGATTAGGATTCCAGCTTGCACACCAGTTAGTATTTTTGGCATAACATTTGGCTCAGATATCTAATTGAGATAATTCAAGTTGGGCTGGAAAGTTAACTTAAAGGGATACAACTTTGTAGTTGACCAAAAGTCCGAATTTTGACGTTAAATGGGCCAAAATCGTCGGTTAAATAAAGCCTAAAAATCTGGGATTTTCTCCAACCGAGAATAGGATTCCTTGACCTATTTAAAGGCTCTTTAGGGAAAAAAAGAGAAAAAGAAGAGAAACCTGAGAGGAAAGGAGGTGCCGCATAGAAGAATTTGTTTTTGGGAGTCTTTCAAAAGAGGAGTATCTGAGGACAAAGGCAAGAGCTTCATGTTGATCAACCAATTCGGATGAAAGACATAAGTTTTATTTGTTTTCTTTTCAATTTTATTATGAACTAAATTTTATTTTCTAGAGCATTGATGTAGTCTAGCAATGAGTACACAATTTATTTTCTGAGTTATTTTATTTTTAATATTTCCATGATTGAGTGTTTGATTCTTATTCTTAATGCTTACTATTTTTTACAAATTATAGTTTGATAAATTGAATTCCAATGAGACCGAGAGGTGATTTGTTATTTTAGTTCCAGAATTAAACACTATTAGTTGAGTGAAAGTAGAGATGCTTTACCACGACTAGTGTGATTTTTCAGAAAATTCAAAGTACGTAATGAGTCTCCAATTAATTAAATTCACATAGAGATATGGAATTGTTATTTGAAGATATTTTTGATATTATTCGAGAGAAAATATTGAATGCTTAAGGAATTTTTAATCATCAACGGGAGATTATTAGAATTTAATAATTAGGAAGAATAAATTGTGTGGGATTTGTTAAGTGAAATCAACTGCTCTAGATCCATTCTTATCATATTTTTACACTGTTAGGTTTTTTACGCCTTGTTAATTCTTTTTATTCGTAGATCTATTTTTATTAAATAGTTTAATTTAATTTAGATAGTAGAACATTCCATTTGTTTTCGAATTTCCAAATAGTAATTAATTTAGTGAATTTAAGTATTCAATAACATAGTTAATCCTTGTGGGTTCAACATTCGTTTTCGAAAAATACTTTACTACTTGTTACGATTCTGTGCACTTGTAGATTATTTTACGCGAACAACAATCACGCATGAAGGTCAAAGGAAGGTATGAGCATATGACAACTAATCATGTGAACATGAAAGCATGTGAACATCTAAATATGTGAATATGCAAGTATGTGAGGATTTGAGCATGCAAGCATGTGAGCATGTGAGCACATAGGCATGAAGACATGTGAACAAGTGAGCATACAAACATGTGAACATGAGAGCATACAAGCATGTGAGTATACGTGCATATAAACATGAGAGCATTCAAGTGTGTGAATATAAGAGCATATGAATATGAACATGAGAGCATTCAAGCATGTGAGCATTTAAGCATGTGAGCATGTAAGAATATATAAGCATGTGAATAGCTAAACACATACCTCTTACTGCCCAATCACCTTAGTATTTAGGCACAATCATCAATATGTATGAGTGCATGACCATCTAAAAGCATGAGCACATGAGTATCCAAGCACATAGGCATATCATCAAATTGTGTACAAATGTGGACACAAACAAAGGGTTAATCATAATAAGAATTAATGATTAAGTCTTATCAAGGAGTGGCACTTAATTGGAATGGAGTCTTCATTAAGTCTTAAGTGTCTTTTCTTTAATAAACTTAACATCAATTATTAAATGTGCTCTTGTCTTTTAATATTTCTTTAATCAATTGACTTCTATTGCATTAAATATCACATTAGTTTGAATTCAAAGATCCAAGTATTTTAGAAAGGATCATGTAGATGCAATATTTTGTTCGCCCTTGATTTGCATGCTGGACCCCTAAAAATTCAAAAATATTAAATTCATAATGAGACTGTGGAAACATCTAGATTGACCTGTCACAACTGTTCAAGCATAGTAGCACTAAAAGTGCCTTTTCAGGTTAAAATGACCAAAATGCCCCTGGTAAACCCTAGGTTAACCAAAAGTCAAAGTTGGTGAAAATCACCCAAAACTTCATTTTTCATGTTTTATATCAAACCCGAGCTATTCGGAAATTTTTGTAAACTTTGACTAACTTTGACCTAGAGTTGACTTTTGAGGACACTAGAAACTCTAATTTTGATCCAACCACCAAAACAGGTTGAAATCAATGCCATTGCCAAGATTATTGAATTTCCTTTCCAACGACTATGCATGGGTCGAAATCGGAGTTAAAACAGTTGAGATATCTTGAAAATCATGCTAGGCACATCAACTTTCTTCTCGAGACCATAACTTTTTATTTGACAATTGGATTTTCAATTTATTTATTGTTCTGGAAACTAGACATCCATACCTTTCTAGGAATACCAAGATTAGCTCAATCGGAGTCCTAGAAAGCATTTAAATATGTTTTCAAAGTCAAGTAGGAACGGGACAGGACTATTGATGTTAGTAGTCAGCCCAAGCACACCCTAAAAGGCCGTCGGAGCTTGCTGGTGGCCCCTAAGGGTGTGCCAGCATCTGAAAAGGCATATTTTGACTATAAATACCCCCTGACCCCCCCCCCCCCCCCCAAAAAAAACTTAAAAGTACATAAATAAAATAAAATAAAATAAAATAAAACACAAATTTTGGGCATTTAGAAGCATTTTCTGGGCAAATTTTCTCTCTCTCCCTTTCTCTCTAAATTCTCTCCAAAAACATAAACAAAAACCTTTCATTTCTCATCTTTTCTACAACAATCAAGAGATAGTGTTCTTGCTCCCATTCTTCCCTCCTTGGTCTTAGAACCTTGGATTTAAGGTTTAGGTGTGTAGATGTAGCTTTTTGGCTACTATCTACACCCATTTAATTATATAGATTTTATATTGCTTTATCTTGCTTTATAACATGTTTTATAATTTTTCCTAGTATATCTCTTGTTTTATCTTGCTTCCTAGCATGTTTTATAGCTTCCTTAGCATGTCTACTTGTTTTATAACATGTTTTATTGCTTTGATGTTGTTGGCCAAGCCTTTTGAGCCATGATATGTCTAAATTTCATGTTTGTGTATAGATCTACTTATTTATGTGCTTTTTGCCATGTTTGTGTTTAGATCTACATGTTTATGTGTCTTTTACCATGTTTGTTCATAGATCTACTTGTTCATGTGTCTTTTACCATGTTTGTGCTTAGATTGTGTTCGAAGTTTTGTTTGGATGCTATGCCTTATGCTTGTTATAGTTTTGTTTCTCTTGTTTATGCCTTTTTCTTATGCCTTGGCTTTTGGGTAGGGTGTAGATCTAGATCTAGTGGTCTAGGCCTACATCCATACACCCAAGTTTCTCAATAAAGGGTTCAAATTACTTTCCTTTATGCATGTGTTTGCTTTCTCATATGTTTATGGTTTAGAAGCGCAAGAGACAAAAAGGCCTATAGAAGCACATGGCATAGCAACCAACATGTAGATCTAGACACTTGAACATGCCAAGGAGCACATCAACACATAGATCTAAGTATAGGCATGGCAAAAAGCACCTAGGCACATGGATCTAAGCACAAACATAGCATTTATGCATATCCTAGTCCAAGAAGGCTAGGCCAACATCATTAAAGCAATAAAACATGTTAGAAAGCAAGGAGACATGCCAGGAAAACCATAAAACATGCTAGGAAGCAAGATAAAGCAAAGATATACTAAGGAAAGCAATAAAAGATATTATAAAGCAAGATAAATCAAAGGGTGTAGATTGTAGCTAAAATGCTACATCTACACCCTTAAACCTCAAATCCAAGGTCCTAAGACCAAGGAGAGAAAAAAAGGGTGCAAGAACACTACCTCTTGATTGTTGAGAAAAGAGAGGAATCAAAAGTTTTTAGATGTGTTTAGGATAGAATTTAGAGAGGAAAAGAGAGAGAATCTACCCATAAAAGTGCTCCAAAAATTGCAAAATCATTTTTTTTTTTTTTTTTTTGTTGTTGTCTAAGGAGGGTGTAGGAGTTAAATAGCTGAAAAAAAGGACCTTTTAGCAGCCGTCGGGCCTGATGTTAACATCAGCAATTCTAGCCTCTTCCCCGGTTCAACTTCAGATGCATATTTGAAGGTCTTTCCGAACATTGATTGAGTTGATATTGGCGTCCTTGGAATGATCTGGATGTCTAGTTTCTAGAACACTAAAGCAAATGAAATTTTGATGGTCAGATCAAAAGTTATGGCTGTGGGAAGTGAGCTGATGTGCTTTGCACGATTTTTAGGATATCTCAACCGTTTTAACTCGAATTTCGACCTATGAATAGTCGTTGGAAAAGGAATTCAATAATTTTTGCAATGACACTAGTCTTAACCCGTTACAATGGTCAGATCAAAATTATGGTTTTTGGTGCCCTCAAGGGTCACCTTCAGGTCAAACTTGGTCAAAGTTGACGAAATATTACCAAGAAGCTCGAGTTTGATGTAGAAACAAAAAATAAAATAAAATAAAATAAAATTTGGGATGATTTTAACCAACTTTGACTTTCAATCAATCTAGGGTTGACTAGGGGTATTTTGGTTAATTTGACCTAAAACGGCACTTTAGGTACTCCAATGCCCAAACGGGTTGTGCCATGTAAATCTAGGTGTTTCTGCAGCCCCATGGAAGAAAGTTAACATTTTTGGAATTTTCGAAGTTCGACATGTGAATCGAGGGCTGACAAAATACGGTATCTACACCACCTAGAATACCCAAAGGTAAAACACCTAATCTGAAGATGAAGTAAAGCTTTTTTGAGGAAAACCCGAATGAACCACCTAGACTACACAAAGTTGAATGAAAACGTTATCTAAGGGAAACCCAAAGGAACCATCTACACTACTCGAAGGTGAAATCAAACTTTGTCTGAGGGAAACCTGAAGCAACCATCTAGACTACTCGAAGGTGAAAGAAGATTTTATCCAAAGGAAACCCAAAGGAAAACCCACTGAGGAAAGCTAAAGAAAACCAAGTCTGAGCTGGTTGATCTTGCTTGAGAGATGTTAGGTTCTTTTCACCCTTTTGAGATGCTTTAACAGAAGTGCTTGCAAGCCGTACGAATCGACCCCAACTTCCGGCTGAATTCCACTCATAAACTTGTAGTAGCTAGTCTTCAATGGTAGTGTGGGGGTTGCTAGATGGATTTTTAGTGGTCTTATGGGAATGAGACCACTAAAAATCTGCCTTAGTATCATATTGAGAGCACCTAAATGCTTAGCCTTCCTCTAGTCCATACGGACGTCTTGTGGATCACTAATCTCACCAATTGCTCTTTTAATGCCTCATTAGGATTGGCTAATACTCAAATTTGAGATAGAGAATTAGGGCCCTTGGTGGCTTCCATTAAGAAAATTGGTCAACATTATTGGAGTAGACAGCTTAGGTTGTGTTTCTCTTGTTTAATACTTGATAGGTCGAAGCAAGTTCCTAAAAAGGAAATTCAAAAGAACCGAGGTTAGCTAGAAATCTTGGCCCTGAAAGGATCCGAAAAAATTGGAAATACCTAGGCCCTCCTCCAATAGAGTGATCTCATGCATCCTTTTAAATGTCCCTTCCCATGTTTAGTATAGGCATCTCATGTTGGTTGATTGAGATATTGCGTTTGCAAGGTAACCAAAGTAGGTTTATTGCAATCTTCAACTTCTTGGAATGAGTTACTCATGGCTTGTGTATTCAAAAATGGCTCCATAAGCTTTTATCATAACCTCAATTGAGGTAAATTTCTGTCAATCTTATGGAGGCAGTCCCATGTGGGTTTGGTATAGGAATTCATGATGCTTTTGCGGTCATAGGAATTCATGATGCTTTTTACACGAGAGAAGAATCGAGAAAAATTATTCCCTATATTGAATTTTTTTTCCAGTTTTTTGACCATTTAAATGGCCACTTGAAGATTCCTAATGGAGATGGACCATTTTCGCTCTGCCTTCCTAAGTCTAGCAATGCATTTCCTCTGAAAGAGATCTTGATGTTGGAAAATCTAGTTTTGCATCTCATACAAAACACACAGCGGAAGCAACAAACACAGATCTACTTCATTCATAAAAGATAACTTGTAACCTTGAACTCTAGAACAAAGAATAGAAAGCATACCTTGATGCTGTGAAATTCAAAACAAGGACTTCAGAATACCTTTAATCTTCATCTCAATTTCACATGGTGCCCAAGAAGTGTGGTCTCTCAATCAGTCCTTTTGTATGTTGATTCTCAAAGAAAGTTCTTCTTTTTCTCCTTGTGGAGAAAAACTAATTTCTTTTCTTTTCATCATACGTACATAATAACTACCTTGGTAGTTACTTTATTTAATAACTCTTATTAAATAAAAAATGATTATCTAATTGGTTATCCTTTTGGGCCTACCTAATTAGGTTTTAGTTTGTGGCTTGAAATGGGACCAAAAGGAACAAATAAGACTCTAGCTCCAATGGGCCTTGGGCTTTTCTGTCAACTCTTGACAAGTTCAAAGTTACCATTAATTATATTTAATATCACTATATAAGTATAATTGCACTCTAGGCCTTATTTAATAAATTATATCCCAAGACTCTAATGATATCATATAACCCCTCCATGAAATATCCATAGTTAACAAAGTCATAATAAACTGTCACTTTGAAAACAACTATTTTATCCTTGAGTACTCAGTTTAATCTTTTAGTTATTCACATTTATTGAAATCTAATTTCAATAAATATAAGCTTTAGTAACTCCTTACTAAAGTGGGCGCCCTGAATAACCAATTCCCATTAAACTTATCTCAAGAGGATATTTCGTGTCTCTATAAAAAGAGATTATGGATTCCATCTTGAGAATATGTGTTCCCTCAATACTACGAGTGGCTACCCAACATATTGAGGTTTTGACTGTGAATATTAGATCTCACTCCTAATATATCAAAGTAACCTACATTTCATGATTGGGTTCACTATCCTCTTAGGATTAAGAGTCTAGGAAATTAGAAGCCGTGAGATTAATTATTCAGGTGACAGTTGTTGATTGAATAATTAATCTCACAGCTGTCCAGTTCAATATGTCTTAACTCTTAAGACACATCAACACATTAACTAGAAGTCTCCACTTCCCTGATCAAGACAAATTATCTTAGTTGATGTGTTATAGTCTTCGCAGATGAAATGTCCAATTTCATCACCGATTACAAACTACATTTTGAGTTTACAAGGAACTTGTTATTTATATCTTCTATGATTAAATCACATAAATCACATACAATGCATCTCATGGACTATGATAATGTCCCATTAGTTCATTTGCAAATAGTCTCATATAATTAAACAAATTAATTATTTATAACATGCTATAAATTGGATTTTAGGGCATAAACCCTAGCACTTGATCCTACAAAGGTCTTCAGACCAGGCCAAACTTCAGCATCCTAACTATTCTTAGAGGTTTCTCGAGAATCTCATGCAACTGGTTGACAACATCAACTAGATCTTGGGAGTGAAATCAAGGTCCCTTAAGAAGCACTACAAGCAAAGGTTGACTACATATCAGCTTGATCTCAGGAGCCCACCATCAGGTCTTAATTTCCAAACTTGGAAGTAATGTTAGGGAAGTTTCGTAGTTTTTCTCAAAACAGTACTAAAAAAGAAATCCCTTTAAGATGAATAACTAAGATCTTTTCCTAAGATAATTTTTCTCCAACTTGTGATTAAGAAGATTTGACAAAGGTCTCCTTACAAGGCATGGGACCCCAACAAAAACTACCCTAGTATAAGGATATGCCAGACCCGACTCATCTATCTTCTACCACCTTAGATTCAATGTGACCTCTTGGTTGAGACTTTGTGAGTGCTAGTGTGCGTGCCCAAAGGGCTAATTATGGAATTCCCTTCTTCAGTGCCAAGAATAGTCATATCTAGACTAGACATGAAATCATCTTGACAAGCGATGGAAGGGTAGGTCACCTTAGGAGTTTACGTCATTGATAGCCATTTCAGAAGAATTTACTCCAAATACTTTGACAACACCAATCTTGATGGTATGAGTCAACTTGCTTGGATTGGAAAAGACCAATCAAGGTTCTTTTTGGTAGTACTAGCCTTTTCAGTCTATCGCTTGAAGTATGATACACAAGAGAACATCTCTAGAAGCTTCCTTTTATTCGGATCATCTTCAATTCATTCCCCTAAGGTTATGAGATTGGCAAAAACCATGGACTCAGGTCATGATAATCACCAAGTAGACCAGAGCCTCAGACATGTTTGGGAAGGTGTTGATCATCTCATTTTCAAATTTTAGAGAATGCACCCGGGTGGCCTTTTCACTTTTCGTTTTTGAGTACTCATTAAGAAAGTTTCCCCATCCTTTTCTTCCAACGTCTATTAACTGGAATGTCAAGGAGCTACCATAGTGGTGAGATAATTATGGTATCGGCATTTAATAGAAATTCGTGCTTATCCCTTTCTAAATTCAAATGCCAGGTGGTAACTGGTCCGACCAAACCATCTTGAAGAGGTTGTATGTGAACCAGGACCTTGGTTTGCCACAAACGAATGCAACTAGTTGGCAAAAACTGGTTCCCAGTTTTCAATCCCCACAATTTGATTAGGGTGAGTAACTCTTAATGTCCTTAGCTTAAGAAAGATTAAATAAATCTTGGCTTATACTTATTATCACTATTACCCCAAAGAATGTTGGCTTTCAACTAAAATGGTCCATTGCTTCTATTCAGTATCATTATTGTCACATATCCTTTTGTACAAGCTTGGAGTTGCAAGGATCTTGAACTTCCCACATGTTATCTCATACCTTGAGAAAGAATGGGATAGCAAGGAGTAGGGATTACTATTGAAATATTTTGATGGTGGAAACAAAAAACCAAAGTCCATGTTAGTTTCAAATCCAATTGCTTTAAGCATGACCCTGTTTCATTGTGCAAGTAATAAGGAGAAGTTCCATGATTTGGACCTCTTGTTATTGAATGGGTTTCTAAAGTGATGCAAGTTTTAACACGACCTCTTTGTGGCAAGCTACTAAATAATTGCATAGGTTTTGAAAAACTTTTTAGGATGAACCATTTTTTCATAGTGAAAAATTTAAAGGTGCAACTCTTTGTCCTTTTTAGGAAAAATTTGTCACAATTTGTATAAATGGGTTTTTGCAACGATCAAAGCAAATACAAATATTTTTCTTTTGATACAACATTTACAATGATCCTTGAACAATGAAACCAATTTTAATACAATAGGTGTTTGATACAAGGAAAGCAAGGTTTGAACCCTTTGAAAATTTTGAAGAAAAACTTGGCCTCTTGCCTGTCTCTATGGAAAAACTCGACTACTTGTCACCTGATTCATTATTTGTGCAGTTAGGTGAAAGATATCAGCAAATGCATGCATGCCCTCGTAGGTGAGGACTTTTAAGGCTTGGATGGATACTAATGCATGAGCAGTTTTGGGACCATCTCTTTATTAGGATTAATGCCCTTAAATCCTATTGTATGATATTATGTATGACATGATGTATGACTTAATATTGTAATTAATAAAGTTGTTTTATTATTATTTGAAATAATGGTAGCATGAATATTCAGACATTATCACAGAGTCCATGAGATGCATAGTATGCGATTTATGTGAAAAGTCACAAAAGATATAAATCACAAGTTCTTTGTAAACTCAGAATTTAGTTCGTAGTCAGTGATGAAATTGAGCGTTTCATCTTCGAAGACTATAAGATATTAACTAAGATGATTTATCTTGATTATGGAAGTGGTGACTTCTAGTAAATATGTTGATATGTTTTAAGAGTTAAAACATATTGAACTGGACCGCTGTGAGATTTATTATTCTCCTAACGATTGTCAATTGAATAATAAATCTCACGACTTATATATTTACATGAACTCTTAATCTTGAGAGAATAATGGACCTGATCATGAAGTGTAGGTTGTTTTGATATATCAAGAATGAGATCTAAAGTAACAGTCAAAACCTCAGTATGTTGGGCAGCCACATTTAATGTTGATGAAACATATATTCTCAAGATAGAATTCATAGTCTCTTAACGGAGATTCAAAATATTCCCTTGAGATAAGTTTAATGGGTTTGTTATTCAGAATGTTAGGGCCTAACTACTTTAGTAAATAGTTACTAAAGTATATATTTATGAAGTTGGATTTCATAAATATATGATGAATAACTTAAAGGATTAAACCAGATACTCAAAGATTAAGATGTAGTAATTTACAAAGTGACAGTATACATTCATGACTTTGTATTACTACGAATATTTTATGAAGGAGTTGCATGTATAATAAAGTCTTGGGATATAATTTATTAATAAGGCCTAGAGTGCAATTATATTTATATAGTGGTATTAAATATAATTAATGATAACTTTGGACTTGTCAAGAGTTGACAGAAAAGTTCAAGGCCCATTGGAGCTAGTGTCTTATTGGTCCCTTTTGGTCCCACTCCAAGCCACACATTAAAGCCCAATTGGAAAGGCTCAATAGGACAGCCCAATTAGATAATCAATTAGTTATAAAGGGAGAAACATACAAAATTTTTTCATAAGTGAAAAGAAAAAGAGAGACATCATTGTGAAGTGTTGTGTATGTGTGAGTGAAGCCACTCGATTATTCTCCCTTGGAAACTGATTGAGAGACCACACTTCTTGGGCGTAAAGTGGAATTGGAGTAAAGATTAAAAGTGTTCCCAAGTACTTCTAATCTTTTGTTTTGAATTTCACCGCACCAAGGTATGCTATCTTGTTTTTAAATTCTGAAATTTACATAGTATATGTTATCAATCATGAATGCAATAGATCCATGTTTGTTGCTTTCGCTGTGTGTTTTGTATGAGATACAAAACCAGATTTACCAACACTCTCCTAGGGTTTCTCATTGTTATGCAAACATGAAAAGATCATACCTTAATTTGGAAATTGTTCCCTTGCAATCGAAATGCTTATGGACATGATCCTATCATTTTCAAAAAATTGATTTGAACCCCTGATCGTGTTTTTGTTATGATGAGTTTCTATAGTGATGCTAAATTAATACAAAAGCCTTGGCAAGTCACTAGAACATTTACATCATGCTTGAAGATACAGAATGAACCTCTCTTTACATTTCATCAAAGGAATTCTTTTACAAAACTTGTATTTTTACAATGCCCTAAAATTCAGACATATTACAATGACCCCAAAACTAGGCTTGTTACAATGCCCTAAGGCGGGTACAAAAAATTTCCATATTACAAAATGTAGAGGCTTCATTCTTGATAGCTCAGCTTTCATCAAAAAGATCTTGAACTTTTGGCAATGTCCTCTTGGTGCAGAGTTCTAGCAACTTGCCACCAATTTTATTTGTACACATTTAAATGGCGGAGTCATTAATGTATGCATGCATATGCCCTTAAAGGGTTGGAAACCCTTAGGGTTAGGGGATGATCTAATGTGCAAGCAACTTAGTTTCTTTTCCCTAGGGGTTGGACAAAAATGTTGTGCAAGTGGAGTGGAAAGAACCTAGAGTAGAGCATAACTTTCCAATGCAAGCGATAATGCATAACTTGGAAAAAGCAAATGGACACTTTCCCCTTGACTTATTTTGAAAAAAATCCTAACAAGGATATCCTACCCTACGTTTGGATGGTCACTCGACTTGGCTCTTCCTAGTCCTCACGGGAATTTGACTTACTCTAGGCCTACTATATGAGACATGACTTATCAAGGGTTGGTCCAATTCTTAGGGGGGACCTTGATCATCTAATCCTTCCCTTCATAGAAGTTGTGGGATAGAGTGGATCAAGGGTGGCCTTTACAGCTACTCATGTCCACTTATGGACCCAAAAGTGCCTACAAGTCAGCACCCAATAACTACCTAAGGTATGCGCACAAATCGTAATCTTAAAGCGCTAAGCCCGAGTTCAACTCAAAATGAGGGGTGCTGTCATTCATTTTGAAATGAAAGGGGAAAGACTTTCCAAACAAGCACAAAAATTATATGAATAGATAAAGGTGTAGCAGAAATCAAATTTTACTACCTTAGGTTCTCACATGTGAAGGAAAGCTGTAAAACATGCTTATAAAAGCAAGAAAGCTTCACACATACGAAAATACCTCAAAGTCGGTTTTGAAAACCATTTATTTATTTTTTTTTTTTGAAAAACATCTTTGATTTGAAAATAGTTTACAAGCTAAAGTAAAAAATAAATAAATAAAAAATAAATAAAAATAAAAAATAAACTTAAAAAACTTAAAAATTTAAAAAAATTAAAAATTAAAAAGGAAAAGCCCTGAAGGCTAATGCCAATGTTCAAAGATTAAGATTCCATAAAAACTCTAAAGGCTAAACTCTCTAAGTATTCCCAGTGGAGTCGCCAGTCTTTCAATGCCTTACGACAATCAACCACTTATCATGACGATGCGAGTGACAGGATTGAGTCGATTTTAACCTATTATTACCAAAGGTAAGTGAAATCGCCACCAATCATTGATTCTTAAGTTTGGAAGTTTGGTTACATGTGGGGAATGTGTTAGGTAACCCACAATGCCTGTTCAGAGATAGTCCTTTATTTTGGTAAAATCTTAATTTTCAAAAATTAGTAGTTAAAAACAAGTTATTGGCGTTATCTTTCAGGGCTTTAAAAGATTTGTGCTTTAAGGTTTGATTTTGTAAAGGGGTGTGGCCTTTATTGATGCTTTGCTAGCACATTTAGAATTGTTGCCAAATTTCCACAATGAAAATCCAGCAACATTGCACTTAATTTTCGTGGTGGAAATCCGACAGCATTTCGCCTTAGGTGTGTCATAGCACACTAAACACTATCCTCACCAAGTTTTTGCTATGAGAATATGGCAAAAAGATGCCCCATTTTCATGGCAAAAATTTGGTAGAGTTTCACGTTTGGTGCGCACCAGCAAGGTTTCGTGCTTGTGTAGACAGCATGCATCAGCACGTTCATACTAAGGTGAGTCGAAGCTCACCAAGGCATCAAACATGTTGAAGCATGTCACATACATAGGGAAACCAATGTCACTAGCTGACATGGATTGAGACAATCACATTATGATGATCATGGACACAATCTAGCATGAATACATACCTATAACACTTAAAGGTCAAGAGCACCCATGATCACAAGAGGGTTATGTAGACACCACATTTTGTACCCCTTACGACTTGGTCCCCCATTCACCAATAACATTAGAATTCTAAAACCCAAGGTTGGTTTAGGGCCCAATCAGATGAAAATTGACTTGAGAAAAGTGTCTATGGAAAATATAAATTATTTTTGGAACAAATAAACTATTTTTGGAAAAGAAAGGCCATAGAAACCTTAGAGCATGCATACGTATACATGCGTATGCGTACGCATGCTTCATCATATACATGTGCATGTGTACGCATGCTAGGGTTCTAGAAACTATGTAAGGAATTTTTTTGCATTTAAAACTTGGTTTGGAACGAATCCCAAATTGTTTGGGAGTCGCCCCAAACCCTTATTTTTCGACTATATAGAGCCATAAAAGGTACTTTTTCAAGGAGGATGAATTCCATTGGTAAAACACATAAGATTCACTAGAAAATAGTGAATCAAAGAGTGAGTTTTTCACAAAACATCCTTAAGTCAATTTTATTTGATTGGAACCTTTTTTTGTCTTGATCTTTGAGTTTTGAAGTTTACTAACTTCTGTTGAATTGGTTGTGACTAGATTGACTGAGGAAAATGATCAAAATCAAGTTTTAAATAGTTCTAGTGTAAAGGTAAAGTTTCTAACTTTGGCTCTTCACTTTTTCTTTGATTTTATTTGTTCATTTATGTTTTTATATGAGTTCATGTGTTCATAATATGTTTGTTTAGTCTAGGTTTACTTTACGTTTCTATTTAGAGCATGTTCGGCAACTAGATTCCTTATTTTTGTGTTTCCGTTCTATAATTTCTGGAATAGGGTTCTTGGGCGTGTATGCAAACGCATGCTGCTTATATGCGTATGCATACTCGTAGTATGCGTATGCATACAGATGAGCTGCGTACACATGCCCTATGTATGCGCATGCATACTCTTGCCAAGAAAACCTAATTCACTTTCTATTTGTTTTTTCAGTTGTTTACTTTCATGTTTTACCTTCTATTTAACCTGTTTTGTCTGTCCTTGGGTCTTATCTCTCTATTTTGTTTTGTTTGCTTTATTTTATTCCTTTTTATGCTTATTAGGGTTTTAGCTTGATTTAATACTATGAACAAGATATGAATGTGATCATGCATTGATGTATAGGTGCTCTGATGTAGTGAGGTAAGTTATGCATTATCTCGTGAACATGCACTTGTTTGATGAATATGATATAGGTGATGAACATGTTATGCTTGGTTTAATCCCATGCTTTGCTATTTAGATGTTATAACATGTTTATCCTGATCTACCTTGTGATGTTTCTACCCTTGGAGATATGTGTTTATATGCTAGGATAGATGAATGCTAGGTTTAGGGATGATTATGCTATGTTGATAGCTTTAGTTGCATGCCAGAGTGTGTGTGACTTAGAATAACATGTTAAATATGTCTTTAACAAAATTAAGACTTGGAACACAATGAGTGAAAGCCAACCCACGAGGTGGGTAAGATTGGGTGCAGAACTCCTTTGCATCCCTATACCTAAGATTAGTTCTTCCACGAAAGGGCGCTATATTTATGGTTCCTAGACCTAAACTAGGTGGCGACTCCATTTACACCTTCTGCCATGGTCCACCCTAGGTCAAGGTGTACTTCCCTCAAAGGAGAGGATGAACCACGTCGTAGGCACTTGCACCTATAAGTTGCTTTCCTAACCATGTGAGTCCATAATACAAAGTGCATGACCATCTTTAAACAAACAGACATAAAATACACACACACGCACGTGCACACACACACACACACACACTCATGTATATATATACATATCATGCACAATGCAATCACACATAGCAGGAAAGTAAAACAGACATCACCAATGTTCCAGGGGTATGGCCTAACAAGGTACATGAAAAGTAAATCAGACATTGCCATACCCAAGGAACGCGACTCAAGTAAGCAATAGGACATCGCGTACATCCAAAGGGTATGGCCCAACAAGGTATAAGAAATGTAAATCAGACATTGACATACCCTAAGAATGCGGCCTAAGCAAGGTACAAGGAAAGAAAGCCCTAATCTAGATACATGGTTCTAAAGAAAAAGCTAAGAGAGAGAGAGAGAGAGAGAGAGAGAAGACCAAACTGGGAGACTAAGCCTCCTAATCTACTGAACATTGCCCTCTTTAGGCCTACGTCTTCTTGCTTGCATTTTGCTCTTTTTATCTTGCATTTTGGAAGTTACGCCTTCACTCCAAGCGTGTACATGAAACAACAAAGAAAGCACAAACCAACAGACAAGCAAAAGAGATAGCAAAGAGTCAAGGAAGGCACATAAAAGGTCAAACAAGGAAAAAAAAAACATACGAAGGGGAAAACAAGCATATTATCAAACAAACAAGCAAAAGAAGTGTTGACACCCCATTTTGCAACCCGTATTTAACCACGCATAGAGGGTAAAAGAGTAATTTTGCCTTGGAAATATGCATCTTGATTCTAGCCATTAGATCCTTGGATTCATTTCACCAAAATGATCTTGATGTTGTAACGATCAAATCGACTGGTCATAAGCCCTAATCGGACCACCATATTGAAAGTTATCATCAAATCAATTTTTAATGGCTAAGATGTTCTATCACAAATTGAGTCCGACTATATATGATTATGAACAATTGATTTCAATTGGTTATAGGAGTGATCAATTTGAGATCAATGATGTGTCATAATTTGATTGGTTAGGACTACATTTTATGGTGAGGTTGCATACACCTAATTAATTAGATAGTTAAACATTAATTATTCAATGAGTAATTTGTGTAATTATCTTTTAATTAGAGTAAATTTGGAACCAATTAATTCTGAAATGGGAGTGATTGGAGCCATTTAATGTTAATTGAGAGCTAATTTGGGACCTATTAATGTTAATTGTGCTGAAACCATTTTCTAACAAATGACCTGCTCACCATTTCATCAATATCTCTCAGAATATTTTGAATCTGTGAATGAGGTTAATTTTCTGAGAAACTAGACATCTGGGGCTTCAATTTGAGCACAAGAATGAGACAATTCCGATCAGAATTGGATCAGATATTATTTTTCGAAGTTGGCTCTACAAGCTGTTACAGCAGCTACGGGAAAACTGAATTTTGGCTTGCTCCCCACTCCCACTAATCTCTCCATTTAATGCACCAAATTTTCCCCAAGGCTAAAATGAGGTCTAGGTTCATAATCCTTGTCAACCCTCATTAAATGGCATTCCATTCATATTCCCTCCACGACTACTATATAAACCCTCCCCCTCCTTCATTCCAAGACCGAAAAAACCTCCTCTCTTCTCCCCTCTTGAGTTCTAGTGAAGTTGAGTAGTCTTGTCATATCTTGGTCTTCCTGAGACTCAAGGTATTGAGTGAGACTCACTCCCCCTTTCCTAGTTCTTCTTTTCTCCACCCTTAGGACCTCTACCAAGAGTCTCCTCCTCCACCCTATGGATCTTGCATGAAGCTATATTCCTTTTCTCTAACTTGTTTATTATGTTGCCATGATGCGAATTTAGGATTAAAGCATGATAGTGATTATTTAAATTCTCTTGAATATGTTTGAATGTTCTTAAATGTTCTTATGCGTTCTTTACATGTTCTTGGTTGTTCATCACATGTTCATGCATATCACTAGTTTTGATCTTAAATTTACATCAAAAATATGAAAAACATGTTTGTTTCATAATTCTTTCAAATCCTTGAATCTAGGTTATCACCATCCACACACATTCACTAGAATTTTATTTTTCAATCCAAATGCAATGTTTAATAAATTAAATTAGGGTTTATCACATGCATACACATTAAATTCAACATGTAAATTGATTGACATATTGGACGATATGATATGATTGTTGGCCACCATAGTCTAGAAGACCGGTTTCACCGGGCAAGGTGGGTGCCTAACATCTTCTCATCTTGTAACATAGCCTTCGAACTTAGATCAAGGGTTAGTAGATCAAATGCTTATCCTTGTAATTTTCAATTTCTACATTGTAACTAGGAAATAAAGTCATGTACTTTATCTTAGATTGTATCTAGGACCAAAGCCATGTAATTTCCTATGTTCAATGTAAATTCAATTTCAAATTAATAAAATAAGGAATTTTTTTTTTTTAATTATGGTTTTCTTATTTTTCCAATGATTAAATAAGTGGCGACTCTATTGTAAAACCCTTAATCTAAAGGGGAAAATATAACTAGTCGAACCTCCATTTTGAGAGGCAATAACACGACTCCACCCATTCACATGGGTTTGGCCCAACATTCATAAAAACGGGCCGGGGGCGCGGTCTCTCACAATGGCGACTCCACTGGGGAGCTTGAGGGCTAAGCTTCAATTAGATTATGGTGGCCAACCATGTCATTGTTTGTTTATTGCTTTTTTGTATATAATATGTCTAATATGTCATTATTTTGCATGTCATGCATCATTTGCTTGAATGGAATTTATTTTATTTGTGTGCTAGCCCGGAAGCCCGGTAGTATTTGCCGTGGATTGTGGTCTTCCTGAGACTCACATACCCAGTGGTGAACGTACCACCCACCGCGACAAGGATCATCATGGTTATGCTATGGTGGTTCATAAGGACAAACTGTACCGTTCGGACCAACGTGGCGCTCCTGGCGTCACAAGTTGGGAGGTACGACGTCCTAGCTTGTGGGGACCTTTAACCTACCTTCTACCCATGTTGTAATGACCCATAGAACCTACCTTTAGGTCGGTCCGTGTAAATTGCATTTCATTATGCATTTGTTTGGCCGTTGTTTGAACCATGATGACTCAAGTCCAACGCTTGATCCCATCATAATTGTTTGAATCTTGTATGCTATGAATGAGCTCAAGCCCAAAGGCTTGTGATTGAACTCTACTTGGTATGGAAACCGAAAATTTTTCTTGAATCATTCTAAGCCCAATACTTGAGCCCATCAAAGGTGTATACGCATGATCAACATCAAAAGCCAAAAGCTCACAAGATGCGAGCCTTCCAAGTGCAAGCCCAAGCCATTTCAAACAAATATCAAAAGATCATAATCAAGGTTCAAGCCTTTCAAGTGCAAGCCCAAGCCAATTCATCATAATCAAGGTTCAAGTACACCAAGCCTCAAGCATCCTAAATGGACGAAAAAGAAGCGACTCAACTTTGCCTCACTCTACATTTGGTTTGCAACATCATGGTTAAGCTTAAAATTTGTTTGTTTATTCCATGTTTCTATGTTTCTTTGAATTCAAAATTTTCATGTAGCATTTAATGAGCTTTGTTTATGTATATATATTAAGAAAAAAAAAAACAAAAAAAAATTTCAAAATTTTTTTTTTCAAGATTTCCAAATCTTTCCCAAAAAAAGAGAAAAATTTTCAAATGAAAGCAATCCTTGGACTAGGGGCATTGAGCCCTTAATTCATTTGAAAAAAAAAAAAAAAAGTCTTTGAATTAGGGGCATTGGACTTGCTAGTGGTTTTTTCAAAAAGATCCATTTTTTTTCTTTCAAAAATTTCAAGATTCTTTAAAGTCTTTTTTTTCAAAAGGGCACATGAAGATCTCTTGGACAAAACTTTTTCTAAATCTTGATGTTTAAAGGCTTGAGCAATCAACTTGTACCAAGGAATGATTAATTTCATTTGATTCATGTAAAGACTTTTGCTACTTGACTTAGAATATAAGAAGAAATGGTCTTAAAAGGCAATCAAAAAGAATCCATCCATTGGAAAATCCTAAGAATCCATGCACTTGATCCAATTTTCAAAAGTTTTTTGTTTCACATCATTAGAGCATTCATACTTTTTCTTTTAAGAGGAATTTATTAAAAGAGCTCAAGTCACTGTGCCTACAAGCAAGCATTACTAGGGATAGGAGGCCATCTTTGGTTAAACCAAATTATTTCCTATTACCTAGAATGATCATTATCCATTGCTAGCCCATTTGAGCCTTTAAACACTTAGCCTCTTTTTTTGCATGAACCCACTAAAATTTAAACCTAGGGTGGGAAAATTCAAAGTATGCATGCTTAAATCTCATGTTGAGGAGGAGTCGACCCGGTAGGTTTGAAGCTAATTGATAAATCTCTCCTAGAAGACATGAAAGACAAGTGGAGAATTCATTAGGCTAAAGACAAAAGATCATCAAAGAAAAATGAGGTTTCACACAATCAAGGAAAGAGAAATGAAATTTCATCAATGTGAAAAAAAATGTTCGTAAAGTTGAAGAGCCTAAAATTCATCATGCCAAGAGGAATACAAGATTCATCTAAAAGAGATTTCATCAAAAAAGGAAAGATTCATCAAGCACAGAAAGGTGCAAGTGCATCGAGGCAAGAAAGAAGTCTAGAGAGTGCATCAAAATGACCAAAAATCATTAAGCTGAGAAATACAAGGAGGGCAAAAGTTCATTCAATCAAGAGAAAAAAAAAAAAAAAGGGAAAATCCTAGCAAATTGAAAACTTGAAGATGTAACCTAAAAAGAAAAGGATTTTACAAGATGAAAGTCTAGAGGTATGATTCAAGGGAATGAGCGTAAAAACAAATGTTGATACAAGTGATCAATGAAGACTAGTGAGATGATGGCAAAGAAGAAATGGGAAAACTCCTCTAATACTTGATTTTTGAGTAATGCATACTTGGGGGAACATCATAGGGAATTTCGAGCCTTTTTATATCCTTCATTTCATAACCTAAACCTGGCCTACATTACAACCCATGAATAAGACCTCCTTGAAGTCTTGCTAATTGTAGGCGCATCTTAAATTCTAATAATATTTTTCTCTTGAATTAAAAAGGAAAAATGCTTAAAATTGTCAAACTCCAAAGGATGATATGTCCGAGGACAAAATTTCTTAATTTCTCAAATCCTCAAAATGACTCAAAAGAACTTCCAAACTTGGAGCACTTTCATTGTTTGCACCCAACAATATGATTCATAAATATTATCACATTTCATTTCTTGATTGCCTTTGGAGACTTAATCTGACGGTGTTCAAAAGGATGAAGCAAATTTGATTATATGAGTTTAATGATCTTGATCTTTCTTAATCAAAGAGATTTGTTTGATTCTTAAACACTTTGATTTGGCAAAATGGTTGTTCAAAGGATCACCTCTTGTTCAAAAAAAAAAAAAATCATTCTTTTTCAAAATCTAGTTCTCTTGAACTACGTCTTGACCTGATCCTCTATGAGAGAGGTACGTAGGCAGCCTTGCAAAGGCCCGGTCCCATTCACCCAAACAACCTTGGAGAACAAATTCAAAACAATGTAACAAAATTGTTTGGGTGCATGTTAGGTTAAGCCCATTTGTTTGCATTCAGCATGTTTAAACTTGGAGCATTGGCCTATTTATATTATGTGCAAGTTTTCACAATAATTGGGGTTTCACAATAATTGGTTTCTAACAAGCTAGAGAAAGAAAGTATTTTTGCAAGAACCAAGGATGGCGGACCACGATCTTCTTTCATGTTCCCCAATGGTCACAACATCAATTGAATTCAGCTTTAATCTAAGTATGGAATATGGCTCAAGCTAGGGGCATTGGGTAAGTACTTCTAATTCATTTCAATGAACAAATCCATTACTAATTGAAATTATCTTTTTGCAGGAATTAAGTAAGGACTTATCTAGCAATCCACATTAACTTCCAGCCAAAGTTATTCTCATTCAAATGATAGGTTTTTCCCAAAAAAAAAAAAAAAATCCAATTAAAAAAAAATTTTTTAATCAATCAAAATTTTCGATTCCTTCAAAAAAAAAAATCTTCATTAAATTCTTCTTTAGGAACAGAAAGCTATGATCCTCCTCCATATTCTCCAGTGGTGCAACATCAAGTCAATTGTCCACCCTCAGCATTCATCGAAGCATGGAATATGTCCCAAACTAGGGACATTCGCCAGGTATGCCGAAGTCTTTTCAATAAATAACTCTGTTACTAATTGAAAGTATTTATTTTGCAGGTACTAGGGTAAAAGGCCCACACACATCGGCAGGAATAATGCCTTCCAAACTTCAAACCATCGGACCTCTGGGAAGCACGTCCAAACTTCAAACCATCGGACCTCTGAGAAGCACGTCCAAATTCAATCCATCGGACCTCTGGAAAGCACGTCCAAACTCAAATCCATCGGACCTCTAGGAAGCACGTCCAAACTTCAATCCATCAGACCTCTGGGAAGCACGTCCAAATTCAAATCCATCGGACCTCTGGGAAGCACGTCCAAACTTCAAACCATCGGACCTCTGGGAAGCACGTCCAAATTCAAATCCACGGACCTCTGGGAAGCACGTCCAAAATTAAATTCCATCGGACCTCTGGGAAGCACGTCCAAACTTCAATCCACGGACCTCTGGGAAGCACGTCCAAATTCAATTTCAATGGACCTCTGGGAAGCACGTCCAAACATCAATCCATTGGACCTCTGGGAAGCACGTCCAAAATGCAATTCCATCGGACCTCTGGGAAGCACAATCCACGGACCTCTGGGAAGCACGTCCAAATTCAATTTCAATGGACCTCTGGGAAGCACGTCCAAACATCAATCCATCGGACCTCTGGGATGCACGTCCAAAATGCAATTCCATCAGACCTCTGGAAAGCACGTCCAAACATCAATCCAGAGGTCCAAAATGCAATTCCATCGGACCTCTGGAAAGCACGTCCAAACATCAATCCATCAGACCTCTGGGAAGCACGTCCAAAATTCAAACCATTGGACCTCTGAGAAGCACGTCCAAATCCAATATCATCGAACCTCTGGGAAGCACGTCCAAACTTCAATCCACGAACCTCTGGGAAGCACGTCCAAATTCAATTTCAATGGACCTCTGGGAAGCACGTCCAAACATCAATCCATCGGACCTCTAGGAAGCACGTCCAAAATGCAATTCCATTGAACCTCTGGAAAGCACGTCCAAACATCAATCCATCGGACCTCTGGGAAGCACGTCCAAAATTCAAACCATTGGACCTCTGAGAAGCACGTCCAAATCCAATATCATCGAACCTCTGGGAAGCACGTCCAAACTTCAAACCATCGGACCTCTAGGAAGTACGTCCAAATTCAAATCCACGGACCTCTGGAAGCACGTCCAAAATTCAATTCCATCAGACCTCTGGGAAGCACGTCCAAACTTCAATCCACGGACCTCTAAGAAGCACGTCCAAACTTCAAATCCATCGAAGGAAGCATGTCCAAAATCCTCATTTCGTCATAACCACTAGTAAGCATGTCTTGTACTCATTTTTTTTACACCAAAAAAAAAAAAAAAAAATTGCATGCATGAACTACGTTTGGACCTGATCCTCTCACCAAGAGGTACGTAGGCAATCTCCCTTGAGATTCGGTCCACATTTTGATCCATACCATGACCATCTACACTTTTATCTACATGCATCATACATTCACCACGGTTAAATACTAATTGCAAAGTTGGGTGTCTCTTTCATACATTGACATTCGCTTTGCAAGCTCTGCCAATGAGGGGCATTCTGTTGACACCCCATTTTGCAACCCGTATTTAACCACGCATGGAGGATAAAAGGGTAATTTTGCCTTGGAAATATGCATCTTGATTCTAGCCATTAGATCCTTGGATTCATTTCACCAAAATGATCTTGATGTTGTAACGATCAAATCGACTGGTCATAAGCCCTAATCGGACCACCAGATTGAAAGTTATCATCAAATCAATTTTTAATGACTAAGATGTACTATCACAAATTGAGTCCGACTATATATGATTATGAACAATTGATTTCAATTGGTTATAGGAGTGATCAATTTGAGATCAATGATGTGTCATAATTTGATTGATTAGGACTACATTTTATGGTGAGGTTGCATACACCTAATTAATTAGATAGTTAAACATTAATTATTCAATGAGTAATTTGTTTAATTATCTTTTAATTAGAGTAAATTTGGAACCAATTAATTCTGAAATGGGAGTGATTGGAGCCATTTAATGTTAACTGAGAGCTAATTTGGGACCTATTAATGTTAATTGTGCTGAAACCATTTTCTAACAAATGACCTCTGCTCACCATTTCATCTCTCAGAATATTTTGAATCTGTGAATGAGGTTAATTTTTCGAGAAACTAGACATCCGGGGCTTCAATTTGAGCATAAGAACGAGACAATTCCGATCAGAATTGGATCAGATATTATTTTTCGAAGTTGGCTCTACAAGCTGTTACAGCAGCTACGGGAAAACTGAATTTTGGCTTGCTCCCCACTCCCACCAATCTCTCCATCTAATGCACCAGATTTTCCCCAAGGCTAAAATGAGGTCTAGGTTCATAATTCTTGTCAACCCTCATTAAATGGCATTCCATTCATATTTCCTCCATGACTACTATATAAACCCTCCCCCTCCTTCATTCCAAGACCGAAAAAACCTCCTCTCTTCTCCCCTCTTGAGTTCTAGTGAAGTTAAGCAGTCTTGTCATATCTTGGTCTTCCTGAGACTCAAGGTATTGAGTGAGACTCACTCTCCCTCTCCTAGTTCTTCTTTTCTCCACCCTTAGGACCTCTACCAAGAGTCTCCTCCTCCACCCTATGGATCTTGCATGAAGGTATATTCCCTTTCTCTAACTTGTTTATTGTGTTGCCATGATGAGAATTTAGGATTAAAGCATGATAGTGATTATTTAAATTCTCTTGAATATGTTTGAATGTTCTTAAATGTTCTTATGCGTTCTTTACATGTTCTTGGTTGTTCATCACATGTTCATGCATATCACTAGTTTTGATCTTAAATTTACATCAAAAAATATGAAAAACATGTTTGTTTCATTATTCTTTCAAATCCTTGAATCTAGGTTATCACCATCCACACACATTCACTAGAATTTTATTTTTCAATCCAAATGCAATGTTTAATAAATTGAATTAGGGTTTATCACATGCACACACATTAAATTCAACATGTAAATTGATTGACATATTGAACGATATGATATGATTGTTGGCCACCATAGTCTAGAAGACCGGTTTCATCGGGCAAGATGGGTGCCTAACACCTTCCCACCTTGTAACATAGCCTCTGAACTTAGATCAAGGGTTAGTAGATCAAATGCTTATCCTTGTAATTTTCAATTTCTAGATTGTAACTAGGAAACAAAGCCATGTACTTTATCTTAGATTGTATCTAGGACCAAAGCCATGTAATTTCCTATGTTCAATGTAAATTCAATTTCAAATTAATAAAATGAGGAATTTTTTTTTAATTATGGTTTTCTTATTTTTCCAATAATTAAATAAGTGGCGACTCCATTGTAAAACCCTTAATCTAAAGGGGAAAATATAACTAGTCGAACCTCCATTTTGAGAGGCAATAACACGACTCCACCCATTCACGTGGGTTTGGCCCAACATTCATAAAAACTGGCCGGGGGCGCGGTCTCTCACAAGAAGGTGGCCTAGAAGGGCAAATGTAGGTTTGGATTGGTTTCCGTAGTTCCATGAGGAATCCTAACATGAAAAGCTAAGCAAATGAGAGAAAGGCAAGCGACAAGCTAACCAACTTCACTAAAATGTACTCTTATGCAAGATTGTATCCAAACAAGCCACAAAAGGGGAATGGATACAACCAAACAAACATGAAGGCCTCAAAGAAAAACAAGCATAAACCCACAAAGGGAGAGCAAACAAGAACATGGTAAAGGCCTAGGTCTAAGTAGACAAGCATGGATCCAAACATAAACACATGGAAAAGAGTAAATAAGGCATAAACATGCAAAAAAAAAAAAAAAAAAAAAATCCAAACCCTTTATTGAAACTTGGGTGTATGGATGTAGGCCTAGACCACTAGATCTAGATCTACACCCTACACAAAAGCCAAACAAAAGAAAAGGGCATTGAAAAGATACACAAAAGCTAAAAAACCACAAGGCATAGTATCTAAAGATGTAGATCTAACACATAAACAAAGCAAGAAGCACATAAACAAGGCAAAGAGTACAAACATGAAATTTAGACATATCCTAGCCCAAGAAGGCTAGGACAACAACATCATAGCAAAATAAAACATGTTGAGAAAGCAAGTAGACATCCTAGGAAAGCAATAAACATGCTAGGAAATCAAAAGAAAGCAAAAGACAACTAGGAAAAATAAATGGGTGTAGATTGTAGCTAAAAAGCTACATCTACGCTCCTAAACCTCAAATCCAAGGTACCAAGACCAAGGAGAGCAAGATAAGAGCAAGAACACTACCTCTTGATTGATGGGAAAAATGAGAAATCAAAGATTGTTTTTGTGTGTTTTGGAGAGGATTTAGAGAGAGAGAGAGAGAGAGAGAGAGAGAGAGAGAGAGAGAGAGAGAGAGAGAGAGAGAGAATGCCCAGGAAATGCTCCAAAACTCCGATTGAGTTTCTCTTAATGTCCATGGAAAGGTATGGATGTCTAGTTTCTTGAACACTAAAGAAATTGAATATCCAATGGTCAAATCAAAAGATATGACCTCGAGAAGCGAGCTAATGCGCCCAAAAAGATTTTCAAGATATCTCAACCGTTTTAACTTTGATTTCAACCCATGAATAGTTGTTGGATAGAGAATTCAATGCTCTTAAAAATGACATTGGTTCCAACCCATTCCAACGGTCGGATTAAAATTTAGTTTTCTATTCGCTTTCGAGAGTTAACCTCAGGTCAAAGTTGACAAAATTCTTTGATAAGCTCGAGCTTAATGTAAAAACATGAAAAATGTTGTTTTGGGGGTGGTTTTGATCAATTTTGACCCTCGGTCAACCCTTGGTTGACTAGGAGCAATTTGATCATTTTGACCAAAAATGGCACTTTGAGTACTCCGATACTTAAACAAGTTGTACCATGTCAATCTAAAAGTTCCCACGGTCCCTAGATGAAAAGTTAATATTTTTGGAATTTTTAAGGTCTGGCACGCAAATCAAGGCCGAACAAAATATGGTATTATAGACACTGCATTTTGTATCCCTTATGACTCGGGCCCCCATTCCCCAATGATGCTAAATTCTAAGACCCAAGGTTAGTTTAGGGCATAATCAAATGTAAAATTAACTTGAAAAATGTTGAAATGAAAAATATAACTTTTAATGAGCAAATAAATCTTTTTGGAAAAATAAGACCAAGGAAACCCTCGCTATGCGCATACAGGAAGCAACTTGCACACACAGCTTTCTACATGCATAGGCAGACCCGATCTTGCGGACACATAGCAAATTATAGAAACCTAAACAAGGAAAGTTTTTAGCATTAATGTTGAGGTTCGTAATGAATCCCACATCAACTGGGAGTCGTTCCAAACCCCCTTTTTCACATTATAAGTAGACTTATATGGTATATTTTCAAAATAAACAAAAATCTCATGAGAAAACATTGAAACATCCTCAAGTCAATTTTCTTTTGATTAGGGCCTTTTCTAGCCTTGATCTTTGAGATTAAGATTACTAATCACTCTTTTATAGAATTGTGAATAGATTTGATGAGGGGAATAGTCAAAAATCAAGCTTGGAGAGCTTTTGTTTGAGGTATTAGTTTTAAACTTTTCTTTTCTTTTTCTTTCTTTTTTGCTCTTTAATCTTTCTGTTTTCCTTAGTTTCTTGTTATAATATGCTTTAATATATTTATCTAGTTTAGGTTTAGATAGTTGCATGTTTTAAAAGCATGTTAGGATGTTAGATTTCTCATTTTGAAGTTTTATTGCATTTGTTGTGTTTTTAGGGTTTTTTAGGTAGAAACCCTGTGTACGCATAATCTTGCCTACACATGCAGGTTTGATTATACGTATGCAAGGTTGTTTATGCGTGCGCATGAACTTGTCTAGAAACCCTAAATTTATTTATCTTTTTTTGTTTCTACCTTCCCATGTATGTTTCTGTTTAGTTTCTTTGATGCTATGAAGATGCATTCACATGCTCATGCATAATGCCATAGGTGCTGAGTTGTTGCAAGGTAAGTGAAGGTAAATCATGCATTTGTAATGTACATGCATTTGTGATATGATCTTGCTTAGGTTTGAGGTTATGATTGTGATCTTGTTGCCTTGGATGATGACATGTTTTGATTTTCTTTGTTTCTACTATTGATCTTAAATGCTCATATATTTCTGCCTTGGATATGTTGATGGAGTTTGTGATGAAGCATGTTTAGATGTATGATGATTAGGGCTTGTGATGTGATGAAGAATGTTAGATGAATGATAGGTTGTTTGATATGCATGATTAGATGTATGGTAGGCTTTGGTTGATAAGTATGATAGATGTATGATGATTAGGGCTTGTGATGTGATGAAGAATGTTAGATGAATGATAGGTTGTTTGATATGCATGATTAGATGTATGGTAGGCTTTGGTTGATAAGTATGATAGATGTATGATTAGGGATGTTTGATGCCATGTTGATTGTTAGATGTATGTTAGTGTGTGTATGTGTGTGTGTAAGTTAGATACAAGTATCGAGTGTGCCTTTAATAGGGTTAAGACATAAGACACAGTGATAGGAAACCAACCTTAGGGTTAGGTGATTTTGGGTGCATAGCACCTTTTCAAGACCGTACCTTAACTCCGAACCCATATCTCTGGTAGTAAGATCAAAAGGTCTTTCCTCGAGAGGACGCTATATATATGGTTTCTAGACCATTGCAAAAACTAGGTGGCGACTCCACTGGGGTTGGTGAGTTTAATTCCTATGTGTCCTATGTTTTAACTTTAATAAAGGCTTATTCAAATTTGTTTGCACACACATCACATGGTTCTTTTGTCCCTTAACCTCAGTTGGTGATGAGTGGGAAGATGGAAGGCTTCATTCGGGCCTAAGTCTTTCAAAGTTCATTCCACCAACTTACAATGTGTGCCATTGCCTATGATGAGCTTTTAGTACGTTAATGGTTTACCACCAATCCACAAAGGTCCACTTAGGCCCTTAGTTGGAATCATGGCCCTCTTATTTGCGAGTGACCTACTTAGAGAGATCCTAGATCCTATCCAAAAGAGGGTACCCTTTATATCTCTTGTTTGTTCAATCATATATCTTGTGATCACCTAATTTTAAAGAACAGCTAAAAGATGTAAAAAATGGAAGGATGACCCTAAAGTTATGGCATACCCAAGACAAATGGGACAAAAGAAAATAAGTTCTCACATATAAGAGGTTTGTCCCTAATCTAAAGGGTATGTCTTAACTTGAAAGGTTCATAAGACCATAGCCTAATTGCTATCATAAGGCCAAACTAAAAAGCCCTTTTGAAAAAGAGGACTTTGGGCCTAAGATAACAAGTATGCTATGGACTTAGCATCCATGATCCTACGACGTTGATATGAATTTCCTTAATTGTGGGCCTCTTTGTTGTATGCCTAGCCTAAAATGATGAGAACTTCATGGACTTTGCGAGGAACGTTACAACATATTCTAGCTAATGGGCTACTTCAAAAAAAATATATAATGATAATGAAAAGAAAAGAGAAGAGCCCGCAAGTGATGAATATATTGTAAGCTTGTGTTTGAGACAAAAGGTTGAAAATCTCTAAGTACATTCTAATGAAAGCCCATGAGAGTAAGATGAGAGCATTGTTGTAAATGGACCAAAGCCCAACGAAACCAGAGGCAATGTCCATGAAAGGAAACGGAGTGACATTGTAATTGGGCCTTCATTAAAATGGACTTAAAGATTTTCTAAGGATATCTAAAAATGAAAGGAAACCTTTTAATTGGGACGTGGACTTAAATGAAAAAAGGGCTTCTTTTCACGCACCATTGCACCACCAAAGTCAAGAAAACACGCCCCTACTCCAATTTGGATTCGAGAAAAGAACGTAAGGCGTTTGGTCAAGATTGAGGACACACCTCAAGAAGAAAAGTTCCAAGTAGGGGAATCTTCTCAAGCAACAATGACCTCTCCAATTAGTGATGAAATCACACAAAAGATATTCATGGCAATGGAAGAACAAAGTGATGCTCTCAAAAGGATGGGGAGTCACCTCACTAAGCTAAAAAAGGTCAAGTTGAAGAAGCCCCCACGTGTAGAGGTTCTCAATGAGGAAGAAAGGGAAGATTGGGATGAAAAGGACAAAGCTGTCTATGAAAGGAACAAGAAATTTAAAAAACTCATGGTGGAAACCATAGCAATGAGAGAGAAGATTGAGAAAATGTAACTAGCCTTTCGCAAGGCCTAAGGGATGGATGATTGTCTTTATAAAATGTGGGGCATAAGCTCCAAGACTTCCACTGCACTACCTCCAAAGTTCAAGATTTCTGAGGGGGAAATATTTGATGGAACTAAGATCGAAAGCAACATGTTAGGAGGTATCTAAGCATCACTAAAATGAAAGGGTTCGATGAGAAGCAAACTTTGCATGCATTTCCTCTCTCACTCATGAGGGGTGCATCAAGATGGTACTATAGTCTAGATCCTAGCAAGACTAAGGTGTCGAATGAGCTAGTGGAGTTGTTTGTGGATCAATTCATCTTCAATACCATGTTAGATATGACTTTAAGAGATTTGGAGACCGCTAAGCAAGGAGTATGGGAAACATTCTCCGAATACATGACAAGGTGGAAGGGAAAGGCATCTAGGATGGATAATAGGCCAAATGAGAAAAATCAAATCAACATGATTATCAAGAATTTGCTTTCAACATATAATAGTAGGCTCTTGTCATCACCTATTAGTTCTTTTGGAGAGTTGTGTGATTGTGGGACTAGGATTGAGGATGCCATCAATAATGGACAATTGGAGAAGGGTGAGAGCAAACCTCTAATCAAGAAGACATATGAAGGAGGAGCAACTACCCCTAAAGCTCCTAGTCCCATGAATGTAAGCGCCATCATACCTCAACAAACCTTAGCCTACCCAAGTTTCACAAAGAAAGCCTGTCGAGAATTTTCCAACCTAGGAATGACCCTTACCTAAGGATATAAGATTTTATCTTCCAAATGATTCATCAAACCCTAGGATTCCACACCTATGCCTAATCCCACACCTCCTACTTTGAACCTCAATGAGTATTGTCACTTCTATCAAATATCCGGCCATAAAATCGATAATTGCTTCCTCCTCAAACATGAGATACAAGACCTTATAAACAATGAAACCCTCCTAAATCCCAATATCATCACAAGGCCTACCATTAGGAAGAACTCTTTGCCTGATTACAATAGAGCTCCTCCTCCATATCAGAATTGGGTGCAAATCAATGAGATTGAATGGGATTGTTCAAAGTTGATAGAGACCGTGGAAGTTAAAACCATAGAATTCCAAGGAATATGGGAGGAAGAATGATAAGCCACAATCTGAATGACCCCTTGTGATTAAACCAATTAATTACTTAGCCAAGTTATTAATTAATCAATTTATCATGCAATTGCGTGGAAGCACAAAAAAATCACCAAAAACTAAATATGCAGCGGAAATTAAATAACACGATGATTTGTTTACGAATGGGGAAAAACCTCGCGGCAAAAACCCCACCGGGTGATTTTCAGGTCACCATTCCCGAAACTCCACTATTATCAAATCAAACGGATACAAGTAAAGGAATCCCAAGTACCTTACCAACCTACAGTTGAACCCTTACCCTAATACCCAATTGGACTTGATCTATAGTGACAATTTCCACCTTTGATGCATGGCTTCCAAGTACGTGACTAATCAATGCATGGATCCTAGTACGCGACTTCAAAACACCAACTAAGGAAGAGAGGTTGGCTACAAAGTTTTTCAGTTCATCCTACACGATGAAGATCAGGAAGATGTTTGGTCACAAAACCCTTTGGTGCAAATATACAGCAACTTCTTCAGAGAAGATGAACTAGGTCAAGAACTTCGTCTTTGACCACAATTTGTTTGAATAGAGATTGCTCAATGCTTTTGCAACTTGTGTACCGCTTGACGGCTCTTAAAACAATCCTTTTATATGTTTAGGGTTTGGAGAAAAGAAAGCCAAAAAGCATATTCACGGATCCCAAGGAAATCAGATCAGAAAATATGATTTTATAAATCTCGACAAATAGCAGGTGTCGAGGTAGCTATCGAGCATGTATTGAGCTTTAATGAATTTGCACTTCAGCTTGATTTTTCTTGGACAGACTTGATGACTTCAACACTTGATCTTGAAACCTTGTTTCTTGAAGTATTAAAAACACTTAGAACTACCCAATTACAAGTAAAGTGCATTTTGTCAAAAGGATTAGCCAATTTACATAAATAAGTGACATATGTTCTTAACAAATGAAAACACATATGCCCTAATAATCTCCCCCTTTGGCAATCCGTGACAAAACCACAACAAACAAATGAGCATATAAGAGAAGTCATAAATCACTCAACTTATATTCACTTGTTGAATACAATAAAATCTATCCTAACAAAAACGCTTGAAAAACTTTACAAGAAGAGAGTTTATTGCAAGTAGACTTTGACAACATGTATTTCTGAAACACTTCAAACAAAACTCATCAAGGCATCTTGTGTGAAACAAAAATAATAGATTGCATACAAGTATAAAGAACATGTGTATAAAGATAGAAAAGAAACAACACATGAAGAGAGAGGTGAAAGAAACATACATCCACATATAGAGAAAATAAATATAATGTATGTAAAACTGGTCAAAAGACCTCATATACAAGATCAATGTATCTATAAAGAATAGAAAAGAAACAATATATAAAAACCTCACTACATCCCTCAAAAATATCAACACTCCCCCTATCAAAAATGTCCTATACTAACTCTTCCCCTAAGATGACTACTCTCATAATCCAAAACTACTCCCCCTTTTTGTCATGAGTGACAAAGGGTAGAGTGTCATGTAGACATCTCATCAGTAGAGGTAGCATCTCTATCATCATCATCCGAAGCGTCATCATTATCACCATCATCATCATCATCCTTAGAGTTAAAATCTGCTGGAGAAGGAGGTGAAGGAGTAGCCTCTAGAGCAAAACCACCCATGGTCGCCTGTTGTCGTGCAATACGACCAACACGAACATTCACCTGATACAACTTAGAGGAGAGTGTATCGAGGCGAACATCCATGCGCTGCAGTTGCGCCATGATGTCTCCAAGAGATACATCGCTCGTAGAGGAAGAAGGAGCAGATGTAGGTGGAGCAGATCTAAATGGAGCTGAACAGGAGGGAGGAGTGGAATCCGTCTGTCTTGACCTAAACTGCGCCTCACTACATTTTACAGTAGCGGCATCTATGGCACAGATGTGTGTGAAGTGGTCGGACATAGGAAAGGGAATAGAAAAATGGCGTAAAATCCTCGTGATAGCGGAAGGAAAGATAAGCTTATCACGGGACGCCGAATCAAGATGAACATCTATGATAGAAAGAATAAAGTGAGAAGGAAAATCTATAGTAAGATGCTTTAAAAGAGATAAAAAAAATCGAGCACGAGGCTCTGTGATAGAGTTGTAGTGAGAGAGTGGATGGAGTAAAAATGTCATCACCATGTTTAGGAATCTAGGACCCTTAGCAAAAGGTCTACATGATGTGTACTGATGCTCACCCCAATCAGCAGGACGCTGACAAAAGGCAGAAATGAGCTCATCTTTGGACACAGTCCTCAGACGCTCACAGGAAGGATAGTCAGGAAACTCTATCCTAGGAACCCTAAGCACATCCCCAACGAGTTACGGTGTGACAGGGATGCGCGTACCTCGAACGTGAGTGAAAAAGAGAGGTACAAAACGATCTATCCCGTGCATGTTGGAGTAAACTCCTAAATCAGCACGAGAAGACAAGTGACCGGGATATCACACAGTGACTCCCATCCCCTACTGTGAATGACAGAGGGAAGGTTAGTGTCGGCAAAGTCCGCCAAAATGACTTGGCGTTCCGAATGAACACCTCGTCGAGAAAAGTTCTCCGAAAATGCCTTGTGAGCATCTCCATCACGGAACCAAAGGTTAAGAGGAGTAGAATCAGAGGAAGAGGAAGCTCTAGAACGTGGAGGGTTCCGAGCCAGAGTGAATTTACGTTTGGGTGCCATAGACACTACTAACGTAAAAGAATGAGAGAGAGATAGAGACAATCAGAAAAGACCCAACACAGTTCACATATATCAAATATATTGAACAAGAGATATGTATACATGGGAATGCATGAACATGTGACATGCAAACTGAAAAACATCATGGGCTCAGCCCAATCCAATCCTATCAGCACACAAACATAGAGCACACATCTAAATGTATGTAAATATCATTCTAATGCACATGAAATGTAATGTATGACATTTTGAAAACATTTAAGTGAAAACCCAACCCAAAATTTCAAGAAAAACTCATCAATTTCGAAAAACCCCAAAAATTTCCAAAAATCTCAAAACCTAAGTTTCAAAACATGAAATGCATGAGAAAGGAAGGGAAATAAGATCTTACCAAGTGATAGAAACCAAGGGAAGACCGAAAATCAAATTGGTTTGAGGATTTGAGTGAGAAAAAGGTGTTTGGAAGAGGAACTGCCTCAGACAGATCGAGAGAGATCGAGTGAAATGAGAGAAAATCGCGACAGGAGCTTAAATAGACACCTTAGTAAATCTCGACAGTTGAGGTGTCAAGAGGTATCGAGGATGCTGTCGAGGAGGTGTCGAGGAAATGGCTATCGACAGCTGTAGGTATCGAGAGGTGTCGAGGAATAAGAACCAGTTTCAAAGCACAGAAACTCGATCGATCGACCAGGTATCGAGGAGACAGGAACTTTCTCGATCGATCCATCAGGTGTCGAAGAGGTGTCGAGATTGCGATAAGAAAAAGGCTTGAGAAGCTCGACAAATAACCAAGTATCGAGGAGGTGTCAAGCCAACAAACACCTCAATCATTGATCTAATCAACATATAAAGCTCTCAAAATCATCTCTCAACAAAGAATTAAGCACATGGATCCTCAAAAATACACACACACTAAATAAGTCTAACCAATTTTATTTTTCAAAAACAAGTCAAGACAGTTTAGTGAGCATACATCAGCACATGTAAACACTTGTGATGGCCAAATCACATTGTACCTGCATATGTATCAAAAGTAGCAAAGAATATTGCGTGTTGTTTGTGACAAACATCACAAGATTGCATATGTGTATACATGTTATGACGATTTGAGATATGAGAAAATAACTTTAACTCACACACAATCATTACTGTTTAATGGGGACTATCACCTTCGAGGTACATCCTATAACTCCCACATCTCCTAGAATACACGCTTGCAACCATATTTAAAGCACTTTTGATCTTTTTGCTTTTTATTTTCTTTGCATATTTTCTTTTCTTTTTAGCATATCATACATGGTCATAAAAGGGAGAAAGAAATACCCAAGATGTTAAGCATTAGACATCGCACTTTTGCTATGTTGAAGCATACAAATGTTTTTGACGCTGCACTTTTGCTATGCCGAAGCATACAGGTGTCTTTGACACTGCACTTTTGCTATGTCGAAGCATACAGGTGTCATATTATGATTGGCGGGCAACAATGGTGAGATGGTTATTTATGCCTCTCTCTTAGGATTTTCTAGTCCTACCCGTCAAAAAGAGTGATACGAGTGTTAAGTTTAAGAGATAACTTAATCTTACTCATCACAAACAAGAGTCACAAAACTCACTTGCTTAGTTGTGCATAGAGATGCTCATCTAAGCTACAAGAGATACAAAGTTTAGAAACTTTGTTTCAATGGCCATCCAAGGTACACAAGTACCAAAGTACACAAAACACACACTATTTTTGTATTTTTCTGATTTTTCAAAAAAAAAATTTAATTTTTATATTAAAAACAAAAGTAAACAAAACTGAAAGTAAACACACAAAAACATGTTAAACAAAACAAAGCATAAAACTAGATGCAAATGCATGAGGAAGAGGGACAAGAGAAGGAGATCAATCCATGGAGATGACACTAATGTTTTGACAAAGGAATTCAAAACATTTGCTGTCAAGAGGTTTGGTGAACATGTTAGCCTTTTGATCATTAGTGTGGATAAACTCAAGAGTGAGAGTACCATCTTCAAAAAGCTCCCTAATGAAGTGATGTCGAATCTCTATGTGTTTGGTTCGAGAATGCTGAACTGGGTTCTTAGAGATATTTATGGCACTGGTATTGTCATAGTAAATAGTGAGATGCTCTTGACAAATACCATAATTGTGAAGGAGTTTTTGCATCTAGAGGAGTTGGGTGCAGCAGCTACCGGCAACGATGTATTCAGCTTCTGCAGTGGATAAAGAGATGGAATTTTGCTTTTTGCTCATCCAAGAGACAAGATTGTTACCCACATAAAAACAACCCCCTGAAGTACTCTTTCTATCATCAGCATTACCAGCCCAATCAGCATCAGAGTACCCAGCTAAGACACCATTAGTGTCTTTGCTATACCACACACCGAACTCGGCAGTGGTTTTGACATACTTTATAATTCTTTTTAAAGCAGTCATGTGGAATTCTTTGGAATTAGCCTGATATCTAGCACACACTCCAACACTGTAACTAATGTCAAGTCTACTAGTAGTAAGGTAAAGAAGACTACCTATCATGCTTCTATAAAGAGAGGGGTCAACACTCTTACTTAACAGGTCTACAGTGAGTTTAACATTTGGGCTCATAAGGGTTCTAACAGAACTAGCAGATTCTAAACCAAACTTTTTCACAAGGTTCTTAGCATATTTAGATTGAGAAAGGAATATACCCGAATCTTTTTGGCAAATCTGAAATCCTAAGAAGTGAGTCAACATTCCAATCATACTCATCTCGAACTCGGATTGCATGAGTTTTGAGAAGTCATGAGCAAGTTCATCCTTAGTCGACCTAAAGATGATATCATCAACATAGACTTGAGCAACTATCAACTCACCATCTTCCTTTTTAATGAAGAGAGTTTGATCAGCCTTTCTTCTCGTGAACCCATGTGACACCAGATATTGCGTGAGTCTATCATACCAGGCTTTAGAAGCTTACTTCAACCCATAAAGTGCCTTTTTAAGGTACAACACATGATCTTGAAAGTGTGGATCAATGAATCCTTTTGGTTGAGCCACATAGACATCCTCTTTGAGTAACCCATTTAAGAAGGCAGTCTTTACATCCATCTGATAGAGTTTGAAATTCAGTTGACATGCTAGGGCAAGCAAAATTCTGATTGATTTCATTCGAGAAACTAGGGCAAATGTTTCATCATAGTCTACTCCTTCCATTTGAGAGTATCCTTGAGCCACAAGTCGAACCTTGTTGCGAATCACATTGCCTTCTTCATTAGTCTTGTTGCGGAATATCCACTTTGTACCGATGATGTGCTCACCTTCTGGTCTAAGTACTAGAGTCCAAACATCATTCCTCTGAAACTGAAGTAGTTCATCATGCATTGCTTCGACCTAACTTTCATCTTGTAATGCTTCCTCAACTTTCTTGGGTTCAACCTGTGATAAATAGCAAGAATAAGACACAAAGTTAGCAACACATTTATTAACTGTACGTTTCCTTAATGTGAGTTCATTCATGTTTCCCACAATAACTTCAGGAGGATGATTTAATTTGATTCTAGAGGAGGGTCTTTTTTCTTCATGAGACTCAAAATCTAGTGAAGTAGGAGCATCCGTAGAGTCTTCCACAATACTGGGAGTACTTGTGGACACAGATTCTGGTTCAACAATATCTTGAACTTCTGTAGGCTCAGGAGGAAGAATTTCTTTAGAGAGTTCCTCAATGCCTTTCTTAGAACTGGAATCTGAAGACTCATCAATGACGACATTTACTGTTTCCATTACCTTCAGAGTTCTCTTGTTGTATACCCGATAAGCCTTGCTTGTAGATGAGTATCCAAGAAATATGCCTTCATCGCTTCGAGAGTCAAACTTTCCCACATTCTCTCTATCCTTAAGAATGAAGCAAGTACTTCTAAACATCCTGAAATACTTCACATTTGGCTTTCTTCCTTTCCATAACTCATAGGGAGTCTTTTTGGTACCGGGTCTGAAGTACACCTTGTTAACCGTATGACATGCAGTGTTTACGGCTTCTCCCCATAAGTTTCAAGTCACATCTTTGTTATGCAACGTGGCTCTGGCCATCTCTTGAATAACTTTATTCTTTCTTTCTACCACACCATTCTGCTGAGGCGTAATAGGAGCAGAGAATTCTTGAGATATGCCTGATCTTATGTAGAAAGACTCCATGTATGAGTTCTCGAATTCTTTACCATGGTCACTTCGAATTCGATCAATCTTTAAGCTCTTTTCATTCTGCAGTCTTGTGCATAAAACCTCAATGTGCTCAGGAGCATCAGACTTGGATCAGAGTAAGATGACCCAAGTGTATCTCATGAAGTCGTCTACCACAACCATGATGTATCTCTTACCACCAAAAGACTCGATTCTGGTTGGACCCATAAGATCTAAATGCAAAAGCTCCAATGGTCTGGAGGTAGCTGATGTCTGATTGCCTGGATGCTTAGCTTTCGTCTATTTCCTAAGCTGACATGGTCCACACACCACATTGCTCATTCTACTAAGCTTCGGTATCCCCAAGACTGATTCATGCTTAGATACAATGAATAGATGCTTGTAACTAGCATGTCCCATTCGTTGATGCCATAGATCTTCATTAGGCAAACGAATGCTATTGCACACTATATTAGCATCAGGAACCAATCCATAGCAGTTGTCCAGAGTGCGAATCTCACTAAGGAGCTTCTTTCCAGACTCATCCATGACGAGACACTTTCCCTTTGAGAATAGCACCATGAAGTCTTGATCACATATCTGACTTACGCTTAATAGGTTCACCCTTTGACTTTCTGCATAAAGAACATATGCAATGTCTGGCAGTCCTGGTAGAGATATGATTCCTTTCCCTTTTATTTGTGACTTGCTTCCATTACCAAAAGTCACATTACCACCTTTCTTAGGCTCAAGGATCTTGAAGAGAGATCCGTCTCTAGTCATGTGTCTTGAGCAACCACTGTCAAGATACCATAAACATGTATCCATTACTTTGAATGCAGACTTCATCATGAAACACACTTCATGCTTGGATGACAAATCAGAGGGAATGGTTCTTTCACTCAACTACCTTTGATGAGCTAAGCCTTTAACTTTTACTCTTCTCAGATGAACTCCTTTGCACATTTTCATTCTAAGACAGCCTAGTTTCTTCTTAGCCAAACTGAGATCCTTTCCAATAGTCATTATAAAAGAATTCAAATAGTGATTAGAAAAACAAGATGTATTTGAAAACAAGGATCTCTTCAAGCCGGTTATAGCCATGACAACAGGGGTCAATGGATCAACACAGTAAAGATTAAACCTAATCAGAGTGTGCTTGCTCTGATACCACTTGATAGGCCACAATCTAAATGACCACTTGTGATTAAACCAATTAATTACTTAGCCAAGTTATTAATTAATCAATTTATCATGCAATTGCGTGGAAGTACAAACAAATCACCAAAAACTAAATATGGAGCGGAAATTAAATGACACGGTGATTTGTTTACGACTGTGGAAAAACCTCGCGGCAAAAACCCCATCGGGTGATTTTCAGGTCACCACTCCCAAAACTCCACTATTATCAAATCAAGCAGTTACAAGTAAAGGAATCCTAAGTACCTTACCAACCTACAGTTGGAACCTTACCCCAATACCCAATTGGACTTGATCTGTAGTGACAATTTCTACCTTTGATGCACGGCTCCCAAGTACGTGACTAACCAATGCACAGATCCCAGTACACGACTTCAAAACACCAACTAAGGAAGAGAGGTTGGCTACAAAGTTCTTCAGTTCATCCTACGCGATGAAGATCAGGAAGATGCTTGGTTACAAAACCCTTTGGTGCAAATACACAGCAACTTCTTCAGAGAAGATGAACTAGGTCATGAACTTCGTCTTTGATCACAATTTGCTTGAACAGAGATTGCTCAATGCTTTTGCAACTTGTGTACCACTTGACGGCTATTAAAATAATCCTTTTATATGTTTAGGGTTTGGAGAAAAAAATGCCCAAAAGCATATTCACGGATCCCAAGGAAATCAAATCAGAAAATTTGATTTTATAAATCTCGACAGATAGTAGGTGTTGAGGTAGCTATCGAGCAGGTGTCGAGCTTTAATGAATTTGCACTTCAGCTTGATTTTTCTTGGATAGACTTGATGACTTCAACACTTGATCTTGAAACCTTGTTTCTTGGAGTATTAAAAACACTTAGAACTATCCAATTACAAGTAGAGTGCGTTTTGTCAAAAAGATTAGCCAATTTACATAAATAAGTGACATATGTTCTTAACAAGCGAAAACACATATATCCTAACAAAGAAGATGAGGTTTCGAAGAATACGTTGGCTTTGTGGGGTATACTTCCCAAAGGAATGACCGAGCTAAAGAAAAGAGTCATAGAGGACAATGTGGCCAATATTACTAGGAGTGGGAAACACTATAAACCATCCTTTTTGGAGAAGGATCATTCTAGTAGGGACATAGCAGAAGGATCAAAGCCCATGAAACCTAAAGGGAAGGAAGAGAAAGAGGAAGAAGATCGAGTTTTGACTTAATTGAAGAAGACTTAAGCTCATGGATCGGTATAGGGCTTATTTATGGCTTCTCACAAGCATCGTAGTGCTCTCTTGGATGCTTTGAATGGGAAAGAGGTGCCTATAGAAACTGCACCACAAGAAGTGCTATCTCTCATAGGAGTTGAGGCCCATCTTATCCTCTTCTTGCCTTTTCCAATGAAGAACTTCCTCCCAAAAGAGACAATCAAACTAGACCTCTGCAAATCATCATCGAATGCATGGGCACCAAGGTCCCTATGGTGTTAATTGATAATGGATCTGCATTGAATGTATGTCCTTTTAGGACTGCCTTTACCATTAGCCTAGACATGGAGACCATTATACCCTCTCCTTTGACCGTTAGGGCATATGATAATACCTTAAGGTAAGTTATAGGTACTTTCAAAACTCCTTGTAAGATTGACCCAATGGAGATAATTGTGGAATTCCATGTCATGGACATCACTCCTAACTACAACATTCTCTTATGAAGAGCATGACTTAACCCTATTGGGGCTATTCCCTCTTCTCTACACCAAAGGATGGATTTGAATTTGTGAACATGGCTGATTATGGATTGAAGGATGAAACGTATACTTCGAATTTGGTCCCATATTGTAGCCATGAGGTAATTGCAATGATGAAGAACATGGGGTATATGTCTGGTATGGGTCTTAGAAAGGAAGGAAAAGGGGTGACTGAATTCCCCAATGTCAAGACTCAACTGACCAAGGTAGGTTTGGAATTCTTTGAAGGTTATGACAGAATCAAGAAAAACCTTAGTGTAAACTTTGTGAAGGAAGGGGGAGACTTCCCATTTTATGGCAATCCCGAACTTTAGGTAGGTAAAGATGGAAAAATGTATCTAGGTTAGGAGATATTCTTCAACGAGAAGCCCACCTTCAAGGAAGTTCAAGTAGAAGTCGATTGGGAGAACTACATGGATGTTGAAGTAATAAAGACTATGCAGAAGATGGAGGGGGGCGTGTTTGCCATCACCAACGAGGAGCCAAGCGATCCTTCCGCCTTCATCATGCCCATTGTAGGGCAGCTTAATAATTGGACTTGGGTTAGGTTTTCTGAAAATGTGGGAAAGAAAATGTGTAATGTAAGTCCCAATGTACTTTTCAAAATTTTAATAAGATGAATTCTGATTTGGTTATTTTGATGTGTCCCATATTATTGAAATTCTGCACTTAAATGATTTAAATGAATTTGAAAATGAAATTAATAAGCAAGTGGAAAAGAAAATTAAACCTATGGAACCAACTTTTGAAACTCTTAATTTGGGCAATGATGAGAATTCATGTTTAACTAAAATTGGCTCAACCTTAAATAAAAGGAAAGAAAAGATCTCAAAAAGTTGCTCACTAAATTTCAAGAGGTGTTTGCATGGTCCTACGAAGATATGCCTAACATTGATCCTGAAATAGCTTAACATCATATTGACACTCATGCGCACATGGTGCCTGTCAAGAAAAAGTTAAGGCATATGAGAACCAAATGGCTTATAAAGATCAAAGAAGAGTTCACCAAGCAATTGAAGGTAGGGTTCATCATACCTATACACCAAACCAAGTGGATAGCCAATGTTGTGCCCGTACCCAAGAAATATGGAAAGGTAAGAATGTATGTAGATTTTAGGAATTTGAACAAAGATAGCCCTAAAGATGACTTCCCTCTTCCTCACATAGATGTCTTAGTGGATAATACCACCGGTAATGCCTTTTAGTCTTTCATGGATGGTTTCTCAGGATACAACAAAATCAAGATGGCTCCTAGGGATATGACCAAGACTACCTTTACCACAGAATGGAGAATTTATTGTTACACCATAATGCCATTCGGGCTTAAGAATTTGGGTGCAACCTACCAAAGAATGGCTATAGCCTTGTTACATGATATGATGCACAATTAGGTAGAAGTGTATATCAATGATATGTTGTGAAATCCAAGGAAAGAGAGGGTCACATTGTTAACTTCAGGAATTTTCCGATAGGATCAAGCAGTATAGGCTGAGATTGAACCCACAGAAATGCACCTTTAGAGTAATTGTAGGGAAGTTGATAGGCTTTTTGGTAAGTGATAAAGGGATAGAAGTTGACCCATCAAAGATCAAAGCCATATTAGAAATGCCTCCCTCTAAAAGTGAGAAGAAGATATAAGGGATTTTTGTGCCGATTGCAATACATCAGCCAATTCATTGCCAAACACACCTCCACTTGTGAACCCATCTTCAAGCTCCTAAATAAGAATGAACCTCATGGATGGAATGATGAATGTTAGAAAACTTTCAAGTTCATTAAGGAGTATCTCCTCCATCCACCTATCTTGATACCCTCGATGCATGGGAAACCATTACTCCTCTATCTCTCTATCATAGAGGATGTAGTTGGAAGTATGCTTGCACAAGAAGACAATGATAAGAATAAGATAGCCATATACTATTTGAGCAAGAGGTTCCATGATTATGAGACTAGATACACATCCATAGAAAAATCTTGCTTTGCTCTCGTGTGGGCTGTACAGAAGTTGAGACACATCATCCTACCTTTCTAGATATGGGTAGTAGCCCAAATGGATCCATTGAAGTATTTGTTTAAGAAGCCTGCTATGAGTGGAAGACTGTCAAGGTGGTTGATCCTATTAGCAGAATTTGATTTGAAGTATGTGGCGAGGAAATCTATCAAAAGGAGTATCAAATTAGATTTTTGCATCGAGAACCCCGTGAAGGGAGAAGATTTTTCGAACGAGGATATTTTGGATATTTAGCTAAGGGTAGGGAAGATGTATTTCAATGGATCCGTGAACCAACATGGAAATGGGATAAGAGTACTCTTGATCAATCCTGAAGGATCTCACATACCCTTAGAAGCTAAGTTGAACTTTAAGGCAACTAATAACATGGCAGAATATGAGACTTGTATTGCCAGAATATAAGCTCTCCAAGAATTGGGGGTAAAAGAGGTTGAGGTCTTTGGAAATCAACTTCGGTTATAGCTCAAGCACAAAGGTTGTGGAAAGTGAAGGAAGAGCGCTTAAAACTTTATTAGCTGTATCTAGAGGATTTGACCAAAACTTTTGACATAATTGAGTATTCAATCATCCTTAGAGCTCAAAATCAGTTTACAGATGCCTTGGATACCTTAGGTTCCAAGGTTGAAATACCCAAAGAAGTGTGGACACGACCCTAAGAGATTGAACAAAGTTATGGGATGGTACACAAATAAAAGGCCGAAGCTTCAGTCTTGGTTATAAAAGAAGAAAGGATTCCTTGGTAGTATGACATCATGAAATACTTGGAGTTAGAGGTATATCTGGATGGTGCCGACAAGAGAGAGTGTTGTTCGATTAGGAGGATGGCAGTGCAATACATCTTATATGGAGGATAGCTCTATAGGAGACCCTATGATGGTATAGACATTTGTTGTCTAAAGAAAGAAGAAGCCGAGAAAGTTATGGAAGAAACACATCAAGGGATTTGTGGTCCTCATATGAATGGGAGAATGTTAGCCAAGAAGATCTTAAGGATAGGGTACTACTGAAACATGATAGAAATTAATTGTGTAGACTTTGTGAGGAGTTGCCATGATTGCCAAACGCATGCGAATTTGAATCACGCGCTACCTAGTGAACTATATAGCATAACCTTTCCATGGCCTTTCTCATTATGGGGCATACATGTGATTGGAAGGATAGCCCCTAAGACCTTGAATGGACACGAATACATCCTAGTGGCAATTGACTTCTTCACCAAGTGGGTTGAGGCAGCCTCTTACTCCCTGTTAAAAGCCAAGCATGTGGCTTAATTCATAGAGAATAATATCATTTGTCTATGTGGGGTACCCCAAGAGATCATCTCTGATAATGGTTCTCACTTTGAGGGAGAGGTTAGAACTATCATGAAATTGTACAACATTGAGCATCATAAGTCTTCGCCATATCAACCACATACCAATGGGGTTGTAGAAGCAGCCAATGAGAACATCAATAACATTCTAGCCAAGATGGTAGTGACATACAAAGATGTTAAGATTAGTGCCCTTAAATCCTATTGTATGATGCTATGTATGATATTAAGTTTGACATTGTGTATGACATTATGTATGACTTAATATTGTGTTTAATGAATTTGTTTTATTATTATCTGAAATAATGGTAACATGATATTCGGACATTATCATTTAGTCCATGAGATGCATAGTATGTGATTTATGTGAAAAGTCATAGAAAATATAAATCAAAAGTTCTTTGTAAACTTAAAATTATAGTTCGTAGTCGGTGATGAAATTGGGCATTTCATCTGTGAAAACTATAACATATCAACCACGATGATTTGTCTTGATCATGGAAGTGGAGACTTCTGGTTGATGTGTTAATATGTTTTAAGAGTTAAGACATATTACCTGGACCGCTGTGAGATTTATTATTTTCCAAAGGACTGTCATATGAATAATAAATCTCATGACTTGTATTTGCATGAACTCTTAATCCTGAGAGAATAATGGACTTGATCAGGAGGTGTAAGTTGCTTTGATATATCAGGAGTGAGATCTATAGTAATGATCAAAACCTCAATATGTTGGGCAGCCACATTTAGTGTTGATGGAACATGTATTCTCAAGATGGAATTCATAATCTCTTAACGGAGATATAAAGTATTCCCTTGAGATAAGTTTAATGAGTTTTTTATTCAGAAAGTAAGGCCTAACCACTTTAGTAAGACTCAAGTATATATTTATAGAATTAGATTTTATAAATATATAATTAATAACATTAAAGGGTTAAATCAGCTACTCAAGGATTAAGATGTAGTAATTTACAAAGTGGCCGTCTACATTAATTACTTTGTATTAGTACGAATATTTTATGAAGGGGTTGCATGTATAATAAAGTATTGCGATATAATTTATAGATAAGGCCTAGAGTGCAACTATATTTATATAGTGGTATTAAATATAGTTAATGGCAACTTTAGACTTGTCAAGAGTTGACAGAAAAGCCCAAAGCCTAAAGCCCATTGGAGCTAGTGTCTTATTGGTCCTTTTTGGTCCCACTCCAAGCCACACACTTAAGCCCAATTGGAAAGGCCTAAAAGGCCAGCCCAATTAGATAATTGGTTAGATACAAAGGGAAAAACGTACAGAATTTTGTGAGTGAGAAAAACAATATTGTAATGGTGTGGAAGTGAGTGTATGTCCCTACCTAACCATCCATTTGTAACCAATTGAGAGTCCACACTTCTTGGGCATTAGTGGAATTGGAGTGAAGATTAAAAGTATTCCTAAGTGCTTCAATCTTCAGTTTTGAAATTCACCGCTACAAGGTACGCTTTCTTGTTCTCAAATTCTGAAATCTACTTAACGTATGTCGTCAATTTCAAACGATGTAGATCCGTTATTTTTCCGCTGCGTTCACATTTATTTCCATCAAAAGATTGGGCCGAGAAGCTCCCATTTGCCTTATGGGGTTACAAAACTTCAATCTGTGCATCAACTGGGGCAACTCCTTGCTATTTGGTTTACGGTAGTGAAATGGTACTTCCCATTAAGGTGGAGATATAATCTTTGAGGGTACTAGCAGAAACCAAGGTCCTAGAAGAAGATTGGGTGAAATAAAGATATGAGCAATTGGCTTTGATAAATGAGAAGAGAGCTAAAGCACAATACCATGTACAAGGGTACTAAAAGAGGATTGCTAGAGCATTTAACAAAATGGTGAGACCTTAAAGAAGGGGATTTGGTTCTAAAAGTTCTTAGAGATGAAACTTTTGGTCTAAGAGAAAAGATGAAACCAAGATGGTCTGGTCCTTTTATTATCAAGAAGATCATGTCAAAAGGTGCTACTAGAATTACAGATTTGGATGGGAAAGAGATACTTTGCCTAATCAACATGGACAGACTCTAAACATACAACCTTTGAAAAAAAAAAAAAAAGCCTGCTATTTAGAAAACCCGAAAAGGCAGCCTAGGCAAAAGTTAAGGCAAAAGGACGCCATTAGGTTGAAAACTTAAAAGGGCAATCTAGGCAAAAGATAGGGGCAAAGACCGTGGGCATGGCGAAAATTCCTTAAAGGACGTCATGGGCAAAAATTACATGGCATGAAAAAAAATTAAAAAAAATAAAAAGAAGAAGAAGAAGAAGAAGAAGAATGATGACAACAAGCAAAGATAATAAATGGGTGGTTCTCTTATTGCTCAAATTAAAAGATGATAAGTTGTTTCTATAAGGAATGTGGAACGTTCCAATCATTTATTAAATCATCAGAAAAGACACGAGAATCATAAAGTGCAGAAAAGTAAAATTCAGGGCATATCAAGGTGGTTGGTCAGTTTTTATTTCTTTTGATTGGACTTTTTATAAGCTTTCTCAGCTATGTGAACCCACTGCGTGACAACCCTAAATCATTTGTTATATCTTATAGTTGGATGGAACAATTTGGACCTCTTGTATGGCCATGTTTGGAAAAGGGGAAAGAGTTGGAAAGAGGATGTGAGTAAAAGGAAAAGAAAGAGAGCAAAATAATAATAATAATAAGTTTAAAGACGAAATAAGGAGCCTCGATGGATTGAAAACCGAAAGGCAATCCATGCAAAAGTTAGAGGAATCTCGCTAGGTTGAAGACCTAGGCAAAAATTAGGGATTAAGAGAAAAGATTCATCCTTTTTAGCTTGATGGTATGGGAAGGTGCAAGGGATAGACTAAAGGGACTACTCAAGGCACAATTCAAGAACAAAGTTTCCAAGAACAACAGAATGGCATAAAATTCCCACAAGTTTGTAATTTGAGTGCATATCCCAAATAAAAGCATAAATGTAAAAGGTGTTCTTAAAATATAACCCAATGTCTCAAACAAAGTCTAAAGGTGCAAGCATGGGTGCTAAAAAGAAAAATAATAAAAGCAACGAAAAGAAAAAAAAAAAGAAAAAAAAAAGAAAAAAAAGAAAAAAAAAAAAAAAAAAAAAAAGGTATGCTATGCTATGCTATATGTCTGTCTACAGGATCACCGGAAGCGCCTCTTCCTCAGCTAATGGCTTAGAGTCAACTCTAAACCTCTTGCACCATCACCGCCATCATCATCATCATCATCCCTACCATTGCACGGCTGTCGAGAGAGAACTCAGTCAACTCTAGCTTGAGGTTGCTTTGGCCCAAGGACTCCATAAGATCTATAACAACACATGGGGTTAGAAAGAGAACCTTAAGAAGCATGAAAATAAGGAAAATAATATGTGCCTAACTTACATCGTCGGGAGAATTCCGATCAAGGTGAGCCCGAAAAGAGGTGATCTTCCTTAAGTCCACTATAGCCCCCTAGCAATAAGACCATACTCCACGGCTCAGTGCTAAAATTATGACAGTATACAAGATTCAGAAAAAGCAGTTTGCAAGATGATAGTTTGCAAGATTCAAAGGCAGTAGTTTACAAGATTTAAAAATGACAGTTTGCAAGGTTTAGATGTGGTACAGTTTGCAAGATATGGGTATGGATGCAATTAACAAGAAAATGGTGCATAACCTTAACCTACATGGCATGTATGGTTATAAGAATGCATGAACTTCAAGAGAAAAGAGAGAGAAACTAACTTTAAGGAGCTTCCAAAGCCCCACTAGTTGGTGTAGTGTCCTCTAACTGAGAGTGTCTGAGGAGTAGAGATAGGCCAAACTCATCGACCCCCAATTCGCAACCCGAGCCTTCTCAAAGTCTCAGAAAGAGCCAACCACCCCAAGGACACCGTTTGCCCACCATTGACGAATAGGTATGCCCTCAACAAATACAGCAAAAAGACCCTATCCATCCGAAGGCAATCCTCAGCCATCCCCTACAGACGATGCATGAAGTTCACCTCAAGATCAGTATAGCGGATCATCTCAATAGCATACCTCCTCCCTAGCAAGTCTATACCTAACCAAATGCTCGACTCATCCTCCAAACCAATCAAGACCCCATCAAACCACAAGCCAGTCATGCTGTAGAAGTCATGAGGAGTGATGGTCATCTCTCAGCCAACAATGTGGAAGGCATGGGTAGTGTCCCACCACCGCTCAGCCAAGGTCTGCGCCAAGACAGCACTGGCAAACCTCTCCTGCATCAGATGGATAATGAGCTTAAAACCCACAGTAAGGATATGCCCTCGAGTCTCCTCAGTAAGGATGTTGTACCACACCAAGATCTGGCTGGTCCCCTACCAGAATATAGGGCTAAAACTTGCAAAAAGAGAATGGGATTAAATTCATGAGTAGGAGAGGCGAATGTTGAGAAAATGATATTGGATGCATAATGAGATGAAATGTGACATAAGACATACATTTTAGTTCAAAAATGGTGAAGGATGATGTTAAAATTGCAAACAAATGAAAAAGGAGCTAAAATGTCCAAATTAGGGTTTTTACCTAGTGTCATGCGTATGCAGGAAAGACCCTGCATACGCAGAATTCTGCATGCGTACTTAGGATGGAACCTACACTCGCATAAAGTGAAGAACAATCACGCACATATGAATAAACCTACATACGCATGAATCAAGGCTGCGCATGCAAGAACAAGTTTGCGCATGCAGGCCCAAATCTGTGCACGCAAGAATGAACACAAAAGGTTGTTCTTGATATTTTCCAATTTTTCTCAACCAAAACTCAACCTAAACATTTTCTACCCTTCCTAAAGTGTCAGGTTTTCATCTAAACCCATCCCAAAGCAAAACCCAAGCATTTACAGGCTTAAAAATAGATTAAAATGAAAGATCAAAGGCAAACTTGAAAAATGAGAAAAGTTTGAAAAGCTTACTGATCCGACCCTTGCACCTTCCAAAAGGTGTTGTTGTCGTCTGTAGGTCAAGGAAAGAGTCGTTGTTAGCCTCACCACTCCATTCCACAGGTGGGATAGAAAGCATCGATGGAAAGGACATAAGAACTCTTTCTGGACTTAGGTGTCATTGAAGGAGATGAGAGAGTTTGAGAGAGAAATTGAGATTGAAGAAGAAGACGAGAGTCAAATTGTGAGGGAGTGAGAAAGAGGCAGAAAACTTTTGTAGAGGGAGTTAAAGAATGTGAAGAGATGAGGGAGATGAAGAGAATGAAAAGAAAAAGAAACAGTTGGTAACCATTGGAGAAAAATGAAGAGGTGGGAACACACTTAATGGCTAAACTACGTGTAGTTTAGCAACAACAAAAAAATCATGAAATCTCCACGGAGTTCCTAGAAGGCTAGAAGTGCAAAGGAAAATTCAAAAATACACCCAAATATGACAGAAATGCCCTCAGTAGACTAGGAGCACAAAGACCCTAAAAAAGCATCCCTAGTGGCTTGAAACCACCAAAAATATTCCTAGTGGATTGAAAGCATCATACATCCCTTAGTGGACCAAAAATCATCATAAAACTTCTTCGTGAGTCAAAATCATCAAATAAATCCCAAGTAAATCCAGCATCATAGACAACCTCCACCATGATTCCGAGACACAAGAGTATCCCCCTCGAGAGTTGCAAATAAATCTCCCCAATAGAGTTTGGTAAAAACCCCCTCAAGGGTGGAGTCAACATTAATCCTCAGTAATTCATAAGAAAGAAGAAGATAATCATCCCCTAGTGGAAGGAAGTTCCCCAATGAACAACACACCATCAGAAAATCCCTAGCAAGCTACCCCCCACCTCAATGGGCTGTACATCATCAAGACTTCATGGTAGATCGGAATCATCACCAAAACACTTTTCAACAAAATTATACTCCCTAGTGAGTCCTCTAGCATTCCTAGTGGATCTTTCATCCAAAATAGTCAAGCAAGTTAGAATATAGAACTTGTGCACATATCCTACAGAAATTGAATATGTAGGCATAGATCCCATGTAACGCAAAATTCGTGCACATATCTTACGAGAATTAAACATGCAGGCATGAAACCCTAAACAAGTCAAAAATGAAGAATACAGAATTTGTGCACATATCCTACGAGAATTGAACATGTAGGCATGAAATCCCATATAACATAGAATTCGTGCATATATCTTACAGGAATTGAACATGTAGGCATGAAATCCCATACATGTCAGAAAGGAAGAACACAAAACTTGTGCACATATCCTTTGGGAGTTGAACATGCAGGCACGTCATATAGAATTCACACATATATCCTATAGGAATTGAACATGCAAGCATGGTAAAAGAGGCAGAGATAGAGATAGAGACCAAGGCCACCCCGAGGCAAGAGCCTCACCCAAACAGGTAGAGATAGAGATAGAAGACAAGTACCACTCAAAGAAGTTTGAGGCAAGAGCCCCAGATGGACACCATAAATATATATCCTTTTAAGCTCGTAAGAGCATCTTTGTTTGTTTGTTTGAACTCGTAAGAGCACCTTCGTTTGTTTTTTTGAGCTCCTAAAAGCACCATTGTCTGTTTGTTTGCGCTCGTAAGAGCACCTTTATTTTTCTTTTAAATGACTTTAGGATAGTAAGTCACTTACCTTTTGCTTGCAACTGGCAAAATAGGTTATGGGATAGCAAACTTGTCATTGCTTATTTCCCAAGCAACAAAGGTGGGAATTCGGACATACGAATCCCATACAGCTCTTCGGAGTTACACCCCACACTATGTATCCTCGTTCACCAATGATGCTGAATTCAAAGACCCAAGGTTGGTTTAAGGCCCAATCAGATATTGAATTGATTTGAGAAATGTTAAAATGAAAAATATAACTTTTAATGAGAAAAAAAATCTTTTTGAAAAAATAAGGCCAAGGAAACCCTCGATATGTGCACGCAAGAATCAGCCTGCGCATACAGCTTTCTATATGCGTACGTAGGCCCAATCTTGCGCATGCATAGCGAATTCTAGAAACCGAAATAAGGTTAGTTTTTTGCATTAATGTTGAGATTTGGAATAAATCCCACATCGTCTGAGTGTCGTTCTAAACCCCTCTTTCACACTATAAGTAGCCTTACATGGTATATTTTCAAAACACACAAAAATCCTATGGGAAAACACTAAGATTCACTAGAAATAGTGAATCAAAGAGGGAGTTTTTCACAAAACATCCTCAAGTCAATTTTTTTTTTATTAGGGCCTTTTCCAGCCTTGATCTTTGAGTTTAAGATTACTAATCACTCTTTTATTGAATTGTGAATAAATTTGACTGAGGTGAATGGTAAAAAGTCAAGCTTAGAGAGCTTTTGTTTAAGATATTAATTTCAAACTTTCTTTTTTTCTTTAATCTTTCTGTTTGCTTTAGTTTCTTCTTATAATATTCTTTACTATGTTTATCTAGTTTAGGTTTAGATAGTTGTATGTTTTAAAAGCATGTTAGGATGTTAGATTTCTTGTTTTGAAGTTTTATTGAATCTATTGTGTTTTTAGGGTTTTCTGGGTAGAAACCCATGTGCACATAATCTTGCCTGCATAGGCGAGCTTAATTATGTGCATGTAGGGTTGTTCATGCATTGACATGAACTTGCCTAGAAACCCTAAATTTATTTATCTATTTTTGTTTTTGCCTTCACATGTATGTTTCTGTTTAGTTTCTTTTCCGTATTTTTTTATTTTCAAGGCTTTTGTTTCACATGTTTAATTTTTTGTTTGCTTTCACATGTTAGAATTAGGATTTTATTACTTTAATGCTATGAACATGCATTCACATGCTCATGCATAATGCCATAGTTTGCTACAAGGTAAGTGAAGGTGAGTCATGCATTTGTAATGTACATGCATTTGTGATATGATCTTGCTTAGGTTTAAGGTTATGATTGCGATCTTGTTGCCTTGGATGATGACATGTTTTGATTGGCTTTGTTTCTACTTTTGATCTTAAATGCTCATATGTTTCTGCATTGGATATGATGATGGAGTTTGTGAAGAAGCATGTTTAGATGTATGATGATTAGGGCTTATGATGTGATGAAGTATATTAGATGAATGATAGGTTGTTTGATATGCATGATTAAATGTATGGTAGGCTTTGGTTGATAAGCACAATAGATGTATAGTTAGGGATGTTTGATGCCATGTTGATTATTAGATGTATGTTAGTGTGTGTGTGAGTTAGATACAAGTATTGAGTGTGCCTTTAATATGGTTAAGACATAAGACACAATGATGGGAAGCCAACCTTAGGGTTATGCAATTTTGGGTGCCTAACACCTCCCCAAGACCGTACCTTAACTCCGAACTCATATCTCTAGTAGTAAGATCAAAAGGTCCTTCCTTGAGAGGATGCTATATATATGGTTCCTAAGTCATAGCAAAAACTAAGTAGCGACTCCCCCTTGCGTCCACGGGTATTTACACCCAACTATTAGATTATTAATAAAAACAAATATCAACCTAACCCGCCTAAATGGAATAATAAATTAGAATTAAACACAAAAAGTGATCATACATGTGACAAGCAGCTGGCTTAACATCAAATAAGATAATACCTATACTGTTTGGTTGCGTCATAATGGGCCTATATTGCTATATACCACTGCTTGGGAAAATATGTATGGATCTACCACTGTTTGCGAAATATTAAGCAATCTATCACCTTTTTTAAACTCGATTTTGTGGAAGTTGAGTTTTCCATGGTACTCGAGTACATTGAACTCGAGTTACATAAAAAAATTCAAAATTTTTTCATGGTACTTGAGTTCCATGAACTCAAGTACCATGGAAAACTCGATTTTCACACAATCGAGTTTCAAAAAAGTGGTAAAATGCTATATATTTTGTAAACAGTGGTAGATTGCAAAATATTTTCAAAAGTAGTGGTATTTGGCTATTTTGGCCTGTCATAACATTTAAAAGTTGCTTAAGAGCACTTCCAACTGATCCCGTAGTATTGTAGTTAGTGGGAGGGATATCTGCATCCAAAGTAATTGTCTCATTAGGCTGCTTCGTTTTCTGGTTAGGCTATGGGGGAGCCTCAAAATTGATCGTTGACGCCTGTTCAGCTGTTGGGTTAGGGCATGGGGCAGTGTAGACGTCTGGTAAAGCATCAATGCAGTCGACTTTGAATCGATGTCCATATGAATTGCGAATAAGCACGACATTTTCGAAACAGCTAGGCTCATCATGACCAGTAAGTCTGCAGTTATAGAAAATGTCAACAAGCTTCTCATACTTTAGACTAATCCAGAGGTAGTTTTGATTGGAACAAGGTAGAAAATTTCCTAGAAGCAGAGACTAGGATAGATCTACTTCAACTTTAATCCGAATGAACTTTTCCAAACACTTCCACCATCTCCAACAACATCCACCTCTGAAACTATACTGGCGTGGGAGCCAATCTTCCTTAGATTTTCCTCTGATTTTCACAGTGCTGGGAGACAGTGGACTTGAACCCAGAACATGGACATACCGAAATCCACTTCGCGCCAATCTGACTTTGGGTTCCATTGATTATCAAAAAAACTTTGGCTTCCATTTTTTCAAGATAAGATGCCCACCATGGATGGACCATGCTCGCCTCTAGAAAGCTCTATGACGGTCTACTTCGTGCTTGAAACTAAACATGAACACATTGCTTTCTAGTCAAATGACCTCAAGAGGGTAAACTGGTCTCTAGGCTTTGTGGACCAAATCCTCGACAATACTTAGCCTTATCAAACAAAAGGAGATGAGCTTTCCCAAGAGGTTGAGGCCTAAGTAAGGTTGGACTTGGTTTGGAGGGAGCTCAAGTCGGACACATCTTTCAGTCTGAGTGATGAGGTCGTAGACCTCCATAGAGATGTAGGCAGGGAGAACAAATTTTCAAAAGAAAAAAGGTACAGAGGGGACCACGAATTAAGGGAAAGGAAAGTAGGAAAAAAATTTGGAAAATGGTTATTAGTAAGTGGGTAGACAAAAAAAAAAAAAAGAAAAAAAAAAAAGAGAAAATACATTATGTTTTCGATGCATGCATCTTCCATTACTTGTGGGGTCCACCCTCATGTGAGAGGGAGGATGTATTAACTGAAAACATCATATTCCACCTCGAAAACAACGACAGTGGACAGAAGAAAACAAGGATGAAATGAGGTATGTAGGGAGACTAGCTCAGGGGAATAAGGATAGAGAAGAGGTGTTACAGAAAGCAGAGAGTAAAAAATAGGCTTGTTTTATTTTCCTTGGCCTATTATAGTACCTGCATCTTCACAATTCTATTGGATATATTTTCAAGGTTGAGGCATCTTTATTTGCTCTTAGAGGAAAAAAAAAAAAAAGTAATAAGTTATGATCTTCAACTTCTAATTTTAATATTAACATAACCTACCAAAAATCTAATAGTTAAATTAGTTGGCACTTTTTTATATTTTTAACAAAAATATTCAAGAGTCAAATCTCATGTCCCCCAATTTTTTTTTTTTTTTTTTTAAGAAGAGTGCCTCCTAACTATTGAATTATCAATAAAAACGGGGCAAGAGAGAAAAGAATGGTCCGTACGAAAGTCTGTTCTCTCTCTAGAGAGGAGGAAGAGGAGCTTGAGCGTAGTGACAAGAAAGTGAAGAATGTCCGGTATGCTAGCTCCGACACAAGGTAGGAGTAACGCCTTGGGTCAGTAGACAGCCCAAAGGTGGCGTCAGTCTCATTCAAGGATAAGCTACTTAGGGAGATTCTAGGGGCCTATAATCAAGCTTCTGCTTGTAACGAGAGCATGGAGGAGGACATTGACCCCAACGATGAGATTGAAGAACTTAGAGAAGGACTTGCTGCAGTTAAGCTCTCCAAGGATGTCAAACAACGCATTAGAGCGGTTTGGGCTAGCTCATTCATCGTTAAAGTCTATGGTCGTTCAGTGGGCTTTAACTATATACAAGCTAAGCTTAATGCGCTCTGGAAACCTTCAGGACGACTGGATGTCATTGATTTGGGAAAGGAGTTTTTTCTTACGCGTTTTAGCTGTAAAGAAGATCATGATATGGTACTTAGGAAGGGTCCATGGTTTATCAGGGAACACTTCCTTTCGATAAGACCTTGGGTGCCAAATTTCAAGCCCTCAACGACGATCTTGTCGTCCATTGCTGTGTGGATTCGGCTGAATGAGCTTCCGATTGAATATTACGATGTTGAGGTTCTCAAACATCTAGGGAACTCCATTGGCAAGGTGCTGTGGATTGATATTCACACAGCAGCAGAAACTAGAGGTCGCTTTGCTAGGCTCTGCGTACAGGTGGACGTTGAAAAACCACTCATAACGACACTCCTGGTCGGTGGTTTACATCAACCAGTAATTTATGGCGCCCATAGATTATGCTTCATGTGTGGCCGCATTGGTCATTATAAGGAAGCGTGTCCTTACGCCATTTGGAAACCTGCCTCACCGGAGAGACCAGACGGCGCTAATAAGGATTTTATGAGCAAGCCTTCACACGATATGTGTGATCAAGTGGACCCCATGTCAGGGGGTGAACACGCGTCTCCTGATCGAGAGGGCACATACAGGCCGTGGTTGGTTGTCGCTAGAAAACGACAATCCACTAGTGGTAGTCGCCAGAAAAAGACAGTGAGGAGTGAGATTTAAGAGGGTACGAGTGGCAATCCCAGAGCTCGTGGTGGCATGGCACGCCCTCAAGTGGGGCCTAAGGACGCTAGTCTAGCTGGGCTTTCTCAGTTCAATATGGCCTCTGCGAGCACGAATGTTGGGCCTTTATTTGTGAGACGTGTTGTTGCTGGCCCATTTCAAGCTAAAATCCCAAATGTGGGAATTTTTAATAGAAAGGCTTCCCCAACTTCAGGCCTTAGTCCATCTGTTAGGGGCAAAAAGGGTATTGCCCGAGGCAAGGCACCCTTAAGTGCTAATGACTCAACAGCTAATCCCACTAATCCACCTAACCATACCTTCTCTACTCAATATCTGAAGCTCACCGTCAATCCCCAAACCCACCCCTCTTCTTCTTCATCGTTGAAGACCTTGAGCAATGGAGCGAGTAATTATGATAAGCTTGAGGATCAGTTCACCTTTTCTGGAGGAAACGAGGTGGTACAGCACAATCTTGGAGAGTCGAGTACATCTCCTGGGTTGGCTCAACAACAAGATCAAGGCAGCTTGGAAGTTCTTGTTCAGGTTCGAGGAGAAGAGTGCAGTGACAGGGTTCTTATCTATGTCAGACCCACTTTGGGTACAAGTGCTCTTACCAGGGAAGGGAAGATCGATGGTGATGGTTAGGAAGACAGGATGGTTTTGGAAGGAGGAGCTGATACTCCTGCCTCTTGTTGAAGATTTCTCGAACCCCCTCCTTTTGCTCATTATGAATATCATTGCTTAGAATAGCAGGGGTGCTTTAAAACCTAATTTCCAAATTCACGTTAGAGAGTTGGCTCAAGTTCATGATCCTGCTGTGTTTGTTGTTATGGAAACTCGCTTGGGAGGGGCGAGAGCAAAAGACATTACAGATAGACTGCCGTTTGATGGAGCAATCCATACGGAGACGATTGGTTATATGGGAGACCTGTGGCTTATGTGGAATTCTAATAAAGTTGAAGTTTCGCTTTTGGCCAAAACAAAGCAAGAAATTCATGTTACTCTCAAGCTACGAACCTCTAACTTGTCCTGGTTACTTTCAGCTATCTATGTTAGCCCTAGGTTCACTGAACAATCTATATTACGGAATAATCTAATAAATGTTGCGAAGTCACATAGAATGCCTTGGGTTATTGCAAGGGATTTTAATGAACCCATCTCAAGTGCTGATAAATTGGGAGGAAGAGCTGTCAGCATCAACAAGTCTCTTATTCTGAAGGATTGCCTGGATAAATGCAATATGATAGACTTGGATTTCTTAGGATCAAGATTCACTTGGACCAACCACAGAGATGCTCACGTCCTAATTCAAGAAAGAATAGACAGATTCTTCATTAATCCTGATTGGTAGTTTATACCCTGAAGCCAAAGTATCTCATTTAACTAGATGCCATTCGGATCACTGTCCGATCTTGCTGGAAACTAGTCATGCTGAGTGGTCTAGACAAAATAGGCCTTTCAAATTCCAGAGTTTCTAGCTCTCTGATCCTTCTTTTCCTCAAGTTGTATAGCAAGCTTGGAGTAATGATCACTTACTTCAGGATGCTATTACCAAATTCTCCCAAGATGCTTCAGAGTGGAATAAATTGCACTTTGGTAATATTTTTGCAAAAAAGAAAAGAATCATGGCCAGGTTGGATGGAGGTCAGAGTAGTCTTGCTCCCAAGCCTTCTCATAATTTAGTAATGTTGGAAAGACAACTCCAGGCAGATTTGGTTTGTGTACTCAGTCAAGAAGAAGACTTTGGGCTCTTAAATTTAGGGTGAATTGGATGATGTTTGATGACCGTAACACCTCCTTTTATCACATTTCAATGCTGGTCCAATGAAAGAAAAACACCATCAATGCTATAATGTCAAACTCTAGAGAATGCGTGTATGCAGAATCCGAGGTAAAAGAGTTGATTCATAGTGGGTTCTCGACTCTATACAAAACTGCCCATATCTCTACTCCCCTTCACATTAATGATAAGGATCGAGACAATCTTGATGTAAATGTTACTGATGAGGAAATCAAAGTAGGACTCTAGTCCCTTAAAGCTTTCAAGGCTCCGAGGCCTAATGGGCTCCATGCAGGCTTCTTTCAACGGTTTTGGCTCGTAGTGGGCAAATCAGTAGTTGATGAAGTAAAGAAGGTTTTCCATTTGCAGGAGGTCCCGGAATTCCTAAATAAAACTCTCATTAATCTTATTCCCAAAATGCCTGGACTAGAATCTTTGAATCATTATCACCCTATTAGTTTGTGCAACACGGTGTACAAGGTTGTTTCAATAATCATTTTTGCGAGATTAAGGCCACTTTTAGGTCAGGTTATTTCACCGTTATAGACTGCTTTCGTTCCTGGTAGAAGGGGTACTGATAATGCCATTATAGTTCAAGAACTTATGCATACTATTAGTAGGAAAAAGGGCAAGACTGGATATATGGCAATGAAGATTGATTTGGAGAAAGCCTACGACAAGCTTGAATGGAGCTTTATTAGGGAAATGCTCATCTGAATAAATCTTCTGCAAGGTATGGTAAAGCTTATTATGAGCTGTGTTTCTTCTGTCTCGACCTCTATTTTAGTCAATGGCACAAGCTTGGAGCAAATTTTGCCTTCAAGAGGAATTAGGTAGGGGGATCCATTATCCTCGTATTTAGTATTTATTCATTATATGCATGGATTTTATTGGCCAACTCATAGAAGAGAGGTGTAGCTCCAAGAACTGGAATCCTGTGAAATCAGCTAGGGGGGATTGGCTTTTTCTCACCTATTCTTTGTGGACGATTTGGTTTTACTTGCTAAAGCAGACCATGCTAATTGCTCAACAATCCGGGAGGTGTTGGATGAATTCTGTGGTAGGTCTGGGCAAACAATTAGTAAGGCAAAATCCAGAGTGTAATTTTCACCAAATGTGGATGGGGATTTGAGAGTTTCCCTTTGCAACACTTTGGGCTTCCAATCTACTCCTAATATTGGAAGATACCTTGGCATCCTTATTAAACATCCAAGTCCTTCTTCCCAAGATTTTAATTTTGTTTTGGATCTAGTAAAGCAAAGGCTCTCAGGTTGGAAGGCAAACTTGCTTTCTTTGGCGAGTAAGGTGGTCTTAGTGAAGCATGTGTCCTCAACCATTCCAAACTATGTCATGCAATGCACACATCTCCCTAAAAAGATCACTGATGGTATTGATAGGGTGAACAGAAATTTCCTCTAGGGTTGTTCGGAATTAGCAAGAAAGACTCATTGGGTAAGTTGGGAAAAAGTCACTAAAACTAAGGAAAAGGGTGGACTTGGAATTCAGTCTACAAAGGGAAGGAATTGGACCTTGTTAGCGAAACTTAATTGGCGATATCAGACAGAAGAAAGCTCCCCATGGGCTCGGGTGCTTAAGGGAAAGTACGGTAATACTAGAAGATTGAATTCAAGGAACAATGACAAACTACCTTACTCATGGGTATGGTCAACAATGAAGAAGGGAGCTGAGGTTTTTCACAAGGGTGTTAGATGGACTGTTGGCAGGGATAGTGAATTAAGTCTTTGGAATGATAGCCGGACTAAGTTTGGACCATTACGACAGGTGATTAAAGGCCCAATGACCCGTGTAGCTTTGGGTCTAAAGGTAAGGGATGTTGTATTTGATGGTGGATAGGATTGGAACAAGATTTCATTTGAGCTTCCTATGGCAACAAAGCTAGAACTTCAGGCTGTCCTTGTTGCGATGGCCTCAAGAGGAGGGGATAAGCTAACATGGACTGATTCTGACCACGACATGTTCAATATTGGGTCAACATACAAGCTAACTACAAAGGTGGAGCACGCTAACCACTTTGGGGGTAGCTGGATTTGGAAGGTTCAGGTCTTGCCCAGGATTCAAGCTTTTATTTGGCTGTGTTTGCATAATAGCATAGGAGTGAGGGACTGCCTATGCTCAAGAGGTATTACTGATGACAACTCTTGCCCTCTATGTCACTCCTTCAATGAGTCCATTTTACATGCTCTAAGGGACTATGCTGTGGTGAAGCCAGTTTGGTTGCAGTTGGGAGCTCAAAATCTTGATAACTTCTTCTTTGATAGAGGCATAAATGAGTGGCTTAAGGTGAATGGCACTAGCAAGCATACCACGGACCAGCTGCGTATTCCTTGGAGCAGTTTGTTTCTAATGGCCATTTGGCTAATCTAGAAAAGAAGGAATCAAATTGTGTTTAGGAATCAGGGTCTGAACCCACACTTGGCTAAAGAAATCATCCAGAGTGCATTCGAATATGCTTTTTGTGCTGCTCCTACCAAGGTGCTTGTGCGTAGAGTTGCAACACCAGTCTGTTGGGTTAAACCAAAAGCGGGGTGGATGAAACTTAATACTAATGGTTCTTCACTTGGTAACCCAGGCTTGGTAGAAGGTGGAGGTCTGATTCGAAATGAAGAACGCGAATGGGTAGTGGGTTTTGCTCGCAAGATAGGAATCACTTCAAGCTTCCTTGCTAAACTTTGGGTGCTTAGAGATGGCTTGAGTTTATGTGTTAGCCATGGCTTTGTAGCTGTTGAAGTAGAATTACACGCCAAGTCTATCGTGGATGCTATTTCTAACACGGAGTATTCTAACATCTTTGCTTCCTCGCTCATGGATGATTGTAGGCACATGGTCAAGCAAGTTCCCCGAATCTGGTTTAAGCATTGCTTTCGAGAAGCCAACCAGTGTGCGGATGCTCTTGCCAGAATGGGAAGACTTGTAGGTGCTGATTTTACTGTTTTTTAGAGTCCGCCTGTGGACATCTCTAGTTTTTTAGATTTTGATTGTAATGGTCTGTTCTTGAATAGGCTCTGCCCGACTACTTTGTACTCATTTTAGTTTGTTTTAATCTAATTCATCTTCACCAAAATATATATATATATATATATCAATAAAAACAAATATAAAATACCACCCGCCTAAAGGGAATGATAAATTAAAATTAAACACAAAAAGTGGAAAAATACAAAATAGCACATAAATAACAAAATGAAAGCGGTAGCATCAAAAGGTTTGGTGAAGTGCGGTCCCTCAGCGACTCGCTAGTGCGGCTTCCACTATGAGATACTATGAAGTGCAAAAAGTCTATTATCTTATGAATGAGATAGATCCTTTTTTTCAGCTTAAAAAAGTGGGAAGAGTAGAAACCATATTAGAATTGGAAACAAGCTCTAACATGAAATCTCTCCAATATTTCTGCTGCTTCCTTTTTCTCCTTGGCCTTGTCTATTTCATCCACCCTGCTTCATCAGCAAACGATGACTATACAACATGCAACGGTTCGATTGGAGAGTGCAACGAAGAAGATGAGAAGTTGATGGGGTCAGAGATAAGTCAAAGATTTCTTGCACAGCAGAAATCCATATCATATGGAGCCCTAAACAAAAACCAACCAGTCTGCAATGGAGGGTCTAGTGGTGAAGCTTACAGCAAAAGTGGAGGTTGTCTGCCTCCTCCATCCAACCCTCAAACTAGAGGGTGCTCTAAATATTATCGCTGTAGGACTACCTAATCTAAACTTCATCTATGTTATCTGACATAATGATCCAAGCTTCAAATATAGATTCTTCTGCTCCAAATTTTTAATTCTAATAATCGTCTCTCTATTTGTCCCTATTTGTAACATGTAGTGCTTTTCTTAATTCCTCAAAATTCCATAACACATAAATTGTCTCAATTTATAAGGCACTTAATTACTTCTATTTCACATTATTATGAATTTCACTTTTAAGTAACTCTATAATTTATATGACTTCTATTTCATATTAATGTGTATTTCACTTTTTACGTAACTCTATAATTTATTTGCCATAATTTTGATATATGTTCTATGTTTTCATTTGTGAATTAACAACTCAATTGCTTTCATATTATTTTCAACTATTTCTTTTTATCTAATTTATAGTCAAATTCAATAATTAGCTTTTAATTTCCATCATGCTAATTCTGTTAATTTTTCTTTTGAGCAACTTTATGATTTTGTTTGTTTTTATACATTTTTTACCTGTCGTTTTACTTCAAATTTTTATTCATTTTTACCTGTCGTTTTACTTCAAATTAATAGCCACAGAATTCGTAGCTGGCCTCCACTCGGCTTCAATATTCCCATCCCCTCTGGACCATGCAATGATGCTATAACCGATATATATATATATATATATATATATATATATATATATATATATTTTATTATTATTATTATTATCAAATCGAACCTATTTATTCCTGACCGATTCCTAAAACTTAAAATTTAAAATAATAATAATAATAATATTAATAATAAACCAAAACCTGAACATCTGAAAAAAGTTATTAAGAGCATCCACAGCAATGAAGCTAAAAATTTAGCTTTTTAGCTCCATTTAAAGTTTATCTATGTGTGTGTTTGTTTCTAAAAAAAAAAAAAAAAAAATTATTTTATCTCTCTCCCATTTGTCTACAGATACGGTTCGAAGCAAGGAGCTGATAGTTGATAGAAATTATAAGATATTAAGATTTTTTTTTTTTTTTTTTTGAAAGCAAGATATTAAGATATTTAATTCCTAGCAGCCGTTCACATATTATTGTCCACGTTTGCCGGAAATTTGCATCCATGCAATAATGGGATACAGTTCAATGAGCTTTAAGACAGACTAGCCTCTAGCCTCATTGTATCATATGTGCATGAGGCTTTATTTTTCTATTTTAGGTTTAATGTTATAATTTTTCGCTTATTCCAATTTAAGATTTACATATATAATATTAAATATTTGCAAACTACTAATGCAAACAGGAGTTCAATAAGGGATTTAATGTTATTATAGTTTTTTTTCTTATGTATTCCACAACGTTGGGAAGGGGAAGAGAATAACAAATGAAAGGTGTAGTGTTTTTATTTTATTTTTTTCCAGGACATTGCAATTGGTTTCTGAGTGGGGGTTTTTTTTTTTTTTTTTTTTTTTTTCTCTTTTTTCTTTTTTCCTTTTTCTTTTTATGGGACGTGGACAAGGACGGAGGCATAGTTGGACCAAGGGGGCAACGACCCCCCTAATTTTTTTTTTTTTTTAATACTAGTAATATATGTGTACTAATTTTAGCAATTTTGTTCTATAAAATTACACTTTGCCACCCTTAACAATATCATTGATTCTTTTACAAGTAATGTTATAGCCACAAAAAAATTTACAACATTTTTACAAATTACTAAGGTAATTCTTATTAGTTCGTATCTAGGCCCACTACTTATATCACTTTTTAATTTACCAATAACCACTCACTACATTAGCAATTTGTAGAAAAAGTTTGTAGTTTTAGCATTTTTCTCCTCTTAAAAAACCATAAACTAAATTAAAAAAAAAAATTGATCTAAAATCTAAAACAAAACATACAAACCCAAAAAAATTAGCCCAACAACAAAATTACCAATAGAAAAGCTAAAAACAATTAAGGTTAACAATTTGTAAAAATTAAAAAATAAAAAAAATGATCTAAAATCTAAAACAAAACATAAAAGCCCAAAAAAATTAGCCCAACAACAAAATTATCAATAGAAAAGCTAAAAATAATTAAGCTTAATCAACCGATTTTACCCAATAAACAGCCCGATTCTTTGAAAATTTTTAAATGAAATAATTTTGTCCTTACTTAGAAGCAAGGCACACATCAAAAAGACACAAAAATAAATAAATAAAACCCCCTTAACAGTTAAGCAGCAAAGTCAACCGCCAAAGCTTTACAAGTAGCCAGCAAAAAAGTCGCCCCCCCCCCCCCCCCATCCCCCCTTGGTAAATTCCAAGTCCTAACTCTGTCCTTGGACGTGGGATATTATTATTTTTTATTTTTTATTTTTAGAACATAGGATTAGTGGCGAAACTAGAAAATTTTCTTAAGGGGGGCCAAGTCAAATGTATCATTGTATTCTAGTAGCTTTAACTCTGTGTGTGTGTGTGTGTGTGTGTGTGTGACTTTATTTTTGGAAAACAACAAAAATATTTTGCTAAAGAGATTTACTTATATATTTTTATTAACTTATATTTTAAATGCTCCTAAAATTAATGACTTATATATGAAAAAAAAATCAATATTAAAAGGAAAATAAAGGAGACAACAATAAATTAAAGAGCATTTATACTTTCCTAAAACAAATAAAAGGGGACCATCACCTAAAATTGACTCAATATTTAAAATTTTTAAAATTAACTAAAGGGGGGGGGGGGGGTACGGGAGAGGGCATTTTTGGAAAATCTAGGGGGGCCAACCCCCCCCCCCCCCCCCCTTTTTCTGGCCCCCTCCCTCCGCCAATGTTCCTAAGTAAAGGAGTGTGAGAAGAGTAAAAGGAAGTCTATAGGTGTAAAGTAAACCCTAAGCCCACCCTAAAAAGAATACTTAACTTCCAAGGTAGATTAAGTTCTATAAAACCAACTTCAACCCATAGTTATACCTAAACTTGAGGGCATTGGGAAAGTACGCATTATGTGCTATAGTTGTAGTTGTTACCAATATAAATGAAAGGACATTTATTCCTTCTTTTTTCTTTTTCTTTTTTAAATGAAAGGGGTCATCACCTAAACTTTACTCAATATTTAAAATTTTTAACATTAAATAAAGGGGGAGAGGGCATTTTTGGAAAATCAAGGGGCCTCCCCACCCCCCCCCCCCCCTTTCTTTTGCTTATGCATAGGATAAATTTTTTTTTATAGGAATATGGGGTAGGATTTTGTAAAGTTGTGATTTACAACTATGTGTTATGTTGGCTTTTATTCCGTGCCAAATTTGATTGTAATTAATATCAATTGTTTATACCCTGTATTTGTTGTGGGAATTGATGTAAGGGGTGTGTGATAGAGAGTGTGTGAAGACTCAAGCAAAATTGGAAGCTGAAGGAATCTCGCGGGTATGTCGCGACTAAGCTTCCCGCGAAGTGAAGCATGTGCCTTGCACATGCTGGAATGCGAAGAGTCAGTGCAGGTGGAGACAGCTGTTTCTCGCGAGTATCTCGCGGGTAAGGCCTTCCCGCGAGACACCCGCAAGACGTGCTGTTCTGCCAGCCTGTACTGACTGACTCACACATTTTGCACCTATCCTATATAAACCTCCATTACCCACAAATGTTGAGGAATGCTTCAGAGAGAAAACCCTAGCCAAACACATTTGCAATTAGAGATTGTCATCCCCACCTTTCTCTATACACTTGCTTGTGGTATCTCCTCAACCCTTCCCTCTCCATTTTCCACACCATTGAGAGGTTGATAGCCCAAACACTTACCACACCTTTTGAGAGTGTTGAGTGACATTTTGGTGCTGCTGGGAAGCATTAGAAGAAGCCTGGAATGGCAGATGCAACATGGAGCTTGTTGCGGGATCCGGAGAACTAAGACAAGACACGGTTCCGAGAAGCCTTGTTGGAGTAGGAGCTTGGAGGGCTTAGGTACATCGGGTAGATTAGGCTTGGAGGGTCTCTTGCTTACTCATGTATCCCAACTGATTGTCTAGTGGATCAATTTCCGCTTGGAGGGTGGCGGAGAGGTTCTTCGCCAAGTTCTTCGGTTTCCTCTTTGAGAACACGTCTCGGTGTTTTCTGTGTTTGCATCCTTCTTCCCTACTCTTGTTTTATTCCATTATACTGCTGTGTTGCTTAGTTTATGGATTAGAGTAGCTTACTTGTTCATCCGCTCACTTTTACACTATTTCGCACTTTATATTTAAGTTGTGTAAAATCTATCGAGCCGTAATTTTAATTAGGGGGTCTAAACAGCTCTTGTGTTTTCAACACGTTTTTTGAGCTTTCAATTGGTATCAGAGCGGGTACACTTGCTTGGTTTAAATACCTTAGTGTGATCCTTGACCCTATTTGAGATGGACTGATCTCAATCGCTCAATGTTCCACCATTTTTTGATGGGAACAATTACGCATTCTGGAAAGTCAGAATGAGAGCATTTTTATGTTCTATAGAAGATACCGTTTAGGATGCGGTAGAGCTCGGCTAGACTAAGCCGGAAGCTCCTAAGGCTAATTGGGATAAGGCGGCTCTTGCAGCAGCCAATGCTAATAGTAAAGCTTTAAACGCTATATTTTGTGCTGTGTCTCCTGATGAATTCCACAGGATCTCTCACATGACAGTAGCTAAAGAAGCTTGGGAGATTTTGGAGACCACTTATGAGGGTACAAAGAAAGTTAAGGACACAAACTTTCAGATGCTTACCACCAAATTTGAAAAGCTCAAGATGGGTGATGATGAACCGTTTGATTCATTCTATGGGAAGCTCAATGAAATTGTAATTGCTAAACTCAATCTTGGGGAGAAGATTAAAGATGCTAAGGTGGTGAGAAAAGTATTGAGGTCCTTGCCTGAAAGCTTTAGAGCAAAAGTTACAGCCATAGAGGAAAGCAAGGATTTGGATGAGATTAAAATTCAAGAATTAGATGGGTCTCTCCAAACATATCAGATGGGATTGCCTTCCCATAAGATGAGTAAATCACTTGCTCTTAAAACCATCACCGAAAGGATGGGTGATTCCTCCGAAGAAGATGGGGTGGAGAAGGAAGTAGCATTTCTTACGAAAAATTTTCGCAAATTTCTGAAGATGAAGAACAGCGGGAAACCATTCAACAAAGGAAAATTTTCATCTTCAAGAGGTGATAGGAAAGAGTTTACAAGAAAAGAAGGGAGGGAGTCTCAACCTTCTTCAGAAATTATATGCGATGAGTGCACTGGCCATGGACATCTAAAGAAGGAGTGTCCAAATTTTCTGAGGGGAAAAGGCAAGGCTTATGCCACGACACTTAGTGACTCAGACTCTTCTGATTCTGACTCGGAAGAGAGCTGTGACGGAAAGGGAAATTACTCCGCATTCATGACCATTGCTCATGTGGAGTCATCGGATGATTTGGGTGCACTTGTGAAGGAGCTTGGTGAGCATTCTGATTCAGAGTCTATTGGGATTGTGGAAGAATCAGATGCTGAAGAAGAAGAAGAGAGTACAGCTAATCTTCAAGAAAATTACTCCTTATTACTTGAAAAGTCGGGAGAGTATACCAGAGTAGCCAAGGCGGTTGTAAGGAAAATGAAGAAAGCTGAGGAAGATTACAAAAGTCTCTTGATCAAATATAAAGAGGCTAAGTGTGAGATTGAGACACCAAATGGCGAGTTGTCTGAAGCCTATACGAAGGTGAGGTTTCTTGAGCAAGAGGTAGTGCAAGCTCAAGCCAAGATAGAGAGAGTCTCCTCCCAGAAGTTAGATGATGTTATCTCATCTCAAAAACCTTCTTCAGACAAGTCCGGGTTAGGATATACCGGAGGAAGCAGCTCATCAGCCAAAGCTACCAAAGAAGTGAAATTTGTGAAGGCCATAGAGCCTATTGTGGAAGGGTCAAGTCTTGAGAATGTTAAGGCTGAGAAGAAGAATGTGAGTGAGCAACGGATAGTGAATAAGACCCGAAATCAATCCATGGGCAGACATGAAACCAGAGGAAGATCTCTCCCAAGATCACAACGGGGTCCTAGAACGGACTATGTGTGTCATTACTGCGGAATGCAAGGACATACCAGACCCAATTGTCAAAAACTGAGATTAGACAACAATTCAAGCACACCTCGATCATGAGGAAGAAGAAATGACATGAGGTCTTGGGGTGGTGAACAACCGAGAAGTCAAAATCGTGATCCTGGCATGATGGACGTGATGAAAATGATTGGTGCCTTCACCACCTGTTTGGAAAGTTTCACAAGAAGGTTTGATAGCCCAAATTCTCGTACCCAATCCGTCAAGGATATCACCCCAAACGCACGTGACGTGTGGGTGAAAATGGGTACTCATGCATGAGCATTATAACATGTCCACGCATAAATTCTTTCAATGTATAGGGACATTTGCTGTTGCATCTTTTCATGAATTGCTCTATTTTTACTATTGTTGTTTTGTTCGGTTGATTTGTTCCGGTTGTCTTTATTAATTTTCTTTTCTGTTCTGTTTTGGGTGTGTTCAAAAAGGTCAAAAACGCATAAAAAATATAGAAAATCCAAAAAGTTTGATCGCTTTGTTGTGTTGTGTCTCAAAACATGTTTTGCCTTGTACTTTTGTACTTATGGCTTTGTGCATTCAACGAGCTTAGCTTGTCCCTCATGCACTCATATCATTGTGGAAGAAATTCTGAAATCTATGTGACTGTTGTAAATAGATCTTCAACCTTGTCATGAATGATTAGTGAATGGTTTTGTTGATCTTGAGACATGCATAGACTCATGCCTATATATCTTCCCACTTTTATTTTCTTTGCTTAAAAGAGCTCTCTAATTGTAAATCTCCAAATGAAAAGAGATATAGAGCTGCAAAAGCCTGTCGCACAAACTAGTATTCAACTAGGAAAAAGGGAAAGCGACCAAAATAAAATGTATGATGCCCAAAAAGCCAAAGGCTAACTCATCTATTGAAATATCAAAAATTTCAGGCATCTTTCTCTAAATGAGATTCTCTTTGCTCAAAAGTTGCAAATGATATGTTGAATATGGAGCCAAATGAAAAGCTTCAATGAAGTGTTATCAAGTTCATGTAGGAGGTCATATATGCATGTTTCTATTATTGAGATGGGTCATATAATCTAGTGCTAGTTGTGTATGCCTTGATTGAATTGATCATTGAAGCTTCACATTGGACTAAGGACTATCTCATTTTTTATATCCACACACAACACACAAGTTTACGTTCAATGAATGTCTTATTCATTTGTGTGATTGTACCTGATTAAATGTGTTTTCACATGCTCAATCTTTGTTGATCAATCTCAAAAAGATTTTTGAGTGTTTTATTTGTTTTTGAAAGTGATTTTATACTTCCTTGTCATTTGTTTTTAATTAAAATGCATGTTTTTGTCTTTCTTCAAAAACTGGTTCAGGGGTAGTTTCGCGAGAAGCTCGCGACTTAGAGCTTCCCATGAAAATGGGTTGAGGGAATTTTTTTCTTTTAACATGTCACACAAAAACTTTCGTGACTGTCTCGCGACCAACAGCTTCTCGCGAAATGCTGTTTGGCTAAAATTGGAGTTTTTCAATTTCAGACAGAAGTTACCGCGACTGTCTCGCGACTGTTTCGCGACCTAATGCTTCTCGCGAAAATTTTGTGCTTCAGTGGCACCTCTCGCGACTGTCTCGTGACTGTCTCGCCCCTCTCTAACCCACGAAAAACGCGTGTTTTCAGTTTTTATATAGCTGATGTGATAGTTTTTCAAACATATCAAACTTCCCTCGCTCAACCTCTCTCAAACTTTTACAACCCAAAATCACTATTCCATTCATTTCTCTTCAATCCAAGCATTTTTTCTGCATTTTCTTCTTCAAGGTATGTTTGTTAACCATTTCTTTCTAAGTTCTTGCTTAGATTATGCAGAATTTTTGTTAGGGTTTTCAAAATTGGGGATTTTCAAAACTTTGGGTTGGTTTTCAAAATTGGGTGAATTTCTTTAAAATTTCTTGATTGGGCTGTGTCCCATTTGTTGTTTCTGCACTTGTGTTGGCCCCTTGTGGCATTTTATCATGTATTGAGGGTAGATTTTCATATGTTCATGCATTATTCATGCATTTCTTACTTTTGTGCACGCTAAGTGTTTGTCAAAATGTCCAAGTGACATTTTTGTGACAAAATGGAATCAAGTGATTTCAATCCATGGTGTTTCAATTGTTTGATCTTATTCTACTCTGGTTTGGTCTTTGGATGTGTGTTTCACTCACTTTGCTTATGTTGCACACTCTTGGCACACACCTAGGCACACTTAGGCACCCTCATGCATCTCATGCCTCACACACTCATCAGCACATGCACATAGACACACACACTTGCACTGTCTCTTAATTTGTTGCATTGTTGTTATGCCTTATAAGTTGGAACCTTTTAGCATATTGTTTAGTGTGTTTCATGCTCTGTTTTCAGTTTGTTTTAAGTTTGATTTGGAACTAACCTGAATCTAATGAAGTTTGTCTTCTAATTTGTGTTGGTGCATATTTTTTTCTTCTTTGCTAAATTTTGCAGATGTCTCCCACCAAGCATGCTGCTAAGAAGAAATCGTCTTCAAAGCGAGCCCGAACTGACTCTGATCATTTCCGATCTATAGAAGCTGATATGAAATACAATGACTGCTACAAGGACAAGACAATCATCATGGAACGTGTAGTCCAGTTAGAGACGCTTGAGGACACTTTCATCCCTGAAGTGTTCAAAGATAGAACTTGGACCAAGTTGCTGAACCCAACTGGAGTGGTCTATTCAGAGATTATCAAAGAGTTCTTCTCCAATGCCATTGTCAACGAAGAATGTATTGAGTGCTGGGTACGACACAAGGAGTTTGTGATTACAAGAGAGAGCATTCAAGATTTTCTGGAAACTCATCCTCCATCTCAGCCAATCACTGTTGCTTATGAGGACAGAATGGGTTCTACTGCTGAGATGATTAAACTCCTTGGTGGTGAACCGAAGAAATCATCCATGAACACCATCAAGTTCTCTCCAGAAATGAGGACCGTAAGCTATGTGATGATTCACAATCTTTATCCGGTCACCAATCTCACCACTCTCTCTGCTCCAAGAACAAGATTTCTGTATGATCTCTTCACACATAAGGAGATTGACATCTGTGGCCATATCATGCATGTCCTAAAGAAGAGCATCACAAAGCAGAATTCACGGACTGTGATGTCGTTCCCTTCTTTGATCATGGGACTAATTGCCAAGGCAAAGCTCAAGCTGCCCAGTGGCCTCACGGTTGTTCAGAGGGACTATCCCATTGGTGGTCATACACTGACTAGACGCACTGCACACATCAAGGGATCAAAGACCGGTTTGCATACCATACCACCACCTCGACAGGTTCAGCAGGAGGAAGGTGAAGATACAGAGGAAGAGATTGACATGTTCACCTCGGCTCCTGATCCCTCTGCACAGCCATCATCTTCGACTCCTCCACAAGGCTTAAGAAAACTGGATCAGTTGCTTGCTAAGATGGATCAGATGTCTACGGTGCTTAACTCCCATGTGCAGTACACCGCGGACCAGTTTGCATACCTTCAAGGACAGATCACCGCACTCTCTTCTCAAGTGCAAGACTTATCTATGGAGCACGGCTCGGATTCAGAATCAGATCAGTTCTAACCCTTTGGCCATTCCGGTCAAAAAGGGGGAGAAAATTCTAAGGGGGAGCTAGAGAAGAGCTTGCACAGCGTTAGGGGGAGCATAGTCTAGCAACTTAGTATCATTGGTTATTGGTTTTAAAGACGGTTTTTATTCAGTATTTTCTAGTGGTTATAACTGTTTTACTGCTTTTGGTCTAAGACTTTGATACTATGCTTTATTTAAGTATTATTCCAGATGTTTCTTTTATGATTTTCTCTATGCTTTGTAGCATACTTTGCATGTACCCATGTTGCTTTTGTAAGCTTTAAGGGTTGCTTTTGTTTCATTGCATGTTTTTGTAGGCTTTTATGGTTTGTGCCATGTATTTGCAATTCTTTGCTTATGCAGCCTCTATGCTTGTGTTGTTGAAATTTAATGTCATACATTTACTTCACCACATCACTCTTGTGCCCGTGTAGGATTGTTCCTAGATGCATATTCATTCTATGCATTGGTTGAGTGATGAACACTCTTGTGCCCTAGTAGGATTGTTCCTAGATGCAAATACTTCAAGTATTTTGCATTGGTTGAGTGTTGGATTTGCAAATGGTACTCTTCAATTGAGCTTATCATCTTACATATCCGGATGTTCATTCCGTGTGTGAATGAGCATAGTAATTGCTTGCGTATAGTGATTACTTGTTTGATCTTGCCATGATCTAGTATTATCTATTTCATCTTGTTTGATCATGCTATTATTGCTCCATATGTTTCTCAAGTTTTCTGCATACAATGATAATATTTTGTTGTTGTGTTTCAGGAGTTACTTGTTCATATGTTCCACGAGCTTATCAGAATCTAGAATTAGGTGTAAGTGAGTTTTGCCTGTGTTCCCAAACTCACGTTTAAGTCTAGAGTCTGTTTTAGGGTTTTGTCACAGAATAGCCAAAGGGGGAGATTGTAAAGTTGTGATTTACAACTATGTGTTATGTTGGCTTTTATTCCGTGCCAAATTTGATTGTAATTAATATCAATTGTTTATACCCTGTATTTGTTGTGGGAATTGATGTAAGGGGTGTGTGATAGAGAGTGTGTGAAGACTCAAGCAAAATTGGAAGCTGAAGGAATCTCGCGGGTATGTCGTGACTAAGCTTCCCGCGAAGTGAAGCATATGCCTTGCACATGCTGGAATGCGAAGAGTCAGTCCAGGTGGAGACAGCTGTTTCTCGCGAGTATCTCGCGGGTAAGGCCTTCCCGCGAGACACCTGCGAGACGTGCTGTTCTGCCAGCCTGTACTGACTGACTCACACATTTTGCACCTATCCTATATAAACCCCCATTACCCACAAATGTTGAGGAATGCTTCAGAGAGAAAACCCTAGCTAAACACATTTGCAATTAGAGATTGTCATCCCCACCTTTCTCTATACACTTGCTTGTGGTATCTCCTCAACCCTTCCCTCTCCATTTTCCACACCATTGAGAGGTTGATAGCTCAAACACTTACCACACCTTTTGAGAGTGTTGAGTGACATTTTGGTGCTGCTGGGAAGCATTGGAAGAAGCCTGGAATGGCAGATGCAACATGAAGCTTGTTGCGGGATCCAGAGAACTAAGACAAGACACGGTTCCAAGAATCCTTGTTGGAGTAGGAGCTTGGAGGGCTTAGGTACATCGGGTAGATTAGGCTTGGAGGGTCTCTTGCTTACTCATGTATCCCAACTGATTGTCTAATGGATCGATTTCCGCTTGGAGGGCGGCGGAGAGGTTTTTCGCCGAGTTCTTCGGTTTCCTCTTCGAGAACACGTCTCGGTGTTTTCTGTGTTTGCATCCTTCTTCCCTACTCTTGTTTTATTCCATTATACTGCTGTGTTGCTTAGTTTATGGATTAGAGTAGCTTACTTGTTCATCCGCTCACTTTTACACTATTCCGCACTTTATATTAAAGTTGTGTAAAATCTATCGAGCCGTAATTTTAATTAGTGGGTCTAAACAGCTCTTGTGTTTTCAACACGTTTTTTGAGCTTTCAGATTTTTTTTTCTTGATAGAACATGGGGTAGTGGAAAGTTTTTTTTTTTTTTTTTGTAATAAATATTGGGTAGGAACTTTATATCTATCTACTATCTAGAGAGAAGTTGTTACTAGGTAGATTTTTTGTTTATAGTTTTTGTCAATTTACAATTTTAACATCATTTCTTTTTATTTTTTAGGAATAAGGATAAGTTAATTAAATATGGCTGTTTTTGGAAATCAAAATGACAATAACTAACTTTTCAAATCCTCTTAATATATAGAGATTGTTGAGGGCCATTTTTGAGAAGTCATAGAGAAGGAAAAGAGCCCAGCAACACAGATCGAAAAGGAGTTGGCAAAAAAAGATAGAAAACAAGAACCATTAAGCCCAAGTGGCAAGAATAATGGATCACAGGTCCATAAAATAAATAAATGGGCCTTGAGGAAGTAAATGGGCTCAAAAAAGCCCGAAAAGAGAGAAATAGCAAATAGTAAACTCATGGGCAGTGTATGATGTAGAAAAGTAAGAATGGGTCACGGTAGGCTCAAAGCAATGCAAGCAAAGAAAGGAGGGGATTGACGGTAGGCCCATAAACCCTAAAGATGAGTATGGGGTAATTGGGCCAGGGAAGCCCAATAAAGTTAGTAAAAGCCCATGGAAACACAAAGTTAGAAAAAGGGCCAAGGAAGCCCAAGACAAGCAAATGGGCTGAGGATGCCCAAGGGAAAACCAAAGGGACACAGGATCCCATAAGTAAGAAAACTCACAGTCATGTTAAGCCACTGGGGAAAGAATAAACGGTAAGCCTAAAGAGGCCCAGCTGGATTAAGTCATTACAGCAGGAATGACAGAGTGATATGGCAGGAAATAAGGGCAATCAAGAAATGGGCCAAAAGAAATGTAAGGCCTAGTATCAAATAAAACCCAACCCCTAAGGGGCGCGGGAAATCAAAAAATCAGCTCACATAAAAGGGTCAAAATGGGCGGCAGACTATGCAGAAAAGCCTCCAGACCACGTCGGATGAATAAGCAACAAGCAGATTTTTGACACGTGTGGAAGGAAGGCATGCGCAAGGCCCAGGCACCACCAGCCTATACCCAGCCAATACAAGACATGGTGAGGTCGTGGGTCAGAGGTAAGAAGGCATGGTTTGGTTATGGGGAGAGGGGAAAAACCTATTTTTTAGGTTCCTGCTGAGGCCATTTTAGGGGAAGTGTCCCGCTGGGATGCAATACCACCTAAAAGAGGCAAGCTGAGCTGGAACCACTAGGTGCATGCCATGAGAGCAGAGAGTGAGAGAGAACCCATACCGTGGCAAGAAAGGGTGCCACGGCAGACAAACAAACAAAATACCCTTCTTTTACTGGTGAGGGGGAATGGCATGCAAACGGTCCAGTGGCGGTCGACTAGTACACCCAGACCAGACAAAGGCAGTTAAGGGATAAAACAGTAAAATTCGGTCACAGCAGGCACTATAAAAGGGGATCCTTGTCGTGTACTGAAGGGAGGGGGAAAAAATCATAACCTGAGTAACAAGAATCTCTAAGAAAAAACTAGGAAGTAGAAAAAACGAAAGAAAAGAAAGAAAGAAAAGATCAGAGTAAGAAAATTAAGAAAGAAAGGATAGGGAGTGAGACCGGCAGGTTGATTCCCTCTCCCCCTCTTTAAATCCAGCTCTCTGTGGGAAAAAATAAAAGGATTTCTCCTTTGAGCACCAACCATTCAGGTCCACTTCCCTCAAAGAAATTAATTTCCATGGTAGGATTTTCCCTAGGAGATTAGCTGCGTCAAGAGGAGGCATTCTTTCCTCTTTGGTCTTACTCCTGCGGATCAGACTTAACTTAATTTCTTTCTTTTCTGTTTAACCCATATATTGCCACTTGTTCTTTTGCTTTTCTCTGTAAAAATCATTGTTGTTATTGTGATTATAACTGATTAATAAGGATCATTTGGTTATTTTCTATTAAAAAGCCGGAGCGCTCTATTTTTGTTGTTACTATATCTGCTTGCCATGACTCATTTGAAATAGCTCTTCTTGCCATAAGCACGCTCCTGGCAGATGAGGCATAGTTTGTGCGCAAACCGGCCCAAGTTGAGTTGCAGTTGGATCGGTCTCAACTCTCCTTACTCAGAACACTCGAGCCCACTACCGCAGGAAGCAGCCTAGCCCAATGCACAATGAAAAGGCCTTTACATTAAATTGACGATTCCACTTGGGAGTTGAGAAATAGATTAAGGACAAGAGCCCTCACAAACAAATGCCTCCAAAGTCCAGGCCAACACGAAATATGAGTACCGTGCCCTCATAAGCAGAATCTAGGCTAACGATGCCCCACCAATAGCAGCCTAACCAGGCGGAAAGTGCCAATGGAATGAGGGCTAGACCCTAACCTCCTCCAAGAATCCCTGCAGACAACGCCAACACCTTTGTTGAGGTGTTGCAGGCTCTGCAGCACTCGCAACAGCGAATGATGGAAGAAATCTGTCAGCTTAAGACAGATAGAATAAATGAAAAAGGAAGCCAGCATGATCCAAAACATGCGGCAGACAAAGAAAAGACACCAGCATGAGGTGTCCCACAGAATACGGATCAACGTTTTATTACTATGGCTGAAGTAGCGGCTCTCTTGGAGCAAAAGAAAGCCAGAGGACCCAAGGAGAGATTCTATGCACGAAGGCCTCCATACCCACTAAAAGTGCTCAGTAAACCATAACCTGAGAGGTATGAGCCACGAGCTTTTGCGCAGTATGATGGCAAGAAGGGAAATGTTGTTGAGCACGTGAGCAAGTTCATTGATACTCTTGGCCCTTACACCGCGGACAAAGACTTGTGTCTTCGAGAATTTTCTAAATCACTGTATAACCGAGCTTACACCAAATACATTGGCTTGAAGCCAAGATCCATCCCAACATGGGATGACATAATGGATGTATTTTGTACTAAATACTTCCACGGAGAAGAAACGGTAACACTTGTAACTTTACAAGCGACCAAGCAAAGGAATGGTGAAGACATGATGGAGTACATCAAGAGATTCGGGGACATAGCACTTGATTGCTATGACCATTATGAAGAAAGAACACTAGTAGAGATGTATATGACGAATATGATCAGGGAGTACAGGACAATCCTAGAAAACTTAAAAATCTCCCAGTTCGCACAGTTGTTGCAAAAGGCAAGAAAAACTGCCCAGTCCATAAAGCTAAACACGGACAAAAGAAGTGCTCCGCAAGCCACGAAAGTGTCTACTGGTGAGCGGAGAAGGAAGACAAATGGACTTCAAAGGAGCTAGATGTGCTACTAGACAGGTGGATAGCAGATGGGATCTTTAAGTCTAATCAAGTTTCTAGGGAGCCCACAAAGGAAGAGCGGAAGGACCCACACTTTTGTTGTTTACACAATTACGTGCAACATCCTACCGTAGAATGTTGGGCGCTTCGCAGACTAGTGCACCGCAGATCAAAGAAGGGACTCTAGAACTGTTCCAGCAAGAAGTCCAAAGAAATCCACTCCTAAACCATAAAAGGAAGGGTGTAGCAGCGGTGGTAATTTGTGCAAACCCAGAAGAGGACGAAGAAGAAAACCTAGCCTTGCCTGCAACGGCCATTACCACTTTACAACAGAGCTCCAAATTCAAAAATTTGTTTGACTAGCAGGGACTCACAACAAAGGAAAGAAAGGTAGCCACGGAGGCTTTGGTGAGCATTACCTCTGGTGCAGAAGTAGAATGTCTATCGGTAGAATTTTCAAATGATAATGCTCTCTTACAGGAGTCAACTGAAATCACTTTTAGTGATGAAGATATGGAGGTGGGACACCCAGATCACAGGAGACCCTAATACTTAGTGGCGTCCATAAACCAAATCCCTATAAAGAGAGCCTTAGTAGATTTAGGTGCTTCTATGAATCTCATTCCATTGAGCACTTTACAAGGGCTAGGAATTTCATAAAGAAAGATTCAAAGGTGCCTAATGGAAGTGACAGGATTTGGCGGAAGGGACAAGTACACTACAGGCCACATTTAGCTGTGGTTTAAAGTAAGCCCCATAGCTTCTTTAGCTCGGTTCCATGTGGTGAAAACAAAAGTATCCTATCGTGTGCTTTTGGGAAGGCCATGGTTGCACAAACACCGATTGGTCACATCCACCTATCACCAGTGCGTGAAAGGAAGATTAAATGGCAGGATGATATGCATAGCTGCAAACCCCTTACCGTTCGAGTAAGTAGAGGCCCATTTAGTAGAAACTATGTTCTATGACTAATGGGCTCCATTTGTGGAAAGTTCAGTATCAAAGCCTGAGGTACCTTCATGCCTAAGTAGGAAGACGTCCAAATGACTCAGAACCTGATCTGAGGGAATTATTGGCAAGAAAGAGGAAAAGGAGAGAAGCGCCCGCCGCAGAATCAAATGACACACCATAATGTGTCAGGGTCCGAGGGCCTGCTGGCAGGATCATGTACAAATTATGAAGGCACGTAGGGCCCACAAGTGAAATACAAGCGGGCCCTACCCAAGAATGGCAACACGGAAGGTTGGTGTGTTGCAATGCTCAAGAAAGTTTGAAAAAAAGAAGAAGAAAAGGATGAGGAAATTGTGGCAAAAAAAAGATGCACAGGTTGTGGCAGGAGAAGAATTAGAGGAAGTTGACCTGGGGTCTGATTCGCAGGAACTAAGTCCTATCTCAATTAATGCAAGTCTGACTGAAAAATAAAAATCAGAGCTAATACTACTGTTGAAAGAATTCAAAGACGTCTTCACATGGGACTACAGTGAAATGCTAGGGTTAGACCTTGAGCTAGTTGCACATACGTTAAATGTGAACCCGCAAGCCAAGCCAATGACCCAACCTGCCAGGATATTTCACACAGAAATAGAAGGGCAAATAGTCAAAGAAGTACAAAAATTGCTGGCTGCAAGATTCATCAAGCCTATGCAACAACCCCGCTGGCTATCCAACATGGTACTAGTAAGGAAGAAGAATGGCCAGATAAAATGTTGAGAAGATTTCAGAAATCTCAACAAAGTGTGTCCGAAAGATGAGTTCCCATTGCCAAATATGGATTTACTGATAGATTCTGCAGTAGGAAGTGTTATGTTTTCATTCATGGATGGTTTCAACGGGTACAACCAGATCAAAATGGCACCAAAGGATGCAGAGAAGATTGCTTTCAGAACACCCATGGGCAATTTCTACTACACTGTGATGCCCTTCAGATTAAAAAACGCAGGTGCAACTTATCAACAAGCAATGACGGCCACATATCACGATATGATGCATCAGGAGTTAGAAGACTATGTGGACGACATAGTGGTTAAGTCAAAGAAGGGAGAAGAGCACTTCTATATGTTGAAAAGGGTATTTAAAAGAGGCAAAGCCTTTAAATCAAGAATGAACCCTCGCAAATGCGCATTTGGAGTATCCTCTAGGAAATTCTTGGGTTTCCTAGTTCACAGCAGGGGGATTGGGTGATTCAGACTTAGTGGTCTGCCAGACCAAGGGGACCTTCTCTCTAAAAGAACCCAACCTAGCCCCGTACAGAGTAATGGCCTAGAAGATGGAAGAAAAGTTTTCAACTTTTAAAATAGAACATGCTCCAAGGAACGAAAACTAGTTTGCCGATGCGTTGGCTACACTAGGCTTACAAATAATGTTCGAAGGGGATGACACCAGAGTAGAGGTCAGCAAGAGCAAGGAGTCCATAATTAAGATGTTAAAGGAAAGGTTCCAAAAGGAACAGTGTGAAAGGGATTGGCAAATTCCCATAAGGGAAACCTTGATGAAGGAAGAAGATGCCGCAGAACTAAAGGCACTGAAAGACTACGCTCTGGTGAGCTGAGAACTGTACCACAGAATGTCAAGTGGGGTCTTGTCCAGATGTGTGGGGCAGAAGGAAGCCTAGAGAAAATGGAAAGAAGTACATGACAAAACTTGTGGATCCTGCGAGGAGGTCAACCTTTACCGTAGACTTCAAAGGGCAGCTTCTATTGGCCAAGCATGGGTAAAGAAGCAGACCAAGTCCGAACCCAATGCGGGACCTGCCAACTTGCGGCAGACAGAGAAGAAAGTTATACTGTGTTCATCAGCAAGGACTGGAGAAGCCCATTCATACAATACTTGACAGAAAACATCCTACCACAAAAGCATAGTGAAAGATACAAACTTAAAAGGCTGGCAACACATTACTTTTTGCATAATACAGTCCTTTTCAAAAAGGGGTATGATAGGGACCTTTTGAGATATCTGGGCTCTGAAGAAGCAAGAGAAATGACAAAAGAAGTATACTTAGGAGAGTGTGGGGAACACCAAGGAAAGAAAAGGCTTTACAGATGCTTGCCGCAAATGGGCTACTACTGGCCTACCATCAAGAAAGATGCAGCAGAATTTGTGAAGAAATGCCATAATTTCCAAATACAAGCTAATTTGATTCACACCCATCTGTAGAATTTACATAACATAGTCACACCATGGCCTTTCCATACTTAGGGGCTTGACTTGGTTGGACCGGTGAACCCACCATCGCGTGAATACATATGGATACTAGTAGCTATGGAGTATTTTACTAAGTGGGCAGAAGTAGTACCACTCCGTAAAGCCACAAGAGGAGCAGTGGCAAACTTCATCAAAGAAAATATAATTGTAAGGTTTAGAGTTCCCCACAAGATCATCAGTGATAATGGCACGCCATTTGTCAACAGTGACATAAAGAAGATGCTAGAGTTCTACCAAGTCAAGCACCACCATTCATCACCTTATTACCCTTAAGGAAATGCGCAAGTAGAGGCAAGGAACAAAACTCTCATAAAGATTATCAGTAAGATAAGCCAAGAGTATACAAAAGGATGGGCAATGCACCTGCTAGATGCTCTTTGGGCTTATAAAAATTCACCAAAGTCAGCCACAGATGCAAGAAAAGGAAAAAGAAGAAGAAGTCTTTGTGGCAGAAAGGTGCGAAGATCTAGAAGGACTTGATGAAAAGAGAGAAAAAGCCCAGGAATACAGCCGCAGATACAAACAAAAGATGACTAAAGCCTATGGCAGGGTGACCAAAGAGAGTGTTCACAGAAGGACAACTTGTGTTAAAGGTGGCAAACTATGTCGGCGAGACATTGCAAGACCATTTAAGTTTACACCGAAATGGGAAGGGCCCCTTATGATAAGGGAGGCGCATCAAAGTGGATATTACCGTTTAATGGATCCCATCAATGAGAAATGGTTGAAACGTTATTATGCCTAGGGAGAAAAGTTATGTAGTTATCCCTTTCTTTTGCCTTGATAAAAGCCTTTATGTTTCCTTTACCTTTTTATTCTTCAAGTGACTATGTCACAAGGCAGAATTGTAACGTGTTTTCATGAATATGTAATGAAAAAAGTATGAAATATTAACACTCTATGTCATAGCAACAGTAAAAGTAGTAGCAAAGTGTAGCATCATAGTTACAAACCCAAATTGTGGCAAACACACGCCAAATAAGTGTTATATGAAACATATAAGTGTACTAAGTGGAGTAATAAGAGAAAGAAAACAACACAAAAGAAAAAAGAAAGAAGGAAACCGCATCATCATCAATGGAGCCCGGAAATGAGTGTCTAATCCCCAAAACGGCTAGGCCCACCAATGCTAGAAAGGAGGCGCTCGCGGCGACCCTCCAAGTTCGGCACCTCCTTCTTCAAAGTCTCAATCCACGCATCAATAGCATTAACAGCAGGCTGACTCTCCTTATAAAAAAGGATCGAGCAACCTCACGGAGATGATCCAGAATAAACTCCACAGAAAAACCCACACTGATAAGCTCCCGAATCGCGACTCTCCACTGCAGGATCCTCTCGGTGGAGATAGTGTCAACAAAGTTATGCTTAATATCATTCATCACGCTTCCCAGCATCCTCAAGAAGTGCTCTCTGGTAGAACAGCCGAGGCAAAATCCCTGCATAAAATCACCATGGTTGCCATAGACCGCCACCAAGGGAAAGACGCAATCCTCAAGGACCCTAAAGCTATGAAAATCCACATAAGGGGGCCCAGAACCCCAAAAGTCTACAGAACCAAGGTCATTGACTTCAGGTTGATCGAAGCGGGTAAAAAAGGCTACAACTTCACTCACAGGATCCGGAACGGTGACAAAGCTGCTGCCCACTTCAAATTGAGAAAGAGTAGTGGGAAGTGGACCTACCAAGAAAGCATGAAATGCAAAATAAGAAGCCGTGATCTAAAAAGGAATGAATTCATAAGGAAGAAATAAAGGTGGAGACAGAGGGAAGGGAAACTTACCAAGGCCAGTAGGAATGGGGGCTGTAGAAACGGTAGAAACAGGTACAGAAGATGCAGCAAAAACAGGCACTGTGGGAATAGTAGAAACACATGCTATAAGTGTGGCAGGAGGAGCGGTTGAGAACGTTCCTATGTCTACTGCAACTCCTGGCCCCTCGAAGGTCTCTGCAAACAGAGAAATAGGCATACGAATAAAGAGAGAGACCATAGCAGAAGAGTAACACAAATACATACGAATAAGGCAGAATGAAACTTAGCAAAAAAAAAAAAAAAAAAAAAAAAAGAAGGAAGAATTGGGGGAAGGAAACACATATCCATGAACTCAGTCTCTGGGGTAGCACCCTCTTCTTCGTCAAAATCAAAAATCCTCTTCTTCAAAACAAGCTCATCTTCAAAAGCCTTAAGAATGTCCTCAGACCCCTCAGAGGACAAGTCCGCATTGGGCCCACGTGTAGCAGAACTAGGAATGGAGGAAAGGGTCACTACCAAGGAAGAACCATCCTTCACAGCCTGAGATAGAGCTGCGAAGGGGTCACTAGTGGATAACAAGGGGTGTGATAGGAGGAGTAGCCTCAGCCTGAACAGCAGCAGGAGGAGTGATCCTCTTTTCGAAAACAGGTGTCTTGGCAGGAATGACAGTGGCCTCACCAACCTTCCTAGTATGAGTACTCTCATCTATGGATACTGACTCAATGGGAGAGGTGGAAGCCTTAGCAGGAACTCTATGCGAAGCAACAGAAGGGGGAGGTGTTGCAAACGATGTGTCAGCCCCATCAAAAAAGCCTTCCATGGGCATGCCCATGGAGGCAGACAGCTCCTTGGCTATGGGGTGGTACACAGAGAGAGGCTTGGGCTCATCCTAGAAGACAAAAAAGGAGATATCAATATCAAAATAACTTTTTGGGTGAATGTGGAAACCAAAAGCGTATGGCACACTAAACATATGCAAAAAAAATGAAAAAATAAAATTAAAAAAATAAAAAATAAAAAATAAAAAAAGAGGAGAAGAGAGAGGAGATGTACCTCCAATTCAGGTTCATCAAGCAGTATAGGATGGGTGACAGATGTATCCTCCTTATACTTAGACTGCAGAAAGAGGGGGACAAGAAACAAAGTCAAAGAAAGAAGTCAGTAAGCATGTCAGATTCAACCACAAGGAAAGTAAATATATATATATATATATATATATATATATATATATAATATATGAGAAGGACGAAGCAAAATTAAAAGTGACTTACTCTCCGCTCAGCAGCCAACGAAGGATGGGGAGTTGTCTTTCTCTTGCTACCTCGTGTTCTGCTAGCAGGAGTGGCATCTGTGGGCGGCCGTGGAGTAGCAAATTTGGGCTTGTTGGTAGATTTAAGCTTGGCAGGAACATTTGTTACTTTAACTTTCTTTTCCCAACCCAAAGGATAATTACCTGTGTGCCAATACCATCCCTTCTTCTCCTCATCCCATTCAAAGATAGCAGACCGGCTCTGTTTCCTAGCATACACCAACACGGACTTGGAAGGCAAGAGCAACCGAGGATTAGGCGAGATGACCATACTGAGCCCATCAGAAGGAATGAGGGAGAAACCACGACTACTTGCCAACTCCTGCTCAAACGAAGTCATTACGGCCTGCTAGTACCCATGCATGGCAGGAGTGCAAAGGCCCTCCCTCAACAAGCCAGGAACTGTAATTACACAAAAGCACTGTCTCTAAAAATTAAAGGCGATATGCCACAGAAAAGGTCTGACCGAAGTAGGGGACGCCATAAGATAGGGAAGCTCATCAAGAATATCTTGATCCAGCCCAAACTGCCTTCTTACCCGGTTGGCAAGATAATGAACAAACCTGACACCTTCATCGGTCAAGTAAGGCAACCATCTGGCATTACTGGCCACCAAATAAGTGATACCTGTCTCATCAAAACCAACCAAAGGAGTAGTAGTTCCAACAGTATCAACAAACGAACCCATTGCGGAATCTATACATGTATAACTTGTACTCAAATTTTTGTAAGCTCTCTAGGAGAAACCAACACCTTCATCAAAAGACTCAACAATAGAATAATCAGTAGGCTTCAAACCAAACCAACGGAAAGCCAGAGGAAAATCAGACTCAAATCTACCGCAGAAGTCAGTAATTACCTTCGGGCAGGATTGATACTTCTCTTTTGCAAAGCGAACGGGCCTACACTTTGCCAAGTGCTGGGCACAACGCTCAAATAACAACTGTTGCAGGATGGTGCTCTGTATAGAGGAAGTGAGTATGTGGCAAGAGTCGGCTTGACTCTCGTTACTCCGCAAGATATCCAGTTGGACATACAGATGCCCCAAGAACATAGGGGCCAGCAGTAGACTCACCCTGGTAGATATTTTAATGGCCAAACAAAAATACAAAGGTTTTATGGCATAATGAGGGTGGGACCCAAAGACAAACTTGCAAAGCCAAAAGGCAACGAAAGCCGCACAGCGGGCAACTATAGAAAATTTGGAAGAAGAATTAACCCAATACGATAACTTAGCACTTCCAGTCATCCTTTTCTTCAACTCAGCGTCAATGGCCTCTTCCTCTAAAGAAAGTTCCAAGGTGGCAGGATCAACATTGCCAAGGACCGGCAAGAGTAATTGATTGGCCACGTCTTCAGGGGTTACGGTAAGTTCGCCGCAGGAGAACAAGAATGTGTGGGTGGTGGTACACCACGGACGAGCCAAATGATGGAGGTTGTAGAGGTCTCGAAAGTTGGAAAGGCATCAGGATAAAAACACAGCCTTCAAAACACCAGCCTATTGCAACAAACCCATGAAGCCTCTATCAGATAACTCACTGTCTACCCATTCTTTTCAGCCCAAGGCAGTACCTGACCCAAATTCGAAGTGGATAGGCACGGGGAGAGAAAGGCCTTGACGAATGACTAAATCAGGGATCGATGAGGCCAATGGGGCCCAAGAAACATTGAGGTTTCACCGACAAAAAGCAAGCCATACACGGCCCGGTGGCGGCGGCTGGTAATCACCAAGAATCTCGAGAAAATGAGGATGGACATCATACCAAGGATCAATTAAAAGGGCGCATTCACTGTCTGGGTCGCACTATGCCTCTTCCTCGTTGAAATGGTCTGACTCGGAGTATGCAGCCTCCTCGCCTATCTCTTGTGTGGCGGGAGGATTGGAAATGGCTTCTTTCTCTTTATGGCAGGAAAAGCCCTAGCATTTCACCGACGCCACAGTATAAGGGCTTGATCGAAGTAAGGTTAATGAGTGTTTGAAAAGAAGAAAACGGTGGAGGAAGGGAAACAGATAGAGTTTTTCTTTTGGAAAAGAAAGAGTTTATGTTTGGATTGTAGAAAGATTCTCTTTTAATAACTGGGTCATTAATATCGGCCTGAAGGGAGATGATGGTTCAGCCATCAAGAAAAGAATGAAATTAATGAAAGTTAATAGGCCACAAATTGAATGACCCTTTGTGATTATACCAATTAATTAATTAATCATGCAAATGTAAAAGCACAAAAAAATCACCAAATAACTAAATATGTAGCGAAAATTAAATGACACGGTGATTTGTTTACGAATGGGAAAAACCTCGCGGCAAAAACCCTACCGGGTGATTTTCAGGTCACCACTCTCGAAACTCCACTATTATCAAATCAAGCGGTTACAAGTAAAGGAATCTCAAGTACCTTACCAACCTACAGTTGAACCCTTACTCCAATACCCAATTGAACTTAATCTGTCGTGACAATTTCCCTTTTGATGCACGGCTCCCAAGTACGTGACTAACCAATGCACGGATCCCAGTACGTGACTTCAAACACCAACTAAGGAAGAGAGGTTGGCTGCAAAGTTCTTCAGTTCATCCTATACGATGAAGATCAGGAAGATGCTTTGTCACAAAACCCTTTTGTGCAAATACACAGCAACTTCTTCAGAGAAGATGAACTAGGTCAAGAACTTCGTCTTTTGATCACAATTTGCTTGAACAAAGATTGCTCAATACTTTTGCAACTTGTGTACAACTTGACGGCTCTTAAAACAATCCTTTTATATGTTTGGGGTTTGAAGAAAAGAATGCCCAAAAACATATTCACGGATTCCAAAGAAATCAGATCAAAAAATCTAAAATTATAAATCTCGACAGATAGCAGGTGTCGAGGTAGCTATCGAGTAGGTGTTGAGTTTTAATGAATTTGCACTTCAACTTGATTTTTTTTAGACAAACTTGATGACTTCAACACTTGATCTTGAAACCTTATTTTTTGAAATATTAAAAATACCTAGAACCACCCAATTACAAGTAGAGTGCATTTTGTTAAAAAGATTAGCTAATTTACATAAATAAGTGACATATGTTATTAACAAATGAAAACACATATATCCTAACAATCTCCCCCTTTGGCAATCCGTGACAAAACTACAACAAACAAATGAACATATGAGAGAAGTCATAAATCACTCAACTCATACTCACTTGTTGAATATAATAAAATCTATCCTAATACAAACTTTTGAAAAACTTTGGAAGAAGAGAGTTTATGGCAAGTAGACTTTGACAACCTGTATTTCTGAAACACTTTAAACAAAACTCATCAAGGCATCTTATGTGAAACAGAAATAATAGATTGCATACAAGTATAATGAACATGTGTATAAAGATAAAAAAGAAACAACACATGAAGAGAGATGTGAAAGAAACATACATCCACATATAGAGAAAATAAGTACAATGTATGTAAAACTGGTCAAAAAACCTCATATACAAGATCAATGTATCTATAAAGAATAGAAAAGAAAAGATACATCAAAACCTCACTACATCCTTCAAAATATCAACACTCCCCCTATAAAAAATGTCTTATACTAACTCTCCGCCTAAGATAACAACTCTCATAACCCAAAACTACTTCCCCTTTTTGTCACGAGTAACAAAGGGTAGAATGTCATGTAGACATCTCATCAGTAGAGCTAGCATCTCTATCATTATCATCCGAAGAGTCATCATCATCACCATCATCATCATCATCCTCAGAGTCTGAAGCCGCTGGAGAAGGTGGTAAAGGAGTAGCCTCGAGAGCGAAAACACCCATGGTTACCTACCGTCGTGCAATATGACCAACATGAACATTCACCTGATACAACTCAGAGGAGAGTGTATCGAGGTGAGCATCCATGCGCTGCAGCTGCGCCATGATGTCTCTGAGAGATACGTCGCCCATAGAGGAAGAATGAGCAGAGGTAGATGGAGCAAATCTGAATGGAGCTAAATAGGAGGGAGGAGTGGAATCTGTCTGTCGCAACCTAAACTGAGCCTCACTACGTTTTACGGTAGCGGCATCTATGGCACAGATGTGTGTGAAGTGGTCGGACACAGGAAAAAAGAAAGAAAAATGGCGTAAAATCCTCGTGATAGCGGAAGGAAAGATGAGTTTATCATGGGACGCCGAATCTAGATGAACATCTATGATAAAAAAGATAAAATGAGAAGAAAAATCTATAGTAAGATGTTCAAGAAGAGATAACAAAAATCGAGCATGAGGCTCCGTGATGGAGTTGTAGTGAGAAAGTAGATGAAGTAGAAATGTCATCACCATGTTTAGAAATCTAAGACCTTTAGCAAAAGATCTACATGATGTGTACTCATGCTCACCCCAATCAGCTGGGCGCTGAAAAAAAGCGGAAATGAGCTCATCTTTGGATGTCCTCAGACGCTCACAGGAAGGATAGTCAGGAAACTCTATCCTAGGAACCCTAAGCACATCCGCAACGAGCTACGGTGTGATAGGGATACGCGTACCTCGAACTCGAGAGAAAAAGAGAGGTATTGAACGATCTATCCCGTGCATGTTGGAGTAAAACTCCTGAATGAGTACGAAAGGACATGTGACCGGGACGTCACACAGTGACTCCCATCCCCTACTGTGAATGACAGAGGGAAGGTTAGTGTCAGCGAAGTCCGCCAAAATGACTTGGCGTTCCGAATGAACACCTCATCTAGAAAAGTTCTCCGAAAATGCCTTGTGGGCATCTCTATCACGGAATCGAAGATTTAGAGGAGCAGAATCAAAAGATGAAGAAGCTCCAGAACGCAGAGGGTTCCGAGCCGGAGTGGATTTACGTTTGGGTGCCATAGACACTACTAACGTAAATGGAAAGAGAAAGAAATAGAGAGTGAGACAATCAGAAAAGTCCCAAAACAGTTCACATATATCAAATATATTGAACAAAGAGTACGTATGCATGGGAATGCATGAACATGTGACATGCAAATTGAAAAACATCATGGGTTTAGCCCAATCCAATCCTAACAGAACACAAACATAGAGCACACATCTGAATGCATGTAAATATCATTCTAATGCACATGGAATGCAATGTATGACATTTTGAATACGTTTAAGTGAAAACCCAACCCACAATTTCAAAAAAACTCATTAATTTTGAAAAATCCCAAAAATTTTCAAAAACCCCAAAACCTAAGCTTCAAAACATGAAATGCATGAAAATGGGAGTAAAAAGAGGTCTTACCAAGTGATTAGAACCAAGGAATGACCGAAAACCAAGTGGGTTTGAAGTTTTGAGTGAGAAAAAGGTATTTGGGAGAAAAACCGCCACGAACAGATCGAGAGAGATCGAGAAAATGAATTCAGAATCACGACTGGAGCTTAAATAGGCACCTCAGTAAATCTCGACAGCTAAGGTGTCGAGAGGTATCAAGGAAGGTGTCGAGGAAAAGCACGTCGACAATTGAAGGTGTCGAGGAATGAACATCAAAATCAAGAACAGAAGTTCGATCGATCGACAAGGTATCGAGAAGGTATCGAAGAGACAGGAGATTTCTCGATCGATCCACCAGGTGTCGAAGAGGTCTCAAGATTGCGGTAAGAAGAAGGCTTGAGAATCTCGACAAATAACAAGGTATCGAGGAGGTGTCGAGCAAGTGTCGAGCCAGGTTTAAAAAGCAGTTTTTCGAGATGTGAAAAACACAGACATGAATGTAATCCAACATACACATCAACCATTGATCCAATCAACATATAAACCTCTCAAAATCATCTCTCAACAAAGAATTAAGCACATGGATCCTCAAAAAAAAAAAACACACACACACACACACACACACTAAACAAGTCTAAACAATTTTATTTTTCAAAAACAAGTCAAGACAGTTTAAAAAGCAGTTTTTCGAGATGTGAAAAACACAGACATGAATGTAATCCAACATACACATCAACCATTGATCCAATCAACATATAAACCTCTCAAAATCGTCTCTCAACAAAGAATTAAGCACATGGATCCTCAAAAAAAAAACACACACACTAAACAAGTCCAAACAATTTTATTTTTCAAAAACAAGTCAAGACAGTTTAGTGAGCATACATTAGCACATGTAAATACTTGTGATGGCCAAATCACATTGTACATGCACATGTATCGAAAGTAGAAAAGAATATTGCGTATTGTGTGTCAAAAACATCGCAAAATTGCATATGAGTATACATGTTATGACGATATGAGATATGAGAAAATAACTTTAACTCACACACAATCATAACTATTTGATGGGAACTATCTGTTAGGATTACTGCCCTTAAATCCTATTATATGATGCTATGTATGATATTAAGTTTGACATTGTGTATGACATTATGTATGACTTAATATTGTTTTTAACGAATTTGTTTTATTATTATCTGAAATAATAGTAACATGAATATTAGGACATTATCATTTAGTCCATGAGATGCATAGTATGTGATTTATGTGAAAAGTCACAGAATATATAAATCACAAGTTCTTTGTAAACTCAGAATTATAGTTCGTAATCGGTGATGAAATTGGGCATTTCATCTACGAAGACTATAACATATCAACCACGATAATTTGTCTTAATCATGGAAGTGGAGACTTCTAGTTGATGTGTTAATATGTTTTAAGAATTAAGACATATTAAACTGGACCGTTGTAAGATTTATTATTCTCCTAATGACTATCATATGAATAATAAATCTCACGACTTGTATTTGCATGAACTCTTAATCCTGAGAGAATAATGGACTTGATCATGAGGTATAGGTTGCTTTGATATATTAGGAGTGAGATCTATAGAAATGGTCAAAATCTCAATATGTTGGGCAGCCACATTTAGTGTTGATGGAACATGTATTCTCAAGATGGAATTCATAGTCTCTTAACGGAGATATAAAGTATTCCCTTGAGATAAGCTTAATGAGTTTGTTATTCAGAGAGTTAGGCCTAACCACTTTAGTAAGACTAAAGTATATATTTATGGAATTGGATTTCATAAATATATAATGAATAACATTAAAGGATTAAACCGGGTACTCAAGAATTAAAATGTAGTAATTTACAAAGTGGCAGTCTACATTAATGACTTTGTATTACTACGAATATTTTATAAAGGGGTTGCATGTATAATAAAGTCTTAGGATATAATTTATAGATAAGGCCTAGAGTGCAACTATATTTATATAGTGGTATTAAATATAATTAATGGTAATTTTGGACTTGTCAAGAGTTGACAAAAAAGCCCAAAGCCCATTGAAACTAGTGTCTTATTGGTCCCTTTTGGTCCCACTCCAAGCCACACACTTAAGCATAATTGGAAAGGCCCAAAAGGCCAGCCCAATTAGAAAATTGGTCAGATACAAAGGGAAAAACGTATAGATTTTTCTGTGTAAGAAAAACAACATTGTAATGGTGTGGAAGTGAGTGTATGTCACTCTCTAATCATCCGTTTGTAACCAATTGAGAGTCCACACTTCTTGGGCGTTAGTGGAATTGGAGTGAAGACAAAAAATATTCCTAAGTGCTTCAATCTTCGGGTTTTGAAATTCACCGCTTTAAAGTACGCTGACTTGTTCTCTAATTCTGAAATTTACTTAACATATATTATCAACTTCGAATGATGTAGATCCGTTAATTTTCTGCTGCGTACATACTTATTTCCATCAAATGGTATCAGAGCGGTCATTAATTTCGACTTGTATAACATGTTTTGTGAATTTTAGAATTAGAATGTATAGTTTCATGTTGCTTAAAGATTATGCATTTAATTTTCTGCATGGTTGATGAAACTATGATTTGATAAAAACTAATATTGATGTTATGATGTTGTTTAAATTTGAATTTAAGTATATTAAATTGATCTTTAAGACTTTAGGATCAATGAATTTCAATTTTGATATCATTCTCTGACCATCATGTTCGTATGAAAGTTGTTTATTCAAGAAACCATAAAGAAAACTGCCTTAGAAAGTTTTTGGAAATTTAAGTTTTGCGATTTTCGATCGATCGAAAATCGCATTCGATCGATCGAGTGAAACAGTGATCAAACTTTTCAAATAGATTGATTTTTGATTGCTGATTGATCGATCAAATCTGTTTTTCGATCGATCGAAAGTCAATCGAGTATCAATCGAACAAGTCAAAAGGTCAAGTTCGAATTTTTTAATTTTTTCGATCAATCGAGGGGCACATTTGATCAATCGAAAGAAATAAAATCAGAAATTTTTCTAAGTGTTTTCACATGTAAAAGTACTAAAACTGTGTGTAATTAGATTATGCATATTTTATAATTAAAAACCTTTTCTTTAAAACATCTAGTGGGAGAGAGATACAAGAGTTGCATCTCACGACCTCCATTGTCGGTTTAAAGTAGTGTGATTAAGCACCTCGCCTTGGCGTATATGCCTTGCTCCTTTCGGAGGGTGTTTGATTCATGGTACTATAGGTTAAACTTCTTAAAGATAGATGAAATGTGTTTTAACATTGAGAACGATCACGCTTCCGTGGAGTTACTTGGTGATTCACATTGATTCCAGGCAATGATGTACACTAGACTAAGTGTAATGTTAACCTCCCTTCGGAGCTATGTCATTATTACTTAGAGACTGAAGGGAAAACGACAAATTATTTTTGTTTGGTAAGAATTACCATGATAGCATTAATAATGAGAATGTTTCTCGCCTAATCATAGTGATTGGTATGACCTCGCTTCCGAGGAATATTAATTGCTGGATTGGGTTGTCGTTGCATATATTATATTATGGTTTTATTAAGATTCCATACTATATGTTTATATGCTAAATAGATAATGTCCAGTTTATTGATTATATTCATGTTTATTGTTTTCAGATTTAGAACATGGCATCATTTAGCCCACTTGTTACTATTCTTAATCAAAACAAACTGACTGGATCCAACAATGTTGACTGGAAAAGAAATTTGGACATAGTTCTTACTGCTGAAGAGCATAAGTATGTTCTTACTAAACCATGTCTCAGCTTTCCTTCATTAGATGCTCCTCCTGAGGAAAAACAACGATAAGATCGTTGGCAGAAATCTAATGAGATGGCCAAGTGCTACATCCTAGCATCTATCTCAAATGTTCTACAACATCAAATGCAGGATATAGAACTAGCTTCAGACATCATGCTAAGTCTGAAGGAGATGTTTGGTAAGCAAGGCCATTCTGCAAGTCAAGAGACCATGAGGCAAATTTATAATACTAAAATGGCTAAAGGTACTTCAGTGAAGGAGCATTGTCTTACAATGATCTCTAATCTGAATATATTGAAAGTTTTAGGTGCCGATATTGATCGAGAATCCAAGTGGATATGATACTCCAGTCGCTACCAGAATCATTCAAGAAATTCAAACTTAACTATAATATGAACAAAAAGATTTATACCTTGTCTGAATTAATGAATGAATTGGTAGCGGCAGAAGGCATTCTTGGTACTTCCAATGTTGAAGCCAATGTTGGAGAAGCTTCTACTTCTCAACCTAAGTCGAAAGGTAAGGGTAAGAAGAAGAAGAAGAAGAAGAAGAACTTCACCAAGTAAGAGGGTAAACAAATTGCCTTAGGGGTTGCTGATAAAAGAAAGAAGATCAAAGGAAAGTGTTTCCATTGTGGTGAGAAAGGGCATTGGAAGAGAAATTGTCCAATATTCAAGGCTGCCAAGAATAAAGGTATGATTAATACATTCCTTCTTAAAATATATTTGGTACAAAATCCCACGGATTCTTGGTGTGTGGATTCAGGTTGTACTAATCATATTGCAATTCCTTGCAATGGTTCCAGGAGACCAGAAAGCTTAAAGAAGGGGAATTGTTTCTTACTTTGGCTGATGGGAGCAGGATTCCGGTTGTAGCTGTTGGAGTGTTTAATTTATGTTTTAAATCTAGAGTTCTAATATTAGAACACTGTTTGTATGTACCTAATGTTCGTAGGAATTTAATTTCTGCTACTTACTTAGGTAAACATGGATATTGTGTAATCCTGAAAGACAATGTTGTAATAAAGAAAGATAAAGTGTTTATCTGTTCTGACAATATTGTGGATGGTCTTTATATTTTAACTCCTGATAAGCATGAATTATATAATTTTGAATTAGATAATAACTCTTATGTAAAATCATTAAAGAGAAAGTTTCCTTCTACTAGTGATGCATATCTTTGGCATTTACGTTTGGGTCATATTAATTCAAATAGGATTCAAAGACTGATCAAAGATGGACTCTTAGAGCCCATGGACTTTGATGAATTTCCAGTTTATGAATCTTATTTGGAAGGTAAAATAACCAAACAATCTTTTAAAGCAAAAGATAGAAGAGCTCAAGATTTGCTAGAGCTAGTGCATTCTGATGTATATGGTCCTATGTCAATCCAAGTAAAAGGAGGTTATGAGTATTTCATCACTTTTACCAATAATTACTCAAGATATGGTTATGTGTACCTAATGAGACGGAAGTCCGAAGCCTTTGAAAAGTTCAAAGAGTTTAGGGATGAAGTAGAGAATCAATTGGGTAAACGCATAAAAGCCATTCGATCTGATCGTGGTGGTGAATACCTTCTTGGGGTTTCAAGGATTACTTAACTCAAAATGGGATTGTATCCCAATTGGCTGCACCTGAAACTCCCCAACAGAATGGTGTAGCAGAAAAAAGGAATAAGACTCTTTTAGAAATGGTTCGGTCCATGATGAGTTACTCAACTTTACCGATTTCTTTTTAGGGTTATGCCTTAAATACAGCAATACATCTTTTGAATTTAGTCCCATCAAAATTTGTTCCCAAAACACCCATGGAATTGTGAAGTGAGCGTAAGCCTAGTATGAAATATCTCCACATTTGGGGTTGTCCTGCACATCTGTTAAAAGGGAAGCCTGATAAATTGGAACCAAAATCAGAAGTGTGTTTGCTTGTAGGTTATCCAAAAGAAATTATGGGTTATTTATTCTATAGTCGTAAAGATAACAAAGTTTTTGTTAGTACAAATGCTAAATTCTTGGAAAATGACTATATGAATAATTTTACTCCTATAAGTAGAGTTGTGTTGGCTGAAATGAAAGAACCTGTAAATGAACAACCAATTGATGAAACTAGGGATGATGTGGCTATATTAGATATACCACAAGACACTACTCATGACATGTCTAGTACACAGGTGCCTCGTCGTAGTGGAAGAATTATTCGGCCTCCTATAAGATTCATAGGTTTAGGAGAAACTTATGAAGCTATCTCAGAAGAGGCTGAATCGAATCCCTATACCTATAAAGAGGCAATGAATGATTTAGATGCACATCATTGGGTCCAAGCTATGAAATCTGAATTAGATTCCATGTATTCCAATCAAGTTTGGGATCTTGTAGAGGCACCTAACGGCATTAAACATGTTGGTTGCAAATGGGTTTACAAGAGGAAGAGAGGGATAGATAGAAAAGTTGAAACCTTTAAAGTAAGGCTAGTGGCGAAAGGGTATACACAAAAAGAATGTATTGATTATGATGAAACCTTTTCTCCAGTAGCAATGCTTAAATCTATCAGAATTCTTTTATCCATTGCTACTCATTATGATTATGAGATTTGGCAAATGGATGTCAAGACTGCTTTTCTCAATGGCAATCTGGAAGAGGAAATCTATATAATGCAACCGAAAGGTTTCATAACAAAAAACCAAGAGCATATGGTATGCAAGTTGAAAAGGTTTATTTATGGACTTAAGCAAGCATCTAGGTCATGGAACATCAGATTTGATCAAGTAATCAAGTCATTTGGTTTTGAGTAAAATCTTGATGAACCATGTGTGTACAAAAGACATTGTGATAAAGTAGTAATGTTCCTAATGCTTTATGTTGATGATATTCTACTCATTGGAAATGATGTAGGGGTAATGTCATCAGTAAAGGTTTGGTTGTCAAGCCAATTTGATATGAAGGACTTGGGTGAGGCTAACTTTATTTTAGGGATCAAGCTTTGGCGAGATCGCAAGAATAAGATGTTAGGCTTATCACAAGCTGGATATATAAATAAGGTTCTAGAACGATTTAGCATGCAAAACTCCAAGAAATTATTACTTCCTTTCAGACATGGAGTTCCTCTATCCGATGAATAAAGGCCTAAGACTCAAGAGGAAGAAAATATGATGAGACAAGTTCCTTATACTTTGGCAGTAGCAAGTCTTATGTATGCTGAACGATTTTAGACCCCTTAAAACACAACTAGATTGGTTAGCCTAGATTAATTAGCCAAGTTGTTACTTAGTCAAATTATGCAATTCTAGGTTAAAGCAATCAAATAATCATATCAAAATAATAAAGCAGCGGAATAATAAAAGACACAATGATATGATTACCCAGGAAACCACACGGTAAAAACCTGGGGAGGATTTGACCCACCGATCCTCAAGGCAAACCTGAATCCACTATGAAAGAATCGAAGTTCATACAGAAGGACTACAAGCTCCCCACTCGACTTCCTAATACTATCCACCAATAGAACTTACTGACAAGACCACGTGCAAGCTCCGAATCCACGGACTCCTTCTTTCTTGAATTCTTCAGTCAAGTACGAGCACCCCCGCTTGATAATCTTTAAGTTCTTAAATCTGCAACTAAATGATCATCAAGGTTTTGATAATATCTCCACCTTGAAAACCCTAAGTTTTGTGTAAAAGAAAGCTCCTCAAAGATCTCACAAGAGATTTACACAAAACAACAATATGAGCAACAAAGGCTTAGAGAGGTTTGGGTACAAAACCCTAGATACAAAAGAGGCACACTCTTCTCTCTCTCAAAAGTCCCAAAAACGTTCTAGGGTTTTTCTTATATATAGGAGTGTTTTACTTGAACCCCAAGACGTTTAAATAAAGTTTGGGCTGAACTGGAACTCTGCAGAAAAATAAATCTGTACGTAGTTCGATCGATCGAGTCTAATTTTCGATCGATCGAGCCTTACAGATTTAGTCCAATAAATCTGCAATCACTCGATTCCAATTTTACAAATAAACATACTTTGAGCAAGCCTAAACAAGACTAAACATATTGTTTTGATCATGATTTCTCAACATTACACATTAGAGTTCTAAATACATAAAATCCTAAATCTTTAGAACCTAACAAACTCCCCCTTTGACAATCCGTGATAAAACACAAACTAAAAGCTCAAAGTTTACAAAGTAAAAGCCTATTACAAAAATAATGCTCATAACAACAAATCCAACCTAACTACTATCCATCAGTTGCAAGTATAGACAGCAGTTCAATTGAATCAACCTGTATATTTCCTAAAACACTCAATAAACGTATAAACGCATGTGTGACAGAAAAACAGTAAATCAACAAATATGCAAACTAACTCTCCCCTTAAGTTAGATACATCAAGAACAACGTTAACTCCCCCTAAACATAACATTCTTGTATTCCCACATATCAACTATTCCCCCCCCCCCCCCCTTTTTGTCACGTATTAATAAAGACAACTCAATAAAGAGTACACATACGCAACAAAGGATAAGAGAAAATAGAGAAGGAAGGGGACACAAAACAATTCAACTCTATAGAAAATAGAGACAGCTCCCCCTACGAACAACACAGGTTAAAAAAAATTTTTGCTCCCCCTATCAAAAATAGGAAAAACAAAACAAGTTTTGAGAAAAACCGTTTTGGAGAAAAATAAAGGAGGTGGGGGAAAATCAGCAGCAGCAGCAGCATCACCAACAGGATCAGGTACAACCTCACCAACAGGACCAAAGTTAAAAACACACAAACCAAAGTTACAAACTAAGGTGAGGATACACATGAAGAAAAAATATTCTCTCTTTCAATAAAATGCAAACATGACACTATGTGACCCATAAACAGTTGCATGAGTAGAGAAAATATTTGCACATTGGTTATCCATCATATCTCTTAAGAAAAATATTTTCTACAGTTCACACATAAGAAATAGCATATACTAGAATGTACAAAACTCTAAAATTAATCAATCAATTTTTAAATCAAGTTGAGTACCCAATGTAGCAAAGTGTATGCATGCTATGTGTGAAAACAATGAGAGATATGACTACAAAACTGTAAGATGGATACAAAATCAATGCAATGTATGTGAATCCTAAACACAAATGATGCATGAAAAAATTTTGGTCAAAAACATAGAAACTGAAAATTTTTCAGTTTCGATCGATCGAGAATCGATCGAACATCAATCGAGTTAGGCAAACTCAAACCAAAAAATTTAATTGCAATTTCGATTGATCAAAAAACAGGTTCGATCGATCGAAAGTCTGGAAAAATAAGATTTTTGAAAAACAGAGCATTTTAATGCAGAAACTCCTCAAAGCATATTGTTTTATAAAAAAATGCATGAGTATGAGATGAAAAGTTTTTCAAAAACACTTGAATTTAACCCAGATATTCCAAAATCAAGATTTTCAATCAATTTGTCCTCAAAGAACAAACATTATACACATTTAGCATTAAAATCAAGGAACTTTTAATCTTGGATGGCCACAACAAGATCACACACAACAAAATGTACCAAGTTTAACAAAGAGTAACTTGTGTAGTGTGTGCAATTAGCAAAAACTTGAGATACATGTGAGGTGATATGTGAATAGCAATTAATCACAAAGTCTACACAATCTATCACATAGAATTTAAAAGAGACTATCACCTAAAGAGTTACATCCTATAACTCCCACATCTCCTAGAACAAAAGCTTGCAATCATGTAAGTTTCTTGTATTTTTGCCTCATTATTATGTGAGATGGCATCAAGCCTAATAATACACACCAATTTTATTTATGTGAGATGGCATCAAGCCTAATAGTACATACCAATTTTAAGCATTAAGAAATTAAGCCGAGGCATCACCTTATGTTCTTTTTGTGCATATGCTACACTTTCTCGAGCATAGAATCTTATGATATGCACTAAGGTGTTCATGATTGGCTAGTGAACAGTGGTGAGATGGTTATTTATGCCTTTCTCAAAAGGATCAAGTCCGACAGTCAAATAACATGTGACTTCAAGATTAAGACAAAGTGATAAACACCATAAACATCTTTTCCACACAACATGCACTGTAAAGTTTCAACTAGTAAAGTGCAATAAATAAGCTCATCAAAGCTAAACAAGGTACATAAACTTGTTATGTAAAGGTATTATGGCCAATCCTTGATTATAAACCCAAGATGTGAAATACAAATCACAAAAATCTTTTTGGTTTAAAAAATTTTATGACCAAAAACAGAAAGCACACATTATGCTAAATGAACAATGCAAATGCAATGCATGACAATGTTTAACTAAGTTATAGAGGGTACACAAACAAGAAATATCAATTTCTTAATTAACCCATGAGTACATGTACAAACTAGTACATACTCACACAAAATCAGAAATAGCTTAGCATACTATTTAAGTTTCTCCACAATGTCAAGCATGTTTTAAATCAAGAGAGAGACATCATAACTCATGTAATCCTCAAAAAAAATAAAACAAGACACAAAATAAAATATTTTTGTCTTTTTGAAATTTTTCAATGTTTTTGGATTTTTTTTTTATTAAAAAAAAAACCTAAAAAACAAAACAACCAAAAACAAAAACAAAACATGTCCACAAATAATTGAAAGAATTAAATTAAGGACAAGTTAGCAACACTCACCTTGGAGAATCTTTTCTCACCCATCTAGCACGAGTCTTCGGCTTTGTAAGTAAAAATCCATGTGAATCAGAGTGTATTTGAGGAATTACACCAAACTTCTGAGAGAGACTGAAATCCTGCAAATTCCTTTCATAAGCCAACAAGCTCAAATTTTTCAAAAGAATATGGAACAATTTATATGAACTTATGGCAGGAGCAATATCATCACATATCCTAGATTGACATACAGAATGCTTAAATTTCAATTTATGACAATCAGGACGAATGTGACCAGAGACACCACAAAAGTGACAAATGGGAACAAATTTAGGAACACCAGTATTCCTAACAACAAGTCTAGTCTCAGATTTAGGTTTTTGCCTCAACAAAGAACAATTTGGTCTAATATGACCAACAACACCACAAAGGTGACAGGTAGGCACAAAAACAGATTTATTATGCTCTCTAACAGTAGGTTTAGACATAGGTTTAGAAACTTCAGCGTCAACATTAGAACTTTTACCTTTGTCTAATCTAGCAAAATAAGTCTTTTCTTTATTATTCCTCTTAAAAGGATGGATATAAACTTTCTCAGTCTTAGGCTTAAGAGAAACAAAAACATTAAGAGAAACAGAAACACTTCTGTTATCAACAACAGGCTTGGTACTAGTCAAATTTTCAATTTTAGTTTTAGATTCAACTAACTCTTGTTCCAAACTTTTCATCTTCTCATCTTGAGAGGAAATTTGATTTCTCAAAAATTCATTCTTTTTATTATACTCATCTAATCTAACAATCAATTCCTCTTTTTCAAGATTAGCCAATTTTAACTCTTCTTTAAATTTCTTAGCAATTTTCAAAGATTTAGATAATTCCTTACGAAGAGTTTCAAAAGTATCAAAAAAATCAACAGAAACAATATTGTCATTTTCATTCAAATCATCACAGGCATCAATAAAATCAGCAGAAGTATTAGCAGAAACATGATCAGAAAGACAATTCAAATTATCCATGACAACAAGGGTCAAGGATCAGCTCTTAGATCAAAAGATCTAAAACAAAAGAGCTGTCTGCTCTGATACCACTTGAACGGTTTTAGACCCCTTAAAACACAACTAGATTGGTTAGCCTAGATTAATTAGCCAAGTTGTTACTTAGTCAAACTATGCAATTCTAGGTTAAAACAATCAAATAATCATATCAAAATAATAAAGCAGCAGAATAATAAAAGACACAATGATATGATCACCCAAGAAACCACACGGTAAAAACCTGGGGAGGATTTGACCCATCGATCCTCAAGGCAAACCTGAATCCACTATAAAAGAATCGAAGTTCATACAGAAGGACTACAAGCTCCCCACTCGACTTCCTAATGCTACCCACCAGTAGAACTTACTGACACGACCACGTGCAAACTCCGAATCCACGGACTCCTTCTTTCTTAAATTCTTCAATCAAGTACAAGCACCCCCGCTTGATAATCTTTAAGTTCTTGAATCTGCAACTAAATGATCATCAAGGTTTTGATAATATCTCCACCTTGAAAACCCTAAACTTTGTGTAAAGGAAAGCTCCTCAAAGATCTCAAAAGAGATTTACACAAAACAGCAATATGAGCAACAAAGACTTAGAGAGGTTTAGGTACAAAACCCTAGATACAAAAGAGGCACACTCTTCTCTCTCTCAAAAGTCCCAAAAACGTTCTAGGGTTTTCCTTATATATAGGAGTGTTTTACTTGAACCCCAAGACGTTTAAATAGAGTTTGGGCTGAACTAGAACTCTGCAGAGAAATAAATCTGTACGTGGTTCAATTGATCGAGTCTAATTTTCGATCGATCAAGCCTTACAGATTTAGTCCAATAAATCTGCAATCACTCGATTCCAGTTTTACAAATAAACATACTTTGAGCAAGCCTAAACAAGACTAAACATATTGTTTTGATCATGGTTTGCCAACATTACATATTAGAGTTCTAAATACATAAAATCCTAAATCTTTAGAACCTAACATATGCCATGCTTTGTACTAGACCAGATGTCTGTTATTCAGTCTCATGTATGCCATGCTTTATTCTAGGGATCAAGCTTTGGCGAGATCACAAGAATAAGATGTTAGGCTTATCACAAGCTGGATATATAGATAAGGTTCTAGAACGGTTTAGCATACAAAACTCTAAGAAAGGATTACTTCCTTTCAGACATGGAGTTCCTCTATCCAATGACCAAAGGCCTAAGACTCAAGAGGAAGAAAATATGATGAGACAAGTTCCTTATGCTTCGGCAGTAAGAAGTCTTATGTATGCCATGCTTTGTACTAGACCAGATATCTGTTATTCAGTTGGCATAGTCAGTCGATATCAATCAAATCCAGGGCCAAAACACTAGCAAGCTGTAAAGCATATTCTCAAGTATCTACGGAGAACAAGAGATTACATGCTTGTTTACCGAAGTGAGGATTTGATACCTATTGGCTATACAGATTCAGATTTTCAATCTGATCTAGATTTCAGAAAATCCACATCAGGATGTGTTTTCACCTTGGGAGGTGGAGCCATAAGTTGGCGGAGCCATAAGTTGGCGGAGTATTTAACAATCTTGTATTGCAGACTCTACCATAGAAGCAGAATATGTTGTTGCTTGTGAGGCAGCAAAGGAGGCTGTATGGCTCAAGAAATTTCTTTCTGACCTTGGTGTAATGAGAATGGAGCAAGTTTCAATCACATTGTTTTGTGACAACAGTGGAGCAGTTGCACAATCTAAAGATCCAAGGAATCATAAGAAAGGAAAGCACATTGAGAGGAAGTACCATATCATTCGAGATATTGTTGCTCGTGGAGATGTGGTGGTAGCAAAGATTAAAAGTGCAAATAATCTAACAGATCCATTTACTAAAGTTTTGCCTCAAAGGACTTTTGAGTCACATTTGGAGAGAATGGGAGTTAAATTAGTGCACAATAGTCTTTAGGGCAAGTGGGACATTGTTAGGATTAGTGCACTTAAATCTTATTGTATGATGCTATGTATGATATTAAGTTTGACATTGTGTATGACATTATGTATGACTTAATATTGTGTTTAATGAATTTGTTTTATTATTATCTGAAATAATGATAACATAAATATTAGGACATGAATATTAGAACATTATCATTTGGTCCATGAGATGCATAATATGTGATTTATGTGAAAAGTCACAAAAAATATATATCACAAGTTCTTTGTAAACTCATAATTATAATTCGTAGTCGGTGATGAAATTGGGCATTTTATCTGCGAAGACTATAACATATCAACCACGATGATTTGTCTTGATTATGGAAGTGGAGACTTCTAGTTGATGTGTTAATATGTTTTAAGAGTTTAAGATATATTGAACTGGACCGCTTTGAGATTTATTATTTTCCTAATGACTGTCATATGAATAATAAATCTCACGACTTGTATTTGCATGAACTCTTAATCCAAAGAGAATAATAGACTTGATCATGAGGTGTAGATTGCTTTGATATATCAGGAGTGAGATCTATAGAAATAGTCAAAAACTCAGTATGTTGGGCAGCCATATTTAGTGTTGATGGAACATATATTCCCAAGATGGAATTCATAGTCTCTTAACGGAGATATAAAGTATTCCCTTGAGATAAGTTTAATGAGTTTGTTATTTAGAGAGTTAGGTCTAACTACTTTAGTAAGACTAAAGTATATATTTATGGAATTGGATTTCATAAATATATAATGAATAATATTAGATGATTAAACCGGGTACTAAAAGATTAAAATGTAGTAATTTACAAAGTGGCAGTCTACATTAATGACTTTGTATTACTACGAATATTTTATGAAGGGGTTGCATGTATAATAAAGTTTTGGGATATAATTTATAGATAAGGCCTAGAGTGCAACTATATTTATATAGTGGTATTAAATATAGTTAACGGTAACTTTGGACTTGTCAAGAGTTGACAGAAAAGCCCAAATCCTATTGGAGCTAGTGTCTTATTAGTCCATTTTGATCCCACTCCAAGCCACATACTTAAGCCCAATTGAAAAGGCCCAAAAGGCCAGCCCAATTAGATTATTGGTTAAATACAATGGGAAAAACGTACAGATTTTTCTGTGTAAGAAAAACAACATTGTAATGGTGTGAAAGTGAGTGTATGTCACTCTCTAATCATCCATTTGTAACCAATTGAGATTCCATACTTCTTGGGCGTTAGTGGAATTAGAGTGCAGACAAAAAGTATTCCTAAGTGCTTCAAACTTCGGGTTTTGAAATTCACCGCTTCAAGTTATACTTTCTTGTTCTCAAATTCTAAAATTTACTTAACACATGTTATCAATTTCGAACGATGTAGATCCGTTAATTTTCCGCTGCGTACATACTTATTTTCATCACTATCACCTTCGAGGTACATCCTATAACTCCTACATCTTCTAGAATACACGTTTGCAACCATATTTAAAGCATTTTTAATCTTTTTGCTTTTTATTTTTTTTTATTTTAGCATACCATACATGGGCATATAAAAGAGAGAAAAGAAATACCCGAGATGTTAAACATTTGACATTGCACTTTTGCTATACCAAAGCATACGAATGTTTTTGACACTGCACTTTTGTTATGCCGAAACATACAGGTGTCATATTATGATTGGCGGGCAACAGTGGTGAGATGGTTATTTATACGTTTCTCTTAGAATTTTCTAGTCCTACCCGTCAAAAAGAGTGATATGAGTGTTAAGTTTAAGAGATAACTTAATCTTACTCATCACAAACAAGAGCCACAATGCTCACTTGCTTAGTTGTGCATAGAGATGCTCATCTAAGTTACAAGAGATACAAAATTTAGAAAACTTTGTTTCAATGACCATTCAAGGTACACAAGTACCAATGTACACGAAACACACACTGTTTTTGTATTTTTCTGATTTTTAAAAAATTTTTTTTATTTTTATGAAAAACAAAAATAAGCAAAACTGAAAACAAACATACAAACAAAAACATATTAAACAATATGAGAGCATGAAAGAAAAATGCATATGCATGAAGGCATGATAGAGAGATGCAGATGCATGAAAGCATGATTTTAAAAGCGGATAAGAAATCAAGTAAAGAGAGTCTTACTTTAGATAGAAAGAATTAAAGTAAAGGACAAACAGAAAAGACAATTAAGTCTTAGGATTCTTTATCATTCACACAGCACGAGTCCTTGGCTGTGAAGATGAAAAGGCACGTGTCCTAGTATGACTACTAAAGGACATAGAGGAATTAGAATTCCTCTGAAATTGAGTTAAAAAGTTCAAAACTTTTAATAACTCACCAAGAATAGGTATAGAGCCTTTAGACAAAGGATGAGACATATTGGACACTCACTTATGAGGAAACAACTTGAAACAATTAGGGCGAGTGTGACCAAAATCACCACAATGGTGACAAACATGAGTAGTTTTAGAGCTACTCGGCTTCCTAGAAGGAGGTCTAACCTTAGAGGTTGACAACTTAGAATAACTTGGCCTAATATGACCAACAATATGACAATGATGACAAGTGGGGACAAATTCAAAATTTTTATTCAACCTAAGAGGGGTTTTAGACATAGGTTTAGAAACTTCAGCGTTAACATCAGAAATTTTACCTTTGTCTATCCTAGCAATATTAGTCTTCAATTCTTCATTATTCCTTTTAAATGTGGGAATATAAAAATCTTTTTCTTTTGAGTTAGGCTCAACAACAAGTTTGACACTAGTTAATTTTTCAACTTCAGTTTTAAATTCAACTAGTTGCTCTTCTAAACTTTTAATTTTGTCCACCTGAGATTAAATTTGATTTTTAAAATTCTCATTCAAAGTATTGACTTCATCCAATTTTGCAATCAAATCATCTTTTTCAAGCTTGACCTTTTCAAATTTAGCTTTTAATTTTGCAAAATATTCAAGAGATTTCATACAAAAATTATAAAGCTTGCAATAGGCATCTTGAATATCATCATCATCATTCAACATAAAATCATGCAAATCAAAACAATCAAGAATTTCCATGACAACAGGGGTCAATGGATCAGCACAATAAAGATTAAATCTAATCAAAGTGTGCTTGCTCTAATACCATTTGATAGGCCACAAACTGAATGACCCCTTGTGATTATACCAATTAATTAATTAGTCAAGTTATTAATTAATTAATTAATCATGCAAACGTGGAAACACAAACAAATCACCAAATAACTAAATATGTAACGAAAATTAAATGATACAGTGATTTGTTTACAAATGGGGAAAAACCTCGTGGCAAAAACCCCACCGGGTGATTTTCAGGTCACCACTCCCGAAACTCTACTATTATCAAATCAAGCGGTTACAAGTAAATGAATCCCAAGTACCTTACCAACTTATAGTTGAACCCTTACCCCAATACCTAATTGGATTTGATCTGTAGTGACAATTTCCCTTTTGATGCACAACTCCCAAGTACGTGACTAACCAATGCGCGGATCCAAGTACGCGACTTCAAACACCAACTAAGGAGGAGAGGTTGGCTACAAAGTTCTTCAGTTCATCCTATACGATGAAGATCAGGAAGATGCTTGGTCACAAAACTCTTTAATGCAAATACACAGCAACTTTTTCAGAGAATATGAACTAGGTCAAGAACTTCGTCTTTTGATCACAATTTGCTTGAACAGAGATTGCTCAATACTTTTGCAATTTGTGTACAACTTGACGGCTCTTAAAACAATCCTTTTATATGTTTAGGGTTTGGAGAAAAGAAGGCCCAAAACCATATTCACAGATCCCAAGGAAATCAGATCAGAAAATCTGAAACTATAAATCTCGATAGATAGCAGGTGTCGAGATAGCTATCGAGCAGGTGTCGAGCTTTAATTCGAGCTTTAATGAATTTGCAATTCAACTTGATTTTTTTTGGACAAACTTGATAACTTCAACACTTGATCTTGAAACCTTATTTCTTGAAGTATTAAAAACACCTAAAACTACCCAATTACAAGCAAAGTGTGTTTTATCAAAAGAATTAGCCAATTTACACAAATAAGTGACATATGTTCTTAACAAGTGACAACACATATATCCTAACAAAAGGGTCGAGGAAGCCCAAGACAAGCAAATGGGCCGAGGATGCCCAAGGGAAAACCAAAAGGACACAGGTTATGACAGGCACTATAAAAGGGGATCCTTGCCGTGTGCTGAAGGGAGGGGGAAAAATCATAACCTGCGTAACAAGAATCTCTAAGAAAAAACCAGGAAATAGAAAAAATGAAAGAAAAGAAAGAAAGAAAAGATCAGAGTAAGAAAATTAAGAAAGAAAGGAATAGAATAGGGAGTGAGACCGGCAAGCATGCACCAATAGGTTGATTCCTTCTCTCCCTCTCTAAATCCAGCTCTTTCTTGGAAAAAATAAAAGGATTTCTCCTTTAGGCACCAACCAATCAAGTCCGCTTCCCTCAAAGCAATTAATTTCCATGACAGGATTTTCCCTAGGAGATTAGTTGCGTTGAGAGGAGACATTCTTTCCTCTTTGGTCTTACTCTTGCAGATCAGACTTAACTTAATTTCTTTCTTTTCTGTTTAACCCATATATTACCACTTGTTCTTTTGTTTTTCTCTATAAAAGTCATTATTGTTATTGGGATTATAACTCATTAATAAGGATCATTTGGTTATTTTCTATTAAAGAGCCGAAGCGCTTTATTTTTGTTGTTACTATATTTGTCTGCCATGACTCATTTGAAACAGCTCTTCCTGCCATAAGCACGCTCCTAGCAGACGAGACATAGTTTGTGCGCAAGCTAGCCCAAGTTGAGTTACAGTTGGACTGGTCTCAACTCTCCTTACTCAGAACACTCGAGCCCACTACCGCAGGAGGCAACCCAGTTCAACGCACAACAAAAAGGCCCCTACAGAGATAATCAATGAATTCCTCGCAAAATTGCTAGTTCTACATGACAAGTATGTTCTTTGAATAGAAAGTTGTATCATTCCATTTTTGTCTAATTGCATTTTCTCTTTTTGTAAATGAGATGTCATTCAATTATATGAGGGCGGCGATTAATAATAGGAACATTTCTTTAGTTCTTTTGAGTTTTCTCTATTTGTGCTTGTATTTTGTCACGTTGGGTGTGTTTGGATTGAACTTATTGTTGCTGAAATTAAAAACTGAAAACTGAAAACTGAAAACACTGTAGCAAAATAATTTTTAAATGTGTGAATAGTACTGTGGGACCCATTTTTAATATTTTTTATTACATGAATAGTGCGTGAACAGTGCACGCACTGTTCATGCACAGATTTTTTGTCCCCCAAAAGTAAAAAAATGCGGCAAAAAAAAAAAAAAAAAAAAAAAAAGAGGAGGAAAACGCGTTTGCTGAAACGCAAACGCGGAATCCAAACCCCCTCGTTGTCTCAAAAGCCGTCCTCCCACTTATGAAGGTGGATCAAATGAGTAGAACTTAAAGTCCGTCATCATGTGAGAGTAAGATGAACATTGCCGATAAATCTAATAATTTTTTATTTTTTATTTATATATTTTTAAAGGGGGTAAGAAATGTTTTATTTATTTATTTGATGAATAATGATGATGATATGATAGAGAAAAGAATAATGTTATATTTATTAATTATTAAATTATTACAAAAGTCAAATAAAATGATGAATTTTGCAAAATGTATGAATTATTATAGCATAGATGTTGAATGCTCAAGAAGACTAATTGGATGCATATATTCTAATATTTATATCTGATAAAATACTCAACAATGTCGAATATCTAAAACTATTTCAGCCTCTCAGGCAACAGCTAAGGCTATTGTTGTAAAAATCACGATCTAGAGCGTAGAATTGCATGATTTTACAATCCCACCTCACCAAAACGTTTAGAATTGCACTAGGATCATAAAAATTGTAAGATCATGTAAGATAGTATGGGATCCTACCGATTCTACCAAAACATAAATTTTTGGGTTTTTTTTTTCTTTTATGGGATAATTTTTTGGTTTTAATGAAACTCTAAGAGTTTTTATTTTTCTATGTTATGATGGAATGACTTTTTTTTTTTTTTTCCTAAAAAATTATGTTAATGTAGGAAAATGCTTTCTAGTTTCTAATTCACTTCTAATTAAAATGAAAGAATGCTTCATCATTTCTAAATGAAAAATTCAATGTTGGCTTCGCTGCTTTTTAAGTTAAAATATTGTTAAATTTGTTTGATTAGTATACTAATTTGTGTCCTAATATTACTAAAAAAATTTATATATAATTTTATCAATTATGCTTGTATTTGTATATTGATTTGTTTTTTAGCATGCTTTAAAATTGTTGTTGTGTGGTATAACTTGAATAATTGAGTGTGAAGCTATATTTTAATATCTTTTGCAGCTCTAGTATACAAAAATATACAATGTCTACATAGATGATGATGATAAAGACGATGGTTATAAGAACTCTAGAATGTGAATGATTAAATATACTTTACCTCAATATTCATCTTGCTTTGGAATTTTATATTATAATTAGCTAATTTCCATTTGCTGACTTATTTTGAATTTTAAATTTAGAACTTGGAATTTAGAAAATATTTTCCATATGAGTTGATAAATATTTTTGGTACTTGGTTGCTAATTAAGCATTTATTGAATTTTTTAGATACATTGGGTCAAAATTTAATACATTTGTTTCGTTAGTATAAATATAGCAATGTATTACATGCAAGTTATATTATATGACGCATATTTTTTTTCTTTATTTTTTATTGATGAATTCATAATTTACGTGATTATTCAACATACAAAGTTACAAGCAATGTATTTTTTGCATTAAATCTGAAAATAAATAAGTACTTATCATCCACGATTTAATTTTACGATCTACGATTCTACCTACCTTTTACAATTCTATGTAGGATCTCGATCTTGACAACTATAACTAAGACCTTGCAATCTAATTGATAATCAAGGCCAGAATGGGGCATAAACGCTGAAACATGCTGTGTATAGCCTTAATATTGAGCTTTACACATGCATCTATTGGCTGGGGCTCCAAAATTACTTATGAAAACACACATAAAGAGAGGGAGCTATTGCACGGTTTGCACCATCATGTTCATGTATTCTTAATTATTTTGAGATATATCACATAATTTTGGACAACATTTTGGCACATCACAGCATGCATGCTAAAACTGAGCATGCTGCCTGTAGTATAATGAAATAATCTACTAGGCCCAAAATGCTTACTAGCCTGTCTTGGAGGTACTCAAATTGCCATAACAACCTAATCTCCCTTTCTATACGAGCTTGAAGATAAATTTATTATGAATATAATATGACTTATCGCCCAGAATTTCTCTATTAGCAACTAAATCTAGAATTACTTAGTTAATCAAGGAGATTCTAATATTTTAGGATTACTTTTAGCCCACTGATTGGCATCTTCTGGGGTGACTATGACATCCCAGGTTCAATAACTATCTCGATGAAGAAGAAAAAAGAAATAAATAAATAGGGAAGAGATTGCTTGGTGTGATGAAGGCTTTTTTATTTTAAATAATATCATTTACATATTGTAGAGAATCCCTTTATGAAATTACCTTGTCTCGGAACTTTTCCAAAAATGAAATACCAATTCTTTTGAATGGTTGGAAAAGCAATGCTAATACTTCGGTTTTAATTTTCAAATTTTGAATTTTTGGTAAAAATGCCAGTATTTCGGCTGATTCTGAAACATAGAGATAATAATAACAATAATAACAAAGGAAAACAAGAGCCCTAAACATCTTCGAAAAATCATTTCTCCAGTTGGCAAGAGGCGCCACTGAAGCTGAATCAGTTCCTTGTCCCTCCATGAAAATTGGGTTCTAATCTTACAGCTTAACTCTACAAAACCCAAAATTTGAAATCTAAATATAAATCAAATTTCAATAATAACAAAAACTAACACCATGGTAAAAGGACCAGAGGTCCAGAACAACTAAATTTCCATATTTTTAGGGACTGGCTCTACATTAAACCATTTGGCTAATCCAATTTTTCAATGCCCTTTTTAGAATTATAGCAGTACAGAGCATATGACTCAATATTTCAAATCATCTTTCTTTTACCTTCTTTTTTTCTTAGCAGCCAAACAATGTGCTAGTTCTTGATCATTATACGTTGAATTACAGGTATTTAGAGAACAAATAAAATCTTTTATTTAAAAACAATAATGGAAGGATAAAGTAGAGTGGGTTAAAGATGGATTTCATTAGCTTGAAGAGCTGAGGACTTTCTGGGGGTTGGGTTAAAGATGGAAGAAAAATGACTCACCAAGTTCTAAATAGGCAACCTGAATGTAAAGATCAACTCTGCCGCTAGATAATATCTGTGGGTCAATTAAGCTTCCAGTCCATGACAAACAACCTATCCCAGTTACGTGTGGCTTTTAAATCTTTTCGAAGATGTTTCATTAAGTCAGTGATCTTGTGTAGGTTGATCTGGGGTTTTTTTTTTTTTTTTTTTTTTTTTTTAGGTATGTTCTTCATGTTCAAGATTTGTGTGAATGGAGAGAGAGACAAATACCACTTTTTGATCTTCTTTCTCTTGCATTTTTGTGCTATTTTCTGTTTTAAGGGGAGAGAAACATAAAACTTGAGCAAAAATACCTATTTACCCTTAATTTTAACAGAGGTGGGTTACAGATTAGTAACGGAGGGAATCACAGGTGAGTAAAGTGTTAAAATTAAAACCACGGTTAGGCAAGTCAAATTAGAGGCAAACCACAAGTAGATAAAGTGTAATTATCCCTAAAAAATAACAAACAAACAAAAAGGCAGAGGTGGGGTGGGGAATTGACAATAACCTAAACATTCATTTTGTCACAAAGTAATATCAATTGAAATTGGTCCCTTGTATGGTGGGCTGTGAGTCCATACATTTTTTTGGGCTTGAGTCCATACATGGCTCAGGAAAGAAATAAAGGAACTATGAAAAAGATGTAACATGAGATAATAATTTTCAGTCCACAAATCTGAAAATCCAGATCTACCTAAATGAAAGCTTCCATACCTCTCGGACATTGGACAAACCATCTGCAACTTCAGCAACCAGGTTAGAAGCCATAACACCTGAGCGGGGAAAATAGGTCCATTTAACCAGTATTATTTACAATGTGAGTTAATATGACTAAAAATATCCAATATGAAATAAATGCTTGTAGACCAACCAAGACAAGGATGACACATTAAGCATGTACTGCATAACATGAGTTTCTTCTCAAAGTTACATATCATGAATAGAAATACTATGTACCTATTGGCTAGAGGACGTAACCAACATAAAGATTATGTAACCAGAAGAATGTCCTAGTTTTCATGCTCTTGGCCTGTACATGATTTTTGTACAATAAACAATACATTCATAATAATTTTTTATTTTTGCTAAATACATTCATAATAAATTGAAGCATACGAGCCTTATTACAATGATAAAGCCTACCCATGCATTAACGTGCATTAATGTGGTATGTTGTGATAAATAGCCCAGAGTAAATCTCCATTGGTCCATCCTTACTAGTAGGAGAACAAAGATTTAAATGAGGTAAGGATAATTAATTTTAGACTTTCATCCGTTCCTCCTTCCAATTAATTAATTAGTAAAAAATACGAAACCAAAGAGTTCAGAGGCACAAAGAAAAAGCATGCTACTTTTTGTATGACATAGTTCCTTTGCACTTTCTGTAAGCATATTCAGAAGGACTAGCTCACCATCTTTCTCTACTAAAGATAGGAACCGCCGGGTTCCCCCACCTACCCCAAAATAATGCTTCTTTGCTGCCATGTAAACAACTCCATGAGGACTGCTTGTGCACTGTAAATGAAAAAACCCTTTAGAGCTCAAGGCAGAATTCAAAATGCCAAAAATAAATGCTCAATAACTCTATAAACAGCTCTATAAACAGATACCATCTTTATAAGTTCATAAAGGCTTTGGAGAGTGGAGATTGAGTAAACCGTCTCTGCCATTAAAATAATATCATAACTAGCAACTTGACTGTGCCCTGAGCTACAGTTTAGATTCTTCTCATTGCTTTGTACATGTGGAAGAAGTTTATGGATTTCACTCCAGTCACCAGCAAAGAAACGAACTTCACCACCAGCATTCATCTCATTTGTTTCGAAGGGTTGAATATTTTCTGAAAGATTGGCATTTACATTGGGAATGGTTAGACAACGTAGGACCTCAGCATTGAAGTCCTGGAAATGCACAGCAGCTGCACCCTGACACAACAAACAGAGAAGCTTAACAGACCTGTAGATTTTTGATAAACTAATATACAGCAACTGAAGCAAAACTTCACCTCAAGGCATGCAAAGATCCCAGGAAGTCCATGACCACATCCAAGCTGAAAAATTTAGAGGCAGCTCAGTTAGGGGAAACGAGGAAGGAAACGGCAAGAGATAAAAGATACTGCCTCAATTTCTAGTCTCAATTTTCTGAAAATAAATAATTAACAGGAATTACTCCAACGTGATTTTAAAAATGTACATAAACTACCACAAAGCAACAACACCTACAATAGCAAGTAAACTCCTTCCCTTAGAGCCAGCCATATTTGAGAGTTTCCTACCTCATATGGCTCATCAGTCAATTCTTTTGGTTCACCAAATTTTAATCAAATTCTGGAATTTAATCATTACATAATTAGATATTATATTCAAATTTAAGATTTATTGAACTTCTATACCTATGTTGTTAAAATCAAAAGCAAGTTTTATTAGTGTACAAAATTCAAATGGATTTGAGAATATTCCACCTATAGGACATACTCTAGACAACATGAAACTCCTACAAATCCACACTAAAAGTACAGAGTACAATAGGAAAAGTGCATTTTGCCCTAAAAAAATGGGCATGCAATTAATTTCCCCTACAACAAATGTAATTTTTTTGGTGATTAAGGGATCAAAAATCAAGTATTTCAAGGGGGGCCTTTGTGGCTGCACAATTGGGGACCAAAGTTTCTTAATTTTCATTTGAAGTTAGGAAGTTGAGAACAAGTTGCACATGATTGGTATAAATAAATGGTAGTGTCAGGATGATATGAAAGGAATTTGGAAGCTTAGGGACATCAGAAGTTTCAATCAGGATAAGGAACCCACAGGTTTCTAGTGAGAATGACAAAGGTTTGTGTTGATGTTTTAATGGTGTGTCTACTAAGAGGGTGTGGGTTTCTCGCTTGAGGGTGATTGTGGTAATTACCTTTTTCTTTTCTTCAGTAAGTTTCAAATGCAACCGATGGATCTTGAACCCCAAAACATTACCATCCACCTTGCTCTTACAAGAGGAGGCACCATTTGAGCTAGAGCTAGTTGCAATTTCTAGGATTCTAATTTACAAGTTTCAGCTGTTTGATGCGGCAGTGTGTTGGCAGTTACATATGGGTGTGTTTGAGAGAGGGAGAGAGAGAGAGCAAAAATTGTGTTATTTAACTTATTTTTACTGATTGCTGGCATGACCAAATGCCTTGAGGATATTTCACAAACCCTACATAATATTAACATGCTAATTCACTTCTCTGTATTCACCACATATACTACTAATGCACACCTCATCCCTCTGTTTTCCATAAAAGTAATTGTCATTGTCGTCAATATAATAAACTTATGAAAAATAATTATTATGCTCAAAACTTTTGATAATTCAATAGTTTGGGGAGGGGCATCGTTATGAATACAGTTTCTATTCCAGTCGAGACAGCCAGAAAAATTTGTACAGTATACAAACCAGTAAGAGAAACCCCATGTTCCACCTTAGATCTAATTTTAGACTATTTCGGTGTGTTTTAGAAGTTCCAAGTCGTTTCAGTGAATTTCGGTTGAAATGCAAGATTCGGCTGGTTTGCAGTTAACCTCTCTTTGGTGCCTTTTCTCACCTCTCTTGTAATCCCTCTGTCTCAAATCTCACTCTAATCCTCTCATTTCTCAAACACCAAGTCCTTTGGCCATCACACACTAGCTCCCCTTCATGGATTTATCACTCATCTTACATGTGAAAGAGAAGTTGGAGAAGTTCGTCGAGCCTGAGCTTATTGAGGTGGGCAATTCTTTTTATCCTCAACATGACCATGTTTGGGAATATGTGAGAAATGTGTGGCTGAGAAGATAATGTTAAGTTGATGGACTTGACAAGAAAATGAAAGATCTCATCTAATCTTGTTGTTTTACTATTGTTTTTTATATGGATTGGTCACACATGTCAATCATGCATGGGTTTGATTTAGGTTATATGTGTTTTTTTGCTATAATTGGGTAATATCTGCGTTTTGTTTGATCAGACTGTTGAGTTAATTGTTGGAAAAACTGGTTTTGCATCTCATACAAAACCCGCAATGGAAGCAACACAAGGATCTACTTCAATCATGAGAGATAACATATAAACTTGATTCTAAAACAAATAATAGAAAGCGTACCTTGATGCAATGAAATTCAAAGACAAAACTTGAGAATACCTTCAATCTTCATCCCAATTCCACATGGTGCCCAAGATTAGTGGTCTCTCAATCAATTCTTACGTACGTTGGTTTTTCAAAAGAATTGTATACAAAAGACACTACAGAGAAAAAATGTTTTTCTCTTCTTTTAATCATACGTACATTTTAACTACCTTGGCAGTTACTTTATTTAATAACTCTTATTAAATAAACTGATTATCTAATTGAGTTAGTCTTTTGGGCCAACCCAATTGGACTTTATGAGGCTTGGAATGGGACCAAAAGGACTAACAAGGCTCTAGCCATAATGGGTTTCAGACTTATCTGTCAACTCTTAACAAGCCCAAAGTTATCATTAATTATATAACAAATACCACTATGGAAATATAATTGCACTCTAAGCCTTATTAATAAATTATATCCTAAAACTCTAATATAATATCATTTGACACCCCATGAAATATCCATAGTGAACAAAGTCATAATTAAACTATCACTTTGTAAACAACTATTTTATTCCTTGAGTCTCTGGTTTAATCTTTTAGTTATTCATATTTATGAAATCTAATTTCATAAAATATAAACTTTAGTAACTCTTTACTAAAGTGACCAGCCCTACTATTAAACTTATCTCAAGGGGATATTTTATGTCTCTATAAAAAGAGATTATGGATTCCATCTTAAAAAATGTGCTTCCCTAACACTACGTGCAACTACCCAACATACTAAGGTTTTAACCGTTAAATTAAATTTCACTTCTAATATATCAAAATAACCTACTTTTTATGATCGGCTTCATTATCCTCTCAGGATTGAAAGTCTATGAAATTAGAAGTTGTGAGATTTATTATTCAGGTGACAGTTGTTAATTGAATAATTAATCCCACAGTGGTCCAATTCAATATGTCTTACACACTTAAGACACATCAACATATCAACTAAAAGTCCCCACTTCCATGATCAAGACAAACCATCTTAATTGATATGTTATATAGTCTTTGCAACTACGAACTACATTTTGAGTTTATAAGGAATTTGTGATTTATATCTTTTGTAACTATATCACATAAATCACATACAATATATCTCAAGGACTATGATAATGTCCTAACATTAATTGGCTAGAGTCTTGTTCCTTTTCCAATAAAAGATGAAAACCAATGAGATATGATCATCCCAAGTATTGACATGAGTATGCATTCTTAAGTAGCATAGAATCACCTGAAAATCAAGAGCCCACCTCTAAAACTCGCTTTCCCCTGAGTGACAAATTGCAATTTTTAACCTCCATGTGAAGAGCTTTAACGAGATCCAGTGAACCTTCCCATAACTTCAGTCCCCCTGAACCCCAAAAGCAAGCACATGGATTCACAATTTCACATTTATGTCAACCATTGGAACATAACCAAAACAATCATCATTTAGTTTATAGGAATATGAAAACTATATCTGAATTTAAGGTAATAAGGTATATAAAGAAGCAAAGAAAGGAGAATTCTTACACACCTTCATATTTCCCTGGGACTAAATCGGAGTTTGATAAACCAAAAACCTCTTGCGTATTAACGCGGCCCTAAAAGAGAAACAAGACTTGGTTGGTCATCTAAGTTAAACTAACTTAAAATTCAAGAAACTATTAATTTCTAAGATAATTTCTAATGAAGCTTCCAAGGACATGTGAAGAGTAGAAAAAAAAAATTAAAAATTCTAAGTCTTTAGTTATTTCAGAAATTGATTCTTCAAATACATAAAAAGATTCAACATTTTAATTCTTGGCCAGAAATCAAAGGCACATAAACAAAAACCACATAAGCATGACATTTTCTCGGTAAACAAACAAAGGAAAGGAAAAAAGTTACCTTGAGCAAAGTAAGTTCCCCCAAGTTCACTGGCTCCACAGTGTATTTCACAGACGAAGAAATCTATTGAATTCACACCCAAAAAAAAAAAAAAAAAACTCTCAATCAAACAGCAAAATAAATAAATAAATAAATAAAATAAGAATTAGTAATAGTACCTGAGCGGAAATTAATTCGAGGCATGGAGGTGGAGGTGTAGGAGGGACAGGGTTTTCTGAAGAATCAAGAAACCCTAGACCCAAACTGGTGGAGGTTGAGAATAAGCGAAACGTTTGTTTCTGAATGAAGAACAAGGTTTTCATTATAAAGTTAATAAATAAAACACAGAAAATAGCTGGAAATGAAATTACGCATATTTGCGTATTTGGTTTAAGCTCACCTCACTCTCAGAGTTTGCCGCCATAGCTTTTGCTTCTTCTGAGAGGCAGAGAGCGAGATTGGTGCGTTTCAACTTTCAACCATCAACAATTCTTTTAAAAATTGGGCCGAATTTGTCAACCAAAAAAAAAAATATATATATATATATATATATATGTATATATATTGGACCGAACCGGTTCAACCAACTGAACCGGTCAATTAAACTCAAAAAAATTGGAATTTAACCACAATAAAAAAAATTTAAAAAAATACCCATACACCCCTAAACTTTCAACTACTGCCAAATAGGGGTGTCAATATTCGACCCAACTCGCGAATGCGACACAAACCTGACACAGATTTTTTCAGGTTAGGGTTGGGCGTTAATGAGTTTGGCTCATAAACAGGTCGACTCGAAAGCAACACGATAAGAAATGTGTCATAAACGAGTCAACTCACATAACCCATAATAGACACATTTGACACGCTAATTTATTTGTGTAAATGCATTTTTTTTTAAAAAAAAAAATTGTCAAATACATTTGATATCCAACATATATTTTAAATTTATAAAAAAAAGTAAGTAATTACAAAAACTTACAATGGATATAATTGGAAATTGAAACTTTACAAACCCTAGATCTTTAAATCCTACAGACCCCAAATCTCTAAACCTTCTTATAAATATCTTCTTCTTCTTCTTCTTTTCTTTTCTTTTTTTCTTTTAATTTCAGCTGTACTACTCACTCTACTATCTTATAGTTTCACGCCCAATTCTCAAACTCAAAGTCTCAAATCGGTTATTGCTATCTCTCTCTCTCTCTCTCTCTCTTTCTCTCTCTCTTGTGTTTATTTTTTCTGCATAATCCTTTTGTTCTATAAACTTTGAACCCATGTGTCATTATTAATATATGAAATATATTAATTGTTGATTCAGGTCACGGTTGTTGCTTTTGTCTTGTGCCATGTGTGTGTGTTTTTTTTTTTTTTTTTTTTTTTTTTTTTGTATTTGTATTAGTGTTGGACACCGTCTATATATCTTGCAAATGGGTTTATTGAGATAGTTTATAAACTAGATTTGATGGGTAATGCTTTTAAAGATTACAACAATGTGGGTTGAAGACTTGAAGTGTATGCATTGCTTTTAGGACGTAAAAAAAATTAATTCTAGAAGGATGTTATATCTAATATTATGCAGGTTGAAATAGGTTGTGTTACATTCATGTTAACCCAAAATGACTCGTTTATTAAGCGTGTCGAATGGGTTGGGTCAAGTCAACCCGCTTTATTAACAGGTCGAGTTAAGGTTGAAGGATCATGACACGATTATTAAATGGGTCGGATTAGGATTGAGCCATTTAGTTGAATACCCCTACCTTAATACAACACGAACTCGACACACTAACTCGAATTGACACCCATACTGCCAAAACACGCCTGAACTTTTATATTGGTCAATTTACTACATAACCTATACACAACTACCAAATCAATTCCTCTGTTGGTTTGGTGTTAAAAAATTAACAGTTAACTCATGTGAGATTTAGAGTCCGTTTGGATATAGCTGAAAATTAAAAACTGAAAACTGAAAAATACTGTAGCAAATAATTTTTAAATATGTAAATAGTACCGTGGGACCCATTCTTAATGAAAAAGTTGCTGAAAAGTGAAATTTGTGGGTTTATGAATAGTAAAATTTGTGGAAAAAGTCAAATATTGCAGCTACTGTTCATGAACAGTAGCCACAACAATGAATAAACAGTAAAAAAATTGACTGAAACGCGTGACAAAAAAAAAAAAAAAAAAAAAAACACTAAAACGCAAACGCACATTTCAGCTATTCAGCCCAATCCAAACGGGCACTTAGGTGATGTTGTTCTAATAATATTGTTTGTATTTTTTAGAAATATATATGAGTGAAAAGGTGTGTGAAAATACATGTAATATTGTTAAACATTGAAAACCGTTGTTCAAAATACACTACCAAACAGCCAGTTAAATTCTAGCAAACTCAAGGCCCGTTTGGTAATATTGTTCTAGTAACGTTGTTTGTATTTTTTTAGAAATACGTGTGGATGAAAAAGTGTATAAAAATACGTGTAATATTATTTAAACACTGAAAATTGTCGTTTTAACAACGATGACAAACAGATCCTCAATGTCAAGACTCGAATCCTTAACAAAAAAAAAAGTCAAGACTCGAGAGGGAGAGAAAAAGCTAGCTTTAGAGAGAAAGAGGGGGCCAATCAAACCAGAATTGTAGCACCACCATCAGCAACCTTCTTTCTAGTACTGGAGTCTTTGTCTCACCGCCGTCTTGCTACTGGCATGTTTTTTCTTTTCTTTCGTTCTACTCTCTGTTTTTCCAATCCTCCATGTGCATTTTCTGTTGCAATTTTTTGGTTTGGCTTAATTTTCGGGCTTACCCAATGTATAAAGCTTGCTAGTTACAATTATCCAAGTGTTTCAAGGTTTGTGGTGGATATGGTAGAGTTGGTTGAGATGAAATTTTGATTTTATCAAACTAGTCTTGAGTATGCTGTACTTACGTTTGTTGAAATGCCTAAGAGAGATATGGCCAGTGCTCTAATGGGTTTTGGTTGTTTGGTAGGATTTTTGATGGGTTTTAAATTTCTTGACGATAATTTTAGGGTGGGGGTTTATGTGAGCTTGATTGTTTATGTGGCTTAATTTTTGATTTTGTTCTCTTGCATTAGCCTCTCCAGTCTCACACTATTTGTAGCAGCAACCCTCTTCCTTAGACACTCTTCTTAAAATTACAATAACATTTTCTTTTTTGCTAGTTCATGAAAACTGAAAAGTAAGTGATTCTCAATTTTCAGCAAGTGGGCTTTATCAATGTTGGATTGTATGTTGCTTCTCTACTTAAAATTTGGAAATTTTTATGCTATTTTCCTCAATTTTATTTGGAAGTGTGGTGGAAGTGATAGGTGAAATGATATTTATATGTGAAATGGGTACATGGGTTTAGCTTGAAATTGTTCAAGAAATTGGTAGTATATAATTGTAGTAGAATGTAATATGGAAAATTAATGGTTTATGTAACCTAGGGTTCTTATGATTTTAAAATTTGTTTGTTGCAGGGAGCTTTTGTTGTAGCTGCTTCAAGTTAAGGACCTTAAGGTGTCTCACCTTAGGCAGAGGGGGGGATACAACACTTAACTTAAGGGGAGTGCATTTAAATGGTGATCAGACTGAAGATTGATGAACTCAAATGTTGTTCTGTTTTGGTTAAATTTTGGATTTGAGTTTTTCTTTTTTTCCTCTCATTAATGGACACCAACTGAAGGATGAAGAATGAAGCTGCAATGGATAAGAGAATCCCTACTTGGCTTTGGTGATTATTGGTGGTTTCTTATATCAATAGTGGGATTGTGATAGCCTTTCGTACGGGGTCCAAGTGACGAGACATAAAAAATGTAGGTACCAGTAATGTTAATGCATCTATGAGAAGAAATGGTTTGATTCAAGCTGAAGAACATGGTAATCAAGGTGATAGAGAGGATGATTCAAGTTCAAGTATTCTTTTTTTGCTTTTTTAGAGCTCTTGATGGACTTGTTCTGCTCTTAGACACAATAATACTATTGTTTTGGCTTTTAGGCCTACTCTATATGGCTTTTGTGATATGCGATTGACTGAGTGGGCATTCAGCCATAGCCACGACACTAAATTCTAGAAAATTTAGTGTTCTGGACTATCATTGGGTTTTGCCCCACTGAATTGTTGATTGTCTTTTTAAGCACCTACTGAGTACTGATCCCTTTCCTAAAGTTTGCAATTCACTTCTTTTTTTTTTTTTTTTTTTTTATGCTGTTCTTCAAATTGATCTGGCTTTAAGGCTCTCTTTAGAGGCGCTTTTAGGTTTTTGAGTGCTCTTAATGTTAAAGGAGGCACGTTGACATTACTCACTAGCCTATGGCCCGAAAAGAATCCAACATTAGCACAAGCATCAAATTTTAAAATTTTACAAGTTTTATTAGAAGGCAATGAATCAAGATTTATTAGATTTATTTTCTTATGATAAGATTTATTTTCTTTTTTTCTACGGGAATGTGAAAATTTGAATTTTTTTTAAAAAAAAAAATTAAGAAATTGAAGAGCCTTTATAAATATATAATCTTGCTCACATAAAGTTAGACTAATGTTACAAACCATCAATTTTTACAATAATTTTTTCAAAAGTAAAGTTTGGCATGCATTTATTAATTCTCATTTGAGCCACAATATTTTGTAAAATTTTGTGTGCCCTTAGTTATTGCATAAATTTCAATTTAGAGGACTTCTTCATCCCTTAATTCCAATGCAAAAACAAAAAGTGCACCTTAGAATAATCTCATTTGTGGAAAATAATTCAAAACTACATGAACCTTACCCTTTGTCATAGTTACAACGATATCTTGTTAATCACTGAACACTATCAAAAAAATTAATCAAATTGGATACAACAGTAGATTTGTCAAAATTCACATCGAATTAAGAAATATAGGGTTGGGTTCAAATTACACATAACCAGATCAAGCTCAAATTAAACTATTTTTACATATAAGCAAACCCATCATTTGTTTTAATATTTAATAACGGAACTATATTGTTCTTCTATAGTATTTGATATAGCTCACTGTGGAAAATTTTCATATTGTTCTTTTAACATATGACATATAATATTTTTTATTATCTAATTTTGGGGAGCTATTCAATTTATAAATTATATCTAATTTATTTCATTAATTAACCTATGTATTTCATATACATACTCCTATGTATTTCATATTCATACTCCTATTTCATATACATTCATGTGTGTATTTTGAATTAAGCTTCCACATCTATAGACTCAATAGAATTATAACAATGGTTCTGCATTATATTACATTTTGAATGAATAATAACATAACGTATAATAGTCTCAAATCCTTTTCCTTTCCTCTCAGGTTGTAGATTGCATTATCAGTCTTCTCAATCTGATATCTCATCCACCAACGTTCATTCAAGTTTGTAAAATAGCTTCTTCTTTTTTGTATTTTTTTTTTCTTTAAAAAAAAAAAATCAAAGTGAAAGAATGTTATAGTTTTTCCTCTTTCAAGCAATTTCAGAAGTTAATGTGTATTTTTATCCTGAATTCTTGTTGGAGCAAATTCACCCGAAAGACAATAGAAGAGTTGCCTGATTCCTGTAATAGAAGACTAGAGAAATAACAAGAAAAGACAACACATAAATATCAATTGAAAAAGAGAGTGAGAGGGCATCCCAAAACCATATAAATTTCAACTGAAAACTTTATCAAGACATCCACATACTGACTGTACATAATAAACTGGAATTCGTTCTTATGAAAATTGAACGTGCTTCTGTTTTGTGTGAGCTCATGTAGTTTTTTAAGGCATTTAGTTGATTAAATATGAGTATATGACTGACAATAACTAGATTGGACAATGACTGCATTTTGCAGTTGACAATGAATACATTATCATTGGATCTGCCAACATCAATCATAGGTCAATGGATGGTGCCCGGGATACAAAGATTGCCATGGGAGCCTATCAACCATTCCACCTATCCACTAGGCAGCCAGCCAGGGGACAAATCCATGACTTCCGAATGGCATTGTGGTATGAGCACTTAGGCATGCTAGATAACTCCTTTCTCCATCCAGAAAGTGTGGAATGTGTCCAAAGAGTGAACCAAATTGCCAGAAAGTATTGGGACCTCTACTCTAGTGAGACACTGGACCATGACTTGCCAGGCCATTTGCTCAGTTATCCCATTCATATCACTAAAAAAAGGAGAGGTCAAAGAGCTACCTGGGATAGAATTCTTCCCAGACACAAAGGCTAAAGTTCTTAGATCCAAGTCTAAAAAACTGTCTCCAATTCTCACCACTTAATTGCCTTGCACTGATTTTAAAACTGAGGTTTTTTTTTTTTTTTTGTTCATCTTATTTCCCAATACTATGAGTGATTGGCAATCACTGATTGCTATATGTGTTGTGGATATATAAATAACATTATTATTATAGTCTAGTTCATGCAACTTTCCAAAGAAGTGATCATGTAGTTCTTGTAGTGGTTAATTACACAGATAGAAAATGATGGATAAATTAGAATTATGAAGTTCAAAGTCAAGCTGAGTTCGAAGGTTTCAAAGAATTTGAGCAAACCATCTATAAGTTGGTGGCCTAATTGAAAACCAAAGATGAAAAACAAGATATTATGAATTTTAATAGGCATAATTTTGAATATAAATTCCCTATCACTTTATGTTTCACCAATCATTATATTCTTTGAATTTTAGAATAACTTTTATCTCCAAAGAAAATTAATATTTTCATGATTATTTGCAAAGGCCAATTGTGGCCCTTGCAAATAATTTAGAATTAGTGAGGGTATATTTTTAACTCACAAAAAAATTAACTTTTTGCAAGAAATTTTTATTGTCCCTCGGAAAGAATTTGGTGAGAACATTTCCCTCCAAAATATTTTACATTTTAATGATTATTTGTGAAGGTCGATCCAAGCCCTCGCAGATAATTTAGTTGTAAAGTTGTTATTTACAACTATGTTTTTTGTTGGCTTTTATTTCGTGTCAAATTTAATTGTAATTATTATCAATCGGTTATACCCTGTATTTGTTGTGAGATTTGTTGTAAGGGTTGTGTGATAGAGAGAGTGTGTGAAGACTCAAGCATTTGGAGGCTGAAGGATTCTTGCGGGTATGTCGCGACCTAGCTTCCCGCGAAGTGAAGCATGTGCCTTACACATGCTGGAATGCGAAGAGTCAGGCCAAGTGGAGACAACTGTCTCTCGCGAGTATCTCGCGGGTAAGGCTTTCCCGCGAGACACCCACGAGACAAGCTGTTTTGCCAGCCTGTACTGACTGACTCACACTTTTGGCACCTATCCTATATAAACCCTCATTACCCACAAATGTTGAGAAAGGCTTCAGAGAGAAAACCCTAGCCAAACACATTGGGAATTAGAGATTGTCATCCCCACCTTTCTCTATACACTTGCTTGTGGTATTTCCTCAACTTTTCCCTCTCCATTTTCCATACCATTGAGAGGTTGATAGCCCAAACACTTACCTCACTCTTTGAGTGTATTGAGTGACGTTTTGGTGCTGCTGAGAAGCATTGGAAGAAGCCTGGAATGGCAGATGCAACATGGAGCTTGTTACGAGATCCGGAGAGCTAGATAAGACACGGTTCCAAGAAGCCTTGTTGGAGTAGGAGCTTGGAGGGCTTAGGTGCATCGGGTAGATTAGGCTTGAAGGGTCTCTTGCTAACCCATGTATCCCAGCTGATTGTCTAGTGGATTGATTTCTGCTTGAAGGGCGGCAGAGAGGTTTTTCGCCGAGTTCTTCGGTTTCCTCTTCGAAAGCACATCTTGGTGTTTTCTGTGTTTGCATCCTTCTTCCCTACTCTTTTATATTCCATTATATTGCTATGTTGTTTAGTTTACGGATTACAGTAGCTTATTTGTTTATCCGCTCGCATTTACATTATTCCGCACTTTGTATTAAGTTAGTGTAAAAACTATCGAGCCGTAACTTTAAATTGGGGGTCTAAATTGCTCTTGTGTTTTCAACACATTTCCGAGCTTTTAATTGGTATCAGAGCGATTACACTTGTTGTGGTTTAAATACCTGAGTGTGATCCTTGACCCTATTTGAGATGGACTGGTCTCAATCGCTCAATGTTCCATCATTTTTTTATGGGAACAATTATGCATTCTGGAAAGTTAGAATGAGAGCATTTTTATGTTCTATGGATGATACCGTGTGGGATGCGGTTGAGATAGGCTGGACTAGATCGGAGGATCCTAAGTCCACTTGGGATAAGGCAGCTCTCGCAGCCACAAATGCTAATAGTAAAGCTTTAAATGCTATTTTCTGTGGTGTGTCTCCTGATGAATTCCACAGGATCTCTCATATGGCGGTAGCCAAGGAAGCTTGGAAGATTTTGGAGACAACATATGAGGGTATGAAGAAAGTTAAGGACACAAAGTTTCAGATGCTTACCACCAAATTTGAAAAGCTCAAGATGGGGGATGATGAACCATTTGATTCATTCTATGAGAAGCTCAATGAAATTGTAATTGCTAAATTTAATATTGGGGAGAAGATTGAAGAGACTAAGGTGGTGAGAAAAATTTTGAGCTCCTTATCGGAGAGCTTTCGGGCAAAAGTCACAGCTATAGAGGAAAGCAAGGATTTGAATGAAATTAAGATCTAAGAGCTCATTGGATCACTTCAAACGTATGAGCTTGGACTGCCTTCCCACAGGACAAGTAAATCGCTTGCTCTTAAAACCATCACCGAAAGAATGGATGATCCTTCCGAAGAAGATGGAGTGGAGAAGGAAGTAGTATACCTTGCGAAAAACTTCCAAAAATTTCTAAAGATGAAGAACAATGGAAAACCATTCAACAGAGGAAAATTTTCATCTTCAAGAGGTGATAGGAAAAAGTTTACGAGGAAGGAAGGGAGAGACTCTCAACCTCCTTCAGACATTGTGTGTTATGAGTGCAATGGCCATGGATATTTAAAGAAGGAGTGTCCAAATTTTCTAAGGGGAAAAGGCAAGGCTTATGCCATTACGCTCATTGACTCAAACTTTTCTGATTTTGACTCGGAAGAGAGCTGTGGCGGAGAGGGAAACTACTCCGCCTTTATGACCATTGCTCATGTGGAGTCATCGGATGATTTGGGTGCACTTGTGAAGGAGCTTGGTGAGCATTCTGATTTAGAGTCTATTGGGATTGTGGAAGAATCAGATGCTGAAGAGGAAGAAAATACAGCTACTCTTCAAGAAAATTACTCCTTACTACTTGAGAAGTCGGGAGAGTATTCCAGAGTAGCCAAGGCAATTGTAAAAAAAATGAAGAAAGCTGAGGAAGATTACAGAAGTCTCTTGATCAGATATAAAGAGGCTAAGTGTGAGATTGAGACACTAAATGGCGAGCTCTCTGAAGCCTATATGAAGGTGAGGTTTCTTGAGCAAGAGGTTGTACAAGCTCATGCTAAGATAGAGAGAGTCTCCTCTCAGAAGCTAGAAGATGTTATATCATCTCAAAAATCTTCTTCAGACAAGTCCGGATTGGGATACACTGGAGGAAACGGCTCATCAGTCAAAGTCACCAAAGAAGTAAAGTTTGTGAAGGCAAACGAGACGGTTGTAGAAGAGCCCATTCTTGAGAAAGTTGAGAATGTAAAGAAGAAGAATGTGGCTGAGCAACGAATGGTGTATAAGCCCCGAAATCAATCTGTGGTTACACATGAAACCAGAGGAAGATCTCTCCCAAAATCACAATGGGGTCCTAGAACAAATTATGTGTGTCATTACTGCGAACTACAAGGACATACCAGACCCAACTGTCAAAAGCTGAGATCAAACAACAATGCAAGCGCACCTCGGTCACGAGGAAGGAGAAATGACATGAGGTCTTGGGGTGTGAACAACTGAGAAGTCAAAATCGTGATCCCGGTATGATGGACGTGATGAAAATGATCGATGCCTTCACCACTTGCTTGGAGAGTTTCACCAGAAGGTTTGACAGTCCAAATTCTCGTACCCAATCCGTCAAGGATATCACTCCAAACGCACGTGACATGTGGGTGAAGAGTGGTACTCATGCATAAGCATTATAACATGTCCATGCATAAATTCTTTCAATGTTTAGGGACATTTACTGTTGCATCCTTTCATATTTTTTATTTGTCTGGTTGGTTTGTACCAGCTGTTTCTGTTGAGCTTTCTTTTCTTGTGTTGTTTTGGGTGTGTTCAAAAAATTCAAAAACCCATAAAAATTGAAAAATCTCAAAAGTTTGATTACGTGTTTTGTGCATGTCACATGTGAGTTTGGCCTAGTACCTTCGTACTTATGGCATAGCGCATGTACGATCTTGGCTTGTTATGTATGCACTCTTTTCTATGTGGAAGAAATCTTAAACACTATGTGTGACTATTGTAAATAGATCTTCAAGTTTGTCATGAATGATTGGTTAATAGTCTTGTTTGGTCTTGATACTTGCATAGACTTGTGTCTATATCTCTTCCCACTTTATTTTTATATTTTTGTAAAAAGAACTCACCAAATGTAAATCTCCAAATGAAAAGAGATATCGAGCTGTATAAGCCTGTCGCACACACTAGTATTCGACTACGAAAAAGGGAAAGCAACTCTTCTTAATGTTTCTTTTTATAGTGCTCAAAAAAGCCAAAAGCTAATCATTAATATTGAAATATCATAAATTTCAAGCACCAACCTCAAAATGAGATGTTCTTGTCCAAACAAAATAATTTGGACCAATTGTTATGCTTTAAACAGAAGCCAAATGAAAAGCTTCTAAGTTGTGTATTCAATGTGTGGGAGGTCATATATACTCATTTCTGTAATGGAGATAGTCCACTGGATTTCGTATCAGTTGTGTATGACTCGTTTGAATTGATCATTGAAGCTTTATTCTGGTCTATAGACTTTTCCACATTAGATACTCACACACAACACACAAGACTTTGATTCAATCAATGCCTATCTCATTTGTGTGATTGTACATGTTCAAATGTGATGTGTATGCTCAAGAACTAGTTGATCAAACTCAAAAAGATTTTTGAATGTTTTATTTGTTTTTGAAAGTGATTTTATACTTTCATGTCTTTTGTTTTTGTTCAAAATGCATTTTTGTGTTTTCCTTCAAAATCTGGTTCAGGGGTTGTTTCGCGAGAAGCTCGCGACTAAGAGTTTCCCGTGAAAAGGGGTTGAGGGAAATATTTTTTTTCATCTTGTCTCACAGAACCTTTCGCGACTGAATCGCGACTGTATCGCGGCCAACAACTTCTCGCGAAATGCTGTTTGGCTAAAAATTGGATTTTTCCAATTTCAGACAGAAGTTACCGCGACTGTATTGCAACTGTGTCGCGACCTAATGCTTCTCGCGAAAATTTTGTGCTTCAGTGGCCATTTTTGCGGTTGTTTCGCGACTGTCTCGCTACTCTGTAACCTGCGAAAAACGCGTGTTTTCAGTTTTATATTGCTGATGTGACAGTTTTTCAAATCACAAACACTTCCCATGCTTATACTCCTTCGAACCTCTCTCACCCAAATCACTATTCCATTCAATCCTTTTCAATCCAAGCAATTTTCTTTGCATTTTTCTTCACAAGGTATGTCTCTTAAACATTTCTTTTTAAGTTTTTACTTAGATTATGCAGATTTTTTTTGTTAGGGCTTTCATATTTGGGGATTTTCGAATTTTTGGGTTCTGTTTCAAAATTGGGCGAATTATTGTCAAATTCTTGATTGGGCTTTGTCCCATTTGGTGTTTCTGCATCTTTGTTGGCCCTTTTGTGGCATTTTATCATGTATTAAGGGTAAATTTTCCCATGTTCATGCATTATTCATGGTAGATTTGCATTTGTGCATACTAAGTGTTTGTTAAAATGTCCAAGTGACATTTTTATGCCTATTTCATTTCATATGTGTTCTAATTCTTGTATTTCCACATGTTTAACCTTACACTACTTAGTTTGGTCTTGGTTCATGGGTTTAATACACTTTGCACATGATGCATTCACTAGGCACACACCTAGGCACCCTCTAGGCACACCCCCATGCATCTCATGCTGCACACACATGCACTAGCATATGCACACACATGCACACACATGCACAGTCACTTCTTTCATACATTGTGCCTATTTTGTTCATGCTTTATTTGTTGTTGCCTACTCCTTGAGTTGATTTTGATCTATTTTAGGCCAGCCTAATGTGCTTTAGGATTAACTTTAATCTAATCAAATTTTTGTTTGTGTGCTCTGTTTTGGTATTTTTTTTGTTCCTTTCCTTCTTTGTGAAATTGTGCAAATGTCTCCCACCAAACATGCAGCTAAGAAGAAATCATCTTCCAAGCGTGCACGGACTGATTCTAATCACTTCAAGTCCGCAGAAGCAGATATGAAGTACAATGACTGCTATAAGGACAGGACGATCATTATGGAAATAGTTGTTCAACTGGAAACTCTTGAGGACACTTTCATCCCTGAAGTGTTCAGAGATAGAACTTGGACCAAGCTGCTAAACCCGACTGGAGTGGTTTATTTAGAGATTATCAGAGAGTTCTTCTCTAATTCCACTATAAACGGAGACATTATTGAGTGCTGGGTACGACACAAGGAGTTTGTGATCACAAGAGAGATTATCCAAGACTTGTTGGAAACTCGTCCTCCATCTCAGCGAATCACAGTTGCATATGAGGACAGATTGGGTTCTACTGCTGAGATGATTAAACTCCTTGGTGGTGAACCGAAGAAATCATCCATGAACACCATCAAGTTCTCTCCAGAAATAAGGACACTAAGCTATGTGATGATTCACAATCTGTATCCGGTCACCAATCTCACCACTCTATCTGCTCCAAGAACAAGATTCCTATATGATCTCTTCACTCATAAGGAGATTGACATTTGTGGCCATATCATGCATGTCCTGAAGAAGAGCATCACAAAGTAGAACTCACGGACTGTGATGCCATTCCCTTCCTTGATCATAGGATTGATTGCCAAGGCAAAGCTCAAGCTACCCAGTGGCCTCACAGTTGTTCAAAGGGACTACTCCATTGGTGGTCATACACTGACCAGGAGCACTGCACACATCAAGGGTTCCAAGACTGGTGTGCATACCATCCTACAGCCCCATGTTCAGCAGGATGAAGGTGAAGATACAGAGGAAGAGATTAACAGGTTCACCTCAACTCCAGAGCCCTCTACACAGCCATCATCTCCGGCTCCACCACAAGGCTTAAGCAAAACTGATTAGTTGCTTGCTAAGATAGGTTAGATGTCTACAGTGCTTGACTCCCATGTGCAGCACACAGCAGACCAGTTTGCATACCTTCAAGGACAGATCACCACGCTCTCTTCCCAAATCCAAGACTTATCTATGGAGCACGGATCGGATTCAGAGTCAGATGAGTTCTAGCCCTTTGACCATTCCGGATAAAAAGGAAGAGAAAAATTTTGAGGGGGAGCTGGATCAGAGCTTGCACAGTGTTAGGGGGACCATAGTTTAGAAACTTAGTAAAATTGGTTATTGGTATTTCAGACGGTTTTTATTTAGTTACTTTTAGTCTTTCTTTATAACTGTTTTACTACTTATGTTTTTAAACAATCTTTGATACTATGCTATGTAGTTCTTTTATGAGATTGTCTATGCTATGTAGCATGATTTTGCATGTACCCATGTTGCTTTTGTAAGTTTTAAGGGTTTGTCTCATTACATTAGTTTGTAGGCTTTTATGGTTTGTGTCATGCATATGTAGTTCCTTGCGTATGCAGCCTTTATGCTAGTGTACTTGAAGTTTAATGTCATGCATTTTTCTTCGATACAACACTCTTGTGCCCTAGTAGGATTGTTCCTAGATGCAAATACTTCGTGTATTTCGCATTGATTGAGTGTTGGACTTGCAAATGATATTCTTCATTTAAGCTTATCACCTTGCATGTCCGAATGGTCATTCCCTGTGTGAATGAGCATAGTGATCACATTTGCGTAAGTGATTGCCTATTTGATCTTGCCATGGTCTATTGTTTTTATTCCTTTTTGCTTGATCATGCTATTATTGCTCCATATGCTTTTCAAGTTTTTCTACATACAATGATATTATTTTGTTGTTGTGTTTCAGGAGTTACTTGTTCATATGTTTCAAGAGCTTATCAGAATCTAGAATTAGGTGTGAGTGAGTTTTGCCTTTGTTCCCAAACTCACGTTTAAGTCTAGAGTCTGTTTTAGGATTTTGTCACGGAATAGCCAAAGGGGGAGATTGTAAAGTTGTTATTTACAACTATATTTTTTGTTGGCTTTTATTCCGTGCCAAATTTGATTGTAATCATTATCAATCGGTTATCCCCTGTATTTGTTGTGGGATTTGTTGTAAGGGCTGTGTGATAGAGAGAGTGTATGAAAACTCAAGCATTTGGAGGCTGAAGGATTCTCGCGGGTATTTCGTGACCTAGCTTCCCGTGAAGTAAAGCATATGCCTTGCACGTGCTGGAATGCGAAGAGTCAGGCCAGGTGGAGACAGCTGTCTCTCGCGAGTATCTCACGGGTAAGGCCTTCCCGCGAGACACCCGCGAGACAAGCTGTTCTACCAGCCTGTACTGATTGACTCACACTTTTTGCACCTATCTTATATAAACCCTCATTACTCACAAATGTTGAGAAAGGCTTCAAAGAGAAAACCCTAGCCAAACACATTGGGAATTAGAGATTGTCATCCCCACCTTTCTCTATACACTTGCTTGTGGTATTTCCTCAACTCTTCCCTCTCCATTTTTCATACCATTGAGAGGTTGATAGCCCAAACACTTACCTCACCCTTTGAGTGTGTTGAGTGACATTTTGGTGCTGCTGGGAAGCATTGGAAGAAGCCTAGAATGGCAGATGCAACATAGAGCTTGTCGCGGGATCCAGAGAGCTAGACAAGACACGATTCCGAGAAGTCTTGTTGGAGTAGGAGCTTGGAGGGCTTAGGTGCATCGGGTAGATTAGGCTTGGAGGGTCTCTTACTAACCCATGTATCCCAACTGATTGTCTAGTGGATCGATTTCCGCTTGGAGGGCGGCAGAGAGGTTTTTCGCCGAGTTCTTCGGTTTCCTCTTCAAAAACACGTCTTGGTGTTTTCTGTGTTTGCATCCTTCTTCCCTACTCTTTTATATTCCATTATACTGCTGTGTTGTTTAGTTTATGGATTAGAGTAGCTTATTTACTTATCCGCTCGCATTTACACTATTCCACACTTTGTATTAAGTTAATGTAAAAACTATCGAGCCGTAACTTTAAATTGGGGGTCTAAATTGCTTTTGTGTTTTCAACACATTTTCGAGCTTTCATTAGTATTAGTGACGGCATTTTTTTAACTATGACAAATAATACACTTTTTGCGAGAGATTTTTAATTGTTCCTTGCAAATAATATGGAGGGAAAATTTCCCTCCAAAATATTAGCATTTGTGACGGCAATAACACATAATTGCAACAGTTTTTTTTGTTGGTCACAAATATTTCACATTTTATCAAGTATTTGCAAGGGCTTTATTTTGCCATCACAAATAAGATTTTTTTAGAAGGCTTTTTGGGTCCGTCATAAATTTTTGGTCACTAAGAGGCATTTTTTTTGTAGTGAAGTAGAATACTAGTTCCATCCTTATTATGTCACAAACCCCTTTTTTAGTACTCATACATAAATAGTCACTTCAAGTGACTTCCAACTTTAACACTCAGACCTAAACAAAAATCCTTTAATGCTTTGCAACTTGGTTCTTCAGCCTTTGGTTGGTGTCTAATAGTCCACTAATAACACTTCTGCTCCTTGGTGTGAATTCAAATCATGCCACTCAAGGTAGATACATATATTACGATCCTACACAACCAAAATAAATAAATAGATGTTATTTATCAAAAAAAATAAACAATAAAAAAAATTTCTTAGACTAAGCACAGTTATAAATAAATGTTTTCGAGAACAAAAGATACAACTGAATTAATGAAAAGAATCTGCATATCTAAGAAAGAAATAAGAATATTACGGTTCTATTCATTATCAAATCTACATATCTACATGTGGTGAAAATTTGCATACAATAGAAAGATGACATATAGAAGATTTGAATCTTAGACATCTTTGTTAGAAATACCAAAATCTGTCCATTGACCTACAAGGTTCTTAACTAGACAACCCTTAAACAATAATTTCCTTAACCAAGAAGAGAGAATGTGAACTGCTTTACATATATAACCTGGTAAGATACAAGGTTCAAAAGCCATGCATTCTAACAGGAATTCCATTATTCCCAATTGCAATAGCTGCTATATGACTGGCAGCCGAAAGCACAGAGAAAGGGGGAAAAGTCACATGAGAGTATCAAGAAGTCTTGTCCAATATCAGGAACTCTTTTTTTTATTTGTTTAAATTCAGAAAAAAAAAAAAATAAGGACAAAAAAAAAAAAATAAATAAAAAAAGGAATTGGAAGAAAAAGCTTTCATGGGCATTCTTTCCTACAGGCTACAGTGATTAATTGGCAATACACATAACGAACAATAAACGTGTTGCCATCTCCATACACAGTGATTAATAATTGGAGGAAGTAACTTTTATGGTCATCACACTGCAGTGATTAATAAAAATAAGTTGGCAAAAATACACTTTTAGCCCTTAAATTTTGGGTCAATTTTCATTTTGCTCCCTAAATTGATTTTGCTTCTAGATTAGTCCTTGAAATTAGGAAATTGATTCTACTTTGATCTCTGCCGTCAATCCAGTAACAGAAAATGCATACGTGGCAGACATAATGTACTATTGGCATGTTATATGCTGATGTGGCTAATAAAAAAAATTATATTTAGCATTTTTTAATACCACATTATCATTTAAATTTATAAAAAAAGCTAGCTCATAAAATTTAAACTAAATTAAAAAATAAATTAAAAAACAAACCTTAAATCTAATTTTATTTTTATTTTTGCTTTCATTATTTTTTCTGTAAGAACATAAGAACTTGTTCTTCATGTTCTTCCTAAATCCAAGAAATAAATCCAGCAACCAAACCAATCTCTGAACCCTAAATCCAAATCTAATAACCAAACCTAATCTCTATCAAATCCATAAAAATAAGAAATAAATTAAAGAAACCAATTTTTCAAAAAAAAAAAATTTAGAAACCAACAGTGTAGGTCGAACCCAAAACAAGAGCAAACCCATAATCAAACGTCATGTTCTCGCAATCAAACCCACCACCACCATTGATCAAGAGCAAGTTGAACCAAACCAAACAAACTATCTCTTAGAACCTGTTGGGAAATTTAGACCCCGGTTGATAAAATTAGATTTAAACCCAAATTGTTAATTAGATTTTGAATAGTTTTTAGACCCCTTAACACAACCGGATTAACCTAGTTAATTAGCCAAGTGATTAACTTAGTCAATTTATGCAAATCTAAATTATCACAATCAAACAATCATATCAAATATATAACAGCGAAAATATAAATAACACAAAGATATAATGACCCAAGAAAACCAAACGGGTAAAAAACCTGGGAGGATTTAATCTAACTATCCTCAAGGTAAACTTGAATCCACTATCTTGAAAGAATCGAAGTTCATACAATAAGACTTACAAGCCCTCACGCTCGACTTCTTGTTGCTACCCACTAATAGAACTTACTAACACGACCACGTGCAAGCTCCGAGACCATGGACCCCTTCTTTCTTGGATTCTCCAGCAAGTACAAGCACACCCGCTTGTGTATCTTTAAGCTCTTATGGCAACAACTGAATGATCATCAAGGTCTTGAAGAAATCTCCTCTTGATAATTCTAAGCTTATGTGAAAGAAAGTCCTCACAGATCTCACAAGAAATTCACATAAACAGCAATATGAGCAACATCTAAAACGTGGCTAGGGGTTTGCCTTATATACCTAGGGCAAAAACATAAAACCCTAAATGTTTTAGGAGTTAGGGCTGAGTTGGAAATTCTACAGAAAAAAACGCATTTGCCCGATTTTCGATTGATCGAGCCTAAGCTTTGATCAATCGAGCCAGGTCAAGATGCACAATGAATTCTGCATCAACTCAATTCTAACTTTACATAAATAACAATACTTTGAGCAAGTCTAGACAAGACTAAATAACTTGTTTTGATCATGGTTTGCCAACAATACATATTAGAGTTCTAAATACATTAAATCCTAAGTCTTTAGAACTTAACAAACTCCCCAGCTCAATTGAATCAACCTGTATTTCCTGAAATACTCAACAAACGCATAAACGCATGTGTAGAAAATACAAGTAAACAAAATAAATTCTTGATTTCACCAAAACACAAAATAAAGACATATATCAAATGAATAACCACAAAAAGATAAGTCAATAAGCAGTGAAACAAGAAACAAAATAAATGTATCTCCCCCTAACATGAATAACCCAACAAAAATACATCTAGAGCCAAAAGAATGTAAAATACAAGATGCAGCTCCTAGATACAATCTAATAACCACAGGCTCCAAAGAAACAAAAACTCCCCCTATCAACAAAAACTCTCCAGGCTACACGAAATGCTACTCCCTCTTTTTGTGGCGGAATGCCAAAGGGCAATCATAGTCCATCATTAAAGGGAGGTGGCATAGGAGATCATATGAAATGCGCCAACTCAGCACACAAAGCACGAACCTCATCGAGCAAGTCCACCAAAACCTGTCCTTGAGCCGCTTGAACGGTCAAGACATGATCCAACGTACGTCGAATGTCAAAAGCATCCCAAGTAGTTGGTGGAGGAACATCAGCAGCAGCAACAGTACCAAATGCCTCGGCCTGTGCATCATCTGTAGAAGAAGAATGAGGGGGTACAGCACCAGAAGACTGAACACGAGGAGGCCTCAAATGTGCAGCCCTCAAACGAAGAAAAGAGGCACCTATGGGACTAATAACATGTACGGGATCAAACACGGGGAAACCATCTAAACCTAAAAAAAACAAAATCCTATGAATGAAGATAGGATAGACAAGAGCGTGACCAATAGCGCTACTCCTATGAATCTCGTTCAAAGAATGAAGAAACAGATGAGGAAAAGAAATAGAAGCACCAGAGACAAGGGCATATAAAAACACACATCGCTCAATAGGGATGGTGTGGAGATGAGAGATATGCCACAAAGAATGACACGCTATCCTAAGAAAAAGATAGGTAGACTTAGGAAGCTCGGCAGATGTGATCCGAGGATCAGAACCCCACTAGATAGAAGACCCAGTGATGTATGACATGACGTCATCAAGATGTGGAGACTCCTCGTAAGGATAGTCAGGCTGCCTAACGACTGGAACCCCAAGAGCCTCAGCCACTACCCTAGGGGTAATGGTGAACACAACACCTCATAGCCAACTCCGAACAAGGGTGTTGAAATCATAGACGTGGCAAGAAAGGTTCAAATAGAACTCTCTAATTAGGGCGATCGGAGGTGGATGATCTATCTCTAATAGGGACAACTAGCCTCGACTCTCAAAGTTTGCCCTAATGGTAGGATCTAACTTATCTAGCAGCACAAAACGCTTAGCCCAAATCTTCCTCTTGCTGTTCAACTTATCAAAGGCCTCCCTGCTTTTGGCATCCTTAAACAACTCACTCCTAAAGGGAGACTCAGAAGAAGAGGAGGGAGTCTTATGGGCTCTCGTTTTTCTAGGCATGGTGTTAAGGAAAGGACAAGGACACACAGCAGAACCAAGAAAAACAAAAACAAAAAAATCAAGGGCAGATTGCAAGTTAGCACAAAACAAATATAAAACAAAAATCTATATGATGTATGAACAATTTAAATTTCATGATGCATGCTCTAATGCAGTGAAACTAAGTTCAATTTAAGTTCAAATTCACAAAATTAGCTTAAGCATAGAGTTTCTAACAAAAACCCCAAAAATTTGAAAACCACTTGAATGTTTTTAAAGAAATTTGACCAATTGATCATCACACAAGTTAGAAAATAGATTAGAATGATCTATTACATCAATCCAACAAGCCAATTTCATCAATTTTAACTCAATTGAACAAAAACCCCAAATCAAATTCAAAACAAGCCCTAGAAAATCCAATTTCACACAAACCACAAAATTGATCAAATTATCCAACATAGATCATGTTAATAACATCATAGGAACAAAACCCAATGATCAATTTCAAAAAAAATGGCTTGAATCATCAAAAACCCCAAATATGCATAGGTTCAAAATCCCCAAAATAAAATGCATGAAATGTGAAAATAAAAGCAAAAAGAAGGGTAAAAGAGTCTTACTGATATTTGGAGAGAGAAACCATGCAAAAAGAATGATAAAAAATGACAAAAATCTGAGGTGGAGCCAAGTCTGGAGAGAGAGAGAGAGAGGAGCTTTGAAACTTTTGAAAAGGTCAAGATCTGTTTTTAAAAAAACTTGATTCACAATTTTCGATTGATCGAAAATCAGTTTCAATTGATCAAAATAGACAGAGCCTCACCTAAAATTTTAAGCGCAATTTCGATTGATCAAAAAACAGACTAGATCAATCAAAATTCTGGAAAAAGCACAGTTTTGAAAAACTCAACATTTTTTTTTTGAAACCACTCCTCAAAGCATAAAAAAAATGAAATAAATGCATGAGTATGAGATGAAATGAGTTTCAAAAAACCCAAGATTTTAAACCCAGTTTTCCAAAATTAAGATTTTCAAATCAACTCCCTTTGAATTCTCAAGCAACAACTCTGTTTTGTATAAAACTCAAAGTATTTTCAAACTTAGTTGGTCAGATCAAAAACACACACAATAACATGTACAAAGTTTAGTAAAGAGTAACTTGTGTAGTGTGTGCAACTAGTAAAAAAACTTGAGATACATGTGAGGTGATATGTGAATAGCAATCAACCACAAAGTCTACAAAATTCATCACATAGAATTTAAAATAGACTATTACCTAAAGAGTTACATCATATAACTCCCACATCTCCTAAAACATAAGCTTGCAATCATGTAAGTTTCTTGAATTTTGCCTCATAATATATACACCAATTTTAATTCAGGATAATATACACACCAATTTTAAGCATTAAGCAATTAAACCGAGGCTACACCTTATTTTCTTTTTGTGCATGTACTACACTTTCTCAAGTACAGAATCTTACGATATGCACTAAGATGTTCATGATTAGCTAGTGAATAGTGCTGAGATGGTTATTTATGCATTTCTTAAAAGGTTCAAGTCCGACAGTCAAAGACATGTGACTTCAAGATCAAGACAAAATGATCAAGCACCATAAACATCTTTCACACACGACATGCACTACAAAGTTTCAGCTAGTAAAGTGCAATAAGTAAGCTCATCAAAACTAAACAAGGTACAAAGACATGTTATGTGAAAATAAATTGACCAACCTTGTTTTCAAAAACCAAGAGAATGAATACAAAATACAAATTGCTTTCCTTATTCTCCCCTTTTTTTTTTTTTAATTTTTCTTAAAAAGAAGAAATAAAAGCAAACCTAGAATGAAATGCATGAATGTTATGCAATGCAAATCCTAGAAATAAAAAGGTAAAAGAAACCAAAGAACAAAGGTCACAAAAGATAGAGCAATGAAGCATAAAGACCATGTCAGAAAGACTCAATTAGATCGAGCCTTTTGTATCCAAAATCTCTTAGATGCATTATGAGCATTAGAGTTCATATTCACATTAGAGTGATTTCCAACTCCGGGATTGGAATAAAGGTTTAGAGCCTTTACAATTCACCAATAAGTGCCATAGGATCTTGTGCTTGAGGCACAAGCACTTTCAGCTTATTTCCTCGCTTAGCTGTTTGCAGCTTATAACAATTTGGACAAATGTGTCTAGACTTTCCACAAAAATGACAAACCCAAACAGGTTTACCATACATCTTGTCCTTAGTAAGGGTAGACTCCTTATATTTAGACTCTTTCAGATCCACCTTAATCTTCCTAGGAAGTGTGACCTCTACAAGTTTAGCAGTCTCACTCACAACCTCACTCACAGGGGGTTCAGAGGAAGAAGAAGGAACAAAGTTTGTGGGATTTGGTATAGTCACAGAGATGCTTTCAACAAAACCTAATACAGATTTGTCAGAAGGAGCCTTTTGAACACTTAGCATTTGATCAAGTTTAGAACTAGCAGATCTAGTAATAGATAAATCATATTCCAAAGATTTAACTTTATCAAGCAAGAACATATTCTCAGTTTTCACATTGTTCAAAAGATCATTAGCATCAACCAAATTAGCAAGCAAATTTTTCTTTTCAAGCTCAAGAGAAGCAATTTTCTTTAAGCCTAATTCAACATTCATGACATCCTTTGCAGCAACTTTGCAAAATTTATTGTAAGCTTCTTGAAGATCTGCATCCTTAAAGAGTTCCCCATCAAAAGGGTTCTCTTCAACAGATACACTTTCATTGACTACAACAGTAGCAGTGAAAGCAATGAAGTTTCCCTTCTCGTCACATTCGGACTCATCATCAGAAACTTCATTATCACTAAGGGTTACAGCCACAGCCTTCTCCTTAGACCTCAAGTATGTGGGACATTCAGATTTCATGTGACCATACTCTTGACATCCAAAACACTGAGTACCCATAGAGTTGTTTGAAGATTGACCAACTTTTTCTCTAGGTTTTTCATTGTTATTAACCTTAGTAGGATCATTCTTCCTAAAGTTTCTAGGTTTAGCAGTGTTTGTACCTCTTGCCTTTCTGTTACTATTCCTAAGAAAGTTTCTAAAGTTCTAGGCAATGTAACCAATCTCTGTAGCAGAGAGCTCATCATCAAATCCACCAACATCAACATCATCAACTGACTTAAGAGCCATTGACTTGGATTTGTTAGTTTTAGGTAGGTCCAACTTATAGGACTAAAGAGATCCTACAATTTCATCAACAGGAATGGAGTCCACATCCTTGCTCTCAATGATATCAGTTACTTTGGGTCTAAAATTCTCAGTCAAAAATCTAAGAATCTTCCTAACAATTTTTGGTTGATCATAGATTTCACACAGATTATATGCAAAATTAACAATGTCATTTAGTTTAGCATAGAATTCATCAAAAGATTCATCATCAGACATCTTAATGCTTTCAAATCTAAATGTTAACTGCTGCAACTTATTAATTTTAACTGCCTTAGTGCCTTCATGCACAGTCTGGAGGATTTTCCATGCAGTGTGAACAACCTCAACATTAGAGATTCTCTTAAATTCCTCCATATAAACAGCGTTAAAGATAGCATTTATAGTTTTGCTATTAAACCCAACTGCTTCTTTTTGAGAAGTTTGCCACTCACTCACAAGAGTAGTGGGCTTCTCTCATTCGTATTCAATGGAGTTCCAGACTCTCTCATCAATTGATTTCAGGAATGCTTTCATCCTTACTTTCCAATAAATATAATTATTCCCATCAAAGTGAGGAGGAATAACTAGAGAGTTTTAGTATTCCATGACAACAGGGGTGAAATATTAGCTCAGAGATCAAAACATCTACAACAAGAGAGCTACTTACTCTGATACCACTTGAACAGTTTTTAGACCCCTTAACACAACTGAATTAACCTAGTTAATTAGCCAAGTGATTAACTTAGTCAATTTATGCAAATCTAGGTTATCATAATCAAACAATCATATCAAATATATAGCAATGAAAATATAAATAACACAAAGATATGATAACCTAGGAAAACCAAATCGGTAAAAAATCTAAGGAGGATTTAACCTAGCTATCATCAAGGTAAACTTGAATCCACTATCTTGAAAGAATCGAAGTTCATACAATAAGACTTACAAGCCCCACGCTCAACTTCTTATTGCTATCCACCAGTAGAACTTACTAACACGACCAAGTGCAAGCTTCGAGACCATGGACTCCTTCTTTTTTGAATTCTCTAGCAAGTACAAGCACACACATTTGTGTATCTTTAACCTCTTATGGTAGCAACTGACTGATCATCAAGGTTTTGAAGAAATCTCCTCTTGATAATCTTAAGCTTGTATGAAGGAAAGCTCCTCACAGATCTCACAAAAGATTCACACAAACAGTAATATGAGCAACATCTAAAACGTGGCTAGGGTTTACCTTATATACCTAGGGAAAAAACATAAAATCCTAAACGTTTTAGGAGTTAGGGCTGAGTTGAAAATTCTGCAGAAAAAATGCATCTGCCCGATTTTCGATTGATCGAGCCTAATCTTCAATCAATCGAGCTAGGCCTAGATGCACAGTGAATTCTACATCAGCTCGATTCCAACTTTACATAAACAACACTATTTTGAGCAAGTCTAGACAAGACTAAATAACTTGTTTTGATTATGATTTGCCAACAATACACATTAGAGTTCTAAATACATTAAATCCTAAGTCTATAGAACCTAACAGATTTATTATGAATAAAACTTGTTAAAAAAAACAAGCATCAATATCATGTCAAAATCATGTAGCGGAAAAATAAATAAGACAAGATATGATGACCCAAGAAAACCAATGAAACAAGCTAGTTTCACAGTAAAAAAAACTTGGGGAAAAACCTTCCCGAAAAGCAATTTACTATAGTAAAAAGAAATTTTAGATCTAGTACAAAACTTTTGTCCGTAGACTCTACAATCCCTGATGTTGAACTTACAACAGAAACCTTTTACCACTTCAGAACCTCTGAATTCTTTAATATATGAACGCCACCCTTTTTGCACTAATCCCAGTATGTGATTAACCAATGATGGACGGCTCCCAGTACGTGACTAACACAACAATTTGAAGAAGATGTTGGCTGCAAAGTTCTTCGTTTCATCAATAATGAAGATCAAGAAGCACTTGGTTACAAAACTCTAAGGCGTTAAAGACGCAGTAGCTTCTTTCGAAGAGAATAAGACATTGGTCACCTTTTGCATATGTTCACCTTGTATTCTCTTATGTGACGGCCTCTAATTTTCGTAATTCTCGATAAATACCTTGATAGATAGTATCTATCGAGCCTTATTAAACCTTGATAGATAGCTATCTGTTAAGCAACTGTCAAGCTTTAATGAATCAGTACTTTTCACTTATTTCTTGGACAGATTTGTATGGCTTCAATACTAGACTTGAACTCATGTTCTTTGAAATACTAAACACATCGTAGATCTACCCAATTACAAGTAACGTGCAGTTTGTCAAAGGATTAGCCAATTACACAAAATAGTGACATATGTTCCTAACATGAATCACATATGTCCAAACAGCAACCAAACACAATAACAAGTAACAACAAACACAAAGGAAAAAAAAAAAAAACACATCTCCTTCAATTTCGTACCCAACATCAACCCAAATCCAACCGAGATATCTCTCCCTCTCTCAAAAATCTTAGGTTTGTGAAGATATTTCTAGGGTTTGCTTCCCACACAAACAAACTTTGAACAATTTGGGCAAAATCTCAGACCACAAACATACCTAGAACATCAAGGGCAAAAAAAAAAAAAAAAAAAGCACAAACAAACCCAGAATTCAAAAATCCAAGACCTAAAACATGTAAAAATGAAACCAAACTCACTATCCTTGACCCAAATCTACCATCAACAACACCACCATATCGATCAAACCCATTTTCCCAAAGCAACAAACACCACCACCACTACTCCAAAGCACCAATGTCCTCTACCTTCCTTCTCCGACGGAAAACTCCTCATGAAAAGCGACCTTGACCACTCCAGTACCATTGTTCTCTCTCACCTAGATCGAGTTTGTTTTTCCGGCGAAATATAGTGTTCCCATTTTTTTGTTTGCATCAAGAGAGAAGTTTGATCTACTTGCTGTTGGTCTGCTTGTGACCTTGTGAGCTCCAGCCATGCCGCTATAGTGGAGAGTGAGAGATTCTATCCATGGAGGGTGAAGAGAGAGAGAAATTGAGAATAGTGTTAGAGAGTGATTTTTGATTAAAAAGATAATGATTTTAAAAAGGAATGATTTTATTAAAAAGATCTGGGTTTTTAATTTTTTAAGATAAAAAATAAAAGGAATTAGGATTAAAAAGAATTAAAAAGATAAAAACAAAAACAAAAAGAATTAAAAAGATGATGATTTTTTATTTTTTAAGAAATGATTTTAGTTTAAATTAGATTTAAGGTTTTTTTAAAAGAAAATATAATTTACTTTTTATTTTTTATTTCCTGGCACAGCTTTTTTATAAAAATATTAAAATGCTAACATGACATTAAAAAAAAATGCTAAATAAAATATTTTATTAGCCACGTCAGAAAACAGGGCATTCTATTTGCCACGTATGCATTTTCTGTTACTAGGTTGATAGCAGGGACCAAAATAGAATTGATTTTCTAATTCGAGGACTGACCTATGAGCAAAATCAATATAGGGACCAAAATGAGAATTGGTCCAAAATGTAGGGACCAAAAGTGTATTTTCACCAAATAAGTTTTATATCCAATTCAAGGCTCACCAATATTTAAGGAAAAGGAATGAAGATACTGATACATAGGAGTTTGAAATCCTCCCTTCAAAAAATTGTGTAGGGAGTTTTTGGAGGAAAGATATGCAACAGATTCAACATATTATATTTATAATTCATAAAAATTAGGAAACAAATATAGCATTTGTGCTTCATTGAGGTGTTTCTCCAATTTTTATAAGTGATGGAGGAATACTGTACAATAAGTGATAGATGCCACTGTTAATTACTGGCCATATCCTTCTCAGGCAATTCATTAAACAACTGTATAGCATACTCAATAGCATTGCATTTTAAGTACATGTTCACTAGAACAATGGCCATATAAACATCAATTGCAAAACCTGTTTTGAATTGGGCATTTCACAACAAGCTTCAACAATTATACAAATAACAAGACAAGTAATTGATGAGGCCATTGCAAACTAGTTCACATTAACCTTAAAACCAAAACAAGAAATTTCACATAAACCCCAACCCTAAAAATTAAACCAAACCAAGAAATTTTGACAAAAACTCACACATATTACCTTTGGAAAACATATAGTACTTGCATTAGAAAGAAAAAAAAAATACAAATAAAAAAAGTACCAAGGGCTGACATACTTGCTATGGAACGATGCAGCAAAACCACTAAGGTGCTGTCGGGACAAGGGTGGTGAGACGGTAGGGAGAAGCTTCGATGGTGTCTCTGCTTAGGTTCTACCGCTTCTCTCTCTTCGCCTGTCAAACTTGTCTCCCTTCCCTCTTCTTTCGGCTGGGTTTGGCTGAATGAGTTTGTTTTTAAAAGTCACGTGAGTCCCATGTGCCTATTCTGTTAGTGTTTTAACGTGAGACTAATGAGAGTATTTATTTGATAGCTATTAATAGTTTAAGAAGTAAATTGGCCAATATAAAAGTTAATGGGGTATTTTGGCCACTTATCCAAAGTTTAGGAGGTGTATGAGCATTTTCTCAAAATATATATAAAAAAAAAATAAAAAACTCGAAAACATGGTTCAACCTAGAACCGGGATGATTGAACTAGTTTTGAGTGATTTGTATATAAACAATTCACTGGTAATGTTTTTGACAAAGTGGAGAGATTTAAGATTTTGCTTTTGTTCGTTTTGAAGATCATTTCAAATCCAAAGCTCAAAAGACCTTGAGAGAGAGAGAGAGAGAGAGAGAGAGAGAGGGGGGGGGGAATTGAAGGTTAAGGTGTTGAACTTGAGCTACTAAGAGGTGTTCGGTTCTAAAAAATGATTTATTCCCTTTTTATTTTCACTTTTTTTATTCATTTTAATAATCTTTTCACTTTTTTGTATTTATTTTAAGAATCTGAATATAGGGGAAAAAAAAAAAACAAAAAACAAAAGAGAGAGAGAGAGAGAGACTCATTTTTTTTCATTTATGTTTGTTTGACAACCTGTTTTGAATACAAAACTTGAGTACAAAATACACACTTACCCAGTTTGGCACTTATTCCTTATTTTATGAAAAAGCACCTTTTTTTTTTTTTTTTTTTTTCATTTACATGGGTCTTTTCAGATCCTGTGCAATAAGAACGGTAACAAAAACCTTCATTAGTAAACTCGCGAAGAGCAAAGCAATGTCTACAACACTCCTTTTTAACTAAAAGATGATTGAAGGCTTTACCTTTTAACGCTATTGAGCTGAAAATTAAGAAGTGAAAATTGTAGTGTACTGTTGAGAGTTGAGTGTTGAGCTGCTAAAAAATATCGAATGTTAATTTAAAATGTGTGGTGGGTAGTGGCAGCTCTAGAAAAAATTTTTTTTTTTTGGTGGTCATTATGTAATTTTAATTAAAAAATTAATAAAAATAAAAATTGAATATATCAACATCACAAAAAAAAAAAAAAAAAAAAGCACAAATACATAAATTTTTAAAATTTCTTTCTACAAGTTTTCATATTTTGAAATTATTATATAATAGCTTCATTATCTATCTATATACCTCACAATCGTCGACCACCCCAAAACAGTGATGAGGGCGCACTTGCCCCCAGAGGGCGGTGCACGAGCTCGAGTGTTGTGGAACCATTGTGTGTGACTGACTAGTTAAGTCATTTTTAGTAAGTTTTTACCAAAGGTTGTGAAGTCGCAACCAATTATTGAGTTTTTCTAGGTGTGATTGGTCACCTGACTCTATTTGATTTTATTATCGATCCTAGGCTAAGAAAAAAAATGTTATTTTTCCTAATCTAAATGGATGGTAAAAAAAAAATCTTGATTCTTGGATTTGGAAATCTAATTACGTGTGGGGAAGGGGACTATCTGGGCTTTTGCCCTTAATTTTTTTTTTTATTTAGCAATTTGCCCCTGTTTGCAAACTATATAAGAATATGCCCCTGTTTCGATACTAGATAATCTTAAAATTGAGTTTCTACGAAATACTCGATCTATAGAAAATCGAGTTATGCCCGATCAAATTATTAAAAAAAAAAAAAAACATGGAACTCGATTTTACAGGAATCGAGTTCAAAAACGCTACTATAGGGCTTTAAAACGTCACTATAGGGCTTAAAAACGCCACTATAGGACTCACTGATAATCACACTTATAAAAATTTTGCAGGAAAACGCTGCTATAGGGATTTAAAACGTCACTATAGGGCATAAAAACGCCACTATAGGGCTCCCAATTATAAATTTTTTTTTCATGGAACTCGATTTTCTGATATTCGAGTTCCATGTAATTTTTTTTTTTTTTTTTTTTTTTTTAAGTTTGATCATGCATAACTTGATTTTCTATAGATCGAGTATTTCGTAGAAACTCAATTTTAAGATTATCGAGTATCGAAACAGGTGCATATTCCTATATGGTTTGCAAACAGGGGCAAATTGCTAAATAAAAAAAAAAAATTAAGGGCAAAAAGTCAGATAGTCCGTGGGGAAGGTGTTAAGCACCCTACAACGCCTGTCGTGGGATAGTCCTTTGTTTTGGTAAAATCTTAATTTTTGTTCATTGGAAAGGAAAAAAAAAAAAACTATTATTGGCACTAGTTTTCAGGGCTTTGAGGTTTGATTCAGGAAATGTGTGTGACTTTTATGAATGCTTCGCTAGCACATTAGAATTTTTACCAAATTTCCAGGACAAAAATCTGATTGCATTTCGACTAATTTTCATGGCGGAAATCTAGTAGCATTTCGGGTTATGTGCGTTGTAGCACACAAAACACTATTCTCACCAAGCTTTCGCGGTGAGAATATGGCAAGAAGATGCCACATTTTCACAGCAAAAATCCAACAAAGTTTTATGTTTGGTGCTCTATAGTACACCGGCAGGGTTTCGTTCCTGTGTATATGGCATGCATCAGTATGCTTGCACTAAGGCATGCCAAGGCTCACCGAAGTATTGAACACATGATGTGTGTTGCATACATGGGAAAACCAATGTCACTAGCTAACATGGATAGGGGTAATCACACACGTGGTAGGTCATGCACCCAATGAAGCATGAATACACATCTACAGCAAAAGCCTTGAATGCATACCCATACTCCAAGGTTAAGAGCATCCATGATTAGGAAGAGGTTGCCTCCCTAACCACGTATGTCCATCATTTGAAGTGCTTGACTATCTTTTTAACAACATACATAGCATGCACAATGCATATACACATGGAGTAGAAAAGAAAAGCAAACATATCCACACCTAAAGGGTGTGGCCCAAACAAGGTACGAAAAAGGAACCCTAGTCTAGGATAGCAATAGACATGGTTCTACAGAAAAGCCTAGGAAAGAAAGGACCTCTTGGAGGGGTTAAACCCTTAATCTAATGATCACTTCCTTTTTTGCTTGCAATTAGAAGTTGTGCATGTGCTCCATCCATCACTTGCAACAAACACAAAAACACAAAGTCAACAGACAAGCAAAGAGGCAACAAACAAAGAAGGAAAGCACAAAATAGGCAAACAAAGCAAGCAAGCAAACAAATGTTGGGATTAGTGCCCTAGAATCCTATTGTATGATGTTATATTTGATATTATGTATGACATTATATTTGACATGATATATGACTTAATATTGTAATTAATAAAGTTGAATTATTATTTTCTAAAATAATGGTAACATGAATATTTGGACATTATCCTTTAGTCCATGAGATGCATAGTATGTGATTTAGTCACAAAAGATATAAGTTATAAGTTCTTTGTAAACTCAAAATTTTAGTTCGTAGTCAGTGATGAAATTGGACGTTTCATCTACGAAGACTATAACATATCAACTAAGATGATTTGTCTTGATCATGGAAGTGGAGACTTCTAATTGATATGTTGATATGTTTTAAGAGTTAAGACATATCGATCTGGACCGCTGCGAGATTTATTATTCTCCTAATGACTTTTAATTGAATAATAAATCTCACGACTTATGTTTACATGAACTCTTAATCCTGAGAGAATAATAGACCTGATCATAAAGTGTAGGTTACTTTGATATATCAGGAGATGTAAAATATTCCATTGAGATAAGTTTAATAGGTTCAGTTATTCAAAGAGTTAAGTCTAACCACTTTGGTAAGAAATTACTAAGGTATATATTTATAAAATTGGATTTCATAAATATATGGTGAATAACTTAAAAGGATTAAATTAGATACTCAAGGATTAAGGTGTAGTAATTTACAAAGTGGCAGTCTATTTTCACAACTTTGTATTACTATGAATATTTTATAAAGGAGTTACATGTACAATAAAGTCTTGGGATATAATTTATTAATAAGACCTAGTGCAATTATATTTATATAGTGATATTAAATATAATTAATGATAACTTTAGACTTGTTAAGAGTTGACAGAAAAGTCAAGGCCCATTGGAGCTAGTGTCTTATTTGTTCCATTTTGGTCTCACTCCAAACCGCATACTAAATCCCAATTGGAAAGGCCCAATAGGCCAACCCAATTAGATAATCAGTTAAATATAAAGGGAGACACATACAGAATTTTTCAGATTAGAAAAAAAGAGAGACACCATTGTGAAATGGTGTGTATGTGTGAGTGAAGCCACTCGATTACTCTCTCTTAGAAACTGATTGAGAGACCACACATTTTGGGCATTAGTGGAATTGGAGTGAAGATTGAAAGTGTTCCTAAGAACTTCTGATCTTTGATTTTGAAATTTACTGCACCAAAGTACACTCTCTTGTTCTATATTTTGAAACTTACATAATGTATGTTATCAATTCTGAATGAAGTAGATCTGTTAATTTTTCGTTGCATATATGTAAATTTCCAACAATTGGTATCAGAGCGGTCTTCATTTTCGAATCTGTATAATATGTTTAGTGAGTTTTAGAATTAGAGAAAACTATTTTCATAGTTGTGAAAATTATGCAGTCATTTTTCTGCATATTATAGTTTTTTGAAACTATTGTTTGATTAAAACTGTTTTTGATGTTATGATGTTGTTTAAGTTTGATTTTAACCATGTAAAATTGAATTTTAACACTTTAACATCAATGAAATTCAAGTTTTAATCTTAATTTCATCATTTTTGATCAATAAAAATGTGTTTTGATCATTAGAAACATAAAAAATGGTTAAACAGAAAAAATGGCTATTTCTGGGTTTTTTCGCGACTGGCGAGTCACGAGATAAGTCGCGAGGGAGTTACCAGTGTTTTTGGATGGACTCGCGACTGGGCAAGTCGCTAGTGAGTCGCCATAACTCGTGACTAGTTCTAGCGATTGGGCGAGTCGCCAAAACTCGCGACTGGTTCTGGCGACTGGACGAGTCGCCAAAACGAGTCGCCAAAAAATTCTGACACCTGTTTTTTACATGTATAAAGAGCAAGACCACAAGTAATTAGTTTATATATGTACTAAACAATTAAAAACATTTCTTTCAAAACATCTAGTGGGAGAGAGATAAAAGGGTTGGATCTCACGGCCTCTATTATCAGTTCATAAGTAGTGTGAGGTAAGCACATTGTCTTAGCGTATATGCCTCGTGATCCCAAAGGAGGGTGTTTACTTCATAGTACTACAAGATTGAACTAACCCATTTAAAGTGGTGTGGACAAGCACCTCGTCTTGGCGAATATGCTTCGCGATCCCAAAGGAGGGTGTTGTTGGAAAATCTGGTTTTGTATCTCATACAAAACACACAGCGGAAGCAACAATCACGAATCTACTTCATTCATGAGAGATAACATGTAACCTTGAATTCTATAATAAAGAATAGAAAGTGTACCTTGGTGCGGTGAAATTCAAAACTTAAACTTAAGAATTACTTATAAACATTTTCAATCTTCACTCTAATTCCACTTGATACCCAAGAAGTATGGTCTCTCAATCAGTTTTCTGGGAGAGAATAAAAGAGTGTCCAAAACTCACATACAAACCATTTCATGCCTTTTGATCTTAATGAAGACTACTTATTAAAGTCTTATAAAATTTTGTATGTTTCTCTCCTTATATATATCTAATTATCTAATTGGGCTAGCCTTTTGAGCCTTTCCAATTGCGCTTAAGTGTGTGGCTTGGAGTAGGACCAAAAGGGACCAATAAGACACTAGCTCCAATGGGCCTTGGGCTTTTCTATCAAATTAACTATATTTAATACCACTATATAAATGTAATTACACTCTAGGCCTTATCTATAAATTATATCCCAAGACTTTATTATACCTACAATCCATTCATAAAAATATTCGTAGTAATACAAAGTCATGAATATAGACTACCACTTTAAAGATTACTACATCTTAATCCTTAAGTACTCGGTTTAATCATTTCATGTTATTCATCATATCTTTAAGAAATCCAATTCCATAAATATATACTTTAGTAACTCCTTACTAAAGTGGTTGGACCCAACACTCTGAATAACTAAACTCATTAAACTTATCTCAAGAAAATATTTTATATCTCCGTTAAGAGATTATGAATTCCATCTTGAGAATATACGTTCCATCAACACTAAATGCGACTACCCAACATACTGAGGTTTTGACCATAACTTATAGATCTCACTCCTGATATATCAAAGCAACCTACATTTCATGATCAGGTCCATTATTCTCTCAGGGTTTAGAGTTGATGTAAATAGAAGTCGTGAGATTTATTATTCATTTAACAGTCGTTAAGAGAATAATAAATCTCACAACGGTCCAGTTCAATATGTCTTAACTCTTAAAACATATCAACATATCAACATATCAACATATCAACTAGAAGTCTTGACTTCCATGATCAAGACAAATCATCTTAGTTGATATATTATAATCTTCGCAAATGAAATGCCCAATTTCATCACCGACTACGAACTAAAATTCTAAGTTTACAAAGAATTTATGATTTATATTTTTTGTGACTAAATCACATAAATCACATACTATGCATCTCATGGACTAAGATAATGTCCCATCAGTTCATTTACAGATAATCGCATATAATTAAACTATTTAATTATTTATGGCATGCCAATAAATTGGATTTTAGAGCATAAACCCCAACAGGTGTTTTGTTCCATGGTACTACAAGTTTAAACACCATAAAGGGAGATGAAATGTGGCTACACATGATTCTAGTAAATGGTATACACTAGACTAAGTTTAATGTTAACCTCCCAAAGGAGCTATGTCATTATTACTTAGAGGCTAAAGTTAATATGACATATTATTAGTGTTTGATAAGAGTTATCATGATAGCACTAATAATAAGAATAGTTCTCAATCAATTAATGTGTTTATAATAAACTTGCTACCAAGGAATTATAGACATGGATTGGGTTGTCATTGCATATATTATTTTATGATTTTATTAAGGTTCCATATTATATGTTTATATGCTAAATTAATAATGTCCAGTTTACTTATTATATTCATATTTATTATTTTCAGATTTGTTCATGGCATCATTTAGCCCACTTGTTACTATTCTTAATCAAAACAAACTGACTGGATCCAACTATGTTGATTAGAAAATAAATTTGGATATAGTTCAAATTGCTGAAGAGCACAAATATGTGCTTACTAAACCATGTCCTAGCTTTCCTTCATTAGATGCTCCTCTTGAGGAAAAACAACGATGTGATCGTTGGCAGAAATCTAATAAGATGGCCAAGTGTTACATCCTAGCATCTATCTCAAATGTTCTACAACATCAAATACAGGATGTAGAACTAACTTCGGACATTATGCTAAGTCTGAAGGAGATGTTTGGTGAGCAAGGCCGTTCTGCAAGGCAAGAAACCATGAGGCAAATTTATAATACCAAAATGGCTGAAGGTAGTTTAGTGAGGGAGCATTGTTTTACAATGATTTCCAATCTGAATCACTAGAGGTTTTAGGTGTTGATATTGATGGAGAATCCCAAGTGGATATGATACTCCAGTCACTACCAGAATCATTCAAGGAATTCAGACTCAATTATAACATGAACAAAAAGATTTATTCATTGTCTGAATTAATGAATGAATTAGTAGCGACGGAAGGCATTCTTAGTACTTCTAATGTTGAAGTCAATGTGGGTGAAACTTCTACTTCTCAACCTAAGTCGAAAGGTAAAGGTAAGAGGAAGAAGAAGAAGAAGAAGAAGAAGAAGGAATTCGCCACGCCAGATAGTAAGCAAATTGCCTTAGGGGTTGCTAACAAATGAAAGAAGCTCAAAGGTAAATGTTTCCATTGTGGTGAGAAAGGGCATTGGAAAAGGAATTGTCTAAAATTCAAGGCTGCCAAAAATAAGGGTATGAATAGTTCATTCTTCCTTGAAATATATTTGGTACAAAATCCCACAGATTCCTGGTGTGTGGATTTAGGTTGTACTAATCATATCTGCAATTCTTTGTAGGGGTTTTAGGAGACCAGAAAATTTAATGAAGGAGAATTGTTTCTTACTTTGGCTGATGGGAGCAGGATTCCATTTGTAACTGTTGGTGTTTATAATTTATGTTTTGAGTCTAGAGTTTTAATATTAGAAGACTGTCTGTATGTACCTAATGTTTGTAGGAATTTAATTTCTGCAACTTATTTAGGTAAACATGGATATTGTGTTATCCTTAAAGACAATGTTGTAATAAAGAATGGTAAAGTATTTATCTGTTCTGACAATATTTTGGATGGTCTTTATATTTTAATTCCTAATAAGCATGAATTATATAATTCTGAATTGGATAATAACTCTCATGTAAAATCATTAAAGAGAAAGTTTCCTTCTACTAATGATGCATATCTTTGGCACTTGCGTTTAGGTCATATTAATCCAAACAGAATTCAAAGACTAATCAAAGATGGACTCCTAGAACCATTGGACTTCGATGAATTTCCAATTTGTGAATCTTGTTTGGAGGGCAAAATGACCAAATGACCTTTTAATGCAAAAGGTTGAAGAGCCCAAGAGTTGCTTGAATTAGTTAATATGGATGTTTTTGGTCCTATGTCAACCTAAGCAAAAGGAGGTTATGAGTACTTCATCACTTTTATCGATAATTACTCAAGATATGGTTATGTGTACCTAATAAGACGGAAGTCCGAAGCCTTTGAAAATTTCAAAGAGTTTAAGGCTGAAGTTGAGAATCCATTAGGTAAACACATAAAAGCAATTCGATCTGATCGCGGTGGCGAATACCTTCTTAGGGATTTCAAGGATTACTTAACTCAAAATGGGATCATATCCCAATTGACTGCACCTGAAACTCCCCAATAGAATAGTGTAACAAAAAGAAGGAATAAGATTTTTTTAGAAATGATTAGGTCCATGATGAGTTACTCAACTTTACCAGTTTCTTTTTGGGGATATGCACTAAAAACTGAAATGCATATTTTGAATTTAGTTCCATCAAAATCTGTTCCCAACACACCTAAGGAATTGTGGAGTGAGCGTAAGCCTAGTATGAAATATCTCCACATTTGGGGATGTCCAGCACATGTGTTGAAAAGGAAGTCTGATAAGTTGGAATCTAAAACCGAAGTATGCATGTTTTTAGGGTATTCAAAAGAAACAAAGGGTTATTTATTCTATAATCATAAAGATAGCGAAGTGTTTGTTAGCACACATGCCAAATTTTTGGAAGATGATTATATGAATAATTTTGATCCTAGAAATAAAGTTGTTTTGGCTGAAATGAATGAACTTGTAGTTGAACAACCAATAGATGAAACTAGGGATGATGTGGTTGTATTGGATACACCACAAGATACTACTCATGAGATGTCTAGTACACCGATGCCTCGTCGTAGTGGGAGGAATGTTAGGCCACCTATAAGGTTTATAGGTCTGGGAGAAACTCATGAATCTATCTCAGAAGAGGCCGATACCAATCCTTACACTTACGAAAAAGAAATGAATGATATAGATGCACATCATTGGGTCAAAACTATGAAATATGAATTAGATTCCATGTATTCCAATCATGTTTGGGATCTTGTAGAGGCGCCTAACGCCATTAAACCTGTTGGTTGCAAATGGGTTTACAAGAGGAAGATAGGGATAGATGGAAAGGTTGAAACCTTTAAAGCAAGGCTAGTGGCGAAAGCGTACACACAAAAAGAAGGTTTTGACTATGAAGAAACCTTTTCACCAGTAGTAATGCTTAAATCTATCAGAATTCTCTTATCCATTGCTGCTCATTATGATTATGAGATTTGTCAAATGGATGTCAAGACTACTTTTCTAAATGGCAATCTTGAAGAGGAAATCTATATGATGCAACCGGAAGGTTTCATAGATAAGAACCAAGAGCATATGGTATGCAAATTGAAAAGATCCATTTACGGACTTAAGCAAGCATCTAGATCATGGAACATCAGATTTAATCAAGCAATTAAGTCATTTGGTTTTGAACAAAATATTGATGAACCATATGTGTACAAAAGGCATCAAGATAAAGTAATAATGTTCCTAGTGTTAGGATTAGTGCCCTTAAATCCTATTGTATGATGCTATGTATGATATTAAGTTTGACATTGTGTATGACATTATGTATGACTTAATATTGTGCTTAATGAATTTGTTTTATTGTTATCTGAAGTAATGATAACATGAATATTCGGACATTATCATTTAGTCCATGAGATGTGTAGTATATGATTTATGTGAAAAGTCACAGAAGATATAAATCATAAGTTCTTTGTAAACTCAGAATTATAGTTCGTAGTCGGTGATGAAATTGGGCATTTCATCTGCGAAGACTATAACATATCAATCATGATGATTTGTCTTGATCATGGAAATGGAGACTTCTAGTTGATGTGTTAATATGTTTTAAAAGTTAAGACATATTGAATTGGACCGCTGTGAGATTTATTATTTTCCTAATGACTGTCATATGAATAATAAAGTTCACGACTTGTATTTGCATGAACTCTTAATCCTGAGAGAATAATGGACCTGATCATAAGGTGTAGGCTGCTTTAATATATCAGGAGTGAGATCTATAGTAATGGTCAAAACCTCAGTATGTTGGGCAGCCACATTTAGTGTTGATGGAACATGTATTCTCAAGATGAAATTCATAGTCTCTTAACGGAGATATAAAGTATTCCCTTGACATAAGTTTAATGAGTTTGTTATTCAGAGAGTTAGGCCTAACCACTTTAGTAAGACTAAAGTATATATTTATGGAATTGGATTTCATAAATATATAATGAATAATACTAAAGGATTAAACTGGGTACTCAAGGATTAAAATGTAGTAATTTACAAAGTGGCAATCTACATTAATGACTTTGTATTACTACGAATATTTTATGAAGGGGTTGCATGTATAATAAAGTCTTGGGATATAATTTATAGGTAAGGCCTAGAGTGCAACTATATTTATATAGTAGTATTAAATATAATTAATAGTAACTTTAGACTTGTCAAGAGTTGACAGAAAAGCCCAAGGCCCATTGGAGCTAGTGTCTTCTTAATCCCCTTTAGTCCCACTCCAAGCCACACACTTAAGCCCAATTGGAAAGGTCCAAAAGGCCAGCCCAATTAGATAATTGGTTAGATAAAAAGGGAAAAACGTACAGAATTTTCTAAGTGAGAAAAACATCATTGAAAGGTGGTGTGTATGAGAGTGTAAGTCACTCTTTTAATTATCCCTTTGTAACCAATTGAGAGTCCACACTTCATGGGTGTTAGTGGAATTGGAGTGAAGACTAAAAGTATTCCTAAATGCTTCAATCTTCGAGTTTTGAAATTCACCGATTCAAGGTACGCTCACTTGTTCTCTAATTCAGAAATTTTACTTAACGCACGTTATCAACTTCGAATGATGTAAATCCGTTTTAAACTTAATTTTCCACTGCGTTTATCTTTAAATCCATCATCTAGTACTTTATGTAGATGATATTCTACTCATTGAAAATGATGTAAGGGTAATGTCATCTTTAAAATTTTGGTTGTCAAGCCAATTTGATATGAAGGACTTGGGTGAGGCTAACTTTATTCTAGGGATCAAGGTTTAGCAAGATCGCAGGAATAAGATATTAGGCTTATCACAAGCTGGATATATAAATAAGGTTCTAGAATGGTTTAGTATGCAAAACTCCAAAAAATGATTACTTTCTTTTAAACATGGAGTTCCTTTATCTGATGACCAAAGGCCTAAAACTCAAGAGGAAGTAGATACGATGAGACAAGTTCCTTATGCTTCTGCAGTAGGAAGTCTCATGTATGCCATGCTTTGTACTAGACCAGATATTTGTTATTCAGTTGGCATAGTCTGCCGATATCAATCAAATTTAGGACCAAAACATTAGCAAGCTGGAAAGCATATTCTCAAGTATCTACGAAGAATGAGAGATTATATGCTTGTTTACCGTTGTGAGGATTTGATTCCCATTGGCTATACAAATTCAGATTTTTAATCGGATCTAGATTTCAGAAAGTCCACATCAGGATGTGTTTTCACCTTGGGAGATGGAGCCATAACATGGAGGAGTATCAAGCAATCTTGCATTGTGGACTCCGTTAATATTAGTGCCCTTAAATCATATTGTATGATGCTATGTATGATATTAAGTTTGACATTGTGTATGATATTATGTATGACTTAATATTGTGTTTAATGAATTTGTTTTATTATTATCTGAAATAATGGTAACATGAATATTTGGACATTATCATTTAGTCCATGAGATGCATAGTATGTCATTTATGTGAAAAGTCACAGAAGATATAAATCACAAGTTCTTTGTAAATTTAGAATTATAGTTCGTAGTTAGTGATGAAATTGGGCATTTCATCTGCGAAGACTATAACATATCAACCACGATGATTTCTCTTGATCATGGAAGTGGAGACTTCTAGTAGATGTGTTAATATGTTTTAAGAGTTAAGACATATTGAACTGGACCGCTGTGAGATTTATTATTTTCATAAGGACTGTCATATTAATAATAAATCTCACGACTTGTATTTGCATGAACTCTTAATCCTGAGAGAATAATGAACCTGATCATAAGGTATAGGTTGCTTTGATATATCAGGAGTAAGATCTATAGTAATGGTCAAAACCTCAGTATGTTGGGCAGTCACATTTAGTGTTGATGGAACATGTATTCTCAAGATGAAATTCATAGTCTCTTAACGGAGATATAAAGTATTCCCTTGAGATAAGTTTAATGAGTTTGTTATTCAGAGAGTTAGGCCTAACCACTTTAGTAAGACTAAAGTATATATTTATGGAATTGGATTTCATAAATATATAATGAATAACATTAAAGGATTAAATCAGGTATTCAAGAATTAAGATGTAGTAATTTACAAATTGGTAGTCTACATTAATGACTTTGTATTACTACGAATATTTTATGAAGGGGTTGCATGTATAATAAAGTCTTGGGATATAATTTATAGATAAGGTCTAGAGTGCAATTATATTTATATAGTGATATTAAATATAGTTAATGGTAACTTTAGACTTGTCAAGAGTTGACAGAAAAGCCTAAAGCCCATTAGAGCTAGTGTCTTATTAGTCCCTTTTGGTCCCACTCCAAGCCACACACTTAAGCCCAATTGGAAAGGCTCAAAAGGCTAGCCCAATTAGATAATTGGTTAGATAAAAATGGAAAAACGTACAGAATTTAGTAAGTGAGAAAACAACATTATAATGGTGTGAAAGTGAGTGTATGTCACTATCTAACCATCCCTTTGTAACCAATTGAGAGTCCACATTTTTTGGGCGTTAATGGAATTGGAGTGAAGATTAAAAGTATTCCTAAATGTTTCAATCTTCGGTTTTCAAATTCACCGCTTCAAGGTATGCTCTCTTGTTCTCAAATTCTGAAATTTACTTAACGCATGTTGTCAATTTCGAACGATGTAGATCTGTTTTTTTTTTCGCTGCGTTCACATTTATTTCCATCAAATGGTATCAGAGCGGTCATCAATTTCGAATTGTACAACATGTTTTGTGAATTTTAGAATTAGAGATGATAGTTTCATTTTGTTAGAAGATTATGTTTTAATTTTCTGCATATTGTTGAAACTATGATTTGATCAAAATTGAAATTGAAGTTATGATGTTGTTTAAATTTAAATTTAAGTACGTTAAATTGAATTTTAATGCTATAGCATCAATAGAATTCAATTCCGACATCAATCACTGTCTATAATGTTCATATGTTGAATGTTTGTTCATGAAAAACGAAGAAAACTGTCTTAGAAAAATTTCTGCAAATTCAAGTTTCGCGATTTTTGATTGATCGAAAATCACTTTCAATCGATCGAGTGAAACAGTGATCAGACTTTTTAAATAAATTGACTTTCGATTGCTAGTTGATTGATTGAATTTGTTTTTCGATCGATCGAAAGGCAATCGAGTATCAATCGAGAGGCGATCAAGTATCAATCGAACAAGTCAAGAGGTCAAATTCAAATTTTTTAATTTTTTGATCGATCGAGGGGCACATTCAATCGATCGAAAGAAAGAATATCAGAATTTTTTCTAAGTGTTTTCACATGTAGAAATAGCAAGGTTATGTGTAATTAGATTATGCATGTTTCAAAATCAGAAACCTTTATTTTAAAACATCTAGTGGGAGAGAGATACAAGGGTTGCATCTCATGGCCTCCATTGTCGGCTTAAAGTAGTGTGATTAAGCACCTCGCCTTGGCATATATGCCTTACTCCCTTCGGAGGGTGTTTGATTCATGGTACTATAGATTAAACTTCTTAAAGATAGATGAAATGTGTTTTAAAATTGAGAACGACAACGCTTTTGTGGAGTTACATGGTTATTCACATTGATTCTAGGCAATGGTGTACACTAGACTAAGTGTAATGTTAACCTTCCTTTGGAGCTATGTCATTATTACTTAGAGTCTGAATGGAAAATGACAAATTATTTTTGTTTGGTAAGAGTTACCATGATAGCATTAATAATGAGAATGTTTCTCGCCTAATCATAGTGATTGGTATGACCTCGCTTCTGAAGAATATTAATTGCGGGATTGGGTTGTCATTGCATATATTATATTATGGTTTTATTAAGGTTCCATACTATATGTTTATATGCTAAATAGATAATGTCTAGTTTATTGATTATATTCATGTTTATTGTTTTCAGATTTAGAACATGGCACCATTTAGCCCACTTGTTACTATTTTTAATCAAAACAAATTGACTGGATCCAACTATGTTGACTGGAAAAAAAATTTGGATATTGTTCTTGCTGCTGAAGAGCATAAGTATGTTCTTACTAAACCATGTCCCAACTTTCCTTCATTAGATGCTCTTCTTGAGGAAAAACAACGATATTATCATTGGCAGAAATCTAATGAGAGGGCCAAGTGCTACATCCTAGCATCTATCTCAAATGTTCTACAGCATCAAATGTAGGATGTAGAACTAGCTTCAGACATCATGCTAAGTCTGAAGGAGATGTTTGGTGAGCAAGGCCGTTCTGCAAGGCAAGAGACCATGAGGCAAATTTATAATACTAAAATGGCTTAAGGTACTTCAGTGAGGGAGCACTATCTTACAATGATCTCTAATCTGAATACATTGGAAGTTTTATGTGCCGATATTGATCGAGAATCCCAAGTGGATATGATACTCTAGTCGCTACTAGAGTCATTCAAGGGAGCACTGGCTTAAGGTACTAAAGTATATATTACTGCCCTTAAATCCTATTGTATGATGCTATGTATGATATTAAGTTTGGCATTGTGTATGACATTATGTATGACTTGATATTGTGTTAAATGAATTTGTTTTATTATTATCTGAAATAATGGTAACATGAATATTCAGACATTATCATTTAGTCCATGAGATGCATAGTATGTCATTTATGTGAAAAGTCACAGAAGATATAAATCACAAGTTCTTTGTAAACTCAGAATTATAGTTCGTAGTCAGTGATGAAATTGGGCATTTCATCTGCGAAGACTATAACATATCAACCACGATGATTTGTCTTGATCATGGAAGTGGAGACTTCTGATTGATGTGTTAATATGTTTTAAGAATTAAGACAAATTGAACTGGACCGCTGTGAGATTTATTATTTTTCTGAGGACTGTCATATGAATAATAAATCTCACGACTTGTATTTGCATAAACTCTTAATCTTGAGAGAATAATGGACCTGATCATGAGGTGTAGGTTGCTTTGATATATCAAGAATGAGATCTATAGTAATGGTCAAAACCTCAGTATGTTGGGCAGCCACATTTAGTACTGATGGAACATGTATTCTCAAGATGAAATTCATAGTCTCTTAACGGAGATATAAAGTATTCCCTTGAGATAAATTTAATGAGTTTGTTATTCAGAAAGCTAGGCCTAACCACTTTAGTAAGACTAAAGTATATATTTATGGAATTAGATTTCATAAATATATAATGAATAACATTAAAGGATTAAACTAGGTATTCAAGGATTAAGATGTAGTAATTTACAAAATTGCAGTCTACATTAATGACTTTGTATTACTACGAATATTTTATGAAGGAGTTGCATGTATAATAAAGTCTTGAGATATAATTTATAGATAAGGCCTAGAGTGCAACTATATTTATATAGTGGTATTAAATATAGTTAATGGTAACTTTGGACTTGTTAAGAGTTGACAGAAAAGTCCAAAGCCCATTGGAGCTAGTGTCTTATTAGTCTCTTTTGGTCCCACTCTAAGCCACACACTTATGCCTAATTGGAAAGGCCCAAAAGGCCAGCCTAAATAGATAATTGGTTAGATAAAAAGGAAAAAACGTATAGAATTTTGTAAGTAAGAAAAACAACATTGTAATGGTATGGAAGTGAATGTTGTCACAATCTAACCATCCCTTTGTAACTAATTGAGAGTCCACACTTCTTGAGTGTTAGTCGAATTGGAGTGAAGATTAGAAGTATTCATAAGTGTTTTAATCTTCGGTTTTGAAATTCACCGCTTCAAGGTACGCTCTTTTGTTCTCAAATTCTGAAATTTACTTAACGCATGTTGTCAATTTCAAACAATGTAGATCCGTTATTTTTCCGCTGCGTTCACATTTATTTCTATCAGACTCCACCATGGAAGTAAAATATGTCGCTACTTGTGAAGCAGCAAAAGAAGCTGTATAGCTCAAGAAATTCCTTTCTGGCCTTGGTGTAATGAGAATGGAACAAGTTCCCGTCACATTGTTTTGCGACAATAGTGGAGCAGTTACACAATCAAAAGATCCAAGGAATCACAAGAAATGAAAGCATATTGAAAGAAAGTACCACATTATTAGAGATATTATTGCTCATGGAGATGTGGTGGTAGTAAAGATTGAAAGTGCAAATAATATAGTAGATCCCTTTACCAAAGCCTTACCTTAAAGGACCTTCGAGTCACATTTGGAGGGAATGGGAGTTAGATTAGTGCACAATAGTCTTTAGGGCAAGTAGGAGATTTTTGGGATTAGTGCTCTTAAATCCTATTGTATGATGTTATGTATGATATTATGTATGATATTATATACGATATGATGTATGGTTTAATATTGTAATTAATAAAGTTGTTTTATTATTATCTAAAATAATGGTAACATGAATATTCAGACATTTTCATATAGTGCATAAGATGCATAGTATGTGATTTATGTGATTTAGTCATAGAAGATATAAGTCACAAGTTCTTCGTAAACTCAGAATTTTAATTCGTAGTCAGTGATAAAATTGGGCATTTCAACTGCGAAAACTATATAACACATCAACTAAGATGATTTGTCTTGATCATGGAAGTAGAGATTTGTAGTTAATATGTTGATATGTTTTAAGAGTTAAGACATATTGAACTGGATCACTGTGAGATTTATTATTATCCTAACGACTGTCAATTGAATAATAAATCTCACGACTTATATTTACATGAACTCTTAATCCTGAGATAATAATGTACCTAATCATGAAGTGTAGGTTGCTTTGATATATCAAGAGTGAGATCTAAAGTAACGGTCAAAACTTCAGTATGTTGGGCAATTAGATTTAGTGTCGATGGAACATATATTCTCAAGATAGAATTCATAGTCTCTTAATGGAGAGTTAAAATATTCCCTTGATATAGGTTTAATGGGTTTAGTTATTCAAAGAGTTAGGCCTAATAACTTTAGTAAGAAATTATTAAAGTATATATTTATGAAATTGGATTTAATAAATATATGGTGAATAACTTAAAAAGATTAAACTGGGTATTCAAGGATTACGATGTAGTAATTTACAAAGTGGCAGTCTATTTTCACAACTTTGTATTATTATGAATATTTTATGAAGGGGTTGCATGTACAATAAAGTCTTAGGATATAATTTATTAATAAGGCCTAGAGTGCAATTATATTTATATAGTGGTATTAAATATAATTCATGGTAATTTTGGACTTGTCAAGAATTGACAGAAAAGCCCAAGGCCCATTGGAGCTAGTGTCTTATTTGTTCCCTTTTGGTCCCACTCCAAGCCACATACTAAAGCCCAATTGGAAAGGCCCAATAGGTCAGCCCAATTAGATAATCGGTTAAATATAAAGGGAGACACTTACAGAATTTTTCAGATTAGAAAACAAAGGAGACACCATTGTGAAATGGTGTGTATGTGTGAGTGAAGTCACTCGATTACTCTCTCTTGAAAACTGATTGAGAGACCACACATCTTGGGCATTAGTGGAATTGGAGTAAAGATTGAAAGTATTTCTGAGAACTTTTGATCTTTGGTTTTGAAATTCACTGCACCAAGGTACACTTTCTTGTTCTACATTCTGAAACTTACATAATGCATGTTATCAATTTTGAATAAAGTAGATCCATTAATTTTTCGCTGCGTATATGTAAATTTCCAACAAGAAAACCACAAAGGGAGCAACAACCATGCTAGCAAACAAAGGGAACATGTGAACAAACACAGAGCAAAGGAATCATGCTATCAACCAAACAAACAAAGAGAATATATGTCCTCAAAAGACAAATGCAAGTTTGGATTTGATGCCCATAGATCCATTAGATTGGATTACAGATGACACATGTGCCAACAAGCATAGCTCCAAGAAAGTGATTTGGGATCCCATGTGTGAAGACAAGTATGAACCCATATGGGATCAATATTTGGAGCAATGTTTGAAGAAACGAACAAACAAGCAAAGACACATGCATCAGCAAGATAAATGACTATGTATGTGAAGAATGTAAACAATCACATGAGAAATGTACATGATGGCATAAAGGAAGCATGGCAAGCAACCTAAAGGGAGGCAAAGCATGTTATCGCACTCAAGGATAGGAGTTAATGATGTTATAACGAACATTCAAGGAAAACATGAGAAACCCTAAATGCAAAGCCAAATAAGAGAGAGAGAGAGAGAGAGAGAGAGAGAGTGGGAAGAAAAAAAGCATGCCAACATCATCAAGTTAGTATCCCATACAAGCAGTTACATCTAAATAACCAACAAAAGGGAAATATGCAACCAAACAAGACCAAAAAAAAAGTACAAAAGATGCAATCAAACACATACTAAAGGGAAGCATAAAGCATGTGAAGCATGGTAAAGATGCAAAAAGCTAGATCAAAACATGCAACCATGGATCTAAAGGATGACCATGGATTTGAGCATCGAACATCCAATCATAGCATCTCAAGAGATGAATCTAAGAGTAAAAGCAACGAAAGGGTATGTGAAAATCCAAACAAGCATAAACATGCAAATAGAAATCTAATCCAAACCCTTTATTGAAGATGGGTGTTTGGACGTAGGCCTAGACTAATAGATCTAGATCTACATCCTCTTCATAGGAAAAAGACACAAGAGAAAGGGATTAGCAAATATTGAAAGCTATAAATAGCATCCAAACATGTAGATCTAAGCATGAACATGGCAAAGATAGCACAAACAAGAAATTTTGGCATATCCTAGCCCAAGAAGGCTAGGCCAACATCATCAAAGTGATAACACGTGCTAGAGAGATAGATAAAGCAATAAAACATGCCAGGAATTTAAAGTATAGCAATAAAGAGATAAAAATTAAATGGTTGTAAATTGTAGCTAAAAAGCTACATCTACACCCTTTCACCTTAAAACCAAAGCCAAAAAGACCAAGGAGGGAGAAAAAGAGAGTTAGAATTTCGATGTATGGAAGATGAGAGAATCAAATATTTATTTGTATGTGTTTAGGAGAGAATTTAGGAGAAGAGAGAGAGAGAGAAATGCTCTAGAAAATTGCTCTGAGTGCCTTTTTTTTTGGGTTCAAATCTGGGAGTTGGGGAGTATTTATACTCATTTTTTGACATTTTAGTTGCTGGCGTGCATTTAGTGCACACCAGGTGTCATGCTAACATCAGTAATTTCGTCTCTTTCTCTAGCTTTTTTAGTGTCAACTTCGATCACTCATTTGAAGGCATTTTTGGACTCCAATTGACATGATTATAGTGGATTTGGAAAGATATAGATGTCTAGTTTCTAGAAAACCTAAGAATCAGATAGTTAGATCAAATTTATAGACTCGAGAATCAAGCTGACGCACTAGGCACTACTTTGATGATATCTCAGCCATTTTAACTTCTATTTTGACCCATGAGCAATCATTTGAAAGGGGATTCAATATTATCAACAATGGTGTTAGTTTTATCCCGTTTGGATGGATTAAAAGTCAACTTTCGGTCACCCTAAAAAGTCAACCCTATGTCAAATTTGGTCAAAGTTGATAAAAATCTCTGATAGCCTCGGGTTTGATGTAAAAACATGGAAAATGTCAATTTAGTGGAGCTTTGACCCATTTTGACCTATGGTCAACCATGGGTTGACTCAGGGCATTATGGTCATTTTGACCTGAAATGGCACATTGAGTGCTTTGATGCCTAAATGGGTTGAACCATAATGATCTTGATGTTCTCACAGTCCTCCAGTGAGAAAATGATATTTTTGGAATTTCCAAGGGCTAACATGCAAATTAAGGGCAAATAAAATACGATATTAACAATCTCCCTTACTTAACCAAAGGACCCTAGATCATTGGCACCACATACGGTTCTCCTTATCTAGCAGTAAATTGATTTTGGATTTTAGTGTTCTGATCCCACTTCTCAAAGCCTTTATCTCGACAATCACCAACAGTCTCTTCTTTTCTTTTAAATCCTTCATACATTTCCAAAAAAAAAAAAAATTATTCCAGCAATCTAGATCCTTACTGCACTTATCAATTTTGGATAAAACATCGCAATTCAAACTTGGCCCTCCATCTAAAGTCCAAGTTGACTTAACTATCTCCCCACACTGAAAGTCTGACAACCATATCTCCTCAAACCTAAATAATTTTTTCCTTTTTGGTAAGCCCAAAACAAATGGGTTTATATGCAGTAATAAGTGATCCGAGGAATCACAGGTAAGATGGGTGATCCAAGAACCTGTAAAATGATGAAACCAAATATTTGTTGCCAAACCTCTCTCAAATCTTTCCCGAATAGAATGACCATCGTCGAAATTTTTACTCCATGTAAATTTCGGGCCAACAAAGCCTAAGTCCATGAATCCACACTCATCAATAATGTTGCTAAAAAGCTGCATTTTATTGTGACTTTGCAAGGCCCCCCTCATGTTTCTCATCTTGTTTTGTAATTTCATTGAAATCTCCCACATAAAGCCAAAGGATGGTAGGCCGAGTTTTCAAACCTCTAAGCGTACTCCATGCTTTGTGTCTTTTGTGTGTCTCTAGCTACCCATAGAAATCTATGAATCTCTATTAGAGTCTGTATTTTTATTAATAAAAGTATCAATAAGATATTTGTCAAAGTCTTCAGCCATTAAATTAACCGAGTCTTTCCAAAATAGTACCAAACCACCACCTCTTCTTCCCCATGGAACCTCCCTCTTATGGTTAAAATTAATGTTTTGTAAGATACGATCTAGCCTTGCTTCATCTATCCTCGTCTTGGCTATAAACACAACAATGTAATCTCTTTTTCCAAATAAAATTTCCGAGCTCTCTCAGAGTACATGGGTTCCCAAACCCATGACAGCTCCACGCTAACAAACTCATTGTGACTGGCAAGGCTAATGACCAGCCTCTACCAATACCATTGAATGCTTACTTTCTCCATTGGAAACCTAACATTTCTTGTTAGGTAACTTCAAGAAATCCTGTTGTCAATGATGATACCTCACGGTCGTCAACCACCACGAAATGGAGACACGTGCCCCTACCCCCAGAAAGGCGATGCATAGGCTCGAGTGCTGTGTAACCTTTGTGTGTGACTGACTAGTTGAGTAATTTTTAATTGGTTTCTACCAAAGGTTGTGAAGTCACCACCAATCATTGGGTTTTTCTAGGCGTAATTGGTCACCTAACTTTATTTGATTTTATTACCAATTTTAGATTAAGAAAAAGTCATTTTTTCTAATCTAAATGGATGATAAAAAAAATCTTGATTCTTGGATTTAGAAGTTTGTTTATGTGTGGGGAAGGTGTTAGGCACCCTACAACGCTTGTCATGAGATAGTCATTTGTTTTGGTAAAATCATAATTTTTTGGTCATTGGCAAATAAAAACAAGCTATTGGCATTAACTTTTAGGGCCTTAAAGAAATTGAGCTTTGAGGTTTGATTTGGGAAAGGTGTGTGGCATTTATCAATGCTTTGCTAATACATTGGAATTATTACCAAATTTCCATCATAAAAATTCAGTAGCATTTTTCCTTATTTTCGTAGCAAAAATTGTACATTACACTAGCCAAGGCACATGAGAATGCTAACGTGACTAGATCCTAGCCCTACACGTGGAATAGCTATGAGTAAATGAAGGGAAACATTGGCTGAAGAAGTGATCTTTGGCTCGGGCCAATGGCATGACTACCTTGGGGAAGAATGAGATTTGCATCTGACATGGACACCTAGCACTTGCACAAAAAGGAGATAGCGACCCCTTATGGTCAGATGCTCTAGAACACTCCCTATTGGCTGATTTGTGCTGGACCATTGTTAAGGACACACGCATCACTCCTAGCCTCCTTGATGTCCTTTTCCTTGTCTATGGTTTGTTCCCCACGTAGTAGCAAAGCAACCCTCTGTTCCACTACCCTAACATTGGCGTGTTTGCTCTCTCCTCCAACCATAGTATAGTACAAAATAACTATATTAGTGTTTGACATGGGCAAATAAGGGTTTGACACCTGTCTTAATGTACCTCACAACATTCCTCATACTATAAGAGAAACATGTTGCTGAACAATTAGGCAAGGGCCTAGAAAAAATAAGAGAAAGAGTAGAATGTTTATGTAGGAAAGTGAGGTATAGAAAAAAATGCTTTCTTTAGGAAGAACATCACCATTGTACAAAGGCTTTTGTTTTCACATAATAGAGAGCTCAAAAAGAGTGAGGGACATTCTCCCTTTGCTCACCCATGGTTTTTCATCCATTCCAAAGGGTTTCCACATATTTTTCCATACCTTCTTTACTTTCCATGTTATGCTTACCATTTCTCCTGATGTTAAAGTGTTAAAGCTTCCATTTTTATTGTTTTTAAGCTTTTTCACTTAAATGTACTGTTAGATGCATCACCTATTCTCTCACATAGTTTTGATAATCTAACTTGCACGTACATTTTTGGCAACTCTACTTGGGAGAATCTCTAGTTATATTTCCTTTTAGTTATATTCTGTTTGTCCTCTTTCCACTCCTATATTGGGTTGTCTTTCTCCTTGGCTATTCAATGCCTCCAAGAAAGAAGAATGCAGGTGCTTAGGCTGGTTCAAGTGAAAACCTACAAGCAGAAACAAACGTGGACCATGTTTTGTGCCCTCAGTGTTTCTATGCACACTAAGGGCACAGAATTGTCTGGGAAGGTCAAACAACATGGTAACAAGGACCTTGTGGGTAAAGTTCTAGTCCTTACGCCAAAGGACATCCACCCATCAAACCCCATAAAGAGGCCAAGGACCCTAGGGAGAGATCGAGAGGTTGAATCTTGTTCCACCTAAGAACCAATATCCACTTCTCAACTAGAGAGCACCCCTACAGCCTGAGGGGCCTCAAGCATCTCCCTAACTAACTAGGGAGGATAACACAACCATTTTACTTGAGGCTACATTGACACGAGACCTCCTTATCCTGAGGAAATGGCTAGTAAACCTTACCCCGCAAACTACACACCTCCTATCTTTCCTAAGTATGATGGTATGATTGGGAATGTTAAAGAGCATATCAGGAGGTATGTGGATGCTCTGACAGCTCACTCTTATAACCATGAGCTAAGTCTTGGGGAGTTTTCCAAGTCCATGGAAGCTCGAGCCTTTGCTTGGTATACCAGCCTTTTGTTAGGATTAGTTTTGTGCTGGAATGACCTAGCTACCTAGTTCATGAAGAAATTCTTTGCTATAGATGAAAAGTTTACTCTATCAGATTTGCAGCAAGAAAGGAAGAGGATATCTGGGGGGTTACTAGACTAAATTTGTAGGTTTAGGGACCTCTCCTTGATATGCTATGATCCAGTAGAGGAAGAAAAATCAGTGAATATTTGCGTTGCTAGCATGTTGTATAAGTACCACCCTTACTTGGAGAACTTACAAATCCCAAGTTTCACAAGGCTGGTGGAAGCATTTAGGAGGACAAGCATGTTAGTGAGGAAGCCTTCCAAGGGCTTGACTTCACAAACCATGAGTGCTCCCAGGCAACCTAGAAATGAGAGAGTAAAAAGATGGAAGTAGTTGTGATAAAGGAGCCAAAGAAAGCCACCAAAGTTAGAAAGAAGGAGAGAAGTGGTATTCCTCCCTTTTTTATGTATCAATAGAAGAGCTATACAGCATCCTAGAGGCCTGGGTGAAGAATGACGTAGTGGTTTTGCCTAAGTGTAAACATGAGCCAACAGAAGAGAAAAAGTGAGGTACGCTTTACTATAGGTATCATAGAAGGAGTGACCACCACAACATGGATTGCTATCCTTTGAGAAGTTTATTCTATGAAAAGGTGGCCAAGGGTGATTTGGTCATCAAGAATAGGAAGCGTGCAGACCAAAGGATGCATAAACTCGAGGTAGAAATGACATTTTTCGTAGGTTGTGAGGAACCCTGCCATTGCAAGATGAAGAAATGGCATTGAAAATCTAGCAGGATGATAAAGTTCATGCCTTTCTTGAGGAAATAGGTCTCAGGCCATTGGCTAGAAGGGAGGTAGCACAGGCCTTGACTTGAGTAGTAGAAAGAAGCCAGGGAGTGGCTGCTTCTGGTGGAAACTTATTGCAAGTAGCATATTAGGAGACCGGAGAATTAGTGACCTTCTTTGCCAGGGATTTAGCCAACCGAGTTGTGGATGGCAAAAGACCCTTGTATGTCATTGCTTTCCTAGGAGCATCTCAAATTAAGAGGGCCATAGTGGATACTAGTGCTTTCACCAACATCTTGCCCCTCCTAACATTGGATGCCTTAGGCATCCCACGAGAAAGAATCATTTGAGAGCCACTGCAAGTGGCAGGGATAGGGTTGTTGCAGCAGTGCATTTTAGGGCATGTATCTTTGGATTTAAGGGCGGGGCCCATAAAGGCACGTACTCTCATGCATGTGATGGATGGTAATACTTTATACCACATTATTTTTGGGCCGGCCTTGGCTCAAAGCACTCAAATCTATGGCTTTTACGTATCATTAAGGTGTAAAGGCTATTTGAAGAGGCAATCATGTGACCATTAAGGCCATCGGAATGCCTTATGACAAAGCATAACTCCACTATGCAGAGGCAGCTTTGTATCAGGAGTTTAAACCTAAGGGAGACGACAAGATCCTTCTTTTCATTGCCATCATTTTAAAAAGGAGGGGAAGAAGATGATGGAGAGGTTATGGAGCCTGAGAGACCTCCTAAGATAAGGAGGATCATTAAGCCTGATGGTAAGGTGGTGTATGATCTGACGATTAAAGGAAGGGGATTGGGAGAATGCGAGCCTAATCCCTTTAGCCTTACTAGATAGCCAGGAGGGGTGCACGTAGCTGAAGAATCCTTGAGAAAAGCCTCTGATTGTATAAACAATGTTGTCAAGAATGTCCAAGAAGAATTTGTTGAGGTCAATCTTAGCGAGGGAGGAGAAGAAAGAATGGTTAAGATATGCAAAGTGATTAACCGAAATGAGAACAAGTTGGCTGAGTCATAAGCCACCCTAGCTACCTGTTGGGAAATTTAGACCTAGTTAATAGAATTAACAAGTTTTAAACCCAAGTTGTTAATTAGATTTATTATGAATAAAACTTGTTAAAACAAACAATTATCAATATCATGTCAAAATCATACAGTGGAAAAATAAATAAGACAAGATATGATGACCCAGGAAAACCAATGAAACAAACTAGTTTCACAGTAAAAATACCTGGGGGGAAACCTTCCCGAAAAGCAATTCACTATAGTAAAGAGAAATTTTAGATCTAGTACAAAACCTTTGTCCCTAGACTCTACTATTCCTGTAGATGAACTTACAGCAGAAACCTTCTACCGCTTCAGAACCTTTGAACTCTTAAATATATGAATGCCACCCTTTTGCACAGATTCCAGTATGTGACTAACTAAAGATGCACGGCTTCCAGTACGTGACTAACACACCAACTTGAAGAAGATGTTGGCTGCAAAGTTTTTCACTTCATCAACAATGAAGATCAAGAAACACTTGGTTACCAAACCCTAAGGCGCAAAGACGCAGTAGCTTCTTTTTAAGAGAATAAGACATCAGTCACCTTTTGCATATGTTCTCCTTGTATTTTCTTATGTGATGGCCTCTAAAATAAGCCTTATATAGGTATAGGTTGTGAGAAAAGAAACCCTACACATACATGTCAGCATAGGCCGAAAATCAAATCTAGAAATCTGAATTTCGTAATTCTCAATTGATCGAGAGGTGTCGAGCCTATCTGTTGTGAGCTATTGAGAGTTATTGAGGAGCAATCGAGGGGACAAAAAGTTTCTCAATCGATCAACCTAGCTATTGAGAGGTATCGAGATTGCGATAAAAAGAAGCTGAAGAGCTCGATAGATAGCCTAGCTGTCGAGAGATGTAGTGTAGCTATCGAGCTTTGAAAAATTAGCACTTCTTCACTTGTTTCTTAGACAGATTTGCATGGCTTTAATACGACTTGAACTCTTGTTCCTTGAAGTATTACATACATCCTAGATCTACCCAAATACAAGTAAAGTGCTTGTTGTCAAAGGGTTAGCCAACTACATAACATATTGACATATGTTCCTAACATGATCTACATATGTCCTAACACCACCAAACCTGTGCTGAAGAAAGAGAATATGATACTTCAGGTGGAGAAACAGCCCAGCCTAATCAAAGGCGGGTTGTGCCTCCCAAAAGATTGGCGAGAACCCTTATTAAAGGCAATGATCCAAAGTAGGGACATTGGGTAAAGTTTGCCATCAAATATGAAAGATTTCCACAAAATCAATGGGGAATTTTTTTTTTTTTTTTTTTCAGAGGAGCAGAAGGGTTACTAATGAAGTGTGTCTCAAGGCAAGAAAGGCTAACACAACTGCATAGGTTACACCATGATATTTGTGGGGTAAACCTAGATGTCGGCCTATACAAAAGATTGTAAAGGCTAGGGGTCTTTTGGCCAGAGATGGCCAGTGACGCTAAGGAAGAGTAGAGAGACTACAAGACTTGTTCCATTATACCCCTAGACCAAGCAAAAGTGTTAAATGATGAAGTACAAGAAGAAGATTGGTAGGATCCATACTTGAGATACCTTTTAAAAGGTGTACTAGCTGTTAATCGGTTGAAGAAGGAAAAGCTGAATAGATATGCAAAAAGATTCAAGGTGGTGGATAGGAAGTTGTTCAAGAGAAGCTTCTAAGGGAAATTGTTAGTGTGCATTTCCAACAAGGAGGTAAAGGGTATTCTCTCATATTTGTATGATGGTGAGCCAGCAGGACACCTTGGCAGCAGAAAGCTATGACAATTGGCTTTGCACCAGGGATACTATTGGCCTACTATTCAAAGAAATGTCTAAGATTTCTCCAAGAAATGGAAAGAATGTAAAAGGCGAGGAGATGAGATACATACCAGCCACCAAAGCCTCCACCCAACTATGGCTCTATATCCTTTCCACAGTTGGTGGCTGGATTTCATAGGTCCTATAGATCCCCCTTCTAAAGGATGCATTTGGATCTTGGTAACCATTGAGGTATTTACCAAGTGGGTGGAAGTTGTGGCCATGAAGAAAACAACAGGTAGCTCAGTGGCTATTCTTTTGAGGAAAAATATAATATGTCATTTTAGGGTACTAAGCAGATTCATTTCTGATTAGGGTACCAAATAGATTCATTTCTGATAATGGCACACCATTCTTGAACAAGGATGTGTACCGTTTAATAGAATGGTACTCCATAACTCACACCACATCAACACCCTATTATCCCAAAGGAAATGGCTAAGTTGAGGCCTCCAACAAAAGATTAATAAAAATATTGGGAAACATGACTAAGGAGAACGGAAAAGGATGGAAAGAGGAACTTCCTACAGCTCTGTGGGCTCATAGAACAGCCAAGTCACAAGCTACAAGAGCCTCACCTTTTTCCCCTAGTCTATGGAATAAAGGCTGTCACCTTAATAGATTTAGTAAGGCTAGTAATGAAGCTAGCATAGATAGCAGGGATACTTAGAGAAGACATATTTGAGATTGTTGAAGAAAAGTGCGACAATGCTGCCTCTCATAACCACCTTTACCAGGCAAGTATAAAGGCGAGACATGAAGGCCAAGTTAAAGAAAGAAAGTTTCAAGTGGGAGAACTTGTTAGGAAAACAGCCCCTCATGTACGAGGTGTGGCTAGAGCTATAAATAATAAGTTTTTGCCAAAATTGGAAGGATCTTACATTGTGGAAGAAGCACACTAGACTAGACATTATTGGCTGAAATATTAGGCAATTGGAAAGGCATATAGCTCCATTAGCGAAGCTTACCTTAAGATATACTATGCTTAATTTTGTAACCTGATACTTTCTATTCCACAATATTTATACTACTATAAATAAGACCCTTTCCATTCAATTATTTCATATTTTACTGTTCATGATATGCATGCAAATTTTAATATCCTAACTGAATAAAAACATAATCGAGTTCACAATAATTGGGTCTCCTATGACCATAAAATATTACAAACTTGGAAATTAAACAATGTCTATAAGAGCACTAATATTTTCAAGAGAAAAATCTAGATGGCTTAGAGCACCTAGCTTGCCTTCCAACTTTTCAATTTCCTTGTCCAAAGAACTTTGTTCTACTACAACACCTGCTAGCTAAGTCTAAAAGGCATAACTAGCTTCTTACTTGGATGACGAATCCTCTTGAAGCTTAGCTATGGATTCCTAGACCTAGGTGATTAAAGTGTTATGCGCCTCTATGGCCAACTTTTTTTCCTTTGCTTTGTTGATACAAGAGATTCTTTTAGTTCTCAACTGTTGAAATGAGGACAAAGAAGCATGAATAGAAGGCTCTTCCTTCTTTAGGTCCCTCAATGCGATGACACGGCTCTTCAACCACTCGTCATTGAAACCTATACTCTCAGCATCACCTAGGGTGGAAAGGAATTCATCAAAGGAAAGAGTCAAACTATCCTCTTTACCTTTGGACTGTAATTGGGATACAACAAACCCAATTTGCTCCAACATAAAGCTCCTAAGAGGCAATGTTCACTTGTCAGTATCCCTATCATCTTAGGATACTATGAAAGCAGTTTGGAACACACTACTTTCAAAGGGGAGAAAGCAATGAGAACAGTGGATTGGGGTCTGCCTTGGTGCTTTCACTTTCTCGGTCTTTGGAAGTGACTTTTGTAAAATACTCTTTCCCTTGGGGATTGTCGATGTACACTCGATTAGAATCCCCCCTTCCAGCATCAGATTCTATTTCCTCCTTAGAAACCACTTCCTGTATAAAGGCATCTTATGCCAAAGGAATGGCTTTCACTTTGGTTTGATTATGAAGAACAACTTCTTTAACCTGTTAAAGGTCAAAAGAGAGAAAGGAGGAAAGAAAGTCACATACGCCATTGATCAAGAAAAACATTACAAAAGAAATAAGATAAGGAAGGTGGGTACATACTCTTGGTTTCTTTATAACAGGAACCTTAACGTTCTTCCTTTTCCTTTTGCTAGCTGAAGGTTTGGTTTTGGTAGAGAGTTTCAAAGTTAAATTACCTTAGAAGATAGATGGAATGTCCACACATTGAGATCCATTCTCTCCAAAATTCCTGACAAGCTCCTTAATACCAAACTACCATGCATTAAACCTAGGTGAAGGTAATCCAACTCTAGATGGGGAGGCAAAAGGAACTTCGAAACCAGGCACTAACACCTTAATGAGATTCCCACTCTTAAAAGCTAATGATGCCACTGTAGCACGTGGGAGTGGAGTGGAGAAATGCCTCAATACACCTTGGTCAAAACCAAATTGGTTAGGCAAATCTTTGGGGGTTATAGGCTTGGGTTTCAAAGTCATCCTGAAAACGTGTTTAAAGATAGGAAGTAAAGGCACAAGGAACAAAAGGAAGCTCCTCCTCAAACCAAGGAGCATCTTTATAATCAGAAATAGTTTCATTTTTCAAAGAATGGAATAAAGATGGAGTCCACCCTCAAGGGGAGAATAAGGTCTAGCTATCTAATTAGTAGGGTCATCCAACACCTTGCAAAGGAAGCTATCAGAAGATACCATAACCTTATTCCAATCCCATGATCATGGTAATCCTTGGGATGATGGTAAATTGGTCTTAAAGGAACTTAAAACTTTGAGGATAGGAGCATAGTTCCTAAAGTGTTCCCACAACCAGATTTGTAAAAATGCTATAGGTACAAATATCTCTACTTGGAATCTGTCTCAAGAGCATTACATATAAAGGGTGAAATGATCTAAAAGAGAATACAGAGTTCCTAAGAAATAAGGGGCAAGGGGGAAAGAGTGTCCTTTGGCCAACTTGACAGCTAAAGGGAAATATATGCCAAGGATCTTTTCATGGGGGTATCCTTCAAATAAATGGCATGATAGCAAGAAAGCAATAAAATCCTTGAGTTCATAAAGGCTAGAATTACCTTCCCCCACAACGAAGTTTGTGCCCTATTTTAAAGAGTCTAAGCTGGCTTCTTCATCCACGCCATCAGCATACTCCCTCTAGAAGTATCTAATCCATCCCCAAAAATTGGCCCTAGAAACTTTGCCACCACTAACACTAGTGTCTTCTGGCACTTCCTCACTAGGGGCTTTCCCTTTCCTCACCGCTTTCAGAATTGATTTCTTCAAAGTTTTCTTTACTGCATCTTCAAGGAACTTACAGCTTTAGCCTTATTAGGAGACAAGGAAATGTTAGCTACCTCTCCATCACCAAATAAGGGAAGTCTCAATATCTCATTAACATCCTCAAGAGAGGGAGAGACTTTCTGACACCCTATAAAGAAGGTGTATGTAGTAGAATTCCATCAGTACAAGAGAGAGAGAAGGCCTTCACTATCTTTGCTGATGTCCAAGCCAGAAAACACCAATACAGTGTGCAGAAGATGCACTCTTTGCAAGATATCCATGAAAGGAGGGTGTGTCAGCACTTTAGACACCAACTTCTCCAGCCTTTGGAAATAATGGTGTAAGATTTAAAAATCACATCAATGGTAGAAGCAAAATCTCCTCTACAAGTGCTAAGCCAAGGAATGTACTTCAACTCTAAATCCATAGTTAGAAGATCATTAGGCTCTCCACATGCTGTGTAGGGAGGATCTGCAGAGCAAGGAATAGACTCCTAATCAAAACTTTTATCAAATAGGCTGTCTTCAAAGAAGGGAGGGATGATCCATTTCTCTTCTGTGGAAGGATTCTCTTCTCCCCCTAACAATGGCCTACTAGTTTTGGGGGTTAAAGGTTTTGTGGCCTTTGAAGAACTAGATCTCAAACTGCGTTTAACACCCATAAGTTTTGTGCATATGAAAAATTCTGAGATTTGGGTTCGGAAAAGAAGAAGATAAGGAGAAAATGAGAAAAATAGGGAGAGAATTACTCATTTCCCCCTAAAAAGAGCTGTTCAAAAGTGAGGCATTTTTTCTAAATCATTGACACATGTCTGTAGGGAGAAAGGCCAGAATCTCTATCAAGTCAATTAGCAAAAAAAAAAAAAAAAAAAAAAAAAAAACTGCCTTTACAGAAACGGTGAAAAGGCGTTACTCATCACCAACATGTTTGATTTTACACATTTTCTTTGTATTTTGATCAATTGATATGTTTATGTGTTGTTCCTTTGTGTGGAAGCCTTTTTTTATTTCCTTTTAAGTACATTAACAAATGTGAGAACATAAAAATAAACATATAATTTATACATAGGAATTTAGAACAAACTATATTGTTTATATATATATATATATATATTCAAAAAGGAAAAGGGGGATTTACACTTGTGATACCGAATTCATAAAGGGCAACCCAAATTTAGCCGATATGATAAATGGAAATAGGTTGGATGAATAAATTTTATATTTTCGAGTTTTTGTGGAATAAGAAAACACTCAATAATTTAAGGATAGATAAGCTCACCACCAAAGTAAAACCAAAGGGATACAAGTATCACCACCCAAAGGAATTTAACTGAAGATACAGAACTATTTTGGCTCACCACTCTATGGGATACAGATTAACACCACCCAAGAGATACAAAAATTGATACTCACCACCCAAAGGAATCCACCCAAGGGATAAGAGATAATTTAGAATCCATCTTATGAAAAACACAAGTTTTTTTTTTTTTTTTTTTTTTAATTCTGAAAATACACTTCTTCTTTTTTTTAATTAGATTCAGCCAAAGGCTTAAATAGAGTTTGGAATAGTCCCCCAAGAATAGGAAAACGAAAATTAATTATAAACACAATAAATTACTTGTCGGCCTAGGAGAAATAAAACATAAAGTCTAATTCATCCAAGGAGACACTAAATAAATACAAATTGACTTAATTAATAAATAAATAAATAAAACATTTTAAAATAATGGGCTGTTATTCTGGTCTTCAAGGAAAGCTTTTGGGCCTAGACAAACATCAGGTTGGGCTTGCTGGATCTTGGGACACTTCGGTGTCATACTTCCCTGCTTGAAAACGACTTGACCCCAAGTCCACTTAGTCTTCTTGATCTTTGAAGATCAGAAATGTTGAAGGTTGCTGAAACACTATAATCTCCAGGCAGATCAATCTTGTAAGCATTCTCACCAATCCGTCACAACACTTTAAAAGGTCCATCAGCTCTAGGTTTCAACTTAGAAGATATTTTGGAGGGAAATCTTTCCTTCTTAAGATGAATCCAAACCAATTCACCTTCCTTCAAAACTGCTGGTTTTCGATGCTTATTTGCTTGCTTGCAGTACTTTTCATTCTGCTTCCCAATCTTATTTAGGACATGATCGTGCAATTTCTTTAATTCTGTTAGGACATATGTGAATCATGTTAGGAACATATGTCAATATAGAATTGGCTAATCCTTTGACAAAATGCAATTTACTTGTAATTGAGTAGATCTAGGATGTGTTTAATACTTTAAGGAATAAGGTTTCAAGTCCAAGTGTTAAAACCATGCAAATCTGTCCAAAAATCAAGTGAAGAAGTGCTAGATTTTAAAGCTCGACAGCTAGCTCAACAGATAGAATCTATCGAGGCTTAAAAGGCTGTGTAAGCCCGATACTCGATAACTGCTTGATAGATAAGCTATCTATCGAGATTTACGAAAATCAGATTTTTAGTTCTAATTTCACTCAAATCCGTGTATATTTGCTTAGACTTTCTTTTCTTACAACCCTAAACATATATAAGGAACGTGGATCCATGCATCAATTGGTGGATCTGTTCTAATTTCACTTCAATCCGTGAATCCATGTATCAATTAGTTAATCACATACTGGGAGTCGTGCATTAAAAGGAGAGATTGTCACTACAAAACAAGTCCAATTGGATATTAGGGTAAGGGTTCAACTATAGGTTGGTATAAGGTACTGAGATTCCTTTACTTGTAACCGCTTGTTATGATAATAGTGGATTCTCGGGAGTGCTAACCTTAAAATCACTCGGTGGGGTTTTTGCCTTAGATGTTTTCCCCATTCATAAACAAATCACCGTGTCAACTTTATTTTTTGTTGCATATTAACTTAGTTGGTGATTTGTTTGTACTCCCATGCGTATTGCATGTTAATCGAATTAATTAATTAACTTGGCTAATTAATTGATTAATTCATCACAAGTGGTCAATACATTTTTGGCCTATCAACTGGTATCAGAGTGGGCACACTCTGATTAGGGTTAATCTTTGCTGTGTAATCCATTGACCCATGTTTTCTAAATTTTGTGTTTTTTGTAGCTTAGATGAGTATCTCTATGCACAAATAAGCAAGTGAGCTTTGTAGCTCGTGTTTGTGATAAATAAGATTACGTAATCTCTTGTATTTAACACTCGTATCACTCTTTTTGACGGGAAGGACTAGAAAATCCTAAGAGAAAGGCATAAATAACCATCTTACCACTGTTGCCCGCCAATCATGAAATGACATCTGTATGCTTCAGCATAGCAAAAGTGCAATGTCAACGACATATGTATGCTTCGGTATAGCAAAAGTGCAATGTCAAAAGCTTAACATCATTGGGTATTTCTTTTCTCTCTCCTATATGCTCATGCATGCTTTGCTTAAAAGAAAAAGATGCTAAGAAAAATAAAAAACAAAAAGAATCAAAATGCTTTATATATGATTGCAAGCGTGTCTTCTAGAAGATGTGGGACTTATAAGATGTACATTGAAGGTGATAGTCTCCATCAAGCAGTTATGATTGTGTGTGAGTTAAAATGATTTTCTTTTATCTCAAATCATCATAACATGTAGACACTTATGCAATCTTGTGATATTTTTCACATATAACATGTGATATTCTTTACTACTCTTGATACATGTGCAGGTATAATGTGATTTGGCCATCACAAGGAAGACATATGTTACTGTATGCTCACTAAACTATCTTGACTTATTTTTGAAATATAAATTGGTTAGACTTGTTTAGTGTGTGTGTGTGTGTTTTGGATCTATATGCTTGACATTTTTCTTGTTGAGAGTTTAAAATGTTGTTTGGATCTTTGGTTAAGTAACATGCTTGATTGCATTCATATCTGTAGTTTTCTCTTCTTGAAAAACTATTTTTGAGCAATGTCAATAGCTAGGCTATCTATCAAGCCTCTTGAGCTTCCTTTCTCAATAGCTTTTATCGTAATTTCAATCCATGGAGGTTTTTGAGAATTTGTCTCAATAGCTGCACGACAGCTTCTCAATCTATCGAGGAAGTTTCTATATGATCGATCCATTGAGGTAACTTTGTTGTGGACACCTCTCAATAGCTTCTCGATAACTCTATCTGTCGAAATTTAAATCTCGACACCTCTCAATTCATTAAGAATCATGGATTTCTATATAAAGCTTCAACGCAATTTCTCACTCATTTTTCTCGATCTCTCTCAACTCTTTCTGACTCCTCACCTTCCCAAACACCCTTCACTCACTCTAACCTATTCCCCACTCAATCTTAGGCCTCTAGATCATTTCTTCAACTGGTATGATTCTATTTCTCTCATTTAATCATCCATTTAATCTCTTTTGACCTAACTTTTGGGGTTTTTGAAAGATTTCGGGATTTTTTAAAATTAATGAGGTTTTTGCATAATTTTTGGGATGGGTTTTGTTCATATGATCTTAAAAGTTCATGCATTGCATCACATTTGCATTTTAACAATGTTTCATGCATTATAGATGTGTGTGTATTATGTTGAAAGCAAGTGTGCTGATGGGATTGGATTAGGCTGAGCCTATGATGTTTTTACTTTTGCATGTCGCATGTTCATGCATTTTTCATGCATATGTGCCAATTTTTTCTTTCTTATTGATATTAATTGTGTTTGGTACTTTTCTATGTGTTTCTCTCTCTCTCTCTCTCTCTCTCTCTCTCTCTCTCTCTCTCTCTCTCTCTCTCTCTCTCTCTCTCTCTCTCTCTCTCTCCCTCTCGATTAGTTGCTCTATGGCACCTAAATGTAAGTCCACTTCGTCCCAGAATCCTCGTCGTTCCGGGGCATCTTTTTCTTCTTCTCCCTCTGCTGATTCTACTCCCTCTCACATTCGGTTCTGTGATGACAAGGCCTGTACGGACTTCTTGGAGAACTTTTCATGACGCGGCATTCATTCAGAACACCAAGTCATCCTATCGGACTTTTCCAATACTAACTTTCCCATTGTCATCTACAACAGGGGTTGGGAGTCACTTTGCGGCATCCCGGTCACTTGTCCCTCCGTGATCATACATGAGTTTTACTCCAACATGTACAGATTCAATTCTTCTTTACCTAACTTCATCACTCGCATTTGAGGTAAGCACATCGTAGTCACTCCAGATCTTATATCTGAGGTGCTACATGTACCGAGGGTAACGCATCCTAACTACCTCGGCTGTGATCGTCTTAGGATTGTGTCCAAAGACGAACTTTTGTCTCTTTTCTATAAGACACCTTTATCTTGGGGTGACCATCAAAACACCCCTTGCTTGAGCTTTGTAAAAGGTCTGAGATTCCTCAACATGGTAATGACATTTGTTTTCCATCCTTTGTCTCACTATAACTCAATTACTAAGTCTCGTGCTCAATTTTTGCTATCCCTACTTAAGGGACTTACTATTGACTTTCCCTTTCACTTCATACTCTCTCTTATGTCTATAAGGATTCGGCGATCCATGGTAAGCTCATTTTCCCTTCGGCCATCACAAGAATTCTCTATCATGTGTCTGTCTCCTATCCTGAGTCTTCTCACTTTTTAGTGATGTGTGCCATACACGCTGCTACCATACAACGGAGCGAGGCCCAACTTCGACTGAAGTATCCATAGACCAAGACGGCGACTTCTCCGGCATCTTTTGCTCCTTCCTCTTTTGCGGGTGGTGTGACCCTCAAGGCAATCATGGTGCAGCTTCAACACATGGATGCTCGCCTTGACACACTCAGTGATGAGTTATGTCAGGTGAACACCCATGTTGATTGTATTGCATGACGACAAGCTCGCTTTGGTGGCTTTGTGGAGTCTCCTTCTCCTTTTCTAGAGGCATCTAAGGACGATGACGATGATAAGGATAATGACGATAAGGATGAGGATGTAGCTCTTTCAGTGATGACAAGATGACTGCTTGAGTTACTTGCCCTTTCTTATTCGTGACAAAAAATGGGAGTAGTTTTGGGTATGAAAGTAGTCATGTATTTAGGGGGAGAGTTAGTATAAGAGATATTTTTGTTAGGGAGAGTGTTTTTCTTTTATGAGGGATGTAGTGAGGACTTATTATATCTTTTCTTTTGTTTACTTTTTAGATATATTGTTCCTACTTTGTGGTAGCAAACCTTGTACTTATGTTGATATATATATATATATATATATATATTGAGGTTGTTATTACATTCTTTCACCTATCTCTTCATGTGTTATTTCTTTTCTCTCTTTATGCACATGCTTCTTATATGTTGTATGCAATCTTTGATTTCTGTTTCACACTAAGATGTCGTGATGAGTTTTATTTAAAGTGTTTCAGAAATACAGGTTGTCAAAGTCTTTCTTACCATGAACTCTCTTCTTGCAAAGTTTTTTAAGAGTTTGTGTCAGGATAAATTTTACTGTATTCAACAAGTGAGTATGAGTTGAGTAATTTACGACTTCTCTCATATTTTATCTGTTTATTGTGGTTATGTCAGGGATTGCCAAAAGGGGACATATGTGAATCATGTTAGGAACATATGTCAATGTAGAATTGACTAATCCTTTGACAAAACGCACTTTATTTGTAATTGGGTAGATCTAGGATGTGTTTAATACTTCAATGAACAAGGTTTTAAGTCCAAGTGTTAAAACTATGCAAATCTGTCTAAGAATCAAGTGAAGAAGTGCTGAATTTTAAAACTCGACAGCTAGCTCGATAGATAGAATCTATCGAGATTTAAAAGGCTGTGTAAGCCCGATGCTCAACAGCTGCTTGATAGATAAGCTATCTATCGAGATTTACGAAAATTAGATTTTTAGTTCTGATTTCACTCCAATCAGTGTATATTTGTTTAGGATTTCTTTTCTCACAACCCTAAACATATATAAGGATTATTTTAAGGGTCGTCACAGCTGATACAACTAAATGAATAAGTTTTTCACAAGCATATCATGACTGGAGACATATGCCCTAGTTTATCTTCCTCTTTAAGAAGTTGTTGCATTTGTACGCCGTAGGGTTTTATAACCAAGGAGCTTTGTGATCTTCATCATGTTGATGAACTGAAGAACTTTGCAGCCAACATCCTTCTCAAGTTGGTAGTTAGTCACGTACTTGGCTCTGTGCATCAATTGGTTAGTCATGTACTGGAAGCCGTGCATTAAAAGGAGAGATTGTCATTACAAAACAAGTCCAATTGGGTATTGGAGTAACGATTCAATTCTAAGTTAGTATAAGGTACTAGGATTCCTCTACTTGTAATTGCTTGTTATGATAATAGTAGATTTTCGAGAGTAGTGACCTTAAAATACCCAGTGGGGTTTTTGCCTTAGAGGTTTTTCCCATTCATAAACAAATCACTGTGTCAACTTTATTTTCTACTGCATATTAACTTAGTTGGTGATTTGTTTGTGCTACCACACATATTGTATATTGATAGGATTAATTAATTAACTTGACTAATTAATTGGTTAATTCATCACAAGAGGTCAATACATTTTGACCTATCAATTTCCTTCGCCCTTTCTTCAACATCACCACTGAAATTCTTGGTAACAAAACGTAGTGTCAATTAATGTGGTCCTACATGATTAAGGCCATAAACTACTTCAAAAGGACTATGACTAGTAGTTTGGCTAGTGGATCGATTATAAGCAAACTCGGCTTAGGCTAAAAGAAGATCCCACTATCTAATATTTTTCCCCATAAAACTTCTTAAAAGATTTCCCAAACTTCGGTTCACAACTTTGGTTTGTCTGTCTGTTTGTGGATGGTAAGAAGAGCTAAATTGCAGTGTAGTCCCAAGCTTCCTCCAAAGAGCATGTCAAAAATGACTTACAAACTTCAAATCACGATTAGAAGTGATAGTTTTTGGAACACCATGAAGCTTGACTATTTCTCTGAAATACAAATCAGCAATAGACGATGCATCTGCAATTTTGCTACAAGGAACAAAATGAGCCATCTTTGAAAATCAATCAACCACCACCATGATAGAATCCTTGTTTTTTTGAGTTTGAGGCAAACCTAAAACAAAGTCTAAGCTAACATCTTCCCATGGAGCCTTGGGAACTAGTAATGGTATGTACAACCCAGTGTTTTGGCTGTGACTCTTAGCAATTTGGCAGGTTCTACAGCTTCTCACAAGAGACATAACATCATGAGTCAACTTAGTAGAAATCTTCTTGAACAAGAGCCAGAGTTTTATCTCTTCCAAAGTGTCCAGCAAGACCTACCCCATGAGCTTCTTGGATAATTGCTATTCGTAAAGAACATTGAGGAATGCATAGTCTATTGTCTTTGAATAAAAAACCTTCTTGCTTCAAGAAATGATTAATAGAACCCTTGGAACAATCTTTCCACACATTACCAAAGTCTAGATTATCATTATACAACTCCTTGAGAACTTCAAAACCTAACACTAGAACCTTCATAGTGTTTAGCAAGGAATGTCTTCTACTCAACGCGTCTGCCACTTGATTCAGCTTTCCAAACTTATGTTTGATAGAAAAAGAATAGGATTGAAGAAATTCAACCCATCTGGCATGTTGACCATTGAGTTTCTGCTGACTATTTAAATACTTCAAAGCTTCATGACCAGAATGAAGGAGAAACTCATTTGGAAGGAGATAATGACTCCAATGATCCAAGGCACGAATAATGGCATAGAATTCTTTATCATAAGTAGAATAATTTTTCTTGCATTCATCCAGTTTCTTACTAAAGAAAGCAATAGGCTTACCCTCTTGGTTGAGCATAGCACCAATTCCCACACCTAAAGCGTCACAATCCACTTCAAATAATTTTTTGAAATTTGGAAGTACCAGAATCGAAGCTTCTGTCACCTTCTTCTTGAGCACTTCAAAACTCTTTTGGGCTTCTTCATTCCATTGAAACTTTCCTCCCTTCAAACATTCAATAACAAGGGCAATAAGACTGCTAAAATTCTTGATAAAATGCCGATAATAGGAAGCAAGCCCATGAAAACTTCTAACATCATGGAGAGACTTTGGCACAGGCCAACTAAGTATAGCCTCAATTTTTCTTGGATATATTTTGATTCCATCACTTGAAACAACATAGCCTAAGAACACAAGGTTATCAGTTAGGAAATAACACTTCTTTAGATTTTCATAAAGCTTCTGCTTTTGAAGAGTTCGAAACACCTCATGAAGATGTTTCATATGCTCTTGCTGAGACTTGCTATACACTAAGATGTCATCAAAATACATAACCACAAAGTGACTAATGAATGACTTAAAGATATGATTCATTAAGTGCATAAAAGTACTAGGAGCATTAAACAGTCCGAAGGGCAACACCATCCACTCATACAACCTTTCTTTAGTTTTGAAAGTTGTTTTCCATTCATCACCTGGCCTCATTCAAATTTGATGATAACAGCTGTGTATGGATGCTCGCCTAGCTTCAGCGCATGGATGCCTTGACACACTTAGTGATGAGTTGTGTTAGGTGAACACCTGTGTCGGTCATATTGCACGACGACAGGCTTGCCTTGGTGGCTTTATGGAGTCTCCTTCTCCTTCTCCAAAGGCATCTGAGGATGATGACGATGACGATGATGATAATGATGAGGATGAGGCTTCGGTGACGACAAGATGACTGCTTGAGTTACTTGCCCTTTGTCATTCGTGACAAAAAGGGGGAGTAGTTTTGGGTATGAGAGTAGTCATGTTCTTAGGGGGAGAGTTAGTATAGGAGATTTTTATATTAGGGGGACTGTTTTCTTTTTTGAGGGATGTAGTGAGGACTTTTTGTATCTTTTCTTTACTTTACTTTTTAGATACATTATTCTTACTTTGTGATAGCAAACCTTGTATTCATTTATATATATATATATATATATATATATATATTGAGGTTGTTATTGTATTCTTTCACCTATCTCTTAATTTGTTGTTTCTTTTCTCTCTTTATGCATATGCTTCTTATTTATTGTATGCAATCTTTTATATTTCTGCTTCACACTAAGATGCCGTGATGAGTTTTGTTTAAAGTGTTTTAGAAATACAGTTTGTCAAGGACTTTCTTGCCATGAACTCTTTTCTTGCAAAGTTTTTCAAGAGTTTGTGTTAAAATAGATTTTATTGTATTCAACGAGTGAGTATGAGTTGAGTGATTTATGACTTCTCTCATATGTTCATTTGTTTGATGTGGTTTTGTCACGGATTGCCAAAGAGGGAGATTTTTAGGACATATGTGAATTATGTTAAGAACATATGTCATTTAGAATTGCCTAATCCTTTGATAAAATGCATTTTACCTGTAATATGGTGGATCTAGGATGTGTTTAATACTTCAAAGAACAAGAGTTCAAGTCCAAGTGTTAAAGCCATTCAAATCTATCCAAGAAGCAAATGAAGAAGTGCTGGATTTTAAAGCTCGACAAATAGCATCTATCAAGGTTTAAAAGGCTTGTTTAGCCCGATGCTCGACAGCTGCTTGATAGATAACCTATCTATCGAGATTTATGAAAATCAGTTTTTCAAATCTGATTTCACACCAATCCATGTATATTTGTTTGGACTTTCTTTTCTCACAACGTTAAACATTTATAAGGATTATTTTAAGGGCCATCGCAGCTGATGAAAGTGGATGCAACTTAATGCAAAAGTTTTTCATAAGTATATTATGACCGAAGACATATGCCCTAGTTCATCTCTCTCTTGAAGAAGTTGTTACATTTGTATGTCGTTGGGTTTTGTAACCAAGGAGCTTCGTGATCTTCATTGTGTTGATGAACTGAAGAACTTTACAGCCAACATCTTTCTCAAGTTGGTGGTTAGTCACGTACTTGGATCCATGCATTGATTGGTTAGTCACGTACTAGGAGCCATACATTGAAATGAGAGATTGTCACTACAGAACAAGTCCAATTGGGTATTGGGGTAAGGGTTCAACTATAAGTTGGTATAAGATACTGAGATTCCTTTACTTGCAACTGCTTGTTGTGATAATAGTGGATTCTTAGGAGTGGTGATTTTAAAATCACCCGATGGGGTTTTGCCTTTGAGGTTTTCCCCATTCATAAACAAATCACTGAGTCAACTTTATTTTCCGTTTCAAATTAACTTAGTTGGTGATTTGTTTATGCTACCACGCGTATTGCATGTTAATTGAATTAATTAATTAACTTGGCTAATTAATTGGTTAATTTATCAAAAGGGGTCAATATATTCTTGGCCTATCAAATTGGAACATTAAAAATTTCAAATTGGCCATCAGCCTTAATAGAATCATATTTGGATTGGGGGGGCTTATACATTTGGCATAGACGATGAATTTCCAAGGAGTGACAGTGGACATTCATCCATGGTTACAATACAAAATTAACAAGAACATTAATAGAAGAGCTGGAGAGAGAGAGAGAGAGAGAGAGAGAGAGAGAGAGAGAGAGAGAGAGAGAGAGAGAGAGAGAGAGAGAGATAGAATAGTGGGAAAAAATATTACAATTTGCACATGCACATATGCATGATTGCTGCTAATTCAATTCACATAATTCAAAATATTACAATATGCATGATTGCTTCTAATTAATATTATTGTTTACCATTTATAAATGGATTATGCACATGATCAATGATGCTAGTTTCCATGGTGGTGGCTTAGCATGACCCACAAAATGCTGAATTTATACTCAAATTCTATCACATCTTCTTAGTTTTTACATTATTAATCAAACAAATAAACTTTGTAAGAAGTAATGGAGCAGGGAATTGTTCAAAGATGGAGTAATAATCTACAACAAAAACCAATTCAATTTGCTTTATCTTCTTTATTTGTTTTGTTGTTCTCCTTTTTCTTTCTTTCTTTTGGATGGTGGCTTAGTCGATAGACCATATGGATGGAATCATTACACCGAGACCCCTAGGGTGGGGAAGCTAAACCTCATGGAGTCCTAAGATTTAAAATTAAAAAAAAAAATTTAAAAAAAAAAAAAAAAAAAAAACTAACCGAAACCCATAACTTTAAAACTAAACTAGAGAATCCAAAAAGCCTTGCTCTATTTTAAGTCAGTAACGAGGTGCTTGATACCAACATATCACATTTTTCTTATGAAATTTTGTGTATTTGTTATTTTTTTCACCAACGTCAAACACAAAATTGTTGTTGATGAGGCCTTTGCAAACAACCTTGTAGAAACACCAATCCCAAAGATTAAACCAAGCAACCAAACCCCATTAGCAGTAGCCATATCTCTCTCTCAGGCATTTAATCAAATAGCTCTATGGCAAACTCAAAGGCAACAGCTAGTGAAAGGCACATGGAGATAATAAAAAACCAAGAATTTCACAGAGACCCAACCCAAAAATTAAACCAAAACAAGAATTTCTACTATAAAAATTCGCATATGGAGATTAAAAAAAAAATAAAAGTTCTTAGAAGATTTAAATAGCAATACGTAAGAGGAAAAAAGAAAAAGAAAAAGAAAAAAAGACATACTAGATTGAACAGTGCAGCGGAACCACCAAGGCACTGCCAAGACAAGGGCGGCGAGACGGCGGAGGGAATCTCTGCAGTAGCTCTGAACAGTGTGGATTCTCTCTCTCCACCAAACCTGTTTCTCTTATCTTCTTTCTGCTGGGTTTTGGACGTTTGGGTGATTTTAAGTTTGTTTTTAAAAGTCATGTGAGTCTCATGTGCTTATTCCGTTAGTGTTTTAACGTGTGACTAACTAAAGTATTGATTTGGCAATTGTGAATAGTTTAAGGAGTAAATTGGCCAATAAAAAAGTTGAGAGGTCTTTTGGCCAATAGTTGAAAGTTTAAGGGTGTATGGGCATTTTTTCCCCTTGTTAGAGAAATAGAGTTTCACTCCTTGTTAAGTTTAGACTAAACAAAAATAATTTTATTTAAAAAAATTGATAAAATGTGAAAGTTTTAGAGACTTCGGTTTTATATAATAATAATAATAATGACAACAACGATTAACGTCACGACTGACAGTGTGAACTCTTATGTTTAAAGCTTAGTCTTTCTCTTTTTGTTTTTTAAGGTTAGACCCAATAGTATCATAGCTGCTAGGAGACAATTCTCCATCGCAACTGCTCGGCGTGGTCGAAGAGCCACTGATGATTGGACAATCAACAATGAACACTAACATAGAATGATCTCACTGCCTCACGTGAAGACTATTACTCTCTCTCTCTCTCTCTCTCTCTCTCATCCAATCTAGTAAAGCCCAACAATACAAAAGCTTGGGGGCCGTTTGGTAACGTTGTTTGTAATTTTTGGAAATACATGTGGGTAAATAAGTGTGTAAAAATACATATAATGTTATTTAAAAACTAAAAACGTCTATTTAAACAGATGTACCAAATGGCCCTTTGATCTCTTTGTTTAGTGGCCATGGGAAACATTATTCAAATAATTTTGTGTAATATGTCCTGGGTTTTTGGGGAATGGAGTGTGTGTGGGTTATAAGTTTATAATTATGATGGGGTCAACAAAGTCCTCACCAAAGGACCAACGGCAAGTTAATGAAGTTGTTGTTGTTGTTGTTTTTTTTTTTTTTTTTTTTAAACAAACATTATTGGGTAATCCTGTTATATTTCAACTAGACATGGCAAAACAAGTCAGAATTTTTTGACCCGACCCGAAAAATACTTGACCTGAACTCGACTTTTTTGACTCAAAGCAAAAACGGGTTGACTTATGACTTGACCTGTGTTTTTTGTGGGTCAACCCGACCTGACCCAAACCCGAACCATTTTTTTAAAACTTTTTTTTTTGGTAAAAAAAAAGAGTAAAATTAAAACAATATTGATTTAATTGTTTATTGTGAGCTTTAAGGAAACAATTGATACATTTACATAACTACATGCAAATTAATTGAAAGATAAATGCATGTGGTTGAGCATTCTGTAATGAGTAAAGATTTTTAGATATCAAATAGCAAAGCACATGCCAATATAATTTGTAGAGTTAAAAATATAAATTTAAAATTGTAGACATGTGTGAGAAGCATTCACAAGTGTGAAAATAGTGAAGTCAAAAAATCAAATTGGCATAAATTATGAATGCTTAGACCTATTTTTTAACAATTTATGTCCAAAATAAACGGCTTTTTAAAAAAAATTATGATATTTCCTAGAGTATGTGTTGCTTAACAATGATATAATATTCACAAAAAAGACCATGTATAAATAAGTAAGCAATCAAACTTTAATGTATATCTCAAATTGAAATAGAGTGTCAAACACAATTGATAATAGATTATAAAATTAATTTTCAAGATTGTAAATTTCTTATATGTTTTTATTCTTTATCAAATGAGTTATCCAATAAGTCATTTGTAATTTTATTTTATGTTTTGGGATGTTGATATTGTGTAGAAATAAAACTTGTGTATTTGTTATACTTATCTTTGTGTTATTTTATTTTAGATAGTGATGATCACTAAGTCTCTAACGGGTTGAATGAACTTCGAACGCTCTGGATCTGGTAGAGTGAATCATGAAATATCAAAAGAAATCAGAAAAGCAGACCGGTGGATGCCGGCCTTTGATTCTCCGATGGTAAAGTCAGTCAATTGAAGGAAAAAAAGGAGACCCTCAATATTTAACTTATCTCCTATTCTTTACCAAAGAAAAAGTCCCTTACCTCTATGCAGACTGGCCTTTATATAGTGTTGGAAATCGGTTATCTTTCTTAGTCGTCGTAACGCTTGGAAGGTTCAGAGGGTAACTCCCTTAACTGTCATGAAAGTCACTTCTTCGGGAACTGTGTTGAGATTCAAGTAATACAACTCTTGGCTGTGTATACTTAAGTTTTTAACTCTTGGTGAGTTTATGCCTTCTGATCCGTTTATGATGGATAGTACGTCCATGCCTTTCAGTCCGTCCATGCCTTCTAGTCCGTCCATGCCTTCCAGTCCGTCCATGGTGAAGGACGAGGTTTAAAACATACTCGTCCTTCATTGGACGAAAATAGTGGAGAGGAATCAAATATGGACTAGCGTTGATATGGACGAACGTATGGACGAGTGTCTGGCGCAATGTTTTTCTTGCACCATCAGTTGCCCCCTTGTCCATGCGTCGTCCATGAATATGTAGTGGTTTACTCTTCTGGACGTGTGAGTTTTCCTAATAATCAGATATACCACGTGTCAATACGTGGTTGGTGATTTGTTTCGTCGATTCAGTTTCTCGAGACGGAGGCCACGTGTCAGTGTCTGATTGGCCACGTCGTTTCATATGCTCAGGTCAACCACTTATAAATAGTGGAATGCCCCCATTACCCTCTTACTTCTGAGATTTTTCCTTCTTGACATCCCTCGTCTAGATCCTCGTCTAAGACTTTCCTGCGTCCATAGTTTCAATACGTCCTAGATTCAGGTACTTCCTCTCCCCTCGTCTTTTAGGCTTTACAAAACTTTCCTTTTTTTTAGAAAATGTCTGGAATTACCATATCCTCGTCTAGTAATAGTACAGAAAGAGCCATAGACGAGTACTATGACGGGAGTAGTAATAATTCCAGTGACACTAGTAGTAGTAGTAGTAGTAGGGGAAACACTACCGACGAGGAATACGTCTCAGGGGTCCCTGGGGTTCCTTTAGAAGAAATACAAAAACACCTTAGGAAAACTGTAGGGTCCCAGGTAGGTACCTCGTCCTCTATTCCTCCGTCTAATCCTTTGGACGAGACGGAGGTTACTGTATATAGTTGCGCTGTAGATATCCCCTCAAAAACGGACGAGGATAGATTAAACAACCTTAAGGAGTGGTACCAAATCCCGGACGAGTTTAATCCTAGATTACCCGTCCGTGGAGAGTGGTGCTGCAATCCTCGTTTTGGAATAGGTGTATATGAGGCCTACCTTCTTGGAGGTCTTAGGTTTCCCTTAAATTCTTTTATTAGAGAACTGTTATTTAGGTTAGGTTTAGGGGTTTGCCAATTTAACCCAAATGCATGGAGGTTAGTTGTCTCTATGCAAATTTTGTGGAAGGAAGTGTTTGGAGGAGATCGTCCTATTACTGTGGACGAGTTCCTCTACTGCTATAAACCTTCCGAAATTCACCAGTCTCCTGGCTTTTATCAATTCACAGCCAGGAGTAAAGATTGTAAATTGGTTAAGTCCCTGGCCTCGTCTGACAGAAAATGGAAGACGGAGTTCTTCTTCGTCTCTGGATTCTGGGCTGGAAGTCCCATAGACGTTGGCCGGGATTCTTTTGGTCGTTTCACTGGGGACCTAGGGAACCTTCGTCCTGAGGGTAAGTCCCTTAGCTTTTCTTCCTTTTTACTTGTTTTTGACTTATTAATTTATCTAATCTTTTCCTGTTTGCTTTGTTGTTTCTTTTTTTTTTTTAAACAAAAACAGCTGTTGGACGGCCTTCTTTGAGCAAACTACACCGTGATCGCGTCCATAGGGCTCGTCTACACGTAGACAGGGATTTCCACTCCTTGGTCACCCTTAGACTACTGGCCAAGTGGAGTTTAGATCCTAACCCTACTGATTTTGCCATTGCACACGAGGTCACGGTTAGAAGGAGTAAGTAAATTCTTTTACATTCCTTCAATCTTTTGTTTTTACTTTTCTAAGTAAATTCTGTTCGTCTTTTGCAGGAATGGCCACCATGAGAGGCAACAAAGGTAAAGAAGTTGGTATAGAGGGGAGTCGTCCTGAGCTTGATCACCAGGGTCGTCCCTCTGCTGGGGAAAAAAGAAAAACCATTTCCAAAAATTTGAATTTGGAGAACCTCCCCAGCAGGCGAGGAAAGAAAGCTAAACACGGGTCGTCCCAAGTGATCAAGCCCACTCCATCTTCTCAGCAACCCGCTAAGGTTTACGAGGTTGACTCGTCCACTCCTGGGGAGTCTACCCCGTCCAAGACTCCTTCGTCCAAGACCGTACCCTCCTCATCTCAGCCGTCCCAGAGGGTCCCATCCAATATAATTGAAAATGAAGATTTGGCTTGGGAACGCTTTGAAAGTGTTGTGAAGGACGAAGACATCAACGCCTGTTATGACATGTCCTTGAAGGATTTTGAACATTCAGGTGTTCATGACCTCTTCAAGGTAAAGCCTTTCCCTCGTCTTGACTATGTATACACTTTTTACTCTCTTTTTTTTTTTGTATATATTAACTTATTTTGCTGTTGGCTTCCAGGGCATGTCTAAATTCATAGCTGCGTCCAGACAAGCCACTGGGTTGGATAGGACGAGGATTCTGCTGGAGACGAGAATACAGGAGGTGAAAGAGGAGGCCAAGCAATGGGCTGAGATCGCCGCCAAGACGACGGAGGAGGTGAATGAGCTCAAAGCGTTGGTTGAAGAGTTGAGGGCTAATGCTTTAGATAAAGACGCTCGTCTTGAGGATTTACAGAAGAGGATCGACGAGCAAGGCATTCTCTTTTCTAAGGCTAAGGAAGATGCAGTGGCTGAGTTTAAAGCTTCCAAGCAGTATACTGATGCTTTGGACACTAACTATGCAGCAGGATTTGAAGACTTCAGGATGGACGCTGCTGAAAAATTTCCTGAAGTGGACTTCAGTTCCATCATGCTGAATCTAAACCCTGCCACCACTAGCTCTCTCCTTGGACTTAACTCTGAGGACGCCAACATTGAGGATGATGCTACCACTCAGCCCCAGGACGATCCCAATCCAGATGCTTCTATTTGAAACAAAAATGTTAATGACTGTAGTAGTTTTTTTTTTTTTTTTTTTTTTACTTTAAATGTAACTCAAGTACTTTTAATTCGTCCATATTCATGGATGAATCTTGATGAAACATTCAAAAGGGTGTTTAGGACGTTTCTAGTCCGCCCTTAAAAAACAATTAAATGTGTACTACTTGCTTTATGGACGAGTGTTTATGTTTTACCTTTAATTCATTTTACCTGTCTATATGTTATATACAAATTTGAAACCATTCTAACTGGAATCCTCATTTGCCATATAGTCACGTAAGATGATAATAAAACTTCATTAAAAATGGTTAAGTGTATGGGCACTACTCGTCCTTAGACTTGTTTGTGCTTCACTTCGTCCATGGAATACCTTCTTTAAAGTTGGTGATTCTGCATAAGCTTAAAATGCTCCTGTTGCCTTTCGTCCATGGCACAATTAAATTGTTTTTTTTTTTTTTTTTTTTTTTTTTTTTTTTTTTTTTTTTTATACTCCCCCGTTTTCATGGACGGGTATCGATTAGTTTAGTTTGAGATTTGATACCAACTCTACCTCGTCCTTAGGTTTGGACGAGAGATCTGATATCAGCTCTACCTCATCCCTAGGTTTGGACGAGAGTGCTTTTGGACGGGTATCGCTTTGTTTAGCTTGAGATTTGATACCCACTCTACCTCGTCCCTAGGTTTGGACGAGAGATCTGATATCAGCTCTACCTCATCCCTAGGTTTGGACGAGAGTGCTTCATATCATCTTGAGATTACATCTCTGCGTCCAGAGAATTTTCTCGTTTTGAGCTTTTCAGCTGTTTTCAAGTTATCATGAACAAAAAGCAGTGCTTGAATCATGGATCTACACAACATTATGTACATTCCACAAATATTGTTCATAATACATTGTTCATAGACGAGGCATGTTTAAAGAAACTAATGCCTGCCTTAAAAGAAAACCAAACACAAACCAAACCATAAAGCTGTACACAAACCAAACCATAAAGCTGTTTCTGGTACAATAATAAAACAAACTAAATAGTCTTTTAAGTTTATGTAGTCTTCAAACTCGTTCTAAGCCATGTCGCTTTATTGATAGTATTTCCTCAAGTGCTCCACATTCCAAGGATGTTCTAACTTCCTCCCATCCAGTGCTTCCAAGTAATAGGATCCCTGTCTTTTGCAGTTAATGACTCTGTAAGGGCCTTCCCAATTTGGTCCCAACTTCCCATGAGCTGGGTTCTTTGTTGCCAGGGAGCCCCTTTTCAGGACGAGATCGCCTACGCTGAAACGTCTTGGCTTCACCATTGCATCATACTGTCTAGCCATAAGGTTTTTGTACCTTGCCATCCTTTGCTCAGCGTCCGTCCTTACTTCGTCCATGAGATCAAGACTCAAACGGAGTTGCTCCACATTATCGTTGTCTTGATACGCTGTTACTCTGTGACTAGCCATATGCACTTCTGCAGGTATAACCGCTTCTGCTCCATATGCTAGCTTGAAAGGAGTCTCCCCTGTGGGAGTTCTTGCAGTCGTCCTGTACGCCCACAACACACCTGGTAATTCATCAGGCCATACTCCCTTAGCCCCCTCAAGCCGAGTCTTGATCAACTTCAGCAAGGATCGGTTTGCAACTTCTGCTTGACCGTTAGCCTGTGGATGGGCTGGTGAGGAGTAGTGATTTTGTATACCAAAATGTAGGCAAAAATCTCTAAAGAGTGCATTATCAAACTGTCGTCCGTTGTCCGATACCAACACCCTGGGCACACCAAATCTGCACACAATGTTTTTCCACACAAAGTTTTTGACATTTTGTTGAGTAATATTAGCTAAGGGTTCTGCCTCTACCCATTTGGTAAAATAATCAATTCCAACCACAAGGAACTTCATTTGTCTCACACCTAGAGGGAATGGACCCAGAATATCTAACCCCCACTGTGCAAAGGGCCAGGGGGCCGTCATTGGAGTCAAATATTCTGATGGTTGCCTAGGCACGTTGCTGAATCTTTGGCATTGGTCGCAGACCTTGACGTAGGCCTTAGCATCAGCTTGCATGCTAGGCCAATAGTACCCTGCACGAACGATTTTGTGGACGAGTGACCTGGCTCCTGAATGATTGCCACATGACCCTTCGTGGATTTCCCTTATTATGTAGTTTGCCTCGTCCGGCGCCAAACACCTTAAATAAGGCTGGGAAAAACCTCTTTTGTAAAGAACTTCATCCATTAGAACATACCTGGCTGCCCTCACCCTTAGCTTTCTTGCTTCGTCCTTCTCTTCAGGGAGTTGTCCATTTTTTAGGTACGATACAAGTGGAGTCATCCAACTTGTCTTGCCTTCCATTTGTTGTACTTCTGGAATGTCTATACTTGGCATGTACTGGATCTCATCTACCTCGTCTACGGCTTCACTAGCTGAGGCTTCTTTCGCCAAAGCGTCTGCCTCTATATTTTCTTCTCGTGGAACCTGAACGAAGTTCACTTTTTCAAACTTTTTGACGAGGTGCATCACCCTGCTAAGATATTTTCTCATCCGTTCTTCCTTCGCTTCAAATGTGCCATTCACTTGACCCATGATTAGCTGTGAATCTCCCTGGACGAGGAGTGATCTTGCTTCAACAGACTTGGCCAGTTCTATCCCTTTGAGAAGAGCTTCATACTCAGCTTCATTATTAGTTGTCTGGTACTGCAAACGGACCCTGTATTTTAATTTATCTCCCTGTGGTGACTGTAGAACTACACCTACTCCTCCTGCATGTTGAGTAGACGAGCCATCCACGTAAACTACCCACTCAACGTTTTCTTTCTCATTCGCCTCGTCACAATCCGAAGTAAACTCTGCAATGAAATCTGCCAGAACTTGGGCTTTTATGGTGTGCCTTGGTTGATATTTTATGTCAAACTGACTGAGCTCGACGGCCCATTGGATCAGACGTCCTGCAGCCTCCAGCTTGTTCATAGCTTTCCTGAGTGGGTGGTCTGTCATGACATTAATGACATGAGCCTGAAAGTAATGCCTGAGCTTTCTGGAGGCTGTTATCAATGCAAAAACCATTTTCTCCATCAACGGGTATCGTCCTTCTGCCCCCCTCAACGCCCTGCTGGTATAGTACACAGGCCTTTGGATCTTGTCTTCCTCTCTTATTAATGCTGAACTTACAGCATGCGGGGTGACTGCCAGATACAAATACGACTCCTCCCCTTGCACAGACGGGCTTAACAAGGGGGCCTTGGTAAGGTACATCTTCAAATCTTCAAATGCTTGCTGACATTCATCAGTCCATTCAAATGCTTTTTTAAGGACCTTAAAAAATGGTAGGCATTTGTCAGTTGCTTTGGAAACAAACCTGTTGAGGGCGGCGACTCGTCCAGTAAGAGATTGAACTTCTTTAACACTGCTTGGGGGCTTCATATTCAATATTGCTTGGATTTTATCGGGGTTTGCTTCAATTCCCCTGTAAGAGACCATAAATCCCAAGAATTTCCCTGATGACACCCCAAAAGCACATTTGCTTGGGTTTAACTTCATATGATAATGCCTCAGTGTATTAAATGTTTCCTGCAAGTCGTCCAGATGCCTGTCCTCGTCCTGAGTTTTCACCAGCATGTCGTCTATATAGACTTCCATATTCCGCCCGATTTGTGGATGGAACATATGATTGACCAACCGTTGGTACGTTGCTCCTGCATTCTTTAAACCAAAAGGCATCACTTCATAACAGAATAATCCCTGACTGGTAACGAAGGATGTCTTCTCCTGGTCTGCTTCGTCCATCCGTATCTAATTGTACCCTGAAAAAGCGTCCAAGAAGCTGAGTAATTTATGACCCGCAGTAGAATCAACCAGCTGATCAATGCGTGGTAACGGGTAACTATCTTTTGGGCAAGCCTTGTTGAGGTCCGTGAAATCAACGCACATCCTCCATTTGCCATTCGCTTTTTTTACCATAACTACATTGGCCAACCATTCAGGATAGTATACTTCTCGAATGAATTTCGCCGTGACCAGCTTCTGAACTTCCTCCTTAACAGCATTTTCTCTCTCTGGGGCAAACACTCGCTTCTTTTGTCGAACTGGTTTGAAGGAAGGGCATACGCTCAAATGGTGGGTAATGACGCTGGGATCTATGCCCGGCATATCATCGTGACTCCATGCAAACACATCTCTATTTCTTCTCAACAAACTGATGAGATCCGTCTTGACTTTTACTTCTAAATCTGCCCCTATCCTGGTGCACCTCTCTGGGTCATTATCATCCAAAGGAACATTCTCCAATGCTTCGACAGGTTCTGCTACAACCCTCTTTTCTTCAATCGTCATTGCCTGAATTTGGTCGTCCGCAGCCAACATGGCCAGGTAACATTCTCTTGCCGTTAATTGGTCTCCCTGTACTTGGCCTATCCCATGCTCCGTTGGGAACTTGACTGACAGGTGGTAGGTAGATGTTATAGCCTTCCAGCTATTTAAGGTTGGCCTCCCAATTATAGCATTGTAAGAGGACGAGCAGTCAACCACAAGAAAATTCACCTCCCTGGTAACTTGCTGCGGATATGCCCCCACTGTTACTGGTAGCAAGATGCTGCCCACAGGTTGTATCTTCATTCCGCCAAATCCCACTAAAGGGGAGCTTACTTGTCGCAGCTGATCTCGTCCTATCCTCATCTGTTGAAAGGCTGGATAATACAAAATGTCAGCTGAGCTTCCGTTGTCTATCAACACTCTTCTGGTTTTATAATCAGCAATGAGGAGAGTGATGACTATAGCGTCGTCATGGGGGTGATGGATTCTCTCTGCGTCCTCATCCGTAAAGGTAATTGTCTGCTCCTCTGTAGTTTTCCCACCTGGTAATCGCCCCGAGAGTTGAACATTTTGTACTGCTTTCAGATATGCCTTCTTTGACTTGGACGACTGTCCTGTAGGACTCCCCCCTAGGATGATCCTTATTTCTCCAAGTGGTGGCCGTGACGTTTCTTCTACCTTCGCTTTCAGTTTCTCGTCTTTGGGGTTTCGTCCAAGGAAATTCCTCAGCTTTCCTTGTCTAATGAGATTTTCTATTTGCTGCTTCAAATCAAAACATTCATCTGTATCATGCCCGTGATCCCTATGGAAACGACAGTACTTGTTCCGATTGCGCTTGTTGGGGTCCCCTTTCATCTTCTCTGGCCACTTCAAAGTAGGCTCGTCTTTAATTTGCATAAGAACTTGGTCAAGTGGCATGTTCAAGGGAGTATACTGTTGATTTCGGGATGAAGGTCCTACTTTCTTTTCTCGATCCCTTCTATCTTCCGTCCGCCCCTTCTTGGGACGAGGACCTTGATCTGACTGACGTGGTGGGTTGGCTTCAATCTTCTCAATTCTTTTCCTTTTTTTGGCTATGATAGCATCCTCTGCATTCATAAAATTCTGGGCTGAATGAACTAGTTCAGCCATTGACTGGGGGGCCTGCTCATACAACTTACGAATAAATAGATCAGAATGAACGCCATTATAAAATGCAGCCAGGAGGAGTTTGTCATCCACTTCGTCCACAGCCAAGGCATCCCTATTGAAGCGTGTGATGAAGGACCGCAAGCTCTCATTTTCCCCTTGTTCTATGGTCAGCAAACTGGACGAAGAACGTTTATGCCTCTGCCCTCCAATGAAGTTGTTGACGAACAGCTTGCTCAACTCCTCAAAGGATGCCACTGTGTTAGGAGGTATTTTGCTAAACCACACTCGCGCTGGTCCTTTCAGGGTAGTAGGAAAAGCTCTGCACATTATTTCGTCTGGAACTCCTTGGAGATGCATAGTAGTTTTGAAGGTGGCAATGTGGTCAAAAGGATCTCTAGTCCTGTCATATGAGTCTAACGGGGGCATCTTGAACTTAGGTGGCAATGGATGCGCATTGATGGACGCCACAAAGGGGGAATCAGTTCTGTGAACCAAATCTTCCACAGGGTTTGTTTTCTTCATATTTTCTCTCATCTCGTCCATGACCCTTCTCATTTGGTCCATTTCCCTTTCTAGATGAGGTACCCTCCGTGAAGCAGTGCCTCTTGACTGATCGTCAGTCTCAACATGCCTTTCCTCCTCTTGACTCTGGGCCCGCTCTTCAGCATTCCGTTCATGAGGCTGCCTTCTTAACTCAAGTTGCCTAACCAACTCCTGGTTTTGGCGAGTCAATTCTGCCATAGCAGTAGCCATGGACTGCATATGCTGAAAAGAGGGTGGGTGCATGGCTGGTGCTGACTGACGGTCGCGGTGAGGATTGTTAGATGCATCCCCACTATGTTGAGGGCCTGGACTCGTTACTCTAGACCTTGTTCGAACCATTTCAACCCTTGACTGGAGAGAACAACTATAGGACTCAGTGAATCAAACAAGATTCAACAACTACTAACTTTCCCACAGACGGCGCCAACTGATGATCACTAAGTCTCTAACGGGTTGAATGAACTTCGAACGCTCTGGATCTGGTAGAGTGAATCCTGAAAGATCAAAAGAAATCAGAAAAGCAGACCGGTGGATGCCGGCCTTTGATTCTCCGATGGTAAAGTCAGTCAATTGAAGGAAAAAAAGGAGACCCTCAATATTTAACTTATCTCCTATTCTTTACCAAAGAAAAAGTCCCTTACCTCTATGCAGACTGGCCTTTATATAGTGTTGGAAATTGGTTATCTTTCTTAGTCGTCGTAACGCTTGGAAGGTTCAGAGGGTAACTCCCTTAACTGTCATGAAAGTCACTTCTTCGGGAACTGTGTTGAGATTCAAGTAATACAACTCTTGGCTGTGTATACTTAAGTTTTTAACTCTTGGTGAGTTTATGCCTTCTGATCCGTTTATGATGGATAGTACGTCCATGCCTTTCAGTCCGTCCATGCCTTCTAGTCCGTCCATGCCTTCCAGTCCGTCCATGGTGAAGGACGAGGTTTAAAACATACTCGTCCTTCATTGGACGAAAATAGTGGAGAGGAATCAAATATGGACTAGCGTTGATATGGACGAACGTATGGACGAGTGTCTGGCGCAATGTTTTTCTTGCACCATCAATAATCAAAATACCCTAAGAGCCTAAAAAATGACCAAATGTCCTTAAAACCTAAAAAATGACCGAAATAACCACGAAACTTAAAAAATGACCAAAATACCCTTAGAACAAAAAATGACCATAATGCCCCCGATACCTGTTGAGGGTCATTTCTTCGAAATAGACGAGGGTAGCCTAACCCAGCGACGCGGGCAACAGACCAAGTGAGAAAACCATTAGGCCCAAGCGACAGGAACAAATGGATCACAGGCCTATCAATACGAATAAATGGGTCTTGAGGAAGTAAGTGGGCCTAAAAGGCCCGGAAAGAGAGAAAATAGCACCCATGGGCAGTATGTGTTGTGAAAAAGAGAGAATGGGCTGCGGCAGGCCCAAAGTAAAGTAAACAAAGATAGTAGGGGATAATGGCAAGCCCATGAACCCCAAGGATGAGAATGAGGAAATTGGGTCGAGGAAGCCCAATTAAGTTAGCAAAAGCCTATGGGATGCGAAGTTAATAAACGGACCAAGGATGTCCGAAGAAATGGGCCGGAGAGGCCCAAGGAAAAAAGGGACATGAGAGCCCATGAGCAAGAACACCAATGGCCACCATTGATTGGGCCACTGGGGGAAAGAATTGGAACGGCGGGCCTGAGAAAAGGCCCAGCAGGAAGAAAGTCACCGCGGCAAGGAAGGCTAGATAATGCGGAAAGAAAGCAAAAGTAATTAAACGAATTGGGATGTAAGGAAAAAACAAAGCCCAAACACTGAGTAAAAGCCCAGGTCCTGAAGGAGCGGGAAACCAGAATAGCAACTCGTAAAGAGCCAGAAACGGACGGCAGGCAAACAAAGTCTCCAGTCCACGGCAAATGCATGAACAGCAGGCAGGATTCAGACGTAAACACGCGCAAGGCCCAGGCACCACCAGCCTGTACCCAGCCAATACAGGACATGGTGGGGTCATGGGTCAGAGGTAAGAGGGCACGGTTTGGAGGTGGGGAGAGGGGAAGGCCTGTTTTAAGGTTCCTGCCCAAACTCTTTTGGGGGATACGCCCTGCTGGGATGACATACCACCCAAAAGAGGCAAAGCTGAGCTAGAACCAATAGGTGCATGCCACTAGGGATAGAGAGAGAAGAAACATCACCGCGGCAGACTAACGGACAAAAAAGTGTCTGTGCCCGTAACAAGGGAACCCACAGACGGAACAGTAATGTCGGCAAGTACTCCCAGACCAGACAAAAACGGTTGGAGGGTAGAATAGTAAAATCCGTTCACGGCAGGCACTATAAGAAGGGAGCCTCTGCCATGAACAAGGGGAAGAAAAAAAAAGGAGGTGTGGAAGGCAATGCAATACTAAGAAAAGAAAAAAACTACTCTGTAACACGTTTAGCAAAACAGGGGAAGCACAACACTAAAAGAAAACCACTAAGGGTGGGAATCATTAAGAAAAAACAAAACGAAAAGAAAGAAAACAAAAGAGAGGAAAGATAGAAACAAAGAAAGAGTGAGAGCTAGTGGCATGCACCGATAGGTTTCTTCCCTTCTCTCCCTCTCAAATCCTTGCTCTCTTCCATATTCATTTCGGGTATTGATCATTTGGGTCCACCTCCCTCAAACCCACTAACTTCACGGCAAGATTTCTTTTCCTCGGAGGTTAGTTGCGTTGAGAAGGGGTGTTCTTCCTCTTTGGCCTTACCCCCGCGGACGAAACCAAATTTATTCCGTGTCCATTGATTAATTTTATCGCCATTCTCTTCACTATTTATTTAAGGATTGTTAAGTGTTATTATTTTATCATTTTCCATTAAAAGAGTTATCTGGTCATTCCAGAATGTATGTTTCTATTCGTCAATAATATTTGCCTGCCACAAGCATTTTTCTGAAACAGCTCTGCTTGCCGCAAGCACTTTGTCTCTAAAAAGGGGTTCTGATTGCCGTAAGCTTTTCTCTGAGTCAACTCAGCCTGCGGTAAAGCGCCCCCTGGCAGACGAGGTATAGTTCGCGCACAAGCCAGGCCAAGTTGAGTTCCATTTGGCCCGGTCTCGACTCCTGCAACCCAGAACACTTGGGCCTACGAATCACAAAAGGGCAGCCCAGCCCAACATAGCAGAAAAGGCCCCCACATTAAATTGGTGACTCCACTGGGGAGTTGAGAAATAGTCCAGGGACAAGAGCCCTCGCAGACAAATGCCTCCGAAATCCAGGACTACACGCAACATGAGTGCTGTACCCTCACAAGCAGAGTCCAGGCCCACAATGCCCCACCAACCACAGCCTAATCAGGGAGAAGATGCTAACGAGTTGGGGGCGGGACCCCAACCTCCTCCGAGGATCCCCGCAGACAATGCCAATACCTTCATTGAAGTATTGTAGGCCTTACAACACTCGCAATAGCAGATGATGGAAGAAATTCGTCAACTAAAGACGGATAGAACGAAGGAAAAAGGAAGCCAACATGACCCAGAACATGGGGCAGAAGAGACACTAGTGGGCGGCGTCCCACAGAATACAGATCAACGTTTCATTACTATGGCAGAAGTAGCAGCTCTCTTGGAGCAAGAGAGAGCCAGAGGACCAAAGGAGAGATTCTACGCACGTAGACCCCCATACCCGCTAAGGGTGCTGAGCAAACCATACCCCGAGAGATATGAACCGCGAGTATTCGCACAATATGACGGCAGGAAGGGAAGTGCTGTGGAGCACGTAAGCAAATTCATTGACACGCTTGGCCCTTATACCGCAGACGAGGACTTATGTCTTCGAGAATTTTCTAAGTCATTGTGTGACCGGGCTTATACCTGGTACATTGGCTTAAAGCCAGGATCGATCCCAACATGGGATGATATGGTGGATGTATTTTGCACCAAGTACTTTCACGGAGAGGAAACGGTGACACTTGCAACATTACAAGCAACTAAACAAAGGAATGGTGAAGACTTGATGGAGTACATCAAGAGATTTAGGGACATAGCACTCGACTGCTATGACCATTGTGAGGAAAGGACGCTGGTGGAGATGTGCATGACGAATATGATCAGAGAATACAGGGCAGTCCTAGAAAACCTTGAAATCTCCCAGTTCGCGCAGCTGTTACAAAAGGCAAGAAAAACTGCCCAGTCCGTAAAGCCAAGCACGGACAAAAGAAGTGCCCCGCAAGCCATGGCGGTATCCACCAGTGAGCGGAGGAGGAGGACCGACGGGAAAGAATACAATACTCCTCCGCCAATACCATGCACCGCAAAGGAGCTAGACGTACTGCTAGACAAGTGGATAGCAGATGGCGTTTTCAAACCCAACCAAGTTGCTAGGGAGCCCACCGAGGAAGAAAAGAGGGACCCGCGCTTTTGTCGTTTACACAACTATGTCCAGCATGCCACGGCAGAATGTTGGGCACTCCGCAGACTAGTACACCGCAGAATAAAAGAAGGAACTTTAGAACTGACCCAGTAGGAGGTCCAGAGAAACCCACTCCCGAATCACAAAGGGAAGGGTGTAGCAGCGGTGGTGATCTGTGCGGATCCAGGGGATGACGAAGGAGAGAATCCGGCCTTGCCTGCCGCAGCAATTACCACTTTGCAGCAGAGTTCCAAATTTAAAAACCTATTTGATCAGCTAGGCCTCACGACAAAAGAAAGAAAAGTGGCTACCGAGGCTCTAGTAAGCATTGCCTCCGGGGCAGGGGTGGAATGTTTATCAGCAGAAGTCCAAGATAACAGGGCTCTCTTTCAGGAGTCAACCGAAATCACCTTCAGTGATGAAGATATGGAAGTAGGGTATCCAGACCACAGGAGACCTCTCTATCTTGCGGCATCCATAAATCAAATCCCCATAAAGAGAGCCTTAGTAGATACGGGCGCTTTCGTAAACCTCATCCCGTTGAGCACCCTGCAAGCTGCGGGGATTTCAGAAAGAAAGATCCAAGGATGTCCAATGGAAGTGACAGGATTCGGTGGAAGGGGAGAGTACACCGTAGGCCATATCCAGTTGTGGTTGAAAGTGGGACCCATAGCTTCCCTAGCTCGGTTCCACGTGGTAAAAACGGAAGTCTCATACCACGTCCTTTTGGGACGACCATGGTTGCATAAACACAGATTGGTTCCATCCACCTAGCACCAATGTGTGAAAGGACGGATGAATGGCAGGATGATATGCATAGCAGCGAACCACTCACCATTTGAGCAGGCAGAAGCTCATTTGGTAGAAACCATGTTCTATGATCAATGGGCTCCATTCGGAGAAAGCTCAGTGTTTAGGCCACAAGGTACCTTTGTGCCTAAATGGAGAGACATCTAGGATGATCCTGAGCCTGACCTAAGGGAGTTACTAGCCAGAAAGAAGAAGAGGAAGGAAGGGCCAACCGCGGACCCAGAGGATACACCCCACTGCGTCAGGATCCGAGGTCCCGACGGCAGGATTGTGTATAAGTTATGAAGGGGCGCGGGGCCCACGAGTGAAATACAAGAGGGCCCCACCCAGGAGTGGCAACAAGGGAACTCGGCGTGTTGTGTGGTTCAAGAAAAGTCGGAGAAAGAAAGTAGTGAAAAAGAGAATGAAAAAGTTGCGACAGAAAAAGAAGTACAGGTTTCGGCAGGAGAAGAAATGGAAGAGGTTGACTTGGGATCTGTTTCACAGGGACCAAGACCTATCCTGATTAGTGCGAGTTTGGCAGAAGCAGAAAAGTCAGAACTGGTGTTACTCTTGAAAGAATTTAAATATGTTTTCGCATGGGAATACGATGAGATGCCGGGGTTAGACCCTGGGCTAGTTGCACACACGTTGAATGTAAACCCGGAGGCTAGGCCAATAGCCCAGCCTGCCAGGACATTCCACACGAAAATAGAAGGGCAAATAATCAAAGAAGTGCAGAAATTGCTTACCGCAGGATTCATCAAACCTATCCAACACCCGCGATGGCTGTCCAACATCGTACCCGTAAAGAAGAAGAATGGCCAGATAAGATGTTGCGTAGACTTCAGGAACCTCAACAAGGCCTGCCCAAAGGATGAGTTTCCTTTGCCAAACATGGACTTACTGATAGATTCCGCGGCAGGCAGTGCCATGTTTTCGTTTATGGATGGGTTCAGCGGTTACAACCAAATTAGGATGGCGCCAAGAGATGCAGAGAAAACCGCTTTCAGAACACCCATGGGCAATTTTTATTACACTGTAATGCCCTTCGGGTTGAAAAATGCGGGTGCCACTTATCAGAGAGCGATGACGGCCATATTTCACGACATGATGTATCGCGAATTGGAAGACTACGTAGACGACATAGTAGTAAAATCAAAGAAAAGAGAAGAACACTTCCAAGTGTTAAAGAGAGTATTCGAGAGGTGCAGAGCTTTCAAACTGAGAATGAACCCTCTCAAATGCGCATTTGGAGTGTCCTCGGGGAAGTTCTTAGGCTTCTTAGTTCATAGCAGGGGGATAGATGTGGACCCGGCCAAAGCTACGGCCATTGCGACCATGAGACCTTCAGGTACGGTAAAAGAGTTAAAGAGCTTCTTGGGGAAAGTCTCGTACATCCGAAGATTTATCCCCGGGTTGGCATCAATCACATCCACTTTCACCAAGCTGCTCAGAAAAGGGCAGGATTTTGAGTGGGGGGAATTGCAGCAGGCAGCCTTCAAAAGGCTACAACAGATCATGATGAACCTCCCCACAGTGCAGGCCCCGATTCACAAGAAGCCACTGTTGCTCTACTTAGCTACCAACTCGTATGCCATCGGGGCGTTAATCGCCCAAGAGGATGGGGGTGGCACCGAGCAGCCCGTATATTATGTCAGCCGCGCCTTGAAAGATGCGGAAACTCGATACCCAAGGGCAGAAAGGGCATGCTTAGCCATTGTATATGCTTCACAGAGGTTGCGCCATTACTTCCTAGCCTACGAAGTATGGTTGATGACCAAATCTCACGCCATCAAAACTTTGTTACAATAACCAATCCTTTCTGGCAGGATATCCCAATGGTTGCTACAATTGTCGCAATATGATCTAAGAATGGGGACACCCAGGGCGGTGAAAAGCCAGGCTATAGCAGACTTATTGGTACAATTTCCAGGTGAGGAAGAGTTCCCACTGGATGATGAAGTCCCTAGGGAAGTGGCCATGGCAGAGGAAATCGGAGAGCAATGGGTGATGAAATTCGATGGGTCTTCTACCGCCCATTCTGGAGGGGTGGGAGTAGTTTTATACCATGAAGAAGATGAAGCAGTGGCACTATCGTTCAAACTGGAATTTCCTTGTTCAAACAACACCGCGGAATACGAAGCCTATCTAACCGGGTTGGCCACGGCTCTCGAAATGGGAGTTAAACACCTGAGGGTGTTAGGCGATTCAAACTTGGTGGTCTGTCAGGCCAACGGAAGCTTCTCCTTGAAAGAGCCCAGCCTAGCCCCGTACAGAGCAATGGCTCAGAAAATGGAGGAAAAGTTTTCAACTTTTGAAATAGAGCACGCTCCCAGGAATGAAAATCGGTTCGCGGACGCGTTAGCCGCGCTGGGATCTCAGATAATGTTTGAAGGGAATAGCACCAAAATAGAGGTCAGCAAAAGGAGAGAATCGATAATTGATATGTTGAAAGAGAAATTCCAAGAGGAACGGTGCGACGAAGACTGGCGGGTTCCCATAAAGGAAGCTTTGATGAATGGAGATGACGCCGCAGGACTGAAGGTGGTAAAAGATTACGCACTGGTGAAAGGGGAGTTGTACCGCAGGATGCCAGGCGGGGTCTTGGCCAGATGTGTAAGGCCAGAAGAGGGCCAGAGAAAACTGAAAGAAGTGCACGACAAAACTTGCGGATCCTGCGGAGAGGTCAGTCTTTACCGCAGGCTTCAAAGGGCAGGCTTTTATTGGCCAAACATGGGTAAAGACGCGGATCAAGCCCAAACTCAGTGTGGGGCTTGTCAACTTGCGGCAGACAGAGAAGAAAGTTACGTAGTGTCCGCCTGCGAAGACTGGAGAAGCCCATTTATCCAATACCTGACAGAAGGTATCCTGCCGCGGAAGCAGGGTGAAAAATACAAGCTCAAGCGGCTGGCGACACGCTACTTCATGCACAATATGGTCCTCTTTAAAAAGGGGTACGATGGGGACCCCTTAAGGTGCCTGGGTCCTGAAGAGGCAGAGAAAATGGTGAAAGAAGTACACTCAGGAGAGTGTGGGGAACACCAGGGGAAGAAAAGACTTTACAGGTGCCTGCTGCAGATGGGTTACTACTGGCCTGCCATGAAGAAGGATACGGCAGAATTTGTAAAGAAGTGCCACAGTTGCCAAGTGCAGGCCAACTTAATCCACACCCATCCACAGAATTTGCACAGCATGGTAACCCCATGGCCCTTCCACACTTGGGGGCTTGATTTGGTAGGACCGGTTAACCCACCGTCACGAGGATATATATGGATATTGGTAGCTACGGAATATTTTACTAAATGGGCAGAGGCAGTCCCTCTTCGCAAGGCAACCGGAAGAGCAGTGGCAAACTTCATCAAAGAGAACATAATCGTGAGGTTCGGGGTACCCCACAGAATCATCAGTGACAATGGCATACCTTTTGTCAACAGTGAAGTAAGGAAGATGTTAGAATTCTACCAAGTTAAGCATCACCGGTCATCACCTTACTACCCTCAAGGGAATGGGCAGGCGGAGGCAACAAACAAAACCCTTATAAAAATTATAAGTAAAATGAGTGAGGAGTACACGGGAGGATGGGCAATGCACCTGCCAGACGCCCTTTGGGCTTACAGAAAATCACCTAAGTCAGCCACAGGCTTTTCGCCTTTTTCCTTGGTCTACGGGACTGAAGTGATGAGTCCAGCAGAGGTAATGACCCCGTCCCTGAGGGTCATGAAAATGCAAGAAAAAGGAGGAGAGGAAGAAGAGGTCTCTGCGGTAGAAAGGTATGAAGACCTGGAGGGACTTGATGAAAAAAGAGAGCAAGCCCAGGAACACAGCCGTAGATATAGGCAAAAGATGACTGAAGCTTACGGCAGGATGACTAGAGAAAAAGTGTTCGTGGAAGGACAGCTTGTTTTGAAAGTAGCAGACTATGTTAGGAGAGGCCTGGCAGGGCCATCCAAATTTGCGCCAAAGTGGGAAAGGCCCCTTGTGATAAGGGAAGCACACCCAAGCGGGTACTACCGTTTGACTCAGATGGATGGCAAAGACTTAATGGATCCGATCAACGGGAAATGGCTGAAGCAGTATTATGCCTGAGGAGAAAACTTACATGATTGCCTTTTTATTCCTTCCTTTGTTTTATTTCCTTTATGTTTCCTTTTACTTTATCATTTTTCAAGTGATGGTGTCACAACATGAGATTGTAATTTTGCTTTCGGCAAGATGTAATGAAAAGCACCAAGTATTATCATCATACGTCATAGCAAAATGTAAAGTGTAGCATCACAAAGTTAAGTTACAAACCCAGATCATGGCAAACTAGCCAAATAAGTGCTACAAGAAAAACATAATGTAATAAATAGAGTCATAGGGAAAAGGAAGCAACGAAACAAGAAAGAAACTGCATCAACGAAGCCCGGAAATAAGAGACTGATCTCCAAAACGATCGGATCCACCAGCACTGGAAAGAAGACGCTCACGGCGACCCTCCAAGTCCGCCACCTCCTTTCTCAAGATCTCAAGGCGCGAGTCAATAACATCAACAGCGGGCCGCACTCTCCTCGTGAAAACAGCTCAAGCAATCTCCCGAAGGTAATCCAACAGGAACTCCTCGGCGAAGCCTACGCTGACAAGCTCCTGCACCGCAGCCCTCCACTGCAGAATCCTCTCGGTAGAAACGGTATCAACAAAGCTATGCTCTATGTCATTCAGCACACTCCCCAGCATTTTCAAGAAATGCTCTCTAGCAGAACGACCAAGTCGAAAGCTCTGCATGAAGTCCCCACGGGTGTCATAGATCATCACCAGAAGAGAAACATAGTCCTCAGGGACTCTAAAGCCATGAAAGTCCACATAAGGAGGCCCGGAGCCCAGAAAGCTGTAGGATCAAGGTCATTGACCTCAGGCTGGTCAAAACGGGTGAAGAAAGCAACAGCCTCATCCTCGGAACTTGGGAGGGTGGTGGAACTACTACCCGCTCCTAACTGGAATGGGGCTATAGGAAGAGATCCCACCAAGGAAAACACAAAGCATGAGATGAGGAATTAAAAAGGGGATAAGGGGAAAGGAGCAAACCCACGGGGAGCAAATGAAGAAAAAATATAGACAAGGAAGAAAGGAAGCTTACCAAAACCAACATCAATGGGGGCTGTGGGAAGAACTGAAGCAGGCACAGAAGGGACGGCGGAAACTGACGCTGTAAATATGGCAGAAGCTGGTGTAGAAAATACGACAGGAATAGATGCTGGGGGTGCGGCAGGATTAACTACCGCGGGCGTCCCTACGCTGACCGTAATGCCTGGCCCTTCAAAAGACTCTGTACACAAGAAAATAGACATGCAAATAAAGAAAAAATAAATAAATAAATAAAAGAAAAGGAGAGAAGAGTGGGCCCAGTGAATCAAGAAGGAATAGCAAAGCCGACAAAAGAAAAAAGGGGGAGTGGGAACGTACCCATGAATCTAGCCGCGGGTGGAGCACCCTCTTCCTCCTCGGACTCAGAAATCCTCCTCGGCAGGACAGGCTCACTATCAATATCTTCAAGACTATCCTCGGACTCCTCGAAAGACAGATCAACATCGGGTCCGCGAGTGGCCGAGCTGGGAATGGAAGAGGGAGTGACTACTAAGGAAGAACCATCCTTCGCGGCTTGAGACAGAGTCGCAAAAGGATCACTGGTAGAGAGGACGAGAGGAGCAACGGGTGAAATAGCCTCGGTCTGAGTTATGGCAGGAGGAGCAATTCCCTGTGGAGAAATAGACACCTCGGCTGAAAAGGGAGTGGCCTTGCTAACCCCCTCAGTGTGAGTACCCTATCTGGGTACCAGTCCGGTAGGAGGGCTAGGAGTCTCGGCAGGAATCCCATGTGCAGTAGTTGAAACAATGGACATCTGGGAAGCTTCACCAACCCCATCAAAAGACTCTGTCACGGGTGTGCCCATGGAGGCAGGCAGCTCCTCGGCTGAAGGACGATAGGTGGAAAGGGGCTCGGGCTGATCCTGGAAAGCAAAGAAAGAGAAGTGCATGTGGTAAAGAATAAGGGAACCTACGACTAATCCAAATAGATGAAGACATGTGGCAGATGAAATATATATATATATATATATATATATATATATATATAATAAAGAGGAAGAAAGAAGGAAATAAAGGAGATTACCTCGAGTTCAGGCTCGTCAAGGTCGATGAGATGGGCAGATGACGTGTCTTCCTTATGCTTAGACTGCAAAGGAGAAGAGAAACAAGAGGCAGTATTAACATGGGCTCACCGCAGGCAAGTTGAAATCAAGACTAAAGACAAAACGTATGTAACTCACCCTTCGCTCTGCGGCAGGCATGGGATGGGGAGTTGTTTTCCTCTTGCTACCCCGTGTCCTGCTAGAAAGGGGAGCATCCATGGTTGACTGTGAGGCAGCAGGCTTGGACTTGCTTGCAGACTTGTGCCTGGCAGGAGTTTTCTTAGTTGGTGCAGGAATGTTGATTACCTTAACTTTCTTCTCCCAACCAGGGGGAAAATCGCCCGCGAGCCAACACCATCCTTTTTTCTTCTCGTCCCACTCAAAGACAGCAGAACGGCTCTGTTTCTCAACATAATCTAAAACTGACCTGGAAGGCAAGAGCAACCGAGGGTTGGGAGATACTAACATACTTAGCCCGTCAGGTGGAATAAGGGAGAAGCCACGACTACCCACCAACTCTTGCCCAAAAGAGGTCATCACTGCCTGCCAATAGCCGTGCATAGCAGGAGTGCAAAGACCCTCTCTCGACGAGCCAGCAATGGTAACTGCACAAAAGCGCGATCTCCAAAAGTCGAAAGCAGTCTGCCGCAGGAAAGGCCGAACCGAAGTAGGAGATTCCATGAGATAGGAAAGGTCGTCAGGAATATCCTGGTCCAGCCCAAACTGCCTCCTCACCCAGTTGGCAGGATAGTGAACAAAGCTGATGCCCTCATCAGCCAAGTAAGGCAGCCATCCCACACTGGTAGCCGCCAGATAGGTGATCCCCACCTCATCAAAACCAGTTAAAGGAGTTGTGGTCCCAATAATATCAGCAAACGGACCCATAGCAGAATCAGAGCATGTGTAACCCCTACCCAAATTTCTGTAAGCTCTCCAAGTAAAACCAGTACTGCTATCAAAAGACTCAACAACTGAATGACCAATGGGCTTCAGACCAGACCAACGAAAAGCTAAAGGGAAATCGGATTCAAACCTGCCGCAGAAGTCAGTGATCACCCGCGGGCACGATTGGTACTTCTCTCTCGCAAAGCGAACAGGCCTACACTTCGCCAAATATTGAGCACAACGCTCAAACAACAACTGCTGCAGGATAGTGCTGTGTACAGAAGAAGCAACTATATGGCAGGAACCAGCCTGACTCTCATCACTCCGCAGGATATCCAGTTGCACATATAAATGCCCCAAAAACATGGGGGCCAACGGCAGACTAACTCCGGTAGATATCTTAATGGCCAAACGGAAGTACAAAGGCTTGATGGCGTAATGGGGATGTGAACCAAAAACGAACTTCGAAAGCCAAAAGGCAACAAAGGCCGCGCGGTGAGCAACAACAGAAAACTTATTGGAAGAACTAACCCAGTACGATAATTTAGCATTCCCCGCCATCCCCTTTCTCAACTCGACCTCAATGGCTTCTTTCTCCGGAGAGAGCTCTATGGTGGCAGGATCCACGTCACCAAGGATTGGCAAGAGAAGTTGGTTGGCCACATCCTCAAGGGTCACGGTCAGTTCGCCGCAGGAGAAGAGGAATGTGTGGGTGGTGGCGCACCACCGGCGAACCAAGTGACGAAGGTTGTAAGTGTCTCGAAAATTGGAAAGACTCCGGGATAAAACGATGGACTTTAGAACGCCGGCTTGCTGCAACAAACCCATGAAAACCGAGTCCGATAACTCTCAGTCAACCCATTCCTTCCAACCCAAGGCCGTTCCTGACCCAAACAAGAAATGAATCGGCACCGGAAGAGAGACACCTTGGCGGATGACCAAATCGGAAATGGAGGAAGACACCGGAGCCTAAGAAATATTGGGGTTCCGTCTGCACATTGAAAGCCACACACGGCCTGGCGACGGCAGCACATAATCGCCGGGAACCTCAGGGAAGAGAGGATAAGGGTTATACCAAGGGTCGATTAGCGGAGCGCACTCGCTGTCGGGGTCGTGCGGCGCATCTTCCTCGCCGGAATGATCGGAGTCGGAATACGTAGCCTCCTCGCCTGTTTCTTGTCCGGTGAGAGGTTCAGAAGCTTTCCCTTTTCCTTTGCGGCAAGAAGAAGAACCTGGGCTTTTCACTGGCGCCATTGTGCGACGGTTTGATTTGAGCAAGAAGGGTAAAGGTGTTTGAAGAGAAGAAGGCGATAAAGGAAGAGGGACAGACACGATTTTTTGAAAAAGATGGTGTTTGTGAGTGATTTTCGAAGGGACTCTTTTTTTAAATACATGGGTAATCAATACTGGCCTGAAGGAAGGCGACTGGTCAGCCATCGAAAGAAGAATGAAATAAATGAAGCGGTAGTTGTGTCTTAGAATAACTGCCATTCTGGGAAAATCGAAGAGTCAGCACTGTTCACCACAGGAAAAGAAATATAAGTACACGTAAAGGGGCCCACAGTTTCAAAAAGCCCGCGAAAGAAAAGAAAGAGAGGAAACACAGGACAGAAAAGTCTTTTATTCACATATGGACCGCAGGAACGTTCCATATGTTCAGGGGGCTAAATGTTGAGGGTCATTTCTTCGAAATAGACGAGGGTAGCCTAACCCAGCGACGCGGGCAGCAGACCAAGTGAGAAAACCATTAGGCCCAGGCGGCAGGAACAAATGGATCACAGGCCCATCAATACGAATAAATGGGTCTTGAGGAAGTAAGTGGGCCTAAAAGGCCCGGAAAGAGAGAAAATAGCACCCATGGGCAGTATGTGTTGTGAAAAAGAGAGAATGGGCTGCGGCAGGCCCAAAGTAAAGTAAACAAAGATAGTAGGGGATAATGGCAAGCCCATGAACCCCAAGGATGAGAATGAGGAAATTGGGCCGGGGAAGCCCAATTAAGTTAGCAAAAGCCCATGAGATGCGGAGTTAATAAACGGACCAAGGATGTCCAAAGAAATGGGCCGGAGAGGCCCAAAGAAAAAAGGGGCATGAGAGCCCATGAGCAAGAACACCAATGGCCACCATTGATTGGGCCACTGGGGGAAAGAATTGGAACGGGGGGCTTGAGAAAAGGCCCAGCAGGAAGAAAGTCACCGCGGCAAGGAAGGCTAGATAATGCGGAAAGAAAGCAAAAGTAATTAAACGAATTGGGCTGTAAGGAAAAAACAAAGCCCAAACACTGAGTAAAAGCCCAGGTCCTGAAGGAGCGGGAAACCAGAATAGCAACTCGTAAAGAGCCAGAAACGGACGGCAGGCAAACAAAGTCTCCAGTCCACGGCAAATACATGAACAGCGGGCAGGATTCAGACATAAACACGCGCAAGGCCCAGGCACCACCAGCCTGTACCCAACCAATACAGGACATGGTGGGGTCATGGGTCAGAGGTAAGAGGGCACGGTTTGGAGGTGGGGAGAGGGGAAGGCCTGTTTTAAGGTTCCTGCCCAAACTCTTTTGGGGGATACGTCCTGCTGGGATGACATACCACCCAAAAGAGGCAAAGCTGAGCTAGAACCAATAGGTGCATGCCACTAGGGATAGAGAGAGAAGAAACATCACCGCGGCAGACTAACGGACAAAAAAGTGTCTGTGCCCGTAACAGGGGAACCCACAGTTGGAACAGTAATGTCGGCAAGTACTCCCAGACCAGACAAAAACGGTTGGAGGGTAGAATAGTAAAATCCGTTCACGGCAGGCACTATAAGAAGGGAGCCTCTGCCATGAACAAGGGGAAGAAAAAAAAGGAGGTGTGGAAGGCAATGCAATACTAAGAAAAGAAAAAAACTACTCTGTAACACGTTTAGCAAAATAGGGGAAGCACAACACTAAAAGAAAACCACTAAGGGTGGGAATCATTAAGAAAAAACAAAACGAAAAGAAAGAAAACAAAAGAGAGGAAAGATAGAAACAAAGAAAGAGTGAGAGCTAGTGGCATGCACCGATAGGTTTCTTCCCTTCTCTCCCTCTCAAATCCTTGCTCTCTTCCATATTCATTTCGGGTATTGATCATTTGGGTCCACCTCCCTTAAACCCACTAACTTCACGGCAGGATTTCTTTTCCTCGGAGGTTGGTTGTGTTGAGAAGGGGTGTTCTTCCTCTTTGGCCTTACCCCTGCGGACGAAACCAAATTTATTCCGTGTCCATTGATTAATTTTATCGCCATTCTCTTGACTATTTATTTAAGGATTGTTAAGTGTTATTATGGTTAAGTGTTATTATTTTATCATTTTCCATTAAAAGAGTTATCTGGTCATTCCAGAATGTATGTTTCTATTCGTCAATAATATTTGCCTGCCACAAGCATTTTTTTGAAACAGCTCTGCCTGCTGCAAGCACTTTTTCTCTAAAAAGGGGTTCTGTTTGCCGTAAGCTTTTCTCTGAGTCAACTCAGCCTGCGGTAAAGCGCCCCCTGGCAGACGAGGCATAGTTCGCGCACAAGCCAGGCCAAGTTGAGTTCCATTTGGCCCGGTCTCGACTCCTGCAACCCAGAACACTTGGGCCTACGATTACAAAAGGGCAGCCTAGCCCAACATAGCAGAAAAGGCCCCCACAATACCAAAAGAATGTCTGAAATACCCTTAATACCTCAAAAATGACCAAATAACCCCGAAAACTAAAAATAACCAAAATATTCTTTAAACATAAAAAATGACCAAAATACCCTCATTCCCTCTAAAATTATCGGAATACCTGTAAAACCTAAAAAATAATCAAATTACCTTTAGAACCTAAAAAATGACCGAAAATACCCTTAATATCTAAAAAATTATCAAAATGCTCTCGAAATCTAAAAAATAACCGAAATACCCTTAGAACCTAAAAAATGATTGTAATACCATCAAAACCTAAAAAATGAAAGATTCATAGACACTAAAAAATTACAATAATGCTCCCAAAACCTAAAAATGACCAAAATACCTCTGAAATCTAAAAAATGACCAAAATGCCCTCAAAACTATTTAAAAAAAAAAAAAAAAGAAAAAGAAAAAGAGAGACCAAAGAATAAGTTATATTTTTTGTATACTTATTGAAATTTAAAAGATGATAAGTTATCTAAAAAAACTATCTAGTATGTAAGGTTTTCAATAAATTTGGTGTGAGCTCATAATTTCAAAATAATATTATGTAAAATTTCAATGTTACATTGATGGTTTCCCTTTCTTCTTCTTGTTTTGTTTTGTTTTGTTTTTTTTTTTTTTTTTTTTTTTTTTTAAGGCTAAATGAAATTACTAAGTTAGTTAGCTTTAAATAAAACTTCAATACTAAACATTTCAATTAATTAAAAATTATCTTTTAGTTAACACTACTAATAAATTTTTAAAAAAACTAATAGAAGTTTGATTATTTACTTCTACTAATTTTTATTTTTATTTTTTTTACCCTCTTACTTCTACTAACTCCAATCAATAACTTTTGACAACCCCAATATTGAATGTAATGAACAAAATTTTTTTTGAAGCCAACATTAAATCTCACGTTCACAATCACTGAATTTGCCAATTTGAACTCTAATCAGACCTTCACAAAATGAAATTTCAATTTTCAAATAGATACATGTTTGTTAAGCACTAAGATTATACCATCAAAAACAAAATTGATGGGAACAAAAAATTTTCATGAGTGATGTTTTCAATGGCACTTCTTTTGCATCCATATCATCTTATAAAACCAAATCAAATAATTCTGCATGTTCAGATGTAGGATTTTTTTGCCATTTAACATGATTTTCGAAACAATTTTGTTAGTTGGCATGTTTTTGAAACATATTTGTAAACTAGCATTTCGAGTTTTAAAGACTTGAGTACAGGATTGAGTTCTAGTGATTCATATATATATATATATATATATATATATATTATCCTTGTTGAACTCTAGTTTTATAGGTTCAAAAACTGAGGTGCTAAAAAGCCAAGATTTTAGGTCTACAACAGACAAAGCAGTAAGATTCCGAGGGAAGATTGAATTTATTCCACCATGTATTGGCTTTAGTTCGTGCCAAATTTGCTTGTAATTCAGCAATTAGAAACTCTGTACTTAGGAGGGAATAATGTAAGGGTTGTGTGTGAGAAAGTGTGAAGAATTGATCAAATGTGTGCATTCAAGAGTATTCTCGCAATTGGAACTCGCGACTGACTCATGAGTGGTGACTTGCTAGAAGTGTCACATGTGTGAAGCATGCAGGAAGTTGAAAGGTCAGTACAGCTGGATCACTATAGGACAAAAAATACAGTTTGATTGTTCTATTAGTTAGCGACTGGAACTCGCAACTCATCTTAGTCGCGAGTCACTTGCCAAAGCCTCATGTTTTGCAAAAAAATGTCTTTTCACATTTCTATAGAGAGCTTTAGCCAAATTCTAGAGAGAATTTTCAGAGAGAAACCCCAAAGAACAACAAGATTGATTTATCCACAATCTTATACATTTGACTCTTCAAATTCCTCTATTTTCACAATTTCCATTGACATACCCTTGAGAGGAGCTTTAGCCAAATTCTTACCTCACCATATTCATATCAGTGAAAATGTTATTTGGTGCTTGGAAAACAGTTCAAAGATGACCAATTCATTTGGTTGATGCAATGAATTTATTGCGAGATCCAGTAAGTTAGAGAAGACAATGTTAAGCTTAACCTTGTTGGAGCAAGAAACTTGGAGAGCTTAAGTGCATCGGGTAGATTAAGCCTAGAGAGTCTATTGCTATTCATGTATCCTAACTGATTTTATAATGAATCATTTCACTACTTGGAGGGCGGTGGAAATTTTTTTTTGTTGAATTCTTCGATTTCCTCTTCAATAACACGTGCCAGTGTTATCATGCGTTTGTTTCTCTCTATCATTCACTTTTTGCATTGAATTACTGCTGTGTTGTGATTAAATTGTGGCTTAGAGTAGTTTGATTGTTTGGGTATAGCTTATATTTATCATTCCACTCATACATTGTTTGAATATAAGCTTGTGTTGGTTTGTTTTATATTGTGAGTCTAAACATTCACTAGTGTTTTACACACCAAGTGAACATTCAATAATAAATTTAGTAGATTATAAAATTGGGGGTGAAATTTTTTTGATGAATTAACTTTCCCAAGACTACAAATCTAAGATGATTAACCATGAAACATGAACCAATGTATGACAAACTACAATTACAAGGGGGGAAAAATTTTCATTTGTAGATAGGACCATCAAAGTACTTACTAGTAAGCCCATGAAAGGCTCTATTCCAGACCTTCACTCATTTGACCATTCTCTCATCCTACCCATTAGCTCTTGACAACTTAATAAGTGTAATGGATAGGGGATGAATGGTAAAATAAGAATTTAAGTTTACTTAACATTGTACTATAGCTATAGTTAACCATCTTGACTACTCAAAACTAAAAAAAAAAAAAAAAAAAAAAAAAAAAAAAAAAAAAAACCTCAAGTTTCAACAAATAAATATAAAAGTAGAGACTCTTGATATGTAATCCTTGTTTTCAAGAGAATAAAAGTCACGTGAGCACTTTGATATAATTTATCTTTTTAATTCATCCTCAATTTTAGAACTTGCTCCAATCATATTCATACATAAAGAACAACATTTAGATTGAATAAAAATTTAATATGCAATAGGTCTCAGAAGGCTAATTACAAAACTCATTCACAATATGTTATTTGCACAAAAAAAAAAATTATACATTTTATATATTCATGAAGACAAGATTAACTATGACATAAAGATGCAAGTCTATTATACATTTTATAAATAAAAATTATACATTTTATACATTTTATATACTCATGGCAAGTCTATTCCATGGTCCATACTTCAACATTTTTTTCCTAGGGCCAAAACTGATTCTTGCATTCCTTAAGGCCAAAACTGCAATTGACCAGTTGGAATCAAAAAAGAGTTATTAATTAGACATGGTGTAGGAGGTTTTGGCAGGGCACAGTCCAAGAGCTCCCTGACTTATCATTCCAAGGGTCCAATTGGAGCATAGTAAACTTGAAAGAGCTCCTGCAATTTGGTGCATTTCTCAATCTAACGAATCACCTTCAAGACTGTATAACATGCATATAAAATAACTTAACATCATTTCAAAGTTTCTAACAGATAATTTCACAATATTGCTAAAAGGCAGTGAAGGAACAATATTGCTAAAAGCCTTAAAGTAGAACTGTCAATAAGTTGAACCATAAAGTGATGGAAGAGATCCAATGATTTTAACCTTAGATGCAAATTGCATATGTTTTCAAAGTAATCCAGATGTAATCGTCATCAATTGGATATCTCCATATGTACGAGCTTCTCTCCATAGCTTAAAATTGACTTGATTGTTCTTGTGCTGCAGGTACGAAGATATCAAAGTCACCACACCACTTCTTGATCAAGTGAAAACATTGATAGATAGAAGTATAGAACTACAATGCTCATCTTTGAGTTCAAAGAGCATAATAGCATAGCAGTTTTTATTTTTTATTTTTATTTTTATAATTCCTTTTTGAATTCAAAAAAACTAAATGCTGGAACAGATGTTTCGTTCTTTTTCAGATATGGAGTTGCTTAGCAAAAACATTCAGCATTCAAGATCTTAGGCAATAGCAAGAACTGACAATTCATTACACAAAGTTTAACAAGACTTATCTCAACAACAATAAACAATAACTTATCATTATTGTTAGAATAATGGTTATATGCTTAAATTCACCAGGTTTAAGCTTTTGGGATAAGTGATAAATTATCAATTATTATACCTAAACCCTCTTAACAGACTAGTAGGACAACTAGGAAAACAAGATTACAGCCTAAGATTTCCTTTAGGGAAAGGACGGAGTAAATAGAATACTATGAAGAGTGAGAGTATCTTGATATGAACAAAGTTCTCCACTCCGTCTGCATTGTTATCACTTACAAGCCCAATGAAAAATAAGACATACAACCACATAACATACAGCCTCATATTACATCCACGACCACCTTAGTTCCATGCAACAAGTTGTTAGAGGCCACTGTAAATCGGTATTGAGCATCTGGGTCATTATCCACTGTCAATTCTAATCCAAGAGAGAAGAGGCTTTACTTGTCAACTATAAACAGAGAGTATTTATCTTGCTACCAGGGGCCGTGAACATGTTACACTTAGTGGACAAAAACCATAACTCCAAAAGGAACTTAAGAAACCAGTGAGGAACTAAAGCAACACAAAACACACAAATGAAGTGAAAGTTTCATTCTTTACTAAATCAAACTGTTTCCCCAACTACCCAACCGACCAAAAATATTATTCAAAATCTGAGAAGTGAGTAAGATGTAGATCAGAGTTCTGAACCTCAGAATGTTAGCATAAATAGAATACCATGAAAAAAACACAGTTGTTCAATTTAAGACCCAGAACCATGAACAAACACAATCAAACATGTGTGAGATTGGATAAAGAAAAACGATGAGTTTGAGCAACAAATCGCATCAGCTATAGATTAATGAAAAAAGAGCCAATAAATCGAACCCATCATCAAGAAAACCCATACCTGCAGCACAACCAATCCCACCTGCTGCCGGCCACCCACTGGTACATGGCAGACAAATGCGCACCCAAATGTATCGTACCCATCATCAAGTAATTTTGGTGAAAAAGTGAAGCACAAATCAAACAAATTTGGGGAAATTTCAAACCAACTTTACAGTACTTGAAATGGTTTTCAATCAGCGCCGCGTAAAACCCCTTTCCCTACGCCGGCAAGGTCAATTAACGGTGAGCTTCTTTCTGAAAATGGAGCTAAGTCGAAGAGAGAGGACAGAGAGCACGATCGAGAGAGAGAGAGAGGTAACGCAGGACAGCAAATAAACAATGGGTTTTTATTGTTTTGCGAGAACAATTCCCTCACTGGTACCGTTCATGGCTTAGGGATTTGTTTCTTCTTTTATGGGTCTTGCTTAGGGTTTTGTTTAGTAATCGTGGATCTATGTTCTTGTGGTTGGTTTGGAAGAGAAGAAGTAGAAGAAAGTCGGAAAGTGAAAAATAGATTTATTATTATTATTATTATTACGTATAGGTGACCTGCTTTACCAGTAAACAATACCTACTCAAAATTAAATTAACGGTCAAGATCAAAATAACATTATTATTTTTTTTTTAAGAAATAAATAACATTAAATTAATGGGTTAGAATTAGATGAGTAACGTACCTTCAAAAAAAAGAAAGGCTAGATTGCCATTTATTTTTGAAACTGTGTTTTTTTGTTAAAAATTTTAAAAAAATATAGTATGTCACTATTTTGGCCATAATATAATAATATATACCTTACTCTTGTTTTTCTTTAAAAAAAAAAATGCTAAAATTGCTATAATTTTATTTAAAAAAAATGTTTAAATATCAGTGTAGTAGATGTGATTTACTAACCAAAAAAAAAAAAAAAAATTGTAGTAGATATGATTATTCAATTTCAACGACACAAAAATGGAACAATTTTTCAAATTGTAATAGAGTAATTGTACTAAAAGTCTAAAACTAAGAGTAAAAATACATTTGCAATAATTCAAACCTGTTTTACAAACTAAAAATTACGAGCATTGATTTTTAAAAGAAAAAGAAATTACGAGCATTGAATGGTTGTCGAAATATTTCCTCAAAAAAGAATGGTTGTCGAAAATTACATGGCAAAACGGGCGGGCCAGGTCGAGTTTGGGTCGGGTCAATCGGGTTACGGGTTAAACAGGTCACAGGTCATTTTAAGCTAATTAAAAAAGGGGGTTCACGTCAATCAGGTTACGAGTCGGGTCGGGTCAGGTTGACTCGTATTTTTCACATAAAGTTTTTTATTTTTTATTTTTATAAAGGAAACAATATATATTTGCTATTTGGAAAGTTATGCAACAAATTACTTGATGTTAAATGCATTATTTTGAATTCACAACTTATATGAAGTATGAACTAAGTTAAACTTACTAATACTTATTCAATAATTTTAAAATTATACAAATCCTAACATTACTATCTGATGGTGCAAGAAAAACATTGCGCCAGACACTCGTCCATACGTTCGTCCATATCAACGCTAGTCCATATTTGATTCCTCTCCACTATTTTCGTCCAATGAAGGACGAGTATGTTTTAAACCTCGTCCTTCACCATGGACGGACTGGAAGGCATGGACGGACTAGAAGGCATGGACGGACTGAAAGGCATGGACGTACTATCCATCATAAACGGATCAGAAGGCATAAACTCACCAAGAGTTAAAAACTTAAGTATACACAGCCAAGAGTTGTATTACTTGAATCTCAACACAGTTCCCGAAGAAGTGACTTTCATGACAGTTAAGGGAGTTACCCTCTGAACCTTCCAAGCGTTACGACGACTAAGAAAGATAACCAATTTCCAACACTATATAAAGGCCAGTCTGCATAGAGGTAAGGGACTTTTTCTTTGGTAAAGAATAGGAGATAAGTTAAATATTGAGGGTCTCCTTTTTTTCCTTCAATTGACTGACTTTACCATCGGAGAATCAAAGGCCGGCATCCACCGGTCTGCTTTTCTGATTTCTTTTGATCTTTCAGGATTCACTCTACCAGATCCAGAGCGTTCGAAGTTCATTCAACCCGTTAGAGATTTAGTGATCATCAGTTGGCGCCGTCTGTGGGAAAGTTAGTAGTTGTTGAATCTTGTTTGATTCACTGAGTCCTATAGTTGTTCTCTCCAGTCAAGGGTTGAAATGGTTCGAACAAGGTCTAGAGTAACGAGTCCAGGCCCTCAACATAGTGGGGATGCATCTAACAATCCTCACCGCGACCGTCAGTCAGCACCAGCCATGCACCCACCCTCTTTTCAGCATATGCAGTCCATGGCTACTGCTATGGCAGAATTGACTCGCCAAAACCAGGAGTTGGTTAGGCAACTTGAGTTAAGAAGGCAGCCTCATGAACGGAATGCTGAAGAGCGGGCCCAGAGTCAAGAGGAGGAAAGGCATGTTGAGACTGACGATCAGTCAAGAGGCACTGCTTCACGGAGGGTACCTCATCTAGAAAGGGAAATGGACCAAATGAGAAGGGTCATGGACGAGATGAGAGAAAATATGAAGAAAACAAACCCTGTGGAAGATTTGGTTCACAGAACTGATTCCCCCTTTGTGGCGTCCATCAATGCGCATCCATTGCCACCTAAGTTCAAGATGCCCCCGTTAGACTCATATGACGGGACTAGAGATCCTTTTGACCACATTGCCACCTTCAAAACTACTATGCATCTCCAAGGAGTTCCAGACGAAATAATGTGCAGAGCTTTTCCTACTACCCTGAAAGGACCAGCGCGAGTGTGGTTTAGCAAAATACCTCCTAACACAGTGGCATCCTTTGAGGAGTTGAGCAAGCTGTTCGTCAACAACTTCATTGGAGGGCAGAGGCATAAACGTTCTTCGTCCAGTTTGCTGACCATAGAACAAGGGGAAAATGAGAGCTTGCGGTCCTTCATCACACGCTTCAATAGGGATGCCTTGGCTGTGGACGAAGTGGATGACAAACTCCTCCTGGCTGCATTTTATAATGGCGTTCATTCTGATCTATTTATTCATAAGTTGTATGAGCAGGCCCCCCAGTCAATGGCTGAACTAGTTCATTCAGCCCAGAATTTTATGAATGCAGAGGATGCTATCATAGCCAAAAAAAGGAAAAGAATTGAGAAGATTGAAGCCAACCCACCACGTCAGTCAGATCAAGGTCCTCGTCCCAAGAAGGGGCGGACGGAAGATAGAAGGGATCGAGAAAAGAAAGTAGGACCTTCATCCCGAAATCAACAGTATACTCCCTTGAACATGCCACTTGACCAAGTTCTTATGCAAATTAAAGACGAGCCTACTTTGAAGTGGCCAGAGAAGATGAAAGGGGACCCCAACAAGCGCAATCGGAACAAGTACTGTCGTTTCCATAGGGATCACGGGCATGATACAGATGAATGTTTTGATTTGAAGCAGCAAATAGAAAATCTCATTAGACAAGGAAAGCTGAGGAATTTCCTTAGACGAAACCCCAAAGACGAGAAACTGAAAGCGAAGGTAGAAGAAACGTCACGGCCACCACTTGGAGAAATAAGGATCATCCTAGGGGGGAGTCCTACAGGACAGTCGTCCAAGTCAAAGAAGGCATATCTGAAAGCAGTACAAAATGTTCAACTCTCGAGGCGATTACCAGGTGGGAAAACTACAGAGGAGCAGACAATTACCTTTACGGATGAGGACGCAGAGAGAATCCATCACCCCCATGACGACGCTATAGTCATCACTCTCCTCATTGCTGATTATAAAACCAGAAGAGTGTTGATAGACAACGGAAGCTCAGCTGACATTTTGTATTATCCAGCCTTTCAACAGATGAGGATAGGACGAGATCAGCTGCGACAAGTAAGCTCCCCTTTAGTGGGATTTGGCGAAATGAAGATACAACCTGTGGGCAGCATCTTGCTACCAGTAACAGTGGGGGCATATCCGCAGCAAGTTACCAGGGAGGTGAATTTTCTTGTGGTTGACTGCTCGTCCTCTTACAACGCTATAATTGGGAGGCCAACCTTAAATAGCTGGAAGGCTATAACATCTACCTACCACCTGTCAGTCAAGTTCCCAACGGAGCATGGGATAGGCCAAGTACAGGGAGACCAATTAACGGCAAGAGAATGTTACCTGGCCATGTTGGCTGCGGACGACCAAATTCAGGCAATGACGATTGAAGAAAAGAGGGTTGTAGCAGAACCTGTCGAAGCATTGGAGAATGTTCCTTTGGATGATAATGACCCAGAGAGGTGCACCAGGATAGGGGCAGATTTAGAAGTAAAAGTCAAGACGGATCTCATCAGTTTGTTGAGAAGAAATAGAGATGTGTTTGCATGGAGTCACGATGATATGCCGGGCATAGATCCCAGCGTCATTACCCACCATTTGAGCGTATGCCCTTCCTTCAAACCAGTTCGACAAAAGAAGCGAGTGTTTGCCCCAGAGAGAGAAAATGCTGTTAAGGAGGAAGTTCAGAAGCTGGTCACGGCGAAATTCATTCGAGAAGTATACTATCCTGAATGGTTGGCCAATGTAGTTATGGTAAAAAAAGCGAATGGCAAATGGAGGATGTGCGTTGATTTCACGGACCTCAACAAGGCTTGCCCAAAAGATAGTTACCCGTTACCACGCATTGATCAGCTGGTTGATTCTATTGCGGGTCATAAATTACTCAGCTCCTTGGACGCTTTTTCAGGGTACAATCAGATACGGATGGACGAAGCAGACCAGGAGAAGACATCCTTCGTTACCAGTCAGGGATTATTCTGTTATGAAGTGATGCCTTTTGGTTTAAAGAATGCAGGAGCAACGTACCAACGGTTGGTCAATCATATGTTCCGTCCACAAATCGGGCGGAATATGGAAGTCTATATAGACGACATGCTGGTGAAAACTCAGGACGAGGACAGGCATCTGGACGACTTGCAGGAAACATTTAATACACTGAGGCATTATCATATGAAGTTAAACCCAAGCAAATGTGCTTTTGGGGTGTCATCAGGGAAATTCTTGGGATTTATGGTCTCTTACAGGGGAATTGAAGCAAACCCCGATAAAATCCAAGCAATATTGAATATGAAGCCCCCAAGCAGTGTTAAAGAAGTTCAATCTCTTACTGGACGAGTCGCCGCCCTCAACAGGTTTGTTTCCAAAGCAACTGACAAATGCCTACCATTTTTTAAGGTCCTTAAAAAAGCATTTGAATGGACTGATGAATGTCAGCAAGCATTTGAAGATTTGAAGATGTACCTTACCAAGGCCCCCTTGTTAAGCCCGTCCGTGCAAGGGGAGGAGTTGTATTTGTATCTGGCAGTCACCCCGCATGTTGTAAGTTCAGCATTAATAAGAGAGGAAGACAAGATCCAAAGGCCTGTGTACTATACCAGCAGGGCGTTGAGGGGGGCAGAAGGACGATACCCGTTGATGGAGAAAATGGTTTTTGCATTGATAACAGCCTCCAGAAAGCTCAGGCATTACTTTCAGGCTCATGTCATTAATGTCATAACAGACCACCCACTCAGGAAAGCTATGAACAAGCTGGAGGCTGCAGGACGTCTGATCCAATGGGCCGTCGAGCTCAGTCAGTTTGACATAAAATATCAACCAAGGCACACCATAAAAGCCCAAGTTCTGGCAGATTTCATTGCAGAGTTTACTTCGGATTGTGACGAGGCGAATGAGAAAGAAAACGTTGAGTGGGTAGTTTACGTGGATGGCTCGTCTACTCAACATGCAGGAGGAGTAGGTGTAGTTCTACAGTCACCACAGGGAGATAAACTAAAATACAGGGTCCGTTTGCAGTACCAGACAACTAATAATGAAGCTGAGTATGAAGCTCTTCTCAAAGGGATAGAACTGGCCAAGTCTGTTGAAGCAAGATCACTCCTCGTCCAGGGAGATTCACAGCTAATCATGGGTCAAGTGAATGGCACATTTGAAGCGAAGGAAGAACGGATGAGAAAATATCTTAGCAGGGTGATGCACCTCGTCAAAAAGTTTGAAAAAGTGAACTTCGTTCAGGTTCCACGAGAAGAAAATATAGAGGCAGACGCTTTGGCGAAAGAAGCCTCAGCTAGTGAAGCCGTAGACGAGGTAGATGAGATCCAGTACATGCCAAGTATAGACATTCCAGAAGTACAACAAATGGAAGGCAAGACAAGTTGGATGACTCCACTTGTATCGTACCTAAAAAATGGACAACTCCCTAAAGAGAAGGACGAAGCAAGAAAGCTAAGGGTGAGGGCAGCCAGGTATGTTCTAATGGATGAAGTTCTTTACAAAAGAGGTTTTTCCCAACCTTATTTAAGGTGTTTGGCGCCGGACGAGGCAAACTACATAATAAGGGAAATCCACGAAGGGTCATGTGGCAATCATTCAGGAGCCAGGTCACTCGTCCACAAAATCGTTCGTGCAGGGTACTATTGGCCTAGCATGCAAGCTGATGCTAAGGCCTACGTCAAGGTCTGCGACCAATGCCAAAGATTCAGCAACGTGCCTAGGCAACCATCAGAATATTTGACTCCAATGACGGCCCCCTGGCCCTTTGCACAGTGGGGGTTAGATATTCTGGGTCCATTCCCTCTAGGTGTGAGACAAATGAAGTTCCTTGTGGTTGGAATTGATTATTTTACCAAATGGGTAGAGGCAGAACCCTTAGCTAATATTACCCAACAAAATGTCAAAAACTTTGTGTGGAAAAACATTGTGTGCAGATTTGGTGTGCCCAGGGTTTTGGTATCGGACAACGGACGACAGTTTGATAATGCACTCTTTAGAGATTTTTGCCTACATTTTGGTATACAAAATCACTACTCCTCACCAGCCCATCCACAGGCTAACGGTCAAGCAGAAGTTGCAAACCGATCCTTGCTGAAGTTGATCAAGACTCGGCTTGAGGGGGCTAAGGGAGTATGGCCTGATGAATTACCAGGTGTGTTGTGGGCGTACAGGACGACTGCAAGAACTCCCACAGGGGAGACTCCTTTCAAGCTAGCATATGGAGCAGAAGTGGTTATACCTGCAGAAGTGCATATGGCTAGTCACAGAGTAACAGCGTATCAAGACAACGATAATGTGGAGCAACTCCGTTTGAGTCTTGATCTCATGGACGAAGTAAGGACGGACGCTGAGCAAAGGATGGCAAGGTACAAAAACCTTATGGCTAGACAGTATGATGCAATGGTGAAGCCAAGACGTTTCAGCGTAGGCGATCTCGTCCTGAAAAGGGTCTCCCTGGCAACAAAGAACCCAGCTCATGGGAAGTTGGGACCAAATTGGGAAGGCCCTTACAGAGTCATTAACTGCAAAAGACAGGGATCCTATTACTTGGAAGCACTGGATGGGAGGAAGTTAGAACATCCTTGGAATGTGGAGCACTTGAGGAAATACTATCAATAAAGCGACATGGCTTAGAACGAGTTTGAAGACTACATAAACTTAAAAGACTATTTAGTTTGTTTTATTATTGTACCAGAAACAGCTTTATGGTTTGGTTTGTGTACAGCTTTATGGTTTGGTTTGTGTTTGGTTTTCTTTTAAGGCAGGCATTAGTTTCTTTAAACATGCCTCGTCTATGAACAATGTATTATGAACAATATTTGTGGAATGTACATAATGTTGTGTAGATCCATGATTCAAGCACTGCTTTTTGTTCATGATAACTTGAAAACAGCTGAAAAGCTCAAAACGAGAAAATTCTCTGGACGCAGAGATGTAATCTCAAGATGATATGAAGCACTCTCGTCCAAACCTAGGGATGAGGTAGAGCTGATATCAGATCTCTCGTCCAAACCTAGGGACGAGGTAGAGTGGGTATCAAATCTCAAGCTAAACAAAGCGATACCCGTCCAAAAGCACTCTCGTCCAAACCTAGGGATGAGGTAGAGCTGATATCAGATCTCTCGTCCAAACCTAGGGACGAGGTAGAGTTGGTATCAAATCTCAAACTAAACTAATCGATACCCGTCCATGAAAACGGGGGAGTATAAAAAAAAAAACAAACAAAACAAAACAAAAAAAAAAACAATTTAATTGTGCCATGGACGAAAGGCAACAGGAGCATTTTAAGCTTATGCAGAATCACCAACTTTAAAGAAGGTATTCCATGGACGAAGTGAAGCACAAACAAGTCTAAGGACGAGTAGTGCCCATACACTTAACCATTTTTAATGAAGTTTTATTATCATCTTACGTGACTATATGGCAAATGAGGATTCCAGTTAGAATGGTTTCAAATTTGTATATAACATATAGACAGGTAAAATGAATTAAAGGTAAAACATAAACACTCGTCCATAAAGCAAGTAGTACACATTTAATTGTTTTTTAAGGGCGGACTAGAAACGTCCTAAACACCCTTTTGAATGTTTCATCAAGATTCATCCATGAATATGGACGAATTAAAAGTACTTGAGTTACATTTAAAGTAAAAATAAAAAATAAAAAAAAAAACTACTACAGTCATTAACATTTTTGTTTCAAATAGAAGCATCTGGATTGGGATCGTCCTGGGGCTGAGTGGTAGCATCATCCTCAATGTTGGCGTCCTCAGAGTTAAGTCCAAGGAGAGAGCTAGTGGTGGCAGGGTTTAGATTCAGCATGATGGAACTGAAGTCCACTTCAGGAAATTTTTCAGCAGCGTCCATCCTGAAGTCTTCAAATCCTGCTGCATAGTTAGTGTCCAAAGCATCAGTATACTGCTTGGAAGCTTTAAACTCAGCCACTGCATCTTCCTTAGTCTTAGAAAAGAGAATGCCTTGCTCGTCGATCCTCTTCTGTAAATCCTCAAGACGAGCGTCTTTATCTAAAGCATTAGCCCTCAACTCTTCAACCAACGCTTTGAGCTCATTCACTTCCTCCGTCGTCTTGGCGGCGATCTCAGCCCATTGCTTGGCCTCCTCTTTCACCTCCTGTATTCTCGTCTCCAGCAGAATCCTCGTCCTATCCAACCCAGTGGCTTGTCTGGACGCAGCTATGAATTTAGACATGCCCTGGAAGCCAACAGCAAAATAAATTAATATATACAAAAAAAAAAGAGAGTAAAAAGTGTATACATAGTCAAGACGAGGGAAAGGCTTTACCTTGAAGAGGTCATGAACACCTGAATGTTCAAAATCCTTCAAGGACATGTCATAACAGGCGTTGATGTCTTCGTCCTTCACAACACTTTCAAAGCGTTCCCAAGCCAAATCTTCATTTTCAATTATATTGGATGGGACCCTCTGGGACGGCTGAGATGAGGAGGGTACGGTCTTGGACGAAGGAGTCTTGGACGGGGTAGACTCCCCAGGAGTGGACGAGTCAACCTCGTAAACCTTAGCGGGTTGCTGAGAAGATGGAGTGGGCTTGATCACTTGGGACGACCCGTGTTTAGCTTTCTTTCCTCGCCTGCTGGGGAGGTTCTCCAAATTCAAATTTTTGGAAATGGTTTTTCTTTTTTCCCCAGCAGAGGGACGACCCTGGTGATCAAGCTCAGGACGACTCCCCTCTATACCAACTTCTTTACCTTTGTTGCCTCTCATGGTGGCCATTCCTGCAAAAGACGAACAGAATTTACTTAGAAAAGTAAAAACAAAAGATTGAAGGAATGTAAAAGAATTTACTTACTCCTTCTAACCGTGACCTCGTGTGCAATGGCAAAATCAGTAGGGTTAGGACCTAAACTCCACTTGGCCAGTAGTCTAAGGGTGACCAAGGAGTGGAAATCCCTGTCTACGTGTAGACGAGCCCTATGGACGCGATCACGGTGTAGTTTGCTCAAAGAAGGCCGTCCAACAGCTGTTTTTGTTTAAAAAAAAAAAAGAAACAACAAAGCAAACAGGAAAAGATTAGATAAATTAATAAGTCAAAAACAAGTAAAAAGGAAGAAAAGCTAAGGGACTTACCCTCAGGACGAAGGTTCCCTAGGTCCCCAGTGAAACGACCAAAAGAATCCCGGCCAACGTCTATGGGACTTCCAGCCCAGAATCCAGAGACGAAGAAGAACTCCGTCTTCCATTTTCTGTCAGACGAGGCCAGGGACTTAACCAATTTACAATCTTTACTCCTGGCTGTGAATTGATAAAAGCCAGGAGACTGGTGAATTTCGGAAGGTTTATAGCAGTAGAGGAACTCGTCCACAGTAATAGGACGATCTCCTCCAAACACTTCCTTCCACAAAATTTGCATAGAGACAACTAACCTCCATGCATTTGGGTTAAATTGGCAAACCCCTAAACCTAACCTAAATAACAGTTCTCTAATAAAAGAATTTAAGGGAAACCTAAGACCTCCAAGAAGGTAGGCCTCATATACACCTATTCCAAAACGAGGATTGCAGCACCACTCTCCACGGACGGGTAATCTAGGATTAAACTCGTCCGGGATTTGGTACCACTCCTTAAGGTTGTTTAATCTATCCTCGTCCGTTTTTGAGGGGATATCTACAGCGCAACTATATACAGTAACCTCCGTCTCGTCCAAAGGATTAGACGGAGGAATAGAGGACGAGGTACCTACCTAGGACCCTACAGTTTTCCTAAGGTGTTTTTGTATTTCTTCTAAAGGAACCCCAGGGACCCCTGAGACGTATTCCTCGTCGGTAGTGTTTCCCCTACTACTACTACTACTACTAGTGTCACTGGAATTATTACTACTCCCGTCATAGTACTCGTCTATGGCTCTTTCTGTACTATTACTAGACGAGGATATGGTAATTCCAGACATTTTCTAAAAAAAATGAAAGTTTTGTAAAGCCTAAAAGACGAGGGGAGAGGAAGTACCTGAATCTAGGACGTATTGAAACTATGGACGCAGGAAAGTCTTAGACGAGGATCTAGACGAGGGATGTCAAGAAGGAAAAATCTCAGAAGTAAGAGGGTAATGGGGGCATTCCACTATTTATAAGTGGTTGACCTGAGCATATGAAACGACGTGGCCAATCAGACACTGACACGTGGCCTCCGTCTCGAGAAACTGAATCGACGAAACAAATCACCAACCACGTATTGACACGTGGTATATCTGATTATTAGGAAAACTCACACGTCCAGAAGAGTAAACCACTACATATTCATGGACGACGCATGGACAAGGGGGCAACTGATGGTGCAAGAAAAACATTGCGCCAGACACTCGTCCATACGTTCGTCCATATCAACGCTAGTCCATATTTGATTCCTCTCCACTATTTTCGTCCAATGAAGGACGAGTATGTTTTAAACCTCATCCTTCACCATGGACGGACTGGAAGGCATGGACGGACTAGAAGGCATGGACGGACTGAAAGGCATGGACGTACTATCCATCATAAACGGATCAGAAGGCATAAACTCACCAAGAGTTAAAAACTTAAGTATACACAGCCAAGAGTTGTATTACTTGAATCTCAACACAGTTCCCGAAGAAGTGACTTTCATGACAGTTAAGGGAGTTACCCTCTGAACCTTCCAAGCGTTACGACGACTAAGAAAGATAACCGATTTCCAACACTATATAAAGGCCAGTCTGCATAGAGGTAAGGGACTTTTTCTTTGGTAAAGAATAGGAGATAAGTTAAATATTGAGGGTCTCCTTTTTTTCCTTCAATTGACTGACTTTACCATCGGAGAATCAAAGGCCGGCATCCACCGGTCTGCTTTTCTGATTTCTTTTGATCTTTCATGATTCACTCTACCAGATCCAGAGCGTTCGAAGTTCATTCAACCCGTTAGAGACTTAGTGATCATCAATTATTTTTAAGGTTATAAGAGTATTCTAGAAATTGTTAAGGGTTTCAGGGGTATTTGCTAGAGCTACAATTTTTTTCAGAAATTATTATTGTAATGAGCGGTTATTAAAAAGTGAATTTAGTGATAGACCCAAATGTAAAAGTACGGTCAAATGTGATATTTGCATTGCCCAATGTGAAGAACTGTCAAATGTGAGAAAAAAAATAAAATATCACCGAATGTGACAAAAGTACGGTCAGAAGTGATGTTAGTACAGCCCAAAGTAATAATGGAACTATCAAATGTGAGAAAAAAAAAGGTACCATTGTATGTGACAAAAGTATTATTAGATGTGATTTTCTTACTGCCTAATGTACAATGGAACCATCAAATGTGAGCAAAAAATAAAGGAATCATCGAATGTTACAAAAGAACAATCACATGTGATGTTAGTACTGCACAATACGAGGATGGAACTGTCAAATATAAGATAAAAACCATCAAATGTGACAAAAGTACTGTAAAATGTAATGTTAGAACTGCACAATATGATGATGGAACCATTAAATGCGAGAAAAAAATAAATGAACCACAAAATGTGACAAAAAACTGTCACATGTGATATTAAAATTGCATAATGTGAAGATGAAACTGCCAAATGTGAGAGGGAAAAAAAACCACCAAATGTGACAAAAATACTGTCAAATGTGATGTTGGAACTACATAATGTGAGGATGGAACCGTTAAATGTGATTAAAAAATAAATAAAAAAACTACTAAATGTGACAAAAGAACTGTTACATGTGACGTGAAAACTACATAATGTAAGAATAAATCTATCAAATATGATAAAAAAATAAGGAAACTACCGAATGTGACAAAAAAACTATCACATATAATATTAGACCTGCACAATGTGATGATAGCACTATCAAATGTGATATTTTGGTAATATGATATGGCAGGTCAATGGGTACGGGATACTGTAGAATTACCTTGTGTTTTTTAGCTTGTGCGAAATTCAGCAAAAATAAAAATATGAAAAAACAGAAAGCAAGCTGAAGTGAAGGAATAACTGCAGTGAATGATATAATTGTAATATAAGATTTGCTCTGTTCTCATTGAATTTTTTTTCTCTTACAATTACTACTACAAGGTTTCCTCATAATGGAGGATCCTATTCAAATCTCTCCCACTGCGAAAACGTATACTTATAATCATCCCCATCTGCAAAACCAACACTAGGATCCCTCCCCTCCCTAATTAATCTCCTAAGACTCTCTACTCTCTCAAGAACTCCATCCACCGCTACATCAAATGCATCCCTAAAAATCTCAAATTTAGACCTGGGATTTGCATATACTATCCTTGGAATAAGCCCTATAACCTCCTCTCTCATGGCTAATTCTTTATCCTTCGAAATCCCAAGCAATATCTCCTCCACATTGCCTTTCCAAAGTTTCACATCCTTCACTGGTATATAAACAGAATACTTGGTACCATTCCTTGGTAAATGCCATAAATATTGTGCGTAAGCAGTACCCGGATGAAAGAAAACCGGAATACAACCTGCCAAAATAGAGTCAAAAATTGATCGCCTGGTGTAGGAATCCCCTGGAGGCTGCAAGCAAAAAACCGAGCTCTTAAACACCCTCATAACACTAACCGGATCATCACATTTGTTCCCATTAGTAACATTACAATCTATAAATTTGCAAGCTCTTGCAGCTCTACATTGTTCAATAGCCACACCCCGAATAGAATTGTTGAGATCAGGACGTGGTGAGCCTGCAAAAGTAAACAAATAACTCCGGTTTTGGCTTCTCACACGCCTTTGCCACTCCAACACTTCACTGTCTTTTAAAGGATGGAAATTTGTTGGGTATGGTATTGCATAATCATTGTTCCAAGAGCTTGCTTCAACTGACAACATTGTCATGTTCTTGGATTCAGGCAAAAACCTAAACTTGGTACCCCAGTCTGAAGATTCGTCTGTTTTTCTTCTGAAGTCCCATGAAATCCTCCCTGCAACAAAGAAATGGTCTCTGCCCCACATCCTCTTCCATTCAGGTCTTTCTGTTAGCCACTTGAGAAGGTCTTTCCCAGAAGAGTCTCTCACCGATATGTTTGGATTCCAAAGATATTGACTAATATCAAGACCAGCATAAAATGGTACAAATATCGCAGAAGCTAGTGATGAATCATTGGTCAAGCACTCGTACCTCTTCATCTTATTGTGGAAAATGACTTCTAACAAGAATTGGTTTGTGGAAAACCAATTCTTGCTTGATAATACCCCTTGGGAATTCTCAAACTCTGGACCAATACCTAAGTTTGCCATGTAGGGACACATATTAGAGTTGGTTCCTCTGGTAAGTGACCGACAATTCTTGATCAAGTCATGGTTGAATCGGCTAGGAAGATCATGTACATATATGTATCTCCCCGAGCAGGGATCTATATCACTGTATGTTCCTAAACTTTGGTCGGTGAAAGACTGATTGGTGGCATAATTGGTTTGGTTGTCGACTATACTAAGTGGGTTTAGTTGTTTGACTGAAAAGGGTACCTCCTTGTTGGCACCCATCATAATTGAATAATCGAAACTGAACAATATAAGGCATAGAACAAAGAGAATTAGGATGACTAACCAGAGTTGATGAGAGCATTTTCCGGTCATTGATTTCTCCATATGCTCCCTCTCCTCTTGAAGGGATTTTCCAGGGCAATCAATTCAGATCAATTAACTCTCATTCACTGACCAAAAAATATGTTATAAATTTCTGATGGCCGAGAAGTGTATAGGCATAGGGTGAGTTTGCGGTAATGATGTCCGTGCGATAAGCTGAATGGGAGAGAGGACAAAATTAACTTTGTGGGTAATGAATTAATGATCGATTGAGTGGTGTCCGTTGGATGACGAGAACTGGGTTTGGATTTGTGCAAAGTAGGGAGCAAACGTCCGTTACTTTTTTGGGAAATTAAAAGTACAAAAAAAAAATTTATTGTGTGCCAGAATTATTTTTTTTTACTGTATTTACGAGGAAAGATGTTAGTCTACAACAATTTTACAATATTTTTACAATAAATCACAGGTAATTAGTTATTATTAGTTCAAATTTGAAACTAACACTAAAATTACTTTTTTGCTCCAACAATAACAGCCAATAATAACTTGTTATTTAGGATTTGTTGTAAAAATATTATAAATATATCATTTTTCTTTTATAAGTTATGTTTAATGAGTATTTTTAGGATGTTAGATAACAATTCAATTAAAAAAAATTTATTGAAAAAGAAAAAAAATGAATATTTTAACAATTTTTTTTATTTTTTATAAAAGTGATATTAAAATTTTTTAAAGTAAATTGTTAACCAATATTCTAAAAATACTAGTTAACATTTTTCATATTTTATTACAGAATTATATCTGTAAAAAAAAAAAAAAATTCTATCTGTTTTGTTTTTTATTTGTTTCTATATATATATTTTTTTTTGAAATGTTTCTATTTATTTTTTTCAAGAGTGCTTGGTCATAAGGAAATGTGTCTTTCCATTCAAGGTCCGTAAATTGTGGCGCAAATCCAAATTACGGCTCCTGCATGTTACATCACGGTTTACTAAAACCCGTTAACTTAGAAAAGAAGGTCCTGCTCTCAGAAAATAGTGTGACTTTGTCGGTTGACGGGAAACAGTACACGCAAATCACGGGCTGATGACATTAATACTATGTTTGTTTGTAACTAGAGAAAGGGAAGAAAAAGGAAGAGAGGAAGGGAAGGGGGAAGAAAAAAGAAAGAGAAAAGAAAATTTTTCTGTCACCGTGTTTGGATATAGGAAAAACAGAAAAGAAGGAAATGTGAGAATTCTATATTTCTTTTGTTTGGTTTGTAAAAGGAAGAGAAAATAAAAATGATTATTTTTACCTTTGTGTCCTTATTAATGATAGAGAAATTCATATATTAGAACATTTGTAATTTCTTAAAAGTGTTAAGGACATATTAATCATTTTCTTTTCTCTTATACAACGAAACTGCAGAAATGAGATGTCTTCCATCCTTTTCCCTTAATTTCTCTTCCTTTCCACCATTTTCAAACACACTGTAAATAAATCTATAAATTTTACGACAAATTATTATTATACCTTTAAATAAATTTGTCATATTTTTTTCAAAATACTTCTTAACCTTTTAAATATGTCAATTTTGTTTATAATCTTTTGATATTGTGTCAAAATAGTTACTATTGTTAAATAATGGATGAAAAATATTAATGTTGTTAATGATGATAATAAATAATAAAAAAAAATATATGCTAACTAGGCTACCACTTGAGCTGTCATATGGTCTTTGTTTTTTTTTAAAAAAAAAAAAAAAAAAAAAAAAAAAAAAAAAAAAAAAAGTCATTCTAGGACCATAACTAAATCTACATCAATTTTTACAACTATCTGATATGGCTATTTATGAAAGGTGGATCCAAGTTAAAGTGACAGGTAGTCAGTCATAGCCTGCCACATAGGATAGTTGTAAAAATTGGTGTTAAATTGGTTGTGGTCCTAAAATTTTTCCTTAAAAAAATAAATCAAATTAACTTAAACAAAATAGAATTTATTTTTTTTTAAAAGAAAGAAAGAAAAAAAAAAACTTATAGAGAATTTCAAAGCATGCTATCATGTTATTAAAACCTAGTTAGAACCTAACATCGCTCTTAGTGGTAGCTTCAGGAATTTTTTTTTTTTTTTTTTTAAGAGTGATCAAAAAGAAAACTTGAATATATCGACATAAAAAAAAAAAAAAAAAAAAAAAAGACACAAATATATTAAATTTACAATTTCTTCTACTAACAAAATAAAAATGCAAAAAGTGACTAATGAGAGTTAAAGTGAGAACTGATGATGCTGATATGAGAGTAATAAATTGATAGAGTGTCTAAAATTATGATAGAGAAGGGAAAAATGGAGAGAGAGAGAGAGAGAGAGAGAGATGATAGCTGTGACTATGAGCTGTGCCACCGATGAGAGCAAAACTATTGCGACAAAAAAGCCCAGTAGAGCAAAGCTACTGGCACAACCAAGGAGAACTCATGGCCACAATATCTCTCTTAGTATCTTTTTTTAGGGAAAAAAGAAGAAATTATGGATTATTTTTAAAGTTATGGGCTGAACGATTTATGAATTTTAATAATTAAAGATCTTAATTTTAATTTTTTGTTTTTGAATGAACTTTTGGTTGAATCTTTTATTCATTTGTTGTTATTTGGCCCAATCCTATTGTTTGGGCTATTTTTACTATTATTTAGGTTTATTATTATTATTATTATTATTATTTGGGTTTTTATTTTTTTTGTTGAATCTTTTGTTCATTTGTTGTTGTTTAGCCTAATTTTGTTGTTGTTTGGGTTATTTTTGCTATTATTATTATTATTATTATTTGGATTTTATTTTTTGTTTAAAGGGTTAAAGGACTATATTTGGGAGAAAAAATAATTTGTGAAAAATGTTACATCCACAACAATTTTATTACAAATCTTAGGTGACAAGCTATTATATGGATACAAAAAGCAAAAAGCGATGTCAGTGGTGAGCTCAATTGAAAACTAATAACAACTTGTCATTTATGATTTGTCGTGAAAATATTGTAGACATAACATTACTCTATTTAGACGAATCATGTTAATTTAATAATAATTATGCATATAAATATAAATATATATATATATATATATTTATATTTATATTTTTCAAGTATATTTATTTTTGGGAAGTTTGGGTGTTCATTTGAACACCCTAAAATCAAGGGCGATGTTATGTGTTGAGGACAAAATTTTCACACCACATGACTTTATTTCATTGGCAACCTACACCACATCAATATTATCATGGATTTTGGGTAAATCTATTTAAAGCCTAAGAGAGCCCATATTTACAGAAAACAACACCAAAGCCCATGGTCCAAAACCCATGGTGATATTATCTCACAAAGCTTATGGTTCAAGTTCATGGCACATCATCTCATTTTCAGCTCATGATCCAAGCTCATGAGTCTCATCGGGGGGAATTTTGGGAGTCGTGGTTTGGAGAGTCAAGAAGTATGTTCAGTAAAGCTCTAGCGGTTCAAAGTTGATAAAGGAAACATGTTGCTTGGCATGTCTTCCCCAATTCCTTGAACTCTAACAGGTCAGTGTGCAATAGGTAACATCTAGTAAGTCTCTCATATAACATAACACTTAAAATGATAAAACTCCTCATTGCTCTTTACCTAAAACTTAATGTTTATCATATAATCTAATTATATTATCTCATATAAATTATATTATTTAAATCAATACCAAAAACATGCCTAAATCTTATTGGCTATCTTTATATAATATATCTCATCCAACATTAAATGTTCTCCTTGCTCTCCAAATTTAGTCAAAACACAAAGAAACCATAATTACATCTCTAAAACTTCATCAAATATCAACCAAATAGTTTATTACGTACTAAAAATGTATTGTAATAAAACCATGGACTAATTATAGATTTCCAAGAAAGGAAATTTGTCTAGTAGAACACTAGCAGTACCAACAGCAGCTCCAGCAAAAGTTGCCTCAACTCCAGCAGAAGCTGCAACAACTCCAGCAGAAGTTCTAGCAAATGACACATGTCCAAAATGACATCACTAGCCCATTAATGCTCAACCCCAACAACTACTTGCTATACCAAAAGAAGTAAAGATCCCATAAAAGAAATCCTACCATTTTAAATCAATTCTTTAGCCTCCAGTTGCAATACCAAAAATAGGAGGATCCCCATAAAAGTTATTGAAAGCTCAGATTTGTGCTAAAACACAAGAGTTTGTTCAGACCCCGAATAAAAATTACGGCTAGATTGTTTTTACTTTAACTTAAACAAAGTGCGGAACAACAGTAAATGAGCACAATGAACTGATAACACTAAGCCATATTCATCCATCATCAATAATAAAATGAAAGTTTAAAGAGTAGGGAAGAGAGATGCAAATACAAGATAACACCAAAACGTGTTATTGAAGAGAAAATTGAAGAACTCGGCGAAAAACCTCTCCATGACCCTCAAAGTCGAAATTGATTCACTAGAAAATAAAGTTGGAGTACACTAATAACAAAAGACCCTCTAAGCCTAGTCTACCCCATGTACTTGAACCCTCCAAGCTCCTGCTACCAATGGACTTCTTGCAGTCTTGTCTTCTATAGCTTTCTGGATCTCGCAATTCAACCCGATTGCATCCGCCAATGAATGGCTCCTTCCGATGCTTCCTAGCAGCACTAAAATCTCACTTGACACTCAAAATGGGTGTGGTAAATATTTGGGCTAACAACCTCTCAAGGATCTAGAGATGGAGAGATAGGAGTTTGAGAAAAACTAAAAGGAAATGTGTAGATAATTGTGGGTATAACAATCTCTAACTCTCAAGTATATTTGCTAGGGTTTTTTCTTTAAAAAACACTCCTTACAATTCGTGGGTAATGAGGATATATATAATGTGGATAAAGAATTTGGTAAAGCAAATAAACTTTTTGCCAAACAGAGGGTTTTGCAGGATGGCCCTGATAGTTTTTGCGGAAGCAATATAAAACAAAATTTATATTTTCATTTAAAATCACCTGGTGGGGTTTTTGCCTTGGAGGTTTTCCCCATTCGTAAACAAATCACCATGTCAATTTTATTTTCCCTGCATATTAGTTTAGTTGGTGATTTGTTTGTGCTACCATGCGTATTGCATGTTAATTAACTTAATTAATTCACTTGGCTAATTAATTGGTTAATTTATCACAAAGGGCCAATACATTCTTAGCCTATAAAGATGTTTCGAGAGCTTAACATGTTGATTGGATCTTTGTTTGAGTAGCTTTCTTGTTGCATACATCTATTTATGTTTTTCCTCCTTGAAAAACTCCTTTTCTTCAAGCTCGACATCTTCTCGACAAATTCTTGACAGTTTATCTTTCTATCAAGCCTTCTTTCTCTTTTCTAGATAGATCTTGATAGATTCTCAATCCATCAAGATTTCTGGGTTCCTGCTCGACACATTCTCGACAATTTCTTCGATCTATTGAGCCAAATTTTTGTGCATTTTGCCTGCTCGATAGATTCTTAATCCATCGAGACACTCTTTTACCGTCGACAGTTCCTCAATCCATCGAGCTATGTTTTTCTATATATAGCTAAGACGCGATCCGGTTTTCATTTTCTTACTTCTCTCTCGATAGAAATCTCTCTCTCTCTCTCAACCCAACACTCTTTCTCACTCTCAAATCTCTTCACCCACTCCAAGTTCGGCTAATCCAAGCTCCAATCACTTGGTAAGACCTTTCAATCCCTCTTTTTCATGCATTCTTGCATTTTTAGACCTAGGTTTTGGATTTTATTTTATTTTATTTTTTTTGGGTTTTTGAGATTTTTGTGAAATTTTTAGTTTAAGTTGTGTTAATTTGTTGTTATATGCTCATGTGTTGCATCCTCATTGCATTATAACAATGTTTCATGCATTTTAGGATTGTGATCTTGATTAAAATTGTGAGTGCTATTAGGTTGGATTAGGTTTTTGCCCATGATGCTTTTAATTTTTGCACGTTACATGGTCATGCATTTTTCATGTATATGTTCTTTTCATCTTTGTTTTCTGAACTTACGCTCTCTCTCTCTTCTCTCTCTCTCTCTCTCTCTCTCTCTCTCTCTCTCTCTCTCTCTCTCTCTCTCTCTCTCTCTATGGCACCCAAATAGAGAAAATCCACTCTAGCTCGAAACCCTTTTCGTGGTTCCGGGTCATCCTCTTCTGATCCCCCTATTCCATCTCCTATCCTATTCTGTGATGAGAATGCTAGGAAGGACTTCCCTGAGAACTTCCAGAAAACGTGGCGTTCATTCAGAACGCCAGGTTATCCTGTCAGACTTTGCTGACACTCCTCTCCCCACTGTCATTCAAACTTAGGGTTGGGAATCTCTTCTTGAGAGACCCTTGCGGTGTCCCGTCGTATTTATACAGGTGTTTTACTCCAATATACACCACATCGATACCTTTATTCCTCAGTTTGTTACATTCTGAGTTACACGTATTGTAGTTACTTCGGATCTTATATCTGAGGTACTACATGTTCCTAAGGTAGCACATCTTGACTACCTTGGCTGTGAGCGTTTCTAGATAGTGTCTAGAGACGAGCTTCTCTCTCACTTTTGTGAGACTTCTTCCACATGGGGTGGTAAGCTAAACACCTTATGCTTGGGCTTTGCCAAAGACCCGAGGTTCCTTAACATGGTAATGACTTTTACTGTTACTCCTTTATCTCACTATAACTTCATTACTGAGCCTCGTGCTCAATTTCTTTTGTCTTTTTTAAAGGACCTTTCTATCTATTTTCCCTTTCACTTCATCACATTTGTAGGGTATATTTTTGTGGTCCAAGCCCAAAAGGTTTAGATTATCAGCCCAATGAACTCAGAACAATTAATTTGTAGAGAATGGGTGAAAGAACTAGGCTGATTGTGGACTAAGCAATAGTTAACTATGGTACTAAGAAGGAACTGATAAAAAACACACTTCACAGTCTTTCAATTTGGTGTCCGAAGAGGAATATTTTTCAATAAAAATCAATACAACTCTCCAAAAGTCCCCTTCTTCTTTAGAAGCTCTTTTATTATATAGCATCCTCACTCATCATCTTCATCGTCCACTTGTTCTTCATCTAAGTGTCCACTTGAGTATGTGTCACGTCAGATTTCTTCCTTAACTTTCTGTGAGTGGTGGTAGCTAGATTGACACTGTTCAGGGGTCTTCTCCACATTAATGCAGCCAGAAAAGCAAATGCAGTGCATTTTAATGTGGTGATGGCAGTTTTTCCTTTTAGATATTTCTCCATTTTTCTTATCTCCAGGCATGTCCAAAGCTTATCTAGATTGCTGAAGTCATTAGTAAGCTCATTCGAACCCCCCAGATATTTGTTTGACCAAGAATCTTTACATCCGAGGAGAATGATCTCTTCGGAACGCTGGTGCTCTCTTCGGATGGATCTTCTTCACTCCCAGGTATCTTTCTTTTATGTGGAATACTCCTCAACAATTTTTGCCTCTTCGAACACACAATAACCTTCACATAGGGTTTTGGGCTCAATACATAAGCTTGAGTTTCTACCCCCCACAATAGCCCCTCAAAATTTTAATTTTTCCCTCGCATCCGAGGAGAAAAAATAAGATTTTGATTTGCTACGAAGTAAAAGTCAAAAATACAAAAATATCATAGTTCACACGTGTAGGAGCATAGATTCATGCGCTTCATAACTGCTGCAGCCGTTTCAAGATTCCTAAAGCGCTATTAATTACCCCAGGCGACGTTTTGTTTTTACCATCTAACGGTGGACTACTGATCCAATGGATGTGGTTCTTCTTCGGAATTTGGGCAAGATAACTCCTACCCCTTCGTTTGTCTCTACATAAAGCCCTAAAGGAGGTTTTTCCTCCTTTACTTTACAGATTCTCAGACTTTCCAGCAAACAAAGGCATTCAAATCGATCAAGCTCTTCAATCATCAACTCCAGAATCTACAAGCATCTCTATGAGTTCAAAGATCATTTTCCAATCCTGTTCGTGTAAGTTCTCATATACTCAAGTCTTTTATTTTCTCCTCGGACACCTTCTTTGGCCTTCGAGTAGTCGCACCCTAGTCCCTGCGTTTAGAGTCCCTCCTTTCTCGTTTGTTTAAAATGGGTAGATTCTAGTATCTAGTGGACAGCCCCATTCAGATGGAGGAGTTTAGGGCCACATACCGTATACCTGAAGATGTGGGTTTGAGATATTGCCCTCCAGAAAGAATACTAACAGATCGGAAGTCAGGTGAAGTAATAATCCCCATCATCGCCTTCCTAGAAAGAGGAATGACTATTCCTATGGGCCCCATCACCACCAATTACCTTCGAAACTATAGGCTTAGCCTTGAACAATGTGCGCCCAACGTCTTTAGAGTCCTAGGAGCCATCGATGATTTAAACCGTCATCTAGGATTGGGACTCACCTGGCGGTATGTGGTACATATGTATGAGTGTCACAATCAGAAAGGAGCGGGATATTATTTGAAATCCCAGTCCGGCACTGTTAGACTTGTCTCCTACCTTCCCAAGTCTAACAAAGGGATGAAAAACGACTATCTGATCATCTCGGGTGTCTGGCATAACGATCTTCACTACCTAACCCGACCAGGAGAGCTAAGTGGGGGCATCCTAGATTTAGGCTTACTAACAGTAGATTTAGGATTGACATTTCTCTGCAATTTTGTCCTCTCTGTCTTGTTATTTTCAAGTTTCTGACTAAGTTTTGTTGTGATGTTGACAGATAAAAACCACGTCTCTCCTCGGCTGAGTCTTACCAACACCACTGTGCTTAACTATCTGTTACAATCGAAAAATTTTGTGAGTGAAGACGGGCAACTCCGGTCGGTTCCCCTCATTCTTGGTTACACACCCAAACTGTTCGATTTCCAGCCGGTCGGAAATGCGATAAAACAAGGAGACCATCGCATCAACCGAATCGAAGTTACTCGGAAGGATTTTTTGGCTCCTTTCGATCTTCCCCTGATGCCATATCCAAACCCGCAGGGTGTGCCTCTGCTCGTCCAGCCGGTTCAACGGATTCCTCTTGAGCCAGCAACAGAAGGCAAGGGTGTTGCTTCTTCGACTTCATCACTCGAAGAGCAAATTGACAAATTCACATTCGGAGAGGCCTCAGAAGGGGTTCAAGTGATACGCGTTTCGGACACCGAGGAAGAAGTTGATAGGCAATCCAGTGTCTGCCCTCCTATCTTAATAACAGCTATTCCAGAAGTCTCTTCGGACGAAGAAGACGATATGGCAAGTTTGAAGGATCAAATTAAGAATAGAAATAAGAAGGCTGAACCCAAGGATACTGGGACGTCTCAGCCAGTTGTCAGTCTCCTTCCACCACCTCCCTAAATTCCCACTGATCTGGGCCTAAAACCATTGCCAGATATGAAGAAGAGAAGCCCATCATAATCGAGGAGGAGAGGAAGGTGGTGCCTACAAAAAGGACAAAGCAACAGAAGGTGGACAAGGGCCAGCGGGGCAAAAGGGCTTCGTCCACCGAGAGCCGAGACGAAGCTCTCAACACTGAGATGCGCCGAGGGCCGCACACCTATTCCCCTAAACTGGAGCTGAATGGTGCTCCCATCCCCTGGGATACTTCCCTTAGGAACTACCATGGGGGGAGGGCAGGTTTGGCTGCTAAAGCCTTGGAGCAGCCACTCCTCCTTCCAAAGGATATGGAGTCTTACAAGCGCTTCAGCCAGTATGAACTCTTCTTATCCCTCAAAAGGGATTTGGCCATGGTAAGTGAACCAGTCCATTCTTTTTATTAAAATATTGATCAATTAAGTTAAAAAAATTTTTTTGCTTTGTATTGAAATTCTTTCTTCTACTATACAGATCACCCAACAGGTTTACGTGGCTGAAGAATGGAACAAGAAAACCTTTAATGAGGCCCAGGCCGAGGCTCACACTCGGTCTGAGGTCGAGAAATCCCTGGGTCGTCTGTAGGAAGATTACTCTCGGCTGTCCGAGCAGTTGAGAGATATGACAAGCCAAAGGGACAATATAGATGTTGGCCTAAAAACCGTTGAAAAGTAAGTTGAAGAACAACGCAAGCAATTGTGCATGATCGAGATCTATTTGGAGACAGAAAGAGAGACGGTCAAAGGTCTTCGTGCCGAGCTGAAGAAAGCCAGGGAAGCTGCTCAATTGGCCGAGAAAGGGGCTCAACTGGCCAAGGAAGTAGTGGAGGCTGAGAGACAGGCAGCATATACTCTTGGGGTGGAGGAGACCCAACTCAAACTTACTGAAGAGTTCGTGAAGGTCTGCAGGGAGTATTGTGATGTGACTTAGGAGAAAGCCCTTGATGCTGCTGGGGTTCCTCTAGAGGCTGACTTGAGGCAGCCTAAGAGCATTTTCTACCACCCAGACATCCACGAACTCACAGAAGATTCAGAGCAACCGGTAGTCGACCAGACCCTTCCTGATCCTACCAAGGCACCCCAAGAGTCTGGTCAGATTGGAGATCAGGGCAAGCAAGTTGAAGATCAGATTAAGGATGTTGCCACCCAGCCCAGCCATGATGCTGACCCTTTGGCTTCTCAGACGAAGATTTAGAAGCCTAGGGATTTCTATTTTGTACTTGTATTAGTTTTTAGTTTAGTTTTTTTTTTTTTTTTTTTTTTAAGGGATTGCAATGTACTTTTCTTTTTACTTAATGAAGTTATTCTTCTATTTTCTATTTTCATCGCAGTTGTTATAAGCTTTACTATTGTAGTACAGGCAGATTTAACAACAATATCAAATCAGTGATGCAAACGTCTTATTCAAATACTAGAAGGACAAGGTCATACAAGAGTTATTAACAAACATAAATTGCGATGAACAATGTGAAAATATTATAGATTTTCTTGGATTCTTGGATTATTTCAATATTTAAGACTACAAGACTAAGGTATTTAAACATGATTCGTTAAATTTAAACTTTGATAATTTAAATTTGTAAACGAGTGTTAACTAACCCAAATCATCTAGTCCGAGGAATTCAGGCATGATTGGATTTAAGTTTAAACACTTACGACACTTTTGAACGAGTGTTAACTAACCAAAATCATTTGGTCCGAGCACTTCAGGCATAATTGAATTTAAGTTTAAACACTTAGGAAACTTGTGAACGAGTGTTAACTAATCCAAATCATCTGGTCCGAGGACTTCAGGCATGATTTGATTTAAGTTTAAACACTTAGGAAACTTGTGAATGAGTGTTAACTAACCCAAATCATCTGGTCCGAGGACCTCAGGCATGATTGGATTTAAGTTTAAACACTTAGGAAACTTGTGAATGAGTGTTAACTAACCCAAACCATCTGGTCTGAGGACTTTAGGCATGATTGGATTTAAGTTTAAACACTTAGGAGAGGTCCAAAAATTTTACATAATAAATTGGCACAATGATTAAAGTAAAGACTTGATTAATATTAATACATTTTAAGGTTGTTTACATTCCAAGGGCATGGTATTACATGACTATCCAAATCTTCCAAAAAATATGCCCCAATACCAGCTCCTAAAGTAATACGATATGGCCTCTCCCAGTTGGGCCCTAACTTTCCTTAAGCTGGGTTCTTTGCAGTGCCCACAACTTTCCTAAGCACCAAATTGCCCGATTCTAGAGGCCTTAGCTTTACGTTGGCATCATAGCCCTACTTGAGCTTTTGTTGGTAAGGTGCTAATCGAACCATTGCATTTTCTCTTCGTTCTTCAATCAGATCCAAACTCTTTTCTAGCTACTCATTGTTGCTAGTCGGACTGAACGAACTAGTCTTCATAGTTGGGAACCCAGTCTCCAAAGGTATGACAGCCTCAGCTCCGTAGGTCATTGAAAAGGGGGTTTCCCCAGTAGACCTACCAGGTGTAGTTCTATATGCCCACAGTACGTATGGCAGTTCTTCCACCCATTTGCCATTTGCATTGTCTAGTCTCTTTTTCAATCCATTAACTATGACCTTGCTAACTGCTTCTGCTTGCCCATTCCCCTGGGGATAGGCAGGGGTAGAGTATCTATTTGTGATTCCTAGTTCACCACAATAACTCCTAAACGCTTTACTATCGAACTGCAAGCCATTGTCCGAAATGAGAGTATGAGGAGTCTCAAATCAAGTGACAATATTCTTCCACACAAATTTCTGTACATCTACGTCTCTGATGTTGGCCAGAGATTCAGCTTCAACCCATTTGGTAAAATAATCTGTGCTGACCAGAAGATACTTCCTGTTTCCTGTGGCTTTGGGGAATGGGTCCACGATATCTAAACCCCATTGAGCGGAGGGCCACGAGCTGGATAGCGGATTAAGGGTTCCCCCTGGTTGATGAATGTTTGGGGCAAACTGTTGACATTGGTCGCACTTTTTGACATATTCATAGGCTTCTTTTTGCATATTCGGCCACCAGTAACCTTGGGTAATGGCTTGATGAGCCAAGGATCTACCTCCAGTGTGACTCCAACAGATTCTTTCATGTAGCTCTTCTAGTAATAACTCAGTTGCTTCAGGATGCATGCATAATAAGTACGGTCCTGAATAGGAACATTTGTATAATTTCCGGTCTCCGGATAGCCAAAATCTAGTCGCCTTTCTTCGAATTTTGTCAGTTTCACCCCTTTCTTCGGGCAAAATATCCTTCTCCAAGAATTTAATTATAGGGTCCATCCAGCTAAGTTCAGCCTTGATTTGGTGAACTTGGGCTACCTCTCTTCGCGACTCTACAAGGCCATACAGGTCCTCCACGAGGATAACCCTCGGCAAGCCTTGTGCCAAAGAGGTAGCGAGCGTGGCTAAAGAGTCAGCATGCGTATTACCATTTCTGGGGATATACAGCAAGTTAAAAGATTTGAACTCTGATTGCAAGCGCTTAACTCGGCTCAGGTATCCTTGCATTCTCTCATCCTTCGCTTCAAACTCACCTTGTACTTGGCCAACGACTAATCTCGAGTCCGAGAACACCTCTACTGACTTTCCTCCCATTCTTTGAACCATAGTCATTCCCATTAATAGAGCTTCATACTCCATCTCATTGTTTGTTGCCGAGAAATCCAACCTTAGCTACTTTTCAATGATGATTTTTTCGGGGGATATCAGCATTAGCCCCACTCCAGAACCCTTCTGGTTCACTGCACCATTTACATACACTTCCCAATGTGAGGGGCTTTGTTGAGAAATCATGCCAACCGATTTTTCATCCATGTCCGAGGTCAGCGTTATTTCTTCTACCCTGGGCTCCTGAATTCGGCCACCAAATCTACAAGGACCTGGCCCTTGACCGATGTGCGAGGCATGTTCCAGATATCAAAAGCCCCCAAGATCGTGCCCCACTTAGCAATCCTCCCAGTGTAATCAGCATTTCGGAGTATGGACTTGAGCAGGAGCTGGGTGAGAATAATAACCGTATGAGCTTGGAAATAATGAGGGAGTTTCTGCGTACCAAGCACCACTGCCAGGATAGCTTTCTCCAGTGGCAAGTAATGAATCTCGGCCTTATGCAGCGACTTACTTACATAGTAGACCGTCCTTTGTACACCGCGATCTGCTCGTATTAACACCAAGCTCACAGCACAAGGAGCCACAGCAATATAGGCAAATAGGACTTCGTCTGGTTCAAGACTGGACATGATGGGTGGCCAAGTGAGATAGTCCTTAAGTTGCTGAAAAGCCATAGCACATTCTTCAGTCCACTCAAATCCCTTCCACTTGTTGATCAACGAGAAGAAAGGTCTACACCTATCTACTAATCGGGAGATGAATTGATTTAGGGTAGCAGTCATTCTGATCAACTTCTGAACTTCTTTAGGATTCCGAGGAGCCTGTAGATTATGTATAGCCTTTATCTAATCGAGGTTAACTTCAATTCCCCTATGAGTCACCATATACCCCAAGAACTTGTCTGACCCCACACTAAATGAGCATTTTGAGGCGTTTAGACGTAACTTGTGCCTTCTTAGAATTTCAAAAATGTTTTCAAGATCCTTTATATGTTCCGAAATGATCTTACTTTTCACCACCATGTCATCTATATAGACTTCAATACTTTTGCCCAACTGCAGTTCAAACATCCTCGTCATCATCCTTTAGTAAGTAGACCCCGCATTTTTCAAACCAAAGAGTATCACCTTTGTTGGGAAATTCAGACCTCGATTAATAGAATTAATAAGTTTTAAACCCAAGTTGTTAATTAGATTTATTATGAATTAACCTTGTTAAAACAAACAAATATCAATATCATGTCAAAATCATGCAGCGGAAATAATAAATAAGACAAGATATGATGACCTAGGAAAACCAATGAAACCAATAAGTTTCACAGTAAAAAACCTAGGGGGAATCCTTTCCGAAAAGCAATCCACTATAGTAAAGAGAAGTTTCAGATCTAAAACAAAACCTTTGTCCCTAGACTCTACAATCCCTGTAGATGAACTCAAAGCAGAAACCTTCTACCGTTTCAAAACTTTTGAACTCTTTAATATATGAATGCCACCCTTTTTGTGTTGCACGGATCCCAGTACGTGACTACTCCTTTACACGAATCCCAATACATGACTCACTCACCAACTTGAAGAAGAAGAATGTTGGCTGCAAAGTTCTTCACTTCATCAACAATGAAGATCAAGAAGCACTTGATTACAAAACCCTAAGGCGCAAAGACGCAGTAGCTTCTTTTAGAGAGAATAAAGTATCGGTCACCTTTTACATATGTTCTCCTTGTATTCTCTCATGTGACAGCCTCTAAAATAAGTCTTATATAGGTCTAGGGTTATAAGAAAAGAAACCCTACACAAATACATAAGTCTGGCCCAAAAATAGAAATTTGAATTTTCGTAACCTCGACAGATAGCAGCTATCGAGGAGGTATCAAGCAGGTGTCGAGATTTAATGAATCTCAACAGATATAGCTATCGAGAAGGTGTTGAGAAGGTGTCGAGGGGATAAAAGCTTTCTCGATCGATCGACCAGCTATCGAGAAGCTATCGAGATTGCAATAAGAATCAGCTGAAGAGCTCGACAGATAGCCAAGTGTCGAGCAGCTATCGAGCTTTAAAATTCAGCACTTTCTCACTTGATTCTTAGACAGACTTGCATGGCTTTAACACTTGAACTTGAAACAAGGTTTCTTGAAGTATTAAACACATCCTAGATCTACCCAAATACAAGTAAAGTGCGTTTTGTCAAAAAATTAGCCAACTACACAAAATAGTGACATATGTTCCTAACATGTGAATTACATATGTCCTAACAACCTTGTAATGGTAGTTACCAATAGAGGTGACAAATGCAGTCTTCTCCTGATCGTCTAGGACTAGCGGTATTTGATGGTAACCTTGGAAGGTATCCAGGAAACTCATCTAAAGGTGGCCGACCGTGGCATCTACCAACTGATCAATTTTCGACATAGGGAATGGGTCCTTAGGACAGGCCTTATTTAAGTTAGTGAAATCTACACACACTCGCCATTTCCCATTCTTCTTCTTCACCACTACAGTGTTTGCTAGCCATTCAGGATTAAAAAAAAAAAAAAAAAAAAAAAAAAAAACCTTTTTAGTTGCTCCAGCTTGTTTGAGTTTTGTTACTTCTTCTTTTACTGCATTAGCATGCTCCTTAGATGGGCGCCGAGGAGGTTGCTTCTTAGTGGTGATCAATGGGTTGACCTTCAGATGGTGGGAAATGAATTCTAGATCCACTCCTAGGGCCTCGTAGGCATTCTAGGCAAACACATCAAGGTTTCTTTTAAGGAAAAGTATTAGTTCTTCCCTCTCTGGTAAAGGCGTCTAAGATCCGACTTGAAAGAACCTTTCGAGATTGTCTCCAATTAGAACTTTTATTAAATCCTCACATCTAACACCTTCATCTAGATCTTCGCCGAGCGATACCCGACTTTTTAACTGCTATAAATCTCTCTCGGCCCTGGCCGAGGACTCAGTTTCGGGCATGTGCTGGATGGCAGCCACCAAGCATTGTCTGGCCGAGGATTGATCTCCCCGAATTTCACAAACTTGCCTTTCGGATGGATGTTTAACTTTTTTATGCAAAGTAGAGGAAACAGCCCCTAGCGTATGTAGCCAAGGTCTGGCTACAATTGCCGTATAAGGGGAATAAACATCTACAATAATGAAATCCACCTCCACTACTTCCGAGCCAGTTTGTACGGGTAACTGTATTTGGCCCTTCGAGGTGACGATTCTTCCCTCGAAGCTAACCAGGGGAGAACTGTATGGTGTTAAGTCATCAGGTTTTAGGTTCAGCCCCTTGTAGAGGTCAGGGTACATTATCTCTACCGCGCTACCCTGATCCACCATTACCCTCTTCACATCATATCCTTCAATTCTAAGGGTGACTACTAGAGCGTCATCGTGGGGTTGGATGGTTCCAATCTTGTCTTCATCCAAAAAGCCTAAAACCGGTTGAATATCCGGTCTAGCTCTCTTTGGATCTTGGCCAAAGTCCCCTACTGGTGACCAAGCTACCGACATAACCTTGGACGACCAGGATCCTGTTCTCCCCGGTGCGGCGAAGATGACGTTGATAGTTCCCAATTGAGGCTTTGAAGAACCATTCCTCTAGGGCTCAGAATTCATCTGACCTCTTCGGCCGCTGGAGTGATACAAGAGGTGTCTCAATTTACCTTCGCGAACCAGTTGGTCCAAATGATCCTACAGACTTCTGCAATCTTCTGTGGTATGCCCATGATCTTAGTGGTATTGGCAATAGAGATTATGGTTATGCCTTTCAGGGTTCCCAACCATCTTGTTCGGCCACTTGAAGAATGATTCATTCTTAACTTTTTCCAAAACTTGGTGCACTGGCTCTTTGAATACAGTGTTAACTACTTGAAAGTTTGTTGATCCTGACTGCCCAACGAAATCTCTCCGTGGTTTGTTGTTATTGTAATGGTCCGACCTAAAATCCTCCTCTCCTGGGAAATAACCTTATCCTTTTCTTTCCCTTGTTGTTGATCTTCTTCTACTCTTTTATATTTTTCAATGCGGTCCATAAGCTGACGCATGTTGGTTACTGGTTTACCAGTTAAGGACTTCCTCAAACTGTGATCAATGGGGAGGCCGAGCTTAAACGTGCTAAGGGTCATGCCATCAAAATTGCCCTCCATATCATTAAATATCTCCCAGTACCTATCTGAATATATTTTCAAGGTCTCACCCTCTTGCATGCTCAAGGATAAAAGTGAAGACAGGGGCCTGGCCACTCTTTTACATGTGACAAAACGGGAACCAAATGCTTGAGTAAGCTCTCTGAAGGAGTCGATGAAGTTTGCTTCTAAACTGTTAAACCATCTCATTGTAACCGGTCCAAGACTGGAGGGGAAAAATTTGCACATCAGAGCCTCATCTCTGGAATAGACAGTCATCCTCTGATTAAAGTGACTTACATGCTCCACAAGGTCCATTTTACCATTATAAATGGTGAAGGTTGGCTAGTTAAAACGCCGAGGAAGTCGTGCTCCTTCGATCTTGTGCGTGAAGGGTGACCTAGAGATTTGATTCAAGGCCTTGCTCATAGCATCGTTCCCTACACCTCCACATGATGGGCTTCGAGGTTGCCTTTTGCAACGGTGCTCCTCTTCATAGGAAAAGGATTCGCTGATTGGTGTCAGAGATTTCTACTCATAAGTGACATCTTGCTCATCACCCAAATCCTCATCAGAATGCGAAGAAATCTGTTTCCTCTTTGCATGGCGCAACTCCCTTTTTAGCCTCTCAATTTCAAGTTGCATGTTCTTGTTCTTCCTTGCATGAGACACGTGACTTCCTCCATGTGGTTAACTTCACTCAGGGTGCATAGTATGCACGCTGCTTTCACGATCTTGTCTCTACTTCAAATTGAGAAAATGATCTATGTGTTGGGATGCCCTAGACTCCGCCGGTTGTTACCTCGGTTCAGCCATTATCAACTGTTGCTTCCACTTTTGCTCAAGCTCTTCCCACATACTGCGCCAATTGTAAGGTATATTTTTGTGGCCCAAGCCCAAAAGGTTTAGATTATGAGCCCAATGAACCCAGAACAATTAATTTGTAGAGAATGGGTGAAAGAACTAAGCTGATTGTGGACTAAGAAATAGTTAACTATGGTGCTAAGAAGGAACTGATAAAAAACACACTTCACAGTCTTTCAATTTGGTGTCCGAAGAGGAATATTATTCAATGAAAAATCAATACAACTCTCCAAAAGTCCCCCTCTTCTCTAGAAGCTCTTTTATTATATAGCATCCTCCCTTATCATCTTCATCGTCCACTTATTCTTCATCTAAGTTTCCACTTGAGTATGTGTCACGTCAGATTTTTTCCTTAGCTTTCTGTGAGTGGTGGTAGCTGGATTGACACTGTTCAAGGGTCTTCTCCACATTAATGCGGCCAGAAAAGCAGATGCAGTGCATTTAATGTGGTGGTGACAGCTTTTCCTTTTAGATATTTCTCCATTCTTCTTATCTCCAGGCATGTCCAAAACTTATCCAGATTGCTGAAGTCATTAGTAAGCTCATTCGAACCCCCCAGATATTTGTTTGAACAAGAATCTTTACATCCGAGGAGAATGATATCTTCGGAACGCTAGTGCTTTCTTCGGATGGATCTTCTTCACTCCCAGGTATCTTTCTTTTATGCGGAATACTGCTCAACAATTTTCGCCTCTTTGGACACACAATAACCTTCACATAGGGCTTTGGGCTCAATACATAAGCTTGAGTTTCTACCCCCCACAACATCTATTCTAGGTATGTTTTAGGATACTGCCACATGTGATAAGCTCATCTTCCCTTCAGCTATCATGCATATCCTCACACACTTTCACTTTCTCATTCCTTCCTCTCCTTTCTTCACCACCATGGGTGCCAGTAGCACCGATTCTATTTGATGGAGCGAGGCCCAGCTTTGACTGAAGCGGCCATGAGTGGAGACAACAAATCCTGCAGCTTATGCTATTCCACCTTCTTCTTCGGCTCCTTCCACCTCCACTCCTTCCTCCTCCGCTACTGGTGTCACTCTTGATGCCATCATAGAGCAACTGCAGCGGATAGATGCTCGTCTTGACTATCTCTTTATTGAGATGTGTCAGATGAACACTCTAATAGGATGCATTACATGCTGACAGGCACGCATCGGCGGCTTTGGACCTTCTCCCTCTCCTTCTCCAAAGGCCTCGGCTGATGAGGATGATGATGCTAGTGATGATGAGGATGATGCTAGCTCTGACGACCTCTCAGTGAATTGTCCTTTGTTTGTCATTCGTGACAAAAAGGGAGAGTAGTTTTGGGATTGAGAATAGTCTTGTACTTAGGGATAGAGTTAGTATAGGACATTTTTGTTAGGGGGAGTGTATATAGTTTTGAGGGATGTAGTGAGGTTTATATGTACTTTTCTTTCTTTTTAGTTACTTTAGCCTCTTGTATACTGGTCTTGTGACTATTATTTTTATGACATACATTGTACTTTATTTTTCTATATATGATGATATGTATGTTCATTTTTCTTCACTTACCTCTAAATGTGTTGTTTCTTTTTTCTCTTTATACACATGTTTATTTATGTACACAATCTTTATTTCTGTTTCACACATGATGCCTTGATGAATTTTGATTAAGTGTTTCAGAAAGACAAGTTGTGAAAGTTTATCTTGTCATAAACTCTCTTCTAACAAAGTTTTTCAAGAGTTTGTAGTAGGGATAGATTTATTTTGTAATACAACAAGTGGTTATGAGTTTAGTGATTTAAGACTTCTCTCATAATTATTTGTTTTGATATGGTTTTGTCACGGATTACCAAATGGGGAGATTGTTAGGGACATATTTATGTAATTGGCTAATCCTTTGACAAAATGCACTTCACTTGTAATTGGGTAGATCTAGGATGAATTTTGTACTTCAAGAAACAAGTGTTCAAGTTAAGTATTGAAATCATGCAAGTCTAACCAAGAATCAAGTGAATAAAGTGTTGTTCATTAAAACTCAATAGAAGTCTAGACAGAATCCTTTCTATTGAGATTTAATGTTAAAGCTCGACACAAGCTATATCTATAGAGACTTACGAAATCAAACTTTTCAGATCTGATTACACGCATATTCCTATGTATTTATGTAAGGTTTTTTTTTTTTTTTTTCCTCACAACCCTAGACATATATAAGGATTATTTTAAAAGCTGTCACATATATTTTGAGTGACCAAATGCAAAAAAGTGACCTAGTTCATCATTCTATCTGAAGAAGCTACTACGTCTTTACATCAAGGGTTTTGTAACCAAGGAACTTCCTAATCTTCATTGTTGATGAACTGAAGAACTTTGTAGGCAACATCTTCTTCAAGTTGCTGGTGTTAGTCACGTACTTTGATCCATGCATCATTGCTTAGTCATATACTGAAATTCGTGCATTGAACTGGAAGATTGCCACTACAATACAAGTCCAATTAGGTATTGGGGTGAAGGTTTAACTGTAAGTTGGTATTTCGGGATAGGCCAAAGTGTAAAAGGAATCCCAGTACCTAATACCAACCTATAATTGAACCCTTACTCCAATATCCAATTGGACTTGTAATGTATTGACAATCTCTCCTTCCAATGCACAACTCCCAGTACATGACTAACCAATCGATGTATGAATCCAAGTACGTGACTAACACACCAACTTGAGAAAGATATTAGCTGCAAAGTTCTTCAGTTCATCCAACGATGAAGATCAAGAAACTACTTGGTTACAAAACCCTTGGCGCAAAGACGCAACAGCTTCTACAAGGAATATGATGAACTAGGACAAATTTTGTCTCCAGTCACAATTTGCATGCTTGCATCACATTTGACGGCCTTTAAAATAATCCTTATATATGTCTAGAGTTGTGAGAAAAGAAATCTTACATAAATATACATGGATATGCGTAAAATCAAATCTGAAAATCTGAATTTCGTAATTATTGATAGATACAGCTTTTGTCAAGCTACAGTTGAGCATCAGCATTAAACCTCGATAGATATGGATCTATTGAGCTTTAATGAACAACACTTCTTCACTTGTTTATTAGACAGATTTGCATGGCTTTAATACTAAAATTGAACTCTTGTTCCTTAAAGTACTAAACCCATCTTAGATCTACCCAATTACAAATAAAGTGCATTTTGTCAAAAGATTAGCCAATTTACATAACATATGTCTCTAAAAATATCCACATATGTCCTAACAAAACTAAATCCTATGTCTCACACACTATCAAATTTTAGTTTAACCTAGAAGTTTTGATTCCAACCTGTTTCACTCATCAAATCAAGGTACTCTCATGATCTTTTCTTGCATTTTCATCATAAAATCATGTAGATTCATACCTAGGGTTAGGAATTAGGGTTTTTACAAGTTTTGATATTGAGCTCAGAGTTTTTTTGGTTTTTTCCCTCTTTCAATTTTTGTGTATGTCAAATGCTTTTACATAATGGGGTTTGTTCCCCTTGGTGCCATTGAGGCAATGTGAGTGTAAATTTTGGACATTTTTATGGGTGATTCTTCACTTAATTCATGGTTGTTTTCATGTTGCAGACCATGCTTTTAACAAGATGTGTGAGTGGCATTTTATCATGTAATCATCATTTGAGCCCATGATCGATTAATAAACCATGTAATTGACCTTAATTCATATTTGTTGTCGTGTATTCACATCATTTCATTTAATTTACATCCATTTAGTGAAGCGTCTTATGCATATTCATCCCATTGAGTCATGTGTCAATCCACTTTGCATTTGTTTCTTATTTCCTTTAGGATCATGGCTTCTAAGGGGTTTTGAACTAGTGCCCCATCCTTCCATTTTGATAAGAATAACTTTAGGAATGAGGACTTTGATAAAGCGTTTCATGAATGTCACAGTCATCACAATATGCCCCCCAAGAGACCCATTGACTTTCTTGCGCTTTCCAATACTTGTATCCCTAGGGGTTTTGAGTCTAAAGGCTAGGTCAACTTCACTAGAGAGTTCATTGAGCCCACTTCCGCCCTTGTCCTAGAGCTCTTCTCAAAATGTCAACCATAATACTAAAGAGGACACATTTCATTCTATTGTACATGGAGTTTGGTTGGAGTTCAATCTTGATCTTATTTCACAGTTGATTGGTATCTCTCATGTCAAGGATCTCATACTATAAGCGTGAGCACCCCAGCCTAGATGTGGCCCTTACTTGTTGTGAGCGCATTGTATTGTGGACACGTGGTTTACCCTTGGGAGTATGCCTGAACAAAATAGGATTGAAAGATGGATACTTGGAAGTTGCCCTTTAGTTTAAGTACAAGAACCAACTTAAGCCTCTAGATCCAAGAACCAACTTAAGCCTCTTACCAGAGGTCTATGCACCAGACATTGTGTCTGAAGTTGGGATACCTGGATGGGAAGGTATTAGGCTTCCAAACCTCTCTCTCTCTCGGAAATTTGTTGGTTTAAATTTCACGTAAGATGCACGCGTGTGTGTGTGTGTTAATGGGAGACTAACAGATATGTTGATTTGACCGTCGTTTAAAGTTTATAGAGTAAATTGTCTAAAATAAAAGTTTAAGATAAAAGTTTAAGAAGTGTCATAACTACTATAGGATTCGGGGGAAAGTATGTGCATTTTTTTTTTCCCTTTATAAATATATAAGATGGCCTGCATCAGAAATATATATAAAAGAAAAACGTTTCATGGTGTAAACCATGTTAACAAAGAATTTAAAATACAGGAACTTGCAATTTTGCTAGTGACTCAGAAACAGATTTCTCAAAAAAGAGCTATGCTGTTACATCGTCATGTTCCACCATAAAGCAAAAAGGGAATTTGGCATCAACTCAATTATATATTGGTCTTTTGACTTCTGCTTTAGGCCACCGTTGCGTATCTTAAATCTTAATGCATCAATTCAGCTACCAATAAATACCTACCCAAATAAATAAAAAAGGTCCCACAACATGTGCAGGCTGCAACATTACAAAAGTCGTCTACACTTTTCAAATACCCTAACATGCGCCGCTATGAACGCTTTCTCACTCCACCTGCTACTCACATTACTTGCACAGACTTACAGCCACGACACCACCGAACCCACTTTCTCGATAAATTTTTTTTTTTTTTTCCCTTACATAAAATATCACATCTCAACAAAAAATCTCTTTGTATTTTTGATGGTCAAATCAAAGTAACCCCTTAAACCTTGCTGCAGCAAATAAAAGAATCCTTTAGTATTATTTAGACAGCTTTTTTCAAAATTTCAAACAGATCTAAATAAAAAAGAAAATATTTCATCACCCAAACATGTTCAAAGCAATAAATGTAACCAACCTTCTATTAAATGAAAACATTAAAAGAATATCATACAAATCTGTACCCTTTTTTTTTTTTTCTTTCTTTCTGATATCTTGACCTCGACCATCACCAAATGAATTTGTTAGCCTTAAAAGAACAAATTGGAACAGGATAATGCATCTATATTTTCCAGGTTTTATAGAATAATAACAAACAACAATAACAGACAAAAATCTTGGGACACCCTTTGGTAACCCGCTGGACCAAACAGCTTTAGCAACCAGAACTCTCTTCCCCTTTCTCATCGGCAATCCATTGAATCAAACGAGTCTGCAAACCCAGAAGGTTTCGAGGGAATGCTTGATTGAGTTTGGGAGTAGGATATATCATTAAACATTGTTGAAGTACCTTCATTGGCTTGCCATCTTTGCAGAGCTTGAGGAAGGCTCATGTCTAGATCAATGCCATAAGTGTCCTCTTCTTCATGAGAAGTTGGTTTCCACTGCTCTACAAGAGGACTTAAGATGTTGACTGCGTGCCCCATATCTGGTCTCTGGTACGGCTCACGAGCAGTGCAATGACCTGCCAGCTCAGCCACTTTGTATATGCTCTCCATGGTCTCCTCATCAGGGCTAAGATTTTGGTCAATGGCCTTGGGGATGTTCTCCTTGTTGATTAGGATCCTACGGAACCATGTGACCAGATGAGACCTCTCATCTGGCATAGTATCATCTAGTGCTCTTCTACCAGTAATCAGCTCCATCAAAACCACTCCAAATGCATAGACATCCACTTTGGTCGTCACTCTTCCAGTAGCTGTTGACAAGGAAAGAAACCGATCAGGCTGACTTGCAGTAGTCCAGTATAAGTGGCGATAAAATGTAAAGGTATGAATGTCTTAAGCGACTGACTGGACCCTTCATACAAATCAAAGTATCTACCACAAGCAAGTTCAGCCAGTGATGTTCATTAAACCAGACAGATAATTCACTAAACCAAACAAAAAATCGAGCGAGAATTGTTTTGACCAAGTAATCATATAAAAAACTGGTCATTGGAAAACGAAATGCAAATTGCCAATATTTCATATTACTTAATAGTATCTTCCATTGATGATTAAGGCTTCAAAAAATCTGCAAAGGTAATGCTCTCTGCAAAGTCTAATATCTTTGACAATTCTCATGCTAATGCTATCAGTTCCCACCCTTTTCTGGCTTTAAAAACAAAAAGCTAAACATAGAAATACTTTCGTTTCTTGGGAAGTAAAATAATTCTCTTATCATAAAGATAAAACAGCATAAAATGTATGCATACACAACGTTCACGGATTCCATGAGCAGAGTTTAACAGATTTTATAATTCTAGATAAATTATCATAAACAATAAGTGGTGATAAATATGAAATTTAAGCAACACCAGGATTGATTCAATCAAAACAAAAGAATATAGAAATCACAGGCTTAGCCTACCTGCATATTCTGGTGCAAGATACCCGAATGTCCCAGCCAACCGAGTCTCTACAGAGTACTTCCCATCAGGCGCATTTTTAACCAGACCAAAATCTGCAACCTTGGCCCTCATATCATCCCCAAGAAGTATGTTGGAAGGTTTCAAATCTCTGTGAATGAAACTTTGTTGTGCCAAACTGTGCAGGTATTCCACTCCGCGCGCCACATCCAATGCTATTGTAACCCTCTGCTTCCAAGTAAGAGGAGAACACCCATTCTCATGGCATTCGAACAAATGCTGCGTTAATGTCCCCTGTGGCATATACTCATACACCAAAAGCCTCTCGTTGCCATTGATACAGTATCCTAAAAGAGCAACCAAATGTCGATGTCTAACCTTAGTAAGGACTGCAATCTCCGCCTGAAATTCATTCATTCCTTTGCTACTCACTGCCACAGATTCCATCCTCTTCACTGCAATCTTAGTCCCATCATGCAATTCTCCTCTGTAAACAACTCCAAATCCTCCCCTACCCAAAATGTTATCTTCACTGAAATTGTTGGTCACTTGTCTTAAAACTTGGATCGAAATCGCAACATTCCCACCCTCAAAAACAGGAAGCTCACTATGATCACCACTACTCTGGCTCTGCAACTCACTCGGCACACCTCCATATCCATTTGAATTCGATACACCACCCGTTATGCCAATAGACTTAACAACTTCCTTTCCATTTTGAGGATTTTCCACCCTCCCAAACTTCCTATGCCTCCGACTGACATAACACTTAATTGAAACAAATAACACAACCACAACAAATATCATCACAGCAATAACTATACCAGCAATCATACCATGCGAGACGGAAGTGCCACTCGACCCCATTCCAGCCGGATTCCCACTGGGCGATGTGCCATTTGAACCCGACGGAGAACTCCCTCCACTTCCAGAGCTCGGAGTATTCTTCCCAATCAAAGGATTACCGGTCGTAGTTAGCTTCACGGAATCTCCAAATTTCGGTATCAACCCAGTAAGGTTATTGTTCGAAACGTCGAGAACCTGAAGGCTTGTCATGTTGGTGAGAGCATCCGGAATGGAACCCGTCAAATTGTTATCATTCAGATACAAATTCCTCAACGATGTGAGTTTTGCAAAGACAGGCGAGATCGTCCCAACGAATTGCTGCTTAGCGAAATTGATAGTGATAATATTCCCCTGTGAATCGCAGTTAATGAAAGTCCAGCCAGTACAAGCATTGTTACCTGTCCAAGAATTGGCTAGCTTGATTGGATACCCAAAAGCCGAAGCGATTTCGAGCAATGTGGTCACTAGGGGATCACAAGGACCTGGGGTGTCCTTACAGAAGCTATTGATACTACCAAGAGTGTGATTGGTCACGCTAGATGGGAACTGTGGGTAAGGCCCTTGGAGCACATTGTTATCCAAGGAAACGTTTCTCAATGAGGGAATTGACATCAATGAAGCTGGGATAAGGCCCGTGAACTGGTTGTCTCTGAGCTGAAGATCGAACAAACTTGTACAGTTTGACAAGTCTGGGATGGGACCAGTGAACTGGTTCTTATGTAGCCACACTTGGGACAACTGGGTCATCGACGACAACACGTCGATGGTACCCGACAAGCCGTTTTGTTGGTTGTTGAGCCAAAGGTTTTGAATCCCGGATCCACCAAAGGATTTAGGTAGAGTGCCATTGAGATTGTTGTAAGAAAGTCGGAGATCCTGAAGACTCGGGAAGGAACCAAAGATATCTGGTAAAGACCCAATAATGTTTGCATTGCTAGCATAGAAAGTGACTAAGCTAGTGGCCTGAGTCAACTCGGTGGAGATGGTCCAAGGTGCAAGATCAAGGTTTTGGCTCAAGGATAAGATCTGTAAGCTTATGAGTCCTTGGAAGAAACCTGAAGGAATGGAGGTGAAATTGTTGTTGTCAAGGTAGAGTTTTTGGAGAGAGGTGAGGTTGGCAAGGGAGGGGAGAGGTCCAGAGAGAGAGTTGCCTTGGAGAGAGAGAGTGGTGAGTTGGGTGAGAGTGCCGAGATCGGAAGGAAGAATCCCTGTGAGAGACTGAGAAGCTAAGCTGATGGAGGTGACACGGTTGCTTCCGTCGCAGTTAACGTTTTTCCACTTGCAGCAGTCTGTGGTGGCGGACCAGCCGCTTGGGGCGGTGCCGAAGGAGGCGAGGAGCTTGGCCATGGCTGCGGAGTCATCAGCAGATGAAAGAGTTAGAAAGGAGAATATGAAGGTGGTGGAGAGATAGATCAGTAGGGTTCTCAGCCGACCCATTTTGAGAGACTGATGAATATGAGAGAGAGAAAAAAAAAAAAAGAGTTTTTGAAGTTTGGTTTGGTTTGGTTTGGTTTTGGTGTTGGTGGTGGTATGTTGGGAATTTTTTTTTTTCCCTTTTTTGTGTACACTACATACAGACACGGAAGGTGGAAAGTGGGGAGGGAGGTGTGTTCTGTTGCGCTGTGTTCCGTCTCTGTTGAAAAGTGTGTTTTGAGTTGGGACTTGGGAGGAAAGGTCGTGCTAGGGTCACATGGATGCTTGCTGTGTTTCATTTTCATACAAGCAGAAGAAAAGAAATTGTGAATTTTTCATTACTTGGTTAAAAATAAATAAGGGTTGTCAGAGTTTTTTTTTTTTTTTTTTTTTGAGATAGTTTTAATTTGTATTTAGTAACAGTTTATCTAATTTTTTACTAAAATCTAAAATTACTATAACTAATAAATAAAAGTTAAATAAAGTAAAAAAAGTAACTTGTGTGAAATTTGTAAATAGTAATAAAAATAAATAATATTTTTTTATAAAAACATTATTAAATAAAACAACTAATTTTTTTTTTAGGGGAATTAAATAAAACAAGGAAGTAATTCACATGAAATTGGCAAATAATAGAAAAAATAAACAATAAACTAATTTATAATCAAATCTCAAACTATTACTTAACTTTGAGAAAAAATGACATTGAAGAGTAAATTACAAAATTCTCTTTCCACTTTTTCATCTTTTTATTATTATATTATACATATAAATAAATAAATAAATAAAGGTATAATAATAATAATCTATTTTAGAAAATGATTTTATCTAACTTAGTTTTCTTTTTCCTTTTTTTAAAGTCTATTTTTAAATTTCATATGTCTTGCCAAGTGCCAACTAAACAGAGGCGTACAGGTCACGGCTTGATAAGTCATGGCTTGGTTTGTTTTGTTGCCAATGTTGGGGAGTATCTTTGTTGTGAAGATATGCATATGATGCGTAAAGATGGAAGATCATGAAAAAAAAAAAAAAAAAGGAATAAAAAAAAAGAAAAAAGAGTCTAGACAAACAGAGCAATTAACGGCTTAATCAAAGTAACTGTTTTTTTTTTTTTTTGCTAAACTAATCAAAGTAACTGTTAGAACTTAGGTTAGACTCGCATTTCATATATCATTATGATTTAAAGTCAAGGGTATGCCTTATAATCAAGTGATCCCTGGTTTTGAGACAAATTTTAGTTATGGATTTTTTTTTTTTTTTTTTTTTCAAAGAAGAGAGAGAGATGCGTTTGAGCTGATTCTATGCAAGTCTGATGTCCATTTAAAATGGACTAATTCTCTCCTATCTAAAAAAGTAGTAAATAAATAATAATATATAAATAGAGTAGTTTACTACTCTTTAATAAATAAATTAAAGTTTCTGATAGTTGAATAAAATTTGAGATTCAAATCCCACCTATATCAAAAACCAACTAATGTCTTGGTTTGATAATAAAAAAACTATTATTAAGAACGAATGTTATACATTGAAACTCTTTAAAAAATAAATAAAGGACAAAACTTAGGTTCCCTCTTAAGATTCAATCATGTGGCTATTTTACTAAAAAAATACACTTCCATCCCATAAAAAAAAAATCCGCATGGCAGAATCTTAAGATATGAGCCTAAGAAACAGCACCTAATCACTATACCTAAATCTAGACCATAAATAAGTAAATTATAACCATCTTATTGCGTAATCTTCTCAAAAACAATTATTGCATAATATTTTATTCGACCCATTTTGTTAGTCTTGTGTAGAAAAACCAATTATTAAATGGTTATCCTTTAATTCTTTTTCTTCCCCCCCCCCCCCCCCAAAAAATTTTTTTCCAAAACCAACATTATTGAAGCTCACATAAAGCAACCCAAAAAAAAAAAAAAAAAGAGGTATCTACTTGTTAAAAAATATAAAATGAAATTAAGAAAATAATTCATTATTGTACCCTTTTCTTTTAAGAATCAATTCATTATTGTATTTGTTATCCTAAAATTTCCCCTTAATATTAGAGGATGCCAATTTCTAGCAATAGACATTAAGATGGTTGTAATTTACCAAATCGGTTCCATGTCCAGTTCCTAGTTCAATCGGTTGAATAGACCGATCCAATCCGGTTTTTAAAATAGTGAGTTTTTGTAGTAATTTTAACAATTTTCTCAAAAAATTATGGATTAATAGAAATCCAACTCACCATTAAGTGAATTTATTATATTAAAAAGTAAGAATAATGGGTTTTGTAGGAGGGTGATCTCCTAAAAGGTTTCATGGGCCCAAGGAGTTAGGTCAAAATGATGATCTGAGAAGCTAGGCATAGCCCAAATCCCATGGAAAAGGCTCAAAGCAAAAATAAGGGCAAAAGGTCAAACAAGGTAGGATCCTTTTGTTGAGGAAAGCCGACGAGATTTAGATTGCCACAGTAACACCTCACTTGAGGACTGATGACCGATGAGGTAGCTGAGGAAGAAGGTTTACCTAGAAACAAGCTGAGAATTGAGGAAAGGTGACACACAACCCAAGTAATAGTCACCTTCACATTAATTAGGTTTTCCTACCTAATACAAGTCATATTAAATGGTGAATGGCTAGCCTGAACAATGTTTTACACTCCAAAGTCCTCTTCCACATCAAAAAGGGGAGAGGAAATGTCTGATGGGACAAATATCTTCTAATATCCAGCATTGTAATTCAATATTTGGGGGGAGAATGAATAGAAAGCACAATAAATAAGGCATTTCCCTACACAAAAGGGGGATGGGAAAATTGAGAGAAAGTGTGTAAGTCATAAGAGTGTTTTTTCTTATAAAAGCTTGTTTATAACCTTGGCAGAAGTGTATTTGTGTCTTTAAATCCAACAATGTTCATTCAAATTCTTGATTTTACTTGTTCAGTCTTCTCATTGTGCATAACCCTCTTATTTTATAAATTAGTTTTGTCAGTTAGAATTTCCATATCAACTTTCGGGTTAGGCCAAAAAGAGTTTTTTACTGCCATAGGTTTGAAGTTTTAAAAAATATAATATAAATCATTGACTACATATTATTTAAGTGATATCTATATATAAAATGGGCCTATTTAAAATTATTACCTTAAGCCACAAATTGAATTGAGCTAGCCTTGGATATTATTTTTTTACAATAATTAACATAGTCAATTTTCTCTAAAAATAAACTAATAAATAATTAATTCTGTTTTACTCCCAAAATTGCAATGCATGTATATCTGTTAGTCTTTTTCATTCTTTTTTTAAAATGTTATAACTTATAAGTAGAGGAAGGAAAATTGAAACGGTAATTCTTTTCTTGAAAGAGACCAATCAATGTTATTAAGTTACAATACTTTTAGGTGTGTATATATACACACACATACGCACACACATATGTTGAGTTCAACATTTGTTGGAGTTGGCTGAAATTCATTTTTGAGCCATTGGCTGAGGACCTTATGCACTCCTAGGGGTGACAAAATCATGTTCAACATATATATGAACCCGTTTAACTTGTTTAGCTTATAAATGTAGTAGATTTGCAATTATTATTTTGTTATTATTGATTAATTTATGATTGTAATTGTATGTTTATTAATATATTTATGGTTGTAATTATATTTTAATTTTAGATATATGGGAATTGATAACATGTTATTCAAGTAATATATGACCTGTTAATCAAATAAGTTATTAAAAATGTCATTTGTACTGATCTTTACGTGACTTGTTAGTTTAAACGGGTTAAACGTGTTATGTTGGGTTGACTTCTTTAATAAACAGGTCATGTTAGGATCGAGGATCCTTGACACGTTTACTAAACAGGTCTGATCTGGTTAACCCATATAGCCAAATACTCATAGCACACGATACGAACCCGATATGAGAACACGAATTGCCACCCTTATGCACTCCACAAGACAGTATAAATGTATTTTAAGAATGTGCACTGGTATGATTTGTTATATATAAATATTGTTGTAAACCAAATTTCTTATTTAGTAGATTATTAGCTACTTGCTCTCATGAATTTACACACATTGTTGAACCCCATAATTTTTATGTGTTGATTTCTCTTTTCTCTCTTCTTTATTCTTGCATAAATTAATATTTTTACAAGATCATCTATATATTATAAACAAATAAAAATAAGGTATATAAGTTTCTTTGTCCGGCATCATATTAAATTTGGTTTTTGTATATCTTTTACTTGTACCAAATATAAAACCTGGTGTACTAAGCATGGAGCTATTGATGGTAACAATGTTACTAGGGTTAAAATTTCTCACTCGTTCTAATTACTGAATTATAAAAAACTAAAAGAAAAAGTATGAAACTATTAATGAAATTGGACTCTAACTGAATGAATATTATGTAAAGAGAAATGTTATGTATATAATATTTTTATAACAAATTTTAAGTGACAAGTTTTTAGTGGCTATTTTTGGTGGGTAAAAAACTAATTTTATTTAGGCTAAAATGCAAAACTCACCCTCTAAGTTTCACCACTTTTCATTTCAGTACTCTAAGTTTCAATAATTCTCAATTCAGTCATCCGTTAATAATCTGCCCAATGTTGTCGTTAACTCACCGTGCCATTTTTCACTTTATTTAATATTTATTTCTTAATTTATTTCTTAACTCAAAAACAAAAAATAAAAAACGTTAATTAAAAAAAACCAAAAATTTAATTAGGCTCCCCACATCTGAAGAGCCCAAATTCTAACCCCACCCACCCAATTCCACAACTTTTACCAATAGATCACATGATCTGTAAAAAAGCACTGCTAAATGCAAAATGCCAAAAACCCCATTTCTCTCACTCTAACACCACCAACAAAATTCAAAGCCCCATTAAAGAAAGTTTTAATCTTTATAAACAAAGGACCATAAAAACAAAATACCCAGATGGCAAAATCGATCAAATCAAGCATTAGAACAAAAATCACACAAACCCAATCACAAATTAGGCCAAAAAACCCAAAACCTATAAATGTTTTGGACATTCAAAACAAAACCAAATAATATTTTCAACACCAAAAAACCATACTTACATTATCTCAGTCTCTCACTCGATCTCTCTTTCTCCACCTCGATCTCTCTTTCCCCTTTTTTTCTCCCCCTTGGCTGCATTTAGCAATATGTAAAATATTTTTCAAGTGTAAAATATTTTCAAGTGAAAATGTTTTACGTAAAGGAAAATATTTTTAGTTGTTTGTCTGCTTTATGGAAAATATGCTGTAAAATTATTTTTAGTATTTGGTTTTGCATGTAAAAACCTATTTCCATCAATCTAGCCACCAGAGTCACCACCACAAACCTAGCCACCATTATAAACCTAGCCACCATCAACCACCACATAACCAATTAACTTGAAAAAATTATAAACAAAATCAAAACTCACCTACCAAACTCATAACCCACCACACTTGAAACCCACAAATCACCCAAGCAACCAATCAGCCAAACCCCACCCCCAATCAGCCACCATCAACACTAGAACTCAATCTAACCCACCACCATTGAAACTCACAAATCATCCCAACCACCGATTCTCCAAAACCCAAAAACAAATATATTATTAATAAAAAAAAAAACAAAAAACAAAAAACAACAACAACAACAATGAGGCCAAGTCGATGAGGGAGGAAGGGAGGACAGAAAGGTAGAGAGAGAGAAGTAAGATCGGTATGGGAGGAAGAGCGAGAAAGAAGGATGGAGAGAGAGGAAGAGGGCTTCGGATTTGACCTTGATCGGCAGTGATAGGCACCGCCATAAACAGCAGTGGACCGGAGCTCGAGTTTATGTGTTGGTGGTGCTCTCTCCCTCGTCGACGGCCTCTGTTTTTGGTGGTTAGTGCTCTCTCTCTCTCTCTCTCTCTCTCTCTCTCTCTCTAGGTGGACCATGGAAATTGTTTGAAGGTAAATCTAAAATGTAACAATTTTACACTTCGGGCCCACCTATTTTACAGTCAAAGATCCTAATTTTCGAGTTGACTAAATTTTCAGTCTAAACCAAACATTAACCATCATGTAAAATGTTTTCCCAATTTTCATTATAGCCAAAACAAACATAGCCTAGTCTCTTAGTTATCGGGTGGGTGGTGTTAGAATTTTGGTTTTTCAGAGGTGGGGAGTGAGTGACTTTGTTTGCCTAATTAATTATTTGGTTTTTTTTATTAACATTTTTTTAATTAAGAAATAAATAAAAAATAATAAAAAAATTCATATTAAATAAAGTGCAACGGCGTCGTTTGAGTGAGTTAACTGCAACATTGGACCAATTGTTAATAAAGGAGTGAATTGAGGATAATTGAAACTGAGAAGACTGAAATGGAAAATTGTAAAACTTCGAAGGTGAGTTTTGCATTTTAGTAATTTATTTATTAGTGAGTTCAAATTAAAACTAATAAATACTTGCCACTTAAAATTTGTAGTGAAAATACTGTGGTCCTATGAACATAGCACTTCTCTTCTATAAAGCCTAAAAAACACCTCTAATTCCAAAAAAGGAAAAAAGAAAAGAAAAGAAAAATTAATGATGCCATTTTAATTTAAGAGATTATTGATGAAGTTATATTCCTTAAAATAAATAAATAAATAAATAAATAAAAAAAGAAGAAGAAGGAGAAGAAGGAAAATAAAAGGCTGAATGTAAATAATCACCCACTATACACTAACGTATCTTTAGAGCATCCTTAACAGCTTATCTAAATTTCTGTACTATTTGGACAATGAACAACATAGTTGTCAAAATCTTGATCTAAATCCTACAATCCTACGATTTTATGATCCCACCTACCCAAAACGATCCAGATCTTTAAAGGATTTTTGCAATCGTTCAGCATTGGTAGGATCATATGATTCTGACGAATCCAAACAATCTTGGTTTCTTGTAATCTTCTTTAACTTGACAAAAGGCTCAGTTGGACTCAAAAGAAAAATAAATTTCCAATAGACCAAGTTTTTCCACTCTAATATAGAGAGAGTGTCAGTTTGATCCAAATAAAAAATACCACAATAGGGTGTCACGTTTTGAGATTTTTGGCATCTTTAAATGATGCTTAAAAATGGATGTAGTGATGAATGGTAATTATATCAATGAATGTATAATTTATATGATTATTTAATATACCAATTTGCATTTTTTGTTTTTTTCACAAATAATGTAGGATCTTACCAAGGGCGGAGCAAGGAATTTTTGTTTGGGGGGGGGGGGGGGGGGCAAGTTGTGATGCTAATATATTTATTAAGACAACTTCCACACCCATACACATATATGTACACACATGCGCACTTTTTTATTATATATACACACTTTTTTATTTGATAAGTTATATATATACACATACCCAACAAAAAAAAAAATCTTAGTATTTTCAAACAAAATTATTTTTGACGGCGATCTTTCATAAAATAAAATTCATTTTTTCCATTTTCATGGTCAAAATCTTAAAAAGTTTCATTTTAAATACAAATTATCAAATTTTATGCTAAAGTAAGTAAAAAAACTTTCAATTGAACTAATGAAATTTTCAAAAACATGAATGATCCAAAACTTGGAGAAATAAGTAAGGGTCTAAACATATTTAAAACTACCTTGCTTTAACACATTATATGGCAACTAAAAACACATTTCATGTGTAGTTTTAGTGACAGCAATTTTTTAATGAGTTAATGACTTGTTAATCGTCACATAACAAGTTGAAAAATATAGATTCAAACATGTTTGATACCAAATTTTATCAAATATTTAACAGATATAAAAGTACATTTTACAATAAAAAATAGAATTGCGAAAAGTAAAGTTACATCTCTATAACTATTAGACCAATTATTTTTTTTAAGAGCATTATTAGACTAATTCAAATATTTGGAGAGGGCCGCCAACTCTTATTTTTGTAGACTAAATTTTGAAAACATAAAAATAATTGTATATATATTTTTTAAAATTTTAAAATTTTGGGGGGGCCATGGCCCCCTCACCCTTATACATGCCTCCGCTCCTGGATCTTACAATTCAGGATTTGATCCTGCGATCCATGATTCCACTTACCTCCCATGATCTTACGTAAAATTCTGATTTTAATAACCTTGGTGAACAGTGATATTTAACTTTTACCTACCTATATTTTTAAATACACTTTCTAATAAATTCTCATCATTTTCTCCATCTCATTCAAATATTATTTTTTCATTCATTTTTTTATTCATTATTTATTCATTTCTTAATTACACAACTTCCAACATTTTTTTTATTCAATAGCTAATTATTATAATAGAAAAAAAAACATTTAAAATGTGAATAGTAAATGCTAGAGTGTTCTCTACTTATAGGGAAACACTGTAGCAATTCTAATATAAAAAATGAAGACGGAGAAGCTATTAGAGTAAATTTTTGAGTGTTTTCTCTATAAAATTGCCAGCCACAGGAGATGCTCTTATGTGCTGACATTTCACCCAAAAAAAAAAAAAAAACAAAAATCTTTATGTGCTGACATTTCTCTATCAATTAGATGCTTGAGGTCTTTCTCAAAAAATTAGATGCTTTAGCTGGGTCTTATACTAATATCCTAGCTAGGTGAGGGCCACATGTCCGAATGTCGTCGCTGGATTTGAATTGGCGGTGGGGGCCAGCGTATGACAGCTATTGCTATGCAGAAACCGCGTGAATGCGGCGCTGACTACAATCGTTCACGGAAGAGTATTCCAGTGGGTTTTCTTTTGTTAGTTTCCCCGTTTTTCCGTTTGGTAAGTTTTCGCTCCTTAAATTTTATATTTTAAAATTAAGTTAATAAAATATGATTTGCAAACACTGTTTTCCTCATTTATTATTATTATTTTTGTGAAAGCAATACTATCGACCACAGGATATACAAAAAGGTTATTTTATGCATTTTAACATAAAATTTATGGTTGAAAGTGGACAGCATAGAGCATGGGGCTCGAAAAGGTACTGAGGACTGACGAGATCTTGGGTATGCTCTCCACCCCTCGTGTAAGTTCAGAGGATTTGAGTTATGACCACAGCCAAGACCCTTCTCCCCTAGTAAATTATAAACCTACCCTATCTCCATCTGGGCCCAACCCACAAATTGAACCTTCAGCATCTAAAATTTAGCCCATAGCCTCTACACTAATGTCTCCCTATCCGAAGCCTCCTAGAAAAAATGGACCTCCAAGCCCACCTCATAATTCCCTTCATCAAACCAAAGCCCAAGTTCAAAATCTTTCCCCACCAAGCAATATTACTCCTAATAGCTCAGTAAAACGTAAATCCACTAACTCATATCCTTCTGACCTTATCTTAAATTAAAGCAATTATAATATTCCACATATAAATGTCACAAAGACAGTCCTATGCACCACTCTTGAAAGTAAATTGAAGTTGCACACATCTTGAATTCAAAGAATAGGTTGAACCCATTTTCTATTGTTTTTTTAGATATATATATATACACACACACACACACACACACACACAGAATACCATTCTGAAAACAAAAAACCATTTTCTCTTCCCGTGTATGCAGAGACGTGGCCAAAGACCAACCAAATATGCTCACAATGAACAGTACCACAATTCTCTATGTTCTTATCTTACACGTGGTAAAACACTATTTGCTTGGCATGTCAGCCTTGGGAATGACGTTTTCTTCAACATGATTGGCAAATCTAACTCTTGGCGGCTGCAAGCACTGACAGAAGTAAGTTGAAATCAGTTTACTGGTGATATAATGTTAAAAACGCCCAAGGGGGAAAAATATGAACAAAAGAAGCCTAGATTGCTAGAAATAGTGTGATACTCACTGTGATCCTGCAGTGGATGTCGAGCTCATAGTTCATTTGGCCTACGCGGTCTTTTGCTAGTTCTTCTGCTTCTGATGCTTTCCTGCATGCTTCTTTCACCTGAATCAAATAAAACACAATCTTAGAATTCCAATGACAGTTTTAAAGTCAATAAACATAACATATGGCTGATTATTATTATTATTATTATTATTAGTCGTGATGTGCAGAAATATCTAATAATTGTAAAATAAAATGTAATATATAATTTATTTTTAAAAATATTCATAAAATTAGATATTAGTCATAGTGTTTTCTCATAAGAGAATTTCATTTTAAATGTAATTAACTATTAACTAAGAATTTTTTTTTTTAATATAACTATTTACGAAACCAACAAAGGGCAAGGGTCTTTTTTTTAAGTAATTAATTTTTTGTCCCTTATAAATAATAAATTATATATTTTTTTATTTTATTTTATATTAAGATTATTTTCATCATACTATGAGCCAATTTGCTAGTGATAGAATATAGTGTGGATTAAAATTTTCCAATTATGACATTTAAAAAAGAATGAGAAAAATAGCTTTTTCCCACCATTAATAAATTTCAACTTCTAGCATCCTATTTTAATGTTATCTTTAATTCCAAACCAATCTATCTTTTTTGAAGTATACAAAGTATAATCATGATCTCTCTTCTTGAATACATTATTTATCTCAATACATTCATAAAAATACATCAAATCAAAGCATACCTATATGAAGATGCTTTACGAAAGAACAAAATGTCTCATAATCATCGTTTTGCAAAATGTCATATCAATCATTGCTTAACAATGATTAATTTGATCAATTAGGAAAATAACTTTTGATTTATAATCTATTAAGATTATTTTTTCTATAAAAACTGCAAATTTGTCCACTCAAAAAGATTAAAGAATAAACAATTATTAGTAAAATCTCATAATTAAGTTTCTATGTGCATCATTATAATAATTTATAATAATAACAACACTAATGAAAATAATAATGAAAATACAATTGCGAATGCTAAAATATGTCACTCATTCAATTATTTCCATTTGATTAACCTTTGCTTTTAAAGTATTTCTAACACAATTATTAAGAGTACTTTCTCTACAAAAACTACAGTTTTGTTCACACAAAATTATTTAAAAATAAACAAAACTTAGAAAAATTTCATAGTTTAATATCTAATTGAATCACTAACAAAAAAAAAATTTTAAAAAAAATCGGGAATTGGAATACCAAAATACTTAAATATGTATAAAAGTCGATACAAATTTGCCAAAAAGAGAAACAAACGTAAAGTGACAATTAAATCAACAATTTCAAAAAGAACCATTAGGGGGGGGGGGGGGGGGGAGTGGTAGAAACAATAAATAAATAAAAAAGCATCAAAAGAGACAAAATTGGAGAGAGAGAGAGAGAATTGACCTTTTTTGCAATGAACAACTTGAAAGGAATAGGGGAGAGAGGTGAAAATGAAGTAAAAGAAATTTATAAAAAAATCAAGTTGGAAGAGGAAGAGTAAAAGCAGATGAAAGGTGAAGCCAATGATTGGAGAAGATGAAAAATTGAACTAAGAAAGACAATTGTTGAAAAAGATGAAAGGTTAAACAAAGTAAAAATTGCAAAAATTAAAAAAGACCTCTAATGACATGACACAAAAAGAGTTTTTGTAAAATTTATTTTAAAACCTCCATTATTATATAATAATATAGATAGATATGTATAGACATTGTTTTTTATTTTAGATTCTTCATTGATTTTATTGCTTAGTTATAACATCTAAATTAAAGTAAATGAATGTGTAAAGGCAAAGTTATATATAAAGTTAAAACCACTTAAGATAAATGTGTAAAGTCACTCAATATATATATATATACATATATATATATATATATATATATATATAATATTCTCAAAAAAATATTTATATATTTAATATTGTCAACAAAATTTAGGAATAAAAATTAAATAAGAAAAAGAATGATTACATAATCAATGACATGGCGGATGAGATAGCACAATATGAGCATAATATCAATAAATGCTACATTTTAGTTTTTAGATATATATATATATATATATATATATAGATTATTATTTATAGACAATGAAATCAAACCAAAACAAGAGAAAATCAGAAAGTTGCATCTTCAGTTGCAATGCTCACCTGATTGACTTTAACAACAGAATGATCATTGAAACCATCAACAGATTTCTCCAACATATTCCTAAGGTATGATAGTTCCTTAATCAAATCTAAGGCGACCTCTTCAGCATCTTGCATCTGATTTCTGGAGAACTCAAATGCTCTCTCTGCATGGAGACGAAAAGAAGCACAATTCAAACAAGTACAGAGCCCTCTGCATCCTCGTGGATTTCTTTTAAGAATCCCCTTTTTGTGTGCAGTGCCATGAACTCCTGAAGGAGCTAAGGCTTCAAGTTGAGGTGTAATTTGAGACAAGTTGTTTCCCTCAACTGGCTTTGCCGCATTAGAAGATTTTGTAAATGAACTAGGGCAGTCTGCCTCATTGTCAACAGAGACTCGTCGAGAGGCCAAAGTTGTACCTTCTTCCCTAGACAAAGCTTCTTGGCTGACAGGAGGACAAAGTGCAGCAACTTGTGGATCAAATTCATGTACAGAACACTCTTTGCTAGGGGAAGTCACCAATTGACTATATCTATCTTGCAAGTGATGTTCCTTTTGTGAATCAAGTGATATTGTGAATTTAGAAATATCCTGAGGAGAATGCTCTGATTTATCATCATTAGATGACTCATGGGCAGAAGTCAATGCAGTCATTGGCAGAATTCCACAATTTGTAGTATGATGCTCTTCATGAAATTTGTAACCGCTTGAATTATCAATTGGCTTCTCTTGAAAGTCAGAAGTGACATGTGGTGCAAACAGTACTTTCAAACCCTTCTCAAGTTTTGATTGATGACCATTCCCTGAAGCACCTAGAAGAATTTGAAATTGGAAGAATGGTTAGTTTTCTACTACTAGTGTACAGGAGTATCCCCTCAAGCCATTATATACATGTGTGTGTGTGTGTGTGTGTGTGTGTGTTTATGGGCTTCATACTGAAGGCAACAGGGCTTACAAGAATTTTCTTTTTTGATATCCATTAGAAATGGAAGCAATCTTCTGTAGCTGAACGAGCCTGGACTTTTGTATAACTTCATTCTCGAACATGGATTTAGAACCTGTTTTGGAATTACAAGCCCATCTTGAATGAGAAGAAATGAGCAAGGTATATAAACCACTTACAAAATTATATTACTTGCCAGTCTCTTTAAGATACAGAAAATTAATAGTTTCTTACCTCTTTGCTTTTAGAATGGGAGTAGTTTCTCTTATCACTGGCACAGAGAACATCTCTGGTGTTAGTTCCATTTAATGGCTTCCCAAGGCTATCTGTACTCTTCTGAATAAATTCTACTCTACCACCTCCATTTTCTTCTGTATCTGGTGGTGTCAACTCAACGAATTCTTCATTTGAATTATCAACTTGATTTAGAACCTGACTACCATTATCGCCTCTCTTTTTTAAATTGAATGATTCACCATTCTCTGCTTCAGAAAAATTAGGATTCAAATTCTGAGCTTTATAAGGATACACATTATTAGCTTTCTTCATCCCTCTAGTCTCACACTGCTTCAGATCATCATTGTGCAGACCAACTCCACGATCTCTCCCCGAATGACACCCATCCGTAATGAAAGACAACTCAGGGTTTACAGCATCAACATCTTGATCTTCACAAACATATAGACATCCAGTTTTCTCAGTTTCTCTATCATCACTTTGGCCCTTTGTGTCATCCTCCAAAACCGAAGATGTATCAGGCTTTGTGCAATTCTTATTATCCAACTCAAATTTCTGAACTTGTCCATTAACAGACAGCTCCTTATCATCAACCAATTTTTTCGAATGAAATGACATTAGCGATTCAGAATAGTGTTCAGCTGATGTAGAATGTACGACGTTACCATTTGATGACTCGTTGGCACAAATTAGTACAGATGTTGGCGAGTTACCAGATTCACCAGTTTTACAATCTATTGGACATCGATTCATGTTAGATATATCCATGAAAACTTCTTGACCCATAGAAGCTAACTTCGGTTGAAGCTGCTGCTTTTGTCCCAACCCCTTGTCCAGTTTTGAGCACTGACTATTTTCTGGAGCATCTGTAGAAATCGATTAGTAGAATTGTCAGCTCGAACAGAAAAATCATCGTATTCAATTTAAAATGTAAGAAAAGAAAAGGCAGACACAACAAAGGAGTTACAACTCACATGGATAATCTTTTGTGATATCCATCAGATAAGGAAGCAATCTTTTATAGCTAACTGAACCTGGAGTTTTGAACAGTTTCCGCCTAAAACATGGTTTGAGAACCTATTCAAAAATCCCACGCTATCTTACATTAGCATAAATCATAACGATTAAATACAAATAATTAATCTAGTAGTACTATCAATTGTCATATAGATGTAGCCCAACTATCCAAAATACACAAAACACATTTTCCACCAAAAAAAAGAAAAGAAAAAGGACCCTGTAATAAATAGTTATTCATGAGTTCAATTGTTTGGTTGTGTTTTTATTACAAGGAAAGGAATAGTTATTCCTAGCTATTCTTTAAAATGAATAATAAGTATTCTTCCTCAATAAAATAATTCCTTAAAAAAGCCCAGCAAATCAACCGTTCTACCTCTTCACTAATTGCTCTATCTCTATCTCTTGCTCTTGATTATATTTTCTTGGTATCGTTTTCCTCTCTTTTCTTACCTCCAACTGTATTCCCTCTGTTAGTTCTTCATTCAATGAAAACGACACTGTTTTGATCAAAAGGTAAAGAACTAGATTAAGCCGTTAGATTAAATGTACAGCTGACAAGTTTTAGATTTGCATTGATGTAAAGCCAACACGTGTTGATCTGTGATTAGTTAGCTTTGCTAGTTAGTTAGTTTTTCTTCCCCCGCTCTCTCTCTGCTGCGTGTATATAAAAGAAGAGTAGGGCTTGTAAATCATTTAAGAGCTTCTAGATATTTCTGTGATCAATAAAATCTTCTTCCTATTTAGAATTGGTATAAGAGCTTCCAAACTCATCAATGGCTTCCAACGTAGCTGTTTAGTATGAGAATCTAATGTTCTTCACTCTCTGTTTAGAATCTAATTTAATGTTAGTTTTTATAAATTTATATTCCTGAAATTGTTATCTTTATATCAAGAAGAAGAAGAAGAATATTAGTTATATGATTTGTACAATTTATACATAAGACAATGCTAATAAGAACCACTACAGTGAGTCTAATCTTACCGATTTGGTGGTTGAGACATTGTTGTGAATGTTGGCTGCTCCTAAGCACTCGTCGATTCCAGGAGGAGGAACCTCTCTAATAGTAATACCTGACAGGGACACCTCGACCCCAGGTTCAGGCAAATCATCATTCTTCTGGCTCTGGGTTTCATAAGAAATTCCCAAATCAGGCTCCAAATTGAGATTGCACAAAGCAGAAGCGTCGGGAGAGAAGACCCGTTTAGTGCGGAGATCTTTGATCAGGATACGGAGATCATCGGCATCGGCGTCGTCTTCGTGGATCTGAGATCTGCTGCTGCTGCGTATGAAGATAGGGTTTGGGAGATGCTTCTTGCGCTTCCTCGAGGTTTCGTTTCGGTCCATCGCTGCTGATTGATTTTCCCAAAACTTTACTAAACCCTCTTAGTCTTTAGATTGTAGACACCTAACCTAGCTTCAGCTTCTTTATTTCTTTTTCTTTAAACAAAAACAATGGCGGGAAAAGTTTTGAGTTCGGATAAAGAAAAAAGCGATGTTTTTTTTTATTATTGGCGGGAAAATGAAAGATCGTGCCTTGCCAATTTGTTGATCCCAACCCATAAATGAATAAATATTGCGCGGGTATTTGAGTAAGAATGACAACTGGGCGGGATAGTTGGGTTTTGAGTCGGGTCTGTATCATAAATGGTCGGTACATAATTATCAATTTTTTCATTTATTGTTTATTTAAGTATAAATTAAATTCTCATTGTTCACTTTTATAATTTAGCGGCAGGACGAACCAAGCTTGGACTCCCCAAAATTTTTTTATTTATTTTAAATATAGGTGTATATATATATATATATAAGTATTACTTTTAGCAATTTTATTTTACAAAATTACACTTCAACCCTATAACCGCATCACTGGTACCTAGTGAGTTTACCCATTAAGACTTGTTTAACTAGATTAGAACTAGGGAAGGTTTTTTTTTTTTTTTTTTTTTTAATGTATTAAATTTAATAGGCTAAGAATGTATTGATCCCTTGTAATGAATTAACAAATTAATTAGTCAAGTTAATTAATTAATTCAATTAGCATGTAATACGCGTGGTAACATAAACAAATTACCAATTAACTAAATGCAGCAAAAATTAAATTGACATGATGATTTGTTTACGAATAGGGAAAACCTACACAGCAAAAACCCCACTAGGTGATTTTAAGGTCATCACTCCCGAAAATTCACTATTATCATAACAAACGGTTACAAGTAAAGGAATCTCTGTAACTTATACCAACCTACAGTTGAACCCTTACTCCAATACCCAATTAAACTTGTTTTGTAGTGACAATTTCTCTTTTTAATGCACGATTACCAGTACGTGACTAACCAATAGATGTGCGATCCCAGTACGCGACTTAATCACCAACTTGAGAAAGATGTTGGTTGCAAAATTCTTCAATTCATTACACGATAAAGATCATAAAGCTCCTTGGTCACAAAACCCTACGGTGTACAAATATAGCAGCTTCTTCAAGAGAAAGATGAATTAGGACAAATTCTGTCTCTGGTCACAATTTGCATAAATAAAACTTTGCTTCACACTTGCGCAACCTTTGATGACCCTTAAATTAATCCTTATATATGTTTAGGGTTGTGAAAAAAGAAAGTCCAAACATATACACACGGATTGGATGAAAATCAGTATTGAAAAACTAAATTTCATAAACCTCGACAGATAAGGTATCTATTGAGCTAGTTGTCGAGCATCGGGCTCTAGCAGCTTTTTAAACCTCGATAAATTCTAGTAGTTGAGTTTTAAAATCCAGCACTTCTTCCCTTGTTTCTTGGACAGATTTGTATGGCTTTAACACTTGAACTTAAACCTTGTTTCTTGAAGTATTAAACACATCCTAAATCTACCTAATTACAAGTAAAGTGCGTTTTGTCAAAGGATTAGCCAATTCTAAATTGACATATGTTCCTAACATCAAATCACATATGTCCTAACAAAATTAAATTTTAGAATTGATAAAAATAAAATAAATAAAAGATGTGTACCTAGTTGGTACCTAGTAGATTTACCCATTAAGACAAGTCGTGCATCTAAATCCTTGATATGGGTTTGGGGTGTCACATAATGAGTAAAGACTCATTGGTTAATCTAGTTAGCGAGTCAAATAGTTCATCAACTATTTGACTCTAATGATCCTATGAAAGCTAAACTCACTATCCTATGAAAGCATAGTCAAATAGTTCATCAACTAACATAGCTCCAAAAGAAATCTTCAATCTATGGCTCTAATGATCTACCACCAAAAAGTATTCCACTACTATAATCTGAAAGAGTGGAGAAAGGGGGGTGAGCTAGAAGCTCAACAAGAGACTACATAATATGAGAATGTATCTCAAAACAAAATAATAGTATCATTGACAAAATATAATATTTACAAAACATTTAGAAATAGTTTTAACGGTAATATAATATATTCTATAAAACTATCAAGAAAAAAAACATTCAACTATAACAATGTAATCAGTAAATAAAATAGTAACCATTTTAGTTGGCCAAAATACATTAAATAGATAGAACCAATATTATAGACTAATAAACAACTTTCCACTTATAAAGGCCAATGACAATAAAATAATAGATTGATATGGGAAAAATTGGTCAAACAAAGACATAAAATGCTAAACACTCAGTTGGTGATTCTCATGGGAAACAAGAACAATAACCTCACAGAGGCAACACTAGCTCCAAAGAGCAAACAATAATACTGACTTCGAAGAACAAACAATAACACTACGCCACACCACAATAACACTACTTCGGCTGAAGACCAACACTTATCCATGTATTGACAAAGGTTGTAGACTATCTAGCTAACCATTTGAAAACATTCTTACTTTATTACAATATTGTCAATACCAATCATATATTATATAATGAATACTTTCTCAAAATATAGTTTTGAGTCATTCTTAACATGTACAGTTTCAAAGTAACACATAAGAAATAATAAAATTCAGGTATGTATAAAGCATTGACAATGGTATAAGTTGTTTGAAACTTCGCTTTTGCAAATATGTGTGTGTGTGTGTATACACACACACACACACACACGCACACACACACATCTTGAGAGATATCATGTTCTAAAGTCCACTTATCTCTAGTTGCTAAACCATGCTTCACTTCAAATGTCTGAATCAATGTCAACTAGAACCTAAAAATGATCAAATAACTCAATAAAGGCAGATTTTGAAACCAAATAGTCCTCTAAAAAAACTTTTCCATAGCCATTGTGAAGATTTCGCTATGTTAAATCTAACGTAGCTTTCTAATATACATCATGTCTATGCTATATTTTATATAATTATAGTGTAATCACTAATATTACAATTTGATATACCTATATATATTTATACATACACACACACCATAGAACACTACCTATGGATGTCTATATAGGCTTAACTTATAAAGAATGGTGATGCTACTTCACATATATATTAGGATCTCTTTCAAAATCAATAAAATAATGAATCTATGAATGAACTCTTTTCCTATGAATTAACGTGGGGATGACCTCTTTTCCTTTGAACCCATAAACTAACATGGTCGATATAGGTACTTACATGATGATCTCTTTTCCTATGAATCTATCAATATAATTCCAAGACTTCCATGTGACTATGAGATGATGAATTCTAAATCAAAGATGTGTTTAATGATCTTCAATAAAGTATGCATAGACAGATGTTTACTTCAGTACAAACGAACTTGTTGGTTGACTCTAGAAGTACCACACTATTCTATTCTTTTCAATGTAAAGTAACCCTAATTCTCTGCTCTTAAACCTTTACACGCTAAGCACTAATATATATATATATATATATATATTTCAAAATCTTGTAGTCTCTCTCTACGTTTCACATAAGAAACACTAAATTACTCTTTAGCTTTACACATTAAATCTGTTTCCTACTTGGGCTAGAAGTTAAAACCTTTTAAAACTTATCTCTTTAGCCTCCAAGAAGCCCATAAAACTTAAATAAGCTTCCAAGACTTTAATTCCCATATAAACTCAAATTAAGGTTGTTCAGATAGACTAGAACTCTAAAAAATTCCAATAACACTTAAACTCCTAATCCAAATAGGTTTTAATCTCTTGTCCTTTTCCTTAACTGATAAAGAGACTAAAAGTTTAATATGAATAATCCACAAAATAACTCTCCACGTTACATCTTCTTTTATTTATTTTCTTTGTAGATATCATAATATAAATAATATCACCTTCAAAATAAATTAAATAATTCATCAACTCCACTCTAGAAGCAATTAAATTAAATTTAAGTGAGGCGAGTGTTACATTCTCGCCCTCTTATAAAATTTTTGTCCTCGAAAATTCAAACTTATCTCAATTTTGAAATAGCTAGGGATATTTGAATTGCATTTCATCTTTACGCTCCCATGAAGCTTCTTTTGTGGAATGATTCCTCCATAATATTTTGACCAAAGGTATAATTTTATTACGTAGCACTTGCTCTTTATGATCTAAAATCTAAATTGGAACTTCCTCATCGGACAAGTTCTCTTTAGGTTCAATCCTAAACTAGTAATTTAATACTTCAAAGTATACAAGGTCCTGTATAGTCCTTCAAATCAGAATCCTACTGTTAGGATATGTGCCCTTTAAATTCTATTGTACGATGCTATGTATGACATTATGTTGTGATTAATAAAGTTGTTTTATTATTATCTAAAATAATGGTAAAATGAATATTTGGACATTATCATATAGTCCATGAGATGCATAGTATGTGATTTATGTGATTTAGTCATAGAAAATATAAGTCATAAGTTCTTTGTCAATTAAGAATTTTAGTTTGTAGTCGGTGATAAAATTGGGCATTTCATATGAGAAGCCTATAACATATCAATTAAGATGATTTGTCTTGATCATAGAAGTGAACACTTTTAGTTGAAATGTTAATGTGTTTTAAGTGTTAAGACATATTGAACTGGACCGCTGCGAGATTTATTATTCTACTAACAACTGTCAAATGAATAACAAATCTCACGACTTCTATTTACATCAACTCTTAATCCTAAGAGAATAATGAACTTGATTATGAAGTGTAGGTTGCTTTGATATATCAAGAGTGAGATCTAAAGTCACGATCAAAACCTTAGTATGTTGGACAACCATATTTAGTGTTGAAGGAACATATATTCTCAAGATAGAATTTATAATCTCTTAACGGAGATATAAAATATTCCCTTGAGATAAGTTTAATGGGTTTGGTTATTTAGAATGTTAGGCCTAACTACTTTATTAAGAAGTTACTAAAGTATATATTTATGAAATTGGATTTCATAAATATATGATGAATAACTTAAAGGATTAAACTGAGTACTCAAGGATTAAGATGTAGTAATCTTCAAAGTGGTAGTCAACATTATGACTTTATATTACTATAAATATTTTATGAAAGGGTTGTATGTATAATAAAGTCTTGGGATATAATTTATTAATTAGGCATAGAGTGCAATTATATTTATATAGTGGTATTAAATATAATTAATAGTAATTCTGGACTTGTCAAGAGTTGACAAAAAAACTCAAAACACATTGGAGCTAGTGTCTTATTTATTCCCTTTTGGTCCCACTCCAAACCACATACTAAAGCCCAATTGGAATAGCCCAAAAGGCTAGCCCAATTAGATAATCAATTCGAAGGAGAGAAATATACAAAATTTTGTAAGAGAATGAAATGGTGTGTATGTGAGTGTAAGCCACTCTCTTATTCTCCCTTGAACACATACATATAAACTAATTGAGAGATCAAACTTCTTGGGCATAAGTGGAATTCGAGTGAAGATTAAGAGTGTTCCCAAGTACTTCTAATCTTTGGTTTTGAATTTCACCACACCAAGGTACGCTTTCTTGTTCTTAAATTCTGAAATTTACATAGTACATGTTATCAATTGCGAATGAAATAGATCTGTTAATTTTCCGCTGCGTATGTTATGTATGCGATACAAACATATATTTTTCCAACACCTACAAACTCCAAAGTCTAATAATCAAATCAGATCATGGCGACAAAATACTTATAAGGATTTTTTTTATAAATCTTTGATGTAATCACAGGTCAATATTTATATGACAATGGTTCTAGTAAAATAATTATAGATTTGCCATGTCAAAACTAGGGAGTGATTACCTGAATGAGAGATCAAATTTGAACACTAGCTACAGCCTATAGACGATGCCTCCAACCATCCCTGTACACTATATATATATTTTTTTAATTATTATCACCTACTTCATCCCAACAAATAAGTGACCTTCACCTACAACCTTACAATGCCTAAAAAAAATTATATCACTTAATACAACCAAATGTCAAATTTCTTAAACTTAGCATATAATTTTTATTTAACAAAAGCACCCTAAGGAAATACACTAGGTCATAGAACTCAAAGCAACATGATATGCTTCTAACCAATCCATATTATATGATAACAGAATCATAAATCTTTAAGAGAATCAAGTCAGCCATTAATTCCTTGTCTACTATTATAACCATACAATAGTTACATAGACTCAGCAACCATTGTTTCACTTAATAAGAGAAAGTAAGGAGATGGTACCTGACTTAGATTCCTCAACATCTTGCCTAGTAATGGAAAACACTCATCCTTGGATTTTTGGCCTTTGATTCACATTATTAGGCTTAGCCATTGGCTCACTCTTCAAAGCTGGGCAAGCTTTGATAAAGTGTCCAGTCTTGCCACATTTAAAACATGCTCTTGACTCCAAATAACATGTTCCACTATGAGCCTTTCCACATCTTGGACCAGTCTTATGTGATTAGGTACCCCCTACTTCTTGAATGAACTTTCACTACACTTTTCCTTAAGAAAATTACGCTAATTTGGCTCCCTCTCCTGATCATTGGCCTTTGAGAGATGATTGCAATTTCTCTCTGCTATGAGAGCTTGATTTACCACCTTTGCATATGTTTCCAATTTGAACATGGAAACCTGTCCTTGAATTTCCTCCCTTAAACCCCTTTCAAAATGCCTAGCCTTCCTTGCTTCTGTGTCAACCATGTGTGGAGCAAAGTGAGATAATTCAACAATTTTTCGCTCATACTCATACAATGATTGGGTACCTTGTGCTATGCGAATGAACTCAGCTTCCTTTTGGACCATTAAACTATAAGGAAAATACCTTCTACGAAAGAGCTCAACAAAATGATGCCAAGTTAGTGCCCTCTTTGTGGACTCCCAATACTCCAGTGCCACCTTTCAATACAAAAATAGCAAGGATAACTTGTTGCTCATCACTAACCTCCATTGCCCTAAAGTGCCTTCTATCTCCTTAAGCCAGTTGTCAGCCTCTATTAGATTCATTGTACCCTTGAAAGCAGGAGGGTCAAACTTTCTAAACTTCTCTGGAGCACTAGTTAATTGGTGGCTCCTACTTGATATTGCACTATATTGGTTAAGCCACCAATGGCTTCAATAATAGCCTGAAGATTAGTAGTTCCCCTAGCATTCGATTGACAATTCCCTGTGTTCCTCCTAGGTGGAGCCATCTCTCTAAGAAATACAACAAGGTATCATAAGTACAGATTTTAAATATCCATAAAGGTCAAAACCAAACACACAAATAGTACAACAACCATTCCTACGCACTCCAAAAAAACACTATGAAAGGTCAAATGATTCTAACACTAAAATTCCACATGATCACACTTTTGTTCCAAAATAATCTCAATAAGCCTACAGAATTATAAACCTATGCTCTGATACCATAACTATGACACCCCAAACCCATACCAAGGATTCAAATGCACAACCTGTCTTATAAACAATCAACATTTGCTATAATAGAACAGAGTTTAATTAAATATCCACAAATAAGAATCAAACTATCAAATATTTCAAAATCCATCAAACTAAAACTTTAACAATAAAGTATCCAAATACAATCTCAATTAGTGTTAGGACATATGTGAATCATGTTAGGAACATATGTCATTTAGAATTGGCTAGTCATTTTAAAAAATGCACTTTACTTGTACTTAAGTAGATCTAGGATGTGTTTAATACTTCAAGGAACAAGAGTTCAAGTCCAAGTGTTAAAGCCATGTAAATCTATCTAAGAATCAAGTGAAAAAGTGTTGGATTTTAAAGCTCAACAGCTAGCTCGACAGATAGCATCTATCGAGATTTAAAAGGGATCTTCAGCTCGATGCTCGATAACTGCTTGGTAGATAACCTATCTATCAAGATTTATGAAAATAAGTTTTCAGATATGATTTCACACAAATCCGTATATATTTGTTTAGGCTTTCTTTTCTCACAACCCTAAACATATATAAGGATTATTTTAAGGGTTGATGCAACTTAATGCAAAAGTTTTTCACAAGCATATTGTGACTGGAGACATATGCTCTAGTTCATCTTTCTCTTGAAGAAGCTGCTGTGTTTGTATGTCGTAAGATTTTGTAACCAAGGAGCTTCTTGATCTTCATTGTGTTGATGAACTGAAGAATTTTACAGCCAACATTCTTCTCAAGTTAGCGGTTAGTCATGTACTTGGATTCGTGCATCAATTGGTTAGTCACGTACTGAGAGCCATACATTGAAAATAAGAGATTATCACTATAGAACAAGTCCAATTGGGTAGTAGGGTAAGGGTTCAACTGTAGGTTGGTATAAGGTACTTGAATTTCTTTACTTGTAACTGCTTGTTGTGATAATAGTAGATTCTCGAGAGTGGTGACCTTAAAATTACCCGGTGGGGGTTTTTGCCTTGGAGGTTTTCTCTATTAGTAAACAAATTACCATATCAACTTTATTTTTCACTGCATATTAACTTAGTTGGTGATTTGTTTGTGCTACCATGCGTATTGCATGTTAATTAGATTAATTAATTAACTTGGCTAATAAATTGGTTAATTCATCATAAAGGGTCAATACATTCTTGACTTATCAAGTGGTATCAGAGCAGGCACACTCTGATTCGAGCTAATATTTGCTGTGAGATTCATTGACCCCTATTGTCATGGATAGAGGACAATCGTTGATTATACCTCCTTTGTTTGATGGCACTAAATATGCATATTGGAAAGTACGCATGAGAGATTTCTTGCAGTCATTAGATGAAAAAGTGTGGCAAGCTATGGAGATAGGTTGGACCAAGCCAAAGGTAATGCCGGCCAATTGGGATGATGCTAAAATCAAGGTAACTAACTTCAATACCAGGGCATTGAATGCTTTATTTAGTGTGGTCATAAATGAGGAGTTCAAGAAGATATCCTCTACTGAATCTATGAAGGAAGCATGGACCATCCTCTAGACAACCTATAAAGGAACTAAGGCTATCAGGGATTTGAAGCTTCAGAGGCTTACTACAAGCTTTGAAGAGATCAAGATGGAGGAAGATGAGTCATTTGATGAGTTCTATGCCAAGCTCAAGGACATAGTGAAATTAGTCTTTAATCTTGGGGAAACCATTCCCGAACTCAAGATTGTTAGAAAGGTGCTTAGATCTCTACAGATTTCATGCCAAGATCACTGCAATTGAGGAATCAAAGGATATTGACAAAATTCCTTTAACAGAGCTGGTTGGCAATCTGCAGACCTATGAGTTGGGTTTGATAAGGATTGGGAAATTAAGTAAGGGAATGAGCATGGCATTGAAGGCCAAAAGTAGTGACATAGATGAGTCTTTAGACGATGAAGATTCTAAAATGAAATCCTATACTACAAGGCAATTCAAAAAGTTTATAAAGAATGCTAATGCTAAAGGATTTGACAAAAACCGCAAGCAATCCAGTTCATCTCAGTTCAAGAGCCAAGACAAAGGGAAGATGGATGCTAGGGATGGAGTACACTATTCCCTTTGGACCAAAGTGCTTTAGGTGTCAAGGCTTCGAACACATGAAACAAGATTGCCAAACTTATCTCAAGACCATTGGGAAAAGCAAGGCCCTTGTTGCTACTTTGAGTAACACTGAGCTTGAGGATAATTTCGGACAATGAGGATGATGAAATCCTGAATGCCTTCATTATCACTATAAATCCCATTGAGGGGATTGTTGAAGAAGTGGATAAAGAAGAGGACTTGGTGGAGTCGAAGTTTGAAAAGATGGATGAACAAGATGACATCCACATAGTCTATGCAAAATTATACAAGGTCTCCGAAAAGCATGATATAGATACTCAATTTTGCACCCATGATTTAATCAAGGAGAATGACTTAAATGATCATTCATGTACCCCAAAAATTATGATTGCATTACATGCATCAAAATTTTTATTATTATTATTATTATTATTATTATTATTATTTTGCATTACATGCATCAATTCATTCATTGCATATCATAAAAATAATCTTGAGATTCTAACGGTCGTAACGGTGGTTCTGGTTTCCAAATTGGACCATTGGATCAAAAGATATCGCATGATCAAGTTTTCATGGTTAACATACATTGTGTCTAGGTTGAGTTGACCATGCATGATCATTTTAAATTAATTCTGATTGGTTAAGCAATTAAAATTAATTAAATAATTTTGTGATTGGCTGATAATTAGTGTTTAAAATAAGGATGCATGCATAGGAATAAAATGGATGATTGGATAACAATATAAATATGGATAATTCGAACTTGATCAAGATTTATTTTAGGGTATTTATCTACAAGATAATTGTTCTTAAAAAGTCTAAATTATCTAGAAAAGAAATTAAAAAAAAAATCATAGACAAAGGATGAAAATGCGCCTAGGTGCAAGGACTGGTCAAAAAACCCTAGAAGAGGAGTCCAAACAGCACCCGAACACAAAGAGTGTTCGATGTCCAAGAGCTAATTTGGCACTTTTGGAGTGCCGAACGGCAATCTAAAAGGGCTGGATTTGCTTTTTTTGGGCTTTGGCCCAACGACTTTCGGGTGATATAAGGCACACCCTTTTCGATCTTTTCGTAAAAGGATGCGTTCGGATTCACATCCTAACCGTCCGTACCTATTTTTTAGGGTCTTCTAGCCTCTATAAATAGAGACTAAACCTCATAATTTAGCACATTTTTTCGATGCTCTGAGAGGCACACGTTTTGAGGCTTTCAAATTGCTGATACTTACAGATCACTCTTTGAGACTTGCTCCTTAAATTAGGGTTTTTAGGTTTCAAAGATGATTGAATAAGTTTCTTTGAACCCTAGAACATCCTCTCAAGAACAAAGAGTGCTCATGCAAGAGGTTGTTTCCTTCACCCTATCTTTTCTTTATGCTTCTTTTTATGTTGATGAATGTTTTTAATCCATAACATGAATTGTTAATCATTGTTTTGTTTAAAGCATGATTGTTTTTATACAATTGTTATAGTCTCTTTCTTGAATATCAATAATATGCACGTGAAATTTTTTTTTCTTAAAATAAAAAAAAATTTGCATCTTCCTTAGATGTAGATCTGAATTTTTCTTTACAATAAAACAAATCTGCATCTTCCCTAGATGTAAATCTGAATTTTTCTTTATAATAAAATAGATCTGCATCTTCCTTAGATGCAGATTTGACTTTTTCTTAAAATAAAATTAGATCTACATCTTCATTAGATGTAGATCTAAAATTTTCTTAAAATAAAAATGGAACTGCATCTTCATTAGATGCAGATCTAACTTTTTCTCAATTAAAAACTGATTTTTTTTTTTTTTTTTTAATCTTTTTTAGATACAGATCTGATTTTTTTTTTTTTTTTTAATGAATGCAGATTTTTGAAATAAAGAAAAAGACAAAACATGATTGTGTTTGTGTTTATTTTATTTAATTCATATTGCATAAATTTAAATTATGAGTGAAACACTCTTCTTAAATAATCTTTTTCATTCTTTTAAGACATAAAAAACATATCTGATTTTTCTTTCATTAAAAACCATTTTTTTTTTATCATCACTAAACAGATCTGAATTTTTATCTCCAAAAACCATTTTTTTTTTTAAATACTACAAAACAAATCTAATATTTTGACAAATCAAAATCAATTTTTTTTATCACCAAAACAGATATGAATTTCTTAAACAAAAGAGGAGACTTCATTCATAAATAAATTTGTGTGATTTAATTTTGGTGTCACATGTTCAACATATCATTAATGACATGCATAAAAAGGTACATTGATCACAAAAGTCTAGAAGACCAGTCTCTATCTGGGCGAAATGGGTGCCTAACACTTTCCCATTCTGTAACCTAGCCTCAGGATTTAGATCTTTGGCTTAGTAGATATAGCATTGTCTTTTCTTTTTATTTTGGGTAGAATGTAACTAGGACAAAAGGCCATGTATTTTGATAGTTTGTAACTAGGATTCAAAGCTATGTAATTTTTCAAATTTCCAAATATGTAATTTTTTTATTCAATAAATGAAGAGAATAATTCAGTCATATATTTAGTTTTTTTTTTTTTTTTAGTAAAAAATTAGTGGCGACTCCACACCACTTACCCTAAAGAGAGAGGTGCCCTAAAAAATATCTGAATCTCTTTTTTTAAGGGATACTTCTTTTTCGAGGTCTCTCACACATGAGAAATTGTATAGGTTGGACACCAAGAACCTAAGTGGGGTGGAGTTTGAATAAGAAGAAATCTCCATGAATTTTGATGAAGCTAATTAGACCATTGGAGCACTGAGAATTGAGAATAATTTCTTGACTGAAAAGACCAAGAAGCTTGATGAGATGCTTAGTTCTAGAAATCAGCTTATGATCGAACCTATTTGGGGTATGATTTCTCTTCCTTTAACATTGTTTCTTCTAGTACTACTGTGTTTGTTTCTCCTAGTACTACTCTGTTTGTTTCTCTTACTAATAATGTTGATTCTAAGAACAATGATGTGAAAACTGTTTTAGCTTGTGAAAACATAGACAAGGGTAAATCTATCTTAAGAGCACCCCTTAAGCTTAATAAGAAAAAGATTAAAAACACTAGGGCAAAGAAGAAAGCAATACTCAAAAGTCTAAATAGAAGAAGCAGTATCTTTGTCATTACTGTAGAGCAACTAGACATTCTCGACCTAATTGCTATAAGTGGTTAGACACTCAATAGAGCAACAGTATGATCTCATCGAGAAACCAGATCAGTTTCCATCCTCTCTTGCTCCTCTTGGATATCCTTTCAAAGCCCTCATATTCCTTTTGACCTTGAATCATTTCAATTCTTCCCCTTCACTGTCAGATCAAGGGTTTGCTAAACGGAAAGGTTCTTCTAAGGTGTGGAAAGAAAAAGGCTCCAAGTGATTTAGTCAGTTTTTCTCTCTCTCCCTTTCTTGTTTTTGAGTATACATTACTTGTGTGTTTTTGCTTTCTTGTTTTGAGTCAGTCTAGTTTTATGCTTTGCTTTGTTTAACATGTTTTTGTTTGTTTGTTTTTAGATTTTGCTTTATTTTTTTTTTCAATTTTTTTTTTAAAAATCATAAAAATACAAAAACAGTGTATGTTATATGTACATTGGTACTTGTGTACCTTGGATGGCCATTGAAACAAAGTTCTCTAGACTTTGTATCTTTTGTAGCTTAGATGAGCATCTCTATGCATAACTAAGCAAGTGAGCTTTGTGACTCGTGTTTGAGACGAGTAAGATTAAGTAATCTCTTGTACTTAACACTCATATCACTCTTTTTGACAGGAAGGACTAGAAAATCCTAAGAGAAAGGCATAAATAACCGTCTCACCACTGTTACCCGCCAATCATGAAATGACATCTATATGCTTCAACATAGATAATGTGCAATGTCAAAAGCTTAACATTATTGGGTATCTCTTTTCTCTCTCTTATATGCCCATACATAATATGCTTTACAAAAGAAAATATGCAAAGAAAAATAAAAGCAAAAAGAATCAAAATACTTCATATATGATTTCAAGCATGTCTTCTAGGAGATGTGGGAGTTATAGGATGTACCTTAAAGGTGATAGTCTCCATCAAGCAGTTATGATTGTGTATGAGTTAAAGTGATTTTCTCATATCTAAAATCGTCATAACAAGTAGACATTTATGCAATCTTGCGATATTTTTCACACACAACTCACAATATTCTTTGCTACTTTTGATACATGTGTAGGTACAATGTGATTTGGCCATCACAAGGAATACATGTGTTAATGTATGCTCACTAAAATGTCTTGACTTGTTTTTGAAATATAAAATTGGTTAGACTTGTTTAGTGTGTATGTGTGTGTTTTGAATCTATATGCTTGACATTTTTGTTGCTGAGAGATGTTCTTAAGAGCTTAAAATTTTGTTTGGATCATTGGTTGAGGAGTATGCTTGATTGCATTCATATCTGTGTTTTTCTCGTTTTTGAAAAACTATTTTTGAGCAATCTTGACAGCTTCTTGATACCTCTCGACAGCTAGACTATCTATCAAGCCTCTTAATCTTCATTTCTCGACAGTTGTTATCGCAATTTTGATCCATTGGAGTTTTTGAGAATTTGTCTCGATAGCTTCTTGACAGATTCTTGATCAACCGAGAAATTTTCTATATGCTCAATAAATGCTCAATAGCTACTTGATCCAACGAGGTCACTTTGTTGTGGACAACTCTCGATAGCTCTTCAACAGCTCCATTTGGCGAAAATTAAAGCTCGACACCTCTTGATCTATTGAGCTTCATGTATTCTATATATATCTCAGCGCAATATTTTCTCTCATTTTATGCAATCTCTCTCAAAAGAAAAACATCTTACCCTCTCCCAAACACTTCTCAATCACACTCTTCATCTTCCCTACTCAATCTTTGGCCTAATCCTTGCTTTTTCCCTCTGGTATGATCTCTTTTCTATCATTTTATCATGCATTTCATTCTTTTTGACCTAACTTTTGGGTTTTTTTTTTTTTTTTTTTTTTTTTTTTTAATTTTTTTAAATTTTTAGGGTTTTCAAAATTGATAAAGTTTTTGTGAAATTTTTAGGATGGGTTTTGTTTAAATGATCTTCAATGTTCATGCATTGCATCACATTTGCATTTTAACAATGATTCATGAATTATAGATGTGTGTTTACTATGTTGAAATCATGCGTGCTAGTAGGATTGGATTAGGCTGAACTCATGATGTCTTTATTATTGCATGTCAAATGCTCATGCATTTTTTATGCATACATACATTCTTTTCTCTATCTTATTGATATTGATTTGTGCTTGGTACTTTTCTGTTTCTCTCTCTCTCTCTCTCTCTTTTGGTTAGTTAGCTCTATGGCACCCAAAAAGAGCAAGTCTACTTCGTCCCGAAACCCTCTTCGTTTCGGGACATCTACTTCTGATTCTACCCCCTCTCACATTCGGTTCCATGATGAGAAGGCTTGGAAGGACTTCTTAGAGAACTTTTCTCGACGAGGCATTCATTCCGAACACCAAGTCATCCTATCGGACTTTTCCGATACTGACCTTCCCACTGTCATCTACAGTAGGGGTTGGAAGTCACTTTATGGCATCCTGGTCACTTTATACATGTGTTTTACTTCAATATGCACAAATTTGATTACTCTGTACCTTATTTCATCACTCGCGCTTGAGGTACGTGCATAGTAGTCACTCCGGATCTTATTTTCGAGGTGCTACACGTACCGAGGGTAGAGTTTACTGACTGCCCCGGCCGTGATCATCTTAGAACTGTGTCCAAAGACAATCTCTCGTCTCTCTTTTGTGAGACACCTTCATCATGGAGTGACCGTCAAAACACCTCATGCTCAGGCTTTACAAAAGCTCTGAGGTTCCTTAATATGGTAATGACATTTGTTGTCCATCTCTTATCTCACTATAGCTCCATTACTAAGTCTCGTGCTCGATTTTTGTTATCTTTACTTGAGGGAATCACTATAGATTTTCCCTCTCACTTCATACTCTCCCTTATAGATGTCTATAAGGATACGATGACCTGTGATAAGCTCATTTTCTCTTCGGCTATCACGCGGATCTTCCGTTATGTGTCTGTCTCCTATCTTGAGTCTTCACACTTCTCTATTATGTGTGCCATAGACGCAGTGACTGTCAGATAGAGAGAGGCCCAGCTTTGATCAAAGCGACCATACACCGAATGGCAACTCCTCCATCTTCTTCCGCTCCATCCACCTCTGCTCCTTATTCTTTTGCGGGTGGAGTAACTCTCGAGGCCATCATGGCACAGCTTGTGTGCATGGATGCTCACCTTGACACTCTCGGTGATGAGTTGTGTCAGGTGAACACCCATGTTGGTCGTATCGCACGATGATAAGCTGTCATGGGGGGGTTTCAGTGCATCTTCTTCTCCATCTCCATAGGCTTTAGAGGATGAGAGTGATGATGATGGCTCTGGTAGTGATGATGCTGATGAGGATGATGGTGCTAGCTCTTTCGGTGAGTAGTTTTGGGTATGAGAATAGTCATGTACTTAGGGGGAGAGTTAGTATAGGAGATATTTTTGTTAGGGGGTGTTTCTTTTTGAGGGATGTAATAAGGACTTTTGTATCTTTTCATTTCTTTCTATTTTAGATACATTGTCTTTACATTGTGATAGCAAACCTTGTACTCATTTTTGATATACATATATATATATATATATATATATATATTGAGGTTGTTATTACATTCTTTCACCTATCTCTTCATGTGTTGTTTCTTTTTCTCTCTTTATGCACATGCTTCTTATTTATTGTATACAATCTTTTATAATTCTATTTCATACTAAGATGTCGTGATGAATTTTCTTTAAAGTGTTTCAAAATACAAGTTGTCAAAGTCTTTCTTGCCATGAACTCTCTTCTTGTAAAGTTTTTCAAGAGTTTGAGTTAGGATTAGACTTTATTGTATTCAACAAGTGAGTATGAGTTGAGTAATTTATAACTTCTCTCATAAGATCATTTGTTTGTTGTGGTTTTAACACGGATTGCCAAAGGGGGAGATTGTTAGGACATATGTGAATCATGTTAGGAACATATGTCATTTAGAATTGGCTAATCCTTTGAGAAAACGCGCTTTACTTATACTTGGGTAGATCTAGGATGTGTTTAATACTTCAAGGAACAAGAGTTCAAGTCCAAGTGTTAAAGCCATGCAAATTTGTCCAAGAATCAAGTGAAGAAATGCTGGATTTTAAAGCCAGACAGCTAGCTCGATAGATAGCACCTATTGAGGTTTAAAAGGGATCTTCAACCCGATGCTCAACAGTTGCTCGATAGATAACCTATTTATCGAGATTTACAAAAATCAGTTTTTCATATCTGATTTCACAGAAATCCGTGTATATTTGTGTAGGCATTCTTTTCTCACAACCCTAAACATATATAAGCACTATTTTAAGGGCTATCACAGCTAATGCAACTTAATGCAAAAGTTTTTTACAAGCATATTGTGACCGGAGACATATGCCATATTTCATCTTTCTCTTGAAGAAGCTGCTGTATTTGTACGCTGTAAGGTTTTGTAACTAAGGAGCTTCTTGATCTTCATCGTGTTGATGAATTAAAGAACTTTGCAGCCAACATTCTTCTCAAGTTGGTGGTTAGTCACGTACTTAGATCTGTGCATCAATTGGTTAGTCACGTACTAGGAGCCATGCATTGAAAAGGAGAGTTATCACTACAAAACAAGTCCAATTGGGTATTGGAGTAAGGGTTCAACTGTAGATTGGTATAAAGTACTGGGATTCCTTTACTTGTAACTGTTTGTTGTGATAATAGTAGATTCTCGGAAGTAGTGACCTTAAAATCACCCAATGGGGTTCTTGTCTTTGAGGTTTTTCCCATTCATAAACAAATCACCATGTCAATTTTATTTTCCGCTGCATATTAACTTAGTTGGTGATTTGTTTGTGCTACCACGCGTATTGTATGTTTATCAGATTAATTAATTAACTTGGCTAATAAGTTGGTTAATTCATCACAAGGGGTCAATACATTCTTGGCCTATCAATTAGTTTCACAAATACTAGTTCACTATCCTATGAAAACATAATAAAATAGTCCATCAACTAACATAGCTCCAAAAAAAGTCTTTAATCTATAACTCCAATGATTTACCACCTAAAGATATTCCACTGCTCTAATCGAAAAGGTGGAGAAAAGGGGGTGAGCTAGAGGCTCAATAAGAGACTACATAATATGAGGATATCTCTTAAAACAAAATAATAGTATCATTGAAAAAATATAATTTTTTTTGAAACATTTACAAATAGTTTTTATAGTAATATAATATATTCTATGAAACTATCAGGAAGTAAACATTTAACTATAATAATGTAATCAGTAAATAAAATAGTAACCTTTTTTTTTTTTTTTTGAGAATGAAATAGTAACCACTTTAGTTGGAAAAAATACACTAAATAGATAGAACCAATATAATATAGTAATAAACAATTTTTTTTCGCTAATAAAGGCCAATAACAATAAAACAATAGCTTGATATGGAAAATATTAGTCAAAAAAATACATAAACTATAAACACTCGGAGGGTGATTCTTGTGGGAAACAATAACAATAACCTCAAAAAGGCAACACTGGCTCCAAAGAGCAAACAATAACACTACACCACACTATAATAACACTACTTCAACCGAAGACCAACACTTAACCCTGTGTTGGCAAAGGTTACAAACTATCTAGCTGACTATTTGAAAACATTCTTACTTTATTACAATATTGTCAATACCAATCATATATCATATAATGAATACTTTCTCAAAATATAATAGAGTAATCAGTAAATGAAATAACAATGTAATCAGTAAATAAAAAAGTGGTTAGTTGGCCAAAATACACTAAATAGATAGAAACAATATAATATAGTAATAAACAATATTTCCCCTTATAAAGGCCAATAACAATAAAAAAAAAAATAGTTTGATATGGAAAACATTAGTCAAGTAAAGACATAAACTGCTAAGCACTCGATGGGTGATTCGTATGGGAAACAATAACAATAACCTTAAAGAGGCAATACTAGCTCCAAAGAACAAACAATAACACTGGCTCCAAAAAGCAAATGATTACACTACACCGTACCACACCACAATAATACTACTTCGATCGAAGATTAACACTTAATCCTGTGCTGGCAAATGTTGCAAATTGTCTAGCTAACCATTTGAAAATATTCATACTTTATTACAATATTGTCAATACCAATCATATATTATGCAATGAATACTTTCTCAAAATATAGTTTTGAGTCATTCTTAATGTGTACAATTTCAAAGCAACACACAAGAAATAATAAAATTCAAGTATATATAAATCATTAACAGCGGTATAAGTTTTTTGAAACTTCACTTTTGCAAATATGTGTGTGTGTTTTTATATACATACGAGCGTCTTGAGAAACGTCAAGTTCTGAAGTCCACTTACCTCTAGTTGTTAAACTAAGCTTCACTTAAAATGTCTGAATCAATGTCAACTAGAACTTAAATAAGGATCAAATAACTTAATAATAGCAGGTTCCAAATAACCAAAAAGTCCTCTAAAAAAACTTTTCCATAGCCATTGTGAAGATTTCACAATATTAAATCTAACATGGCTTTCTAATATACATCATGTCTATATACTATATTTTATATAATTGTAGTGTAATCTTTAACATTACAATCTACTATGGATGTCTATATAGGCTTAACTTATAAAGAATGGTGATGCTACTCCACATATATATTAAAATCTCTTTCAAAATCAATAAACCAATGAATCTATGAATGACCTCCTTTCCTATGAATTAACGTGGGGATGAACTCTTTTCCTATGAACCCATAAACTAACGCGGTCAATATAGGTACTTACATGATGACCTCCTTTCCTATGAATCTATCAATATAATTCTAAGACTTCCATCCGACTATGATATGATGAATCCTAAGTCAAAGATGAATTTAATGATTTCCAATAAAGCATGCATAGACAAATGTTTATCTCAGTACAAACAAACTTGCTAGCTGCCTCTAGAAGTACCGAGCTATTCTACTCTTTTCAATGTAGAGAAACCCTAATTCTCTGCTCTTAAACCTTTGCACTCTAAGCACTGATTTCTTCTCTCTCTCTCTCTCTCTCTCTCTCTCTCTCTCTCTCTCTCTCCCTCTCTCCCCTTCAAAATCATGTAGTCTCTCTAAAAGCTCAGAGATGTGTCGAAAATACACGAGCAGTTTAGACTCTTAAATTAAAGTTACGGCTTGGTTGATTTTACACTAACTTAATACTAAGTGCGGAATAGTATAAACACAAGCGTATAAGCACAATTACTACTCTAATCCATATTTAAAGCAACACAACAGTAAAAATGAAATGAACAAGAGTAGGGAAGAGAGATGCAAACACAGATAGCACCGAGACGTGTTATCGAAGAGGACACCGAAGAACTCGGCTAAAAACCTCTCCACCGTCCTCCAAGCGGAAATCGACCCACTAGACAATCAGTTGGGATACATGGGTTAGCAAGAGACCCTCCAAGCCTAATCTACCCGATGTACCTAAGCCCTCCAAGCTCCTACTCCAACAAGACTTCTCGGAACCGTGTCTTGTCTTAGTTCTCTGGATCCCGCAACAAGCTCCATGTTGCATCTGCCATCATTGGCTTCTTCCAATGCTTTCCAGTAGCACCAAAAAGTCACTTCACACTCTGAAAGGGTATGGTAAGTGTTTGGGCTATCAACCTCTCAATGGTATGGAAATGGAGAGGTAAGAGATGAGGAAATTCCCAAAACAAATGTGTAGAGGATTGTGAGTATAATAATCTCTAACTCTCAAGGTGTTTGGCTAGGGTTTTTCTCTCAGAGGCTCTCTACTCAATTTGTGGGTAAGGTAGGTATAAATAGCGTGGGCACATAAAGTATGACTCAAACTGTACAGTTTTCAAATGCTTGAGTCTTCACACACACACACACTCTCTCTCTCCCTTACACACAACCCTTACAAAGAAATCCTACAACAAATATAGGGTACAACAGATTGAATATAATTACAATCAAATTTGGCACGGAATATAAGCCAACAAAAACATATAGTTATAAATAATAACTTTACAATCTCCCCTTTTGGCTATTTCGTGACAAAACTCCTAAAACAGGCTCTAGACTTAAACGTGAGTTTGGGAACATTGGCAAAACTCACTCACACCTAATCTAGAAACTATGAAGCTCTTGAACCATAATGACAAGTATCTCCTGAAACACAACAACACAATAAGTTCATGGTTATGCAGAAAACTTTTAAAGAAAAATGGAACAAGCATAATGCGATCAAGCTAAATGGAATAAAGGCTTGACCAAACAGGCAATCACTATAACTAAGTGATCACAATGCTCATTCACACTTGGAATGAATATCCGGACATTCAAGTTGACAAACACAAGGCAAATCACTTGAATGACCAACACTCAACCAATGCACAGTACATGAAATATGTGCACTAGGAAAAATCCTACAAGGGCACAAGTGTGAGGTACTTAAGACATAATATCTTAAAAGTACAAGATAAATGCTACAAAAGCATTGAGAGAATCACAAATTAAGATAGAAATAAAACTGAAATTAAACCAGAGTATTTAAGTTTAAAACATAAGCAGTAAAAACAGTTAGTATAAAACATCAATTATAAAAACTAAAATAAACAAAGGTAACCCGTTTGTGAACCAATAACCAATGCTTATAAGTCTAAAACTATGCTCCCCCTAACACTGTGCAAGCTCTTCCTCAGCTCCCCCAAAATTTTCTCCCCCTTTTTGACTAGAATGGCCAAAGTGGCTAGAACTGATCCGACTCAGAGTCTGATCCATGTCCGGAGGACAAGTCCTGAATCTGTGATGATAATGCGGTGATTTGTCCTTGAAGGTATGCAAACTAGTTCGCAGTGTGCTATACATGAGAATCCAGTACTATAGACATCTGATCCATTTTAGCCAGTAATTGATCAAGTTTGCTTACACCTTGTGTTGGAGCAGAAGACGATGGCTGTGAATCTATTAATCTCCTCCCCTGTATCTCCACCCTCATCTTGCTCAACACGAGGTTGTAAGATGGGCACACCAGTCTTGGAGCCTTTGATGTGTGCTGTGCTCCTAGTCAGTGTATGACCACCAATGGGATAATCCTTCTGAACTACAATGAGGCCACTGGGAAGTTTGAGCTTTGCTTTAGCAATCAAGCCAATGATCAAAGAAGGAAATGACATTATAGTCCTTGTATTCGGCTTTGTAATGCTCTTCTTCAGGACATGGATGATATGGCCATAAATGTCTATCTCCTTATGGGTAAAGAGATTATACAGGAATCTTGTTCTTGGGGCAGATAATGTAGTTAGGTTTTTCACTGGGTACAAATTGTGAATCATCACATAGGCTAAGGTCCTCATCTCTGGTGAAAACGGTATTGTGTTCATGGCATTCTTAGTCATTGTCCCACCAAATGTTTTCACCATTTCTACAATAGACCCCAATTTATCCTCATATTGGGTGGTGATAGGCTGAGATGGAGGACGAACTTCAAGAAAATCTTGAATGCTATCCTTCGTAATGACAAACTCTTTTCTTCTCACCTAGCAGTTGATGTGATCATCTTCTACAATGGCGTTTGAGAAGAATTCTTTGATTATCTTAGAATAAACAACCCCAACTAGATTCAGTAGCTTGGTCCAAGTTCTATCTTTGAACACGTCAGGGATGAATGTGTCCTCAAGAGTTTCTAACTGAACCACCCTCTCCATGATGATCGTCTTGTCCTTGTAGCAATCATTATACTTCATATCAGCTTCCGCTGATTTGAAATGCTCAGAATCAGTGCATGCGCGCTTTGAAGTTGGTTTCTTTATAGCTGCATGCTTGGTTAGGGCCATCTGCATAACAACAGAACCAGAAAAGAACCAAGTACACAAAGCACAAAAAAAACATAAAACTTGATTAGATTCAAGTTAGTTCCAAAACAGAGTTAAAGTAACTTAAAGCAGAGCATAATCAACTCTAAACAACATGCTAGACACAAATAGACACAATGCATAAAAATAAGTAACAGTGCATGTGTGTGCATCTATGTGTATGTGTTGATGCATGTGTGTGCAGCAAAAGATACATGATGGTTGCCTAGGTGTGTGCCTAGTGTGTTCAACATGTGCAAAGTGTATGAAACATATGAACAATGACCACACCGAGTGAAACATGGTCAAACAAATGAAAACCCATAGATTGAAATAACTTGATTCCAATTAGGCATAGAAATGTCACTCGGACAATTTGACAAACACTTAGCATGCACAAATGTACTTTAAGCAAGAACAATGCATGAACATGTGAAAATCTACCCTCAATACATGTTATAATGCCACAAGAGGCCAACACAGATGCACAAAAGACAAATGGGACTAAGCCCAATCAAAGAAATTGAAAAAAATTCACTTGAAAAAGAAACCCAACCCAATTTTTCGAAAAACCCCAAATTTCAAACCTTAAGCATATAATATTGCCAAATCTAGGAAAATTATGAAGAAAATATTGAAGGAAACATACCTTGATGTAGAAACTGCAGAAGAATGCTTGAAATTGATGGGGTTTTGAAAGAAATTGATTTTGGGTTGAAAAGGGATTCGAAAGAGGTTATGCGAGGGAAGTGTTTGTGATTTGAAAAACTGTCACATCTGCAATATAAAACTGAAAACACGCGTTTTTCGCAAGTTAGAGAGTAGCGAAACAGTCGCGAGACATTCGCGAGAATGGCCACTGAAGCACAAAAGCTTTTGCGAGAAGCTCTATGTCGCGAGACAGTCGCGATACCCTCTATCTGAATTTGGAAAAATCCAGTTTTTGCCAAACAACATTTCGCGAGAAACTGTTGGTCGCGAGATATTTGCAATACAGTCGCGATAGTTTCTGTGTGACATGACGAAAAAAATATTTCCCTCAAACACTTTTCGCGGGAAGCTCTAAGTCGCGAGCTTCTCGCGAAACAACCCCTGAACCAGTTTTTTGAAGAAAAACACAAAAATGTATTTTGAACAAAAACAAAGAACACGAAAGTATAAAATCACTTTCAAAAACAAATAAAACACTCAAAAATCTTTTTGGGTTTGATCAACAAGTATTTGAGCATACACATCACATTTGAACATGTACAATCACACAAATGAGATAAGCATTCATTGAATCAAAGTCTTGTGTGTTATGAGTGAGTATCAAGTGTGAAATAGTCCTTAGACCAGAGTGAAGCTTCAATGATCAATTCAATCGAGTCATACACAACTGATACAAAATCAAGTAGACTATCTCAATTATAGAAATGAGTATATATGACCTCCCACAAATTGATTACATAACTTAGAAGCTTTTCATTTGGCTTCTGCATAAAGCATAACAATTGATCCATTTTTGGACAGAACATCTCTTTTTGAGATTGGTGCTTGAAATTTTTGATATTTCAATATTGATGATTAGCCTTTGGCTTTTTGAGCATCATACATTTCAAAACATAAGTCGCTTTCCCTTTTTCCTAATCAAATACTAGTATGTGCGACAGACTTTTGCAACTTGATATCTCTTTTCATTTGGAGATTTATATTTAGTAAGCTCTTTTGCAAAAAAAAAAAAAAAAAAAAAAAAGGGAAGAGATATAGACACAAGTCTATGCAAGTATCAAGACCATCAAGACTATTGACCAATCATTCATGACAAGCTTGAAGATCTATTTACAACAGTCACACATAATTTTCAAGATTTCTTCCACAAAGATAAATGTGTATACATAACGAGTTAAGCTCGTAAATGTACTACACCATAAGTACAAAGGTATTAGGCCAAACTCACATGTGACATACACAAAACAAGTGAACAAACTTTTTGAGATTTTTCAATTTTTATGGGTTTTTGAACTTTTTAAACACACTAAAAAACTAATCAAAATGAAGAAAGATCAACAAAGAAAAGAAAAATCTGGCACAAGCCAAACAGGTAAAATAAATATGATATAAACTAAAGACAATGCATCATAAGATGCAACAACAAGTGTCCCTAGTCATTGAAAGAATTAGTGCATGGACATGTTATAATGCTTATGCATGAGTACCCTTCTTCACCTACACGTCATGTGCGTTTGGGGTGATATCCTTGACGGATTGGGTACGAGAGTAGGGACTTTCAAACCTCCATGTGAAGCTTTCCAAATAGTTGGTAAAGGCACCAATCATTTTCATCACGTCCATCATTCCGGGATCATGGTTTTGACTTCTTGTTTGCTCACCACACCATGACCTCTCGTCATTTCTCCTACCTTATGACCGAGGAGTGCTTGCATTGTTCAAAACTCTCAGCTTATAATAGTTGGGTCTTGTATGTCCTTGTAATTCACAAAAGTGACACAAATAATTCGTTCTAAGACCCTGTTGCGATCTTGGAAGTGATCTTCCTCTAGATCCAAATCTGGCATCTGATTGATTACAGGACTTATTAAACACCCGTTGATCAGCTACCTTCTTCTTCTTTTCAACCTTAACTTTCTCAGGATTCGGCTCTTCTACAACCGTATCTTTTGCCTTCACGAACTTCACCTCTTTGGTGGCAATGGCTAATGAGCTGCTCACTCCGGTGAATCCTAGTCCGGACTTGTCTGAGGAAGGTTTTTGAGATGAGATAACATCATCTAACTTCCTGGAGGAGACCCTTCCTATCTTGGCATGTGCTTGCACTACCTCTTGCTCAAGAAATCTCACTTTTGTGTAAGCTTCTGATAGCTCACCATTTAGTGTTTCAATCTCACACTTCACCTCCTTGTATCGTGCCAGAAGATTTTGTAATCTTCCTCAACCCTCTTCATCTTCTTAATGGCTGCATTAGCCACCTTAGCATATTCACTAGTCTTTTCAAGAAGTGCGTTGTAAGTCTCTTGCAGTCCTACTGCTTCTCTAGCTTCCTCATCTTCAGACTCCTTAACTATTCCAATGGACTCCAAATTAGAATGTTCACTAAGCTCCTTCACAAATGCACCCAAATCATCTGAGGGATCCACATGAGCAATGGTCATGAACGTGGAATAGTTTCCTTCTCCATCACAGCTCTCTTTCTGAATCAGAATTTAAAGAATTCGAATCACTCAATGTCATGGCATACGCCTTACCCTTTCCTCTTAGATAATTTGGACACTCCTTCTTGCGATATCCATGGCTATTGCATTCATAGCACACAATGTCTGAAGGAGATTGAGAGTCCTTCCCCTCTTTCCTTTTAAACTCTTTCCTATCACCTCTTGAAGATGAAAACTTCCCTCTGTGAATGGTTTCCCACTGTTTTTCATATTCAGAAATTTGTGAAAGTTTTTTCGCAAAAAATGTTACTTCCTTCTCCATTCCATCTTCTTCGGAGGAATCATTCATTATTTCGGTGATGGTCTTGAGAGCAAGCGATTTACTCGTCTTATGGGAAGGCAGTCCAAGCTCATACGTTTGAAGAGACCCAATGAGCTCTTGGATCTTAATTTCATCCAAATCTTTGCTCTCTTCTATGGCTGTGACTTTTGCTTGAAAGCTCTCCGGTAAGGATCTCAAGATTTTTCTCACCACCTTAGTATCTTCAATCTTCTCACCAAGATTGAGCTTAGCAATAACAATTTCGTTAAGCTTCCCATAGAACGAATCAAAAGATTCATCATCATCCATCTTGAGCTCTTCAAATTTGGTGGTAAGCATCTGGAGCTTTGTATCCTTAACTTTTTTTGTACCTTCATAGGTACTCTCCAAAATCTCCCAAGCTTCCTTGGCAACTGTAATGTGAGATATCCTGTGGAATTCATCTGGAGACACTCCACAAAAAATAGCATTTAAAGCTTTACTGTTAGCATTAGCCGCTACAAGGGCTGCCTTATCCCAAGTGGATTCTGGAGCCTCCGACTTAGTCCAACCTACTTCAACCGAATCCCAAACTGTATCCTTTATAGAGCATAAAAATGCCCTCATTCTGACTTTCCAGAAAGCGTAATTGTTACCATAAAAAAATAGTGGAACATTTAGAGATTGAGACCTATCCATCTCAAAAAGGATCAAGGATCACACTTAAGTATTTAAATCACAGCAAGTGTACCTGCTCTGATACCAATTGAAAGCTCGAAAATGTGTCGAAAACACACGAGCAGTTTAGACCCCAAATTGAAGTTACGGCTTTGTTGATTTTACACTAACTTAATACTAAGTGCGGAATAGTGTCAACACAAGCGTATAAGCACAACTACTACTCTAATCCATATTTAAAGCAACATAGTAGTAAAAATGAAATGAACAAGAGTAGGGAAGAGAGATGTAAACACAGATAACACCGAGACGTGTTATTGAAGAGGAAACCAAAGAACTCAGTGAAAAACCTCTTTGCCACCCTCCAAGCAGAAATCGATCCACTAGACAATCAGTTGGGATACATGGGTTAGCAAGAGACCCTCCAAGTCTAATCTATCCGATGTACCTAAGCCCTCCAAGCTCCTACTCCAACAAGGCTTCTCGAAACCGTGTCTTGTCTTAGTTCTCCGGATCCCGCAACAAGCTCCATGTTGCATTTGCCATCATTGGCTTCTTCCAATGCTTCTCAGTAGCACCAAAACATCACTTCACACTCTGTAAGGGTATGGTAAGTGTTTGGGCTATCAACCTTTCTATGGTGAAATGGAGAGGTAGGAGATGAGGAAATTCCCAAAACAAATGTGTAGAGAATTGTGGGTATAACAATTTCTAACTCTCAAGGTGTTTGGCTAGGACTTTTCTCTCAGAGGCTCTCTACTCAATTTGTGGGTAATGTGGGTATAAATAGTGTGGGAAAGTGTGACTCAGACTATACAGGCTGGCAGAATAGAATGCCTCGTGGGTGTCTCGCAAGAAGGCCTTACCCACGAGATACTCGCAAGACACAGCTATCTCTACCTGACCTGACTCTTCGCATTCCAGCATGTGCAGGGCACATGTATTACTTCGCGGGAAGCTAAGTCGTAAGACACCCGCAAAAAATCTTCAGTCTCCAAATGCTTGAGTCTTCACACTCTCTCTCTCTCTAACACAACCCTTACAAAGAAATCCCACAACAAATACAAGGGTACAACAAATTGAATATAATTACAATCAAATTTGGCATGGAATATAAGCCAACAAAAACATATAGTTGTAAATAATAACTTTACACTCTCTCTATATTTTACATAAGAAACACTACATTACTCTGTCGCTTTACACATTAAATCTGTTTCCTACTTAGGTTGGAGTTTAAAACCTACTAAAACTAATCTCTTTAGCCTCCAAGAAGCCCTTAAAACTTAAATAAGCTTCCAAGACTTTAATTTCCACTTAAACTCAAATTAAGGTTGTTTAGATAGGTTAGAACTCTAAAGAATTCCAATAATACTTAAATTCCTAATCCAAATAGGTTTTAATCTCTTATCCTCCTTTGCTAATAAGGAGACTAAAAGTTTAATTTGAATAATCCACAAACTAACTCTCTACGTTACATCTTTTTTATTTATTTTCTTTGTAGATATCATTATATAAAATAATATCACTTTAAAAATAAATTAAATAATTTATCAACTCCACTCTAGAAGCAATTAAATTAAATTTAAGTGAGGCGGGTGTTACACATTAACCCCAAATGTTTATTGGGTTGAGTCAAGACTTAAATGAAATTGGTCATGGGTGGGTTAATGGGTTTGAGTAAAAATTACCACTTCATAATATGTGAGGATGCCAATTGGGTGAGTTCAGGTGGGTCATAAATGGGATGGGTAAAAACCCATTTATGATCCATTTAACTAATTAGTCATTGCGCATACCCAACCCAACCGAATTATTGAAGGCAAACCTTAACACACCCATTTAGCATTTAATGTATGAGCATATGGGTTTGGTTTATCTCTAGTAAAATTTTATCAAAATATCTCCTTTTATTTTAAATATGAATGGTTACATCACCCACTAACAAACTTACAATGGAGATTAAAACCCAACCTAGCATACACGTTTTTAACCTCAACCATTTGTTAAGATAGTGGCGATGTTGCAACATTTTTAAAAAAGAAAAGGAGATCTCTTGTTAACATTCCATAGGATGTAAGCTGAACCCAGAATATATATAACAAAAATACCCCTAAAACCTAAAAAATGACGAAAATATTTTCAAAACCTCAAAAAATTACCAAATTACTCTCGAGACCTACTTCAAAATGACCAAAATACCTTTAAACCTAAAAAATGAGCAAAATAAATCCTTGTCGATACTGTATTTTTTGCCTCGATTAACATGCCAAAATATTGATTTAGACCTTAAAAAAGCAAAAATCACGTTTTTGAAAACCAAAAGTTGGAAACTATGTGAAAAAAGTCCTATTTACCTTGATTGGATGACAAAATTAACCATCCAAGATTTTAAAATTTCAAACTTGCCATTTCTAATTTCTAGCAAAGTTTGACCAACGTTGACTAAACCCTAATCGGGGTGGTCAAAATGTTGACTTTTTGATCCAACTGTTTGATCGAGGTAAATTTTTAACCATCTTAAATATCATGAAATTACCTTTGAAATGATAGTTCACAGGCCAAACTCAGAATCAAAATGGATGAAATATCAAGAATATACAAAAATCCTAATTAAATGTATTATTTTTTAGGTAAAAGGGTTGTTTTTTAGGTGTTTTCGCGCAATAAACTGTACCAATCTAGCCACAATCGGTGTGAATTGCCTAAACCAGATGGAGGCATGATGGGTTAGCTGCCTTCCATAAAAAGGGCTTGACGATATCTTTTGCAGATTGGGAGAAATGAATTTTTCAAGAATAGAGCTATTAAATTTTCAACACTACATTACCTCCCTTTAAAATGTGATATCTGGACAGCCATAGCTCCAAATAAGATGATGCTAGAACCTATGAAAGCTAGACATCCAAAAATGTCTATGTGAGAGACCGGGGTAAAACCTATTGGGTGCTCTCAGAAAAGGGTGTAGGCATCGACACATTCCCTTTTTAGGATCATATGGAGTCATCACATATTTTATAAGTAAAATAAGAAAACTATACAAATTACAACACATCTTGAATAATACACATTCTCATTAAATTTTAGACAATTACATTTTGATAGAAAAAAAACTTTACATGGCTTTGTTTCCTAGTTACAATCTAGCAAAGAAATACAAGGCTTTACTTCCTAGTTACATTCTACCCAAAATAAAAATAAGACACTAAATTTACCAACCTAAGATTCTAAGATTCAGGGGCTAGGTTATGGGATGAGAAAGTGTTAGGCACCCACCATGGCCATAAAAGTCTGGTCTTCTAGACTTTAAATGACCTTTTAAATACTCATTAAAAAAATGACATGCAAATGTTTGTGTCAATATTCCTAAATCCAAAGTTGGTTAAGGTGCAAAATCCTAGATCTGTTGCATTTATGTAAGGAGAAATTACATCGAACTTTATTTAAAAAAAAAAAAAAAGATTTTTAAGAGAAGTTAAAATTGAGCCAAATGAATTTTTTGATAAAATTTTTTTTTTTTTAATAACAAGGAATAGATTTTTTTTTTTTTTTTTTTTTTTTTAAGGAGGGTTCTCAAATCTGAATTCTTAATTAAACAACAGAATGAATCTCCAAAAGAAAAATCCAAATTTGAATGTTTAATTAAGAAACATAATGGTTTTCAAGAGAAATTGTAGATCTGATTTCCAAAGTAAAAGGAATGAATTTTTAGAATATGAATATGGAATAAACCTCCAACAGTTCCTTTTGGATACCCTACAAAGAAAACTACTTTTGTTTTAGACTGTAATTTGTCAGACTTTCCTTTTAATATATGTGCTAGACAACCCCAAATACGGAAATGCCTCATACTAGGCTTACGCCCAATCCACAACTCTACAGGTTGTTTGGGAATAGACTTCAAAAGTACTAAATTCAAAAGATACATTGTAGTATTTAAGGCATATCCCCAAAAAGAAATTGTTAGAGTCGAATAACTCATCAAGGATCTAACCATATTTAAAAGAGTCATATTCCTTCTTTCTGCTACACCATTTTGTGGTGGAGTTCCAACAACAGTCAATCGGGATATAATCCCATTTTCAGTTAATTAATATTTGAAATCCCCAAGAAGGTATTTGCTACCTCGATCAGATTGAATGGCCTTTATGCATTTACCTAATTGATTTTCAACTTTAGCCTTAAACTCTTTGAACTTTTCAAAGTCTTCGGACTTCCGTTTCATTAGGTACACATAACCAAATCTAGAGTAATCACTAGTGAAAGTAATGAAATACTCATAGCCACCTCTTGCTTGAGTTGACATAGGACCACATACATCTGAATGTACTAGTTCTAGCAAATCTTTGGCTCTTCTACCTTTTGCACTAAAAGGTCTTTTGGTCATTTTGCCCTCTAAACAAGATTCACAAATTGAAAATCCATCAAATTCCAATGACTTTATGAGTCAATCTTTGATCAGTCTTTGAATCCTATTTGAATTAATATGACTTTAATGTAAATGCCAAAGATATGCATCACTAGTTGAAGGAAACTTTCTCTTTAATTATTTCACATGAGAATTATTATCTAATTCAGAACTATATAATTCATACTTTTCAGGAGTTAAAATATAAAGACCATCAACAATACTGCTAGAACAGATAAACACTTTATCCTTTTTTATTACAACATTGTCTTTCAAGATAACACAATATCCATTTTTACCTAAATAAGTTGCAGAAATTAAATTCTTACAAACATTAGGTACATATAGACAGTCTTCCAATATTAAAAATCTAGAATCAAAGCATAAATTAAACACTCCAACAGCTATAATTGGAATTATGCTCCCATCAGCCAAAGTAAGAAACAATTCCCCGTCACTAAGCTTTTTGGTCTCCTAGTACCCCAGCAAAGAATTGCAGATATGATTAGTACACCACGAATCCATGAGATTTTTTACTAAACATATTTCAAGAAGGAATGAACTCTTTATGCCCATATTATTGGCAGCTCTGAATTTTGGATAATTCCTCTTCCAATGACCTTTCTCACCACAATGGAAATGCTTTCCTTTGGCGTAATCCTTCTTCTTTCCCTTGTTGGCAACTCCTAAGGCAATTTGTTTACCATCTTGCTTGGTGAAGTCTTTCTTCTTTTTCTTTTCACCCTTGCCTTTCAACTTAGGTTAAGAAGTAAAAGCTTCAGCCATATTGGCATCAACACTAGATGTATCAAGAATGCCTTCCGCTGCCACCAATTCATTCATTAATACAGACAGTGTATAAATCTTTTTGTTTATGTTATAATTAAGTCTAAACTCCTTGAATGCTTTTGGTAGTGACTAGAGTATCATATCCGCTTGGGATTCTCCATCAATATCAGCACCTAAAACCTCCAGTGTATTCAGATAAGAGATCATCCTTAGACAATGCCCCCTCACTGAAGTGCCTTTAGTCATTTTGGTATTATAAATTTGCCTTATAGTTTCTTGACTTACAGAATAACCTTGCTCACCAAACATCTCCTTCAGACTTAGCATTATGTTCGAAACTAGTTCTACATACTACATTTGATGTTGTAGAACATTTTAGATAGATGCTAGGATATAGCACTTGGCCATCTCATTAAATTTCTGCGAATGATCATATCGCTATTTTTCCTCAAGATGAGCATCTAACAATGGAAAGTTAGGACAAGGTTGACTAAGCACATACTTGTGCTCTCCAGCAATGAGAACAATGTCCAAATTTCTTTTCCAATCAATTGAATCAAGATAGTTGGATCCAATCAGTTTATTTTGATTAAGAATGGCAACAAGTGGGCTAAATAATGCCATGATTAAATGTGAAAACATGAATATAATAAGTAAACTGGACATTATCAATTTAGCATATAAGCATATAGTATGGAACCTTAATAAAACTATAATATATTGATATGATTTGATTTTATGTTAACAAGTGGGCTAAATGATGCCATGTTATTCATGCTTAGAAATATGTTTTGTTTGGTTTGATTTTATTTTGCATTGTCTTATCATGTTTTGATTGGAAAGTTGATACGATTTGATATATTGATGAATATGTTTTGTTGCGTTAAGTGTTGCTCTTGTTTGTTGTTAGATCCAATGCATGTTTAGGAATAGATTTTGTTTTGTTTATCTTTGATGTCTTTGTTCTTAGTTTAGGTTGTGTAGTTTTTATATTTTAAAGCATAATAGGTTTTTAGATTTATCGTTTTGAAGTCTTAGTCTGTTTTCTTTGCTGCTGTGTTCGTGGCTGGGGTTTTTGGGCTGAAACCCACATGCGTATAATCTTGGCTGCGTATGTAGGTTGGATTATGCATACGCAGGCTTGATCATGCACACGCATACCGCTACCTAGAAACCATAGTTGGAGTTTCCTGCTTTGTTTTATTCATCTGTTTCACATATTATGCTTTCGTTTTGATCCCTTTTTATAGGCATGATTCATTGTTCTATGTTTGTCTTTCATATGATTAAATTAGGGTTTATCTTGTGTTTCTTTGTTTTGATGCCATGAACACGCATTCAAATGTTCACACATTTCTACTATAGTTGCTGAGATACAGCAAGGTAAGTGAGGTAAGTCATGCGTTCACATAAACTTACATCTTTGAATATGATTTTGCCTTGATGATGGAGATAAACATGTTTGTTTGGTTGAGTTCTTCTTGAAGTATAGATGCAATCACATGTTTGCTTGGATCTTTCTATGCCTATGTGCTACCTTGGATATGATATGTATTATAGTAACTTGCTAAGGTCTATGTTATGCCATGATGGATGTATGATTAGGTCTTTTTAGGATGATTGATGCCATGTTAATTGTTAGATGTTTGGTCCATAACTTTTGGAAGATGTTGATGATATGTTTCCATGGTTTCTTTGCTAGCTGTTTTTGAACTTGTGACCTTATGCTTTAGGTTGGTGTTGATCACATGGAGGAAAGCATGCAGATGATTGGAGGCTTGCAGCTAGTGGCACGCATGCAGTCTTCCCAATATGTGCTTAACGAAGTGAATTGGGTAAAAGATGACACTAGCCAGTGTATTTTGTTTGAGATTCATAGTAATGAACTTAACGCCTGTCTTTGATGATTTTGTAGAGCAATCAAATGGTGAACGTTGAGGCCATCACAAGATCCTTGGAGGAAAGAATCAAAAACCTTGAATTTCAGAATAGGCAATAAGAATCTCGGTTTTATGCAAGTTAAAAGCGAGAAGGAGACACAGCAGGTGGTTCTTCTAGGGGTAGGTTTAGAAGGTCTTCACTCAGGCAGACTCGAAGTCCGAATGATGCCTGACTTGTACTTTAATTCTCCTGATGAAGCTTTGTAGTGTACAGTTTGAACTTATTTGACAACTCTTGAGTGATTGTTCTAACCTAATTGAGGCATAGCTGAATGCCCCTAGTTTGGAATTTTATGCATGGTGATTTTTTTTAATAAAAAAAAGTATTATTATTTTTTTTTTTTTTTTTTTTTTTTTTTTTATTTTCTCTGGACAAGAGATGATTAATTTGATTTGTTTCAAAAAAAGGGGAATAAGGCATGGCCGAATGCCCCTGGTTTAGAAAATGAATGCATGAGTTTGGAAAATTTTGATTTGGTTAATTTCCTTTCTTTTTGAAACAAATGATGATGATGATTTTTTTTTGAATGAATAAGGCATGGTCAAATGCCCCAGTTTGACAATCAGCATGAATTTTGAGAAATTTTATTGCACAACTACATTTTGAAGTGAAAAATAGAGCCAAAATAGACCAACAATGTGACCAAAAACAAAAAATAACAAGATTCGACCAAGACAGGGCTGAGTACCAATCAGCACTCTTGGAGTGCCTTGGCACACCCAATCTTGCCCCGACTCTTCTTGTTTTTTCGACACATTTTCTTCGGTTTTTTTTTTTTGAAAAATATTTATCCATTTTGGACTATGAAACACTTTCCTAGTCAACTTCAAACTCTTTGAACTTATTTAAACATTGTTAGAGATTAGGAGAACCTATCTTAGCATTAAACCTGCAAACGAATCTCTGCATCAAAGCTCTCAAGAAACATCAATCATATACAAGAGTTATTCATGGTCAACAATCAAAATCCTCCTCCTTCAATCGCACATGATATCAATAGATGGGCTTGTAGCTTTGATTTTGCTATCAAGACCAATTTCTCTGCCTTCAAGCTAGAGGGGATCAAGTCTCTAAGGAATGTCAAGATCAAGTGGGATTTTCTCCATGCCGCCATGAAGTTCTAGGATACCAAAGATCATGTATTCTAGTTTAACACCACTAAACTTTGTCCTACTATCGAAGAATTTTCAGCCATTCTAGGTTATGAGTTTGGCAAAAAATCTGTTGCAGTTTCATGTGATCCTAAGCATAGGGAGATTTTATCTGACGCCCTAGGCCTTTCTACACTAGTTACCAGTTGCAAGATTGAAGGCGACATGGTGAATCTTCATGTAGTTGTTACAAGGCTTATTGATAAACGTACTCATGGTTTATCTAACACTATGCAAAAAAGAAAAAAAAAAAGAAAAAAAAGAAAAAAAAAAAGGTATAGCTATTTGCTTTATGGGAGAATTCTTGCTTTGCTCTGGAAGACTTGGCTTTGTAGATGCTCGAGCCATAAGAATTGTGGGTTAAGTTAAGGATGGTGATAATCCTACTTCTTTGAACTTGGCAAAAACTCTTTTAGGGTTAGACTCTGTATTGCTTCATGGAGAATCACAACAATTCCTCAGGAGTCCCTTGACTTTGTAGATATGGTTAATGGAAAGACTCGATATGATAGCTACACCCATTGTTGCCAATTATGGTCCTAGTAATTTTCCTAGCAAGGCTGTCCTCAAGACTAAAATGTCAGACTGAAAGCGATTGGGTGAAATTTTTGGACAAGACATCTAATATCTCAATTTGGGATTGTTATTGGTGGAAGTGCCCACCCCTTTTGTTGCGATCTCCAGGATCAGATCAGATCTTCTTGGATGGCTTAGGGAGGGCGACTTTCTATAAGGCTTATAGACTCTTAAGATAGTTCCAGTATGAGCAAGGGATGTCTGGCGGTAGAGGAAGAAAACTTTTTATTCCTGTGGACACAACTCTTACTTCTATAAGGAACATGCTATTGGGCTTGGACATGGCTGACAGAGTGGATCAATCTTTTGTTAAGGTTTACTTTCACAGGATGACCATGGAATACTCTAACTAGATTGTGAGAGACCTAAAAAAAAAACATCCCTCAAAAAGAGATTCGGGTACCTTTTAGGTCATTTCTCTTTTTAGGTAAGTGGTATGGAGTCGCCACTTTTTTTTTTTTTTTTTTTATACAAAGAATAAGAAAAACTAAATATATAAAAATACATGACTGAATTGTTCTCTTCATTGATTGAATAAATATTACATATCTTGAAGAACTTTAAAATTACATAGCTTTGGGGTCCTAGTTACAATCTACCAAAAATACATGGCTTATTGTCCTACTTACATTCTACCAAAAAAAAAAAAAAAAAAAAAAAACCAAAGACAAGGCTATATCTACTTAACCAAAGACCTAAATCCGGAGGCTAGGTTATAGAATGGAAAGGTGTTAGGCACTCATTCCGCCCAGATAAAGTCTGGTCTTCTAGACTCTTGTGACCAATGTACTTTTTTATGTATGTCATGAATGATATGTTGAACATGTGACACTAAAATTAAATTACAAAAACTTATTTATATATGAAGTCTCTTCTTTTGTTTTTAAAAAATTCAGATCTGTTTTGATGATTAAAAAAAAAATTGATTTTGGTTTGTCAAAATTCCATTTTTGTTTTGTAGAATTTTTTTTTTTTTAAAAGTGGTTTTTGATAATAAAATTCAGATCTGTTTTATGATGAAACAAAGTCTTTTGGTTTGAAAAATATCAGATTTGCTTTTAAGAACTTAGAAAAAATGGCTTATGATTTATAAAAGATCAAATCTGTTTTTTAAGAGCTAAAAAAAAAAGGTTTTTTGATGATAGAAAAAAAAAATTCAGATATGTTTTTATATGTTTAAAAAAATGGAAAAGTTTTTTTTTTTTTTTTAAGAAGAGAGTTTCACTCATAATTCAAATTTATGCAATCATGAATTAAGTAAAACAAACACAAACAAAAATCATGTTCAATCTTTTCCTTTATTTCAAAAATCTGCATATGTTAAAAAATCAAATTTGTATCTACAAAAGATACAAATCAATTTTTATTTTTTTAAGAAAAATTCATATCTGCATCTAATGAAGAAGCAGATTCATTTTTTGATTAAGAAAAATTCAAATCTACGTCTAAGAAAGATGTAGATCTTTTTTTTTTTTTTTTTTTAAAGAAAAATTCAGATCTACATCTAAGAAAGATGCAAATCCATTTTATTAAGAAAAATTTAGATCTACATCTAAGAAAGATGTAGATCTGTTTTTTTTTTTTTTTTTTTTTTTTTTTTTTTTTAAGAAAAATAATTGGTTATATGCAGATAATTGAAATTAAGAAAGAGATCATAACATAAACAAAATCAAGATCATGCTTTAGCAAGACAATAATTAACAACTATGGATAAAGGAAAACATGCATCATCATAAACATGAAACATAAAAGAGAATAGGGTGATTGAAAAAAACCTCTTGCATGAGCACTTCTTGTTCTTGAGAGGATGTTTTAGGGTTCAAAGAAACTTATTAAGTTATCTTTGAAACCTAAAAACCCTAATTTAAGTAGCAACAACCAGAGAAGGGATCAGAAAATGTGGGCTATTTGAGAGCCTAAAACGTATGCTTCCCAGAGCGTGAAAAAAAAAATGATGAATTATGAGGTTCAATCTCTATTTATAGAGGCCAGAAGACTTTAAAATATAGGTACGAACGATTAGGGTTTGAATCCAGACGCATCATTTTACGAAAATGTCGAAAAGGGTGTGCCTTATCATCACCCAAAGGTCGTTGGGCAAAAGCCCACATCATGGAAATTTGGCCCTTTTAGAGTGCTGTTCGGCACTCCAAAAGTGCCCAATTGGCCCTGTGGCTCCGAACACACTTTCATGTTCTTGTGCCGTTTAGACTCTTCTTCTAGGGTTTTTTGGCCGGTCCTTATACCTAGACACGTTTTCATCCTCCGCCTATGATATTTTTATTTCTTTTCCAGATAATTCAGGCTATTTAAGAATAATTATCTTGAAAATAAATACCTTAAAATAAGTCTTGATAAAGTTCAGATTATCCATAATTTTATTTTTATCCAATCATCCCTTTTATTCCCATGCATGCATCCTTATTTTAAACATTAATTATCAACCAATCACAAAATTATTTAATCAATTTTTTTTTGTTCAACCAATCAGAATTAATTTTAAACTAATCATGTGTGGTCAACTCTAGCTGACACAATGCATGTTGACCGTGCAAACTTGATCATACGATATCTTTCGATTCAATGTTTCGATTTGAAAACCGAAAACACCGTTGCGACATCTCAAGATCATTTTTATGATATGCAATGAATGAATTAATGCAAAGCCACGTTGATGCATGTAATGCAAGAACCAATTGATGCATGTTATGCAATCATGATTTTTGAGGTACATGGATGGTCATTCAAGTCATTCTCCTTAATTAAATCATGGATGAAAAATTGAGTGTCTACATGGCTAGTGGGCAAGATTAGGGATAAAGAGACTAACATGGCTTCTGTGAAAGAGTAGTTTCTTGAAGATAACCAAGGCAAGCAAGGGGATAAAAACAATGAGTTCAAAAGAAGGGATAGAGATAACGCGGCACCTACCACAGATGGAACTAAAAAGCAATCAAAGAAGAAGAAGCTAAAGAAGACCTGATTCTCGTATTTTTAGCTTTGAACCTGTTTATTTAAAAAGTTAGTTTGAAACTTTTAGCTTTGGGAATTATTTAGGACTTTCAGCTTCATGGTTTTGTTTAGGTTTTGCTTTATTTAGGGTTTGGTTTTTGTTTAAGGTTTATGTTTGGGTTTAAGGTTTATGTAATGGTATGGTTTGTGTTCATGGAATGGTTAAATCTTGGCAAAGAAATTTCCTAAATACTTGATGGGTGAATAGTGGGTTTGGGTAAGTTGTGACTAGACCAATATATGGTTGCCTACGTACCTCCTTGGTAGAAGGATCAGGTCTTTATGTAGTTCATTTTATTTTCCTTCATTTTTTCCTAGGCCGCCCTTTCGGGTTTTCAACTTAGCAGGCTCTCTCACTCTTTTATTTATTTAATTTTTACTTTCCTTTTGCATAGATTGCCCTTTTGGGTTTTTAATCTACTTTTTTTTTTGTTTTTGTTTTTTTTTTTTTTTTGCGAACCTAGGAAAGAAAATGACATAATCTACAACCATTTCAGACGTGGCCATTCTTCAGATGTGGTATTTCTTCAACTGATCAATATTAGTTGGCTCAGTAAAAGGATTTGCATCTAAGTCCATCAACCTTACTGCTCCCCTAGAATATATATGTTTGATGATATATGGTCCTGCCCAATTTGACTTAAATTTCCCATTTGTTTCCTGAATCAGAGCTCGAATCTCCTTTAACACTAGATCTCCTGTCTTTAAATCTCTAGGTCTCATTCTTTTGTCAAAGGCTTTTCCGACTCTCCTTTGATAACCTTGAATGTGGTACAAGGCTTTGAGTCTCTTCTTATCCATCATGCATAATTGGTCATACCTACTCTGCAACCAATCCACTTCGAAGATTCCACTCTCTAACACTGTTCTTAATAAACAAACGCCCATCTTAATGGGAAGGAGTGCCTCCGTCCCATACACCAACGAATAAGGAGTGGGTCCCGTTGATGACCAAATTGATGTCCTGTACCCCAAAAATGCATAGGGTAACTGTCAATGCCAATCCTTGTAGTTCTGAAGGCTCTTCTTCAAAATATGTTCTATGTTTTTGTTTGCAGCCTCGACTACTCCATTTGTCTGAGGATAGTAGGGTGATGATTTGTGGTGCTGAATATTGAACTCTCAAAGTAGCTTCTCCATTTCTCCCTTGAAGCGCAGCCCATTTTTTGAGATAATTTCATATGGTATCCCATATCGACAGATGATATTAGTCTGAATAAAACTAAGCAACTTTCTTCGAGTTCAACACCCTATATAAGGCAATTTCCATCCATTTAGTGAAGTAATCAATAGCTACTAGTATGAATTTGTGACCATTTGATGTTGTTGGGTGAATTTTCCCAATAATGTCTATCCCTTATGTAGAGAACAGCCATGGTGAAGTTATTGTAATGGCATCGGCAACACGTGCTTCAAATCTCCATGGACTTGGCACTGGTGATGTTTTCGAACATAAGCTACGCAGTCTCCTTCCATAGTAGTCTAATAAAAACCTTGTCTCATTATCTTTCATGACAACATGTGTGCATTCATATATGGACCATAACTTTGACTCATGGACCTCCTTAATTACTTGCTATGCTTCCTTGGCAGGCATACAAAGGAGATGAATTCCATCATATGATCTTTTGTATAGCCTTTCACCACAAATAATGTGATTAGTAGACGACCTTCGGAGAGTCAATCGGTCATTCTTATCCGCAAACTTCAAGTATGGCCCCTCCTTGAGAAACTGTAAAATGTTTGAATACCATTCACCTTCCCCATTTACTTCTTTGTCTCCTTCTATTGACATGCAATAAGCCCACCATCGACCAAGATTGGTCTTCCCTGGGCCCATCCATCATGGATACCATTGTTGCTAAAGTATCTGCAATTTGATTTTGCATTCATGACACATATTGGTATCGAATCTTTTAGAACTTCAATGCCAATTTTTGAAGACATTCATGATAAGGCATTAGCTTTTCTTCCTTAGTCTTTCACCTATTTTGAATCTGAGAAATTATCAAAGCTAAGTCACTATACACTTCCAACTCTTCCACTCCAAGACTAAGGATTGTTAGTAATCCCATAATTCAAGCTTCATATTTTGTAGCGTTATTAGTGGCAAGAAAGTTGAGCCTACCAAAGAATGGGATATGTGTCACTTTTGGAGAAATTAGGAGAACTCCAATGCGACTTCCATTTTGATTAGTTGCTCCATCAAAATACATTTTCCATGGTTCTAACCCTATCCCCATGATATCTTCATTTGGAAAGTCCCCTTGGATTTCTTCGGCTTCTTCAGGTGAACAATGAGTTAAGTGATCAGTAATTGCTCTTCCCTTTACAAAGTTTTGAGTAACATACTTGATATCAAATTCTGACAAAAGCATAACCCATTTAGTTGTCTTCCCATCTTGCACCGACTTCTCCATCAGATATTTAAAAGGGTTGCAATCAACAAGACCTTAAAAGCAAGCATGTAATGTCTAAGTTTTCTAATAGCCCATACAAGCACTACACATGTCTTCTCAAGTGCTGTATACTTCTCTTCATAAGCCAACACCTTCTTGCTAATATAATAAGTTGCATTCTCTTTTCTAGATTCCTCTAGATTTTGAGCAAGCAAAGCCCCCATTGATGTATATGTGGTTGTGAGATATAGCAACAATGGCTGGCTTTTTAGGTGCCGGTGGAACTAGTATTGGTGACTTCATCAAATAACGCTTAATCTTCTCAAAGGCTTCTTGGCATTGTTCATTCCACACCATGGGAACTTCTTTCTTGAGCAATCGAACAAGTGGTTCACATGTCATGGTGAGCTAGGCTATGAACATACTTATATATTGTATCCTCCCCAAAAACCCTTAGATCTCCTTCTCAATCCTTGGAGGCTTCATCTCTATAATTGCCTTGATCTTCTCAGGATTCACCTCAATTCCTCTCTAACGTACCACAAACCCCAACAATTTTTTGGATGTCACACCGAAAGTGCACTTCTTCGAATTCAACCATAACTTATAAAATCGAATTCTCTTAAAGAACTTCCATAAAGCCGATATGTGTCCCTCACGGTCTTTGGACTTTACTATCATGTCATCCACATAAACTTCTACTTCTTTGTGTATCAAATCAGGCAACAAAGTAGTGGCTGTCCACTGGTAAGTGGCACCAGCATTCTTAAGACCAAATGGCATGACCTTGTAACAATAGGTTCCCAGGGAGTAATGAAGGATGTCTTCTTCATATCCTCTGGAACCATCTTTATCTGATTATATACTAGAAAGCCATCCACGAATGACAGCAATGCATGTCCCACCATATTATAAACCAGAATATCAATATAAGGCAAAAAAAAAAAAAAAAAAATCATTATCACCTTTTTGTCATTCTTCGGTACTGAAACCACAGCAGTCTAGGTAACCATTCTAGGTACTTTACCACCCTCAAAAATCCCGCATTGTACTATTTCTCAACTTCTTCCTTGATCTTGAGAGTCCACTCTAGTTTTGTCCTTCTCAGCTTCTGCTTGACTGGCTTCATGGCTGGGTCTGTAGGAATGCAATGTTGCACTATATCTATATCAACCCTGGGCTTATCCTCGTATGACCATGGAAACACCTCTCTGAATTCCTTTAGTAGTGTGACTAATGCATCCTTCTCAGAGGAAGTTAATGTGTTACCAATTTGGACCATCTTAGGTTCATCATCAGTTCCCAAGTTAATAGATTGGGTTTCTTCTTTTATAGGTTCTACATGTCTTTGTTTTAATTCCTCATTATTAAAAGTTTCTTTACTAATTTTCAAAATAAAAACATTCAAAGCCAACAAATAAGTAGAGTAAAAAATTATATTATAAGGGTAAAGTTTTTAACAGACTCAACAGGAATTGACTCTATAGGAATAAAAACACAATCACAATCAGACTCAACAAGAATAACAATACTAGCAAAGATAGACCCAATGGGGATAGAAACAATGTATTTGGCAGGAGCAAATGGCTCGGTGATCTTAATCTTCTCTAGAGGGTCTTCCATGGGGTAGGCAGCTCCTTTCCATGTCCAGTTCTTCAACTTAGATGTGGCTTCGACAATGGTAGCTAGCTCCCAGTGAGTTCCTTCTTCCTGTAGCAGCACTCTGAGGTCTTCATCCATATAATCTAGGCTTTCACCATCAACTTCCATATCCGCGGGCTTGTCAAATGCATAGCCATCCAAGCGCTCTATACTATCCATCCATTACCATATAAATCTTGCCTCCCTTTGTTGCTTGGGCAGACATATTGGGGGAAGTACTCTGATTTACTCCTTTCCATTCTCTTATCTTCATCTTCAAGATCCTCCAAAGTTAAGTTTCTGAAGCTATAGATCATCAGATTTCTATCAAGTGTCGCCAATCTTGCATCTATATCATCTAGTTCATCAGTGTATGTAGTCAATGAGCCAAACTCTGAATTATGAAATGAAACAAGCTCGTGAATCCCCCTACCATACTTATCATATTAGGGGCTTGATTTTGAACTGGCATATGTTATGAAACTCCAATCCAAAGGTCACCCATAAGGGTATTCATCATAGTCTCCACCTACAACTTCTGCATCATCTTCTATGTCTTCATCATAATAGAATCATCATAAGAATTGTCTTCATAGAAGGTTCCTGCATCTTCATCCTCTCTATCACTATGGGGTTCACCCCTATCATTATTGCTATCTCGGCTATCATAGTCTTCACTATTACTTCCTTCACTATCACTGTTATCACTGCTATTGTCTCCACCATTACTGCCTTCACTATTATCACTATTGTTGTCACCACTATTATCATCTTCACTGCCACTACTTTCATCATCATCACTCAGAGTGGTGCATGGTGGTAAATTTTTGGAACCGGACTGGTTGAATAAGCGAGCTGTTGAATTGCTAGAGGAGTTCCAGCGAGCACAAGACAGCCTACACGATGATTTTATGCAGGAAGCAACTCGCTAGGTTCTGCAGAATGTTGATACTAGCTGGCAACCACAGCCTCAGTCCGTGTATAAGCTGAACTACGATGCAGCTGTGTTCGTAGAAAATGCCAGCTCTGGCTTTGGTGCGGTTATTAGAAACTCAAGGGGCGAAATTATGGCAGCGATGACAGCCAAGGGTCCAGTAGTTCAGTGCAATGAGGAGGCAGAACTGCTTGCGTGTCGTAAGGCGATGGAGTTTGCAACAGATGTTGGCTTTAGTGGAAGGAGATAGTGTAAACGCTATGAGGAATATTGTTTCAAGCAAGGACAACTAGTCAGCACTTGGGCACGTTGTGGGTGACATTAGACATTTGATGGGAGCATTGGAGAGAATTTCTGTGAGCTGTACGAAGAGAAATGGTAATAGGGTGGCACATGGGCTTGCTAGATATGCCCAACATGTTAATTCTGAGGTATTTTGGATGGAAGAGGTTCCATCCTTTGTGTTAGATTCTGTAAACTTTGATGCTGCTTTGATTTAAATGAAAGTTGATTTCAGTTTCAAAAAAAAAAAAAAAAAAGGAAAAACCTCACGGCAAAAACCCCACCGGGTTATTTTCAGGTCACCACTCCCGAAACTCCACTATTATCAAATCAAGCGATTACAAGTAAAGGAATCCCAAGTACCTTACCAACCTACAGTTGAACCCTTACCCCAATACCTAATTGGACTTGATCTGTAGTGACAATTTCCACCTTTGATGCACGGCTCTCAAGTACGTGACTAACCAATGCACGGATCCCAGTACACGACTTCAAAACACCAACTAAGGAAGAGAGGTTGGCTGCAATGTTCTTCAATTCATCCTACATGATGAAGATCAGGAAGATGCTTGGTCACAAAACCCTTTGGTGCAAATACACAACAACTTCTTCAGAGAAGATGAACTAAGTCAAGAACTTCGTCTTTGATCACAATTTGCTTGAACAGAGATTGCTCAATGCTTTTGCAACTTGTGTACCATTTGACGGCTCTTAAAACAATCCTTTTATATGTTTAGGTTTTGGAGAAAAGAAGGCCCAAAAGCATATTCACGGATCCCAAGGAAATCAGATCAGAAAATCTGATTTTATAAATCTCGACAGATAACAAGTGTCGAGATAGCTATTGAGAAGGTGTCGAGATTTGATGAATTTGCACTTCAACTTGTTTTTTCTTAGACAGACTTGATGACTTCAACACTTGACCTTGAAATCTTGTTTCTTGAAGTATTAAAAACACCTAAAACTACCTAATTACAAGTAGAGTGTGTTTTGTCAAAAGATTTAGCCAATTTATATAAATAAGTGACATATGTTCATGACAAGTGAGAACACATATGTCCTAACAACAAGCAACAAGATAAGCAAGCGAACTAGAAGGCAAACAAACAAGGAAGCAAGCAAACAAGCAAACAAGAAAGAACGCAAACAAAAGATGTTGTCCACGGGGGGACAAATGTAGGTTTGGATCGAATGTCCATGACTTCATTGTGTTGAAGTATGGACGACACACTAGCGAGCTAGACTCATGCATGAACATATAACCAAACGTGTAAAGATGCATGGAAAGCCAACGAGTGGCACAAACAAGCATGGTAAGCATAGCATCACACGGAGTGTAAAAGGGAAGGGTATGCACGGAACAACTAAACATCTGAAGATGCCACCCAAATGGTTACATTTGAACAAGGCCTTATAGGCGCAGAATGTAACCACGCAAGGTCAAGCCCACGGAGGGCGCCAAACATGGCAAAGCCTAGAACTAGAGAGGCTAACATGCATAAAGCATAAAAGCAAGCAAGCATAGACATGCAAATAGGAATGATTCGAACCCTTTTGATATAGGCCATGATACATGGACAATGACAAAGACCATAGGGTCTAGATCGGGTCCAAACCATTAGGCCAAAACACAAGAAAATGCGATAAAAGTAACAGAAGGGTTGGAATAGCACATGGCATGACAAACAAGGTCTAGGCCTAAGCACATAAACAAGGCGTAAAGCACGCAAGCACATGAGAGATGGCATAAAGCATGTAGAACGCATCGATCTAAGTATGTAAAAACATCGATCTACGCATATAAGCTTGGAGATCTGCATGTAGGCATGTAAATGTACATCTGAACATGTGGATGTAAGCTTAAAAACATGGAAGAACACAAATACAAGCATACAAGCATGTGACCGACATGGACATAGGCATAGGAGCATAGAACATGCATACAAACATGTAGATCTAAGCAAGGCATAGCCGGAGACATAATATCAAGTATGTGAGCATGTAGACCCAAACATCAGTACATGGGAAAGAAAATATCTAAGCATCTAAAGCATGACATAAGGCATAAAACATGTAGAAGAGGCAACTAACACATGAACAAACATGGAAGCATATGGAAATAAGCTAAAAAGCATGCTAAAAGCAAGATAAAGCAAGAATCATGCTAGATAAAGCAATAAATCATGTTATTAAGGCAATAAGAGCAAGATAAATGCTAGAAAAAGATTTATAAAATTAGGGGTGTGGATAGTAGCTAAAAAGCTACAACCACATCCCTAAACCCCAAATCCAAGGTGTAGAACCAAGGAAAAGAAGATTGGGTATAAGGACAATACCTTATATTTTTGGTGAAGAGAAGAATCAAGAGACTTTGATTTGTTTTGTGAGTGTTTGTTATGTGTAAAAATGTGTTTGTAAGAGAGAGGAAATGTGTAGAAAACGTCCAGGCAAAGAGCAGGACTCAGGAAAGTCTCCTCTTATAATCTGGAGGTGCCTAGGGCCTTTTAAAGCCCCGGCACACTTTATGAGGTGGTGCACCTTGTAAGGCCGCCACCTGTGAGGCTACTTGGATAGGTGTTGGGAAATTTAGACTCCGGTTGATAGAATCAACAAGTTTTAAATCTAAGTTGTTAATTAGATTTATTATGAATAAACTAGTTAAAACAAACAAACATCAATATCATGTCAGCGAAAAAATAAATAAGACAAGATATGATGATCCAGGAAAACCAATGAAACAAACTAGTTTCACAGTAAAAAATCTGGGGGGAAACCTTCCCAAAAAGCAATCCACTATAATAAAGAGAAGTTTCAGATCTAGTACAAAACATTTGTCCTTAAACTTTACAATCCCCGTAGATGAACTTACAGTAAAAATCTTCTATCGCTTCAGAACCTCTGAACTCTTTAATATAAGAACGCCACCCTTTTTCATGCACGGATCCCAATACGTGACTAACTCCTTTGTACGAATCTCAGTACACGACTCACACACCAACTTGAGAAAGAAGAATGTCGGCTGCAAAGTTCTTCACTTCATCAACAATGAAGATCAAGAAGCACTTGGTTACAAAATCTTAAGGCGCAAAGACACAGTAGTTTCTTTCGAAGCGAATAAGGTATCAGTCACCTTTTGCATATGTTCTCCTTGAATTCTCTTATGTGACGGCCTCTAAAATAAGTCTTATATACATCCAAGGTTGTGAGAAAAGAAACCCTACACATACATGTCAGCATGGGCCGAAAATCAGATCTGGAAATCTGAATTTCGTAAAGCTTAATAATTCTTGTTCGATTGAGGAGGTGTCGAGCCTATCTGTTCTGAGCTATCGAGAGCTATCGAGGGGACAGAAAATTGCTCGATCGATCCACCAGCTGTCGAGAGGTGTCGAGATCGCAATAAGAAATAGCTGAAAAGCGCAATAGATAGCTTAGCTGTTGAGAGGTGTCGAGCAGCTATCGAGCTTTAAAAAATCAGCACTTCTTCACTTGTTTCTTGGACAGATTTGCATGACTTCAATACTAGACTTAAACTCTTTTTCCTTGAAGTATTAAATACATCCTAGATCTACCCAAATACAAGTAAAGTGCATTTTATCAAATGATTAGCTAATTACATAAAATAGTGACATATATTCCTAACAATGAGTTTGATCTTGAAACCCATGAAAATATCTTGACGTCTAGTTTCTAAAAAAGTATGGAACTTGAAAATCCAATAATCGGATCAAAAGTTATGGCTTTCAGAAGTTAGCTATGCATCGATTAGTGCGTTAACCCAGTTTTCATGATATTTTGACCGTTCTAACTCCGATTTTGACCCATGAATAGTTTTTGGAATAAGAATTTGATAATCTTTGCAATAGCTTTTTTTCAACCCATTCTGACGGGCAGATCAAAATTAGGATTTCAGGGGCCCGTCAGGAGTTAACTTTGGGTCAAATTTGGTCAAACTTGCCAAAAATTTCTGAAAAGCTTGGATTTGATGTAAAACTATGAAGGTACTGTTTTGAGAGGATTTTGAATTTGTTTGACTTTCAGTCAACCTAGGGTTGACCAAGAGCATTTTGGTCAGTTTAGCTAGAAAGGCACTTTAGGGCTTAAAGAGTTCCAATTCTATATCATTTTATGAAAATATTTTATTTTTTAAATGAATTGGAATTTTTGGATGTATAGATTAAATGTTAATCTCATATTGATATGATCCACAAGTTCTTGTTAGAATCATTTGATCAATTCAGATTGTTTTGAAAATAAATTCTTTTTATGTTATCTGAGTTGATAAATGAGTTCTACGCAACGGAAGACATCCTAAAAGCTAAGGCTTGGATCAATATGATTTCACCTGAACTGAAAGGTAAGGGTGTTAAGAAAAGGAATTATAATACCAAACAATTAGACAAACTAGATGCCCCAGTAGTTGCCAAAAGGAAACTAGACTCAAAAGTATGACCAAAAGGAAAGTGTTTCTGTTTTGGTAAAGATAAGCATTGTCCATAATTATCTTCTAGATGGAAATTTGCATGTCTTACTTTTTAAAGAGAAAGTTCCATCATTTGGTATTGGTTTTGGCACTTATGTCCAGATCTTATTAATCTAAATGATATTCAAGATTGGCGAAAGATGGGCTTTTAGAACCATTATTTTGTTATATTCCTAGTGTATGAATTCTATTTAGAGGATAATTTAGGGATCCTTTTTGTAAATGAATAAAGTTCCAATGACTTTTTCAGTTAGTACATACATAAAGGAGGAATAGGGCTCTTTTAAAGGTAAAATATTCTAGAAGAAAAATGTCAGAATTTTGTTTGACAACTACCAAATACATTTAGAAATGAGATGGTTGTATTAGATATACCACAAGACATTATTCTGTAGATAACTATTACACCGGTACAATATCGTAGTGGGAGGATTATCAATTACCAAATAAATTTATATTTTTGGAATAAACTTTTGAAGTCATTCCATAAGGATATGAATTTAATCCTTGGTCCTACATAAAGGCAATAGATGATATGAATATGGATTGCTGGATCAAGGTTATGTGAATAGAATTAGATTCTATTTAAAGTCTAGAGCTTGTAGAGATGCCTAATGGCATTAAGCCTATTGTTTTCAAATAGGTCTACAAGAAAATGAGATTGATAGATTAGAATGTGCAAATCTTCAAAGTCAAGACTAGTGGCAAAAAGATTTATTTAGAAAGAAGTGGTTCGACTATGAAAAGATTTTTTTACCAATAGTCAAATTTGACTCTATCAAGATTCTCTTATTCATTATATTTCATTTGGATGAAATATGAAAATGGATATCAAGAAAGCTTCTTTTAGTAGCAATATTGAGGAAGACATTTATATGATGTAACTAGACTTGTTCATATAAAGAACCAGTAGTGTTAAGTATGCAAGTTGCTTAAAGTTCATTTATGGACTAAAGCAAGCATCTGTCATAAAATATCATCTTTGATTAAGCAATCAAGTTGTTTGATTTTGATCAAGTATTAAAAGGCCTTATGTGTGTAAAAGTTATAGAATAATAAATTTCTTAATGTATGTTAATGACATTTTAATCATTTGGAATGATGCAGAGTTGTTGTCATCAATGACGTTTTTGGTTGTCTAGTCCAATTTGATATAAAGTACTTGGGAAAGACTGGTCACATCCTAAGAATTAGACTTTGTTAAAATTCAGGAATTAGGATGTTGGGTCTATCTCAAACTGCTTAAATAGATTAGATTCTGGCCAAGTATAGCATGTAATACTTCAAGAAATGATTCTTTCTTTTTAAGTTTAAAGTTCCTTTATATAGGACTATAGTCCTAAGACATATAAAAGGAAGAGCATATTAAGACAATTCCTTATTCCATATCAATAGGAAGTCTTTATGCTATGCTATATACTAAGCTAAATGTCTATTTGCGATGGGCATGGTAAGCAAATATCAATTGCATCTAAGATCACTTAATTTAGTGGGAGTGAAGCATATACTCAAATATCTTAAGAGAATGAGGGATTATATGCTTGTCCACAAAAGTGAGGATTTGATGGTTACTGGTTGTACAAATACTGACTTGTAGTTTAATTGTGATTCATGAAGTTGAACTATAAGATATGTGTTCATTCTAGGTGGTGATGATACACATTAATCGTAAATATTATCTCATTATAGAGATATGAGTACGTAAGATGTAGTAGTAGAAAAAATGATTTATGTAATAAATCTGGCTGAAACTTGTCTCTAAAACCTTGCCTTAGAGTGACTAAGAATTACTCTAAGGGGAAATAAATGTCGGATATATGGTAAATTGTCTTTAAGGGCAAGTGAGAGATTGTTGGGGTTTATGTCCTAAAATCCAATGTAAGCTCGAAAATGTGTCGAAAACACACGAGTTGTTTAGACCCCCAAATTAAAGTTACGGCTTGGTTGATTTTACACTAACTTAATACTAAGTGCAGAATAGTGTAAACACAAGCGTATAAGCAAGACAACTACTCTAATCCATATTTAAAGTAACACAACAGTAAAAATGAAATGAACAAGAGTAAGGAAGAGAGAAGCAAATACAGATAACACCGAGACATGTTATAGAAGAGGAAAGTAAAGAACTCAGCGAAAAACCTCTCTGCCGCCCTCCAAGCAGAAATCGATCCACTAGACAATCAGTTGGGATACATGAGTAAGCAAGAGACCCTTCAAGCCTAATCTACCTGATGTATCTAAGCCTTCCAAGCTCCTATTCCAACAAGACTTCTCGGAATCGTGTCTTGTCTAGCTTTCCGAATCTTGCAATACGCACGATTGTATCCACCAAGCCTCGCCGGCTTCTTTTGGCAAATCCCCAAAGCTTCCCAAGCTCCAAAACACTCTTTACACTCTGAATAGGTGTGGGTAGTGTTTGGGTACAAATATCTTCTCAAGGTATGTCAATGGGAGAGGGATGGAGAAGAGGCTACAATGATTTCTCACTAAAAAAATAAGTAGCTCTCTCTCAAAAAGATAGGTGTGTGTGTTGTAGAAAACCTATTTAGGGTTTTTCTCTCTGAATAGCCTCATATACATTTGTGGGTAATAAGGGTATATATAGTATAGGTGAAGGGTAAGAAAGTCACTCTTAAAAATCCTCGAGGCAGAATGTTTTGCGACTATCTCACTGGAAGGCCTTACCCGCGAGACACTCGTGAAAACGACAGCTTGGCACGACTCTTCAGCTTTCAATCATGTGCTTCGCACATGGCTCTTTCGCGGGTTAACGCGACACACCCGCGAGATTCACTGATCTTCAATAAAGCTTGAGTCTTCACCAACTTGATACTAAACCCAATACAATAAAATCCCACAAAATACAAGGAACAAAATTAAAGAAATTACAACACTTTTTTGTCATGGAATAAAGATAACATAAAACATAGTTGTAAATCACAACTTTACAATCTCCCTCTTTGGCTATTCCATGACAAAACACCCTATAACAGACTCTAGACTTAAATGTGAGTTTAGGAACAATGGCAAAACTCACTCACACCTAAATCTAGAAGCTGTGATGCACTTGGAATATATATACCTGTAATCTAAAACACTTGCACAAAAAGGATTAGACCCTCAAGGTAAATTAAGTGATAAAATGACAAGTATAATGTAATAAGTAAATTACGATCAAGTAAACATGTTGTGAAACATATGAGCAACTTGATCAAACATAAAAACAGCCATATGGGAATGACCACAATGATCATACAGTAAAGCAAATGATCATCCGAACATGCAATCAATAAATCATAATAGCATAAAGATAAATGCATGTCCAACACAAAAGCACGATGCATTGGGAGCAATAAAACATATCAAAGCACCATAAAGCAACGAGAAAACAAGCATAAAGTAAATCAAGGTTTTCTCAAAAAGATATCTTCTCCCCCTTGGTATATAAATCTCCCCTATGGCTTTCTCCCCCTACGAATGTGCACAAGGTAGAATTTCTCCTCCTAAGAGTGTGCACATGAGTCATATAGAAATGACGATATTCTCCCCCCTTGTCACGAATAGAAAAATGAATCAAGAGGAAGGAAGGAAAGAAAAAAGATATGAATAAGATGAGCTGGGGGTGCAAGATGTATAAGAAAATGAAGCTCAAACGCAAAATAAAACATCTTTAAAAAATGCTACAAAGCATAAAAACATGACATGCTAAGGATGATGAAACATAATATAAACTTAGGCATGACAAAGACATAAGAACATGTTATATGTGCTAAAAGGTCTAAAAAGACTTAACTAGCATGAGTGAATGCAAAAACATGTCAAGTGTAAGAGTGTGTGCAGCAAGGTTCACCTAGTGTGCATCTAGTGTGCATCTGAGATGCATGACTAATATATGAATAAGCACTCATAGGGCAAGGTGTATAAAACACATAACCAATGATTAAAATATGATAAACATGAATAATTGTGGTAATCCTCAAAGTTTAATACTCAACGGAGTCCAAAATAACGAGAAAATGTCATTTGGGCATTTTATCAAACACTTAGAGTGCACACACTACGCATGTATGATAAACAATGCAAGAACATATTAAAATCTTGCCTAAATACATGTTATTTTTGCCACAAGGGGCCAACATCCAAAGCAAATCAAGATATAAAACAAAGCCTAGTCAAAAAGATTGACAACAAATAAGTTTTCCAAATCCCATTTGAAAAAAAAAATCCCAACTATGAACATAAAACCCCAAAAAACATAATCTAAGGATCAAAATTAATGAAAAGAGTTAAAGATTACCTTAGAGATATTTATGAAATGTAAAACACTTGAAATTAGTTGGGTTTTGATGTTGAAACATTAAAACAGGGGTTTGGGAGAAGATTGGAGAAGTTTAAAACAAAATACCCACGAAATGCCCTTTAAAAAGTTGATCTGAAAATTTTCGCTAGTATCTCGTTGGTTAGAATCCTGCGAAAAATTCGCTGGTATCTTGCTAGTATTTCGCTAGTAAACCTTACTCGCAAAACAGTCGCGAAACTATCTGTCCAAAATTGAAAAACTTGAGAATTGGACCATTTTAACTCCCAGTTGAGCCTATACATGAAATATGTCACGAAAATACCAAGAAAACATGTTTTTCACACAAAAATATTTTAAAAACTTTGAAAAACATTGGTGAGACAAATCACTTCCAAAAGCAAACAAAAACAACAAAAATCTTTTGGTTTGAACCACATATGGTTGAGCACACACACATCACATTTGAACATGTACAAACATATAAATGAAATAGGCATTCATTGAACATTATACTTGTGTGTGGTGTGTGTGAATCAAGTGTTGAATAGTTTTTAGAACAAAGTGAAACTTCAATGATCAATTCAATCAAGTCATACACAACTGGTACTAAGTCAAGTGGTCTATCTTAATTATAGAAATGAACATGTAAGGTCAGCTTTTGTAGCCCAAGCCCGAAAGTATGGGTTAGAGGCCCAACGTACCCTAGACAATAAATTTGTAGAGAGTGGGTGAAAGAGCTGGGCTGGGTCTGAATTTAACAATGGTGGGTTGGATTACATAAAACAGAAGCAACATAAAATAAAGCCGAGAAAACTCTTAGGTCAATGTCCGAAGAGGTGTTTCATTGAATAAACAGTGATTACAAGGTTCAGAGTTACAATAAAACTACTCTTCTTCCTCCTTACACGTTTTTCCGATCCCTTTCTATCAGGATCTCTTCCTCTTTATATAGTACCCTTCTCCATCATCTCCATCGTCCACTTGTTCTTCATCTGTGCATCTACTTGAGTGCATGTCACATCATGGGTATGCTTTAGTTATTTGGGAGTGACGGTAGCTAAGGTTGCACTGTTCAGGGGTCTTCTCCACATAAATGCGGCCAGAAAAGCTGTTGTAGTGCATTAAATACGGTGGTAGCAGCTTTTCCTTTAGATATTTTTTCGTTCTTATCATCTCCAGCCCTTGCTCTGAGCTTATCCTGATCAGGTGAAATCCTCGGACAATTACTCTGGCTTTTCTCGTACTCAACTAGCCTGTGATATCCTGTTAAAGTGAAACGTCCTACTCGGACAGGAGATACCCTCCTCGGACAGGAGATATCCTCCTCGGATAGCACTGATCTTTCATCATGAAGATCCTACTCCTGACTGGGCCTTGCCCTTTTCTCCTCTCTCTTTTCGGATGTAAGATAGCCGTTTCGTGGGCCCTCGGCCCATTATCTTGGGCCTGGCTCCTTTTCCCCCACAATAGCCCCTCAAAATTTTATTTTTTCCCACGCAAGCGGGAAGAAAGAATAAGATTTTGATTTGATACGCGGGAATGAATGGATAAAAAGGAAAATAAAATAAAATAAGAGAAATCAACAGAAGTGAATAGTCATAAGTGCCCCTGCTTACACGCGCGAGATTGTGGAGACGCGCGCCCCATCATTGCCGTTGTAAATCTCTCATTCCCGAAGCATCGTATCAATTACTTCAGGCGGCCGTGTCTCCTGCATCCAACGGTGGATTATTGATCAAACGGTTAGGGTTTGCCCTCGTGATTCGAGCGAGATAAATGATACCGCTCCATTTGTCCCCATATATAAATCTTTGTGGGCAGTTACTTTTCTCACTTTACACACTCATAGCATTTAGAGCATTTTCAGAGCTTCCGGAGAGTTCCCTTCTTCAAAAGCACTTCACGCCCTCTCGAATTTCTGCGTCTTCTGCCTTCAGGATCCCTCCCAAAAGTACATTTCGAGTTAGGGAATTCGTTTCACTCATGATAGAGTAAGTCTCGGCGCATCTTGAGCCTTTATTTTCTCTTCGGCTACCATTTTCTTTCATTATTTCATCCATACTTTTAGAAATGAGTAAATACAAATATCTCGTCGATAGTCCGGCGTTGATTGAGGAGTTCAAGAGAACCCACCATATCCCACAGGGGGTAAATCTGAGGTATTGCCCCCCAGAGGGACTATTGCTAGTCCGAGAAGAAGGAGATGTCATAATTCCTATGATCGCCTTCATTGAAGGGGGAATGACCCTTCCAATGGGTCCCGTGACCCAAAATTATCTCCTCAATCATAGGCTCTCCCCCGAGCAATGCGCACCCAACACTTTTAAGATATTAGGGGCCTTCGATGTCCTAAATGAGCAGTTAGGTTTAGGGTTAACCTGGCACGACTTAGCATACATGTATGAATGTCGTAGCCAAAGGGGAGGGGGGTATTACCTTAAATCCTGCTCCGATGTCGTGAGGCTGTTCTCCTGCCTTCCTAAATCCAATAAGGGGATGAAGGACGACTATTTGATTGTCTCGGGCGCATGGCACGACGGTCTACATTGTCCGACCACGCCAGGAGAGCCAGGTGTGCCCTCTCGGACTTAGGGTCTTTAACCATAGCTTTAGGACTTTCTCTTTCTGCAATTACTCCTTAATATATCTTTATATTTGCTTTCTAATTTGCTTGCTTTGTTTGTTTTACAGATAAAATACATACTGCTCCTCGGCTGAGCCTTATCAACGTGCCCGCCCTCAACTACTTACTGCGCTCGGAGATATACGTCAGCGAAGACAGACAGTTGAGGTCTATTCCCCTCATACTTGGTTATATTCCAAAGAAAGCCGACGTCCAACCAGCAGGGAACGCCATTATTCAGGGCGACTATAGGTTGCAACGTATAGACGTTGCTCGGAAGAATTTCCTAGCGCCCTACGATCTCTCACCGGTTCCACACCCTAATCCCCAGGGTGTTCCACTGCTCATCCGACCAGTCCAGCAAGTTCCTCTTGCCCAGCCGGCTGTGAGAGAGCGGGTGGGCTCCTCGTCCACCTCCTTGGACGAGCAAATTGACAAGTTTAAGTTCGAAGGGGAGAGCGAAGGAGGTGTCCACATTATTCCTTCGGATTCCGAAGAGGAAACGGATAGGCAGTCTTACGTCCGACCACCTTTATTGCTGACAACAGTACCTGAAGATTCCTCGGAGGAAGAAATGTCTGATCTGAGACTACTTCTCAAAAGGAGGAGCAATAAAGTGGAAGTTAAGGAGACAGGGACTTCTCGTCCAGCTGCAAATTTGCCTCCACCTCCTCCCGCTTCACAGGTTCCTGATCCGGCTCTCAAACCTATACCGGATTTGAAGAAGAAGAGGCCGATGGATCCTGAGGACAAGGAGAAAAGGCTGCCACCCAAGACCAAGCAGCAAAAAGTGGACAAAGAGCCCCGCCAGAAGAGGGGGTCCTCGGTAGAGAGCAGAGAGGATCCTCCCCTGGCCGAGGTGCGCCGAGGACCATGCATATGGTCCCCCAGGCTGGAACTTGACGGCGTCCCATTCTTTTGGGAGACCTTTGTCAGGAACTACGACGGGGGTCGTGCTGGTCTGATTGCCGAGGCACTGCAGCAGCCCCTACTTCTGCCTCGAGACATGGAATCATATAGGCGTTTCAGCCAATATGAGCTCTTCCAGTCTTTGAAGAGGGATTTGGCCATGGTAAGTATACCCCTTCCACTTCTTGGTTATAGCGTTGATTTTCTATGTTTACATGTTAACATGTTAATACCATCATTTTGTTCAGATCACCCAGCAAGTTTTTGTGGCCGAGGAGTGGAACCGCAAATCCTTTGTGGAAGCCCAGGCCGAGGCTCAAGCTAGGTCCGAAGCAGAGAGAGTCCTTGATAATTTGAAGGAAGAGACCTCCAAGCTTTCAGAGCAGCTAAAAGTAGTAGCCCAAGAAAGGGATAGCCTGGATGCTGGTCTCAAGAATGCAGAGTCCCAGGCCGAGTCTCAGCGCAGGCTGCTAAGTAATGCTCAGAAAAATCTAGCAGCTGAAAGGGAAACCATCAAGGAGCTTCGCGCCGAGCTGCTAAAGGCTAAGAAGGCTGCCAAAGAGGCTCAGAGGGACGCCCAGCTGGCTAAGGAGGCCACTGAAGCCGAAAAAAAGGCGTCCTATCAGCTGGGGGTGGAGACAACAGAAAAAGGTCTCACCGAGCAATTTGCCTCAGTTGCTCGGGATTACTGCGATCTGACCTGGGGCAAAGCACTGGATGCTGCTGGAGTGCCCCCTGACTCGGATCTTCGACGGCCAGAAAATATTTTTTATGGCGAAGATATCCGGCAGTATCCAGATGACGATGTCCCTCCTGCAGAACTCCCAGAGGCCTCTGAGCTGCCTTGGACTGAGCCAAATCCCTCGGTTACTCTTGAGCTTAACCAGGGTCTTCCACTGCCAGGTGATCAGGTCTCTTCTATTGAGCCCCAGCAAGAAAAGGAGGAACTTTTGGAAGGGGAGAAACTACCCTCGGGTCGTCCCCAGGAAGTCCCAACATAGACTTAGGTTTTTTTTTTTTTTTTTTTTTTTTTTTTTTTTTTTTTTTTTTTTTTTAGTTAAGGAAATTGTAAACTATGATTTTTATTAATGAATTAGTTTTTGTTTGGATGCTGGTGTTTGCAGTTTAATATGATCTTCTCGTGTTACAAGTGATTTCACTTAGTAATTATAGTCATAGAGAAACAAAATTACCTTGCTTTGCAAACAATTTGTACAATTAATATCGCGTCCGAAGAGGACATTATATGGCGGTCAACGTTAAAGAACAACCCTGCCTAATGCTATACGGAAAAAATCTTTTGTAAACATGCTTAGGAAGGTTCACAGAGGCCAAAAAGTAACATTAACCAATTAACCGAATAGTGCTAACTAATCCGAGATCAACTGGTTCGAAGACTACAGGCACGACCAAATTTAAGTTTAAACACTTGGAGAACGAATAAATAGTGTTAACTAATCCGAGTTCATCTGGTCCAAGGACTACAGGCATGATCAGATTTAAGTTTAAACACTTGAAGAACAAATAAATAGTGTTAACTAATCCGAGATCATCTGGTCCGAGGACTACAGGCATGACCAGATTTAAGTTTAAACACTTTTGAGAACAAATAAACAGTGCTAACTTATCTGAGATCATCTGGTCCGAGGACTACAGGCATGATCAGATTTAAGTTTAAACACTTTGAGAACAAATGAACAGTGTTAACTAATCTGAGATCATCTGGTCCGAGGACTACAGGCATGATCAGATTTAAGTTTAAACACTTTGAGAACAAATGAACAGTGTTAACTAATCTGAGATCATCTGGTCCGAGGACTACAGGCATGATCAGATTTAAGTTTAAACACTTTGAGAACAAATAAACAGTGTTAACTAATCTGAGATCATCTAGTCCGAGAACTACAGGCATGATCAGATTTAAGTTTAAACACTTGGAGAACGAATAAATAGTGTTAACTAATCCGAGATCATCTGGTCCGAGGACTACAGGCATGATCAGATTTAAGTTTAAACACTTGGAGAACAAATAAATAGTGTTAACTAATCCGAGATCATCTGGTCCGAGGACTACAGGCATGATCAGATTTAAATTTAAACACTTGGAGAACAAATAAATAGTGTTAACTAATCTGAGATCATCTGGTCCGATGACTACAGGCTTGATCAGATTTAAGTTTAAACACTTAGAGAACGAATAAATAATGTTATTATAAATAAACAAGAAAACAACTCGATTAATAATAATACCTCTTGAGGTTATTTACATTTCAAGGGCGGGGTATTACATGACCGTCCAAATCTTCAAGAAAATATGCTCCAATACCTGCACATGACGTGATGCAATATGGGCCCTCCCAATTTGGTCCTAATTTTTCCCAGGCTGGGTTTTTCGTGTTGCCGACAACTTTCCTGAGCACCAAGTCACCGGGTTCTAAGGGTCTCGGCTTGACCTTGGCGTCGTAGCCCTGTCTAAACTTTTGTTGGTAGTGAGCCAGCCGAACCATTGCGTTTTCTCTCCTTTCTTCGATTAAATCCAATCCGGCTTCCAAGAGTTTACTATTGTTGTCCGAGCAGAACAAACTGGTTCTCAGAGTTGGGAAATTAGCTTCCAAAAGAATTACAGCTTTGGACCCATAAGTCATTGAGAAAGGAGTCTCCCCAGTAGACCTGCGAGGTGTGGTTCTGTAAGTCCAAAGCACGTGTGGCAATTCTTCGACCCACCTTCCCTTTGCATCATCCAACCTCTTCTTTAAGCCGCTGATTATAACTTTATTGACTGCTTCAGCTTGGCCATTACTCTGAGGATAGGAGGGAGTAGAGTACCTGCTCGTGATCCCAAGTTCGCTACAATAATTCCGAAATGAGCTACTGTCAAACTGTAAGCCATTATCTGAAATGAGGGTATGTGGAACTCCGAAGCGAGTTACAATGTTCTTCCACACGAATTTTTGCACATCCACATCTCGGATATTGGCAAGAGGTTCAGCTTCGACCCATTTCGTAAAATAATCGGTGCCGACCAGGAGATATTTTCTGTTCCCCGCAGCTTTAGGGAATGGACCCACGATGTCCAAACCCCACTGGGCAAACGGCCATGGACTAGATAAAGGGTTGAGGATTCCCCCCGGCTGGTGTATGTTTGGTGCAAGTCGCTGACATTGATCACACTTTTTCGCATAGTCGCGAGCTTCTTCTTACATGCTCGGCCACCAATATCCCTGGGTAAGGGCCCGATGGGCCAACGATCTGCCTCCGGTATGACTTCCATAGATCCCTTCATGCAATTCCTCTAGTAACGACTCAGTCGCTTCTGGGTGAATACACAACAGATATGGCCCCGAGTAAGAGCGTTTATATAACTTTTGGTCTTCGGACAGCCAGAATCTGGCAGCCCTCCTTCGGATCTTGTCAGCCTCCTTTCGCTCTTCTGGCAGGACATCATCTTTCAAAAATCTGATTAGGGCATCCATCCAGCATGGACTTTCTCGAATTTGGTGTACTTGAATTGCGTCTCTTCCTACTTCAGTGGGCTCATGAAGATCCTCCACGATGATAATTCTCGGCAAATCTTGATCCGAAGAGGTGGCTAATGTGGCTAAAGAATCTGCGTGTGCATTGCCACATCTGGAAACATGCAGCAAACCGAAAAATTCAAATTCCCCTTGTAGGCATTTGACTCGGTTCAAATAACCTTGCATCCTTTCGTCCTTGGCTTCAAACTCTCCTTGTACTTGGGCCACAACCAATCTTGAGTCCGAGAACACCTTTACGGCCTTTCCTCCCATCTTTCGGACCATAACCATTCCCATCAGCAAGGCTTCATACTCAGCCTCATTATTTGTTGCACCAAAATCCAGCCTTAGTGACTTTTCAATGATGATCCCTTCTGGAGATGTCAAGACCAGCCCTATTCCAAAACCTTTCCAGTTCGCAGCGCCATCTACGTACAACTCCCAGTGAGCAGGATCTTGTTGAGAGACCAGGCCAACCGATTTTTCATCCATGCTTGGCATTACTGCTACATCTTCCATACTGGGCTCCGTAAATTCGGCCACCAGATCCGCGAGGACTTGGCCTTTGACTGACGTGCGAGGCATGTATTTGATATCGAAAGCCCCTAGAATAGTGCCCCACTTGGCTATCCTCCCCGTATAATCGGCACTTCGAAGTACTGTTTTGAGTGGAAGTTGCGTGAGCACCACGACAGTATGGGCCTGGAAGTAATGAGGCAATTTTCGCGTTCCAAGCACTACGGCCAAGATAGCCTTTTCCAACGGCAAGTACCTGACCTCGGCTTCATGCAGTGATTTGCTTACACAATAGACCGGCCTCTGTACTCCCTGATCCACTCTTATCAGCACCAAACTTACAGCGTGAGGAACCACTGCGATATAGGCAAATAAGACATCGTCGGGCTCACGGCTGGACATAATCGGTGGCCGAGATAGATAATCCTTAAGCTGTTGGAAGGCCGAGGCACATTCTTCATTCCATTCAAAATTCTTCCACTTATTAATTTGGGAGAAGAAGGGTTTGCATCTGTCCGCAGACCTGGATATAAATCGGTTTAACGCAGCCGTCATTCCTGTTAGCTTCTGCACCTCCTTTGGATTCTGAGGAGGCTGCAGATCCTGGATAGCCCTTATCTAATCAGGATTAACTTCGATTCCCCTGTGCGTAACCATGTAGCCCAAAAATTTGCCTGACCCAACTCCGAACGAGCACTTCGAAGCGTTCAAGCGCAACTTATGTTTCCTCAGAACTTCAAAAACCACATCAAGATCCTTTAAATGATCAGCAACAAGCTTGCTTTTAACCACCATATCATCTATATAAATCTCAATGGTCTTGCCTAATTGTGATTCAAACATCTTGGTCATCATCATCCGCTGATACGTAGAACCTGCATTTTTCAGACCAAAAGGCATTACCTTATAGTGGTAGTTACCAATGGGGGTAACAAAAGCGGTCTTTTCCTAGTTGTCTGGAGCGAGGGGGATCTGATGATACCCCTGAAAAGCATCTAAGAAACTCATCCGAGGATGGCCGACAGTAGCATCCACCAGCTGATCAATCTTCGGCATGGGGAAGGGATCTTTAGGGCAGGCTTTGTTTAGATCCGTGAAGTCTACACAGACTCGCCACTTTCCGCTTTTCTTTTTTACCACTACAGTATTCGCTAGCCATTCGGGATATAAAATTTCTTTAATAGCCCCGGCCTGCTTGAGCTTTCGCACCTCCTCTCTAACTGCTTCAGCGTGCTCTCTAGATGGTCGTCGAGGAGGTTGCTTCTTTGGTATGCTCAGAGGGTTAACCCTCAAATGATGACAAATGAACTTCGGATCTACCTTGGGGCTTCATAAGTGCTCCACGCAAATACATCAATATTTCTTTTGAGAAACTCGATTAGCTCTTCCCTTTCTGACTGAGGTATCTGGGCTCCAATTTGAAAGTACTTTTCAGGATCGGACTCAATTGTGACCCGTTGTAAGTCCTGGCATTTTACACCCTCACTTTGCCCGCCGACAGGGGATAACCGTCCCTTTAACTGCTATAGGTCTTTGATCACCCCTTCCGAAGGCTCATCCTCGGACTCGTGTCGTATGGCCGCCACTAGACATTGCCTAGCCGAGGATTGATCCCCGCGGATCTCACAAACCCGCCCCTCGGAAGGATATTTGACCTTTTGGTGCAGAGTAGAGGAAACAGCCCCCAGTGTATGCAACCAGGGCCTAGCCACAATTGCCGTATAAGGGGAATAGACGTCTACCACCACGAAATCCACCTTAACAATTTTCGAGCCAGTTTGCACGAGCAGTCGGAACTGTCCCTTCGGAGTTACCATTCTTCCTTCAAAGCTAAATAAGGAGGAGCAATATGGAGTTAAGTCGCTAGGCACAAGGTTCAATCCCCTAAAAAGATCAGGGTACATGATCTCCACCGCGCTGCCTTGGTCTACCATCACTCTCTTCACATCATATCCCCCAATCCTGAGGGTGACTACCAATGCGTCCTCATGGGGTTGAATGGTCCCAGCTTTATCCTCGTCCGAAAAGCCTAGAATGGGGGGTATTACATGCCCAGGGCCATTCGGATTCCTATCGGCATCTCCCATCGGCAGTCGAGCCACAGACATAACCTTCGACGGACTGGATCCTGTCCTTCCCGGGGCTGCAAAGATAACATTAATAATAACTAGAGGGGGTTTTGTAGAATCCCCCCTCTCGGCATCCGAAACTGGTTGCCCTCGTCCGCTGGATCGATGTAAAAGGTGCTTAAGCCTGCTCTCGCTGACCAGTTGGTCCAGATGGTCCCATAGACTTCTGCAATCTTCAGTCGTATGTCCGTGATCCTGGTGATATTGACAATAGACATTATGATTGCGTCTCTCCGGATTCCCCACCATTTTATTCGGGCATCTGAAGAATGGTTCGTTCTTTATCTTATCCAGAACTTGATGAACGGGCTCTTTGAACACGGTGTTAACCGTTTGGGCATTTGCTGAGCTTGAGTGCCTAGCGAAATCTCTCCTCGGCTTACTGTTGTTATAACGATCCGAATTAAAATCCTTCCTGTCCTGGGTGGTAGCCTTATCCTTACCCTTCCCCTGTTGCCGATCTTCTTCAACCCTTTTGTATTTCTCAATGCGATCCATAAGCTGGCGCATGCTAATAACGAGCTTGCCGGACAAGGATGTTCTTAAACCATGATCGGTGGGGAGACCCAACTTGAACGTCTCCAGGGCCATGGCGTCGAAATTACCTTCCATGTCATTAAACATCTCCCAGTATCTGTCCGAGTACGCCTTCAGTGTCTCCCCCTCGCGCATGCTTAAGGACAGAAGGGAGGACAAGGGCTTGGGCAACCTTCGGCAGGTGACAAATCGTGAACCAAAAGCCTGAGTAAGCTCTTGGTAGGAATCGATGGAATCGGCCCTCAGGTTATCAAACCATCTCATGGCTACAGGACCCAAACTCGAGGGGAATACCTTGCACATCAGAGCCTCGTCCCTGGCATAGACAATTCTTTGGTTAAAATGGCTGACGTGTTCCACAGGATCTGTTTTGCCATTATAGATAGTAAAAGTTGGTTGATTGAAATGCCGAGGCAGCTCCGCTCCTTCGATCCTTCGTGTAAAAGGCGACTTGGAAATCTGATTCAGGGCCTTACTCATGGCATCATTACCCACCCCTCCATATGGTAGTTCTCGTGGTCGCTTCTCACGAGGGTGCTCAGCTTCATACGAAAAGGTTTCGCTGATTGAAGTTTGAGAGTTCTGCTGATAGGTAATGTCTTGTCCGTCGTCCAAGTCGTCATCAGGATGTGGTGCAGCACGTTTCCTCTTCTCAAGGCGTAACTCCCTCTTCAACCTCTCAATCTCTATTTGCATGCTGTTTTTCTCTGCATGGGAAATGTGACTTTCGCCACGAGGCTGGGTTCGCTCAGTATGAGTAGTGTGTACACTGCCTTCCCGGTCCTGCCTATGCTCCAGGTTAAGAAAAGGATCAATATGCTGGGAGGCCCCAGATTCTGCCAGTTGTTGCCCTTGATCAGCTATAACCATCCACTGCTACTCTTCCCTTATGCTCAAGCTCTTCCCACAGACGGCGCCAATTGTAAGGTCAGCTTTTGTAGCCCAAGCCCGAAAGTATGGGTTAGAGGCCCAACGTACCCTAGACAATAAATTTGTAGAGAGTGGGTGAAAGAGCTGGACTGGGTCTGAATTTAACAATGGTGGGTTAGATTACATAAAACAGAAGCAACATAAAATAAAGCCGAGAAAACTCTTAGGTCAATGTCCGAAGAGGTGTTTCATTGAATAAACAGTGATTACAAGGTTCAGAGCTACAATAAAACTACTCTTCTTCCTCCTTACACGTTTTTCCGATCTCTCTCTATCAGGATCTCTTCCTCTTTATATAGTACCCTTCTCCATTATCTCCATCGTCCACTTGTTCTTCATCTGTGCATCTACTTGAGTGCATGTCACATCATAGGTATACTTTAGTTATCTGGGAGTGACGGAAGCTAAGGTTGCACTGTTCAGGGGTCTTCTCGACATAAATGCGGCCAGAAAAGCTGTTGTAGTGCATTAAATACGGTGGTAGCAGCTTTTCCTTTAGATATTTCTTCGTTCTTATCATCTCCAGCTCTTACTCTGAGCTTATCCTGATCAGGTGAAGTCCTCGGACAGTCACTCTGGCTTTTCTCGTACTCAACTAGCCTGTGATATCCTGTTAAAGTGAAACGTCCTCCTCGGACAGGAGATACCCTCCTTGGACAGGAGATATCCTCCTCGGATAGCACTGATCTTTCATCATGAAGATCTTACTCCTAACTGGGCCTTGCCCTTTTCTCCTCTCTCTTTTCGGATGTAAGATAGTCGTTTCGTGGGCCCTCGGCCCATTACCTTGGGCCTGGCTCCTTTTCCCCCACAGAACATATATGACCTCCCACAAGAAAATGATTACAAATCTTAGAAGCTTTTCATTTGGTTTCTTTACAAATTATAACATTTGATTCATTTTGAATAATATATCTCTTTTTGAGATCGGTGCTTGATATTTTTGATATATGAACATTTAGAATTAGCCTTTAACTTTTTTAGCACCATACATTTCAAAACAAAAGTCGCTTTCTCTTTTTCCTAGACAAATACTAGTATGTGCAACAGGCTTTTGCAACTCAATATCTCTTCTCATTTGGAGATTTATATTTGGTGAGATCTTTTGTAAAAACATAAAAAATAAAGTGGAAAGAGATATAGGCACAAGTCGATGCAAGTATCAAGACCATCAAGACTATTCATTAATCATTCATGACAAGTTTGAAGATCTATTTACAACAATCACACATAGTTTTCAAGATATTTTCCACACAGATAAATGTGCATATAGAAACAAGCTAAGCTTGTAAATGCATTACGCCATTAGTACGAAGGTACTAGGCCAAACTCACATAAGATATGTGCTCAAACATATACGATCAAATTTTTAAAATTTTTCACTTTTTATGTGGTTTTGAATTTTTTACAAACACAAAACAAAGACATCAAAGTAAGATCAAAAACAAAAAAAAATGCATATAAAGAGATGCATGATGCACAAATGCATGACAAAGAAGCATCTAATGCATGAAGGGTCCTACACAAATCAAAAGAATTAGATTAAGGACCAAAAGAGTAAAAGCTCAACCACAGAAACCCTTCCTCATCCAAACGGAATGATTGTTTGGAATGAGTATCTCATGAGAAGTGAGATGAGAGTTGGAGGAATGAGAACCAGAGATGCACATAGACAAAGAGTTAAGAGAATTAAACACTTTTTTTAACAACATGTTATTTCACTCAAATTCAGTTTACCTTTGTTAGCACAACTTCTAAAAAGCTCAAGTTTCTTTTTTTTTTTTTATTCCTTTAAAAGCATGAAACTTAGAGCAATGAGGTCTTAGATGACCAAAGGCACCACAATGGTGACAAACAATGTGTTTAGGTCCACTAAACTTTTTAGGGAGGGATCTAGCAACATGAGTTTGCTCTCTCTTCAACTTATGACAATGAGATTTTACATGACCAATCATACCACAATGGTGGCAAGTAGGAAACTTAGATCCACTCAATTCCCTAGGATGGGGCCTAAATAGAGGCTTAGGCTTAAGAGCCTTTCTCTCCACCACACCGATTTACCCTTTGAGGTAGAACGCACAATAGGAACACAAACGGGTACCAGAACATGATTGCAACATATATTTTCTTCCTTTTTAGCAACATGTTCAGCAATCAAACACTTGCCATTAATCTTAAGAGATTCATTTAAGCCCCGTCCTAGGGAATTGAGTGGATCCAAGTCCACATTTAAACTCTTTTAACTTTTCAAAAGAATTTTTAGTAAGTTTCTTATATTTCCCAACCAATTTGTTAGATTCATTGAGCTTAGCTATCAAATCATCATTTTCAAAAAACAACTTACTTAAACCTTTTTGAAACTTCTTAGCATTTTTCTTCAAGAGTTTGTGAACAACATCCATAGAAGCATACTAAGCATTATCCACGGCAAAACACACAAGGGTCAAGGATCACACTTAGGTATTTAACCCACAACAAGTGTACCCGTTCTAATACCAATTGAAAGCTCGAAATTGTGTCGAAAACACACAAGTTGTTTAGACCCCCAAATTAAAGTTACGGCTTGGTTAATTTTATACTAACTTAATATTAAGTGCGGAATAGTGTAAACACAAGTGTAAAAGCAAGACAACTTCTCTAATCCATATTTAAGGCAACACAGCAATAAAAAAAAAAAATGAACAAGAGTAGGGAAGAGAAATGCAAACACAGATAACACTGAGACGTGTTATCGAAGAGGGAACCGAAGAACTCGGTGAAAAGCCTCTCCGCCACCCTCCAAGCAGAAATCAACCTACTAGACAATCAGTTGGGATACATGAGTAAGCAAGAGACCCTCCAAGCCTAATCTATCCGATGTACCTAAGCCCTCCAAGCCCATACTCCAACAAGACTTCTCGAAACTGTGTCTTATCTAGATTTCTGGATCCCGCAATACGCCCGATTGCATCCACCAAGCCTCATCGACTTCCTCTGGGAAATCTCCAAAACTTCCTCAACTCTAAAACACTCTCTACACTCTGAATAGGTGTAAGTTGTATTTTGGTACAAATCTCCTCCCAAGGTACGTCAATAAGAGAAGAATGGAGAAGAGGCTACAATGATTTCTCACTAAAAAAATTGAGTAGCTCTTAAAATAGAAAATTCTGAAAAAAAAAAATAGCAAAAAAAATTTAAAAAAATTAAAAAACCATGTTCTGGAAATAGTTCAAGCCAAAAGGGTAGGAACAGGCTGAGAAAAAGATAAAAAGAAATTCTCGTTCTGAACCGTTTCTACCCGAGCCAAACTAGAAAATTGCTAAAAAATAGCAACAAAATTCAAGAAATTAAAAAACTGCATTCTGGCATTATTTCAAACCAAAACGGGTCAGGACAGGCCGAGAAAGAGAGAACAAGAAATTCTTGATGTGGACTGTTTCTACCCGAGCCAAAGTAGAAAATTTCTAAAAAAATAGTGAACAAAATTCAAAAAAATAAAAAACCTCATTCTGGCATTATTTCAAGCTAAAACGGGTCGGGATAGGCCGAGAAAGAGAGAAAAATAAATTCTCGTTTTGGACTGTTTCCACCCGACGCAAATTAGAAAATTGCTCAAAACTGCCCAAAAAATTCAAAAAATTAAAAAACCGCATTCTGGCATTATTTCAAATCAAAACGGGTCAGCACAGCCCGAAAAAAAGAGAAAAAAAAAATCTCGATTTGTACTTTTTCTACCCTAGCCAAACTACAAAATTGGTTTAAAAAAATAGCAAAAAAACTCAAAAAATTAAAAAATGATGTTCTGGCAATATTTCAAACCAAAACGGATTGGGACGGGCCGAAAAAGAGAGAAAAAGAAATTCTCGTTCTGGACCGTTTCCACCCGACCCAAACTAGAAAATTGCTAAAAAAAAAAATAGCAAAAGGAATTCAAAATATTAAAAAACTGCGTTCTAGGATTATTTCAAACCAAAACGGGTCGGGACAGGCTGAGAAAGAGAAATTTTTTTTTTTTTCGATCTGCACTGCTTCTACCCTAGCAAAACTAGAAAATTGGTAAAATAAAATAGCAAAAAAATTGAAAAAAAAAAAAAAAAAAAAAAAAAAAATAAAAAATAAAAAAAAAAAAAAACCTCATTCTGGCATTATTTCAAGCCGAAACGGGTCAGAATAGGTTGAGAACGAGAGAAAAAGAAATTCTCGATCTTGACTATTTCTGCCCGACCCAAACTAGCAAATTCCGAAAAAAAAAATAGCAAAAAAAAAATTAAAAAACCTCATTTTGGCATTATTTCAAGCCAAAATGGGTCGGGACAGATCGAGAAAGAGAGAAAAAGAAATTCTCGTTCTGAACCGTTTCTACTCGAGCCAAACTAGAAAATTGCTAAAAAAATTCAAAAAGTTAAAAAACCGCATTCTGGCATTATTTCAAGCCAAAACAGGTCGGGACAGACTGAGAAAGAGAGAAAGAAATTTTCGATCTTGACCGTTTCTGCCCTAGCCAAACTAGGAATTCCTTAAAAAAATAGCGAAAAAATCCAAAAAATTAAAAAACCTCATTCTAGCATTATTTCAAGCCAAAATAGGTTAGGACAGGTCGAGAAAGAGAGAAAAGAGATTCTTGATCTGGAGCGTTTCCACCAGACCCAAACTAGAAAATTCTGAAAAAAAAAATAGAAAAAAAATTCAAAAAATTAAAAAGCTATGTTCCAGAATTATTGCAAACCAAAACGGGCCTGCACAAGCCGAGAAAGAGAGAAAAAGAAATTCTCGATCTTGACCGTTTACTTCAGACCCAAACTAGAAAATTTTGAAAAAAAAAATAGCAAAACAATTCAAAAAATTAAAAAACCATGGTCTGGCATTGTATCAAGCCAAAACGGGTTCGGACAGGTCGACAAAGAGAGAAAAAGAAATTCTTGTTCTGGACCGTTTCTACCAAAGCCAAACTAGAAAATTGCTAACAAAAATTAAAAAAAACTAAAAAACTGAGCTCTTGCATTATTTCAAGCAAAAACAGGTTGGGAGTGTCCGAGAGAGAGAGAAAAATAAATTCTCGATATGGACCGTTTCTACCTGAGCAAAACTAGAAAATTGCTAAAGAAAATAGCGAAAAAATTCAAAAAATTAAAAACCCTCATTCTGGCAATATTTCAAGCCAAAACGGGTTGAGACAAGTGAAGAAAAAGAGAAAAAGAAATTCTCGATCTGAACCGTTTCGTCCAGAGCAACACTAGAAAATTGGTAAAAAAAAATAGAAGAAAAATTCAAAAACCATGTTGTGGTGTTATTTCAAGCCAAAAGGGGATGAGACAGGCCAGGAAAGAGAAAAAAAGAAATTCTCGATCAGTACTGTTTCGAGCCGACCCAAAATAAAAAATTTCAAAAAAAATAGCAAAAAAATTCAAAAAATTAAAAAAAACCATGTTTTGGCATTATTTCAAGCCAAAATAGGTTGGGACAGACCGAGAAAGAGAGAAAAAGAAATTCCCATTTTGGAATGTTTCTACCCGAGCCAAACTAGAAAATTGGTTAAAAAATTGCAAAAAAGTTCAAAAAACTAAAGAACTGCATTCTGGCAATATTTCAAATCAAAAAAGGCCGGGAGAGGCCAAGAAAGAGAGAAAAAGAAATTCCCGATTTGGACCGTTTCTACCCGAGCCAAACTACAACATTGGTAAGAAAAATAGCAGAAAAATTTTAAAAATTAAAAAACCCTGTTCTAGCATTATTTCATGCCGAATTGGGTCGGGACAGGCTGAAAAGGAGAGAAAAATAAATTCTTGATCTGGACCGTTTCAACCCGAGCAAAACTAGAAAATTCCTAAAAAAATAGCAAAAAATGGGCTCTGGCATTATTTCAAGCCGAAACAGGTCGGGATAGACCGAGACCAAGACAAAAAGAAATTATCGATCTTGACCGTTTCTACCTGAGCCAAACTAGAAAATAGTGAAAAAATTCAAAAAACTAAAAAACCTCATTCTGGCATTACTACAAGCCAAAAAGGGTCGGAACAGGTCAAGAAATAGATAAAAAGTAATTCTCGATCTTGACCGATTCCAACAGACCCAAACTAGAAAATTTCAAAAAAAAAATAGCAAAACAATTCAAAAAATTAGAAAACCATGTTCTAGCATTATTTCAAGGCAAAACAGGTTGGGACAGGCTAACAAAGAGAGAAAAACAAATTCTCGATCTGGACCGTTTCCTCTCAACCCAAACTAGAAAATTTCGAAAAAAAATAGCAAAAAATTCAAAAAATTAAAAAACCATAACCTGGCATTATCTCAAGCTAAAACGGGTTGGGACAGACCGACAAAGAGAGAAAAAGAAATTCTTGTTCTGTTCTGTTTCTACCTGAGCCAAACTAGGAAATTGCTAAAAAAAAAAAATAGCAAAAAAAATTCAAAAAATTAAAAACCCTCATTCTGGCATTATTTCAAGCCAAAACGGGTTGAGACAAATCAAGAAAAAGAGAAAAAGAAATTCTCGATCTGAACCATTTCTTCCCGAGCCACACTAGAAAATTGGAACGAACAATTGCAGAAGCATTCAAAAAATTAAGAAACCAAGTTTTGGCGTTATTTCAAGCCAAAACAAGATGGGACAGGCCGAGAAAGAGAGAAAAAGAAATTCTCGATCTGTACCGTCTCCGGCCGACCCAAAATAAAAAAATTCCGACAGAAATAGCAAAAAATGAAAACACCATGTTCTGGAATTATTTCAAGCCAAAATGGTTGGGACAGGCCGAGAAAGGGAGAAAAAGAAATTCCCATTCTGGATTGTTTCCACCCGAGCCAAAGTGGAAAATTGGTAAAAAAAAAAACAAAAAAATTCAAAAAACTAAAAAACTGCGTTCGGGAAATATTTCAAACCAAAACGGGCCAGGACAGTCTTAAAAAACCCTGTTCTGGCATTTACTTCAAGGCGAACCGGGTCGGGACAGGCTGAAAAAGAGAGAAAAAGAAATTCTTGACCAGGACTGTTCCAACTCGAGCGACACTAGAAAATAGCAAAAAAAATTTTAAAAATTAAAAAACTGCGCTCTGGAATTATTTCAAACCGAAACAGGTCAGGCCAGACCGAGAAAGAGAGAAAATGAAATTATCGATCTGGACCGTTTCTAATCGAGCAAAACTAGAAAATAGTGAAAAAAATTCAAAAAAAAAAAACTAAAAAAACCTCATTCTGGCATTATTTCAAACCAAAACGGGTCGGGATTGGTCGAGAAAGAGAAAAAAAGAAATTCTCGTTTTGGACCATTTCTATCTGAGCCAAAATAGAAAATAGGTAAAAAAAAAAAATAGCAAAAAAATTCAAAAAACTAGAAAATTGCGCTCTGGCAATATTTCAAACCAAAACGGGCTGGGACCGGCTGAGAAAGAGAGAAAAAGAAATTCCCGATCTGGACCGTTTCTACCCGAGCCAAACTAGAATATTGGTAGAAAAAAATAGCATAAAAATTCAAAAAATTAAAAAACGCTGTTCTGGCATTATTTCTAGCCGAACCGGGTCAGGACAGGCGAAAAAATAGAGAAAAAGAAATTCTTGATCTGGACCATTTCTACCCGAGCGAAACTAGAAAATTCCTAAAAAAATAGCAAAAATTTTTTTTAAAAAAAAAATTAAACACTGCGCTCTGGCATTATTTCAAGCCGAAACAGGTCGTAACAGGCCGAGAAAGAGAGAAAAAAAAAATTTATCAATCTGGACCGTTTCTACTTGAGCCAAACGAGAAAATAGCGAAAAAATTCGAAAAAAAAAACCTAAAAAACCTAGTTCTGGCATTTTTCAAGGCAAAACGGGGGGTTGGAACAGGTCGCGAAAGAGACAAAAAGAAATTCTCGATTTTGACTGTTTCCGGCAGACCCAAACTAGAAAATTTCGAACAAATAGCAAAGAAATTCAATAAACCATGTTCTGGCATTATTTCAAGCCAAAACGGGATGGGACAGGCTAAGAAAAGGAGAAAAAGACATTCTGGTTCTGGAACATTTCTGCCTGAGCCAAACTAGAACATCGGTAAAAATAATAGCAGAAAAATTCAAAAAACTAAAAAACCCTATTCTAGCACTATTTCAAGCCGAACCAGGTCAAGACAGACCGAAAAAGAGAGAAAAAGAAATTCTTGATCTATACTGTTTCTTCCCAAGCGAAACTAGAAAATTCCAAAGAAAATAGCAAAAAAATTAAAAAAGAAATGCACTTTGGCATTATCTCAAGCCGAAATAGGTCGGGAGAGACCGAGAAAGATAGAAAAAGAAATTATTGATTTGGACCGTTTTTACACGAGCCAAACTAGAAAATAGCGAAAAAATTAAAAAAAAAAAAAAAACTAAAAAACTAAAAAACCTCATTCTGGCTTTATTTCAAGCCAAAACAAGTCGGGACAGGTCTAGAAAGAGATAAAAAAAAATTCTCGATCTTGACCGTTTCCAGCAGACCCAAACTAGAAAATTTCGAAAAAATAGCAAAAAATTAAGAAGCCATGTTCTGGCATTATTTCAAGCCAAAACGAGTTGGGCCAGGCCTAGAAAGAGAGAAAAAGAAATTCCCGTTCTGGGCGGTTTCTACCTGAGCCAAACTAGAAAATTGGTAAAAAAAAAAATAGCAAAAAAATATAAAAAAAAACTGCATTATGGCGTTGTTTCAAACCAAAACGAGTCGGGACAGATCAAGAAAGAGAGAAAAAGAAATTCTCAATCCGGACCGTTTCTTCCCGACCCAAAATAGAAAATTGGTAAAAAAAAATAGTAAAAAAAATAAAAAACTGCGTTCTAGCAATATTTCAAACCGTAACGCGTCCTGACAGGTCGACAAAGCGAGGAAAAGAAATTCTCTATCTGGACCGTTTCAACCCGAGCCAAACTAGAAAATTGCTATAAAAAAAGAAAAAAAAATTGGAAAAATAAGGTTTTGGCATTGTTTCAAGCCGAAACGGGTCGGGACAGGCCGAAAAAGAGAGAAAAATAAATTCTAGATTCATACCATTTCTACCCAAGCCAAAGTAGAAAATTCCTAAAAAAAAAAAACTAGCAAAAAAATTGGAAAAATCAAGAAATCGTGTTCTGTCATTATTTCAGGCCGAAACGGCCCGGGACAGACCGAGAAAGAAAGAAAAGGACATTCTCGATCTAGGCCGTTTACACCGGACACAAACTAGAAAATTCGCAAAAAAAATAGCAAAAAAATTTAAAAAAATATGTTTTGGCAATATTTGAAGCCAAAATGGGTTGGGCCAGGCTGAGAAAGAAAGAAAAAGAAATTCTCGTTCTGTACCGTTTCTACTCGAGCCAAATTAGAAAATTCTAAAAAAAATAGCAAAAAAATTCAAAAAATTAAAAAACCAAGTTCTAGTATTATTTCAAACCAAAACGGGTCGGGACAGGCTGATAATAAGAGAAAAAGAAATTCTCGATCTGGACCATTTCTACTTGAGCTAAACTAGAAAATTGCTCAAAAAAAACAACGAAAGAAATTCAAAAAATTTAAAAAACCTTATTCTGGCGTTATTTCAAGCCAAAAGGGCTCGGGACAGGTCGAGAAAGACACAAAAAGAAATTCTAGATCAGGACCGTTTACACCCGACACAAACTAGAAAATTCCCGAAAAAATAGCAAAAAAGTTAAAAGAATATATGTTTTGGCATATTTGCAGCCAAAACGGGTTGGGCCAGGCTGAGAAAGAAAGAAAAAGAAATTCTCGTTCTGTACCGTTTCTAATCGAGCCAAATTAGAAAATTGCTAAAAAAAATAGCAAAAAAATTCAAAAAATTATAAAACCATGTTCTGGTATTATTTCAAGCCATAACAGGTAGGGACAAGCTGACAATAAGAGAAAAAGAAATTCTCGATCTGAATCGTTTCTACTTGAGCCAAACTAGAAAATTGCTAAAAAAAAAAAAAACAATGAAAAAATTCAAAAAATTAAAAAAAAAAAACCTTATTCTGGCATTATTTCAAGCCAAAAGGGCTCAGGACAGATCGAGAAAGACACAAAAAGAAATTCTCGTTCAGGACCGTTTTCACCAGATCCAAATTACAAAATTCTGAAAAAAAAAATAGCAAAGAAATTGAAAAAAAATAAAATAAAAAACCATGTTCTGGCTTTATTTCAAGCCAAAGCAGGTTGGGACAGGCCAAAAAAGATAGAATAAGAAATTCTCGTTCTGAATCATTTCTACCCGAGTCAAACTAGAAAATTTCTAAAAAATAGCAAAAAAATTCAAAAAATTAAAAAACCATGGTCTGGCATTATTTCAAGCAAAAAGGGGTTGGGCCAGGCTTTATTTCAACCATGTTCTGGCATTATTTCGAACCAAAACGGGCCGGGACCAGCCGAGAAAGATCGAAAAAGAAATTCCCGATCTGGACCGTTTCAACCAGAGCCAAACTAGAATATTGGTAAAAAAAAATAGCACAAAAATTCAAAAAATTAAAAAACCCCATTCTGGCATTATTTCTAGCCGAACCGGGTTGGGGCAAGCCGATGAAGAGAGAAAAAGAAATTCTTGATCTGGACCGTTTATACCCAAGCGAAACTAGAAAATTCCTTAAAAAATTAAAAACTTTGCTCTGGCATTATTTCAAGCCGAAATGGGTCGGGACAGACCGAGAAAGAGAGAAAAACAAATTATCAATCTAGACCGTTTCTACCTGAGCCGAAAAAGAGAGAAAAATAAATTATAGATCTATAACATTTCTGCCTGAGCCAAACTAGAAAATCCTAAAAAAAATAGCAAAAAAATTGGAAAAAGAAAAAAACCGCGTTCTGGCATTATTTCAGGGCGAAACAGCCTGTGACAGACCGAGAAAGAGAGAAAAGGAAATTCTCGATCCACCCGACACAAATTAGAAAACTCCCAAAAGAAATAGCAAAAAAATTTCAAAAATATGTTTTGGCAATATTTGAAGCCAAAACGGGTTGGGCCAGTCTGAGAAAGAAGGAAAAAGAAATTCTTGTTCTGTGCCGTTTCTACTCGAGCCAAATTAGAAAGTTGCTAAAAAAATAGCAAAAAAATTCAAAAAATTAAAAAACCATGTTCTGGTATTATTTCAAGCCAAAACGGGATGGGACAGGCTGAGATTAAGAGAAAAAGAAATTCTCATTCTGTACCGTTTCTACTCGAGCCAAACTAGGAAATTGGAAAAAAAAAATAGCAAAAAAATTCAAAAAACTAAAAAACCATGTTTTGGCATTATTTCATGCCAAAACGGTTCGGGACAGGCTGAGAAAGAGAGAAAAAGAAATTCTATATCTGGACCGTTTCCCCCCAACCAAAACTAGAAATATCCTGCAAAAAATAGCGAAAAAATTCGAAAAATTAAAAAACCTTGTTCTGGCGTTATTTTGCAAAAACGGGCTGGGCCAGGCTGAGAAGGATAGAAAAAGAAATTCTCATTCTGGACCGTTTCTACCAGAGCCAAACTAGAAAATTGCTAAAAAATAGCAAAAAAATTAAAAAACCATGTTCTAGCATTATTTAAAGGCGAAACGGGTTGGGATTGACTGAGAAATAGAGAAATAGAAATTTTCGATCTCGGCCGTTTCTACTCAAGCCAACCTAGAAAATTGCTAAAAAAAAATAGCGAAAAAAATTAAAAAAATTAAAAAGCCATGTTCAGGCATTATTTGAAGCCAAAACGGGTAGGACCAGGCCGGGAAAGCGAGAAACAGAAATTCTCATTCGGGACCGTTTCTACCCGAACCAAATGAGAGAATTGCTAAAAAAAATAGCAAAAAAAATTCCAAAACCTAAAAAATCATGTTCTGGCATTATTTCAAGTGAAAAGGGGTTGGGCCAGGCCGAGAAGGAGAGAAAAAGAAATTCTAGTTCTGGACCGTTTCTAACTCAGCCAAACTAGAATATTGCTAAAAAAGAGCAAAAAAATTAAAAAAAAAAAAAAAGAAAAAAAAAACCATGTTCTGGCATTATTTCAAGCCAGAACAGCCGGGATTAGTCGAGAATGTGAGAGAAACAAATTCTCGTTCTGGACCGTTTCCTCGAGTCAAACTACAAAATTCATAAATTTTGAAACCGAGCGGTTTTTACCCGACCCCAATTAGAGAAGACTGAAAAAAATAACAAAAAAAATTCAAAAAACTAAAAAAGATCATCCTGGCATCGTTTCAAGTCAAAACGGGTCGGGCCTGGCCGGGAAAGGGTGAAAAAAAAAGTTTTTGATCCAAGCGGCTTTTACCCGACCTAGACTAGAGAATTCTGAAAAAAATAACAAAACAATTCAAAAAATTGAGAAATATCATCCTCATGTCATTTGACACCAAAAAAAAGTTTTCGATCCAAGCGGTTTTTACACAACCCCAACTATCGAATTCCGAAAAAAATAGAAAAAAATTTCAAAAAGTTTTCAAACCTCATCCTGGCATCATTTCAAGTCAAAAATTTCCGGGCCGGCCAAGAGAGGAAGAAAAAAAGATTTCGATCCGAGCGGGTTTTAGCCGACCCCAACTAGATAATTCCCAAAAAAAATAACAAAAAAAGTCAAAAAATTGACAAACTTCTTTCTGGCATCATTTCAAGCAAAAATTATCCGGGCCAGGCCGAAAAAGAGAGTAAAAAAGGTTTCGATCTGAGCGGTTTTTACCCGACCCCAGCTAGAGAATTCCGAAAAACATAACAAAAAAATCAAAAAATTTAAAAACCTCATGCTAGCATCATTTCACGTAAATACAGTTCAAGCCAGACCGAGAAAGGGAGAAAAAAAGTTTTCGATCCGAACAGTTTTTACCCATCTCCAATTAGAGAATTCCCAAAAAAATAACAAAATAATTCAACAAAAAGACACACTTCATCCTGGCATCATTTCAAGCCAAAACGGATCAGGCCAGACCAGGAAAGGGAGAAAAAAAAAAGTTTTTGATCCGAGCGATGTTTACCTGACCCCAACTAAAGAATTCCGAAAAAAATAACAAACAAATTCAAAAAACTGACAAACTTCATCCTGGCAACATTTCAAGCCTTGTCCCAGTCCAGGAAAGGGAGAAAAAAAATCTTTTCGACACGAACGGTTTTTGCCTGACACCAACTAGAGAATTCCGAAAAAAAAATAGCAATAAAATTCCAAAAATTGAAAAACTTGATCCTGGCATCATTTCGCACCAAAACGGGTCAGTTTAGGCCGTGAATGGGAGAAAAAAAAAAGTTTTCAGCCCGAGCGGTTTTTACCCGACACCAACTAGAGAATTTCGAAAAAAATAACAAAAATATTTTACAAAATTGAAAAACATAGTCCTAGCATCATATCAGGCCAGTATGGGTTGGGCCAGGCTAAGAAAGGGAGAAAAAAAAGTTTTCAACCTGAGCGGTTTTTACCCGACCCCAAGTAGAGAATTCAGAAAAAAAAATTCAAGAAATAGAAAAACATCATCCTGGCATCATTCCATGCCAAAACGGGTCAGAGCTGGCTGGGAATGGGAGAAAAAAAAGTTTTCGATCCAAGTGGTTTTTTACCCTACCACAACTAGGGAATCCCGAAAAAAAATAACAAAAAAAGTCAACAAATTGATAAACTTCATCCTAGCATCATTTCATGCCAAAAAGAGTCAGGCAAGGCCGGGAAAGGGAAAAAAAAAGTTTTCGATCCGAGCAGTTTTTACCCGACCCCAACTAGAGAATTCCGAAAAAAATAACAAGAAAAATTAAAAAAAGTGAAAAACCTCATCCTGGCATCATTTCAAGCCAAAACATTCTGGGCCAGGCCGAGAAAGAGAAAAAAAAAAGGTTTCGATCCGTTTGGTTTTTACCCGACCCCAACTAGAGAATTCCGAAAAAAAAAACAACAAAAAAAATCATCCTGGCATCATATCAGGCCAATACAGGTCGGGCAAGGCCAAGAAAGGGAGAAAAAAAAGTTTTCAACCCGAGCGGCTTTTACTCTACTCCAACTAAAGAATTCTGAAAAAAATTAAAACAAAATTCAAAAAATTGAAAAATATCATCCTGGCATCATTTTCACGCCAAAACGGGTCAGGCCTACCCAGCAAGGGAGAAAAAAAAAGTTTTCAATCCGAGCGGTTTTTACTTGACCCCAACTTAAGAATTCCGAAAAAAAATAACAAAAAAATTCAAAAAATTGGAAAATTTCATACCACCATCATTTCATGCCAAAAAGGGTTCGGTCAGGCTAAGAAAGGTAGAAAAAAAAGTTTTCTATCCAAGAGGTTTTTACCTGTCCCCAACTAGAGAATTCCGAAAAAAATAAAAAGAAAAATTCCAAAATATTGAAAAACCTCATCCTGGCATCATCTCAAGCAAAACTCTCTGGGTCAGGCCAAAAAAGAGAAAAAAAAAAAAGGTTTCTATCCAAGCGGTTTTTAACCGACCCAGAACTAGAGAATTCCGAAAAAAATATCAAAGAATTGAAAAACCTAATCCTGGCATCATTTCAAGCCAAAACTGTCTGGGCAAGGCTGAGAAAGAGTGAAAAAAAAGGTTTCGATCCGATTGGTTTTTACCCGACCCCAACTAGAGAATTCCGAAAAAAATAACAAAAAAATTCAAAAATTTGACAAACTTCATACGGGCAACATTCCAAAGAAAAACGGATAAGGCCAAGCCATGAAAGGGAGAAGAAAAAGAGTTCAATCCGAGCGGTTTTTACCCGACTCCAACTAGAGAATTCCCAAAAAAAATAACAAAAAAAGACAAAGAAATGACAAACCTCATCCTGGCATCAAATCAAGCCAAAATTGTCCGGGCCAGGCCGAGAAAGAGAGTAAAAACGGATTCGATCTAAGCGGTTTTTACCCGACCCGGACTAGAGAATTCCGAAAAAAAATAACAAAAAATATCAAAAAATTAAGAAACCTCATCCTAGCATCATTTCATGCCAAAAAGGGTCAGGCCAGGCCGAGAAAGGAAGAAAAAACAGTTTTCAATCCGAGCAGTTTTTGCTCGTCCCCAACTAAAGAATTCTGAAAAAAATAACAAAAAATACAAAAAATTGAAAAACTTCACCATAGCATCATTTCATGCCAAAAACGAGTCCAGCCAGGCTTAGGAAGGGTGAAAAAAAAAGTTTTCGATCCGAGCGGTTTTTACCCGTCCCCAAACAGAGAATTCCGAAAAAAATGACAAAAAATTTGAAAAACTTTGTCCTGGCATCATTTCAGGCCAATACGGGTCAGGCCAGGCCGAGAAAGGGAGAAAAAAAAAAGTTTACGACCCTAGCGGGTTTTACTCGACCCCAACTAGAGAATTCAGAAAAAAATAAGAAAAAATAAAAAAAATTGAAAAATACTGTGCTGGCATCATTTCACGCAGAAACGGGTCAGGCCTGGTTGAGAAAGGGAGAAAAAAAAGTTTTCGATCCGAGCGGTTTTTACTCGACCCCAACTAGAGAATTCCGAAAAAAATAACAAAAAAAATTCAAAAAATTGACAAACTTCATCCTGGCGTCATTTCAAGCCTAAACGGGTACGCCCAGGCCAAGAAAGGGAGAGAAAAAGTTTCCGATCAGAGCAGTTTGCACCCGACCCCAACTGGAGAATTCCGAAATATTAACAAAAAATTTCAAAAAATTAAAAAACGTCATCCTGGCATCATTTCAACCAAAAATGTCTGGGCCAGGCCGACAAAGGGAGAAAAAAAAGGTTTCTATCAAAGCGGTTTTTAACAGACCCCAAGTAGAGAATTCCAAAAAACAAAAAAAAAAACAAAAAAATTCAAAAAATTGAAAAACATCGTCCTGACATCATATCAGGCTAATACGGGTCAGGCCTGGCCATGAGGGGGGAAAAAAAGTTTTTGATCCGAGCGGTTTTTACCCGACCCCAACTAGAGAATTCCGAAAAAAATAACAAAAAAATTCTGAAAATTGACAAACTTCTTCCTGGAATCATTTCAAGCCTTAATGGATAGTCTCAGGCCAAGAGAGGGAGAAAAAAAAGTTTCCGATCAGAACGGTTTTTGCCCGACCTCAACTATAGAATTCCGAAAAAAAATAACAAAAAATTTGAAAAAATTCAAAAACCTCATCCTAGACTCATTTCAGCCCAAAAATTTCCGGCCCAAGCCAAGAAAGGTAGCAAAAAAAGGATTCTATCCGAGCAGTTTTTACCCGATCCCGAATAGAGAATTCTGAAAAAAAATTGAAAAAATTGAAAAACATCTTCCTGACATCATATCAAGCCAATATGGTCAGGCCTGGCTGAGAAAGGGATCAAAAAAGGTTTTCGATCTGAGCGGTTTTTACCCGACCCCAAATATAGAATTCCGAAAAAAATAACAAAAAAATTGACAAACATCATCCTGGAATCATATCAAGCCTAAATGGGTAGGTCCAGGGCAAGAAATGGAGAAATTTTTTTTTTCGACTCTAGCGGTTTTTACCCGGTCCCGACTACAGAATTCCGAAAAAAAAAAAGCAAAAAAAATTCAAAAAATTGAAAAACTTTGTCCTAGCATCATTTCAGGTGAATATAGGTCGAACCAGGCCGAGAAAGGGAGAAAAAAAAAAGTTTTCAACCCTAGCGGGTTTTACCTGACCCCAACTTGTGAATGTCGAAAAAAATAACAAAAAAATTCAAAAATACTGTGCTGGCATCATTTCACGCAGAAACGGGTCAGGCCTGGTTGAGAAAGGGAGAAAAAAAAGTTTTCGATTCGAGCGGTTTTTACTCGACCCCAACTAGAGAATTCCCAAAAAAATAACAAAAAAAATTCAAAAAATTGACAAACTTCATCCTGGCGTCATTTCAAGCCTAAACGGGTACGCCCAGGCGAAGAAAGGGAGAGAAAAAGTTTCCGATCAGAGCAGTTTGCACCCGACCCCAACTGGAGAATTCCGAAATATTAACAAAAAATTTCAAAAAATTGAAAAACGTCATCCTGGCATCATTTCAACCAAAAATGTCTGGGCCAGGCCGACAAAGGGAGAAAAAAAAGGTTTCTATCAAAGCGGTTTTTAACAGACCCCAAGTAGAGAATTCCAAAAAACAAAAAAAAAACAAAAAAATTCAAAAAATTGAAAAATATCGTCCTGACATCATATCAGGCCAAGACGGGTCAGGCCTGGCCAGGAGGGGGGAAAAAAAGTTTTTGATCCGAGCGGTTTTTACCCGACCCCAACTAGAGAATTCCGAAAAAAATAACAAAAAAATTCTGAAAATTGACAAACCTCTTCCTGGAATCATTTCAAGCCTTAATGGATAGTCTCAGGCCAAGAGAGGGAGAAAAAAAAGTTTCCGATCAGAACGGTTTTTGCCCGATCTCAACTATAGAATTCCGAAAAAAAATAACAAAAAATTTGAAAAAATTCAAAAACCTCATCCTAGACTCATTTCAGCCCAAAAATTTCCGGCCCAAGCCAAGAAAGGTAGCAAAAAAAGGATTCTATCCGAGCAGTTTTTACCCGATCCCGAATAGAGAATTCTGAAAAAAAATTGAAAAAATTGAAAAACATCTTCCTGACATCATATCAAGCCAATATGGTCAGGTCTGGCTGAGAAAGGGATCAAAAAAGGTTTTCGATCTGAGCGGTTTTTACCCGACCCCAAATATAGAATTCCGAAAAAAATAACAAAAAAATTGACAAACATCATCCTGGAATCATATCAAGCCTAAATATTAGGTCCAGGGCAAGAAATGGAGAAATTTTTTTTTTCGACTCTAGCGGTTTTTACCCGGTCCCGACTACAGAATTCCGAAAAAAAAAAAGCAAAAAAAATTCAAAAAATTGAAAAACTTTGTCCTAGCATCATTTCAGGTGAATATAGGTCGAACCAGGCCGAGAAAGGGAGAAAAAAAAAAGTTTCCGACCCTAGCGGGTTTTACCTGACCCCAACTTGTGAATGTCGAAAAAAATAACAAAAAAATTCAAAAATACTGTGCTGGCATCATTTCACGCAGAAACGGGTCAGGCCTGGTTGAGAAAGGGAGAAAAAAAAGTTTTCGATTCGAGCGGTTTTTACTCGACCCCAACTAGAGAATTCCGAAAAAAATAACAAAAAAAATTCAAAAAATTGACAAACTTCATCCTGGCGTCATTTCAAGCCTAAACGGGTACGCCCAGGCCAAGAAAGGGAGAGAAAAAGTTTCCGATCAGAGCAGTTTGCACCCGACCCCAACTGGAGAATTCCGAAATATTAACAAAAAATTTCAAAAAATTAAAAAACGTCATCCTGGCATCATTTCAACCAAAAATGTCTGGGCCAGGCCGACAAAGGGAGAAAAAAAAGGTTTCTATCAAAGCGGTTTTTAACAGACCCCAAGTAGAGAATTCCAAAAAACAAAAAAAACAAAAAAATTCAAAAAATTGAAAAACATCGTCCTGACATCATATCAGGCTAATACGGGTCAGGCCTGGCCATGAGGGGGGAAAAAAAGTTTTTGATCCGAGCGGTTTTTACCCGACCCCAACTAGAGAATTCCGAAAAAAATAACAAAAAAATTCTGAAAATTGACAAACTTCTTCCTGGAATCATTTCAAGCCTTAATGGATAGTCTCAGGCCAAGAGAGGGAGAAAAAAAAGTTTCCGATCAGAACGGTTTTTGCCCGACCTCAACTATAGAATACCGAAAAAATATAAAAAAAAATTTGAAAAAATTCAAAAACCTCATCCTAGACTCATTTCAGCCCAAAAATTTCCGGCCCAAGCCAAGAAAGGTAGCAAAAAAAGGATTCTATCCAAGCAGTTTTTACCCGATCCCGAATAGAGAATTCTGAAAAAAAATTGAAAAAATTGAAAAACATCTTCCTGACATCATATCAAGCCAATATGGTCAGGCCTGGCTGAGAAAGGGATCAAAAAGGGTTTTCGATCTGAGCGGTTTTTACCCGACCCCAAATATAGAATTCCGAAAAAAATAACAAAAAAATTGACAAACATCATCCTGGAATCATATCAAGCCTAAATGGGTAGGTCCAGGGCAAGAAATGGAGAAATTTTTTTTTTCGACTCTAGCGGTTTTTACCCGGTCCCGACTACAGAATTCCGAAAAAAAAAAAGCAAAACAAATTCAAAAAATTGAAAAACTTTGTCCTAGCATCATTTCAGGTGAATATAGGTCGAACCAGGCCGAGAAAGGGAGAAAAAAAAAAGTTTTCGACCCTAGCGTGTTTTACCTGACCCCAACTTGTGAATGTCGAAAAAAATAACAAAAAAATTCAAAAATACTGTGCTGGCATCATTTCACGCAGAAACGGGTCAGGCCTGGTTGAGAAAGGAAGAAAAAAAAGTTTTCGATTCGAGCGGTTTTTACTCGACCCCAACTAGAGAATTCCGAAAAAAATAACAAAAAAAATTCAAAAAATTGACAAACTTCATCCTGGCGTCATTTCAAGCCTAAACGGGTACGCCCAGGCCAAGAAAGGGAGAGAAAAAGTTTCCGATCAGAGCAGTTTGCACCCGACCCCAACTGGAGAATTTCGAAATATTAACAAAAAATTTCAAAAAATTGAAAAACGTCATCCTGGCATCATTTCAACCAAAAATGTCTGGGCCAGGCCGACAAAGGGAGAAAAAAAAAAGGTTTCTATCAAAGCGGTTTTTAACAGACCCCAAGTAGGGAATTCCAAAAAACAAAAAAAAAAAACAAAAAAATTCAAAAAATTGAAAAACATCATCCTGACATCATATCAGGCTAATACGGGTCAGGCCTGGCCATGAGGGGGGGAAAAAAGTTTTTGATCCGAGCGGTTTTTACCCGACCCCAACTAGAGAATTCCGAAAAAAATAACAAAAAAATTCTGAAAATTGACAAACTTCTTCCTGGAATCATTTCAAGCCTTAATGGATAGTCTCAGGCCAAGAGAGGGAGAAAAAAAAGTTTCCGATCAGAACGGTTTTTGCCCGACCTCAACTATAGAATTCCGAAAAAAAATAACAAAAAATTTGAAAAAATTCAAAAACCTCATCCTAGACTCATTTCAGCCCAAAAATTTCCGGCCCAAGCCAAGAAAGGTAGCAAAAAAAGGATTCTATCCGAGCAGTTTTTACCCGATCCCGAATAGAGAATTCTGAAAAAAAATTGAAAAAATTGAAAAACATCTTCCTGACATCATATCAAGCCAATATGGTCAGGCCTGGCTGAGAAAGGGATCAAAAAAGGTTTTCGATCTGAGCGGTTTTTACCCGACCCCAAATATAGAATTCCGAAAAAAATAACAAAAAAATTGACAAACATCATCCTGGAATCATATCAAGCCTAAATGGGTAGGTCCAGGGCAAGAAATGGAGAAATTTTTTTTTTCGACTCTAGCGGTTTTTACCCGGTCCCGACTACAGAATTCCAAAAAAAAAAAGCAAAAAAAATTCGACCCTAGCGGGTTTTACCTGACCCCAACTTGTGAATGTCGAAAAAAATAACAAAAAAATTCAAAAATACTGTGCTGGCATCATTTCACGCAGAAACGGGTCAGGCCTGGTTGAGAAAGGGAGAAAAAAAAGTTTTCGATTCGAGCGGTTTTTACTCGACCCCAACTAGAGAATTCCGAAAAAAATAACAAAAAAAGTCAAAAAATTGACAAACTTCATCCTGGCGTCATTTCAAGCCTAAACGGGTACGCCCAGGCCAAGAAAGGGAGAGAAAAAGTTTCCGATCAGAGCAGTTTGCACCCGACCCCAACTGGAGAATTCCGAAATATTAACAAAAAATTTCAAAAAATTGAAAAACGTCATCCTGGCATCATTTCAACCAAAAATGTGTGGGCCAGGCCGACAAAGGGAGAAAAAAAATGGTTTCTATCAAAGTGGTTTTTAACAGACCCCAAGTAGAGAATTCCAAAAAACAAAAAAAACAAAAAAATTCAAAAAATTGAAAAACATCGTCCTGACATCATATCAGGCTAATACGGGTCAGGCCTGGCCATCAGGGGGGAAAAATTTTTTTTGATCCGAGCGGTTTTTACCCGACCCCAACTAGAGAATTCCGAAAAAAATAACAAAAAAAATTCTGAAAATTGACAAACTTCTTCCTGGAATCATTTCAAGCCTTAATGGATAGTCTCAGGCCAAGAGAGGGAGAAAAAAAAGTTTCCGATGAGAACGGTTTTTGCCCGACCTCAACTATAGAATTCCGAAAAAAAATAACAAAAAATTTGAAAAAATTCAAAAACCTCATCCTAGACTCATTTCAGCCCAAAAATTTCCGGGCCAAGCCAAGAAAGGTGGCAAAAAAAGGATTCTATCCGAGCAGTTTTTACCCGATCCCGAATAGAGAATTCTGAAAAAAAATTGAAAAAATTGAAAAACATCTTCCTGACATCATATCAAGCCAATATGGTCAGGCCTGACTAGAGAATTCCGAAAAAAATAAGAAGAAAATTCGAAAAATTGAAAAACCTCATCCTAGGATCACTTCACACCAAAAAGGTCAGGCCAGGCTGAGAAGGGGAGAAAAAAAGTTGTCGATCCGAGCGGTTTTTACTCGTCCCAAACTAGAGAGTTCCAGAAAAAATAACAAACAAAATTCAAAAAATTGGGAAATTTCATTGCAGCATCATTTCATGCCAAAAAGGGTCAAGCCAGGCCGAGGAAAGGAGAAAAAAAAGTTTTCGATCCGAGCGGTTTTTACCCACCCCCAACTAGAGAATTCCAAAAAAAATAACAAAAAAAATTCAAAAAAGTGGCAAATCTCATCTTGGCATTATTTCGAGCAAAACGGTCCGGGCGAGACCAAGAAAGAGAGAAAAAAAAAGTTTCGATCCGAGTGATTTTTACCCGACCCCATTTGCAGAATTTTGAAAAAATAACAAAAAAATTCGAAAAAGCTCATCCTAGAATAATTTCACACCGCCGAGAAAGGGAGAATAAAAGTTGTCGATCCGAGCGGTTTTTACCCATCCCCAACTAGAGAATTCCGAGAAAAATATAAAAAAAATTCAAAAAATTGACAAACTTCATACTGGCATCATTTCAAGCCTAAACAGGTAGTCCCAGGCCAAGAAAGGCAGAAAAAAAAGTTTCAAAAAATTTAAAAACCTCATCCTTGTATGATTTCAACCGAAAAATGTCTGGGCCAAGCTGAGAAACGGAGAAAAGAAAAGTTGTCGATTCGAGCAGTTTTTACCCGCCCGCAACTAGAGAATTCCGGAAAAAATAACAAAAAAATTCAAAAAATTAAAAAACGTCATCCTGGGATCATTTCAGGCCAATATGGGTCAGGCCAGGCCAACAAAGGGAGAAAAAAATGTTTTTGACCCCAGCAGGTTTTACCAGACCCCAACGAGAGAATTCCGAAAAATACAACAAACAAATTAAAAAAATTGAAAAATATTATCATGGCATCATTTCTGCCAAAATGGGTCTGGCCTGGCCGAAAAAGGGAGAAAAAAAAGTTTTCGATTCCAGCTGTTTCTACTCGACCCCAACTAGAGAATTCCGAAAAAAATTCCAAAAACATACAAAAAATTGAAAAACTTCACCCTAGCATCATTTCATGCAAAAAAGGGTCTGGCAGGGCCGAGAAAGGGTGAAATTTTTTTTTTTTCAATCCGAGCGGTTTTTACACAACCCCAACTAGTGAATTTCGAAAAAAAATAACAAAAAAATTAAAAAATTTGAAAAACTTCATCCTGGCATCATTTTAGGCCAATACGGTCGGGCCAGGCTGAGAAAGGAACAAAAAAAAGTTCTTGACTCTAGCAGGTTTTACCAGACCCCAACTAGAGAATTCTGAAAAAAATAACAAAAAATTGAAAAAATCATCCTCGCATCATTTCACGCCAAAATGGATCAGGCAAGACCAAGAACGGGGAAAAAAAAATGTTTTTTATCCGTGCGGTTTTTCCCGTCCCCAACCAGAGAATTATGAAAAAAATAACAAAAAAAAAAAGAAATCATGAAATTGAAAAACCTCATCCTGCCATCATTGCATGCAAAAATGTTTGGGCCAGACCAAGAGGCAGAGAAAACAAAGGTTTCGATCCGAGCGGTTTTTTCCCGACCCCAACTAGAGAATTCCGACAAAAATGACAAAAAAATTCGAAAAATTGAAAAACCTCATCCTCGCATCATTTCAAACCAATACTGTCTGGGAAAGGCCGAGAAAGAGTGAGAAAAAAAGGTTTCGATCCGATTGGTTTTTACCTAACCCCAACTACAGAATTCCGAAAAAAAATAACAAAAAAATTTAAAAATTTGGGAAATCTCATCCTAGCATCGTTTCACGCCAAAAAGGGTGAGGCCAGGCCGAGAAAGGGAGGAAATAAAAGTTTTTGACCCGAGCGGTTTTTACCCGTCCCCAACTAGAGAATTCAGAAAAAAATAACAAAAAAAATTCAAAAAATTGAAAAACCTCATCCTGGCATCACTTCAAACCAAAGTGTCTGGGCCAGGCAAGAAAGGGAGAAAAAAAAAGGTTTCGATCCGAGCAGTTTTTACCACACCCCAAACTAGAGAATTCCGAAGAAAATAACAAAAAGGGTCAAAGTGTTGGCAAACTTCATCTTGGCATCATTTCAAGTCAAAAAGGGTCAGGTCAGGCCGAGAAAGGGGGAAAAAAAAAAGTTTTCGACCTGAGCAGTTTTTACTCGTCCCCAACTAGAGAATTCCAAAAAAAAAAAAAAAAATAGAAACAAAAAAAAAATTGAAAACGTTCGCCCTGGCATCATTTCACACCAAAATGGGTCCGGCCTGGCCGAGAAAGGGAGAAAAAAAAAGTTTTCGATCCGACCGGTTTTTGCTCGTTCCCAACTATCGAATTTCGAAAAAAATAACAAAAAAATTCAAAAAATTGAAAAACAATGTCCTAACATCATGTCAGGCCAATATGGGTCAGGCCTGTTCAAGAAAGGGAAAAAAAAGATTTCGATCCGAGCGGTGTTTACCTGACCCCAACTAGAGAATTCCGAAAAAAATAATAAAAAATTCCAAAAAATTGACAAATTTCATCCTAGCATCATTTCAAGTCAAAACGGAACAGGCCAGGCCAAGAAAGGTTTGCAAAAAGTTTTTGATCCGAGCGGTTTTTTGTCGACCCAAACTAGAGAATTCTGAAAAAAATTACAAAAAAATGACAAACTTCATCCCGGCGTCATCTCAAGCCAAAACAGATCAGGCCAGGCCAAGAAAGTGAGAAAAAAAAGTTTGTGATCCGAGCGGTTTTTACCTGACCCCAACTAAAGAATTCCTAATACAAATAACAAAAAAATTCAAAAAATTGACAAACTTCATCCTGGCATCATTTCAAGCCTAAACGGGTAGTCCCAGGCTAACAAAAGGTGAAAAAAAAAGTTTCCGATCAGAGCAGTTTTTACCCGGCACCAACTAGAGAATTCAGAAAAAAATAACAAAGACATAAAAATAATTGTAAAAGTTGACCCTGGCATCATTTCACGCAAAAACAGGTCCGGCCAGGCCGAGAAAGGGAGAGAAGAAAGGTTTTCGAGTCGAGCGGTTTTTACTCAACCCCAACGAGAGAATTCCGAAAAAAAATTACAAAAAAATTCAAAAAATTGAAAAACTTCATCCTAGCATCGTTTTATGCCCAAAAGGGTTATGCAAGGTTGAGAAAGGGAGGAAAAAAAGTTTTCGATCTGAGCAGTTTTCACCCGACCCCAACTAGAGAATTTCGATAAAAAAAATAACAAAGAATTAAAAAAAAATTGAAAAATATCACCCTGGTATTATTTCACGCCAAAGCGGGTCCGGCCAGGCCGATAAAGGGAGAAATTTTTTTTTTCGATCCGAGCGGTTTTTACCCGATCCGAACTAGAGAATTCCGAGAAAAAAAAAAAAAAAAAAAAAATGGAAACCTGCACCCTGGTATTATTTCAAGCAAAAACGGGTTGGGCAAGGCCGATGAATGGAGAAAATTTTTTTTTTTTCGATCTGACCGGTTTTTACCCGACCCCAGCTGGAAAATTTCGAAAAAATTAAGAAAAAAATTCAAAAAATTAAAAAGCTCTTCCTGGCATCATTTCAAGCCGTAGAGGGTCAGGCCAGGCCGAGAAAGAGAGAAAAAAAGGGTTTTGATCCCAGCGGTTTTTACCCAATCCAAACTAAGGAATTCCGAAAAAAGAATAACAGAAAAAGTCAAAAATTGAAAAACATTATCCTGGCATCATTTCAAGCCAAATCTGTCCGGGCAGGCCGACAAAGAGAGAAAAAAAATGATTTGATCCGAGAATTTTTTACCCGATCCAAACTAGAGAATTCCGAAAAAATAAACAACGAAATAAAAAAAAAAAAATTGAAAAAGTTCACCCTGGCATCATTTCACACCAATACGGGTCCAGCCAAGCCGAGGAAGGGAGAAAAAAAAAGTTTTCGACCCCAACGGGTTTTACCGGACCCCAACTAGAGAACTTCGAAAAAAAATAAGAAAAAAAATTCAAAAAATTGAAAAACGTCATCCTTGCATCATTTCACGTGAAAACGGGTTAGGCCTTGCCGAGAAAAGGAGAAAAAACAAGTTTTTGATTCGAGCGGTTTTTACTCAACCCCAACTAGAAAATTCCGAAAAAAATTACAAAAAATTTAAAAAATTGAAAAACCTCATCCTTGCATCATTTCACACCAAAAAGGGTTATGCGAGGCTGAGAAAGAGAGAAAAAAAGGGTTTTGATCCTAGCAGTTTTTACCCGATCCAAACTAGAGAGTTTCGAAAAAAGAACAAAAAATGTCAAAAATTGAAAGATGTTATCCTGGCTCCATTTCAAGCAAAAACTTTCCGGGCCAGGCCAAGAAAGAGAGAAAAAAAGGATTTGATCTGGGCGATTTTTACCCAATCCAAACTAGAGAATTCCGAAAAGAATAACAAAGAAATAAAAAAAAAAAATTGAAAAAGATCAGACTGGCATAATTTCACGCGAAAACCGGTCCGGCCCGGCCGAGAAGGGGAGAAAAAAAGGTTCTCGACCCCAACGGGTTTTACCGGACCCCAACTTGAGAATTTTGAAAAAAATAAAAAAAAATAAAAAAAAATTGAAGAACAACGTCCTGGCATCATTTCACGCCAAAACGGGTCAGGCCTGGCTGAGAAAGGGAGAAAAAAAAGTTTTCAATTCGAGCGGTTTTTACTCAACCCCGAAAAAAATTACAAAAAATTCAAAAAATTGAACAACTTCATCCTAGCATCATTTCACGCTAAAAAGGGTTATGCAAGGCCGAGAAAGGGAGAAAAAAAAGTTTTCGATCCGAGCGGTTTTTACCCGACCCCAACTAGAGAATTTCGAAAAAAAATAACAAAAGAATTCAAAAAATTGGAATACCTCATACTGGCATCATTTAAAGCCAAAAATTCGACCTGAGTTGTTTTTACCCGACCCAAACTAGAGAATTCCGAAAAAAAAAGAACAAAAAAATTCTTGAAATTGAAACTTTTCATCCTGGCATCATTTCACACCAAAACAGGTCAGCCCAGGCCGAGAAAGGGACAAAAAAAAGTTTCGATCCGACCAGTTTCAACCAGACCCCAGCTAGAGAATTTCGAAAAAAAATAACAAAAAAATTCAAAAAATTGAAAAACCTCATGCTGGCATCATTTCAAGACAAAACTGTCCAGGCCAGGCCGAGAAAGAGAGAAAAAAATGGTTTCGATCTCAGCGGTTTTTACCTGCCCCAACTAGATAATTACGAAAACGATAACAAAAAAATATTAAAAAAAATTGCAAAACTTCATCCGGGCATCATTTCATGCCAAAACGGCCAGGCCAAGAAAGGGAGAAAAAAAAGTTTCGATCCGAGCAGTTTGTACCAGACCCCAGCTAGAGAATTCCGAAGAAAATAACAAAAAAATTCAAGAAATTGAAAAACTTCACCCTGGCATTATTTGAAGCAGAAATTGTCCGGGCCAGGCAGAGATAGAGTGAAACAAAAGGTTTCGATGTGAGCGGTTTTTACACGACCCCAAATAGAGAATTCCTAAAAAAATTACAAAAAAAAATTAAAAAAAAAAAAAAAAAAAAAACGGAAAAACTGCATCCTAGCATCAGTTGAAGTAAAAACGGGTCGTTCCAGGCTGAGAAAGGGAGAAAAAAAAGTTTTCGATCTGAGCAATTTTTTCCCGACCCAAACTAGAGAATTCCGAAAAAAAAAAAATATCAAAAAAATTCAAAAAACTGAAAAACATCATCCAAGCATCATTCCAAGCCTAAATGCGTAGTACTGGGCCGAGAAAGGGAGAAAAAAAAAGTTTCCGATCAGAGCAGTTTTTACCCAACCCCAACTAGAAAATTCAGAAAAAAAACTAACAAAAAAATAAAAAAAAAATGGAAAAACTGTGACCTGGCATCATTTAAAGCAAAATCGGGTCGGGTTAGGCCGATAAAGGGAGGAAAAAAAAGTTTTCGATCCGAGCAGTTTTTTCTAGACCCCGACTAGAGAATTCCAAAAAGAATAGGAAAAAAATTCAAAAAACTGAAAAACATCTTCCTGGCATCATTTCAAGCCTAAACGCGTTCTACCAGACCGAGAAAGCGATATAAGCAGTTTTCACCCAACCCCAAGAAGAGAATTGCAAAAAAATAACAAAGAAATCCAAAAAAATGAAAATCCTCATCCTGGCACATTTCAAGCCTAAAATGTCTGGGCCAGGCCAAGAAAGAGAGGAAAAAAAAAAAAAAAAAAAAAGGTTTCGATCCGAGAGGTGTTTACCCAACCCCAACTAGAGAATTCCGAAAAACTAACAAAAGAATTCAAAAAATTGAAAAACCTCATCCTAGCATCATTTCAAGCCAAAACTATCTGGGCCTGGCCGAGAAAGAGACAAAAAAAAAAGGTTTCGATTCAAGGGGTTTTTACCCGACCCCAAATAGAGAATTCGGGAAAAAAATAACAAAAAAATTATTAAAAAAAAAATTGAACAACTGCATCCTAGCATCATTTCAAGTAAATATGGGTCGTCCCAGGCCGAGAAAGGGTGAAAAAAAAGTTGTCGATCCGAGCGGTTTTTTCTCGACCGCAACTAGAGAATTCCGAGAAAAATAACCAAAAAATTTGAAAAATTGAAAAAATTCATTCTGGCATCATTTCAAGCCTAAACGGGTAGTACCAGACCGAGAATGGGAAAAAAAAAAGTTTCTGATCAGAGCAGTTTTTACCCGACCCCAATTAGAGAATTCTGAAAAGAATAACAAAAAAGTTGAAAAAATTGAAAAACATCGTCCTGGCATCATTTCACGCCAAAAAGGGTCCAGACTGGCCGAGAAAAGGAGAAAAAAAAGTTTTCGACTCCAGCGGTTTTTACCTGACCCCAACTACAGAATTCCGAAAAATCTAAGAAAAAAATTCAAAAAATTGAAAACAATTGTCCTGGCATCATTTCATGCCAAAACGTTTCCAGCCAGGCCGAGAAGGGGAGAAAAAAAAGTTTTCGACCCCAGCGGGTTTTACCAAACCCCAACTAGAGAATTCCGAAAAATATAACAAAAAAATTCAAAAAATTGAAAAACATCATCCTGGCATCATTTCACACCAAAACGGATCAGGCCTGGCCAAGAAAGGGAGAAAAAAAAAAGTTTTCAATTCTAGCGGTTTTTACTCGACCCAACAAGATAATTCCCAAAAAATTTCAAAAAAAAATACAGAAAATTGAAAAACTACACCCTGGCATCATTTCGTACCAAAACGGGTCTGGCCAGCTCGAGAAAGAGAAAAAAAAAAGTTTTCACTCCAAGCGGTTTTTTCTAGACCCCAACTGAAAAATTCCGAAAGAAATAGCAAAAAAATTCAAAAAACCGAAAAACATCATCCTGGTATTATTTTCAAGCCTCAATGCGTAGTACGAGGCTGAGAGAGGTAGAAAAAAAAGATTCCGTTCCAAGCAGTTTTTCCCCGACCCCAACTAGAGAATTCCGAAAAAAAATAGAAAAAATTTTGAAAAATTGAAAATATTTATCCTGACATCATTTCACGCCAAAACAGGTCAGGTCAGGCCAGGCCGAGAAAGGGAGAAAAAAAAAGTATTCTATTCAAGCGGTTTTTACGCGACCCCAACTAGAGAATTCCGAAAAATATAGCAAAAAAATTCAAAAAATTGAAAAACTCCATCTCAGCCTCAAATCTGGCCAATACAGTTTAGGCCAGGCCGAGAAAGGGGAAAAAAAAAAAATTTCGACCCGATCGGTTTTTACCCGACCCCAATGAGAGAATTCCGAAAAAAATAACAAAAAAATTGAAAAACCTGACCTGGCATCATTTCAAGCCAAAGCTGTTCGGGCCAGGCCGAGGAAGAGAGAAAAAAAAAAGGTTTCGATCCAAGCGGTTTTTACCTGACCCCACCAAGAGAATTCTGAAAAAAAAAAATAACAAAAAAATTCAAAAAATTGAAAAGATGCATCCTGGCATCATTTGAAACAAAAATGGGTCGCACCAGGCCGATAGAGGGAGACAAAAAAGTTTTCGGTCAGAGCAGTTTTTACCCGATCCGTGCAGTTTTTGCTCGACCCCAACAAGAGAATTTCGAAAAAAAATAACAAAAAATTCAAAAAAATTGAAAAACCTCATCCTCCCACTAGTTCAGGCCAATACGGGTTGGGTCAGGCCATGAAAGGAAGAAAAATTTTTATCGACCCGAGCGATTTTTACCCGACACCAACTAGAAAATTCCAAAAAAAAAAAACAATAAAATTCAAAAAATTGAAAAAATTCACCTTGGCATCATTTCCGCCAAAACAGGTCAGGCCAGGTGAGAAACGGAGAAAAAAAAGTTTTCAATCCGAGCGGTTTTTACCCGACCCCAACTAGAGAATTCCGAAAAGAAAATAACAAAAAAATTCAAAAAATTGAAAAATATCATCCTGATATAATTTTCTACCAAAATGGGTCAAACCAGGGGCAACAAAGGGGGAGCAAAAGTTTTCGATCCGAGCGGTCTTGACCCGATCCCAACCAGAGAATTCCGAAAAAAATATCAAAAAAATTCAAAAAATTGATAAACTTCATCCTTGCAACATTTCAAGCCCAAAATGGTTGGGTCGGATTGAGAAAGGGATAAAAAAAAAAAAAAAAAAAGAAAAAAAAAAAAGAAAAAAAAAGTTATCGATCTGAGTAGTTTTTACCCGACCCCAACTCGAGAATTTTGAAAAAAAGTAGCAAAAAAATTCAAAAAACTAAAAAACATCTTCCTGGGATCATTTCAAGCCTCAACGTGTAGTACCAGGCCTAGAAAGGGAGAAAAAAAAGTTCTCGATCCGAGCGGTTTTTACCTGTCTATGGAATTCCCAAAAAATTTCAAAAAATTGAAAAACTTAATCCTGGCATTATTTCAAGCCAAAACAGTTTGGGCCATGCCGAGAAAGCGAGAAAAACACGATCACGATTCGAGCAGTTTTTACCCGACCTGAACTAAACAGTTTCCAAAAATATAGCAACAAAATTCAAAAAATTGAAAAACATCATCCTGGCATCATTTCACCCCAAAACGGATCAGGCCTGGCCAAGAATGGGAGAAAAAAAAGTTTTCAATTCTAGCGGTTTTTACTCGACCCAACAAGATAATTCCCAAAAAATTTCAAAAAAAATACAAAAAATTGAAAAACTACGCCCTGGCATCATTTCATACCAAAACGGATCTAGCCAGCTCGAGAAAGAGAGAAAAAAAAGTTTTCAATCCGAGCGGTTTTTTCTAGACCGAACTTAAGAATTCTGAAAAAAATAGCAAAAAAATTCGAAAAACCAAAAAACATCTTCCCAGAATTATTTTCATGCGTCAATGCGTAGTACTAGGCTGAGAAAGGGAGAAAAAAAAGGTTCCGTTCCAAGCAGTTTTTACCCGACCCCAACTAGAGAATTCCGAAAAAAATTAGAAAAAATTTCGAAAAATTGAAAATATTTATCCTGGCACCATTTCATGCCAAAACAGGTCAGGTCAGGCCAGGCCGAGAAAGGGAGAAAACAAAAAAGTATACTGTTCAAGCGGTTTTTACGCGACCCCAACTAGAGAATTCCGAGAAATATAGCAAAAGAATTCAACAAATTGAAAAACTTCATCTCAGCCTCATATCTGGCCAATACAGTTTGGGCCAGGCCGAGAAAGGGGAAAAAAAAAAGTTTTCGACCCAAGCGGTTTTTACCCGACCCCAATGAGAGAATTCCGAAAAAAATAGCAAAAAAATTGAAAAACCTGACCTGGCATCATTTCAAGCCAAAGCTGTTCGGGCCAGGCTGAGGAAGAGAGAAGAAAAAAAAGGTTTCGATCCAAGCGGTTTTTACCTGACCCCAGCTAGAGAATTCTGAAAAAAAAAAATAACAAAAAAATTCAAAAAATTTAAAAGATGCATCCTGGCATCATTTCAAACAAAAATGGGTCGCGCCAGGCCGATAGAGGGAGACAAAAAAGTTTTCGAACCGAGCGGTTTTTTCCTAACAACAACAGAGAATTCCGAAAAAAATATAAAAAAATTCAAAAAACCAAAAGTCATCTTCCTGGCATCATTTCAAGCCTAAACTGGTAGTACCAGGCCAAGAAAGGGAGATAAAATAGTTTCCGGTGAGAGCAGTTTTTACCCGATCCCAACTAGAGAATTTCGAAAAAAAATAACAAAAAAATTGAAAAAATTGAAAAACGTTGTCCTGGCATGATTTCAAGCCAAAACGGGTTAGTGTTGACCAAGAGAGGGAGAAAAAAAAAGTTTTCAATCAGAGCGATTTTTACACGACCCCAGCTACAGAATTCTGAAAATCATAGCAAAAAAATTCAAAAAATTTCATCCTGGCGTAATTAGAATTCTCAAAAGAATTTAAAAAATTGGAAAACCTCATCCTGGCATCATTTCAAGCCAAAACAGTTTGGGCCTTCCCGAGAAAGGGAGAAAAATAAGTTCTCGATCCAAGTAGTTTTTACTCGACCCCAACTAGAGATTTCCGCAAAAAATAACAATAAAATTCAAAAAATTGAAAAAAATTCATCCTGGCATCATTTCACACCAAAATGGGTCTGGCCAGGCTGAGAAAGGGAGAAAAAAAAGTTTTCGATCCGATCGGTTTTTACCCGACCCCAAATAGAGAATACCGAAAAAAAAAAAAAAAAAAAAAACAGAAAAATTGAAAAAATTCGACTTGGCATCATTTCACACCAAAACGGGTGAGGCCAGGCCGAGAAAGGGAGAAAAAAAAAGTTTTCGATCCTAGCAGTTTTTACCCGATCCTAACTAGAGAATTCTGAAAAGAACATAACAAAAAAATTCAAAAAAATTGAAAAACCTCATCCTGGCATCATTTCAAGCGAAAACGGGTCTTGCCAGGCCGAGAAAGGTAGAAATTTTTTTTCGGCCCGAGCGGTTTTTACCCGACCCCAACTAAAGAATTCTGGAAAGGGCGATAAAATACTTTCCGATCAGAGCAGTTTTTACACAACCCCAACTAGAGAATTCCGAAAAAAATAACAAAAGAAATTCAAAAAATTGAAAAACTTCATCCTGGCATTATTTCAAACCAAAACAGGTCAGCCTACGTGGAGAAAGGGAGAAAAAAAAAAAGGTTTTCAATGACAGCGGTTTTTACATAACCCCAACTAGAGAATTCTGAAAAAAAAAAAAAAAAAGCAATAAAATTCAAAAAATTGAAAAATTTATCCTGGCATAGTTTCAAGCCAAAACTGTTTGCGCAAGGCAAAACGGAGTAAAATAAGTTCTCGATCCGACCGGTTTTTACCCGACCTGAACTAAAGAATTCCGAAAAAAATAGCAAAATAATTCAAAAAACTGAAAAACATCTTCCTGGCATCATTTCAAGCCTAAACGTGTAGTACCTGGCCAAGAAAGGGAGAAAAAAAAAGTTTCTGATCCAAGCAGTTTTCACTCGACCCCAACTAGAGAATTCCGAAATAATAACAAAAAAAATTCAAAAACCTCATCCTGGCATCAGTTCAGGCCAATATGGGTCTGGCTAGGCCGAAAAAGGATGGAAATTTATTTTTCGACCCAATCGGTTTTTGCCCGACACCAGCTAGAGGATTCCAAAAAAAAAAAAAAAACAATAAAATTCAAAAAATTCATCCCGGCATCATTTTAGACCAAAACGGGTCAGGCCGGGCCGAGAAAGGGAGAAAAAAAAGTTTTCGATCGGAGTGGTTTTTACTTGAACCCAAGTAGGGAATTTCGAAAAGAAAATAACAAAAAAAATTCTAAAAATTGAAAAACATCGTCGTGGCATCATTTCACGCCAAAACAGTTTGGGCAACCCGAACAAAGGAATTCCGAAAAAAACTAGCAAAAAAAATTTAAAAATTGAAAAACATGATCCTGGCATCATTTCAAGCCTAAATTGGTCGGGGCAGGCCGAGAAAGGGAGCAAAAAGAAAATTTCAATCCAAGCGGTTTTTGCCAAACCCCTACAAGAGAATTCCCCAAAAAATAGCAAAAAAAGTCAAAAAATCGTAAAACTTAATCCTGGCATCAGTTCAAGCCCACAGGGGTCGGGCCAGGCCAAGAAAGGGAGAAAAAAAAGTTTTTACCCAACCCCAACAACAGAATTCCAAAAAAAAATTCTAAAAAAATTCAAATAATTGTAAAACTTTCTCCTAGGTTCATTTAAATAAAAGTTTTCAATCCAAACGGTTTTAACCCGACCCCAACCAGAGAATTCTGAAAAATAAAATCGAAAAAAATTGAAAAAATTCAAAAACCTCATCCTGGGAACATTTCAAGCATAAACTGTTCGGGCCAGGTCGAGAAAGTGTGATGATTTTTTTTTTTTTTCGATCCAGAAAGTTTTTACCAGACCCAAACAAAAGAATTCCCAAAAAAAAAATAGCAAAAATATTCAAAAAAATTGATAAACTTCATCCTGGCATCATTTCTAGCCCAGAAGGGTCGGGCCGAGCCCAGAAAGGGAGAGAAGAAAGTTTTCGATTCGAGCAGTTTTTACCTGACCCCAACTAGAGAATTCCGAAAAAAAAAAAAAAAAAAAAAAAAACTGAAAAACTTCATCCTGGCAAAATTCCGAAAAATATAGCAAAAAAATTGAAAAAAGTGAAAAACATCATCCTGGAATCATTTCAAGCCTAAACGGGTTGGGCCCGTTTGAGAAAAGGAGAAAAAAAATTATTCAATCCGAGCGGTTTTTGCCCAACCCATACAAGAGAATTCCGAAAGCAATAGCATAAAAATTCAAAAAAATTGTAAAATTTCATCCTAGCATCATTTCAAGCCCAGAAGGGTTGGGCCAGGCCGTGCAAGGAAGAAAAAAAAAGTTTTCAATTCAAATGGTTTTTACCCGAAACATACAAGAGAATTTCGAAAAAAATAGCAAAAAAAGTCAAAAAATTTTAAAACTTTATCTTGACTTCCAAGCCCCGAAGGGCGGGCCACGCTGAGAAAGGAAGAAAGAAAAGTTTTCGATCCAAGCCGTTTTTACCCGACCCCAACATGAGAATTCTGAAAAAAAAAAATATAGAAAAAAAATTCAAAAAATCTAAAAACTTCATCCGGGCTTCATTTCAAGCCAATAAGGGTCGGACCAGGCCCAAAAAGGGAGAAAAACAGGTTTTGACTCAGAGCGGTTTTTACCCAACCCCAGCCAGAGAATTCTGAGAAAAAAAAAAATTCAAAAAATGGAAAACCTTCATCATGGCATCATTTTAAGCCAAAATTAGTTGGCCAAGTTGAGAAAGCGAGAAAAATTTTTTTTTCGACCCGAGTGGTTTTTACGTGACCCGAACGAAAGAATTCCAAAAAAAATAGCATAAAAAATTCAAAAATTGATAAACTTCATCCTCGCAACATTTGAAGCCCAGAATGGTCGGGCCAGGGCGAGAAAGGGAGAAGAAAAAAGTTTTAGATCCGAGCGGCTTTTACCCGACCCCAACTCGAGAATTCTGAAAAAAAAAAGCAAAGAAATTGAAAAAACTGTAAAACTTCTTCCTGACATCATTCCAAGCCTAAAGGGGTCGGGCCTGGCCGAGAAAGTAAGAAAATTTTTTTCTCGATTGGAGCGGTTTTTTTCTAGACCCCAACAAGAGAATTCCGAAAACAACAGCAAAAAACGGGTCAGGCCAGGCCGAGAAAGGGAGAAAAAAAAGTTTTCGATCCGAACTGTTTTTACCCAACCCCAACTACAGAATTCCGAAAAGAAAATAACAAAAAAATTCAAAAAATTGAAAAACATCGTCCTAGAAACATTTCACGCCAAACCGGGTTAGGCAAGCCCAAGAAAGGGAGAAACTTTTTTTCGACCTGAGCAGTTTTTACCTGAGCCCAGCTAGCGAATTCAGAAAAAAATAACGACAAAATTTAAAAAAAAAAAAAAATTGAAAACTTGCATCCTGGCATCATTTCAATCAAAAACGTGTCGGGCCAGGCCGTGAAAGGGATAAAAAAAAGTGTTTCCAGTCAGAGTGGTTTTTACACAACCCCAACTACAGAATTCTGAAAACAAAATAGCAAAAAAATTCAAAAATTCCATCCTGACATAATTTCAAGCCAAAACTGTTTGGGAAAGGCCGAGAAAGGACGAAAAATAAGTTCTCGATCTGAGCGGTTTTTACCCAATCCGAACTAAAGAATTCCCAACAGAATTTAAAAAATTGAAAAACTTTATGCTGGCATCATTTCAAACCAAAACAGTTTGGGCCATGCCGAGAAAGGGAGAAAAATTAGTTCTCGATCTGAAGAATTTTCACCCGTCCCGAACTAAAGATTTACGAAAAAAATAGAAAAAAAATTCAAAAAACTGAAAAACATCTTCCTGGCATCATTTCGAGCCTAAACGTGTAGTACTAGGCCGAGAAAGGGAGAAAAAAAAGTTTTTTTATCCAAGCAGCTTTTACTCGACCCGAAGTAGAGAATTCCGAAAAAATAACAAAAAAATACAAAAATTTGAAAAACGTCACCCTGGCATCTGTTTAGGCCAATACGGGTCGGGCCAGGTTGAAAAAGGAAGAAAAAAATTTTTTCGATCCGAGCGGTTTTTACACGACACCAACTAGTGAATTCCGAAAAAAATAACAATAAAATTCCAAAAATAGAAAAAATTCATCCTGGCTTCATTTCACACCAAAACGGGTCAGGCCAGGCCGAGAGAGGGCAAAAAAAAGGTTTTCAATCCGAGCGGTCTTTACCCGAACCCAACTAGAGAATTCCGAAAAGAAAATAACAAAAAAAATTCAAAAAATTGAAAAACTTCATCCTGGCATCATTTCACGCCGAAATGGGTCAAGCCAGGACGAGAAAGAGAGAAAAATATTTTTCGACCCCAATTAGAGAACTCCAAAAAAAATAACAAAAAAATTAAAAAAAAATTTGAAAACCCGCAACCTGGCATCATTTCAAGAAAAAAAGGGACGAGCCAGGTCGTGGCAACATTTAACCCCAAAATAAGTTCTCGATCTGAACGATTTTTACCCGACCTGAACTAATGAATTCTGAAAAAAATGGCAAAAAAATTTAAAAAATTGTAAAACATCGTCCTGGCATTATTTCAGGCCTAAACAGGTCGAACCAAGCTCAGAAAGGGACAAAAAATTTTTTCTTCGATCCGAGTACTTTCTGCCCGACCCCTAGAAGAGAATTACGAAAAAAAAATAGCAAAAAAATTCAAAAAATTGTAAAACTTCATACTCACATTATTCCAACCCCAGAAGGGTCGGGCCAGGCCAATAAAGTTAGAAAAAAAAAATTTTCAATCCGAACGGTTTTTACCCGACCCAAACAGGCCGGGAAAGGGAGAAATTTTTTTTTTTTTTTTCAATCCAAGCGGTTTTTCCCTGACCCTTACAAGAGAATTCCCCAAAAGATAGCCAAAAAATTCAAAAAATTGTAAAACTTAATCCTGGCATCATTTCAAGCAATAACAGGTCAGGGCAGGCCGAGAAAGGAAGAAAAAAAAGTTTTCGTTCCGAGTGGTTTCTTCCCGACGCCAATTAGAGAATTCCAAAAAACAAACAAAAACAAAAAAACTCAAAAAATTGGAAAATCCCATGCTGGCATCATTTCAAACCCAAAACTCTCCGAACGGGTTTCGATCCAAACAGTTTTTACCCGACCCCAACTTGAGAATTCTGAAAAAAATAGCAAAAAACTTCAAAAAATTGATAAACTTCATCCTCGCCACATTTCAAGCCCAGAATGCTCGGGCCAGGTCGAGAAAGGGAGAAACAAAAAATAGCAAAAAAATTCAAAAAACTAAAAAACATCTTCCTGGGATCATTTCAAGCCTAAACGTGTAGTACCAGCCCGAGAAAGGGAGAAAAAAAAGTTTCTGATCCGTGCAGTTTTTGCCCGACCCCAACAGGAGAATTTCGAAAAAAATAACAAAAAATTCAAAAAATTGAAAAATTTCGTCCTCCCATCAGGTCAGGCCAATACGGGTTGGGCCAGGCCGTGAAAGGAAGAAAAATTTTTATCGACCCGAGCGATTTTTACCCGACACCAACTAGAAAATTCCGAAAAAAATAACAATAAAATTTAAAAAATTGAAAAAAATTCACCTTGGCATCATTTCACGCCAAAACAGGTCAGGCCAGGCGAGAAACGGCGAAAAAAAAGTTTTCGATCCGAGAGGTTTTTACCCGACCCCAACTAGAGAATTCCGAAAAGAAAATAACAAAAAAATTCAAAAAATTGAAAAATATCATCCTGGTATAATTCTACGCCAAAATGGGTCAAACCAGGGCAACAAAGGGGGAAAAAAAGTTTTCAATCCCAGCGGTCTTTACCCGATCCCAACTAGAGAATTCCGAAAAAAATATCAAAAAATTGATAAACTTCGTCCTCGCAACATTTCAAGCCCAGAATGGTCGGGTCAGATTGAGAAAGGGAATAAAAAAAAAAAGTTATCGATCTGAGCAGTTTTTACCCGACTCCAACTCGAGAATTTTGAAAAAAAATAGCAAAAAAATTCAAAAAACTAAAAAACATCTTCCTGGGATCATTTCATGCCTCAACGTGTAGTACCAGGCCTAGAAAGGGAGAAAAAAAAGTTCTCGATCCGAGCGGTTTTTACCCGTCTATGGAATTCCCAAAAAATTGAAAAACTTAATGCTGGCATTATTTCAAGCCAAAACAGTTTGGGCCATGCCGAGAAAGCGAGAAAAACACGATCTCGATTCGAGCGGTTTTTACCCGACCTGAACTAAACAATTTCCAAAAATATAGCAACAAAATTCAAAAAATTGAAAAACATCATCCTGGCATCATTTCAAGCCTAAACAGGTCGGGCCCGGGCGAGAAAAGGAGAAAATGTTTTTTTTTATTCGAGCAGTTTTTGCCCGACCCCAACAAGAGAATTCTGAAAACAATAGCAAAAAAATTCAAAAAATTGAACAACTACATCCTGTCATCATTTTCAAGCCAAAATTGTTTGGGCCAGGCCGAGAAAGGGAGAAAAATAAGTTCTCGATCCGTGCGGTTTTTACCTGACCTGAGCTAAAGAATTCCCAAAAAAATTTTAAAAATTGAAAGACCTCATCCTTGCATCATTTCAAGCCAAAACAGTTTGGGCCATGCCGAGAAAGGGAGAAATATACGATCTCGATTCGAGCGGTTTTTACCCGACCCGAACTGAAGAAATACAAAAAAAAATTGAAAAATATCATCCTGGCATCATTTAGAGCCTAAACGAGTCGGGCCCGGCCAAGAAAAGGAGAAATTTTTTTTTCGATTCGAGCGGTTTTTGCCCGACCCCAACAAGAGAATTCCGAAAACAATAGCAAAAAAATTCAAAAAATTGTAAAACTTTATCCTGGCATCATTTTAAGCCCAGAAGGGTCGGGTCAAGCTGAGAAAGGGAGGAAAAAAAGTTTAAGGAAGGAAAAAAAGTTTTTGATCCGAGCGGTTTTTACCCGACCGCAACAGGAGAATTCCAAAAAAAATAGCAAAAAAGTTCAAAAAATTGTAAAATTTCATCCTGGCATCATTTCCAGCCCAGAAGGGTCATGCCAGGCTGAGAAAGGAAGAGAAAAAAGTTTTGATCCGAGCGGTTTTTACCCAACCGCAACAGGAGAATTCCAAAAAAAAAGCGAAAAAATTCAAAAAATTGTAAAACTTCATCCTGGCATCATTTCCAGCCCAGAAGGGTCATGCGAGGCTGAGAATGGGAGAAAAAAAAGTTTTGATCCGAGCGGTTTTTACCCGACCGCAACAGGAGAACTCTGAGGAAAATAGCAAAAAAATTCAAAAAATTGTAAAACTTCATCCTGGCGTCATTTCCTGCCCAGAAGGGTCATGCCAGGCTGAGAAAGGAAGCAAAAATGGTTCTCAATCTGATCCGTTTTTATCCGACCCCAACAAGAGGATTATTAAAAAAAAATAGGAAAAAGATTCAAAAAATAGAAAAACTTCATCGTGGTATCATTTCAGGCCAACACTGTTCGGGCAAGGCCAAGAATGGGAGAAAAATAAGTTCTCGATCCGAGCGGTTTTTACCTGATCCAAACTAAAGAATTCCGAAAAATATAGAAAAAATTTTAAAAGTTGAAAAACATCGTACTGCCATCATTTCAAGCCTAAACAGGTCGGGTCCGGCTGAGAAAACGAGAAGCCCAGAAGGGTCGGGCCAGGCCAGGAAAGGAAGTGGGGGTAGAGCTAGGGTCCATAGGGGGCTAAAGGGAGCTAGGGGCCAAGCTTAAGGCTAGGGGATAGTATACTTTGTCAAGAGCCCTAAGCTCTGATTCAGTATCAACCCTAGCTGTAGTAAAGGCCTAACCCCATATCCCTAGATAATTACAGGTGGGTTTACTGTAATTATCCCTTCAAGTAATTTGAAAACTCCATTTTTATTTCATTTCTAGCCAAGCCAGGTCGGGTGATGAGGAAAAAGCGGGAAAAAATACTTCGTTCGGATTTTCATTCGAACCCAACACGAGCAAAAGATTTCCCAAAAAAATAGTAAAAAAATTGAAAAAATTTGGAAACACCATTTTTACTTCATTTCTAGCCAATCCGGGTTGGAAGGGGCTGAGTAAGCGGCAAAAAATATTTCGTTCCGATTTTCGTTCCAACACGACTGGAGCTAAAGAATTCCAAAAAAAAAAAAAAAAGTAAAAAAAAATTAGAAATCATCATTTTGGCAACATTTCTAGCCGAACTGGGTCTGGAGGGGCTGAAAAAGTGGCAAAAAAAATTTCATTCCGATTTTCATTCCAACCAGACCCGAGCTAAGGAATTCCCAAAAAAAATTGTAAAAAAATCAAAAAAATTGGAAAACACCATTTTTGCGTCATTTCTCGCCAAACCAGGTCGGGTGAGACAAAAAAAAAAAAAAAAAAAAAAAAAAAAAAAAAAAGCAACAAAAAATTTTAGTCCCGATTTTTGTTACAACCTGATCGAAGCAAAAGAACTCCCAAAAAAATATTAAAAAAATTCAAAAAAATTATAAGACACGATTTTTATTTTATTTCTAGCCAAAACGGGTCTGGTGGGTCGGAAAAAGTGGCAAAAAAAATTTCGTTCCAACCCGACCCGAGCGAAAGAATTCCCAAAAAAATCGTAAAAAAATATAAACAATTTGGAAACACTGTTTTTGCTACATTTCTTGCCAAACCAGGTTGAGAGGGGCTGGAAAAGCGGGAAAAAAAATTTCGTTCTGATTTTCGTTCCAACCCGACCGGAGATAAAGAATTCTCAAAAAAACGGTAAAAAAAAAAATAGAAAACACCATTTTTGCTTCATTTCTAGCCAAACCGGGTACGGAGGCTTCAAAAAAGTGGCAAAAAATTCAAAAAATTAGAAAACACAATTTTTATTTCATTTCTAGCCAACCCGGGTTGGGTGAGGAGGAAAAAGTGGCAAAAAAATTTTTGTTCCAACCCGACCCGAGCTAAAGAATTAAAAAAAAAATTCAAAAATTTTGAATTCGCTATTTTTATTTCATTTGTAGCCAACGTGGAATAGGTGGGGCCAAAAAAGTGGCCAAAAAAATTTAGTTCCGATTTTCATTCTAACCAGACCCGAGCTAAAAAATTCACAAAAAAATAGTATAAAAATTCAAAAAATTAGAAAACATTATTTTTACCCCATTTCTAGCCAAGCCAGGTTGGGTGAGGATGAAAAAGTGGTAAAAAAAATTTCGTTCCGATTTTCGTTCCAACTCGACCAGAGATAAAAAATTCCAAAAAAAATAGTAAAAAAATTCAAAAAATTATAAAACACCATTTCTGCGTCATTTCTAGCCAAGCAGGGCCGGGTGAGGCTAAAAAACCGGCAAAAAAAAAAAATTTGGTTCCAATTTTCGTTCCAACCCTACCCGAGCTAAAGAATTCCCAAAAAAATAGTAAAAGAATTCAAAAAAATAGAAGACATTAATTTTACCTCATTTCTAGCCAAACCAGGTCGGGTAAGGATGAAAAAGTGGCTAAAAAATTTTCGTTCCGATTTTCATTCCAACCCAGGCCGAGCTAAAGAATTCACAAAAAAAATAGTATAAAAATTCAAAAGATTAGACAACACCATTTTTGCTCCATTTCTAGTCAAACTGGATTGGGTGGGGCAAAAAACAAGCAACAAAAAAAGTTTCATTTCGATTTTCGTTCCAACCTGACCCGGGCTAAAGAATTCAAAATAATAATAGCATAACAATTCAAAAAATTAGAAAACACCATTTTTGCTTCATTTCTAGAAAAACTGGGTTGAGAGGGGCCGAAAAAGTGGCAATAAAAATTTCGTTCCGATTTTCGTTCCAACCAGACCGGAGAAAAAGAATTGCCAAAATTTTTTTAAAAATATTCAAAAAATTAGAAAACACCATTTTTGCTTCATGTCTAGCCAAACCGGGTTGGGAGGGGCCAAAACAGTAGCAAAAAAAATTTCGTTCCGATTGTCGTTCCAACCCGTCCCGAGTGAAAGAATTTCCAAAAAAAATAGTAAAAGAATTGAAAAAAAAAAAATTAGAAAACACCATTTTTGCTTCATTTCTAGCCAAGCCGGGTTAGTAAAAATATCCAAAAAATTAGAGAACATTATTTTGACTTCATTTCTAGCTGAACTGGGTTGGGAGGGGCTGAAAAAGCGGCAAAAAAAATCTAATTCCGATTTTCGTTCCAACCGACCCAGGCCAAAGAATTTTAAAAAAATAGTAAAAAAATTCAAAAAAAGGAAAACACGATTTTTACATCATTTGTAGCCAAACCAGGTCAGGTGGCGATGAAAAAGTGGCAAAAAAAATTTTGTTCTGATGTTCGTTCCAACTCAACCCGAGCTAAAGAATTCCCAAAAAAATAGTAAAAAAATTAGAAAACATCATTTTTGCTTCATTTCTTGCCAAACTAGATTGGGAGGGGCTGGAACAGCTGCAAAAAAATTTTCGTTCCGATTTTCGTTCCAACCCAATTGGAGATAAAGTATTCCCAAAAAAGTTGTAAAAAAATTCAAAAAAAATGATAAAACACCATTTTTCCTCCATTTTTAGCCAAAACGGGTCGGGTGACGATGAAAAAGTAGCAAAAAAAATTTCGTTCCGATTTTCGTTCCAATCCGACCGGAGCGAAACAATTCCCAAAAAAACTGTAAAAAAATTTGAAAACACCATTTTCGCTTCATTTCTAGCAAAATCAGGTTTGGAGGGGCCAAAAAAGTAGCAAAACAAATTTCGTTCCGATTGTCGTTCCTACCCGTCCCGAGCGAAAGAATTTCCAAAAAAATAGTAAAAAAAATTCCAATAATTGGAAAACACCATTTTGATTTCATTTATAGCAAACCTGGGTCAGCTGAGTAGGAAAAAGTGGCAAAAAAAATTTTCATTTCGATTTTCATTCCAACCCAACCCAAGCGAAAGAATTCCCAAAAAGACAGTAAAAAAATTCAAAAAATAGGAAATACCGTTTTTATTTCATTTCTAGCCAAACCAGGTCGGGTGAGGATGAAACCGCAGCAAAAAAAATTTCGTTCCAACCCGACCTAAGCTAAAGAATTCCCCAAAAAATAGTTAAAAAATTCAAAAAAAAAAAAAAAGAAAACACCATTTTTGCTTCATATCTAGCCAAACTGGGTTGGGAGGGGCTGAAAAAGCGGCAAAAAAAATTTCGTTCCGATTTCTGTTCCAACCCGACCGGAGCTAAAGAATTCCCAATAAAATTGTGAAAAAATTTAAAAAAAAAAATGAAAAAAAAAAAAAAAGAAAACACCATTTTTTGCTTCATTTCTAGCCAAACAGGGTCAGGTGAGGATGAAAAAGCGGCAAAAAAATTTTTGTTACGATTTTCATTCCAACCTGACCCAGGTTAAGGAATTCTCCAAAAAATAGTTAAAAAATTCAAAAAAATGGAAAACAACATTTTTGCCTCATTTCTAGCCAAACCGGGTTGGGTGAGGACAAAAAACTGGCAAAAAATATTTCGTTCCGATTTTTGTTTCAACCCGACCTGAGCTAAAGAATTCCAAAAAAAAAATTTCAAAAAATTATAAAACACCATTTTTACTTCATTTCCAGCCAAACCAGGTCTGGTGTGGACGAAAATGTGGCGAAAGAAATTTCATTCTGATGTTTGTTACAACTCGACCTGATCTGAAGAATTCCCAATAAAATAGTAAAAAAAATTAAAAAAAAAAAAAAATAGAAAGCACCATTTTTTGCTTCATTTCTAGCCAAACAGGGTCGGGTGAGGATGAAAAAGTGGCAAAAAAAATTTCGTTCCGATTTTCGTTCCAACCCGACCCGAGCTAAATAATTCCCAAAAAAATAGTAAAAAAGTTGAAAAAAAATTTAGAAAACACCATTTTTGCTTCATTTGTAGCCAACCCGGGTTAGGTGAGGCCGAAAAACTGACAAAAAAAAAATTTCGTTCCGATTTTCGTTCCTACCTAACCCAGGCTAAAGAATTCTCAAAAAAATAGTCAAAAAATTCGAAAAAATTAGCAAACACCATTTTTACTTCATTTCCAGCCAAACCAGGTTGGGTGTGGATGAGAAAGTGGCGAAAAAAATGTTGTTCCGATGTTTGTTACAACTCGACCCGGGCTGAAGAATCCACAAAAAAAATAGTAAAAAAATTCAAAAAATTAGAAAACACCATTTTTGCTTCATTTCTTGCCAAATTGGGTTTGGAGGGGCTGGAAAAGTGACAAAAAAAATTTCGTTCCGATTTTTGTTCCTACCCGACCAGAGATAAAGAATTCCAAAAAAAAAAAAGTAAAAAGTTCAAAAAATTAGAAAACACCATTTTTGCTTCATTTCTAGCCAAACTGGGTCGGGTGAGGATGAAAACGTGGCAAAAAAAATTTCGTTCTGATTTTCGTTCCAACCAGACCCGAGCTAAAAAATTCCCAAAAAAATAGTAAAAAAATTCAAAAAATTAGAAAACACCATTTTTATTTCATTTCTAGCCAACCTGGGTCGGGTGAGGAGGAAAATGTGGCAAAAAAATTTCGTTTCGATTTTCGATCCACCCCGACCCGAGCTAAAGAATTCCCCAAAAAATAGCAAAAAAATTCAAAAAATTAGAAAATGGCATTTTTATTTCATTTCTGGTCAACCCGGGTTGGGTGTGGCCGAAAAAGCGGCAATAAATAGTAAAAAAAGTCAAGAAATTAGAAAACATGATTTTAGCTTCATTTCTAGCCGAACTGGGTTGGGTGAGGACAAAAAATAGCAAAAAGTTAAAAAAAATTCAAAAAATTAGAATAGGTGAAGTGGGAATGATGTTTTTTTTTTTTTTAATTTTTTTTAATTTTTTTTAAGTTTTACACTATTTTTTCAGAAATTTTCTAACCCGGGTCCGGTAGGAACGGAAATCAGAACGAACATTTTTTGGTGCTCCCCCCCCCCCCCCCCCCCGCGGACCCGGTTTGGCTAGAAACGAAGCTAGAATGATGTTTTTTAATTTGTTTTTTTGAATTTTTATACTATTTTTTCGGGAATTAGCTTGGCTCTGGAAGGAACGGAAATCAAAATGAAATTTTTTTTGCCTTTTTTCGGCCCCTTCGGATCCGGTTTTGCTAGAAATTAAACCAGAATTATGTTTTTTTTTTTTAATTTTTTGAGTTTTTTAACTATTGTTTTTGGGAGTTTTCTAGTTCGGGTCGGGTAGGAACGAAAATCGGGACAAAATTTTTTTCGCCTCTATTTCAGCTCCACTGGACCCAGTTTTCCTAGAAATGAAACCAAAATTATGTTTTTAAATTTTTATAATTTTTTTTTTGAGAATTTTCTAGCTTGGTTCGGGTAGGAATGGAAAGCTGAACGAAATTTTTTTTGCCACTTTTTGGGCCCCTCCTGACCTGGTTTGGCTAGGAAAGAAGCTAGATTGATATTTTTTTCATTTTTTGAAATTTTATGCTATTTTTTTGGGGAATTTTCCTTCTTGGGTTGAGTAGGAACGTAAATTTGAGCGAATTTTTTTTTTTTTTCCAATTTTTTGGCCCCTCCCAACCCGGTTCGGCCAGAAATATAGCCAGAACAATGTTTTTTAATTTTTTGAGAATGTTCTAGCTCAGGTCGAGTAGATATTGAAATTGGAACAAATTTGTTTTCACCTCCTTTTCGGCCCCTTCAAACACAATTTGGCTGGAAATGAAGTCGGAATGATGTCTTTTTTATTTTTCGTATTTTTAAACTATTATTTTGGGAATTTTCTAGCTCGGGTCGGGTAGAAATGGAAATCTGAACAAAATGTTTTTGCCACTTTTTCAGCCCCTCCCGACCTTGTTTGGCTAGAAAAAAAAAAAAAGCTAGAATGATGTTTTTGAATTTTTATACTTTTTTTTCGAAATTTTCTTGCTCAGGCCAGGTAGGAACAGAAATCGGAATGAATTTTTTTTTTTTTGCTCTTTTTTAGCCCCACCCAACCGTTTTGGCTAGAAAAGAAGCTACAAGAATGTTTTTTAATTTGGTGATATTTTATATTATTTTTTTTGGAATTTTCTAGCTTGGGTTGGGTAGGAACAGAAATTGGAATGAAATTGCTTTCACCTCATTTTCGGCCGTTCTGGACCCGGTTTGGCTAGAAATGAAGCCAGGATTATGTTTTATAATTTTTAAAATTTTTATACTATTTTTTCGGGAATTTTCTAGCTCGGGTCGGGTAGGAACGGAAGTCGGAACAAAATGTTTTTGCCACTTTTTCGGCCCCTCCCAACTTGATTTGGCTAGAAAAGAAGCTAGAATGATTTTTTTTTTTTTTTTTTGAATTTTAATACCATTTTTTTGGGAATTTTCTTGCTTGGGTTGAGCAGGAAAGAAAATTGTAACGAAAGCTTTTTCCACTTTTTTGGCCCCTCCCGACCTGGTTCTCCTAGAAATGAAGCCAGAACGATGTTTTTTTAATTTTTAAAATTTTTATAATATTTTTTTGAGAATTTTCTAGCTCGGGTCGGGTATGAAAGGAAATTGGAACGAAATTGTTTTCGCCTTTTTTGCGGCCCCTTTAACCTAGTCTGGCTGGAAATGAAGCCAGAATGATGTTTTCTTTATTTTTTGAATTTTTAAACTATTATTTTGGGAATTTTCTAGCTCAGGTCGGGTAGGAATGGAAATCGGAACAAAATTTGTTTTGCCACCTTTTCAGTCCCTCCCAACCAAGTTTGTGTAGAAATAAAACGAGAATGATGTTTTTAATTTTTTGAATATTTGTACTTTTTTTTATTGTGTTAATTTTCTAGCCCGGGCCGAGTAGGAAAGGAAATCGGGACGAATTTTTTTTTCCTCTTTTTTCACCCCTCCCAACCCGGTTCGGCTAGAAATGAAGGCAGAATGATGTTTTTTTAATTTTTTGAATTTTTATAATATTTTTTTGAGAATTTTCTAGCTCGGGTTGGGTACGAACAGAAATCGGAACAAAATTGTTTTGGCCTCTTTGTCGGCTCCGTCGAATCCGGTTTGGCTAGAAATGTAGCCAGAATGATGTTTTTTTTTTTTGAATTTTTGAATTTTTATGCTACTTTTTTGGGAATTTTTTTGCTCGGGTCGGGTATGAACGAATATCGGAACGAAATTTTTTTTTTACTCTTTTTGGTCCCCTTGGACCTGGTTTGGCTATAAATGAAGTGGGAATGATGTTTTCTAATTTTTATAATATTCTTTTTAGAATTTTCTAGCTTGGGTCGGGTAGGAATAGAAATCTAAACGTAATTTTTTTTGCCACTTTGTCAGCCCCGCCCGACCCGTTTTGGCTAGAAAAGAAGCTAGAATGATATTTTTTAATTTTTTGAACTTTTATACCAAATTTTGGGGAATTTTCTTCCTTGGGTTTAGCAGGAACGAAAATTGAAAGAAATTTTTTTTTTTTTCCAATTTTTTAGCCTGTCCCGACCCGGTTTGGCCAGAAATGAAGTCAGAATATTGTTTTTTAATTTTTTAAATTTATATAATATTTTTTTGAAAATGTTCTAGCTCAGGTCGGGTAGGAACGTAAATTGGAACGAATTTGTTTTCGCCTCTGTTTCGACCCCTTCAAACCCAGTTTGGTTGGAAATGAAGCTAGAATGATGTTTTTTAATTTTTTGTATTTTTAAACTATTATTTTGGGAATTTTCTGGCTCGGGTCGGATAGAAACGGAAATCGGAACAAAAATTTTTTTGCCTCTTTTTCAGCCCTTCCAGACTCGATTTTGCTAGAAATGAAGGCAAAATGATATATTTTTTTTTAATGTTTTGAACTTGTATACAATTTTTTGGGAAATTTTCTAGCTCGGGTAAGGTAGGAACGGAAATCAAAATGAAATTTTTTTCGCCTCTTTTTCGGCCCCTCCGCACCCGGTTTTGTTAGAAATGAAGCTAGAATTTTGTTTTTTAATTTTCTCGGGAAAGTTGGAATGGAAATCGGAACGAATTTTTTTTCACTTCTTTTCAGCCCCTCCGTACTCGTTTTGTCTAGAAATGAAGCCAGAATGATGTTCTTATAATTATTCAAATTTTTATATTATTTTTTCGGGAATTTTTTTACACCGGGTCAGGTAGGAACGGAAATCGGAATGAAATTTCTTTTGCCTCTTTTTCGGCCCCAGCCAACCCGGTTTGGCTAGAAAAGAAGATAGAATGTTGTTTTTTTAATTTTTTGAATTTTTATATTTTTTTTTTTCGTGAATTTTCTTGCTTGGTGCTCAGAATGGAAATCGGAACCAAATTTTTTTTGCCCCTTTCTTGGCCCATCCGGATCCGGTTTGGCTAGAAATGAAGCCAGAAACATATTTTTTAATTTTTTGAATATTTATACTATTTTTTTCGGAAGTTTCTTGCTCGGGTCGGGTAGTATCGGAAATCGAATTGAAAATTTTCTAGACCGAATTTTGCAGGTACAGAATCGGAAAGAAAATTTTCTTTTTCCTCTTTTTCGGCCTTTCTCGGTCCCGTTTGGCTAGATATAATGCCAGAATAATTTTTTTCCGGGTTGGGTTGTAACGGAATCGGAACGAAACTTTTTTTTTTCCTCTTTTTGCTTTTTTAGTTTTTTGAATTTTTATTCTGTTTTATGTGAATTTTATAGATCGGTTTGGCTGGGAAGGGGATTGGAATGGAACTTCCCTTTTTCGCCCTTTCCCAGCTCGGTTTCACTAGAAATAAAGATGCAATGATTTTTTTTTTTTTTTTTTTTCAAAATCTATTCTATTTTTTTGGGAATTTTCTAGATCGGGTCGGGTAGGAATGGAATCGGAACGAAAATTTTCTTTTTCCTTTTTTTTTTGGGCCATTCCCGACTTGGTTTGGCTAGAAACTAAGCCGGAATGATGGTTTTGACTTCTCGAATTTTTATTCTATTTTTTGGGAGATTCCCAGACCGGGTTTCGTAGGAACGGTATCAGAATGAAAATTTTCTTTTTCCTCTTTTTTGGCCTGTCCCAGCCTGGTTTTTCGAGAAAAAAAGTCGGATTGATGTTTTTTAATTTCTCGAACTTTTTTTCTATTTTTTGGGAAATTTCTAGACCGGGTTTGGTTCGAACGGATATGGAACGAAAATTCTCTTTTTCCTCTTTTTCAGCCATTCTTGGCCTGGTTTGGCTAGAAATAAAGCCAGAACGATATTTATAATTTTTCGAATTTAATTCTATTTTTTGGGAATTTTCTAGACCGGGTCGGGTAGGAATGGAATCGGAACGATTTTTTTTTTTCCCCTTTTTTCTTGGCCTTTCCTGACCCAGTTTGGCAAGAAATGAAGCCAAAATGATGTTTTTCAATTTTTTGAATTCTTATTTTATTTTTTTGGGAATTTTCCAGATTGAGTCAGGTAGGAATGGAATCCGAACGAAAATTTTCTTTTTTGTTTTTTTGTTTTTTTTTTTTTTTGCCTTTCCCAGCCCGGTTTGTCTAGAATTATAGCTGAAATGATGTTTTTTAATTTTTTGATATTTTACTCTGTTCTGTGGGAATTTTCTTGACTTTGGTGGGTAGGTTCGGGATCGGAACGAAAATTTCTTTTTTCCTTTTTTTTTTGGCCTTTCTTGTCTTGGTTTGGCTAGAAATGAAGCTGAAATGCAACCTTTCCCGGCCTGGTTTGGGTAGAAATTAAGCCAGATAGATGTTTCTCGTTTTTTTGATTCTTATTCTATTTTTTTGGGAATTTTGTAGACCGGAGTAGGTAGGAACGGAATCGGAACAAAAATTTTCTTTTTCCTCTTTTTCGACCGTCCCAGCCTGGTTTGGCTAGAAATAAAGCCGGTATGATATTTTTTATTTTTCAAATTTTTATTCTATTCTTTGGGAATTTTCTACACCGCGTTTGGTAGGAACGGAATCGGAATGAAAATTTTCTTTTTCCTCTTTTGTGGCCTTTCCCGGCCTAGTTTGGCTAGAAATAAGGTCGGAATGATGTTTTTTAATTTCTTGAATTTTTATTCTATTTTTTGGGAATTTTCTAGACTGGGTTTGGTAGGAACGGAATTGGAATGAAAATTTTCTTTTTCCTCTTTTATGGCCGTTGCCGGCCTGGTTTGGCTAGATATAAAGTTGGAATGATATTTTTAATTTTTTGAATTTTTATTCTGTTTTTTGGGAATTTCTAGAGTAGGTTAGGTAGGAACAGAATCAGAACAAAAATTTTCTTTTTCCTCTTTTTCGGCCTATCCCGGCCCAGTTTGGGTAGAAATAATGTTGAAATGTTGTTTTTCTAGGTTCGGTTGGAACGGAATCAGAATGAAAAATTTCTCTTTCCTCTTTTTCGGTCGTTCCCGGGCCGGTTTGGCTAAATAATGCCGGAATGATGTTTTTTAATTTTTGTGAATTTTCTAGACTGGGTTGGGTTGTAACGGAATTGGAAGAAAAATTTTTATTTTCCTCTTTTTCTGCCTTTCCTGGCCCGGTTTGGCTAGAAACAAAGTTGGAATGATGTTTTTTAATTTCTCAAATTTTTATTCTATTTTTTGGGACTTTTCTAGGCCGAGTAGGAATGGAATCGGAACAAAAATTATCTTTTTCCTCTTTTTCAGCCGTTCCCATCCCCGTTTGGCTAGAAATAAAGCCAGAATGATATTTTTAATTTTTCAAATTTTTATTCTATATTTTGGGAATTTTCTTGACCGGGTCGGGTAGGAATGGAATCAGAACGAAAATTTTCTTTCTCCTCTTTTTCGGCGTTTCCCATCCCGGTTCGGCCAGAAACGAAGTCGGAATGATGTTTTTTAATTTCTTAAATTTTTGATTCTATTTTTAGGGAATTTTCCAGACCTGGGTGGCTAGGTTTGGAATCGGAACGAAAGTTTTCTTTTTCCTCTTTTTCGGCCTTTGCCAGCCCGGTTTGGTTAGAAACAAAGCCGGAATGATGTTTTTTAATTTCTCGAATTTTTGTTCTATATTTTGGGAATTTTCTAGGCCGAGTTGGGTAGTAACGAAATCTGAACGAAAATTTTCTTTTTCCTCTTTTTCGGCCTTTCCTGGTCCGGTTTGGCTAGAAATAAAACCGGAATGATGTTTTTCTGGGTTGGCTAGGAACAGAATAGAAACAAAAATTTTCTTTTTCCTCTTTTTCGGCCGTTCCCGACCCGGTTTGGCTAGAAATAAAGCCGGAATGATATTTTTAATTTTTCAAATCTTTATTCTATTTTTTGGGAATTTTCTAGATCAGGTCGGGTAGGAACAGAATCGGATTGAAAATTTTCTCTTTCCTTTTTTATGGCCTTTTCCAGCCCGGTTTGGCTAGAAACAAAGTCAGAATTATGTTTTTTAATTTCTTGAATTTTTTTTTTTTTTGGGACTTTTCTAGACCGGGTTTGGTAGGAACAGAATCGGAACGAAAATTTTCTTTTTCCTCTTTTTCGGCCTTTGCCAGCCCGGTTTGGTTAGAAACAAAGCCGGAATGATGTTTTTTAATTTCTCGAATTTTTGTTCTATTTTTTGGGAATTTTCTAGGCCGAGTTGGGTAGTAACGAAATCTGAACGAAAATTTTCTTTTTCCTCTTTTTCGGCCTTTCCTGGTCCGGTTTGGCTAGAAATAAAACCGGAATGATGTTTTTCTGGGTTGGCTAGGAACAGAATAGAAACAAAAATTTTCTTTTTCCTCTTTTTCGGCCGTTCCCGACCCGGTTTGGCTAGAAATAAAGCCGGAATGATATTTTTAATTTTTCAAATCTTTATTCTATTTTTTGGGAATTTTCTAGATCAGGTCGGGTAGGAACAGAATCGGATTGAAAATTTTCTCTTTCCTTTTTTATGGCCTTTTCCAGCCCGGTTTGGCTAGAAACAAAGTCAGAATTATGTTTTTTAATTTCTTGAATTTTTTTTTTTTTTGGGACTTTTCTAGACCGGGTTTGGTAGGAACAGAATCGGAACGAAAATTTTCTTTTTCCTCTTTTTTGGCCGTTCCCAGCCCTGTTTGTCTAGAAATAAAGTCGGAATGATATTTTTAATTTTTTCAATTTTTATTCTATTTTTTGGGAATTTTTTAGACCGGGTCGGGTTGGAACGGAATAGGAACGAACATTTTCTTTTTCCTCTTTTTCAGCCTTTCTCAGTCCCGTTTGGCTAGATATAATGCCGGAATAATTTTTTTCCGGGTTGGGTTGTAACGGAATCGGAACGAAATTTTTTTTTTCCTCTTTTTCGCTTTTTTCGGCCCGGTTTCGCTTTTTTAGTTTTTTGAATTTTTATTCTGTTTTATGTGAATTTTCTAGATCGGTTTGCCTGGGAATGGGATCGGAATGAAACTAAGCCGGAATGATGGTTTTGACTTCTCGAATTTTTATTCTATTTTTTGGGAGATTCCTAGACCGGGTTTGGTAGGAACGGTATGAGAATGGAAATTTTCTTTTTCCTCTTCCTGTCCCGGCCTGGTTTTTCGAGAAACAAAGTCGGAATGATGTTTTTTAATTTCTCAAACTTTTATTCTATTTTTTGGGAAATTTCTAGACCGGGTTTGGTAGGAACGGAAATGGAACGAAAATTCTCTTTTTCCTCTTTTTCAGCCATTCTTGGCCTGGTTTGGCTAGAAATAGAGCCAGAATGATATTTATAATTTTTCGAATTTTATTCTATTTTTTGGGAATTTTCTAGACCGGGTCGGGTAGGAATGGAATCGGAACGATTTTTTTTTTTTTCCCGTTTTTTCTTGGCCTTTCCTGACCCAGTTTGGCAAGAAATGAAGCCAAATTGATGTTTTTTAATTTTTTGAATTTTTATTTTATTTTTTTGGAAAATTTCCAGATCGAGTCGGGTAGGAATGGAATCCGAACGAAAATTTTCTTTTTCGTTTTTTTTTTGCCTTTCCCGGCCCAGTTTGTCTAGAATTATAGCTGAAATGATGTTTTTTAATTTTTTGATATTTTATTCGGTTCTGTGGGAATTTTCTTTACTTGGGTGGGTAGGTTCGGAATCGGAACGAAAATTTCTTTTTTCCTTTTTTTTTTTTTTTGGCCTTTCTTGTCTTGGTTTGGCTAGAAATGAAGCTGAAATGCGACCTTTCCCGGCCTGTTTTGGCTAGATATTAAGCCGGAATGATGTTTCTCGTTTTTTTGAATTCTTATTCTATTTTTTTGGGAATTTTGTAGACCGGAGTAGGTAGGAACGGAATCGGAACAAAAATTTTCTTGTTCCTCTTTTTGAACCGTCCCAGCCTGGTTTGGCTAGAAATAAAGCCGGTATGATATTTTTTATTTTTCAAATTTTTATTCTATTCTTTGGGAACTTTCTACACCGCGTTTGGTAGGAACGGAATCGGAATGAAAATTTTCTTTTTCCTCTTTTGTGGCCTTCCCGGCCTAGTTTGGCTAGAAATAAGGTCGGAATGATGTTTTTTAATTTCTTGAATTTTTATTCTATTTTTTGCGAATTTTCTAGACTGGGTTTGGTAGGAACGGAATTGGAATGAAAATTTTCTTTTTCCTCTTTTACGGCCGTTCCCGGCCTGGTTTGGCTAGATACAAAGTTGGAATGATATTTTTAATTTTTTGAATTTTTATTCTGTTTTTTGGGAATTTCTAGAGTAGGTTAGGTAGGAACAGAATCAGAACAAAAATTTTATTTTTCCTCTTTTTCGGCCTTTCCCAGCCCAGTTTGGGTAGAAACAATGTTGAAATGTTGTTTTTCTAGGTTCGGTTGGAACGGAATCAGAATGAAAAATTTCTCTTTCCTCTTTTTTGGTCGTTCCCTGGCCGGTTTGGCTAAATAATGCCGGAATGATGTTTTTTAATTTTTGTGAATTTTCTAGACTGGGTTGGGTTGGAACGGAATTGGAAGAAAAATTTTTATTTTCCTCTTTTTCTGCCTTTCCTGGCCCGGTTTGGCTAGAAACAAAGTTGGAATGATGTTTTTTAATTTCTCAAATTTTTATTCTATTTTTTGGGACTTTTCTAGGCCGAGTAGGAATGGAATCGGAACAAAAATTATCTTTTTCCTCTTTTTCAGCCGTTCCCATCCCCGTTTGGCTAGAAATAAAGCCAGAATGATATTTTTAATTTTTCAAATTTTTATTCTATATTTTGGGAATTTTCTTGACCGGGTCTGGTAGGAATGGAATCAGAACGAAAATTTTCTTTCTCCTCTTTTTCGGCCTTTCCCATCCTGGTTCGGCCAGAAACGAAGTCGGAATGATGTTTTTTAATTTCGTAAATTTTTGATTCTATTTTTAGGGAATTTTCTAGACCTGGGTGGCTAGGTTTGGAATCGGAACGAAAGTTTTCTTTTTCCTCTTTTTCGGCCTTTGCCAGCCCTGTTTGGTTAGAAACAAAGCCGGAATGATGTTTTTTAATTTCTCGAATTTTTGTTCTATTTTTTGGGAATTTTCTAGGCCGAGTTGGGTAGTAACGAAATCTGAACGAAAATTTTCTTTTTCCTCTTTTTCGGCCTTTCCTGGTCCGGTTTGGCTAGAAATAAAGCCGGAATGATGTTTTTCTGGGTTGGCTAGGAACAGAATAGAAACAAAAATTTTCTTTTTCCTCTTTTTCGGCCGTTCCCGACCCGGTTTGGCTAGAAATAAAGCCGGAATGATATTTTTAATTTTTCAAATCTTTATTCTATTTTTTTGGGAATTTTCTAGATCAGGTCGGGTAGGAACAGAATCGGATTGAAAATTTTCTCTTTCCTTTTTTTTGGCCTTTTCCAGCCCGGTTTGGCTAGAAACAAAGTCAGAATTATGTTTTTTAATTTCTTGAATTTTTGATTCTATTTTTTGGGACTTTTCTAGACCGGGTTTGGTAGGAACAGAATTGGAACGAAAATTTTCTTTTTCCTCTTTTTTGGCCGTTCCCAGCCCTGTTTGTCTAGAAATAAAGTCGGAATGATATTTTTAATTTTTTCAATTTTTATTCTCTTTTTTGGGAATTTTTTAGACCGGGTCGGGTTGGAACGGAATAGGAACGAACATTTTCTTTTTCCTCTTTTTCAGCCATTCCGGGTCCGGTTTGATTAGAAATAATGCCGGAATGATGTTTTTTTGAGTTGGGTTGGAACGGACTCAGAACGAAAATTTTCTTTTTCCTCTTTTTCAGTAGTTCCTGGCCCTGTTTGGCTAGAAATAAAGCCAGAATGATGTTTTTTAATTTTTTGAATTTTTATTCTATTTTTTGGGAATTTTCTAGACCGGGTTGGGGAACGAAAATTTTCTTTTTCCTCTTTTTCGGCCTTTCCTAGCATAGTTTGGTTAGAAACAAAGCAGAATGATGTTTTTTAGTTTCTCGAATTTTTATTCTATTTTTTGGGAATTTTCTAGTCTAGGTCGGGTTGGAACGGAATCGGAACAAAAATTTTCTTTTTCTTCTTTTTCGGCCGTTTCCTGCCCGGTTTGGCTAGAAATAGAGTCGGAATGATGTTTTTTAATTTTTTGAATTTTTATTCTATTTTTTGGGAATTTTCTGGACGAGGTCGGGTTGGAACGGAGTCAGAACCAAAATATCCTTTTTCCTCTTTTTTGTCCTTTCCCAGCCCGGTTTGGCTAGGAACAAAGCCGGAATGATAATTTTTTAATTTCTCAAATATTTATTCTAATTTTTGGGAATTTTCTAGACTGGGTTTAGTAGGAACGGAATCGAAACGAAAATTTTCTTTTTCCTCTTTTTTGGCCTTTCGCGGTCCGGTTTGGCTAGAAATAAAGCCGGAATTATGTTTTTCCGGGTTGGGTTGGTACGGAATCGGAACGAAAATTTTCCTTTTCCTCTTTTTCATCGTTTCCCGACTCGGTTTTGCTAGAAATGAAGCCAAGGCCTAGAATGCAATTATATTTATATAGTGGTATTAAATATAATTAATGGTAATTTTGGGCTTGTCAAGAGTTAATAGAAAAGCCTAAAACCCATTGGAGCTAATGTCTTATTTGTCCATTTTGGTCCCACTCCAAGACACATACGAAGGCCTATTTGGAATTGCCTAAAAGGTTAGCCAAAGTAGATAATCTGTTATATATAAGGAGAGAAACATATAGAATTTTGTAATGTATGGAAATAGTGTGTATATGAGTGTAAGCCACTCTCTTATTCTCCATTGAACACATATGTATAAACTAATTGAGAGACCATACTTCTTGCTCATAAGTGGAATTGGAGTGAAGATGGTGTTCCCAAGTACTTCTAATATTTGGTTTTGAATTTCACCGCACCAAGGTACGCTCTCTTGTTCTTAAATTCTGAAACTTACATAGTACGTGTTATCAATTGCGAATGAAGTAGATCTGTTAATTTTCCGCTGCGTATGTTTTATATGCGATACAAACTATATTTTTCCTACATGAGCAAGGCTCATTCCTAGGTCGGAGAATTCTCAGCAGGCTTTCTTTGTGAAACTTGGATAGGCTAGGGATTATTGAGGTATGATGGCACTTATGTTTACAGGATTGGGTGCTTTAGAAGTGGTCACTCCTCCACATATCTTCTTGATTGGGGGCTTGCTCTCACCTTTCTCCAATTGCCTATTATTGATGGCATCTTCGATCCTAGTTTCACAATCACACAACTCCCCGAAAGAACTAATAGGTGATGACAGGAGCTTACTATTATACGCCGGAAGCAAATTCTTCGTAATCATGTTGATTTGGTCCTTCTTATTTGGCCTATTATCCATCCTAGATGCCTTTACTTTCCACCTTGTCATGTATTTAGAAAATGTCTCTCCCACTCCTTGCTTGGTAGTCTCTAACTCTCTAAGAGTTACATCAATCATGGTATTGAAGATGGATTGATCCATGAATAACTCTACTAGCTCATTCCATACCTTAGTCTTATACGGATCTCTATAATACCACCTTGACACGCCTCCTGTAAGCGAGAGAGGAAATGCATGCAAAGTTTGCTTCTCATCCAACTCTTTCATTTCAGCAATGCTTAGATGCCTCCTAACATGTTGCTTTAGATCTCCAATGCCATCAAACTTTTCTGCTTCAAAGATCTTGAACTTTGGAGGCAATGCAATGGGAGTTTTGGAGCCCAATCCACCCATGTTGTAGAGACAATCATCCATTCCTTGAGCCTTGCGAAATACTAGTTGCATCTTTTCCATTTTCATGGCCACGGTGTCTGCGGTGAGCTTCTCAAATTGCTTATTTCTTTCATATTCGGCCTTATCCCTTTCATACCATTCTTCTTCTTTATCTTCATCGTGTATCTCTACGTGTATAGGCTCCTTGTGCTTGTTCTCCTCTAGCCTAGAGAGACGGTCTCCTATCTTCTTAAGAGCGTCATCTTGTTCTTCTATTGCTTTGAATATCTTTTGTGCAACTGTGTCATCAATTGGAGTAGCCATTTCTTCTTGAGATACTTCCTCTTAAAATGTCTCTTCTTGATATGTGTCCTTAATTTTGACCAAACATCTTCTGCTCTTTTCTCATACTCAAATTGGAGTGGGGACGTGCTTACTTGATCTTGATGGTGAAATGGTGCCTTAAAAAAAGTCCCATTAAGCCCATGTCCCAATTAAAAGGTTTCTTTTATCAACTTAGATGTTCTTAGAAAGTTTTAAGTCTATTTTAATGAAGACCCAATTACAAAATCACTCATTTCCCTCTTATGAACCTTGTCCCTTGTTTCATTGGACTTTAGTCCATTTACAATAAAGCTTTCATCTTACTCTCGTGGTCTTTCATTAGAACGTGCTATAAATTTCCAACTTTGGGCTCTTCTTCTTTCTTTTTTTTCTTTTTTCTTTTTTTTTTTTTTTCCATTTATTATCATCATTTTTTTGAAGTAGCCCTCTAGCTAATATATATTGTAGCCTTCCTTTCCAATTCTATGAAATTCTTATTATTTTAGGCCTTGGCAAACAAAAAGGAGACCCAATATTAGGAAATTTCATATTAGCTTTGAAGGATGTTAGATGCTAAGTCAATAGCATATTTGTTACGTTAGGCCTAAGGTTCTCCTTTTCAAGAGCATTTTGATCGGGGCTTATGATAGGCTATGGTCTTATGCTCTGAGTGCCCAAAAATTCTCCTTTTTTTTTTTTTCCTCCAGTTCTTTTGGCTCGAACTTCGATAGCTCATTTGAAGGTCCTCCCAAACTCTGATTGACCTGATCTTAGTGTCATTGGAAATGTATGGATGTCTAGTTTCCAGATCACTTGACCTTTTGAAAATCAAAATATCGAATCAAACGTTATGGCCTCGGGAAGTGAGTTGACATGCCCAGCACATTTTTCAAGATATCTTAACCGTTTTAACTCCAATTTCAACCCCTGAGTAGTCATTTGAAAAGTAATTCAATATTCTTCACAATGGCATTGGTTTCATCCTGTTCTGACTATAGGATCAAAATTAGGTTTTCGGTCACTTTCAGAAGTTAACTTGATGTCAAACTTGGTCAAAGTTGATAGAAAGCTCAAATAGTCTTGGATTTGGTGTAAAATCATGAAAAATGTAATTTTGGTATGGTTTTGACCAATTTTGCCGATACGCAAATCGAGACTGGCAAAATATGGTAGGATGCTTGTGAATATGTTTTACTGCCTTGTTGTACCATGATATGATATGCCATGTCGGGTGTTAGATGCATGTTAGGATAGACTCTGTGTGTGTGTGTGTGTGTGTGTGTGTGTGTAATGACTATTAGAGGACCCTTTGATGGAATTAGGATATGGAACACAATGAGTGAAGGTCGACCCATGGGTTGGGTAGAGTTGTGTTCCTAACACCTCCTAAACTCTGAACACATGTTTTTGTAAGACCAATCATTCACATAAGGGCGCTATACATATATGGTTCATAGACATAATCAAGGTGGTAACTCCATTATTTCACACCCCCTCTGCCTAGTCCACTTGGCCGTACTTCCCATGAACAGTCATGGGGCGATTGCACCCATTAAGTGACAAAATTCATTGAGGTTCCAACTATGATCCATAAGATTAGACATAGGTGTGGGGCCTAGAGGCTTGGGGTATCCTTTGGAAGTCAAATTCTCATATGCTTGGGCAAGGGTTATTCCTACATTGGAGAACTCTCGTCAGGTCTTCTTTGTGAAGCTTTGGTAAGCCATGGGTTGTTAAGGCATGATGGCACTCACACTTATGGGGTTGGGTGCTTTGGTGTTGGATGATCTTCCCCCATGTGTCTTCTTGATGGGAGGCTTTCCTTCTTCCTTCTCCAATTTTCTAGTGTTGATAGCATATTTGATTCTAGTCCCACAATCGCATAATTCCCCAAATGAACTAATAGGCAAAGACAGAAGCCAAGTGTTGTATGCCGGGAGCAAGTTCTCGATAATCATTTTGAGTTGGTCTTTTTCGTTTGGCCTATTAATTATCTTGGAAGGCCTTCCATTCCACCTTGTCATATACTTAGAAAAGGTCTTTCCAACCCATTGCTTAGTAGTCTCTAAATCTCTCAAGATCACATCAATCATGGTGTTGAAGATGAATGGTCTACAAACAAATCTACTAACTCGTTCCAGACCTTAGTCTTGCTTGGATCCAAATTGTAGTACCATTTTGAGGCACCTCCCGTTAGTGACAAAGGGAAGGCATACAATGTTTGATTATCATCCAAACCTTTCATCTCAGTTATGCTTATAGTATGTGCAAGTTAAGCTTTGAATGATAATTTTTTGGAACTTCTAAAACACATCATTTTTGTTGTATTTATTAAAAATGGTATTTTTGTGATTGAAAAAAGAAAAAGGAAAAATGACAATGAAAGGAAAGACGAAGAAAATGACAAGAGAGTTACGTGGAAAACCCCATGATTCGGGGTGAAAAGCCTCAGTGGGATAAAGGATTGTAATATCGTTATCCTTGTAAAAAAGTTGTATTTCTTTTTTGGGAGAAACTGGTTTTGTCACACAGCTTTTATTATATTTCCTGTCTAGGTCCAATTTGGCCAATCATGATCTTCCTAAGAACCTGCACTTCCTACTTTAGAAAAGTCGTTGACATGAGTCCTTGTGAAGTTCCATGGCCTAGGAATGTGCTTCAACACTGGGAAAAGCAAGCGAACCATTCCTTCAATTATCATATGATCAGCCTCGTCTTAAGTTGTGTGGTTAGACATTGTGGTACGTGAAAAATCTGGGAGAAGCTGTTAAAAAACATAAATACATGTCCCTTAATAAAAGTTTCCTTTGTTTGGATGTTCTTAGAAAGTCTTTAAGTCTATTTTAATGAAAGCTCAATTTCAAAATCATTCATTTTCCCCTCATAAGCCTTGCCCCTTGCCTTATAGGGCTTGGTTCATTTACTATAAAGCTCTCATCTTACACTCATGGGCTTCCATGAGAATGTGCTTAGAGATTTTTAACCCTTTGTCTCAAATATGGGCCAACAAGGTATTCATTAACTTTGGGCTCTTCTTTTTTTATATTCATTTGTCAATTTTTTTGAAGTAGCATTCTAGCTAAAATATACTGTGGCCCTCCTCTCAAGGCTCATGAATCTCTCATCATTTTAAGTATTAATATGCAACAAAGGGACCCGAGATTAGGGAGATTCATATTGACTTTGTAGGATCTTCGATACTAGATCCGCAGACCAACCTTCATCTCTCAAAGGACCCCGCACGCATATGGCTTCAGTTATATCCCATGAGACACTATTCTCGTCGGAAATGGTGTCATCCTCCCTTTCAGCGGACCAGTCATAATCATGTCTGCTCTAATAACCAATCTCCTCGTTATCATCTTCCTCCTCATCGTCTTCATCTTGGACGAAGACAAAGTACCATCCCTCATCGGGAGGTGAGGTGGTATCTTATTCAATCAAAATGCAGGCAGGGACAATTTGGGTTGTTCCAACCGTCGAGGTTCAATCTGGCTAATCATGATCTTCCTAAGATCTTGTGCTTCCTACTTCAGAAAAGTCGTTGACATAAGTATTTGTGAAGGTCAATGCTCCATAAACACATGCCCCTTTATAAAAGTTTCCTTTTGTTTGGATATTTTTAGAAAGTCTTTAAGTCCATTTTAATGAAAACCCAATTACAAAGTCATTCATTTTCCCCTCATGGGGCTTGCCCCTTGCTTTATAGGGCTTGGTTCATTTACAATAAAGCTCATATCTTAAACTCATGGGATTCCAAGAGAATGTGCGTAGATATTTTCAATCCTTTGTTTCAAATATAAGCTAGCAACGTATTCATTACCTTTGAGCTCTTCTTTTCTTACATTCATTTGTTAATTTTTTTGAAGTAGCCTTTTAGCTAAAATATATTGTGGCTTTCCTCCCAAGGCCCATAAATCTCTCATCATTTTAAGCATTTACATGCAACAAAGAGACCTAAGATTAGAGAGATTCATATTGACTTTGTGGATGCTAGGTCTATAGCATATTTATTACCTCAGGCTCAAGACTTTCTTTTTCAAGAAGCCTTTGATTTTGGGCTTATGATAGTAACTATGCTATGATCCTATGAACATTTTAAGTTAAAATATATCCTTGAATTTTGGAATAAGCCTTTTATATGTGAGAACTTCTTTTCTTCTTGTCCCAATGTCTTAGGCATGCCATAACTTTTAGGCCATCCTTTCAAATTTTACATTTTTTATTTGTTCTTTAGAATTAGATGAACACAAGATATACGGTTAGACAAACAACTGAGTCATGATTCCAACCTTTGGCCTAAATGGACCGTAATGGATTGGTGGCAAACTCTAAATGTACTCAAAACCTATCTTGGGCAATGGTACAAATTATGAGTTGGTAGAATGAACTTAAATAATGCTCATTTTAGCTCATATTAGCCATTTTAGCAATTTATGGTCCGTTTGGATTAAGGGAGAGGAATGGAGAGTAAAGTAAAGTAGATTTAGAACAAAATTAACTTATTTTTAGCTCACTCTACTCTACTCTCCCTCCATCCAAATAGACCATTAATGTACTCAAAGCTCATTTTAGCAATTTAATACCGCCAAGAATATTACTCTTAGGCATGCATATAAATATAAAATATAAATTTTAATTTTAATCTTGTTTATTTATTTATTTTGTTGGGAGGCTGAAATAGACGAGAAATTAAGAGACTTGAAAATTCAGTTGTAGGTTAATGCACCACTGCACCAGTTAGTTCTTCTTAGTGGTAAGAATAGGTCACAACAATCATAGGCTTTGCATCATCATTTTTACCAGGCAAGGCTGAGATATCACATACCTGAACTTTCGAAGTTCATATTAGCCAAGCTTTCAAAATCAATAATAATAATAATAATAATACAAACTAAAAGGAATGGATATGCACAAACATATTATTAGTAGAGATGAGATGACATTTTATGATCTTTGGCTGAAGGAATTCCTGCTAATCAAATAATAATTGAATTGTCACTGGACAAGTAATTCATCTGGGCATCTTTTTCTTCTTCTTCTTCTTCATTTTTTTTTTCTTTTTTTTTTTTTAAATATATATATATATATATATATATATATATATTTAAGATATATCATTAATTCATGTAGATCCCAGGGTGATGATGAAATGTGAAGATATGCATCTTACAACGACATGTCAAAAAAATGGGTATCATCAAGATATAAATGGTAATTTGATGTTGTACACTCACCTGAACTCTCTCACTTCCTCTCTTCAATTGGGGGTGGGGGTGCTGAAGCCAAACCCCCAAATTGTATCTGAGAAAACTTAATACGTATGGAAATTAAGTAGATCTATCTCAAATTTTTTCATAGAATAAGATGTAGGCCTCACAACGAAGAACTTCATCCAGTGAAGCCTCACGCACATACGCATCACTAGCATGATACCATATAGTACTGCTATTTTCTTTCTCAGTCTTTCCTCTGCTCTTCTCACTTGCTCTCACATATGAAACATAGTGTCCCCCTCTCATGGTACCCAAATGTTCCACTATCCCAAGTAGGCGGTAATGATACTTCTCTTCTTCTTTGGACCTATAAATGTTCAGGAAAAAAAAAACATATTTTGAGTTCTCCATACACAATCACTTATCACACTACAGTCAATAAAGGTACTATATTACTCCTGTATTTGAGATAAAAATTGAACATGGTAAAAACTGATTGAGATAAAAAAGCTCATCATTTTGACTTCTGTATTTGAGATTTAACTACAATAACAAATACTTAAAACCAATAAATAGAAGCCATCAAGCAACTGTTGCATTAAAGGAATGAAGCCTAAATTGCATCCTACAACAAAAACAAACCTCAACTTCTCTATAAAAAATTCAATATATTTCTGACTTGTAAGTTACAACAGATAAATTCATAAGCAAAAGACTACTCCATGAATAATAATCAGCTGTGCATGGTCTAATTTAAAATAGCAAAAACATAATTTTTGTTATAGATATTCTTTTCCATTTTCAATAAATGAAGCCTAAACAGGGGAAAAATAAAATAAAATGGAAGGAACTAAACCATATCTAGGATAATCTCATTTCCTTCAAATAACATGTGAAGAAACTGTGCAACAAAAGTCACTGTTCAAGTCAAATTGATTACAACAGAAAAGCTTTTCCCAATAGTCCAATAAGGCACAAAGACAATTGTATAAAAACAGGGTAAAGCTGTAAAAGATTTATTGTCTATTTGCTTGTGACTCTTATCAACCATATAAACAATAACTAGAGGAGTGATAGCTTAGTAGGTAAAAATCTTGTCTTCATCTAATCTTAGGACTAATCCTGTCTTCAAATGGAAAATTTTTCATATTTTCTTTTTCACAGGGGGAAACAGTTGATCAAAAGAAATTGATACGGAAGCTAGCTTACAACATCTAATCAAAATAGATTTTTTTTTTTGGTCATAGCAAGTTACTCATGCACCCAATGGGTCCTGAATCCATGACCCCACTCTCCACCGGAGCTGCAAGTTGATCTAGAGCACATTGGCCAAAATACACATAATTGATATGCCAAATACAATAATGTCTACCCTAATCTTCAGTTATTGAAACCACAAGAATAATTTGAGGAAAAACACCCACATCTAAATTTATAATGCTGTAATAATTTGAAAGAGTTGAAGATCAAAACAAAAACCATTAATTCCACATTAATCATTTTTCTAAGAATCAACAGATCACAGATACATAGAAATAGAAGCAAAACAAAGCATGTATGCTCAAACAAAATAGTGGCTTTGGACCACTACATGAAAATCAAACTGTAGTTTTAATACATAAAAATAGAAAACAGACAAGCAATAAATTAAGCACTACAAGTGCCCATTTCCTATGAATGACGATTTAGTGAGTACGATATCACATAAGATAGCTACTGAGTTCTAGTTCAAATGGCACTTTCTTCTCACATAAGAATGGGCAGGGGGTGAGATTGCAATTCAAAAATCCACTTGAGTGCATATATAACTTACAAATAACAAACAAAGATACCACATAAGATAGCTTCTTCTTCTTTTTTTCTTCTTTTTTGTGTATACATGTGTGAACAGCTACATGAGGTAAACTTATAACAATAGATAAACTCATGAAAAGGATAATAATTATTGTGGTGATGTGACATGAGAAAATTTCATTAAAGAGTCCATTAAACATTCTTTAGTCACACGAGATTTGCGGTCATTAATATTTCCAGTCTTTGGATTCAGTTTGACACCTAAAAAAGGTTGTTTACGTGTTTCTTTGTTAGAATGATGCATAATGTGGATTAATTGGCGCAAATGAAATCAATGGACCTTTAAGGGAGTGGAGCTTTCTACAAACATGCTAAAATCTTTGTTCAAGAGATTTCTGTGTTAATATATGACTGCAGTGGGCAGCCCTCCATATTAGACTTTCTTCATCATTTAACAATAGTAGTGTATAGGAGGACCTCTTGTATACAACCTGTTCACTTGAGGAAACTCTTCATTTATTAACAGCTAATTAATTCCATATCAGGCATAAACACACAAACTGAAGTTAAAAAAAAAAAAAAAAAAAAAAAGGTTTTCTAACTCACTTGGAGGATCCAATTATAATGTTTGTTCCCCTTGATTGCTTCAGAGCATAATGACATAATCTATACGTTGTTAGATACTTAAGCTATATGTCTTGCAAATAATCCCCACAATTGACAGCTACTTCACCATCACTATGTGTCTCATGTGTCTTAGCACTGACTGCAGTTAAAAATAAAATTAGGCAGGGACAAACACACACATACACAGGAAAAATCAATTGCCCAGCCTTCAAGAAACTGATATGAGGCTAACCTTTAAATTCACTGTATAGAAGAGATGAGGTTTATATAGAGTTACTAGCCCATTGGGTTATTATGTCTTATCAGTATGGCATTCATCCACAAACAAACTGTTGATCTGTCTTTTAACGACTTTCTTAATCTTTTAGTACTAAGAGGTCTACATAAAGAGTTACTAGCCTATTAGGTCTATTTATCTGCCAGTATGGCTTCATCCATAAACAAAGTGTTGACTAACTTACGATGACTTTCTTAATCTGTTAATAAGATTGCAAAAATTGTAGCCAACCTAGCAGGCTTTCAGCACAAAAAGTTCCTTTTGCCATCCCTACATCTTCTACATTTTCTTAGTATTTCAGTTTGATGGATAATATTAAACTTTGAAGAACAAACACATTTAGTTACCAGTTGGTAAAATTCCTTTCGTTTGACTCGAATAGTTCTTAATTTGGATATCAAATATAAAAATTAAAAATAAATAAAGGAAGGCTAACTCAATACAGTCATAATACTTCCACAAAGCCTCATCCTGGCTCAAAATTTTGGTTAATGTTTCTAAACCTAGAATATTATAACAATCATCATAAACAAGCAAGAATACTATACATAGTTAAAACTTAAAGAGACAGGGTTCCATATCTACCAGGGAATCTCTTACGTGCCCAGCCAAGTTATAATTGCAAGGAATGGGCTTGCTGTGGCAGTCTTACTAATGAAGATAAGCACCAATTAATTAAGATATATGTTAAAAATAAGGAAGTTGAAAATATATGCAACAAGACAATTAAAAAATAATAATAATAACCTGCACCAGAAAAGAGAATGAGTGACCCCAAAAAATTCTTGATTAAGTTACAAGTTCTTTCATAAATGCAGGAAAATACAGCTTTAGAGAAGGTGTCTAAATCAGTAAAACACAATACAGAACATGAAGAAAAGAAGCAATGCAACAATGACATTTGACAATCCAAAATGAGCATCAAGATTAGGTTGGAGGAGTACCTGCGATCCATATATGGTCCAAGATCAATTGTTTCTCTGAAACTGACATGACCATTCAATTTACTTAACCGACCACGAGCATCTTGGCTAAACCTTTTAAGATGAATGGTGAGAATCGCCGGGGCCTTGTAAATAAGGACCCTTTTGGTTGCATCCCTCTTCACCTTCACACTCTTGGAATCTGTCTCCTCATCCTCGCTTCCCTCTGATTCACAGTTCCCAGCCAACAACTGGGATTCATTTTGCTGGACTTTACTGGTGGTGCATTCTGTACTACAGGAATCAGTGACTTGACCAAAGAAATTTTCTTGACTGCAAGTTTTATAGCAAACTGGAGAGCGTGATTGCTCTAGAAGTGCATCTTTTTTCTCACCTGTTCCATCTTCCAACTGAGAAACAACTGGATTCAGCTCACCTGTTTGACCATTTTCAGTTATCAAGCAATCCATTTTTTCTTTATATGAAACAATGCTTTCACCACTACTGTTAAGAGAAGCATCATGTTTGATATCTCCATTATTTGGGTTTTCAACTTCAGCAGGACAGGATAAGTCCTTATCTAAATGCAGTTGCTCCTTGTGGCTTCTAGTCTCATTTTCATTCATCAAAATTGTTGACTTGGTTTTTTCCTGTACCTTTGCTTTCAACCTCTGGCGTAGCAGCATTTTTGTACAATTCTCACAATGCCAAGCATTTTCATCAGAAAGAAGCTCTGGTTTTATGAAATGAGCCAAACAACTCTCTATGGTTACTGGAGAATCCGTATTATCAACTTCATCTGGATCTGACTCACTGCTGTTTCCTGCCACAAAACCAGTTTCTGCTACCCCATTACCTAAAGTGAGGCCTATGATGGGCCCTGCAGCAACCTCAGGCTCATTGAACATATCACCAAAGCCATCAAAGTCCAATTCCTCTTGTCCACAGCCCATGACTGATGAGGAGGCCTCAGCTCCTCCTTTCATAATCTCCCCAGTAGTGGAAGTTTCTTCTTTATATGGAAGCAATAGAACTTCATTACCTTGAACCTGTAAGGGGAGCTCATTGTTGCAATAATTTGCTGAAGAATCTGGTTTTGAATTTGGCGTTGTATCAAGTGAACAAGTCTGACTGTTAGATTCAGAGCTACCCTGTAATGGTATGTCATTCAGATATACATCCTCGTTTTCTGCATCTTTAATTACTGAAATATCAACATTTTGTGATGTCAAATCTTGTTCATCCAATACAGTTCCTGGTTCAAGGTAATCCATCCATGTAAAATCTTCCAACTCAGCTGATGTTTGCCCTACAGCATTCTCAAAGACTTGCTCATTTTCAGATGTTTGACCAGCTAACTCGTTCTGTGAAGCTGAACCCACTTCACCAGCCATAACAATCAGCTTACTGGAATCTGATGGTCTAGAATCGCATGAAGAAGCCATCATCTTTTCTTCAACAGGCTCAATGGACTGTGCTTGACAGGACATATCATTGCTGGCTGATGGGGTTGAAACACTTTGAGGTGGCAACAAAGTTGCAGCTTTAATAACTTTTGGCCGAGTCCTTCCACCTTTCTTGGGTGGCAGCTTGGTTTTCTTTGCTCTAGAGACTGGTTGGGACTTTTTGGATAGAGGTTTTTTGGTTGGAACTGGAAGGGAGAGATCTAAAAAAGGCTCATACACTGTTGAAGAATGCCCACATTCAACACAACAAACAGTACTAGATATTTGGCCCCCAAATACGGCATCCACAAAAGTACCTGGATTTGATGAAATTTCATCTCCCTCTGAAGAATTACCCTGTTTTCTTGCACCCAACTCCTCAGTAGACAAACCATCAAGTAAGCAACGGAGCAATTCATGACTGTCATGCTGCTGATACCCCCTAAATTGGGGAGCCTTGGAACAGATGCAACCAAAAAATGATCTTGGATTCATCACATTTTTCAGTCCTCCCTCCAGTTTGGATTCAATAAAAAGCTTCTTTAAAGCAACAGTAAGAGGTCCAATAGAGGTATCCAAGTTGAAAAAATAGTCCCTCAATCTACACATAGCTAGAAGATTTTGCATTATTGAATTGAAGAAGCAAGTATTCCCAAGATTAACCAATCCTCTTACTACATAACCACCACCTCCGTCCAGATCACTTAATATGCTGCTTCCTGATTTAATTTCATTTGTAACACTGCCACCCCCAAACCAAACATCCTCAACATCTGCTGAGGACCCTTCTGAGGATCGCCCCTTTATCAACTTCACAACTTTTGACAGGACATCTTTATGTTCATCATTCTCTTCCATCTTGTCCACTGGAATGAGAGCATTGCAAGGGAAGCACCAACAGAGCTGTGGTTTCTCAAAATGCATTACCAAAGGATGACGAGTCTGCCTAACATGCCGAACCGTGTGGCTTTGATGGCCTGTTGGGAGTCCAACTCCTCCACAGGCATAATGCCCACATTCCAAACAAACCCACATGGCTCTGGAGTCAGATTTTGAATCAACTGCAGCCCCACCTTTCTTCTTCCCATGTTTACCTTTTCCCTTAGTCCCCTTCCCATCAACCCTACAATCTTCGCATGTAATAGGTTCTGAAGACCCAATTTTAGCCGACAATTTAATCAAATCAACACTCTTGTCAAGATGGACACATGGTTTTCTCTCTTTCACTACTGAAATTCCTTCATCAACAGTCTTAGCACTTGGGTCGGAATCTTGGGTAACTGTTTTCGTCGAACGGGTTGCAACCCGTTTCTCCTTTACAGGAGTTCGGCTCTTCTTCTTGATTTTCTTCCCCATTAATCCCTAAAACCAATCCAACACTACCAATGAACTCTACCAGAATTTAAAAACAAAAAAAACAAAATAAAAAAAACAAAACAAAAACAAAAACAAAAATGAAAGCAATCACCACAAACAACCAACAAAAACGCAAAGAACAAGAACCACTCACTAAACATGTATTGGCCTAACAAACAAACAAAGAAGAACATGAACACTGCTAATAATTAAACATTACAAAAAAGAAAAAAAAAAAGGAAAAAAAGACCCATCACAGATTTGTATTAAAAGGAGCAACCGTTTCAACATAATCAATAACAGTGGAACAAAAAGCCAAACCCCCATGATATGCTAAAGCAAACCCATTAAGGATTCAGGTTCTTGGAGCGTAACCCAGATGATGGTTTGGATAATAGAAGTGTAGATAAGAGCTTCAGAGCAATCGTGTTAGGTGAAGCAAAAGCATACATATAAGCTAAAAATCATTAAGGATTCAAAAAATGAAATAAATCAATAAATAGGAATAAGAAATTACAGAGATTTACCGGAAAACGAAAAGATTGCTAGAGAGAGAGGGTTGCGGTTGCAGTTGCAGGGAATTAAGGAGCCTTACATTTACATAGAAATAGCATAGGAGAGAAAAGGAAAAGGAAGGGTTTATTTATTAGGATCTAAAAAAAATGTAACAAAGAGTGAGCGAGGTGTGCGCATTTTTAAGTTTTAAAAAGCACTTAGCACTACTACTAGTACTAGTTGTAGGAGCAGGAGGAGCCTCTTTCATGAGTCTTATAATTAGAGTCCGTCACTCACAGCAAAAAGGTGGGGAATTAATTAATGAAGGTGAAAACTGTGGTAACTGGTAATAATTATATATAAGACACACAAAAAACACAGACTTTGCTGTGATAGGTTTTTCCAGGATTTTAGCTTATTTATTAAAGATTAAAACTTAATAACAATTCTTTAATGCTTATTAGGTTTTTCAATATATATAAAAGCAATCATCCAGTTGCATTGGCCAATAAATTATTATAGGATCCTTTCCATTTTCAGTTCTATTTATTTTGCCAATTTCACCACTAAAATTTTATTTTTGGAATCTGATAATGTATGTAGATCACCATCACTTAAAACTTTATATTTATTAAATTAAATTTGAACCATAAAATAGATTCATCTCAAATGTGATAATCCTTTTTCTTTTCTTTTTTCAAAAATCTCATGGTTTAATTTAATTGTTCTTAAAATAAATAACATTGTTTACACTGTATTAATGAAATGTAATTGAATTTATTTTTAAAATCTCTCCCATACGTAATCTATAATAATGATATAATGTTTTTGACTAAAGCAAATAGAAGGGAGACAATGTCCTGGAATGAATGTTTAAAAAACTACTAGCAGCTACTCAATACAAGTGATTAACAAAGTTAATTCAAGTTTGTTGTTCTCTAAAATGACACAAAAGATTATGATTAGAGAAATCAGGCAGCTTTTAGAGATGAAAGACATTCAAAAAGATGGTCACCAACGTAGAACCAAAAACTTCAGTTTCTTGTAAGGTAAACTATAAGCTAGAGTAAAATATTGGAGAAGTAGGACACTGTCTTAGGCAAGTAGATACACACTAATCAAAATTCCTCCTACGTACACCATGTCCACTTTTGATATACTAAGTAGGGTTTGCAAAAATTTGGATGCTCAAATAAGATGATTTTAATGGGATCCTAGAAACCAAGATGGAAGATTTCTAGTTTGGAAGGCTTGGGAACAATTATGTCAATATAAGATGAAAGGAAAACTTAACATATGGTCTAAGAGTATTGATTTATGAAATATTTTTAGAAATTTTTTATGAGAAAATAAATTAGTAAGTAATTTTTTTTTTTTACAATTTTTTTAATTTATCATAAAAGTAGTATTAAAACTTTTATAAAATAATTCATTAATAAATGTCCCGAGGGCACTTGTTAATTGAACTCTAAGATGAATGGTGGCCTTGGTTTGAAACATTCCAAGGATTTCAACACAACATTAATATCAAAGTTCACCTGAATGATTGCATCAAAGAGACAGCCTATGCATGAACATTTTAATAAGCAAATGTAAGGTGAGAAATAGCTGAGAAGTGACCCAATTAAAGCAACATCACCTATTTAATGAGCCATAGAAAATGCATAGTGATAAGTAAAATTATAACGTGTCCAAGTTGAACCCGTCAGCTGTGTCATGAAACGGAGTCTACAGCTTAGTCTGACGGGACTAATTAATTAAGAGATTAAAGACCCCATAACTGACGGACAGTGATGTGACGGGACCAGGATGGAGGGAAGCCTGCCCTAAGGGTTTTTACTCCATCTTAAGGGTGACGTTGATATGGCTGAAGGGTAAAAAGATAAGTTGACGGTCCTGAAGCTGACAGACCTATTAAAACTTGGCTTGCCCACCACGCATGAGTATATAAGGAAATGAGTTGTATTCCACGCTAAGAGTAGTATCCTACAAGGAAAGGATTCTGCAATCTACGCTCATAAGGACTCCTATAAGGAAAAGACTTCGACTCCAAGGAAGAGATGTTACGCATAATTAACCCCTCTTTAGCACTCTAGATTTGTAACAAGTTCTAACTTGATCTTTGGAGGGTATTTAGCCGGCACCACACCGGTGCTCTCTGTAAGGTCTTATCCTTTTTTGTTGTGCAAGGGTCGTTTCGAGTGTGCAAGCATCGTGCGACTCACTGGTGATATTTTCAGCAGCATCAATTGGCGCTGTCTGTGGGGACACGAGACAACGTTTTTTCGCCATAAGCAAATGCTTTTCGGACAAAAGAGTTGCATGGTGTTGACTTGCTCGATGGCAACAACAAACAATGTTCAGGGAGACGAAACCCGCACAGTAGCCCTCGAAAGGCAGGTGCAGACCTTGGTCGCCGCCGTAGAGCGCCTTACTAAGTAGAACCATGATCTAGAGGAACAGTTACACCAGAAAAATGTAGGTCACGGCACTCAAGAGCAGGACCAAGAAGGCACTAGTGCTGATAGAAGAGAATGAGAAGGGCCAGAGGGCATAATGCCCCAAGTAGATCGGAGCGTCAAAATTTGAGCATGCCGTCCCTCACGGATGCAACTTAATCACACATTACCATGGAGATATAGGCAATATAGGAACAAATGGAGGTCATGAAGAATGCCCTCAAAGGACGGGTATCTAGCGACCTTAACGATTTGGTAAATCGCACCGACTCGCTGTTCATTGCAGCTGTCAATTCCTTCCCCCTGCCACATAAATTTCGCATGCTGCATATAGACAGTTATGACGGAGTGAAGGACCCTCTGGATTACCTAGAGACCTTCAAGACTTTGATGCACCTTCAAGGGGTAGCGGACGAAATCATGTGTAGGGCCTTTCCTACAACGCTGAAGGGCCCCGCAAGGGTATGGTTCAGCCGACTGACGCCGAACTCCATCAGCACTTACAAGAAGTTAAGCGCTTAGTTCACTACACACTTTATTGGGGGACACAAGTATAAGAAGTCTACGGCATGCTTGATGAGTATCAAGCAAACGAGAGGACGAGACGCTGAGATCCCACATAACGCGCTTCAATAAGGAAGCATTGTCGATCGACGAAGCCGACGATAAAATACTTGTAGCAGCCTTCATAAATGGGTTGCGAAAGGGTAAGTTTTTGTTCTCACTAAACAAAAACGACCCCAAGACCATGTCGGAAGTACTTTACAGGGCCACCAAGTATATGAATGCTGAAGACGCGTTATAGGCTCATGAGGAAAAGCCAAGAAAAAGGGAGAGGCAAGAGGATGCACGACAAGACCAGGGGCGGAAGAAACCAAGAATAGGAGACCGAAGGGATGAAAGGCATTTGAAGCCCCCGGGAAGGAGGTTTACAAACTTCACCCCGTTGACCACCTCGATAGATCAAGTCCTAATGCAAATCAAGGACGAAGGGGCTCTGACCTTTCCTGAAAAGCTGAAGGGGAATCCTAAAAAGCGGTCTAGAGACAAATATTGCCGCTTCCACCACGACCACGGACATGACACAGCTGACTGCTATGACTTGAAACAGCAGATTGAAGCCCTCATTAGGTAAGGGAAGTTACAGAAGTTTGTCAGCAAGGAAAGAGTAGATCTGCCTCCGCAAGAGCAGGCCCCCCGATGAGACAACGAACGACCAAGGCAACCCTTGGGAGATATAAGGATGATCGTAGGGGGAACGGCCACGAACGGCCTATCAAACGGAGCTCGTAAGACTTATCTCAGAACGGTCCAGAATGTCCAACTCACAAGCATCATCCTGAAGATGTCGCGAGTCGACAACCCTCTTATTGGATTCTCGGAAGAAGATGCCCGACGTCTTCACCATTCGTATGACGATGCACTGGTCATTAGCTTTCAGGTAGGAAACTATAACGTGTACCGGGTCTTGATTGACAACGGAAGCTTCGCAGATATTCTTTATTACCTAGCATTCCAATAGATGTGGATCAGTAGAGAGCGACTAATTCCAACCAATGCTCCACTCGTTGGGTTCGGCGGAACAAAAGTATACCCCTTAGGCGCGATCACGTTGCCAGTCACCATTGGAGATTATCCTCAACAAACCACTAGGAATGTCATGTTCCTCGTGGTCGATTGCTCTTCTGCCTACAACGCCATCATAGGGCGACCTACCCTTAACTCCTGAAAGGCCGTAACCTTGACCTATCACCTGATGATCAAATTCCCTATTGAGTACAGAGTAGGGGAATTATGAGGGGATCAAGTGGCTGCGCGGGAATGCTATATTGTAATGCTGAGAATGGATGATCATTTGTAAACCATGAGTATAGAAGAGCAGCAGACAAGGGCAAAACCCGTAGAGAAGCTTGAGGAGATACCCCTTGATGACTCTCGGCCAGACAGGACCACAAGGATTGGTACTCTTGCCAGCCTGACGGTTCGTTCAGAACTCATAACCTTCTTCAAGTAGAATCGGGACGTATTTGCTTGGAGCCACGAAGACATGCCAGGAATAGACCCTTCAGTCATGGTGCATAGGCTGAATGTGTCGCCTTCCTTTCCACCCGTTCAACAAAAGAAGCGAGTGTTTGCCCCAGAACAAGATCAAGCCATAGCTAAAGAAGTCCGCAAACTACAGAAGGCAAACTTTGTTAGAGAAGTTTATTACCCCGACTGGCTAGCGAACGTTGCAATGGTTAAGAAGGCCAGCGGGAAGTGGAGGACTTCACTGACCTAAACAAAGCATGCTTCAAAGACAGTTACCTCCTCCCAAGGGTTGACATTCTAGTAGACTTTACAGCTCGACACCAGCTGTTAAGTTTTATGGATGCTTTCTCTGGTTACAACCAGATCAGGATGCACAAAGCCGATCAAGAGAAAACTTCGTTCGTTACTAGTCAAGGCCTCTTCTGTTATAAATTGATGCCATTCAGCCAAAAAAATGCGGGCGTGACGTATCAGAGGCTCATGAACAAGATATTCGCATAGCAGATCGGGAGAAATGTCCAAGTCTACGTCGACGATATGTTGGTGAAAAGCCTAAAGGAGGAAGACCACTTGGAAAACCTCAAGGAAACATTCGACACTCTTCGCTCCTACAACATGAAGTTTAACCCAGGAAAGTGCGCCTTCGGAGTGACAGTGGGAAAATTTCTAGGGTTCATGGTGTCGCAGAGAGGCATCAAAGCAAACCCGGACAAGATCCGGGCCATAATGGAGATGGCACCCCCAAAAAATGTGAAGGAAGTGCAAAGCCTTAATGGAAAAGTAGCGGCGCTGAATAGATTTGTATCAAGGGTGACGGATAAATGCTTACCTTTCTTTCGCACGTTGAAGAAATCCTTCGAATGGACTAACAAGTGCTAGCAAGCATTTAAGGAGTTAAAAGCTTATCTCTCTTCCCCACCGTTACTAAGTCCTTCGTAGGCTGGTGAATAGTTTTTTCTCTATCTAGCTGTTTCCCCTACTACCGTCAGTGCCGCCCTGATCAGAGAAGAAGAAAGAGTGCAAAAGCCCGTTTACTACGCCAATCGGGCACTTCATGGTGTCGAAGAAAGATACCCACCCACGGAGAAACTCGCCTTTGCGCTGATTACGGCAGCACGCAAACTCAAGCCGTATTTTCAGGCCCATACGGTAGTCGTCTTAATCGACAAGCCCTTACGGCGGGCATTGAGCAACCCAGAAGCGGCTGGCCGGTTAACATTATGGGCGATAGAATTGAGCGAGTTTGATATCCAGTATCGCCTGTGAACCGCCATTAAAGGAAAAATTGTCGTAGATTTTATAGCAGAATTCACAAATGACGGAGACAAGGGCCAGAGGAATCTCTGCAGTGGAGCATACATGTAGACGGATCATCTAATAGGCAGGCTAGGGGAGCCGACATTGTACTATTGACACCCGAAGGAGACACGGTTGAGTGCATGTCCGCCTTGATTTCCCTACCACGAACAATGACGTGGAGTACGAGGCTTTAATAGCAGGGCTCGACCTCACCAAAGCTGCAGGAGCTGCAAACGTGGTCATTTACTGCGACTCTCAGGTCGTCACTAACCAGATAAACGGGGACTACGAGTGACAAGGTGAAAGAATGAAAAAGTATCTAAACCAAGCAAAGGAAAGGGTAGACAAGCTGAAAACAAAAATCATACAAATCCCTAGGGGAGATAATGAGCAAGCTGACCGCTTGGCCAAGGCTGCCTCAGCTGAACATATGACCACCTTGGGTAATGTACTCTCTTTTGTCCAGCTTTCACCACTAATAGATTCTATCGATGTACTTGAAGGATGGCGCATTATCGGACGGAAAGGAGGCTGCTAGAAAGCTAAAGGTCCAAGTAGCGAGATTCGTCTTAATAAGAGATGTCCTGTACAAAAGAGGTTTCTCCCGGCCATTCCTGAGATGCTTAAGTCCTGAGGAAGCGGACTACGTCATGAGAGAGGTGCATGAAGGAATCTGCGGAAACCATTCAGGGTCCAGATCATTAGTGCATAAACTAGTGCGAACGGGGTATTTTTGGCCAACCATGTAGAAGGATGCCGAGGCTTATGTAAAAAGTTATGACAAGTGCCAAAGGTTCAGCAATGTTATCAGGCAACCACCCGAAGAACTTACCCCGATGACGGCACCATGGCTATTCGCTCAATAGGGACTAGACATTATGGGGCCATTCTCGACGGCAATACGACAGCTGAAGTTTTTGGTAGTGGGTATCGACTACTTTAGAAGTGGGTGGAAGTTGAAGCCTAGGCCATCATTACGGGGAAGAACGTACGAAATTTCATTTGGCGATGTATCATATGCAGGTTTGGCATCCCTAGAGTCTTAGTCTTGGACAACGGGAAGCAATTTGACAACAACTCCTTCCGGGACTTCTGCTCGCAGTTGGAGGTACGGAACCACTACTCCTCCCCCGCCCACCCTCAAGCCAACGGACTGGTCGAAGTCACGAACCGATCCTTGCTGGAGATTATCAAGACTCGGCTCGAGGGGGCAAAGGGTATATGGGCAGAAGAGTTGCCGAGCGTATTTTGGGCCTACAAGACTACGGCAAGGACACCAACAGGAAAGACACCATTCTGACTAACATACGGGAGCGAGGCAGTCATCCTAGCCGAAGTCGGACTCACAAGCTACAGGGTGCATAACCATGACGAAAGAAAAAGCGACGAGGCCGTACGTCAACAGCTCGATCTGGTGGACGAAGTCAGGGCAGCAATGGAACAAAGGCTCGCATGGTACCAAGACCGCATAGCCAAGCACTACAACTCTTGGGTCAGACACAGAGGCTTCTAGGTTGGAGACCTCGTTCTAAGGAAAGTCATGGGCGCAGCAAAAGACTCGACCCAAGAAAAACTTGGCCCAAATTGGGAAGGACCTTACTGAGTCACGACGTGGCAGAGAAAGGGCACGTACCATCTGGAGACACTAGACGGACGGGAGTTGCCACATTCTTGGAATGCTGAACACTTGCGAAAATACTACCAGTAGAGATGACGACGTGAAGGACGACACCCCCCTTTATTCATAGTTTACCGCCGCAAATTTTAGTTATACTCCTCAGTTTTATCATTAACTTTAGTTTTTGCTATAATAAGCCCAAAGGGCAGATTTTTTACTTTTGTCTTTGGTTTTTGCTACAATAAGCCCAGATGGCAGGTTTTCTTTTTCGAAACTATTTTTTATATAAATGCATGGCAATAAGAGGAGTTTATTCAGAACAACTAAAGTTTCTACTTACAAGTTGTCCAAGTCCACAAAGTGGACGAATTTATAAGGCTAACAGTCTAATAAAAGACTGACAAGTTGGCCAAGCCCACAGAATGGACGAAGCTGTATAGTTGACGGTCTAATAAAAAGACTAACATATTGGCCAAGTCCACAAAACGGACGAGGCAATAAGGCTGATGTTTTCTATTTACAAGATTGCAAAAGACAAATAACACAAGATGAAGAATTCTAAAAGTAGACCAACTTCGGTCTGCAACGATGGGCGACTGTAAGCCCTCAAGGCTGACGAGCCAATCCCAAGAGGATAGGCCAGAAACCAAGTCCATAATATGGACAAAGCCATAAAATTAACTGTCCATGTGACGGATCCATTGAAAGAGACGGACTCATTAAAGTGACGGTCTCAACAAAGTGGCTTCATTAAGTCCGTAATATGGACAAAGCCATAAAATTAACTGTCCATGTGACGGATCCATCGAAAGAGACGGGCTCATTAAAGTGACGGTCTCAACAAAGTGGCTCTGCTAAGTCCATAATATGGACAAAGCCATAAAATCAACTGTCCATGTGGCGGAACCATCAAAAGAGACGGGCTTATTAAAGTAACGGTCTCAAAAAAATTGCTCCACTAAGTCGATAATGAGGACAAGGCCGTAAGATTAATGGTTCATATGACGAACTCCTCAAAAATAACGGACCCAACAAAGAGACGGCCTCAAAAAGTGGAATTTTAACAAGGGATAAGTTATGCAAGAAGCCGACGGACATAACAAACCCTTAAAGACAAAACAAGCCTAACATTAACATGGACAACTAAAAATCCCATAGTGGGGGCAATGACTTTACTAAGCTGATGGCGTCATTAAAATAGTTGAATCCATGATCACTACTATTAAGATTCTAACCCACAACCAGGCTGACGACCTCAGCTTGCAACTTGAAAATAAACGAAGTCTACAAAGCAAGAAAGTAAAGCACACAGACGAAGTAGTCATGCACACATGCTCTAAAACAACGATTACTAGAATATTGCAAATCAAAACCCAAAAGGGGCACTTAAAAAATTGTTTAAGTATTACAAATAAAAGCCCAAGGGGGCACTTAAGAAAGGTTGTTTGTAAAAGGGAACAAAAGATAACCATTACAAAGAAATGATGAAGGGGCATCATTTTACTTTTTCTGGATGAGAGGGTCTTCCACGCCTAGGACCTTCACAAAAGTATTGGAAGTATTGGCTAGAGGGTTCGCAGCAGGTTAGGCCAGAACAATGCCACTATCCTCAGCTGGAGGAGTGTCGTCAGAGTCGTCACCCCTAACATCAGCAGTGTCATAAGCAGGTGTCATCAGCTGAGCGTCATCAATGGTGATCCCGGATAGATCCAAGTCTGGAAAGGCTGACGTGACCTACTTAAGGCAGTCATCAAATCTAGTACTGTAGTATCCCCCGCAGGAGTCAATAAAGGAATTGGACACCTTGAATTTCTGGACCGCGTCAGCCCCAACCGTCTCCACCTGATCATGCAGGGCCGTCAGTTCTTGCTCCATTTTATCCCTCTGACGGTCCGCTTCTTCTAGCTTCTGCTTTGTCTCTTTCAGCTCCACATTCAAGAGACAGACAACCTCCTTGTATTGCGCCTGTTGGTTTAGCAAGTTGGTATTACGGCTGCTGATGCAGGTAACGATCCCTTCTTTGGCCACACAACGGTCCTGGAGCACTTTTACACGTACCAAGGCCTAAAGAGGACACAACCGTCAGTCAAAAAAACAAAAGAAAAAAAAAGGAGAAAAGAAAAAAAAAAAAGAGAAGAAAAGAAAGGGGATCTTGCTAGGAGAGACGACCTACCCGTGTTAGGTCAAACAAAGCTGACACTCCCAGTTCCTCCATCCCCAACAAAGCGCAAGGATCTACGTCCGTTGACTTTATGAACAATTCCACCTCTTAGACAGCGTAGTCCTTATGCGTCAGCAGGCAACGGGGACCCTCAAGAACAGGACCGGAAGGAGTCATCACTCCCTTCCCCGCTCCATGGCCTGATTTGGGGTGTGACTTCTCTGAGGGCTTGTCCATAGGAGTGATGGCCACCTTCTTGTGAGGACGGGCATCTTTCTCGTCAGTCTTCCTCTTTGACGAGCCTTTAGTGACAGCTTTAGGAGCTAACGAAGATGTCAACTCGCCCTTGGCCCTTTTCTCCTCTTTCTGACGAGCAGCAGCCGCCCTTATCTGTTGCTTTGCTGCCTCTATTTCTACGAAAATAGGACGCATAAGAAAAACTAACAGCATAAACTAAGAGTGTCGGAACTACGGAAAAGACTACTTACGTCGGCGAGAAAATTCTTCTAACTTGAGAATTTCTGGCATCGGTTCCAGACCCCTACAGTATGCGTAAAGAGCGTCAAGAGTTATTAAATTCTGGCACGTTCGCTCTTCCAAAGGGATCTTAAGAACCTGACGGATAAAGTCTCTTTGCTCGTCAGTTATAAGAGGGCGAATGTAGGCTGAAAAGAGAAATAAGATGACAGTGTAAGACGCTATAAATAAATAAAGTATATGTAAAAAACTGACGGGGATAAAAGCTGTTGGTTAAAACCTGAATCCCTAACGAAGGCCCATGTGTCATCAAAATAACCATGGGGAATCATTTCCCATTCTTCTTGACGGCATACCCAGTTCATCCCCTTAACAAAAAGTACCTACTTTTCCATACTCTATTGGAATCTGGCATCTCAGACACTAACCTTAACTCCCTCTCCCTAACGGCAAAATGGTACATCCCCTTGGAAGAAGAAAGGTGCTGAGGTCTGTAGCAATAAAAGAATTCGTCTAAAGTAAGTTAACGGTGTCCTCCACTTAGACGACCCCATAGGATCTCAGCACTTATGAAGATCTTCCATGAGTTTGGGGCAATCTGGCTAACAAATAACCCTAAGAAATCAGTAAGCTGATGGTGTAAGGCCATTAGGGGCAATCTGAGCTCGGCAACAAACATGGCATCATACATACCAACGTTTGTAGTTCTCCCTGTATAGCACTTTTCATTCTCTCTGGGGAGACAAATAGAGATGTGGTCTGGGATTTGGAAACGAGTATGCAACTCTTTGAAATCCTTCTCACCCATTTTTGGTAAAAATTTATTGACGGCCCATTCCTCGGGAAGGATGAAGGGATGGTTACCTCCAGGACTTCTCGAAGTTCCCTCACAGGACTCCTCGTCACATCCATCTCTGTTAGTATCCCTCTCTTCTTCCTCCTCAACACCACCCCTCTCATATACTACCTCCTTCTGACCCTCATCACTGTGACTCCCTACCTCCTCATCAAGAGATTAGGCAGACAACTCTCTCTCTGACGACCAGGAAAAGCTCCCGGACTCATCACGTAAACCAAAGACCTCGTTGTAGCCTACTTCATTGCGGGCCGACGATTGATCACTCGGCGCGTCACTTAACATCTGACTACCTACAAGTGATGGATTTATTCTAAGCACCTAGGATGACGACCTCACTATAAAAAAATTGGTTGGAGCAAAACATGTACAAGGGAAGAGAAAGGACTTACAAGTTTTCTAAAATTAGATGACGGTCTTTGAAAGCAATTGCAGCAACTCAGGTGACGGTGTTGTGAGAATGACGGAGTAAAGGCAACGGATCTTTTCTCCAAAAATTAGTAAAGATGAAATGAAGAAAATGAGGGAAGAAGTGGGTTGTATATATATATAAGGAAAAAAGGCATGAAAGACGAAGCGACGCCCTCGTCAAGACACGGAGCCAACCAAAGTACGCCACGTGTCTGAGCATTTAATATCGGCTGCTCGAGGAGTCGGCTTTGAATTATTTTCTCTCTCTTGGCTAATGTGAAAATTAATAACGAAAAAATATAACTCCATAACCCGTCAGTTCGAACTGACGGAGATATGGAGTAGGGGGCAACTGATAAGTAAAATTATAACGTGTCCAGGTTGAACTCGACGGCTGTGTCATGAAATGGAGTCTACAGCTTAGTCTGACAAGACTAATTAATTAAGAGATTGAAGACCCCATAGCTGATGGACAGTGATATAATGGGACCAGGATGGAGGGAAGCCTGCCCCAAGGGTTTTTACTCCATCTTAAGGGTGACGCCGATATGGCTGAAGGGTAAAAAGATAAGTTGACGGTCTTGAAGTTGACGGACCTATTAAAACTTGGCTTGCCCACCACGCATGAGTATATAAGGAAATGACTTGTATTCCACGCTAAGTGTAGTATCCTACAAAGAAAGGATTCCGCAATCTACGCTCATAAGGACTCCAATAAGGAAAAGAATTCGACTCCAAGAAAAAGATGTCAACCCTCTACTACTATAAAAACCCTAATACCCTCACAAATCGAGGTACGCATAATTAACCCCTCTCTAGCACTCTAGAGTTGTAATAAATTCTAACTTGACCTTCGGAGGATATTTGGCCGGCACCACACCGGTGCTCTCTGTAAGGTCTTCTCCTTTTTTGTTGTGCAGGTGTCGTTTCGAGTGTGCAAGCATCGTGCGACTCACTGGTGATATTTTCGGCATCATCATATAGTGTCTAGATGTAAAGGAGGCCTATATCCCGGTTGAAGATTGGAAATCTATTGATGTCTAGATGGACCCTTTATGTTCCATGGCAGGAAGGATTCAAACGCTAAGCAAAAATATGACCCTATCTCCATTAACCCTTTGATGGTTTCAAACCTAATCGATCAAGCCAATAATGACCAAAATTTGGATAAGTTGTATCTGTATGAGCTTTTTGAGGACAACTTAGTTTAAGCAATCAAGAGGATCATTATCATCCCTGCTACTCTCATAAAGGACAAACTTCTCTAGATTAGTGACCCAAAAGGTAGGTTCACAGTACAAAATAAGCCAAGAACACAACATTTGAAGATACAGAAGTTTATTGGGAAAAGCTATGGATGTTAGATGTTGATATGGGGGATTGGAACAAATGTGCTACCTAAAACTGAAAACCTTGCTCATAAATTGAATTTAATGGACAAAAATTGCAGCTAGCATTTACCTTTTCTTCAACTTTTAACTGCTAATAAAGCCATTTGGATTGGCTGCATCTGGGGTTTACGCTTGTTAAGGATACTTTTGGCACATCTATGAATATAGTTATCTAAAAAATAAACAGAGCCCAAAATCTATTTACTTTAGCCGAAAGCTGATAAAAGTCACCCAAGGAAAGACTCATCACAAGGGATAAACAAGAGCTGCGGATTAGAGGGTAAAAGACACTTTGCATTGGATGTGGGCTTATCAAAAGCCTTTCTACTAAGCTTGGAACAATTAAGAGATCATTAAGGCATTAACAATACAATGGAGGAACTGAAATGTTTGCTGAATTTGAACCTTTACCCAACAAATTTTTTTGCCCCCAACAAAGGACTCAACTGATTGTCCTGAATCCTCAAATCCAAAAAATTAGGAAAACCAAATCCCTCTCGAATAAACATTTAGGGCAATTGATCATGTGAGACCTAAGAAGAATCAAAAGCAAACTTTGTTTTTTTTAGTGTTCACTGCTTAAAGCAAGTAAACAGTAGTGTCTAGCAAATACAACATGTCTTCATCTCACTCAACATATTTTCTTTAGTGACTCTAAAAATTCTATAAAATGGTGGAGAACCTAATACTGAAAATTGTATTTACATTCGAGTGCATTTCACATTCTCATAAATCTTGAAACATATTCACTACATATATCTAAACAAAACCATGAGTTTTTGAATGCACTAAATAGAAGTGATACTTTTCATTTCTCATTCATCAGACTAATCCGAATCATCTTTATTTCCAAAGCTAACGTTATAACTTGTCTAAATTTGTGAGTTAGCAACAATGTTTTCCCTTCTTTTATAGAAGCTTGTCAAGTGCTATGTTAAAAAGATACAACATCTTGCTTTTATAAGCTACAAATGTTTGGTACAAAATGTACTATTCTTTTCTTGAATCTTGATACAGGCACCCTATTTTGTTCCTCAATCATGAGCATACCCTTTGGCATGTGCACCCCTCCGATGATGAACAAATTAAATGATGTGCATAAATTCTCTAATATCTTTCTCATTTCTCGTGTTAACTTAAATTTTAATATTACTTTTTATTTACGGTTTTTTTTTTTTTTTTTTTTTTTTATTTATCATTCTATCATTTTTCACCTTTATTTTATTAAATTTTAAATTTAAAAAAAATGTACAAAAATCCTTATTTCATTTATTGTGCAAATCTGACATTTTTATTTAAACCAATTTTGTTTTTATTATAAATTTAATCACAAATGAAAATTTCAATTTTTGTCTAACTTTTGATTTTAGTAGTTAAAAAAGAAAGAAATATTAAGAGAGAGAGAGAGAGAGAGAAGAAAACAAAATTAGAGGGAAGGGTGAGGCATGCTCAATTGCTGATTGATGTTGCATTAACAGTCAACTAGACCCTACGACAACATCAAACAAAACACCGAGGGATGCTCTCTGTTTTTGCATTGAACTGTTGGGGTTTAGCGTGGAAAAAAGAAAACAAACAAATGGCTAGAGAAAAAATAAAATAAAAAATAAAGGGAGCAGATTGGATTGGAATGCAAAAGGGGGGGAGTCTTTCTGGGTTTTTAAAAGAAACATTTGAGAAAGAGCGAGTCTCGAATTCTCGGGGAATATATACCAAGAGAGAGAGAGTGTGTGTATACAAAACAAAATATGTGGAAAAAGAAAAACATTATTAGAGATACATTACAAACAATAATCTTAATTTTATTTTTTTTTAGTTTCTTTTATATCATTTGATCTCCCAAATTTTCTTTTGAGAAACATTTTAGAAGAAATCAATACCCTCCTTGAGAATGAGAGCTCCACCGTCTTCGCGGCGTGAATCATTGCCAAATGCACTTGAGGAAAGGTGGGGCCAAAATGGGATTTTACCTATTTCTCACAAATTTTCCAGCAAAATGCCCCATGTTTGAAACTATTTAGAGATATGCTCCTATTTTGAAACTTGAGTTTTAGAAAATCGAGTTTTAAATGTAAAACTCGATTTTTGGACAATCGAGTTATAGCGAAATTGAACTTAGAAAAAAAAAAATTCTGGAACTTGATTACCTTGAATTTCCACAAATTTTTTTTATTTTTATTTTCAGTTCACTATAACTCGATTGTCCAAAAATCGAGTTTTAAATTGAAACTTAAGTTTTAGAAAATCGAGTTTCAAAATAGAGGCATCTCCCTAAATAGTTTCAGACATGGGGCATTTTGTTGGAAAGTTTTGGCGAAAGGAGTAAATGCCCATTTTGGCCGAGAGGTGGATAGTACTCACTAAACTAACCAAACTCTTCTTTCTTTCTTCTTTCTTCTTTCTTCTTTCTTTTTTATGTTAATAGAATGCTTCATTTATTGGTTGAGATTGCTAGAAATTAAAAATTGGTATGTAGAATGAGTGAGAATGAAATATTTATGATTGGCAGAGTTGATGAAGGTTTTACTCCTTAAGTGGCTTTAATAAGTTGGCTGTTGAAAGTGTTTACATGGTTGTTGTTAATTGTTTGGGAGGATAGGTGGTTTAGCTTATTAGATCAAATAAACAAATCAAAGTCCAATTGCTAATAGAACTCAAATCTTGACCTTACTTTTTCATAAAAACAAATGAACCATTTTCTTTTAACTAGACCGAACCAAATAAATTTGATGAATAGGAGCCCAATACCTCTTTTAGAATGCAATCCAAGACAATCATGGATATATCTTTCATTGTTCAAAATTGAAAATTGAAATATTTTAACTTGGGCTATGCTTCACATAATAAAATTGTTGTTATTTTGTTACCTGCACTTATTGTTAATTTCATTATTATCATGGGCCAAATTGGCCATTTACCACTTTTCGCGGAAATTATTAGCAACATACCACTATTTGCAAAATAATTAGCAATATACTACTTTTTTGAAACTCGAGTTTGCTGTATAAATCGAGTTTTAAACGCTTGAGTTTCATAAAAAAACTTGTGCTGATGTGGATTTTTTTATAGAAAAAATGCCACATGGAACTTGAGTTTAGTAAACTCGAGTTCCACGCAACACAATACTCGAGCTTACCAAGCTCGAGTTCTTTGTAAATACAAAACTCGAGTGTAATGCTCTTTTTTTTTCTTCTATGGTACTCGAGCTTATCAAGCTCGAGTTACTTGTAATACGGAACTTGAGTTTGGTAAGCTCGAGTTCCTTATATATATATGTAGCACCTGTAAGTCTCCATGTCCCTGGGTAGGAGGAGTGGCTACTCAAGAGCTTCAGCAACGTAGCTCGAATGCCCTCTCTGGAAATTCCAGAACGAGGCATCCTAGAGAATGGGGGCACTGTCTAACTCTAGCCTGGGAGCCCAAGTGCAGTGCAGTCGGCGCACATCGGCCCTGAGGGAGTCTTCCTTGCTCTCCACAGAGGAGCCCCTCTTTCCTCTAGTGGTTTTTTGTTGCTTTCCCCACTTTGGAGGAACCATTTCGCCCTCCTCTGCCTCCGGCACACTATAACATTTTTAGAAATGTTTAAACAGAACCATAGTCATGCCTGAAATCCTTGGACCAGATGTTATGAGGAAATTAGCACACTATGACATTTTTAGAAGTGTTTAAGGAGAACCATAGTCATGCCTGAAATCCTCGGACCAGATGCTATGGGGAAATTAGCACACTATGACATTTTTATAAGTGTTTAAGCAAAACCATAGTCATGCCTGAAGTCCTCAGACCAGATACTATGGGCAAATTAGCACACTATGACATTTTTAGAAGTGTTTAAATAGAACCATAGTCATGCATGAAGTCCTCGGACCAGATGCTATGTGGAAATTAGCACACTATGACATTTTTAGAAGTATTTAAATAGAACCATAGTCATGCCTGAAGTCCTCAGACCAGATGCTATGGAGAAATTAGTACACTATGACATTTTTAAAAGTGTTTAAACAGAACCATAGTCATGCCTGAAGTCCTCGGACTAGATGCTATGGAGAAATTAATACTCTATGACATCTTTTATAAATGTTTAAACAAAACCTTAACTGTGTATGCCTCATCAGACCACACACTTGGGGGGGATTAACACCCATGATATCTATCTGTTTCACACTAAGTGTCAAGAGAGATCTAAAATTGTAGCTAGCTCCTCAAATTGGTAGCCCTGAGTAAGTTAGAATCCTTATTTATTTATCCAAGTGTAAGTTTATTACTTTTTTTTATTAGATTTAACCCTCATTATAGAAAGAGCAATTTGCAGTGCAAATATAGGGTAAATCTTTTCATTGTTGGTACTTAGTCAAATTACTTACACTGGAAGCAGGATATTATTGCTAGCTTTTATTAAAACCAAAGTGGGAATAGGTCAGGTTTATTTGCAATGATAGTAAGCTTGAAAACATGTAAAACATATGAAGTAAAGACACAAGAAATAGAAATAAAAGTCTATTCATTGATCAAAGGAAAGTGCATTCCAAAAGGAGGTAGAACGCTGTTACAAAGAAATATGTACATATAAAAAACTACAAAAGAAAACCCTACGCCTAAGTCTTTGCCTGTGGAGAAACCTTCTTAGGATCAGCCTTCTTGGGTTGAGAATCCTCGACCTGAGACTTAAGCTCTGCGTCTTTGGCTTGAGAGACCATATCCCTGATTGTAAGGGAGTCCTCGGAGGGCTTGGCCTTCGCCAGTGGTTGAGCCTCCTCGCCCTCTCTAGCCCCTTTAGAAGCTTCAACATTAGGAGTGGGAGCTTGGGTGGTGAGGAGTTGCTTGGGAGGAGGGTCCGTTTTAGGAATTTCTCAAATGTCCACGGGTAAAAGATATTCTAAGACCTCCTCAGCTCGGAGTCTATAGGAACCCCCGCATGGTCCATGGCTACTCCTCATGATTCGGCGCAGTAGTCCCTGCCTACTATGGCCACTCCTCTACCAGCTGTTTCTTTGTGTCCGTCACCCCACGTTTATAAGATGCCGTCACTGCGGCCTCAGCGGCTTCCCTAGCCACCCAAGTTGCATCTTTGGCTTTTTACAGCTCTACCTTTAGATCCAAAACAATCTACTTTTTGGTGGCCAGGTTAATCTCAGTTATGTGTAGTTTCTGGCGCTGATCCTCAGCTTGCCTCTCCGTGGACTTTATTCTCGCCTCGGTGCTTAGACGAACTTTATCTGCTTCTTTCAGTTTCTCGGATAGCTCAGTTTGCTCCTGCTTCAGAGCCCCTAGCTGCTTCTCGGTCTCAACCCAGGAGTAGGCCTCTACCTTAGCTTGATTGCGGGCATCCTTGACTCACTCCTCGGCTACAAAAATTTGCTAAGTGACCTGTATAGAAATAACAAAGGAGTGAGATAGGATAAAGGAGTTGCTGAATGCTTAACTCATGAGATATATCAAAACGCTCACCATAGCAAGGTCCCTTTTTAGGGATACGAAGAGTTCGAGATGCTTGTAGCGCTTGTAAGCCTCCATGTCCCTGGGTAGGACACTCAAGAGCTTCAGCAACATAGCCTGAATGCCCCCAGGAAATTTCGGACCGAAGCATCCTAGAGAATGGGGGCACCATCCAACTCCAGCCTGGGAGCCCAAGTTTGTTGTAGTCGGCACACATCGGCCTCGAGGGAGTCTTCCTTACTCTCCACAGAGGAGTCCCTCTTTCCTCTAGTGGTTGTTTGTTGGTTTTCTCCATTTGGAGGAACCATTTTGCCCTTCTCTGCCTCCGACACTTCTGGCTCCTTTCTTTTCTTTTTTAGGTTCGAATTAGTGAGCAATCTGACCAAAGTTATGGGATGAGGAGGTGGAGGTGGGAGGTTTGTAGGAACTTGGGACTTGGGGGAATCTTTGGACGACCCCCTTTGGTTCCTCGTAGCAAGAAGACCCCTTAATCCCTTCCTTGGCTTAATGTCCATTGCTTCTTCCTCATCGGAACTAGGATCAGCACAGGCAATAACGAGCCTGGGAGATTGGGCAGTAGAATGCCTATCTAGCTCGTCCTTGGAATCCGTAAGTTGAATTATAGGGTTTGCCTTTTCTTTCTCGTCCTCCTCAAAGCGAAATTGGTCAATTTCGGTATCAAGTGACAAATTTGTAGAGGCTATCTCCTCTCTCAGAGTAGCTACTTCCTGAGAAGCAGTTGAAGGGGTGGAGCGATGGGCGGAAGGTATCTCTGAGCTAGGAACCTGAGCACAGAAACGTCAATACGGTTTAGCCTAGGGTCACCAGCTTTGATCGCTTGGCCTGCGTCTTGAAACACACGTGATATAGGCTTATAGTCTAATATCAGATGAGCGACTCAGAGTTGCCTGTCCTTACTTATAAACACTTCAAATCTTAGTAGTGCGTTAAGAGTTGGAGCGTTGATTAAGCTGAGCCTCGAAGCAGTGTGGATTTTATCTGCGCAAAACATTTGAGGAGGCAATTGTGGTTAGATTGATAAAAGTTATTATCAGGGGAGAATGAAATAATAAAGGAGGTGGGTAGAAAAGCTAAAAGAGCTAAACTCCTAGCTAAGGGACCTAATCCTAAGATATCCCACCTGGTTCTCTCGCCCGAGTAGGGTAGTGAAGACCGTCATGCCATTCCCTGGAAGCGATCAGATAACCATCCTTTAAGCCCTTATTGGACTTAGGAAGGCAGGATATCAACCTAACAGTGTTAAACTGGGACTTGAGATAATATCTCGCGCTGGAAAGGGAATGGCACTCATACATTTGAACAATGTCGTGCCATGTGAGTCTTAGATTCATCTGATCATTTAGAGCATTTATACTCCCTAAGACCCTAAACAGGTTGGGAGCACACTGATGGGGGCATAACCTGTGGTTGAGCAAGTAGTCTCTGGTTATCCTACCCATGAGAGGTGTCATTCCTCCCTCTATAAAGGCGATCATCGGGATGACAACTTCACCCACTTCCCTATTTGTGAGTACCCGTTCCAGCAGACAATATTGTAGGGCTACTCCTTGTGGAATATGGTACTTCGCCTTAAAGCCTTCCATGCTGGCCAGAGAGTTAACTTCAAACACTCTAAGGAGAAGTAAAAGAAGTGTTATGGGAAGAAAGAAGGCCGACGAGATTGGCCGAAGAGAAAAAGTGGAATTTGAAGAAGTGAATACTTACGAGGATAAGTACTTGTGTAAATCCTTGAGACCTTTAAAAGGATTTTCAAAGATCTCTTGAAGAAAGAAGGTGGTGAAGCTTGGAAACTTAGAGAGCGTAATAAATTTTGAATGCTTGGAATCTCTGAAAGCTTGAAGACTTGTGAAATGAAGGGAAAGTGACTTCCCTTGAGGCTTTATATAAAGGGTAGAAGTGAGTGGGAGTTATTCCTCTCAGAATTCAGAGGGAAAGATCAACCATTGGATCTGCCTCTCACCATTGGATGCGGAGGACAAAGTGCTGCCTGGAGCAATTAATGACGCATCGCGGGCTCCGAAGTGTCAGTAACAATCATGGGATGCAAAAAATGGTAATTCCACACATATGAACCAAGGAAATAATTGGTTTTGTCTCTTAAAAATCAAAACCCCACCTTTTCTCCTCGGATGAGTGGGAAAACCTGGAGTTTTTAGGGGCTATTGTGGGGATAAGGGCCCAAAATTATATATTGGACCTTGGGCCTCATCCAAGGACGTTGGTATGTCCGAGGAGGGATAAATAGTTATGAGGGGTTCTAGTTTAGAGTCTCATGAGTAAGAAAGAGGTGGAAGGTGGTCCGAGGAGGAATTCCTCCTCGGCTATGACAAATATAGTTTAGACACGTATTCCAACGACGAAAATGATCTCTATAGAAGCTCCAATGTTAGAAGCGTGCCTTATGAACACATGAGAAGGCAGGGAACCCAAAAATATCTAAGGGAAAGCTGCAACCTTCACATTAAATGCACTGCAGCTACTTTTTTGGCCACATTTATGTGGAGAAGACCCTTGAACAGTGCTTCTTTGGCTACCGCAACTCACAGAGAGCCAGAAGAGGTGTTTGATGGGACGGGCACTCAAGTGGTGGTTTGGACGATTGACAAATGGAGGGTTAGGATCACCAGAAAGGAGATATATAATGTAAGAGATCCCTGGAGGAAGGGGATTGGAGAAAAAGGGAGAAAGAATACTGTAGCAATTAAAGTTGCATTTGTAATTAGTCTTATTGATTTATACTAAAGTTTGCCTCCTCGGACAGGGAATTCATTCAGTTCTATATGCCTTGTTCTTGCTTGATCATCTTTTAAATCCATGCTAGCCGTTATAAAATTCATTAGAGCCTAGTTCTTTGACCCACTCTCTACAATTTATTTTATTGGACTCGCTGGGCCAATATCCCACACATCTTGGGTTTTGGGCTGCAAATCGTGTCCATACAATATATACATACATACATACTGTAAAGTTGTGATTTACAATTATGTGTTTTGTTGGCTGTATTTGTTGTGGGAATTGATGTAAGGGATGTGTGATAGAGAGTGTGTGAAGACTCAAGCAATTTGGAAGTTGAAGGAATCTCGCGGGTATGTCACGACTTAGCTTCTCGCGAAGTGAAGCATGTGCCTTGCACATGCTGGAATGCGAAGAGTCAGGACAAGTGGAGACAGTTGTCTCTCGCGAGTATTTCGCGGGTAAGGCCTTCCCGCAAGACACCCGCGAGACATGCTGTTCTGCCAGCCTGTACTGACTGACTCACACATTTTGCACATATCCTATATATACCCCTATTACCCACAAATGTTGAGGAATGCTTCAGAGAGAAAACCCTAGCCAAACACATTTGGAATTAGAGATTGTCATCCCTACCTTTCTCTATACAATTGCTTGTGGTATCTCCTCAACCCTTCCCTCTCCATTTTCACACCATTGAGAGGTTGATAGCCCAAAAACTTACCACACCCTTTGAGAGTGTTAAGTGACGTTTTGGTGCTGCTGGGAAGTATTGGAAGAAGCCTAGAATGGCAGATGCAACATGGAGCTTGTTGCGGGATCTGGAGAACTAAGACAAGACACGGTTCCGAGAAGCCTTGTTGGAGTAGGAGCTTAGAGGGCTTAGGTACATCGGGTAGATTAGGCTTGGAGGGTCTCTTGCTTACTCATGTATCCCAACTGATTGTCTAGTGGATCGATTTCCGCTTGAAGGGCGGCGGAGAGGTTTTTCGCCGAGGTCTTCGGTTTCCTCTTCGAAAACACGTCTCGGTGTTTTCTGTGTTTGCATCCTTCTTCCCTACTCTTGTTTAATTCCATTATACTGCTGTGTTGCTTAGTTTATGGATTAGAGTAGCTTACTTGTTCATCCGCTCGCTTTTACACTATTCCGCACTTTGTATTAAAGTTGTGTAAAATCTATCGAGCCGTAATTTTAATTGGGGGTCTAAATAGCTCTTGTGTTTTCAACACATTTTCGAGCTTTCACACACATATATATATATATATATATATATATTTTTTTTTATAATCAACAAATAAACATAAACATAAAAACAAGTAATATTTTTCATTTGAACGCATAGGCATATGTTTTTATTTATTTAAATAGAAGCATTGTAAAATATAGAAATTTTAATTTCAAAATATTAATTTTTAGGCCACTCATACCCCTTGTTCATTTATTCATATCTAACTTCTCGGAAGCATTATGGTCAAATTGGTTAAAATATTGGGGGGGTTACAATGAGAAATTAGAACAACATGTAAAAGAAAAATCTCACTCCGTTTTTAGCCATGGGCACAACAAAAAAAGTTTAAGCTACATATTGTTACTTTATCAATCCTATTCCGAATTACTATATGGTCAAATAATTGATAAGTATTGCAAAAAGAGTGGACCACTCGGATATAAAGAAGAACTTACGTCTTATCACGTTTGGATATGTAAGTTTTTGACTTGTAGTGTTTCTAAGAGGAATGTGAACAATTTTTTCAGTATATCTAAATGTTTGGTTGATGATGTGAAAGTTGCTTTGCCAACTTTTTTTGTTGGCGAGTTGTAGGACACCATGTTTAGATTCACTATTTTCTCATAAAACACCGAGTGAAATTGTGTGAGTGGCCTAAAATTTAATATTTATTTAAATAAATAAAAACATATGTTTGTGTTTTTAAATGAAAAAAAAAACTTATTTTTATGTTTTTATTTATTTGTTGATTATAAAAATAAAATAAAAAAAAATTATAAGGAACTCAAGCTTAACAAAATCGAGTTCCATATTACAAGGAACTCGAGCTTGGTAAGCTCGAGTACCAAAGAAGAAAAAAAAAAGAGCATAATGCTTGAGTTTTGTATTTACAAAGATCTCGACCTTGTTAAGCTCGAGTATTGTGTTGCATGGAACTCGAGTTTACCAAGCTCGAGTTCCATGTGACATTTTTCCAATAAAAAAATCCACGTCAGCACAAGTTTTTTTTTTTTTTTTTATTTTTTTTTATTTATTTTTTTTTTATGAAACTTGAGCGTTTAAAACTCGATTTACATAGCAAACTCAAGTTTCATGAACTCGAGTTTCAAAAAAGTGGTATATTGTTAATTATTTTGCAAATAGTGGTATGTTGCTAATAATTTCCGTGAAAAGTGGTAAATGGCCAATTTGGCCATTATCATGTCAAATCTACTATTGTTTGTCTTGTCATATCATTTACTCTCATGCCGTTGTGCCATAAAATTTACTATTTGTTTGATTTGATGAAATAAACTTGAATAATTTCATGTCTATTAAGTAATTAATTAAATATTACATAACCCTTACTTAGTAAAGATCGTGAAATGTATCGACGACATAATTTGACCGTTGAACTTAGACCATTTTTTTTTTTAATCCATGGAGTTATTTCTAAATTAAAAAAAAAGTTTTAATTTCTTATTTTATTTTCCCTTTAAAATAAAACTCCTAAATTTTTCAAAACTCCAGATTTTTCAAGACAATTTTTTAAAACAATCTATTTTCTAAAAACCCTTCCAAAAGGGCGTCATGTGGTGGTGTCACAAACATGTACATGGGCTTTGATACAAAGAAGACTATGTGTCCAATCCATTTTGATCACTAAATTTGGCTCTTTATCCTTTATCTTATGTAAATATTTGGTTTTTTGTCACCTCATTTATTATTTTTATGATTAGGTGAGAGTGTATACATGAATACCCTTGTAGGGTTTGTAAACATGAATACCCTTGGGAAGGTCATAGTGCACAAATGATTCTTGGATCACCTTCCTAGGGTTTTTGTTCATGATGTATAAGTAAAGAGATCAAACCTTATGGGTGTGTGCTTTATTAGGAACTTGAAATAGGCAAACAATTACATGACTCATTTTAAAAACAACCCTACCTTCGGGTGCCTTTTCTTAAGGTTAGGTGTCCACTCGATTTTCTAAACTAGTCCTTATAAATGAGTCCATCTAGGTAGGCTCACCATATGAGACATTGTCACAACCCAAATCCATGGAACATGAATTTAGATGCATGACTAATTTGTTGAATTTATATAACTCCATAAACATAATTAATCCAAAATAAATTAATTATCCAAAGAAACAATACTCTTAAAAAAAAAAAAAAAAAAAAACCTCTTACATAAAGCTGAACTCCACAAATTGGAAATAATCTCCATTACAGAAAACAAGAATTACAAAGTAAAGGTAGCTAAAATTCTATAAGTTTTCAAGTAATACTGAAGTCGCCTATAACTTCCACGCTCTACTTTGCACCTTACACAGCGATCCAAAGGTTTTATATTCCCAAATACACTTTAATCTGAAAATATTAATTGATAGAGTGAGCCACACATTCAGTAAGTAATTATACAGAATATACAATGGAATAGAGTCAAACAAAGCATGAGTATTTTGATTTTTCACAAACTCATTCAATGACATCAAAAATAATTATCCCAAAACATATAATGAATCACTTAATACATATGCAATCGCATCTTAAAGTTATTTGAAATCACATACATATAATTGATCAGGGCATAGTGTCACATATACACATCATATATTCTCACATACAATCCTATGAGCGGATACCAACATCTAACCCCTGCTGGTGAGGGATCAACACATATTCTCACATACAACCCTGTGAGCAGATTTACACATATATTTGATATATCTAATCAATTCTAAAAACACTTATTTTGAGTCACATATCACAAAGCAAAGTTTATACAAAATATGATAATTTACTTGGTATTAACAATTTCTTTTCAAATACAGAGGCATATCGAAGATCACAATATTGAATAGAACATAAATCAAGGGATGCTTGTGATGCGAACCTTAATCAACACGCTTTGAGACTCAACAAAAATATTGGAATACTTGTCCAAGAAAACTAAAATTCAGATTTTTGATAGAAACATTAACCCAATGTTTATAATCGAAACGCGAACCAAAGATATAAGTGTAACACCTTGACTCAATGATTATAATTGAATCACGAACCAAAGGTATAAAGTTTGAACTCTACAAGGAAGAATCCCTGATAAATTCACAGTTCTTGAAGAACCAAAAGAAGAGTAAAGCCTCATCTTTTCTGATTTTTTATTCAATAAATCTCCCTATTACAATGAGTGCATGCTATTTATAAGACATGACTGGAAATAGAAAATATAAAAAATGTACTAAATAATAAAAACCTAAAATTAAGGTATATCTGGTCCAATATTAGATGCTCCAGACTAGGAAAAATATCTATTAACTGATATGGAGTTGAAAAATCAATCAGTTATTAATCCACGACATAAATCACGCCTAATAAAGCCAGATTAGCCTTCAATAACTTGGATTAAATTTATTACGTCTTCATCTTTCTTTGGGCCAAGCTTGGAATGTCTTCCGTTAGAATCAGCCCAAATCTCTTGAATTAGCCCATTAAGTGCATCTTTGATCTTCTTGGATTTTGCTTTAGTAATAAGCCCAACTGGAACATGCAATGGATCCTTGAATGCTTGTTGATTCTCATCATTCCCCCTCTCTTCAAAAGGATTCATCCTCGAATCGTTACCTACATCAAAAGGAGAAAGATTAGAAACATGAAATGTAGCACTAATGTTATACTCACTTGGAAGATCCAACTTGTATGCATTATCATTAATTCTTTCAAGGACTTGAAATGGACCATACCTTCTAGGATGTAGCTTGGATCGCCTATGGGACGAAAATCTTTCTTTTCTTATATGCACCCAAACCCAATCACCCAGTTTAAAGAGGACTTGTTGACGGCCCTTGTTGGCTTTGGTCGCATGTTATTCATTTTTCTTTTCTATATGTTTATGTACACTTTCATGGAGTTTTTTCACCATCTCAGCCTTCTTTTTAGCATCTAAGCTAGTCATTTCATTAAATTGTTTGTATTTGATTACATAAGGGAATGTCTCAATGAATTCCACCCACTTGGCATGTCTTCTATTCAACTTACCTTATCCTTTCAAGTGCTTCAAGGACTCTTGGTCGGTGTGTATGACAAATTCTTTCGGCTAAAGGTAGTGTTGCCAAGTCTCTAATGCTCTCACCAGTGCATAAAGCTTCTTGTCATATGTTGGGTAGTTCAAAGCTGCCTCATTTAGCTTTTCACTAAAATAGGCTATTGGCTGCCTCTCCTGCATCAAAACAGCTCTAATACCTATTCTTAAGGCATCACACTCAATCTCAAAAGTTTTTAAAAAATCAGGTAATGCTAATAAAGGAGCACAACATAACCTTTCTTTAATTTCAATAAATGCACAATCTTGTTCACTACCCCATTTAAAACCTACAGATTTTTTAACAATTTTAGTGAGTGGTGCGGCTAGTGTACTGAAATCTTTGACAAATTGGCGATAAAAACTAGCCAAACCATGAAAACTTCTTACCTCTGTAATTGACTTAGGTGTGGGCTATTTCTTGATAGCCTTCACTTTTTCCGCATCCACCTCAATTCCTTTTACGCTAACAACATAACCAAGAAACACAATTTTGTCCATGCAAAAGGAACATTTCTTTAAATTGGTATATAGTTTTTCTTTTCTCAAAACAACAAACACACAATGCAAATGATCGATATGCTCATCTAAGTTCTTGCTATACACCAAAATATCATCAAAATAGACCAGAACAAATCTGCCTATAAACACAAGCAATGCATGGTTCATTAACCTCATGAATGTACTTGGTGCATTAGTTAGATTAAAAGGCATTATCAACCACTCATACAATCCATATTTGGTTTTAAAGGTAGTTTTCCATTCATCACCTCTTTTCATCCTAATTTGATGATACACACTTTTTAAATCAATTTTTGTGAAAACACGTGATCCATGCAATTCATCCAACATGTCATCTAGCCTAGGGATGGAATGTCTATATTTTACCGTAATGTTGTTGATAGCCCTGCAATCAACACACATTCTCCAAATTCCATCCTTCTTAGGCACAAGCAGCATCGGCACCGTATACGGACTCATGCTCTCTCTCACATGTCCTTTGGTCAGCAACTCCTCAACTTGTCTTTGAAGTTCATTTGTCTCCTCCGGATTACTCATATAGGCTGGTCGGTTAGGAATTGTTGCACCTAGTATAAAATCAATTTAATGCTTTATTCCTCTTATAGGTGGCAATCCACTAGGTTAGGAAACACATTCTCATATTCCTACAACAAAGAGACAACAACAATAGGCAAAGATTCGTCAAGTTCGTTAGTATTAAAACATACCTCTTTGTACAAGAGTACAAATATAGGCTGGTTTGTATAAAAAGCACTCTTGACATCACTCACCTTAGCATAAAAACTCTCTTGTTTTTTTTTTTTTTTTTTTGTTTTTCTCTCATTTTTTCCACTCTCTATTTTCTTTTCACTCTCTTTTTTGTTTTTTGTTCACTTTTTTTTTTCTTTCACTCTCTTTCTCATCATCTTTTTTTGAACTCTTAGCCTCACAATTTTTCTTCATGTCATTCTCTTTTTTTAATTTCATTTGATCTTCATACACTTATCTCGGAGTCAACGGTACAAGAGTAATGGTTTTATTGTCTTTTACAAAAGAATACCTATTCTTGAACCCTTCATGATTGACCTTTCTATCAAATTGCCAAGGCCTGCCTAATAAAATGTGACTCGCATGCATTGGAACAATGTCACAAAGTACTTCATTCTTGTACCTCCCAATTGAAAAAGAAACTAGTACTTGCCTATTTACCTTAACCTCTCCATAATCATTCAACCATTGCAACTTATATAGTCTAGGGTGTCTCAAGGTAGGTAAATTCAATTTTTTCACTAAAGTAGTGCTAGCCACATTAGTACAGTTCCCCGCATCAATGATCATACTATATACCTTATTGTTGATGTGGCATCTAGTATGAAAAATATTCTCCCTTTGTTGTTCCATATCATCCTTTTTGACTTGGACTCTTAAAGCACGCCTAGCCACAAGTGACTCGCCCTTCACTAGATACTCCACATTATCATCACAAGCATCCTCAAGTGATGGAATCAAATTATCATCTCCTTCACTTTCAGTTTCCACCTCTCCATCAATACGTGCGACCATGGTCCTCTTATTTGGGCACTGTGAAGCTATATGACTTACTCCCAAACAACGAAAACACTTAATATCACGATTACGAGTTTGTGATTCATTTTTACCTTTGTTGACATTGGGAGCTTCGTCTCTCCTTTTTGGTGGTTCGGTTTTGGACTTGAAAACAACCCCTTCATCTTTCCTCCAATTTGACCCCATGAAGTAGAGGAGCCCAGATTTTGGAATGACCGAGTTCCTTTCCTTTTAAGCTATTGGTCCACCTTTATTGCCATGTGCACCATGTCCTCCAACTCCACGTAGTGCTGCAACTTCACCACGTTTGCAATGTCCTGATTCAGCCCATTCAGAAATCTAGCCATAATAGCTTCTCTATCCTCCTCTACATTAGCCCAAATTATGGCAATCTCCATCTGCTTGTGATAGTCATCCACGCTCCTATATAGCCTTGAGTAAGACTGTAATTTCAGATACAAGTCCCTATAGTAGTGACTAAGGACAAACCGCCTCCTCATGGTGGCTTTCATTTCCTCCCATGTCTCAATAGGCCTCTCATAGTTTCTCCTTCTGTTCATCACAAGTTGATCCAACCATATAATAGCAGAGTCAATAAACTCAATCACAACTAGTTTTACCTTTTTCTCCTCAGAGTAGTTGTGGCACTCAAAGATGAACTCCACCTTCTTCTCCCATTCCAAGTACACTTCTGGATCATTTTTTTTATTGGAATGATGGTATCTTTATTTTGATGTTTTCTAGGTTTCTGTCAATCCCATCTTGCCATCTTGGATCTCTTTGGAAACCTCTACCACGCCTTTCTCCCCTTGGTGCAAACCTACCCTCATTGTTCAATGAAACTTGATCATCTTCATCTTTAAACTCATCCTCATGGTAGTCATCAGAATCATCCATGCGCGCACGCCTTCCTTGCCTTGTAGCATTAGGGGCTCTTTGGGGACGCTCCTCATGCAAAGAAGTAATAACAGCGTCTTGCCTATCCATCCGATCCTAAATATCATTAAACACCACGTTCATACATTCAAATTGTTGTTGCATAGCCTGCAACATGATGGATGACTCCTCCCCTCCTCTGTTTGATGCTTCGCCCCTAGAAGACATAATTTTGAAACTACAAAGAAATGTTAGAAATAATTCCTCACAACATTCTTTCACGTGTTTACACTCAAATTATGTCACTCACACTCGTGTTTCACTTTTAAATTGGCTTTTTTCCGATATTAGTCTCACACTCTCCCTCACGTGTTCTTTACACTCAAATTCTATTTCCTTTTTTTTTTTTTTTTTGGGAGCTTGGTGCACGATTTTAACCTAGTGCACGTCACAAAATAAGAACGAGGAATAAAGAACATAAAAGGTACAAGACAAGATGATAACAAGAAACAAAAGATAAAGGGGAAGAAAACTGATTTTAAAACTTGTGCTCTGATACCAAATGATGTGAACCTCAATCGACATGCTTTGAAACTCAACAGAAATATAGGAATACTTACCTAAGAAAACTAAAATTCAGATTTTTGATAGAAACACTGACCCAACGTTTATAATCGAAACGCGAACCAAAAGTATAAGTGTAACACCTTGACCCAATGATTATAATTGAATCACGAACTAAAGGTATAAATTTTGAATGTCACAAGGAAGAATCTCTGATAAGTTCACAGTTCTTGAAGAACCAAAAGAAGAACAAAGCCTCACCTTTTCTGATTTTTTATTCAATAAATCTCTCTATTACAATGAGTGCATGCTATTTATAAGACGTGACTGGAAATAGAAAATATAAAAAAAAAACGTACTAAATAAGAAAACCCTAAATAAAAGTTTATTTGGTCTGAAATTAGCAGATCCAAAATAGGAAAAATAGCTAAAAACGTTTTAAATAATAAAAGCCTAAAATTAAGGTAGATCTGGTCCAAAATTAGATGCTTCAAACTAGGAAAAATATCTATTAACTGATATGGAGCTGAAAAATCAATCAGCCATTAATCCACGCCATAAATCACACCTAATTAAGCCAGATTAGCCCTCAATAGTTTGGATTAAATTTATTATGGCTTTATCTTCCTTTGGGTCAAGCTTGGAATGTCTTCCGTTAGAATCAGCCAAGATCTCTTGAATTAGCCCATTAAGTGCATCTTTGATCTTCTTGGATCTTGCTTTAGTAATAAACCCAACTGGAACATGCAATGGATCCTTGAATGCTTGTTGATTCTCATCAGCTTAACTCTTTTAGGGAACAAATAGAGACTGAGGTGTTTATGTAAATATATTACAATTCTTGGGTAAATCTAAAAATTAAATTTGCTAAAAGAAACATTTTAAATACCATTTGGAGAATAGGAATATGACCTTGAAATCATTTGGTTTTAACAAATTTAAAGAACAAGAACCTTTTTTTAAGAAAACTTACATTAGCTCAATTATTTACGAAAAATAGTTTAGTTTAGAAATCATCTTTTAAATGAGATTTGGACATTCAAAACTTACTTAAAATTCGAAGTATCTCTTTAAAACATTATTTAATAGTCTAAAATTTCTCTTTCAATGATAGAAAAATACTTTTGACAAACTTTAGAAAATATAAGTTTGAAATACAAAACTTTTGAAAACTTTTAACTTCTAAGAACCTAATTGACAAAACTTGTGCATATTATGCATAATTACTTACAGCACTTGAATCCCTCTGAAAGTCTAGCCAAAACAACCCCCAAAAAGCCTCAAAACACTATTAAATAGGACCTATAATCAATCATGGGAATTACTTAATATCCTCCACAAAAATATAAAGCTTATCAAATTATACAAACTGACTCACTAAAATTATACTTTGTTGAACTAATTAATGACACTAATGCAAGGAATCTCTACCCAAAATGTTTTCTTGAATTTATCAAACCTTAGAGGCAGTAACCAATATATTGTAAACTCAGGATTTGATTTATGCCCCAACGGAAAGTAACCCTTATACATTCTTTAAGCTTTATAATCTTGACTTTTGTTCTAGAATACAAGCTGTAGGGACCTAGGATTTAATATATAGATATATATATATATATATAACCCAAAGAAATGTAAAAGCCATGTACATAATCAGACTGTGTAACCCGTGGCTTTACTCTTGCAAGTTTTGTTATCCATGGCTTTATCTAGATACACACACAGTGGCCTTGTTCTTAAATGTAGTCCGTGGCTTTATAATCCCAAAGTAAAAAAAACGTTAAGCCAATCTAATCCATATAACCATCAGAAAACGTAAAAGCCACGTTTTCCTTGAATTAGGATTTGCAATCTAGGAATTAATATGTATATAACCCAATGAAGAACGTAAAATCATTTACACAAATTAAGATTTATGGTGTAAACAATCCCCTTATAAATAATCTACCCATCACTACCGATTCTGTGATAAGATTCTAACTTTTTAATTCTTTGATTCTAATGGTGAGAAATCATACTTTGATCAATCTGATTGTTTCTTCAATTGTATGTGCTCTAACTTCAAGGAAAAACACCTCTTAGCCTCCTTGATAAAACCCTTCCTATGAAAACCCTAATTTATCTTTTCCTTTAATTTATATTTTAACACATCAGAGGTGTGGGCTTGGTGGGGTAATGGGCTGGAGTTTAAAATCCACTTGAACTTATCTATTTGGTCTCTAAGAAGCCCATAAAACATCTTTGTTAGGACATATGTGATTCACTTGTTAGGAACATATGTCACTATTTTATGTAATTGGCTAATTCTTTGACAAAACGCACTTTACTTGTATTTGGGTAGATATAAGATGTGTTAAATATTTCAAGAAACCTTGTTTCAAGTTCAAGTGTTAAAGTCATGCAAGTCTGTCAAAGAATCAAGTGAGAAAGTGCTGAATTTTAAATCTCGATAGCTGCTCGACACTTCCTTGACACCTGGCTATCTGTCGAGCTCTTCAGCTGATTTTTATCGCAATCTTGATAACTTCTCGACAGCTGGTTGATCGATCAAGAAAGCTTCTGTCCCCTCGACACCTTCTCGATAGTTGTATCTGTCAAAGTTTAAATCTCGACACCTGCTCGACACTTGCCTTCTGTTGAGGTTACGGGAATTTAGATTTTCAGATTTGATTTTCGGCCCATTATGACATGTATGTGTAGGGTTCCTTTTCTCACAACCCTAGACCTATATAAGACTTATTTTAGAGGCCGTCACATAAGAGAATACAAGGAGAACATATGTAAAAGGTGACCGATGCCTTATTCTCTCTAAAAGAAGCTATTGTGTCTTTTGCACCTTAAGGTTTATAACCAAGTGCTTCTTGATCTTCATTGTTGATAAAGTGAATAACTTTGTAGCCAAAAATCTTCTTTTAGTTGGTGATTAAGTCATGTACTGAGATTCGTGCAATTGGTTAGTCACGTATTGGGATTCGTGCATCAAAGGGTGGCGTTTATATATTGAAGAGTTCAGAAGTTTTGAAGCGGTAGAAGGTTTTTACTATGAGTTCATCTACGGGGATTGTAGAATCTAGGGACAAAAATTTTGTACTAGATCTGAAACTTCTCTTTACTTTAGTGGATTGCTTTTCGGGAAGGTTTCCCCTCATGTTTTTTACTATGAAACTAGTTTGTTTCATTGGTTTTCCTAGGTCATCATATCTTGTCTTATTTACTTTTTCGCTGCATTCATTATTGACAGGATACTAATGTTTGTTTGTTTTGACCAGTTTTATTCATAATAAATCTAATTACCAACTTGGATTTAAAACTTGTTAATTATATCAACCGGGATCTAAATTTCCCAACAATCTTCATCTTTTATTTATTTATTTTAATTGTCTCACTAAATTGTATGCACTAAAACTTTAATTTTCTCACCTATTTGTAGCACCACAAAATTGTCTACTCCCATCTTACTGTGCACACACATATAGTACCTCAACTCTATATTAAAAAATGACAAAATATGGTGATAATCATAAAAAGAAAATTGGGGTATTACAGACACGATCAAGGCTTCCACCTAGAATTCCTATTGGAAGGGGTCCTTGATCATTGTATCATTCTTTTCATAGAAGTTGTGGGATAGAGTGATCAAGAGGAGTTTTTTTAGCTGCCATCTCTAACTGTACACACGGTTACAAGGCGATGCCTATTTTGACCTCCAAATTCTATCTAAAGGTAGATAATAGGCTTACTCAGCTTCTCGTCAAGTCCAAGCTCGACCCATAAAAATGAGTGACATGTCATGCTCTTTTTGGATAACAAAGGGGAAAGATTTACAAACATACAAAAATATACAATAACATACATACAAAGTTGTAGCAGAAATTAAATCTTTACCTTAAGTTTGCACATGCTATATAAATAATCACATATATACAACTATGTACAAAAGAATTTCCAAATGGAAAATACAAAAATTATTAATTAAATGGTGAATTCAAGAATAATATAAAATTTATAAGCTTGAACTCTCTAACCATCCTTAGTGGAGTCTCCAAGTTATTGGACCACCCACCACAAAAGTCATAATGCTTGGTACCAATGTGGGTAGTTCTTTTACTGTAACGATCTAAGGAAAAACGTTAGCCACATCTACGTTATACCTCAAAAGGACTAGTCACAATTGAGTCTCCTTGTAGTTGTTAATAAAGCCCTGTTCAACCTAGTAAATACCCGATGTGGAACTCATCACACAATCAATCAATCAAATTGGGGCATCACAATCTCCCCCACTTAAATTCCTAATATTCTCGTTAAGGCCCACTTTTTCGAGCCCACACAAGATTACCAGGCCGGCTCTGATACCATATGTAACGATCCAAAGAAAAACGCTAGCTACATTTGCGCTATACCTCAACAGGACTAGTCACAATTGAGGCTTCATGTAGTTGTTAATAAAGCATAGTTCAATCCAGTAAATACCCGATGTGGGACTCATCACACAATCAATCAATCCAATTGGGGCATCACATTTACATATGGCTCTCTCTCTCTCTCTCTCTCACAAAAATGAAATTCCCTTTCTCTTGCACTTTGCCTCTACTTTGTCCTTTGAGCTCAAAATAGTTTCTTTTGAGAGCTTAATGCAACATATATTGATGGGGTTTTGCCAACAATGTTTTTTTTTTTTTTCCAATCGCATTAGGTGTTTTTGGTGTGACACGTTGCTATTGAGTGATCTCACAGAAGCCTAATGAAGCACACATGATACTCTCTTTGATGGACAGAAACTAAGCTGTTAGTTTTTGAGTAGTTAACCTTGAATTTACGAGGGATTACTTGAATCCACAAGGTGATAAAATTGGAACCCATTAGAGAAGAAAATTGACAAAAAGTTTAAGTTTATTGATAATAATCTAATTTGCCTCTGACAACTACAAAACATATAAATATTGAGAAAAATGTCTAAAATGCACTAATTACGCGATTGGGTGACAAAATACCAAAATTTACCAAAAATGGCAAAATTGAGTTAAATGTAGAATCATAAACTGTTGACCTTAAGGGTCGTTCCAAAATAAGCGAGGCTTTATTTTGACTTTTGAGTAAAGAGTTATTATGGAAAAAAAATTACTATAAATGGAAAAATTGCAGTTTTCGAGGCCTAAATGAAGGAATTCGCCATTTTCGGGGTACCTTGTGGAGAAGCAACGATTATTACTCAGAAGATCGTTTCGCTTCAACTTACCAAATTTCATGCGATTTCAACTCCGAGGCCCATGATTTCTATTAGTGTCTTTTTGCCTTGCATGATGATTTCAAGCATGTGTAAGAGTTCAGGAAGACCATGACGATTTATTTTACATCATTAATTGACCTCATGATGGCTGATCTACCATGAGTGGCTAATTGGTGTCATTGGGCCTATTGGTGTCTTTAAGTGTTAAAGGGTGATGAGAATCAACAAGCATTCAAGGATCCATTGCATTTTCCAGTTGGGCCTATTATTAAAACAACATCCAAGAAGATCAAAGAAGCACTTAATGGGCTGATTCAAGATATTTGGGTTAATTCTAACGGAGGACATTCCAAGCTTGGCCCAAAAGAAGATAAAGGCGTAATAAATTTAATCCAAGTTATTGAAGGCTAATCTAGCTTAATTGGACGTGATTTATGGCGTGGATTAATAACTGATTGATTTTCCAACTCCATATCAGTTAATAAATATTTTTCTTAGTCTGGAGCATCTAGTTTTGGACTAGATTTACCTTAATTTTAGGTTTTTATTATTTAGAACGTTTTTAGCTATTTTTCCTATTTTGGATCTGCTAATTTAAGACCAAATCAACTTTTATTTCAGGATTTATTATTTAGTACGTTTTTTTATTTATATTTTTCTATTTTCAGTCATGCCTTATAAATAGCATGCACTCATTGTAATAAGAGATTATGGAATAAAAATTAGAAAAGGTGAGGCTTTGCTCTTCTTTTGGTTCTTCAAGAACTGTGAACTTATCAGGGATTCTTCCTTGTGGCGTTCAAACTTTATACCTTTGGTTTGTGATTCCATTATAATCATTGGGTCAAGGTCTGTTGCTTATACATTTGGTTCGCGTTTCACTTATAAATGTTGGGTCAGGGTTCTATCAAAATTTGAATTTTAGCTTTCTTGGGCAATTATTCCAATATTGTTTGTTGGGTCTCAAAGCGTGTCGATTGAGGTTTGTATCATTTGGTATCAGAGCACAGGTTCTAAAATCAGTTTTCTTTCCCTTTATCTTTTGTTTCCTGTTATCATCTTGTCTTGTTTCTTTTGTGTTCTTTATTCCTCGTTCTTATTTTGTGACGTGCACTAGGTTAAAATCGGGCACCAATCTCCCAAAAAAAGAAAAAAAAGAAAAAAAAAAAGAAGAGACTTCAGAAAAGAAATAAAAAAAAAAATGTTTGTAGTTTCAATTCTCTCAAAACCAAAATATTATTTTCTTTTGTCCTCTTCCTTTGATTTAGTGTTTCTGCCATATTTTCTTGCCATTGGTATTAGTTTAAATAATACAAGTTGAATTTCTTGATCAAGTTTATTAGTTTAAGCAGAATTGAAAAGGGGAAGCTACAAGTGGAAAAAGGCAAGAGAGTGTGAGACTAATATAGGGAAAAAGCCAATTTAAGAGTGAGACACGAGTGTGAGTGACATAATTTGAGTGTAAACACGTGAGGGAGTGTTGTGAGGAATTATTTCTAACATTTCTTTGTAGTTTCAAAATTATGTCTTGTAGGGGCGAAGCATCAAACACAGGAGGAGAGGAGTCATCCATCATGTTGTAGGCTATACAACAACAATTTGAACGTATGAACGTGGTGTTTAATGATATTCGGGATCGGATGGATAGGCAAGACGCTGTTATTGCTTCTTTGCATGAGGAGTGTCCCCAAAGAGCCCCTAATGCTAGAAGGCAAGGAAGGCGTGTGTGCATGGATGATTCTGATGACTACCATGAGGATGAGTTTGAAGATGAAGAGGATCAAGCTTCATTGACCAATGAGGGCAGGTTTGCGCCAAGGGGAGAAAGGCGTGGTAGAGGTTTCCGAAGAGATCCAAGATGACAAGATGGGATTGATAGAAGCCTAGGAAACATCAAAATGAAGATACTATCGTTCCAAGAAAAAAATGATCCAAAAGTGTACTTGGAGTGGAAGAAGAAGGTGGAGTTCATCTTTGAGTGCCACAACTACTCCGAGGAGAAAAAGGTAAAACTAGCTGTGATTGAGTTTACTGACTATACTATTATATGGTGGGATCAACTTGTGATGAATAGAAGGAGAAACTATGAGAGGCCTATTGAGACATGAGAGGAAATGAAGACCACCATGAGGAGGCGGTTTGTCCCTAGTCATTACTATGGGGACTTGTATCATAAATTACAAAGTCTTACTCAAGGCTATAGAAATATGGATGGCTATCACAAGGAGATGGAGATTGCCATGATTCGGGCTAATGTAGAGGAGGATAGAGAAGCTACCATAGCAAGGTTTCTGAATGGGCTGAATCGGGACATTGCCAACGTGGTGGAGTTGCAGCACTACGTGGAGTTGGAAGACATGGTGCATATGGCAATAAAGGTAGAACGACAGCTTAAAAGGAAAGAAACCCGGTTATTTCAAAATCCGGGCTCCTCTTCTTCATGGAGGTCAAGTGGGAGGAAAGATGAAGGGGCTGTTTTCAAGTCCAAAACTGAACCACCAAAAAGGAGAGATGAACGTCCCAATGTCTACAAATGTAAAAATGAATCACAAACTCGTAATCGTGATATTAAGTGTTTTCGTTGTTTAGGAGTAGGTCATATAGTTTCACAATGCCCAAATAAGAGGACTATGATCGCACGTATTGATGGAGAGGTGGAAACTGAAAGTGAAGGAGATGATGATCAAATTCCAACACTTGAGGATGCTTGTGATGATAATGTAGAGTATCCAGTGGAGGGTGGGTCACTTGTGGCTAGGCATGCTTTAAGTGCCCAAGTCAAAGAGGATGATATGGAACAACAAAGGAAGAATATTTTTCATACTAGATGCCACGTCAATAATAAGGTATGTAGTATGATCATTGATGGGGGGAGCTGTACTAATGTGGCTAGCACTACTTTAGTGGAAAAATTGAATTTACCTACCTTGAAACACCCTAGACCATATAAGTTGCAGTGGTTGAATGATTGTGGAGAGGTTAAGGTAAATAGGCAAGTACTGGTTTCTTTTTCAATTGGGAGGTACAAGAATGAAGTATGTTGTGATGTTATTCCAATGCATGCGGGTCACATTTTATTGGGTAGGTCTTGGCAATTTGATAGAAAAGTCAATCATGATGGGTTCAAGAATAGGTATTCTTTTGTAAATGACAATAAAACCATTACTCTTGTATTGTTGACTCCAAGACAAGTTTATGAAGATCAAATGAAATTGAAAAGAGAGATTGATTTGAAAAAAAATTGTGACACTGAGAGTTCAAAAAAAGATGATGAGAAAGAGAGTGAAAGAAAAAAAGAGAGTGAAAACAAAAAAGAGAGTAAAAAGAAAATAGAGAGTGGAAAAAATGAGAGGAAAATAAAAAAACAAGGGAGTTTTTATGCTAAGGCGAGTGATGTTAAGAGTGCTTTTTATACAAACCAGCCTATATTTGTACTATTGTACAAAGAGGTATGTTTTAGTACTAATGAACTTGACGAATCTTTGCCTAGTTTTGTTGTCTCTTTGTTGCAGGAATATGAAGATGTGTTTCCGAATGATGTTCCTAGTGGATTGCCACTTATTAAAGGAATAGAGTATCAAATTGATTTTGTGTCAGGTGCGACAATTCCTAACTGACTAGCCTATAGGAGTAATCCGGAGGAGACAAAAGAATTTCAAAGGCAAGTTGAGGAGTTGCTGACCAAAGGACATGTGAGAGAAAGCATGAGTCCGTGCGCTGTACCGGTGCTGCTTGTGCCTAAGAAGGATGGAACTTGGAAGATGTGTGTTGATTGCAGGGC